>JAQQWM010000006.1:2983416-4475124 GCA_038363915.1 Apiospora saccharicola
TATTTTAAAAAGCTTTAATTAATTAATAGAATTATCTAAGAAATTAGCCGATAATTTAATATAATTCGATAGAATAATTAAAAAGGTATTATTTCGAAAAATCTAAAAGAATTTCGATAATGTAAATAATTAAATCGGTTAATTAATATATAAAAAGCTTAATTAAAGGTGAACCTTGAAAAAAAAGAGGAAAGAAAAGAAAGAGATTTGTTCTAATATCGAATAAAAAATATACTTATATAATAAAAGTAATAATCGGTATAAAGGAGGTAATAAAACCGGCGTAAACATGCCCTATTATAACTCGATCGGAATCGATAAAGGAGATTATAAAAAAGGAATTTAATAAGGAATTTAAAGCCTAAAGCTTAATTAAAATAAATCTTAATTAATTTTATAATTTTATAATTTTTCGTTATTTTTTAATTAATTTATTATTATTTTATTATATTATTATAACTTTGTTTTATTCTAGTGACCGTTAAGGGGTATAGCCGTCGAGGGGTGCTTTAACTTAGCTACCAAACTCTGCATTAACCCAGCCCGGAAGTACTCCTCGTCAAATGTGCTGATGGCCGACATCCTGCCCCGGAACGTGTGAAGCATGAACGCGTTCATGAGCTTGGCCCCCAGCGTCATAATGTAGGTATCTTCAACTTCTAATTCCAGCAGCCTGGAGCCCCTGCAGCCTGGATGGCCTGGGTGGCGCTCGCCAAGGCCGCATAGAAAGCTGCAGTGATGGTGAGGCCCTTAGCCTTGCAGGCGGACTGGGCGGTAGTAGCACGCGGTCAGGCTTGAAGGCGGACATGACCATTTCATGGGCTTTCAGCCATCCCGGGATGGTGGGCCACTCCGGGAGGCCTAAAAGGTCGTCTCGCGCGGGAGGTAGGTTGGGGGGCTTGGATCCGTCGTCGGCGAAGACCGGAACCAAGGGAATATTATAGGGGCTAGGACAGGCCTTGACGACTTTGTCGAGTAACATGTCCCAGAAAACCCACAGGCTACGAGCGTCGGCGTAGCAGTGGTGCGCCGTGAGTACCACCTCGCTCGTCTTGGGCAGCCAGTGCAAACGGGGCCGGGCTTCGCGCTTCAGCGAGCGAGCGAGCGTTCTTGCGTCCAAGTCGGGGCGGACCAGGAACGTGGCGTCCAGCCAGGCCGCCATGTCCTCCGGGGACGGCACCCTGTAAGTATTAGAGCGCCTGCCAAACTCGAACGCCAGGCCCGGATGGTCGTGGCGCATCATGACCCACGCGTGGCGGAGACGTGACTGCATGTCTGCCTCATCCACCGGACCCAAGGTATATATATAGTATAGTAGCTACTACGAAAATCCAGAAACTCAAACATCAGGATAAGCATCCCCTCTCAATCAACTCAGCAATATGTCATGTGGGAGTCATGAACAATATGCTGAGAGACTGCCTGCCCTTCTCGGAAGTATGTTGCGATGTGGGAGATGTTTTGTGACGGATCTTGCGCTAGAGGGGGCTCACTTGACCCCCTACATTTTCTCAACTTATACTTATGCCGCGGTGCTTACTTTAGTACTTTAGACAACTGATCCAGACTGGGGGGTTCCTCGGCTAGTAATAGGTAGGTTCGAACCCGAGATCCCATTTGACAAACTGCCACTGCCCCTGAGCTAATACTCTAGCTGACTGAGTCAGCCTGCGCTTACTACATTTTACAGTCAAAGTATAGAAACCTTCATCTCCAACTCTGCCTGGCTTCTTTCCCGTATCAAACCACACAGCACTCCACTCACGATCTCCCACTACTCATTAAGAGACCCTACTCGGCAAACCGACTACTTTACCAGGTCAGCCCCTATACGTCATCTACTGTAGATCTTCTCACCGACCTTCACAGCTTAATTTTGTAAAATCAGCGGTGCTCCAATAGAAGTAAGAGTCTAATACTACTGGGATGCCAGAACCGGGCTAGGTTGTGAAAGCACGATGAACTGCGTCACTACTGATTCCAACCACATACTGGCCCGGACCTTCTCCAGGTCAATGCCCCCTCGCGTGGGAGCAAGGAGAAAACACAGTGGAGGACAAGACTTATTAAGGCTCAACTTGGACGCCGATGAACTTCGGCCAGATATTATGCTTTGAGGAGGCGGGTGCGTGATCAAGTTCAATCTATCTATTTCTTATCCAACCGCAGCAAGAATTCTACATCTCAGGTCAATTGCAAGTCCCCATCAATGTTCATGATCCTCTCGTCCAGGTGAACCCTGTCCCATCGCCAAGTGCCGTTCATGGCGCGAAGTTCCGCTTCGAGGAAGCGGCCGCCGTCCACCAGGCGCACGTTGCGGGCGCTCGCGCCAAAGTTGCCATGTTCGGCGCCGGCCCACTTGAAATGCCCGTCCCTGTTCGTCAACAGCTGGTTGAGCGAGATGGACGTCAGCTTCTGCTGGCCGCTGAGCGTGCGGCACTCGGCGACCAGGTCGTAGTCGCGGTCGAGGCTGATCCTCGCCGAGCTGTGGGAGAAGTTGCCAAATCGAGGCGGCGCGGGCTGGGGCGAAGGTACGGGGGAGGGCGCAAGCACGGGTGCAGGTGCCAGTGGCGCGGGTACCTCGGCGTACTGGAGCTGGGGCGGCGGCTGGTACTGCTGGCTGCTGCTGGAGCTGGGCCGGCTGTTCCGGTGCTCCTTCCAGGCATCTTCGAGCTTGTGGCCGGCATAGGCGCCGCCCAGAGCGCCGATTACACCGTGGTTCGCCTTGTGCCCGGCGTAAGCACCGGCCGCACCGCCGAGTACCGCTCCCATCAGACCGCGCTCCTCATCGGTGCCCTGCATGGAGGCCCCCGTCACAGGGTCCACAGAAGGGTACTCTTGCTTCACGTCCCCGGGGACATCATCCCCAAAGGCGCTGCTACTGTACGGTGGTGGCGCCGGGGCGCTTGCATACTGCGGCTGGGCGGGTGCCTCAAAGGCGGCCGGCGGTGGAGGCTGCGGGGACTGAGGCGGTTGCGGGGAATACGGAGGCTGTGGGGAATAAGATGGTTGGGGCGCCGGAAAGCTCGCATACTGCGGCTGAGCTGGCGCCTCGAAGGCCGACGGCTGTAAAGAGGGGAACGGAGGCTGCGGGGACTGGGGCGAGTACGGAGGCTGCGGGGAATAGGATGGCTGGGACGCCGGGGCTTCGGCGTACGTTGGCTGCTGGGGGTACTGCTGCGGGCTAGGTTGGCCCGTATAGAGGTAAGGGGACGGCATGGAAACCGGGGTTGGCTGTTGATAGGAGTGGCCTCGCACATACGAGGGGTAGGACAGCTGGTCCGGTGAGTACGGATAGCCAGCAGACCGGCCCTCGGATGGTTTGTCTGATGACATGGGGCGAGCCGGAGGGGAGCCGCCTGGGGGGTTCGTGGGAATCCGGGGCAGGGGCGAGACGTAGGGTTCGAGGGGGTTCTGGCCGCCTTGCTGCTGTGGCGGCGAGTCAGACGGGTACGGGGTAGCCATGTCGGGCTCGTAAAGATGTTTAATAACCATAATGTCGATTTAGAGGATGAAAAAGGGTGCCGGGAGAACTTCCAATCCGCCAAGATATACAATCAATTGAGGCAGCCGAGAGCAAGTTGATTATCTTGAGTTTGGGGTTCGCAAAGGTGGCAGCCTGAAGAGCAGCTGAGCATGTGAAGTGCTGAAGTCGGGTACAGTGGGGCGCAGCAGCTACGCCACCTACGGTGAGCGAATCCTCCACTGTTAGGCGCGGGCACAGGCACACACTAGCTTTCGACTGGTGCAAAACAGCGGGCAGGACGAGAAACATTGAAGGCTTACCTGTCTCCTGTCCATCTCGACAGCTGACAGGGCCCCGGACGCTACACCGTTACTTCAACCCCAGATAAGTACGACTGTCTCCTGATTGGCGCATCTCCTCCCTAGATGGGAGCGCAGATGGGAGGAACCCTAGCCTTTTAATCAAAGGATTCCATCTTAACATTGTGGATCTCCCGACGTCGTTCATGATGGACTTTGAGTGGTGTTCGCATAACAGCGGGCTATTACTCTTCTTATATGTTTTCGACTGGAGAGTCCTCACGTGTGATATGTTGACTAGTCAGTCAAAGAAGATTAATGATATTGCGCTGTGGTTTCATTTGCTGCAACGTAATGTCTATAAACTCAACTGCCGAGACTGAAGTCAATACGACGATCTCGAGTCAGCGCAGATTAGCGTCCGGATTCAAACCCCTTGGCGTACGTCCTACTCCGTACGGCCACATCCTACCCCGGCATAGTCGCAATCAGAGCTATTAGTCGGCCTCGGCAGCGTCGGGCACCACCCGCGATCTTGCTTTTAGTATTAAACTCCGATCGGTGCCTGTTCAAAGTTTTCGTACATAAATATCACGCAATATCCCTTCCGAGGCCATAAGTTCGGAATTCGTCTCACGGTGCTCCCTGCCAAACAACGGATTTCGAAATTATGATTGGGAGCAAGGTCGCTCGGCTCGGTCTGGTTGGGCTGGCCATTGCTCAGAATCAACTTGATGCGATCCCCACGGGCTTCAACGCCAGTCGGTGGGCATGGGTCTCCAATAAAAATCCCCTCCTCGGAGTGATACCCGGGGAGTTCAACCGCTCTGGATTCGATGCACCGCACCACCCTCCGCATCAAGACCCTGATGACTCTGCCCAACGGCAACACAAACGGCATTGCCGTGTCGCCAGACGGCGGCTCGCTCTACATGGCCGACACGGGCGCGTCGCAAGTGCGGCCTTCCCGGCGGGTCGAGCAGGGCCTCCGCGACCTGTGGGCGTTCGACTTTGCAACCTCCAAAACGACGGGCAACAAACTGCCACTGCTCACGAACCAGCGGCTGCTCACCCGGGCGATCACCTACTTTTACGACGGCGCCGGAGGCGAGGTCGTCGACATCATAGACCCGGAGTCCGGCTGGATTCTGGGCTCGATTCGGGTCGGGGGTGGGGGCAAGGAGCCAGTGAATATGGTACTTGGGGAACACGAGCTGTTGATCGTTGGCAAAGGGGGTGTTTGGCATGTGAACAATATTCGCAAAATCTTGGCTAGGGAGTGGTAGGATTAGCTCAAATCATTGTACTCAGGTGATATGGCATTCCAAATTAATTACAAAAAAGATAAGAAGGTGGGGAAAAAGACGCCGATGGTGACACCTCGAGGAATCGAACCTCGCTCCCCAGGTTTGAAGCCTAGGATACTGTGCTGTAAACTTGGGCTACATCGGTCATACAGAAGCATTACCAAAATCCTTTTATATATGCCTACGAGTAAAGGAGGTTACTCCACTGCAGCACTCATGGTGACTCATGCGCCACAGCCTTGACTCCTTGATTGGGTCCGTGTGAAGTGCGGAGACCGAAGCCTCAAGAGCAGTCCCAACGAGAAGGTACGTCATTGCAGTGGAAGGCGGGTGGCTCGGTAACAGCACATGGTATCCGACGCTGATGCTTGTCTGCCGGATATTCCTAACCTGCGCGACGCCCTACAAGCCGCTCAGCGCTGAACATCTGAGTATTAACGCCACGTCTACGAGGCCGCCAAAGTTGGACCAGACACTGCTTATGTTCAGCGACCTGATAAGGTAGTAGTATGCAAAGCCAGAGATCAGTGATGTCACAGGGGTGGCGTCGGATGCGTACAACGGGGTCCGTAGCACTTTCCTCATACTTCCGCTTCGAGACCAAGCAAAACACTTAGATATGGTTTATTTACTGACAGGGAACTTTCTTATTACATCTACGTTCAAATTGTTGATGATACAGATTGAGCTTGGAATCGTATGAAAATACGCCGTAGGGGGCGGGCAGTGCTGCGAAGTTGTCAAACCCATGTTCTCCACCCCCGGATAAAAGGGGTACAAAGGGGCTACTGATGTTATCTATGAAATGTGCCCAAACAACAACTAATTTCACTTAAAAAGTAAGCTGGAGCGACTATGGCCAGAAGGAAAAGACGTATAAGTCAGCTTGGAGAGAAATTGTATTGCCTACTCCCTGCTGTATCTCACCTGATCGCGTTCCATCATGCTGATGTCGTTTTGACATCGTATACAAAGTCTAATGACTGTTTTGGGTATTGAAGAAATCTTTCAAACAGATTTCTCGTCAGAAATCGCAGATGACTTCGAATCTGCAAAAAGCGGCACGGGAACCCCCGAGGCTTCCTGGTACCGGCATGAACCTGCCATTTCAAGCAACTGGACCTTTATGATGTTATGCAGTCGAGTATGCAGTGTAACGTCGCAGTCGAACTTTCTATTGGCGCACGGTCATTGCTCCAAGCTGCTACTGTCAATTGCTTACTCACTCCCTCCGACTCGCTGATTGGGGCAACTCGATATAACATGCTCATTATAGCTACGGTCACCTGTCCTGTACATACCAAAGGGGGATATTGAGATGTCTCGTGAGCACCTTCCGGTACATCACGACCCTCGTACGGCGGTAGTCCCGTAGACTTGCCCCAGCCTACCGCCGACTTTGCGGCAGTATAGTTTATATATACTTCTGTCTAGGGCACACTTTTTGTTTGATTTTTGCCGCCGAGAAATCAATCAGTTCTATGATTAACATTGTGAATCTATTGAAATACTACTGAAATCCTACGCAATGAAGCTGAACATATTTGCTGATTTCGCCTTGCCCCTATCCACCCTGCTGTTAATGACAACCTCTGCAGCAGCGTTGCCCGCCCAGGATCTCATGTCCGAGGCAGATCACGACGTGAGCAACGATACGCTAGCTCACAGCAGCCCAGCTTTCCATAACCTAGTTGCATCCCACCCGAAGACGCCGGACGGCACCTGTGGCCCCAACAGTGCTGGAGGCTACGCCTGTCTGGACGGCTACTGCTGCTCGAGATGGGGCTATTGGTGCGTGGACTTCAACCTCTCCCCATCACGTGGAACAATGGAGCTCTTTTGTGTGTTTACACTGGCTAACTTTATATTCCGACAGTGGCGTCACGGCCGAGTATTGCGGAGCCGGTTGCAGCCCCGAATACGGGACGTGCGGCCTTATGAGCCCAGATGGGAGCTGCGGGCCTGGCAGTGCCGGCCCTTACCACTGCCTCGACGGAAACTGCTGCTCTTCGTATGGATGGTGGTGAGTCTTGCTTCCCTCCGTGAATATATGAAAATGCATTTCAAGCTGATTATGATATGCAAGCGGCTCTACGGAGGAGCATTGCAAAGGTTGTTTACCAGGATGGGGTAAGTGCTAGTTAGCCCTGGCTATCTAGCATCCCGAGGCGCTATCTCGGTCGTTGCCGGTATGGCATGTATCGGGTTGCTGTTGTCGCTCATTTGGCTGGATTTAAGGGTTTCAACGCCCCGTCATTACTTGGAGAATCACGGAGGGACAGACTGCACAACCCACTGGGATGTCGTTTTCACATGTTACTAATATAAATAATGTTTAAGGAACTAATTATAGGATATACATATACTAAATGGTTTAGCGATATAGTAGCTCGTTCTAGTTATGGGGCCCCGTTCTTTATATATACATATTTCAGGCGCTTTCAGGTACTTGAGGTTGACAGCAACCGTCGCGCGAGGCTATAAACCTCGTCCTCCGATCTCATCATCTCACACCATATACTCCATTTTCTCCCGTTGTTGGCGATCGGAAACGTAGCGCCGAGACAAATACCACCCTAGTAGAACCATGGCCATCTACCGTGGAATTGTAAGCATGCGCTCTCTAGTCGACAGAGGGGTATCATCCAGATGCACGACTTACCAACGGAATGGCAGCTGCGAACCACCATTTTATGGAGGGGTTTTCCGCGAAGATATCCACATTCATGCCAAAGACACCCGTGATGAATGTCAGGGGCAAGAAGAGGAAAGTAATCCAACTCAAACGCCATAGACTCTGGTTAGGCGCCAGTGAGTTTCGAGCATCCCGAATGGCAACGCGCTTGTAGACCTATTAATGAGAGAGAAAGAGCGAGTCAGGCCAGTGGTTCTCTTCCCCGAGGAACATGTGAGTCATTGGCAGCTGCATGGTTCATCTTACCATATCGAGCATATTAGCCGTAGGCTGTAGCAATGCAGTCTTCAACTCCGTCTGTGAAGCCTCGAGGCTTTTGGGCAAACGAAAGAACACGCCTCCGTTGTCCAAGAGTGGCACGCCGTGTACAGCGTTGCCATTAGATGGTGAGTTACTCATCGGGCGCTTAGATGCGTCCTCCCAAAACTCCTCCAAGAATCCCGTGGCGTGGGATTCTAAGTAGGGGACCATCCGGACATGAAGGGACATCAGGCGTGTAAACGCAGTCCAGCTTCTGGAGCACCGCCAAAGTTGATCGCCCCAAGTTTCATCCTCCGGATTCTGGTATATATTGTCTTCCTGTCGGACAGTTATTGTGACGTCAAGCAACGTCCATAGTGAAGTATCCGGGTCCGGACGGGTACATTGTGACTTACCAGATACGCTACGTGCATCTCCGAGTTCTGAATGAGCTTGACCCATTCCAATGCCATGTGTCTCAGGGTCGAATATATGACATGTTCCAGAAACCTGAATCCCCATTTGCATGGATCCAAAGGTCCTTCTTGTCGCCAGTCCACTGTCGCAGGGAGGCTCCAGTGATCGACGCAATTTCCGTTCCCCGTATCTTGGAACAGCATCGCAGTAACCATTGGGTCTTCTTCTAGGTCCATGGCATACCCCGAGAGCCGCCTTGCCAGGCATATGACGCCAAGTCGGCAAAGACATACACTAGAGGATGAATCCTGCTCGTCTTCGCTGAACTGGCTATTATGCAGTTTGGCACGAGACTGAGGACATGTTGTTCCCGCCTGGGCTGCATGGGAGGTAAAGTAATCAAAGCCGTACCTAAAACCGAACCCACTATCGTCTCTTGAGACTTCCCAGACTCTTTCACCGGGCATGGTGCGTTGAAAGACCTGGGACTGGTTCATCCACGACTGGATATCGCTATAATTGCGACCGCTGTGTTCCTGAATGCATGACAAGGCCCAAGGTGCATTTCGCGCTTGACTTGGGTTTTTATAGCGGATGAGCTATTGATAATGTTCCTGTATTTTAATAGGGCGCATGCGGTCAGACATACATGAAGCGACTTGAAATATATTCGGCATGATCGTACTATGATGTGCTTAGTCTTGCTTCAGTATCGCTTGCTTGAGCGTACTAACGTGGTTTTCCTGTAAAAAGAATTTAAACTCTGCAGCCTGGGAGAAGACATAAGTTTCCTGTCGCGATTCAGAGTCTCCAAGACGCATTGAATAAATAACGTCAAGCACAGTGACGCTGCTGAATGCGTTCTCGCGGCCACCATTGGGATAAAGCTGGCCCGTCTGGTGTTCCTGGTCTCGGGGCACACATGACTCTATTGCTTCCTGATGATTTGGCAACGGGCCAGATGCAAAGTGCATGACGGGAATGTTGGTTTTGTTGGGTTGCCGGAAGAGTCACTGCCCCGTGAAGCTAAAACTGTATGGCCGCCAAAGGTTGAAATGCACAATCGCTGCTTGAGAACGAGACAGCGTTTAGGCGTCAAGTCAAGATGCTAATAAGTCGAAGCTCGCACGATACCTTAGGTCAATGTCCACGGAAAGCGACATGCGGATGGGAGGAAAAAAGACAAAGAGGAAGAGGAAGAAGATCTCGCCTGTCGCCTCATTGCTGCATCTGCATGCGAAGTGTGCTTATGTGAGAGCCCTCAGTAGGTGAGTCTCAAATGCACCTCCGGGGATGCTCAAGGCTCTCTGTCTGCAGAAGCAATTGGGCCTGAGCAGCTGAACACAGGATGCGGTATGACGGAGTGTCCTGCATGGACAACTCAACTACATAGACTTGCAGATATTACATCCAGACAGGAGGTGCCATTGGTAGAAGTGTTTCTTGTGCCGTACTACGTACACGACACACACATGCATAGCCTGGCCCCTGGCTCAGAATTGGCCTGACTCATAGTTGTTCATCGTAGGTGCATCCTTTGAAGTTGGCAGTGCAGCCCAATTTTGATGGGGCCTCTAGTAGATCGCTGAAAAGTGCGGATTTAGGCCAATGATAGGGCCTAGCAGGTGCTGGCCAAGCCCGCTGCCCCGCAGAAGCTGCAGGCAGCAGGCCTCAGGTTGCCTCATTCCCGGGACGTTACTACACCAAGCACGTTCGTCAACTCCGACCGGCTGAGTCTGCCTAAACCACACAGCCCATAAAATTGAACCCTCATTCCAGGCATACACGGTTATCAACCTAGGAGTAGCTAAAGAATTGAAGTTGGCGTGTTTGGGAGTGCGAGCAGGATGAATACCAAGCCTCCGGATTGGTCATGTCGGCCGAGCCAGCGCTAAACTAAAATTCTCAGGTTAGTTGATCTGCTCCGATGCGTCACCCCGGCTAAAGGCAGTGGCTTGGACGGAAGCCAATCAGATTGCCCTGGAACAAACACCGCTGGATTGCCAGGCGTTGGTATAAGATATACAGACTTCCCCTCCCGTGTTTGTCTACAACCAGAGACGAAAAGACGACCAGACTCCGTATCTGTGCATTCATCGCAACTTGTCTCGTCTCGTTTCGTCTCAAGAGCGATCAACCTTCTTCCATAAGGTCCCCTACACTAATAAAAGAGAAGACGAAACGAACACCCACCGTGTGTTATCTACGACACCAGGGGAGCATCACACCACACATTACATCCGTCATGGAGAACATCACATCTAGCCTACCCCCTCTGGAGGAGGCCACTCCCATGGGCATCATACAGGCCCTCCTTGGCCCTTGGGCAGGGAAACTGGACGTCACACAAACAAGCGCCATCTTCACATTAACGGCCTTTGCTTTCGGTGCCCTGCAGTGGCTGCGGGGGTCCACCGGCACCGTCGTAGACTCGGTAAAAAACTACGCCACCATACGCGTTGTCATTCCCAGCAGCAACGAGATGAGCACATTCGTGTCCGAGTGGGTAGACCGGGTAATCCTGCCGCGGAGGTATAACCAGTCGTACCTGTTCCGTGAGGTCGTGGACAAGGACGACGATGACGATGGCACCGGCATGGGTCCCGTCGTCCCCATTGTCGCGGAAGACGAGGAGGAGGATGAGGAGGACGAAGAGGAGTCTGGCTCGGAGTCGGGCTTATCAGCGACCAGTGGCGCCGTAGCGAAAAGAAACCGCCAGCAGGCCGACCGACCCATTGAGTGCGTGCCGCAGTTCACCCGGACTTGGTTCTTCCACAAGGGCCGTTTCTTCACCATCACGCGGGGTAACAGGGGCAGCAACGACAGCGATAGCGATGACGATGACGACGACATTGACGGGGCCAACGGCTACGGCAAGCCAACTAATCTGACCATTACCTGCGTCAGCCAGTCCAGCCAGCCCGTCGTTGACTTTCTGGAGATGTGCCGGGAGCAGGCCAAGACCGGCCTCAAGAAGAAGCCTCAGATGCGCATCCACGGTCACGACGGATACCGGTACTGGCGTTTCAAGTCAAAGTCACCCGCGCGCCCGCTCTCCACCATCCACCTTGACAGCGCCGTCAAGAAGGATCTCTTGGCCGACATCGAGAAATATCTGAGCCCCACCACGCGGCGGCGGTACCACCA
The DNA here is from genome assembly GCA_038363915.1 of Apiospora saccharicola. Classification (NCBI taxonomy): domain Eukaryota; kingdom Fungi; phylum Ascomycota; class Sordariomycetes; order Amphisphaeriales; family Apiosporaceae; genus Apiospora; species Apiospora saccharicola. The sequence continues at coordinate 2,994,988 of JAQQWM010000006.1, forward strand.
GCGTAACATACCCTACCAGCGTGGCTATCTCCTGCACGGTCCTCCCGGCACGGGCAAGTCGACACTGGCATCCGTGCTGGCGGGACGCTACGGCCTCACCCTGTACGTGCTTCAGCTGGCGCACATCAACGACGACGATTTGGAGCAACTGTTCCAGGACCTGCCGTCGCGGTGCATCGTGCTGATGGAGGACATTGACGCCGCGGGCATCGACCGCGAGAAGGACGACTCGGGCGACGAGGCCGAAAAGGAGAAGAAGAAGAAGCTGAAGAAGGTCGAGGGTAAGAAGGAGATCAAGATCAAGCGCAAGGAGTCCGAGTGCACGCTCTCAGGGCTCCTCAATGTTCTTGACGGCGTCGGGTCGCAGGAGGGCCGCATCGTCCTCATGACGACCAACTTCCCCGACGAACTGGACGAGGCGCTGGTCCGCCCGGGCCGCATCGACAAGAAGATCTACATCGGGTACATCTCGCGCAAGAGCTCCGAGGAGATGTTCGTGCGCATGTTCCGGCCGATTAAGAGCCACAAGAAGAACCAGGCCAGCAACAAATCCACATCCATAAAGTCTTCCAGCCAGGCCGTCAAGGATGGCTACAAGCGGTTATCCGAGAAGGCGGAATCGAGCTCCGATGAAGAGGAGGACCAGGGAGAGGTCTGCCGGTGCGAGAGGTGCAAGGCCACCACCATCCCCGCGTTGGCGGCCGAATTCGCGGAGATGGTGCCCGAGAACAGCATCACGGGCTCGGAGCTGCAAGGCTTCTTCCAGGTACACCTCGACTGCCCTGTTGAGGCGGTCGAGAGGTTCGGCAGTTGGATGTGGCAGATGCGCGAGGAGAAGTGGCCGAAGCGGAGGGAGCAGGAGCAGGAGCAGGATCAGGACAACGTTATCAGCCTGCCCAACAGCCCCACACCGGAGAAGACGGACGAGGGAGAGCAGGGAGAGAAAGGAGAGCAAACCACATCATGATGGTCATAAAGCCAAAAGTCTTGAGGTTTGTTTTCTTTAAAAGTGAAGCGTTTTGTGTTATTTGGAGACTTGGCTAGGAGTTAAGGGGGTATGGTCCAGCAACATAGGTCAATCCAGCCGGATTTACATACATGTATACACAGGCACCATGATATGAAGCACGTGGCAGTATAATGCCCGTTATGATTGCAAATGACTAAAGCAATATGTCCTCCAGAAAGTTTGATTCGCAAATGTATTTTATGCTATATGGTCCAGAGAGTAACAGCGAAAGAGTAAGATACCCCCTCTAGACAGCGCTAGTATCAAATTATTGTCGACTTTCAAAGCAGGAGTAGAATCCAACACTAAAACTATCGACTTGTTCGCGCCACTATCAATAATGGTTTTCTGCTCCTGTCGCAGCCCAGATATGTTTGAAGTGACGGTTGAGATACTACAACGGCCGGAGATATAGAGTTATAGCATTGGCACCAAATGTAACAATCCACTGCTGGAGTCCTGATTGTCGCTTGCAATGATAAATATATTTTCTTTTCGTGTTCAAGCTACCAGATCCCGCCACCATAGCAGCTTATACAATGGCGGTTCCTGCTACTCCTCCATGCGGCTGTTCATCCCCTTTAAACCATTCACCAATAGATACCTCGCTAAGTCAAGAAGACCCATAGCGGCTTTAGATCCCAATCCAAAGCCTCTCCATCCATGATGCCATACACATAACAGTGACATACAAGTGTGTGATACTGACCACGCAACTGCTCTCCAGGGTAGCGTGATGTGCGTAAGAGAAAGGGCAGATTCCCTCCGAAGAGGACGTGGACCGTATCGTTAACTTGCACGTCGTGGCAGGCATAACCAATGAGTCCCTGGCCCGCGATGAAGATCGAAACATCGCGGTGGTCAAGACTGCGCATCCTGCCAATCATGTGTTCAATTACACTGATGTATGCGTTTGTATCTTGTATAGAGCTGATAGACAAGCTGTCGATCCAGCATCTGAAAGATTCCGCAAGAACGTTAGAAGGCATTTGCGATGATGTCGTGTGTATGCCCTGCAAAGCTACGACACTGCCGAGCGAGAATCCGAAGACAACAAGTACTCCAGGACAGGGCCTTTGGACCTGGGCTCGCGTATTTTTTGCCGCGAAGCTCTCATCGTACTCGTCGATAAGGCCTACCTCCCCGCCACGCATATTGGATTCCTGCATATAGCACCAGTTGGGAACCCACGAGGGCAGCGACGGATTCGTTGGAGTGTCAGCCGCGCACGCCAACGCCTTGAGGTCGCCATGCAACTCTATGAGACACATCAACAATTCAGTCGATACCTCGGTGGTATCCTTGTTGTAGTCAGTCTCCATGTACCGAGCAATCGACGGAAACAGCCCGAGGACTGCATAGATCTTGTCGCGGGGATCGGTGGCCTGGCGAGCTTTGCACAGAAACAGGGCATGTATGATGTCACGATCATCTCCGATCTCTCGAAGCTGCGCGATTGCTATAACCCATAAACTCAGGCAGTCCAATACAGTTTTGACTGAGCCGTCCTTTGGCTCCTGTTGGGCTGTCGTCGCCAGATATTCGTTGTAATTCTCCTGCGCTCTATCCATGAGTGCCAACGTAATCTCCGTCGAGCCGCAGACGAAGCTTACATCATGAGGCAGTACCGCTTCCTGCAATGTCCACATTCGGTTCCACCATGAAAGCGACAAGAGCATTTTCAAGGAGCTTGCACAGTTGAAAGCATCAGGTCTCGTAAGCTCGTGATCAACATGGCTAATACTCTGCGAGTCAGCATCCCCTGCTAAACGGTGCATCCAATCGAACGCTTCTACGGCGTTCTTTTCAGGTATTGCGTTCTCTAGCAGGCCGCGATTTGCTACTTCGAAGTCGGAGAGTAGCTCAGAGTGCTCGCCGAGCCACAAGAGTCCCTTCAATGCAATAGAGTAGATCTTTCCCATCAGCGAGACCTGACTTGATTTCTCCTCCAGATTGGCTTGATTGATACATAGAGCATCCGCCCAAAGACAACGGCTGGATGCACGGTACCGTAAGCGCCGCAAGGCGGCAAAAAGATTGACTGTGACGGCGATCGCATGCCCATTGAGCAAGACAGTCCTAGTAACAGACGGTTCGCCCCATGCGTAGGACAGCGATTCGAAGATTGGAGCATCACTAATGCAAATAATTGAAGTCGTACAAGAGACGGTGTCTTCCCACGAGCCCGGTAAGAGGTGGAGAAGTCGAATCTGCTCCTGTTGTGCGTCCAAGGGCGTATATGCGGGCGGTAATCTGGCTTGTAACTGGTTCCCATTCATTGCGATAAAACGCCGCTATGGCCTATTACGTGGTGATAATCAGCATTGCCAATCGCAATGGCCGACCTAGACGATCGAAAGTATGGCATCCAAAGATTACGTTAATTCTAAAGAATGGGAATGCATACGCCACAAAGGAGCTTTAGCAGATTGACACTGTTCGAACATGGCACATCGATAAGGAAAACCGGAACCGGAGGTTTCCTGGGCTCCCTCTCCGCATCGCGCCGCATCGTGGAACGGGCGGCGCCATGAAAGATGGCTTGTAAGAGTCGCCCATACAAGCGGCAGCGAGACAGCAATTACTACGTATTTATCCGAACATCAGTCCATGGAAATAAATATTTGTTGTTAAGATGCAAATGTTCCATGGTTCAGTTGACATGTTTGTTTGGAGGGACGGCAATCCGTTGAATCGGATAAGGTCAACCTTAAATTGTTCGGAGGGAAAACACCAGGTGACTATGCAACAGGTGCTACTACGAGTCGTCCGGGAATAAGTCGTTGTCGAATCTCTTCGTGCAATGACCGTGCCCTCGATACGTACAGTAAGAGCCTCCTCGGGCGATGGTCGGTCGACATGTGCTCGTCCCTCCCGGAGGAAAAAGGAATATCCTGTTGTGGCTGTTGATCTTTTGCTTAGCCTCCGGCTCCGTGGCACCCACCTTGACCTTTTCCCGTATTCGGTTATTTGCCGATGGGGCCGACGTTTCGTATCGGTCAGACTTTTCTCTCTTTCTTTTCAATGTGGACTTCTGCAGTAATGCTGTTGGTTGACTTTTAGAACCACGCAGGCTAGGGCCGGGGTGCGAGCTGGCCCGGCATAGCAAAGAGGTGATATTTTCTACATCAGGCGGTTAACGTTTGGTGCTTGTCCTGCATGTACTCGCAAGCGCCTAAGCCACATAGTCCGATAGCGAATTGCCCCCGAGCCCCTCTATCCAATCAACCTGGCGCAGATCTGAAGTTGCGCGACGCATATTCAGCGTTTTCTGCCAGTGACTTATTTATGGCTTCGCATTCGTATCAAGAGAAACAGAGGGAGGAGGGAAGCAGAAAGGGGTTAGTTCTTCCAAATTGTCTTTCTGGGTGAGCTGCACCGTGTATTGAGCAGTTACGGATCAATATGCGCTGGTTCGCAAATCGCCAGAGATGAAGATTGACGTCACTTTGGCTGGTAATTGCACGCTGCAATCTCCAATCCTCTGGCCTGAACGGATCGAATATGTCGGGCAGTGGGCACTACATAAGTCACTAGATGCTGAATCTGCTTTGTGTCGATGATGGTTCTAGATCGGAACCGGCGATGGCTTCTTTAACCAAGCGAACGGGAATGCGACTCTGTGGCATTCAATCACTGGCTGCTGCTGTGGGTTGACATCACTACTGGCAACCAATCGTCCAGGGGTGGGTTGCAGCCAGCGACCGCAAATGCGCAAAGATCGGCTCCCCAGACATCCCACAAAAATATTCGATATCGACGCTTGAACGTCATGCCGATTTCCACGATGCCATGTTTGGGCAGTGTGTTTCGCAACATTCAGCGATGCATCTAAAGATAACGAAAGTGGACATGAAAAGAAAGACGAACGTCTGAAATGTACGTGCAAACTTTGCTGATCCGGCTGAGATGTAGATTATGCACAAGCGCATATCAGGGATTTGGGATCAGGGATGCTTGCAAGACATTCATACAATGTCATTGTTCGATCAACGGATTCAACGTGCTGTTCACACGCGGCGAACGGGTGGTAGTTGTTTTACTTTTTCTTCCTTCTTCCTTTCTTTCCTCGTCGGACTGCTGTAAACGCCGATCCGCCTTCGCTTAGGTCGATACCCATGTGCATGTGGCATGTACCGATTGGAGCTTCCAAGCGTATTAGTCTTTTGTTTACATGCAACAGAACAAGACACCGTTGCAAGCCTGTCAATCGAGAGGAGGACTCAAAATGGACGTCTGCCTCATAAATCGATGAATGTCGTCGAAATTGGGGGGCCCAGAGCAGTGGAACACCGGACGGGATTGCGAGGAATCGCCATGCCGAAATCTTACTGAAGGCCTTTTTGCGCCTTGGTGCTCGGGCTAAAGATCCCAGAGAAACGTTCAACAGAGGGGGCTTTTTTTGGTCTCTGTCCAAGCTAAGGAACAAGCTATCTGCTAGCTGCCCTTCGCAGCCGCTCCACCCCGCGTGCTAGGCTTGCACTGCCCCTGGAGTCCTTGAGCTTGTGCTCCCCTAGCCTGCAGTAGCTTGGATGCTCCCAGATGCCAGGATCCCACCCAAGCTTGGTGGTTGGCTGCCCGGACGACGTATACTAGCATGCGCCCACCACGATGGCCGTCGGTCCAGAACCTGCTGATTCCGCGACTAGAGGTTGCGTACGCAAGGAGCAGTGCTTATTGCACTGGATTGAGATTGATGTATGACATAAGGTATCCGTCCGTCTGGTTTTGTCGCAGATGGCCTCCCGCTTTGTTCTTTACATCGTCGGCTTTCTTCTGAACGCGAATGGGGTTTGTTTGTGTGCACTTGTTTTTTCTCCGCTGCGAGTTGCACTCAAAGAAGTCCCATCCATTATTCTTTGACCTGCAAGCCCATAATAATATCGAATTAACCAACAATCAACAAGGGCAAATCAAGACCCCCTGTGCCTCCTTTGCCCCGCGCTTGTTCGAAACTGGGTGCGTCGCTGGGGAGACTTGTGGTCCTCCACTCCCCCTACACCCACCCAATCCGCCCTCACGCGCTCTTACGTACCCTTCTCAGCAGGAGCTCCCACAGTAGCCGTCTCAAGAGTTGGTCGCAACACAACCCCCTTCTCTTCACCCATTTCGTCTCGACAATCTTGCTTTTTTTTATTTTTTTGCGAATAGAGTCGCATATCTAATACGCCAGTATTTTGCGGATCAATCAGCAGGCTTGCGTGGTAGTACGAAACACCGGACCACCAGCTTTTTGGACGATTGCAGAAGCCATTTCCATACACGAGACTCCGTCCGAACTTGAACCTCGATTATCCCGGCCTACGATCAGATCATAACAGCCACCCGCTTTTCGAGCTTTTTGGTTCTTATTTTGTCTATTATACCTGCCAAAGGGCACCATTTTGCAGACGAAAGATTACGACTACTACCATTTCCGTTGGCTCTTAATTTTGGTCACCGACCCGTTATCCTCCTTGACTAAAAGGATAGTTTCGACCGGCTGTGCACTCAGGCGCCGTTTCCAAGCTTGTCTCCTATCTACCGAAACCACCGTTTCCACCAACGCTGCACATCAACAAACGAGCACTCCCAGGGCCAGCGTTAAAAGGCAAGACCGCAACAGGTCCCCGACACCACTTGACTGGCGGCGACCAGCTCGCCCCACGTCGCCCAACATGGACCGCGCAGCGCAGGTCCTCGAGGTCGCCCACAACATCTACGCCAGGGCGAACGAGACGGATGGCGCAACTGGAGACCCGGAGAAGGCAACACGGCCTCCCGTCTACAAAGTCATTGGTATATGTCTGGCCATCGCGTCTGGTCTGTTCATCGGCTGCTCCTTTGTGTTGAAGAAGGTAGGGTTGCTCAAGGCAAACGAGAAGTACGAGCAGGCCGCGGGCGAGGGCTATGGTTACCTCAAGAATTTCCACTGGTGGGCGGGCATGATCTTGATGATCATAGGCGAGATCTGCAATTTTGTCGCCTATGCCTTCACCGATGCGATCCTCGTCACCCCCCCTGGGCGCCCTGTCCGTGGTGATTACCACGGTGCTATCCGCCATTTTCCTGAAGGAGCGGTTGAGCATGGTTGGCAAGGTCGCCTGCTTTCTCTGCATTGTTGGCTCGGTGGTCATCGTTATGAACGCCCCCGCGGAATCTTCCGTCGCCAATATTCAGGAGATGCAGAAATATGTCATTGCTCCCGGGTTTCTTAGCTATGCCGGCGTCATCATCGTGGGCTCGGCCATTACCGCCTTCTATGCCGGCCCGCGATGGGGCAAGAAGAATATGCTTGTGTACATTTCGATTTGTAGCTGGGTCGGAGGACTTAGTGTCGTTGCGACACAAGGTCTGGGCGCCGCGATTGTCGCCCAGGTACAGGGAACTTCCGGCAGCCAGTTCAAGCACTGGTTCCTATACGTGCTGTTTGTTTTCGTTATCGGCACGTTGCTCACCGAAATCATATTCCTTAATGTAAGGCCCTTCGAGCCCTTGAAGAATAATGTTTGGATTTGCTAACATGTAAACAGAAAGCATTGAACTTATACAATGCCGCCATGGTGACACCCACTTACTACGTCTACTTCACTAGCACGACCATCATCACCTCCGCCGTGTTGTTCCAGGGATTCAAGGGCACCGCGTCATCAATCGTCACGGTCGTCATGGGTTTTCTCACCATCTGTTCGGGAGTCGTGCTGTTGCAGCTCTCCAAGTCGGCCAAGGATGTACCCGATACCGCCGTGTTCAAAGGCGACTTGGATCAGATCCACACCATTGCTGAGCAGGAACAGTCCGAGACCGAGCCCAAGGCAGACGCAATCCGTGGTGCTGCTGCGATCGTGCGAAGATTTTCCACCACTCGCCAGAAGATGGAGGCTGAGGAGTTGAAACGCCTACACGAAGAGAAAGAAAGAGAAAGGTTGGAGACGGTGAGCGAAGCTGGGCCAGAATACGAATGGGATGGCTTGCGCAGGAGACGAACTACTATCAATAGTCAGATGAGTCGAAACAGTCGTCACAGCCGGCGCACTGTGTCGCCGAACCCTTTCACCCCACACCAACAGCGAGAGCCCTTCCCTGCTCCGCCGAGAACGCCACATTTGCCTTTGGGAATGTCCTTCATGCCGACAGCGGAGGAAATGGAGGAGGAAGAGCGACGGCGGCAGGCATCACCAAGTTTGCTATCCAGCATCGCTGGTACCTTACGCGGCCGAGGACGCAGCATCATCCTGCCAGGACACCCAGACTATGACGCCGAAAACCCTTCCAAGAGGTTACATCAAAGTCCAATGCAACCCGTACAGCTGAACGACATTGCTGTTCCCGGCCAAAAGCTGGGTGGCGAGGATAGTCCTTACGGCACCACGCGCGAACATGTATACGGCTTACCGGATACGCTTCGTAACCAGAGAACCGAATACGGCGGTGCTGGGGCTCTTGCCCGGAGTGCGGCGAGCATCGCGTCGGCCAGTAGCACGGGTCAGCATATCCACTTCGCTGGGGAGGACCTCGCGCCCCCGACGCCGCCGCCGCATAGGGATAGTCAATCAGCTCGTCGGCAGTTCTCGTTCCAAAACGTTTTCCGTCGGCATCAGGCTGACGGATTGCAGGAATCACCACGCCATCAGGACCTTCCGCCGAGCCACCACCAGAAACCCCCGAGCCGGTCAGGGTTGGGATCCCGGGGGTACTCGAACCCGCAGGTGAAGAACGCGACCGAGGAGGAGCGGGCGGGCCTGGTCAAGGGTGACTCGAACTCCCGGCCGTCGCTGCCCCGCCTCGATGACGACTCGTACGAAGAGGAAACCGATGAGGACCCGGACTCCTACCTCGACGACAAACGGGCCGAGCGCTACGGACGCGGTATTACGAGCAACAGCCCGCCTCGCGGCCATGGCGATTCCCCGGACCGGGAAATCGACTACGACGCGGCCAGCCGGCGGAAATGGGATCATAGCCGTACCAATTCGAGTGGGCCTGGATCCAGGCCGCCTCCCCGACCCCAGACACCGCCAGGAGGAGGAGGAAGGAACCCGAACTCCTACTCCTAGAAGTCTTTGGAATTCAGTATATATATACTTTGCTTTTTTGACTACAACAGCACAGATATAGAGGCCGAACACAAAAGGACACGAACTGGAAAATAGTGCTGTACAAGTATATAATGACCGTCACGAAACGAAAAGAAGGGGGGCACAGGATCAGCCCACAGTGTGTGGGTATACGGGAAGGAGGAGGGGGGAAACGAAACAAGGATTCGTGACAAACCTCTCTTTCCCGGCCTGCTTATTTTCTCTCTTGGTCTACGTATAGACTTGGACTTCTCCAGGCGCGGGCGGACGGGTGGGTGGACGCCCAATGGTGTGTAACAAAATATTGGGGGAATTCTCGGTGGCTTCTCATGGCTTTGCGTGCGGTCTGGATACATAGCAGCGAAACGGCGTTCCTTGACGGATACGGATATAGAATAACGTAATTGACGATTATCTAATGATACCATCCCATGTGCAGATCAATGTTGAGATATTGTTGTCCTTGATCACCTACTTAGCAGGGATCGCCTGGTGGATCTATTAGATTGTCGAATGAAAAGGGGTAAATTGGGTAAGGGCCGTTTTGTGCAACTGAGAATGCAGTAAGGGGTCATCGCGTCAACGTGTCAAAAGGCTACTTACTCAATAAGGCGTACTCGGCACTCAAGTTAGAAATATTGTTTACAATATAGACGAATCGCCGAGTTGAATAGAGGAAGCTCGACCTGCGTAAGGAATGCAACCAGCCCACGAAACAGATCCAATTGCAAGTGGTGCAAGGGACTCGATGGCAGTATGCTGTACAAGGGCAGCAGCTATCTACAGACGATTGTACCGACATCGTCTGCACGCCATTATGTGGCATTGACGACACTCGTAGATGAAGACCGGCATTTCGTCACCACACTCCTCACACTCTCGTGGGCCAGGCCGTCCCCGCCAGCGCTGGTGGTCGCACTCATGATTGGCACGAAGATCTTACACAATCCGATCGATTCGTCCGTTGCGGGCCCTTGCTTCGATATTCGCAGCAAAAGGGTGGTTTGGGGGTCCCTGGCGTCGATTTGAACGGCCCGTGCCAGCAGCCGGCGTTCGTCCCATACGGCACATCTGCATTTCTTCCAGGTTGTACCACAGACGTAGCAGAATTCGGCACCACAACGACAGCTATAGTCGAAGGTCAGTATTTGTCCCGAAGGGTTTACCAATACTCCAGCACATGTGAGAAAAAAGCAAGTAACTCACGTCATGTGATTGCAGCCGACATCGAGTTCCACCATCGCACGGCATTGTTGGCAACGCTGCCAACCTACACGACGTGACAGGGCAAGGACTTGCTGAAGCTGCTCGTCCTGCGGGCAATCGCCGCCGTGGCTTGATCCCTTGCAATTGATGCAGTTCTCCGCTGCACAGTCGTCACATCGGGCCACTTGGTTCACATATTTCGAGGGGTGAAGAAAAGCCGAACACTCCTTGCGATGGAAATATGTGCGGTTCGAGGTGGAGAGCTCGGCAGTCTTTTCGCGAAACGTAGCCACCACTGTCTGTGGGAGAAAGAGAAGGTTTTTGTCCAGCGGCAAAGGCTTCTTACAACACCTGGGAGGAAAAAGACTCTCGTCACGCATTGCGTCCTCGAAAAGCCGGCGGAGACAGTCGCGGCAATATTCGTGCTGGCAAGGTGCTCGCGAAACGTCTGTGAAATGTCGTGTATCACCGCAACAGACACATTCGCGAGTCCGATGTGGACGAGAAGCCGCCCATTTGGAGCTCTCTGCGCCTTCGCCAACAACAGACGTTTCGTCATCGGATACACCGTAAATATCTTCTGTATCATCATGTTCGCCTGTGACGTAGAGATATTCCATCTTCTCGATAAGCTCCATGTCTTCGTCCTCTGCAGACTTGATTGTATCTGTAGCTGGCGGTCTTCTTGTAGACTGAGCAGAGCCTGGTCGAGAGAGTTCGAGTGACAATTGGTGATCTTGTGTTGCTGTTTTTTCTTCGGCTAGCAAGTGGTGCAGGGTGTTCGCATCCTCCTGCACAGCAGTCTGGATGCTTCTAGCAAGTCGGCGATCGAAGGCAAAGACGGTCGCTTGGGCCACTTCTTCCAGGTAGAGCTTGAGTGCCGTCTCTAGATCGCTGGGTTATTTATCTTCGCGCCGCTTGCCAATTGCCACGCTTCCCAAATGTTCACCATCTTGGCGCTGAAGATCAAGAATCAAGGCCAGACTCTCATCATCAATACCAACAAGTGGCGTATTGGGTTGCTCGATGACTTCCATGGTGATTTTCATTCAAACATATTAACAAGTAAATAATGCAATATGAATAGGGGGCACCTCTGACAATCAACCTCTGGGCCCATGCTGATTGATATAATAGCATTGTTAGTGTGCAAGACATGATCAGGCCGGCGATGTGCTCAGCATGTGCAAGGAGTGAGCGGGGTTATGAAAGTTTAACACTGGTAGGCCTCAAAGCGAATTTCTTATGAGACTTGTTTGACAGTTGACTTGCTCATCGCTGAAATCTTATGTGATGGAATACGGTGCAGTCACCAACTGCCGAGCTTTCGGTTCGTCCACAAGATGCATTAGGTGCACCGATGCGATCAAGGGACGAAGCTACTACAGATCGAAGTATTTTGGTTGCAGGAAACGATCGTCCGTTTGAAAGCAGCTCCATGATGGCGTATGCGAATAGCACCCAGAAATCGGAAGCTTGCCATCAAAGATATCATTTCCAAGTCGAGATCATGACAAGTTGAGGAGTTGGATACTGGCGACCTGGCATGTCTCGGGGACGAACTACGCAGGCGGGTCTCGGCAGCAGCCGATGCCGATCTCGAAGGGGGGGTTCGCTCGCGTCGGGTGTCCCTGTTTATCCACTTTGGTAGCTGGACCCCTGTTTCTCGAACTTTCCGGGCGCGCAATCTGACAAATGGATGGAGCAATCAAATACGACAGTCTGTTAATCCATCCATCCATTACAAGTAACCTGCTGGTCGGGCGTTGAGCGAAGGGGCTGAGGGCATTCGCCATTCACTTGGGTTTGTCTCTTTGTTCGTCCTCTACCCAACCCAAGCCAGTCAGCCAGCCAGCACGTCATTCAATTGCATCCGCCTCCCACCCCATTTACGTTGGTAAAACACTTCCTTTTTTGCTTCCAAGTAGCATCCACATGTATCTTACTTGATACCACCACTACTACCCCGCCTACGATCGCATCACAGCTATAAACCCACCATAACCATGGTTCGCGACACTGTCAAAGCCGGCCTGTTAAAGGCAGACGGTAACAAACGCTTCCAAAGTGGCGATTTTGTCGGCGCAGAGAGTTTATATTCTAAGGCGTGAGTTAAATGCATGCCCCAGTTGCTCTCCTTGTCTACAGTCAAGCGCCCGGGTCTAACTCGCCATTTGTATCATGATAGCATTATCTCCGATGACACGAATCCAGCTTTATACACGAACCGAGCCATGGCCCGGCTCAAGCTCTGCCTCTGGGACTCGGCCATCGCCGACTGCCAAGCCTGCCTCAAGCTCAACGGCGAGAACATGAAGGCCCACTACTACCTCTCCCAGGCCTACCTCGAGCTCCGGGCCTACGACGATGCCGTCGCACACGCTCACCGCGCCCGCCAGATCTGCGCCGTCACCAGCGACAAGTCCCTCGCCCAGGTCACGACGCTGGTCCTGCGCTGCAAAAAGGACCGCTGGGACGATGCCGAGAAAAAGCGCAAGCGTGAGCACAAAGAGCTCGAAGAGGAAGTGCTCGAGACCATGCGGTGGCAGAAGGCAGAGGCCCTTAAGATGTTGGAATCGCCCGAGGCCGCCGATGCCCCGGGTGGAAACAATGACGGGGACCGGCGTCAGGTTGCCGAGGAATGGGATGCCAAGATGGAGCAGCTTTCGCGGGTGTTCGAGGCCGCACGCACCAACGAGGAGAAGCGGCGAGAGGTTCCCGAGTGGGCCATCGACGACATCACCTTCGGCTTCATGGTCGACCCCGTTATGACCGTCTCGGGTCAGAGCTACGAACGTGCTTCCATCCTGGAGCACCTGCGCCTGCAGCAGACCGACCCGCTGACGCGCGAGCCCCTGCGCCCCTCGGACCTGCGCCCCAACCTGGCGCTGCGCAAGGCCTGTGAGGATTTCCTCCAACAGAACGGATGGGCGGTGGACTGGTAGGATCTAGTTTTAATCCTGTTCTATACTTACCTATAGACTTGGTTGAGGCCCGGCCATTTTTCGGCCGATGATCCGATAGCGCGAAAGGACGGAGGATGCCTTTGCATCGAGCGAGAGTGCAACGGCCTCGACCTCCAGATAGGCATCTGTATCGGTGTCTTACGTGTATTTTGCTTTTCCTTCGAGTTTTTGTCGGTATACATCAAAGGGTATGCATTCGCAACGGCGTTCAGGGTAGGACAGGGAGAGCGTGGCAGTTTTCACATACCCAATTCCAGTGTTTATTTCTAATTCTCAAAAATACCAAATGAGTTCCGTCGACTGGAGTAATGCCTTGATGCATGATGGCATATGAATCACCCGCCGAAGGTCAGCTTATATGTCCCGTCCAATGGAACCTGCGGCTTAGTCACGGGACGTGTCGAAGCGAGCGACTCTCTCCCCATCGCGGTCCGTTGGATGTTTTCGACTTATACTGCTAAAAATTTTAAAGCAATTGAACACCTGCCAAGCGATCACTAGAAAAACCCGCCACTGCCTGCAGGTAATAATGACCTATCTACGTTGATTATTCCACTTGCGCCCTATTACGACAGGGAAGTAAACGAAATATGCTTCCACTTATCCCAGTATGAGCAAGAGATACATAGGCGAATATTACCTGCTGTAACAATTGTTCAACTGGTAAACATCGTCTCGCAAAGGCTTGCTGCTCGCCATGGCCAGTACTCTGACGCAAGACAATAACATGACGGCACCGGGTCCTCTCTCCCCAATCGATTGGCTTATGCCGCGCACCTACATCCGCCAGATGTTGTGTTTTCCTGCCTCCGCCAGCCAAAACATCTCCGGTGGGAGCGATATCGCCTACGCCCTGCGCGACGGTCTCACAGCCACCGCGGTCCAGGTCCCGTACCTGCGATCCCGAATCGTAAGCTTGGCGCACCCGCACGGAGCCGTAGGGATGTCAGCGCCGGACCAATCGATCTGGAGCCTCTTCGACGTTCGGAACGTTTCACGAAACTACAATTACGCCACACTCAGAGGATGTGGGTTTCCACCCGATATCCTAGGCCGAGGCGAGTTTATGCCCGTGACAGCGATGGCGAATTCCGATGGTGACGACAAGGACGAGGAGCCCGTGTTCCGGGCCCGGCTGAGTCTGGTGGAGGGCGGGTTCGTGTTAGGAGTGGCGGTACATCATTCCACGACGGACATCACGGGACTCGGCACCTTGCTCAAGATTTGGGCTGCGAATAGTCGTCGGTCGCGGAATGGTGGTTGCGATATTACTGATATTGGACTGAAAGATGGACTTGTAACGGCTGCTATGCTCGACCGAGCCGCGGTGCGAGACTTGGGTCTTGGAGTGGCGGAACCGGATATACCGAAAACTATCCCGTCTGTCTTGTTCTTCCAGGACGGGGAACCGGCCCCGAAGCCCGATCCCGCAACGCCTCAGCCGGTCTTCACGACGGCCATCTTCCGATTCACCCCAGACTCGCTGAAGGAGCTCAAGGCCCTCATTACGGTCAACCACATGCTTGAGTGGATCGCTGCCGACGTGCCCTGGGTATCCACCGGCGATTTCCTGACGGCCCTGCTATGGAGCGCCTTGATAGCGGCCGAAATAGGTCCGGAACGCTGCGCGGCATTGAGTGAAGATTCTCCGGAACCAATACCATCGTACCCCGACTCAATGACGATCTCCATTCCCGCCAACTTCCGCGCCCGCTGCGAGCCGCCGCTGTCCCCCGACTACCTTGGCGCTGCCTTCGGGCGAGTCGCCGTCTCGGTTCCTACGCTTGATCTGTGGCGGTTGGCAATGCCCATAAAACTTTGCCCAGCCGATGACCATCGGGAGCCTACATTTGAAAACCCGGACTCGCGCGTTATTATGGCCAAAATCGCCGCGGAGATCCGCAGAGCGCTAACAAGCCAGATCAACGCGCGCAGCATCCCCGCCGCGGTGGCGTACACGATGTCCCGGCCCGACATTGCGGCCATGAAGCGGCAGCGCGCTGAGGGAATCACCATGGTCTCGTGGGCGGAGCAAGGCGTCTGCGCGCTTGATTGGGGGCTTTCGGGGGTCGGCCGGTGCGAAGCGGTGAGACTAAGCAAGATGTCGGGGAAACGGTACCCCATCGTGCTCCCACGGTCGCAAGACGGAGGTCTCGAGGTCATCTTGAGCTTGGAGGCGGCCGAGATGGAGCGGTTCAGGGAGGTCTGGTTGATGAAGCGGTTTTCGGAGTTGCGGTGTTTGGTTTGAAATGATGGGCGTATCCTGCCTCGTATGGTCCGTTTCGTTACAAACAGAAGCTATTAGATTGTTCCAGAAACAGGGAGCTGGTGCATGCAGTGCTGACTATGAACAGAGAACAACGACATGGTTTCATTCATTAGACTTCAGGCAAGCTTAATATAATTCCTTTGTTGCTTGTACATGATAGATGTACCTTGATTGAAATGTAACAGATATATGGTTTACAGTTTTATTACCATTTATAAATAGCATAGTTATTTGTAAGGCCTATCGCATTCGTTAAAGCCCTCTGTGCATCCTCATCTCCCCCCCTCCCCCCTCACTTTAGCCAATCATGACGGATAACAAAACTTCAAAGTCAGACCAAGCGCCGCCTCCGGGTCCCGTAGGATCTCGGGGAGAGGCAAACGAAGAAGCTTGGCCGACGTGGTGTTCAACATGTCAAGCCACAACGGCTGGCAAACACACTTGCAAGAGGTCAGAGTCCGCAGCTGATCAGATCGCAAAACCAGAGCCGGTTTACCGGCGCAGGTTGACGCACGAGAGTGGGACACTCAAGGCAGATATAGAAAGAAAGGATAACAATCACTAGATGGTACTCGATGGTGCTGCCGTAGTACACAACCCTGTAGACACATCAATGTAAAGAGAAAGTTTCCTTGTGAATTAATGATATACTACCATAAATCATGTATCATAAGCAGATTGGGATACAGCCTCGCGATCTCTCTTAAGAACGCCGTTCTGCTACGCCATCGTTGACCTATTAATATGTAGAGTCCCCTGTTGGACAGGAGGTAGCCTTGGCGAGTACGCCCCTTTTCATTCACGATCTTTGTTCCACAAAGGGCCGCATCATGGCCTGCTGCTCAGCCTGCCGCAGCGGTTTCGAATAAAAATTCAAAGACCGCCAAGAAAGCTTCAGCTGAGCGGACCCCGATGGCACTGTGCTTCTGTTGCCCGTCGTGCCCAGTAACCACAGTTTGCCTTGGCTGAAATGATTGAAAGCGCAATTGCATGTATGATCACAAGATAGGAAAGGGGAGAAGGCCAATGATAAGAATGAGTAGGAAGAATGGTAAGTGAAGGAAGGAATCAGGTACTGAGAGGAAAGAGGGAACCATTTATATGTGTTGAGAAGGGGGTGGGAATGGGGCATGAAGCTTATTCCCCGAGGGCGGGTGTTCGAGTTGGTTTTCCCCCATTGAGTTGATGATTCCTATGGATGTTATGTTTACCACCGCCAACCTCGGAGCGGCTGGCCTAAGTACAGCACAAGACACGATGCCCCTATTATACCCATGTGTTGCGTCCCAAGCGCCAATCAACAAGTTTGACGCTCATAGTTAAGAATTCCAGACATGCCTTTCAACGTACATCCAGATGCGCCTCGCTCGCGCCCTCCTACCCACAGCTGTAAAAATAGCAACACCAAGCATCACATCGTGCTTCCACATTATCGACGGATTTGGGAGCGAGAACCGTTGGCCCATCCTCGACCGCAGGATTCCAGGGTCATATATAACGCTCACAACTCTCCTTGTTGACGAAGCCGTCAGGGGCAGTCATATAATTGCGGACAGGGCAATCGAATGGCCGGCCATGACTGTCGGGTCCTCTCTGCAGCTTATCATCGCATTGCTGACCTCAACGTTCGCGCCGTCTGGGGCCCTTTGAGGCGGTAGTCATTGCTGGGTTGGACCAAGCCGAAGCCATCATTTAAGATGCGCGCTGTTGCGCCTCAAACTGCGCGGCCCGCTGTGTCCTGATTAACATCTGCGGTGGAGCCATGTTGTCCCGGTGTACAAAATACCAGCATCTCTAGCATGACCAATTGTTTCTTAGAATTTAGCTTCCATCTCCTCGCGAGGTACGTCGAGAAGCATATTATTTGATTCGAAGGACCGTTGGACGTACGAACGGACCTTGTCGGGCCAGCCGACCTTTAGCTGCTGCTGTTATGGTACTGTAGGGAGGCCGTGGGAACGCTAATATCGTCATCTCCGCCGCTCGATCTGGGGTTCCTGGTGGTAGCCGACTGTTTCTAGCCCACACTGGAAAGGAAGGATTGATGCTGCTCCTCCTCTCCCATCACTTTGCCAACAGATAGGTGAGATGGCAATTTGTAGCTGCTTTCATGTTTCCACCCGTGTGCCTTCTCCATGTGTTGCTTGCAATTGCTTTCCCGTTTGGACTTGTACGGGCAAGGCTGGTACAAGCACTCGTACATGGAAGGCGCAGAGGAATGCCTGTCTTTGACGTGGCGATTGAGGTCCTTCTCAGTTGGCCAGCCGTACTCGTGGTACTTGCATGTGAGAATTGGGCACTTCCATGGCCGCGGCAGCTGCTTAGTCTTGGGCAGGGTGGTATCGCTAGGAATTGTTGTCGGATCAGCTGGATCGGCCCCAGAGGAATCGGCCGCTGCTCTCCTTTCAAGGTCTTCTAGTCGTCTCTTGAGTTTTTTTCCTGTGCCGGAGATTAGAGAGGTGGAAGGATCGTAAAGGCATGTCTGACTTGACCACACTTACGGTAATCCCGTTGAGCGATCCGATTCTGTATTCGTCGGCGCTCGGCAAGGTCTGAAATTTGGGTCCAATCCTCGTCGGGGTTTTTCCAGTTTTGCGTGCTTTGGGCTATAGACTCCTTGGGTTCTGCGTTTGTCTGATATGACAAATCTTGTTGGGACTGGAATGAATTAGGATACTTGGCTGGCTGCTCATGTTGATTATAAAAATGGGTGTTGGAGTTGTCGTAATGACCAGGGGCTTCTATACTGGGCACGTAGCCGTAGTTTAAAGGAGGATATGAGGATTCCTCTCCGGGGTAGTTCTCCCTATTAATAACATCAATTAATTGAGCGTAGGAAGTAGGGGGATGGGGGGTGTCCATGGTTGCTGCTACTAGCATCTGTTTTGGATTTTCCGGTACGGTTAGAGTGTGAGTAATGACACTCGATCCCGACGGCGAGACATCGTGAGCAGATGGGTCTGTCTTTGGAGCACTTGACCCTGGCGCGGAAGCAGGTATCGCACGAGGCACGACCACGGGGCTTGGGTGATGAGGACCTCGCTTCGTCCTTCGGTTCGATGGTGCGGTCTCTCAGCTTGCCTAGATCTGGCGATTTCGCTAAGCGGCCCGGCACCGAGCCGCCAGTGAAGATAGGTGCTAGAGGCGAGCCCTCTTTGAAAGGTGAGAGCGAAGATAACTCGTCAGGTGCAGTTAGATTCTGGCTGTTGGCAAGCTGAAGCGTCTGTTTGAATAGCTCATGGCTTGGCAGAGTGTCCGGCTGCTCCTGTACTGGAGGATTCGCTGACGCTATAGTAAAATCCGGGTTGTACAGGTCGTCACTGTATATGTCCGTCAAAGCACGGTCAAGTTTGCTCTCCCTCATATCTATTGCCTCAGCCGGAGTCCAAGGCGGCTTGGTCTCGCCTTCCCCCGTCGAGGCTGGGGCTGGTTCAGATAACTTGAGATTGTGCGGCATATCAGGCTCCCGTCCGATGGACTCTTGACTGTCCTCCGTAGAGGCCTCTGAAGATTCTAAACCCGAATCTAGGTCAGTGCCGTCCTCGGAGTCAAGATTTGTAGGCAAGACCGTGAGCGCGATCTCTTCAAGATGTCGAGCTAGATGGACATTGACAGTAGTCTGGTTGTGAGAGATAGCTTCTTGGCAGACTGGACACCCAGAAGTTGACAGTGAAGAACTGGGATAGCCATGTTCCAATGAAATATGATCTTGCCACTGGGCCTTGGTCTCAAATGGCAAGCCATCCAAGTTGCATCCGCCTTCAAGACACATATATGGCTTAAGATCCAGGAATAAGTGCTTCCTGTATTTAAAGTCAGCATCACCAAAAATGCGATTTGGATTCCATGACTCACTTCCAGGCAGACTTGGTCTTCATGGTAACGTTCATCCCACAGCCTACGCAGCTGAATGGCCTGCCCTGACGCGCCCCATCAGGAAGCGGCGGTACTCGGACCGAATCGCCTTGGCCCGCTCGGTAGGATACCATAGTTTCTGCATATTCAGTGACCGCATTGCCAAGACCCAGAATGCCCATAGGGACCGAAGGGACCGAACTGCCCAATGCAGAGTCATGGAAAGCAGTCGATGCCACCTGGCTAGGCGCTGGTTTGTCTGGGGTCGGATTTGTAGACGAAAGCACAATTAGCTCCGGCCGAGTATTTTCGCTCACTGTCTCCCGGTGCCTCAGAACACGCGCCCAATTGGCTTTGCCAAGTCGCTCAGCAACAGCCGTTTCACATTGAGGATACCGCCAACGAACACGGTCAACGAAGTTCATGGAAGGGTCCCACGTGACCAGTTGAGCTGCGCTGACTGCAGCCTCGACATTTACAGGACCAACATGCTCTTCTTGAAACCTGGATCCCAAATCCATGAGACACTGAGTGTCAGTGA
Organism: Apiospora saccharicola; assembly: GCA_038363915.1. Lineage (NCBI taxonomy): Eukaryota > Fungi > Ascomycota > Sordariomycetes > Amphisphaeriales > Apiosporaceae > Apiospora > Apiospora saccharicola. The sequence goes on from JAQQWM010000006.1 coordinate 3,014,891, forward strand.
GGAGATCCTCGGCAATCTCGTCCAAGTCGCCAGCCTCAGCTTGAGATGAAGTATCACTGCTCCCATCAGAATCAGAGTCTCCATTTTCATCGTGCTCGATTAAGAATTTGATCTTGTCCGCCGCAAGAGTGATGTCGGTGACCTTATAAGAGAGCCCATGTCGATGCTCTTCGGGGACGAATTGGAACAGCCCTGCTGATATGAGTTACGGGATCATAACGGACGGGGTAAGTATGGATCATACGCTTGGTCAGGGTTTGCGAGACACTGAAAAGCAGCCGCAAAGTAGTAGCTCGCGCTCTTCGAGACTTATCAAGCGACTTGTCTAATAAGCCGTCGCTAACGCCATAGCCATCGGCCCATAGCACCAAGTAGCTTTGGCTCCTCTCCAAGCTAAGCTGGACGGACTTGTCGATCGAGAAGTCGCTGGAGATATGGGTAATGATGTCGCGAAAGACAGCAGAGCATGCTTTGTAGAGTGGTGCGATCAAAGGCGGATCATCTGAGTGATCTTCAGGATCCCGGATTTCGGTGATAGACTGCTGCCATTCAGCAACACGATCAGCCCCTGCCATCGCCCCGAATTGTTCTTTCCGGTTTGGTTGAGCACGAGGGACGCGCCGTAGTTGCATGGAGAAAATGATGATTAAATCATCCTGGCCAGGCACACAGTCGAAAGTGGCGGAGTACGGAGTCAGCCCGTCACCCCGCCTTAGCTGAAAATACAATGCCGTGCATGCAGCACCGAGACGCTTTATTGGAGGGCATAGCCGCCGACTTTCATGGGTGTAGCGCAGTGGATCTAGTGAATAATCTCACCTCTCGTATATGCTCAGGCATCTTTTCTTACTCAATTCTCTAACAGCCAGCCATTTTCGACACCGCAGCCATGGCGGAACTTGCGCTCGCGATATTGCCCCTTTGCATTGGCGCGATCAAAGGCATCGCTGTAGCTCGGAAAAAGCTAAAGGTCCTCAAGCACCACGACAATGAGACCAAGCGGCTCCAGAAGAAATTCAGGTCCCAGAGCGCCGTCTTCCTAGATGAGATGCAACTGCTTTTGCAAGACGTAGTAGGCCGTGACGAGGCCCAGGCTCTTGTTGACGATACAACAAATACCAGTTGGAATTCGGAGGAGCTGCAGGCACAGCTGAAGGAGTATATGGGCAGAAAGTATGAAGACTTCCAAGAAACGGTGGCTGAAATCCGCGATTGCACTACGGCTCTAAACGAGAAGCTGAATGTTGGTATAGAGGATGTCACAAGCCCAGAGGTTAAAGTATGCCAGTCGTATAGAGCTTTTGCTCCAATGGTCGGGTAACTTGAATGACTGATGCCCTAATGCTCTCAGGTCAAAGTTTCCGAGAAAATGCATCAAGCCGTCCACATCATGATGAAGAAATCTGGATATCAGGCCATATTGGAAGATCTCAGAGAGGCGGTTCAGGAGCTGAAGAGACTGCGGAAGTCAGCAGCGAAGATCCAGCAATGCCCGTCCAAGTCGCGCCCCAAACGCGTACGACCACTGCCTGAATCTTTCCAACAGGTCGCCCAGCACTCCAGATCGTTTTACGACGCACTTCGATCGTTCTGGTCGTGCTTCCAAGCGAAACATACGAGCCATGATCTGCGCCTCCTATTAGATTCTCGAAAAGATGGAAGTCTCAGGGTCATTGTGCGTTACCGAACACAGAATGGGTTTGAGACCCAGGAGTAAGCGACTTAAAACTCTTCAGTCTATTCTTCTCCTCAAATATTAGCTAACCTGATTGATAGTGGCCTCCTTGACTTGTTAGTCCGTTCCCAAAGCTTGCGCCTCGTCCACATCACGATACCGTCGACAAGCTTGGCCACCGCGTATTGCGCCGAAGGCGGGGAACGTTCCAGCAAGTCGCGAAGAGTGAAGTTCTCGGATGATTGCGTATCATCTGTTGCCGTTACGGACAAGGTCGTCGATGCTTTAGCAGCGCACCCAGTTCACGACACGGGTCCGAAGCCGCTGGATCTGTGCTCCTCGGGAGACATGTGCACGCAGCTGTGTAACCAGACCAGTCGCTGTGGTGGATATTTAGATACGCCAGAGCATTTGAGGCATCACCTGTCTCCCGTCTGCAACGACTTATGCGATCACACGAAATGCTTCAACCCCAAACGACTGGGCGAGCCCTCTTTGCTGGACGAAATCTTCAAGCTTCCCGTCGAGCGCTCCATTTCGGTTCCCGCACAGCTTCGACTGGCGCTCTCCCTAGTAAAAGGGGTGCTGCAGTTCCAATCGACGCCATGGTTACAGCCCTTGTGGCGCCTGCAGGACCTGTCCTTCTTCCAGGTCAACGAAGGCCTCGCGGCATCACTAGACACTCTGCATATCGGCACAGAACTCACGAAAGGAAAGCAGCGCGACACCGTCATGGCCAATGGGTCGGAGGATCTCGCGAGTGCGCAGTTGGTACACGGTATCCGCAACTTGACCATGCACAGTCTCGGCGTCGCCCTCCTCCAGATCGGGCAGTGGGACGCGCTGAAGCCCGAGGACATTGTGGAAGTGCGGCGCATCGCCGACCTCTCGGCGCGTGACTCTAGGCTGGGGCCTAGGTTTCAAAAGCTCACGCAGCAGTGCCTGGACTGCGATTTCGGCTTTGGCAAGGATCTCAATCAGCCCGAGCTGCAGAACGCTATCTATCGAGACGTTGTGTGTGAGCTGGAGGGATTGATTCAAACACTGGAAGGGAGATCACCCGACGCCACCTCGGTTTTCTAAAAACCCAATCTTGATCCAGTGGTGGCTTAATTTGCATGGCACTTTTTCAATGCAAAGAATTGGAATAACCATCCATGACATAATGTGGACTTTTGGTCGGATAATTAGCTGTTGTAGTCACAAATGGTTTCATGGAACAGTTGGGCACAGTATCATCAAGCGCGCGAACCCGAACACGAGCGCGAAGACCACTAGAGCAACTGGTTATAATTTTTTGGATAGTGTACATTGGGGAATATCTCACTCAATTCATGAACTTTCCACCACAACCACCACAGAGCTCGGCCGAAACCTCCTTTTCGATGTAATCGTGTAGGTCGCGGTTCTGTGTCATAGCCTTGACTTGCTGGGGCTTTAGGCATTTCAGCCCACAAACGCTGCAGGTGTGAGTGCTGCCAGGGGCAATGATTGGAATTCCGGTGGATGCGCATTTCTCTGTTGTAAAGTAAGAAGAACGTCATGATAACATTGCATTTTCTGTAGAAAAGCCAATGTGGAGGGACAATAGAGGAGAGGAAAGGTGTGCTTACCAAACGAGTGCCCATTACTGCATCGCGACGTGCGACCCTGTGCCTGCAGCGCATCACCGCAAAACACGCAGGACTGATTGAGGGCGACCTCCTTCATCTTCTCCCTAGTGGCGTTCCTGGCTGAGTAGTTGGCCGACACTGGGTTACTAGCCCCCGGCACCGGCGGCCCGCCCCCGTACATCCACTCCCACATGCGGCCCTCGGTGCTGAGCTTCTTCATTGACAGGACGCGCTCATCGGGCGGGGTGACGTTCTGGCCGAACAGTACGCGGCACCGCATGCCGCCGAACGTGTGGCGCTCCGGCTTGATGGTGCTGTTCAGCGTGACGAAGACGGCGTGGGTGCCCCCGCCCGGGCTGGCCGTCATACCCCAGGTGCGGATGCGCGTCATGTTCACCTTCTCCATCCCGGCCAGACGGTCAATCTCCCCCAGATACTCAGTCTTATTGAAATCTTCAATGGAGCCCCAGTCCGAGCCGTCGTCATCGTCCTCTTCATCATCTTCGTCTTCATCCTCGTCTTCCTCTTCTTCGCCAGCGGCATCCTCGTCATTATCACCCTTGGGCAGTTTTCCTTCAGGATTCAGCGGTCGGTATGCCAACGCTATCGGTTGCTTCTCCTCGATAAATTGTGTCATCTCAGTGACCCATCTCGGTCTAGTATTGGGGTTACTTGGATCGGGGGTGATAGGAAGGTTGGTTTGGTACCAATCATGGTTCGAAACCGTCGCCGATAAGCGCACTAATGAGAAATATGGACTTGGGCTCGACTCGTAAAGGTTGGGCGGATGAATTACCATGCCGGTGATGGGGTTCGTCGCCTGTTCAGCCTCTTCATCCGAAGCATAAGTAGTGCCACAAACCTCAGGTGAATGTGGCGTGGTCACCTCTGGGGGCGCCGAGCTATCGAAGGTAACTTGAAAGGGTTGGACTCTGGCCGGCGTGGCTATGATTCCACGACATACCCTAGCGCCTCCAACAGTCCATATCTAGATGATAGAGTTAGTGATGGGAAGATGTTATAGTTGGCGACGGTCATACCATGTCTTCCCATTGGAGAAATGCATCGGGGGCAAGATGCATGCAGATGCCACTCGAATCAGACAATTTAATGTCAACTTTAGGTGTCTCCATAGATCTCCAGTAGCCTGGCATAGTGACTTCACGAAAGCCAACATAGTGCCTCGTAATATACGACAGGATGCACGTTTTGTAGTTGCGGTTTTTTCTCAGCCATGGGCCCCATTGGAGAGCAAACGATGATCCGTGAGCGGAGAAATCAGGATGTGCTGGCTAGAGGGCTGTCAGTAACGTATTACTCTGAAATAAACATGTAGAGAAACGTACATCTCCTTTCGGGTGCGGACCGTCGGCCATGAAACGAACCACTTCCTCGACTTTCCACTCACCGGCACTACCTGACGGTGCTGCAGGGTCGTGCCTTGACTGAACGGCCAGGATTACGATTTCGTCTTCGTCATTCACGTATGCCAGGAGACTTCCAGCGTCTTCGGCCGCCTCTTTCGCCCACGCGAACGAGGTGATACGTTCCTTGGAGTAGTCGGAAGTGTGACCCTTGGCCCGGGGGACAAGCAAATTATCTCCCACGCTCCAGGGAACAACCCAGGAGCTCACGGTCCTGACATTACGTCCCTTCATTTTGATGGTACCGAGGCCATCCGACACGCCTTCGCAGAAGATGGTGAGCGCGCCGGTGCCGGTGAGAACGGCCAGAACCGACCGCCGCATGAGCCCAAGCCCACTCGGGGACCACTCCACCGCCACAGCATGGTTCAAAGAAGTGCCGATATTGGCGACAAGGCTGACGCCGGCACCGAAGGTGGGCGGGAAGTCCGGGAATTCCTGCTCCGACGCGGTGAAAAGATGCCGGTTCAATTCCGGGCGCCGGATTTCGACGACGGGGAACCGAAAGCTCACTTCGTAGTACTGCCGTTGCGTCTCAAAGTCGGACCCAAAAGCGCCGGCCGCGGTGGTCCCTCCGGACGGAAACTCGGGGAAGTACAAGTACACACAGTCGTCCGAGGTGATGGCAAGCTCTGCATCGGGCGACCACGCAATGTTATGGGTCGTCAAGGGCACAGCGTTGATCCCAAAAGACTCCAACGGCAAAACATGGGCTCGGTCTTGCGTGGACATGTTTCCGGTCCGAACGTTCATCAAAAAGGAGTACTTGTGGAAGGATTAGGGAGTGTAAATGATTGGACAGCATCTCAGTTCACGCACGGATCTGAAGTTTATGTTCCTGGTTGGTCGCTGAATATCTCATTGTGGTGACGATTTTGCAAATGAAAATTTGAACAACGCCAATTACCGAGAGACAAAAATCATAACGAACTCGAGTCCGAGTAGTCAAGCGTTGATTCGAACTTTATTGTTTGATGTTTTCCTGAACTCGACCCTTGCTACAGATCTTGGTCAACCAAATTTGAATGGATGGTGTAGCCCACCAGCACTGATTGGCAGCTGGCACTTACTTCAAACCCCATCAATCATCAATTAAGCAGACCAGTTCAACAGCCTAGATGCCTCCAAATCGCATAGGTTCGAAGAGCGATAGAAAAGCCGAAAGTGATTTAGAGTAGCTGATTGCGGGATGACTATTGACAATGAGATAACCGGTGATCATTATGTTGTCAACTAGTATGCCGCCTACTGTTCTTTCGCCAAACGTTGTATAGTCAGATATGCTACTGATACAAATAATCAGAGTACAACAATACTTACATAGATCTCCTTAAAATACTGCCAATTGAAAAACCTCCAGCTATCAAATCGTCGAGTGTTATTATTATCATAAATAGTCCTACAATGCTACCGGTTATGGCTGGGTGCATCATTACAGACAAGGTAAATATTTGGACAGTACATGGCCAGCTTGGACGACGATCTTCATGGCTGGAAGGATAGCCAGTAAGACATGGACTTCAAGGCGTACACATACTACAATAAATAGGACAAGTACTGAAATAGACTATCATTTGAATTACTGCTTCTCGGCAGCTACAATTATATGCTTATATTTCGAGGTAGGATCCCAATCCCCATAGAGCAACACATCCGGCGAGAGCTGTTGCTCCTACCAGTTTCTTGGTGAACCAATTATCATCACTTAACGGTTTCGTGACTTGCACCTTACGAGGCACTGGTTTCGCATCACTATTGTTCTTTGCAGCAGCCAGTTCTTCCTCCCGGGCAAGCTCAGAGAGCCGCGCGATGGTCTTGCTGAGCGAAATTAGCTCATCGTCGATCATCGTGGTGTTCCTGGTTCCATCGATCTCAACATTTTGAACGTTTCCGAAGAAATCTGTCAACAGCCGACTGCGCGCCGCGTCCGCGCCGCCCTTGAAGAGGTCGTACCGCACGCCAGCATGCGAATGGATCTTCTCGTAGCTGTAGCTGTCGAACAGGTCGCCAATTGTCTTCTTGCTGCTGGTGTCACGCACCTCAGACTCGAGGAACTCCAAGTTGTAGTACGTGTACCGGTCAATGACGGCGACGCCGACGTCGTTGTCGGCATGGTGCGAGTAGGAGGACTGGTCGAGCTCTGACGAGCCGGTGGCGATGATGTTGGGGGAATAGAGCTTGCTGTACATCGTGTTGGCCTGGCATGTGTCGATCATAAAGAGTATCTCGTGGTATCGCTTCTTCTCCCACATCTGCTCGAAGGCGTCTGCCAGATCTGGGGCCCCAATCTCCTCGGCGTCTTGAAACTTCAGGAACTCGTTACCGCCGTGACCTGTCATGTAGACGAAGATGTTGCTGCGGTCATCTGTGAGCAGTCGCTTGCTTCGTGGCATTTCCTCGCCAACTCGATCAGTCAACAGTCGTATGAAGTTCTCGACGGTGACCTCGTAGCCTCGGTAATCAACTTCGATGTTGTCGCCGTATAGATCAACAGCACGATCCGAGTTGCTATAGACTGTGCCGGGAAACGCGTTCCTAGGGTTGCATGCCATGTCATCTGGGAGCATCAGGATGATCTGCGAGTCTGGTATTCCTAGTCGCTTGACGGTTCGGTACATCGACAGTACGTTGGCGAGGTGGCGGTAGTTGAACCAGAAGCGCGACGTGCCCACCAGAACTGCCCAGTTACTGGTGTGCAGGCCTGCTACTAGAGTCAGCAGCGGCGCCAATAGCAATGCCAGAGGGAGCTTCATGGTGATCGATGGCTTTGATGTTGTGGTTGTAGGCTGAAGGAAGGTGACAGAGGCGAACCCCTGGGTGAGGTTGGATTAACTCAATGGGTAAGCTCAGACAGCCTGCTGAATAATTGGCGTATTTGGCAGCAACGGCGGCAGCAACACTAAAGCAGCAAGTGGGGTAACAGCTTATGTAAATGATGTGCCAGTGGGGTTATCGGGAAATAGAGGGGTGGGGTTACCGGGCCAGTGAACTCCCGTCGGCCGCATATCCCGGACAACATCTAGCAACACTGATAGTAGGTAGTCGGAACGAATCGTCTTCCTCCACCAAGTCCAATCCGTCATTCAGCAGTTCCATGGCCTGCTAGGAGCCATTGGCTGTAGCGACGACGATGAGAGGCAGGACCTTCTAACCAGGTAATGAAACAAAAGAAGAAGACACTCTACCGAGGACGAAATGCACACATGTAGGATAAAATTGGCGCAACGGGACCTTCCTCTCAGGAGGTCCAATTTTGGTTTTGATAAGAGAAGTAAGGGAAAATATGAATATTGTTCTAGGTTGTGAAATAAAACACGTCCAGGAGGATAGGAGACATACAATCTCTACTGGTTCACATGTGCCCCTTCTTTTGACTGTATACCTCACCCGAACCTATCTCTATTTTCCCCACGTTCCAGTATTCGTAGAAACGACATGGCTGGTAGCAAGAAAATGGCTGCAGTTCCCAATGAGGTTGAGCCGACTGCGGTAGACTATGTGCAGTCGGAGGAGGCGCTACTGCACTTAAACAAAAGGTCTAACAGCCGGGGCATTGACATCCTGTAAGTCGTAGCAGGAACTACACTCCCTCGTGTTCAGGCATCAAACAAGACTACTGCATTCCACATACAAGAGTATGACGTTTCGCACACTATGTGAGCTTGCTAAATAGAGGGGGGATTGCTGAAGAAAGACTGTCCCAAACAAAAGTGCAAGCGGTTGGAGTATGTCCAAGTTACGTGACCTGATTCCGCATTGACATGGGCAGTAACATCTGTTCTAGCCAGGCTTAATCAAAACGCGAGATATATTTTTTTAAGTACAAAAAGAAGAAAGAAGAAAGAAGAAAGAAAAAGAAAAAACCTACCCAATCATCGTAAACGTCCCTTGGGTCTCCGACCCGGTAGGAACGCTTGCGTTTGTTATGGACTGAAATGTACCTAATCAACTACGGTATGTAAACACCCTTCCTCGGTTGGGTTCGTAGTATTAAACCTTCAGTCGGTCCACGATCTTCAATTTCTCAGCAGCATTAACTAATCAGACTAATCTTCCTTAAAAAATCAAGTCATGCTGGATGCAGGCAGGCTCGGATCGCCTATACACTCAAGGGGCAATCTATAGAAAGAAGAGGGCAGGTGGAATTCGCATTGGTAAAATAATCTGCTGACTGAAGTAACATGGATTTTTATTGCTCGCTTTTATAGTGCAGGCTGGGAAAACGAATACCAAGCTACAAGGATGACCGAGGGCGGTCATTGGTATGCACCTGAAAGAAGGTATCATCCATCATAAAAGTTGTTATGAAGGCTGGCGTCAAGCTCTCGTATCCGTGGGGACCAACTATGTCGCAAGGTACACGAAACGATGTGTTCATGTTAGGTATCTCCAGCATGTGAGAGTAAACTACTCTTTATACCTCTAAAAAATATTATTAAATCGAAGACGTTCATGGACTTTCATGGGACTGTAAGCAATCCGTTGATACTAGAGTCTTATTGGTTGAAGGCAATTAGTTCAAGGTATTTGGACCAAGATATATCCTTTTTCCGAAAACTCAGCATGCTACAGCTAACGCCACTGGCCGGTCAAATGCTAGTCTAGAGCTTTTTATGGAAACGGCCATGGCGGTAATTACATGTACCTGTGAATATTTGTTTGGGCGCTCAGGTCGTGAAGAAAAGGGGCTTACCAGAAGCTGAGATTGCCTCGAGAACGACCGGTCAAATCGTTGGTTAGAGGTTCTGCAGGAGTTGCCCCAACAATGAACTTGGGATTTCAACATGTGTACGGCTACTGCTGACGGTTGCCGATTATGAAATGATGCAACACACGATGCGTTGCATCGAATAGAGTAGGGATTACCCCAGATCATTAGATGCTCGTTCGACGGGACAGCAGCAAGTGTGTGACCTGCATCGGTCAAATCGTGAGCCGAGGCTTTGCTTGGCTTGTTTGTTGTTGCTGCAGCAGGATGACATAAAAGACAAGCTCATGGTGGTATTGATTGAAACATGGGCTAGTGACCAATACCCGGATGGATTGAACTGGAACGCCATAGGCGGCTAAGCACGATGATGGAAGAGAAACGCGAACAATCAATGCCTCCGCTGCCCGCTGCCTGCCCGCATCGGTGTCCAAACATGCCAAGATGCATCAAGCATGTGTTTGATGCACTAAATAAAAGTTGTACAAGGTCTCCAGTCCCGACTAGTCGGGCCAGTCAGAAGCCCATTCTCGTGCCTGGTGCACCACATTCCAGCTGCTAGCGGTCCAAGCCCCCCGCTCATTTCAAGGGTCCTGGTCCAACTGATCCAACTGATCCATCCATCTTTCCCAGTTGTCCCTCGCAGCCCAGACAAGAAAAAAGGGTAGGTTAGTCGAGCTAGAGAATTGAAGAGAGAGGGAAGTTCAACCTGCTGCCACCGTCGTTTGGACTGTGTCTTTCTCGGGCTGCCGACAGACATAAACTCCGCGTCGTCTTTGTCTCATATTCTTCTCTCTCGCACATCTATTTTGAGTTCGTCCAAATCCATCACCGCTACCGCAGTAGGTTCCAGGCACGAACGCAACCTGCAGCAGGGCAAGACAACGGGACGATGCTGAAGGTTTGGGACTGCAGAGGTTCCACTGCTACGTGACTGATGATCGCCCAATCCGGTCGTCATCCCCTTACGATATTGCTCAATTTGCCAGTCCCCCGGAGAAAAGCAGTCGCAAGCCATTAAGTCGCATTCGACTGCGAGAGCCTCACCGTTAACTGTCTCGTACGGCCAACGGTGGCCTGACTCGCGCAGCTCAAACACCAGAAACCAATTCCACGAGAACTGCCTGCACACCACCTACCTCTACATCCGTCTTCATCCTACAGATCCCTTTTTTGACTTAAACCTCGATTCTCCCGCCAGAAACAAGACGATAATGGGGCGCCCTCCTGCCTATGTCTTCATTGTGAGGCACGGCAACCGACTGGATGCCGCCGACAAACAGTGGCATCTGTCTTCGCCCACCCCCCTACGACCCGCCCTTGACTTACGGAGGATGGTTGCAGTCACGGATGGTAGGCGCTCGCATAGCGTCCATTATACGAGATCGCGAAGCTGAGGAAGAGGCTTCTGCTACGGTCAACCAAACCCCCCGTAAAAGACGACGATACAATGTTATCCTACACAGTTCGCCCTTTCTCCGGTGCGTACAGACCTCGATAGCCATCAGTTCGGGCCTGGCTTTGGAACCTTCGCCCTCGCCCTCTCGCACACCGACCAGCGGCCAGTCGCCTCGCACAAAACCTACACGAGTAAATCAGATCTCCTCCTTCTCAAACCCGGCACCCTCACGGACACGCCCTGCAATGGCACCCGAGAACGAATTCAACAATCCCACTCAGAGTCCGATACACATCAAGCGGTCGGTTCTTCGACTCGATCCCTTTTTGGGAGAATGGGCATCACCCGATTACTTCGACCACATCACACCACCCCCAAGATCCGCACTGATGCTTGCGTCTGCGAAGGCTGAACTACTACGGAAGGAGGATTACAACAGCTATGCCCACTTCAACGCAAAACCGGTGCCCAGCACCCCTAGCGCCCTGTGGAACTCCCCTTCCTTGCGCAGCCCTCTCGCGACCCATGCCGAGTCGGCAGACGATGGCCATCCAGGTTCTCCTGGACTAGACAGTCTCTCCAAATTGGATGAAGCACTTCCTAGCCCAGCACTCAAGTCGCCTTGGGCAGTGGCGCGCCGAGGGAGCATCGCCACCACACCCGTTGGCTACAGTGCACCCACACCATCTTACGCTCTTTCGGCTTCCGATCCTATACCTATTGGTTATGTGGCACATGCACGAGACGCTTGTGTGGATGTTGACTACCAATGGGACTCATCGCGCGATAGCCTTGCCTGGGGCGACGGTGGTGTCTTGCCTGAAGAATGGGCTGCGATGCATCAACGTTTCAGAAAGGGCTTGAAACGGTTGGTCGAATGGTATTCGACAACCGACCGACCCGGAGATATGGTGACTAAAATGTCTTGCGCGGTAAGATTACCACATGGCAACGGTACGCAAAGTGAATGTGCAGTGGACGAGCAGGACGACGATGTCGAGACCGAAAACATCGTGGTGTTAGTATCACATGGCGCTGGCTGCAATGCTTTAGTAGGCGGCGTGACTGCCCAACCCGTGCTGGCAGATGTTGCCATGTCATCTCTTACCGTGGCAAGGAGGAGGCCTGCGTATGATAGCGTCAACTCCATCGATGCCAGTGCCCTGGCATCCCTAGACGATGCGTTCTCGCGGCGGAATATGTCGATTCCGGACATGTACGAGATGACACTGTTCGCGAACAGTGACCACCTCATGCCCGGAGCTGGGTCACTGAGTAGATCGTCAAGTATCAACGGGAGCTCCCGAGGGCGGTTTAATGGGCCTCTCTCTCCTGCTCTGCGAGATGTCAGCTTTGGTGCACATTACGGGCAGGGCTCGCCGGTTCATCGCAGCAATTCTGTAAACGCGTCGCTTGGTAGCATGCGGCGGTCCTCTCAGGTCCCCAGCATCAGCGCCAGAGTGAGTCAAGCCGACAAGGGTGGCATCACTGTCGGAAGTGGCGTAACGAAATTCATCAAACCTACCCACACTCGATCGAATTCCAATGGGCTGTGGGAACCCCGACAAGAGGCAGAAAAGGCGCAGGAGGATCTGCCCATAACGCTCAATTTCGAGCACGAAAAGGAGGCGAAGAAGCCGGCGCCATTAGACCTGAAGGCAGATAAGGACGAAAAGAGCAACGGCCATTTGCCAGTCCAGCCGCCTGAGACCGCGGTTGAAGATATTATGGACGAAAAGACAACATCGCACAGCGGAGAGCGCGAAGCCTCTGGAGGAGTCCCTTCTCCAAGCCTCTGGGGCAGCGGCGGTGGAAGCGGTGGGGGTAGGGGAGGAGGAGGCGGCGGTCTTTGGGGCGCACCTAGACCTCCAGGCGAAGCAGAAAGGATACGTGATTTAACGTCGAGTAAGAGACGTTGGACCGTCAATGAGCGTTGAGAGGGGAAGGTTACACGCCGAGGGCATACAGGCGTCAATAGCATGATAAGCCAGTTTTCTGCATAGCTCTCTTGAAATAAGAAGAATGTCTTGCCATATTTCATAAGATATCTTGGGTAATCTATCTATCACCGCTCTTCCTGCATTAACGCTTTGGCTTGTGCCCAAAACCCTAACATGCTCACGATTATTTACCTCTAAATTTCATGGCCTCATTTATGTAGAGTTCGCGTAACGCGGCCATCCCGTAAGCTAGCGTAAGGGGGGATGGAAGTTAGTCTTAGCGTTCCCTTGGCTTGGGCTTGACTGGTTGGACGCTTCTCCTTTGACCCGGAGAGGAGAAAAGACGACAGCAATTGGATGGCTGTCGAAATGTTGGTTGCACGATGCGTGGCGCACTGCACTGCATGTACGGATCATATGCACGCTTCCTGGTGGCTGGCTGGTGTTACATACATGGACTCACTTCGTTTTTAATATACGACTCGCATTGCTATGAGCGATTTCTCGATTTCAACTCTTCAAATTGTCGCAGCGATTCATATCTTGGTTATATACAGGGCCAGATAACTTGGGGGTCGAGTCAAGGGGACCCTGTAAAGATCTTGATCTGATAAATTCGGTAGTCTAAATTGATTGATAGCACTGGGGGAAGTACCTCTCGGCTCAGATAACAATGCCAGCCGAGGCACTGACGTCGTTGGGGAGCGCTGGGGGGACAGTGCGCACCCTCGATTAACTTTTACTAGTGGCGGGAGCACTTGGCAGCTTGGTTCCTGTTTGCGTCGAAATCGCATTCCAATTTAGAGGGCGTTACGGTTACGACCAAGAAGCCGATGGTATAACACTTTTGAAATTGGCGACGGTCCTTGACATTTTTACGAAGTAGGTTCACCTGAATTGCCTTCGGTGGGCCGGTTAGCAAAACGCATATCCAATGGATGCCAATCAGACCTCAGACAGACACTGCCTGTGTACATGTTGTCCAATGGGTTGGGTCGACCCCATGCCGCTGAGATCTGGTACTTCCGTACCCCCGGACCTCCGCATAACTGTGTACATGCATATTCTGTAGTTGTCCATTTGCGTCGGTCTCCAATTCTCTGTGTTGTTTGGCGATTATTCTGTTGCCTCCAAATACTTCCAACAGATGTAATGACCAAGACTGCCTGCCGGCTACTCAGGAAGATGGTATAGCTCTTCCACCCCTCCGCAAGCTGACGACCAACAACTAATACCCACTTGTGCCAGATCCGTGGGGAAGTGGGTCGCTATCACAAGCCGAGGGATGTTCCTCAATTGGCAGTGCAGCACGGGACTTTGGCCCGGACTTTATTACATCAGTCGCCCATACATCTCCTCCCAGCCGTCTTTGGCTGTTTGCGACCATAGACCAACCGTCTTTTTTTCGTGACTTAATTTTCGAGAATTTTTCAAACCGTTTACATTGATCACAGCAACTTCGAATTACACAGGCAACGGCTTCTTTAATATTTGTCCTCGACAAACCAACCAACTCGCCCCCTCCTTTCTCACCCCGCCAATCCTCCAACCCTCCAAACCACAGTCAGCCAAAATGTCCTCAGAACCGCCCAATCCCTCGTCCGGCAGCACCGACAGCAAGCTGCACTCCGCCGTTCCCTCGCCTGTCGCCCACAAGCTGCCGCACATTCCTGACTCGACCGACGAGCTCAAGGCCGAGATTAAGCAGGAAGCCAAAGCTGCCGCCAGCAGCGGCCTGTCGCAACTGCGGTCTTTTGCCGCGGGCGGCTTCGGAGGTATCTGCGCGGTGGTTGTCGGCCACCCCTTTGATCTCGTCAAGGTCCGCCTCCAAACCGCCGAGCGCGGCGTCTACAACAGCGCCGTCGACGTTGTCCGCAAGAGCATCGCCCGCGATGGCCTGCGGAGGGGCCTGTACGCCGGTGTCAGCGCGCCGCTGGTGGGCGTCACACCCATGTGTAAGCAACCTGCCCCCTTCTCACTTGTGCTCGTTCTCCCCCACGCGGCTCGTCATGAAACTAACCCATCACCCCCGCGCAGTCGCCGTGTCCTTCTGGGGCTACGACCTAGGCAAGCAAATCGTCACATCTCTCTCGACGCCCGAGGTCTCTTCCGCGACGGGCCGGCCGACGCAGCTCTCGATCGCGCAGACCTCGGCCGCTGGCTTCTTCAGCGCCATCCCCATGACGGCCATCACAGCGCCCTTTGAGCGCGTGAAAGTGATCCTGCAGGTCCAGGACCAAAAGACAAAGCCCGGCGAGAAGCCCAAGTACAATGGCGGCCTCGACGTCGTCCGCCAGCTCTACCGCGAGGGCGGCATCCGCTCCGTGTTCCGCGGGTCGGCCGCCACCCTGGCCCGCGACGGCCCTGGTAGCGCCGCCTACTTCGCCGCCTATGAGTACTGCAAGCGCAGGCTGACGCCTGTGGACCCCAAGACCGGCAAGCCTAGCGGTGAGCTGTCACTGCTCGCCGTCACCGCTGCGGGAGGTGCCGCTGGTGTTGCCATGTGGATCCCCGTCTTTCCTGTCGACACGGTCAAGTCGCGCCTCCAGACCGCCGAGGGCAACCCCACCCTCAAGGGCGTCATTCGTGAGGTCTACGGCCGCGGTGGCGTCAAGGCCTTCTTCCCCGGATTTGGGCCCGCACTTGCTCGTGCTGTACCTGCCAACGCTGCTACCTTCTTGGGCGTCGAGCTGGCTCACCAGGCTATGAACAAGGTGTTTGGTTGAAGAAAAGACGAGGAAAAAAGATAGACACGACCACACATAACTTGAGACCTCGAGAGGCTAAAGTTCAAGGGGAGATCCAGGTGCCAATAGGTTCCGGGGAGGTGAAGGGGGAGCTTGTTGGCGAGGCGAGGGGAAAAAAGCACCAATCAAGCCTACCTGGATGGTTGTTCTCGGTTCCCAACGCCCGAAAAGGAAGTAGGTGCCCATTGATATGAGCGACCAACAGGAGCTCCCAACAGCGAGAGCCATCAGCTTGGAGGAATAGGTTGATTGAATGGCATACCTACTCACTCATATAGACAGCGTAGACATGGGTTGATGGGCCCACTGGCTTTTTATGTATTTCGAAGCTTGCCTAGACACGATACATTCGTAGCCACATATGTACGTAGATGTACTGATTGATTCGAGCAATCCGCCTTGTTTCGAGATAAAACAAGCAGTCATTGGTTTATTTTTTCTATGCGTAACTTTGAGCTTAACAAACAGTACTATTTTGGCGTAAGTTTGGTTTACACCTCTTTAGCCAGAAGAGGATGGAAAGTCAAATCTCAGGCAAGACTTGCAAATACAAATAGCTCCCCTCTTCCCGTCCCCACCATTCCTTTCCTTCATCACACCCTGGCCTCTGATTTCTGGCCATGCAATGGTATTCGGGCAATGGTACGTGAGTTCGCAGTAGCATTGAATGGGCAGAGACCCGAGGCTATGAGAAAGGGGTTCTTGGGTGTATTTTCCTACCGCCTTTGATTCGGGGAGCTGATGTCTGGCCCGTCGGCAGCCGACTGGGGGCACCGCACATTACATGCCACTCGCTGGTACCTCTGTGGCATAAGTCCCTAGTCATATTGCGCTGGAGCTTGAGAGCCTTGCGTGCAAGTTTGAACACTTTTTTTTTTTTTCTTTTTTTTTCTTACTTACTTAAATTTTAAAATACTCTTTGTTTGTCCTTTTCGGATTTGTTGTACGTAATTTTGGTTGGATATACAGTTATACAGTCGTTATGTACGTCTATTTCTTGAAACCCGGGCTCATGGGCGCCATAGAGCTCAACCGCCCCATGCCGCACCAGCATGCCGTGTCGCCCTCCCGCTCCATCTGCACCGTGCTGTCGATGCCGTGCTCCAGCAGGTAGCTACCGACGCGCTCCCGGACGTCCTCCATGTCGACGCCTCGCACCGCCGCCACGTGGACGACACCGATAAGCTTCGTCCGGGACTCACTGTTGCCCGTCCGGTCGTCTTCCCAAATCTTGGGGACCGCGTAGGACGCGACTCCGCGCACGCCTGTGATGCCGGAGAGTGTGTTCCGCAGGTTGTACTCGGTGTCGTCAGGGTTCGTCAGTAGCAGCTTGTGCGCGGATGACTTGACGAGCGGCACAGCGGTCATGCCGATCAGATACGCAATGAGAAACGAGGCGACAGGGTCCCAGCCGGACCAGGGGATGAAGTAGGTTAAAATTGTCGAGAAGATGACGGATGCGCTTCCGAGAGTATCGGCCAGAATATGCAGATAAATGCCATGCATATTATCGTTATCATGGGAGTGGCCATGCGAATGGCCGTGCGAGTGGCCGTGGTCGTGTCCATGGTCGTGTCCATGGTCGTGGCCGTGATGCGCATGCGCATGCGATCCGAAGGCGAAAATACCCAACAAGTTCACGATCAAGCCCAATGTGCTGACTACGAACAAGTCAAGCAGTCGTTTCGTCTCCCTGCCCTCCATGAGGCGTTCAACGCCCTCAAACATGATTTCAACACTGATTAGTCTAAACCAAGATATTAGCATCACGGAAATAATAACCATTGGGTGTGCACGTACATCAGGAAGATGCCATTGGCGAAACCACTCAGAGTCTCAATTTTCCCGAAACCGTAGGGAAATCGCTCGCTCGGTGCCCATTTGCTCATGACCGCCGCGAATAACCCCACAGCCAAGGCCACGCAGTCGAAAAACATGTGTATGCTGTCGCTGAGCAAGCCCAAAGAATCGGTCACGTAGCCGTAGAAGGCTTGAACAGCCATGAAGGAGAAGTTAACCCTGGCGCACGATTGTTAGCTTCAAGTGTCATCTCTCCCTTGAGTAGATAACGTACACCATGAAATAGAATATGCGCCTCGAGTCCTTCTCGGTCATGACAGAATGTATCAGCGGCCATCGAGCAGCATATGGTAGTAACAATGCAGTAAACTTTGAGTAATGAGCCGCATGAACATGACCGTGATCATGGGCGTGGGCGTGGGCGTGACTATGGCTATGGTCGTGGTCGTGGCCGTGGCCGTGATTATGCTCATGGTGATCATGGTGGTGGTCTGAGTGGCTATGGGTATGGCCGTGCTTTTCATGACAATGGTCGTGGTCATCATCATGATCGTGGTTGTGGCCGTGGCCAGCGGGAGATCTGTCGAAGTAGGCGGAACCGTTCTGGCCGGGCGTAGCAGGAGACGCATCTTGCACTGGGCTCAACCCATTGCCCATCATCGCATAGCTGCCCGATGCCTTCCGAGATAGCGGCGAGGGTCGATTCTCTCGTCGTGACAAGGGCGCGACGGAATTGGCCTTGTACTGCGTTGTGTTCGGGGTGTGCGCAGCAGCCGCGTGCGACGGTGAGTGGCTGTCGCTGTCGCTGCGGTACTGGTCATAGCTTTGACTGCGGCTGTGATTGCCATGACCGTTGGCGTAGGCGTTCAGCGACTCGAAGCTCTGGCTGTAAGAGTGCATGCTGGCGGTGCTGCCTCGGTCGGATCGTCTCGAGTGGCCGAAGGTTGGCGGCGAGCGGGAGTGGGAGTGAGACTGAACGTGTTCGTGGCCATGGTGAACATGGCTGTGGGGCAAGGGAGGAGTTGGAAGGGCATATGACGATGCCATGGTGTTATCGAGAATTTGCGAGTCGCGCAAACGCAGACGCAAGAAGCAAGTTTTGTTGTTTGTGCCACTTCAACAAGGAAGCTTAATAGAAGGTTGCGGCCTAGTGTCCGTCGTCGCAACTGTCGGTCCTGCACAGCACAGTGGTGGATTCGAGGTCAGTGCGACCCCCGAGCTTGTATCAGCTAGCACTTCATGGAGTGTCGAGTTGGAATGATAAATGGGGATCGAAGCAAAGCAATTCCTCAAAAGGAGGTTGAATTCCCCAAGTATGAAGAGTATGGAGGATAGTCGATGATGCGAGAGTATGTAGGTATGTAATTGTATTGGAACAGAAGCGGTTGAACGGATTCGTCGCGTTGTCTCACCGAGACTTCTTGGAAATGTTCGATTGACCCGACACACACTTTCTCTTCGCGAAAGGGGGGCGCACCAATAGCGTGGGACGGGGCGTAAGGAAAGGCGACCGGCCTTGTAACCTAAAGACCAAGACCAAGGAGAGCGAGGCCGCCGGGTTATTCTAGTTCAGCCCGTGCCACAATTATGATGTCGTCGTGTCGTTGTCTCGATCAATGCATCTGTGCCTGCCAATTCCCGACCTTGAAGAACGGAGTAAGATGAGGAAAATGAGGGAGTCGAGGAGAGAAGAAGAGAGGCCAGCCGACGACATATTGTTGTCCTGCCCAATCTGGGTCGGGTATTGCCTATCGCCAAGCTAATCTCCATCCCCCTGTCCTGCTGCTGCTTGCTTGCTGCAAGTCGTTGTTGACCTGCTGATGGGTTACAAGGTTCGGAAACTTGACAGGCACTAAAATGGGCGGAGCCGGGCAAGTGATCCATCTCCTCATGCCATCAAGGTGACAGGAAACAATCTTCAGACGCATAAAAATAATCACGGACTAATAGTGCCACAATTTGGAAAACTTTGGAAATACTAGAGGCTCCGTGGAGTCCCTCGAGCATACAGAGACTTACCTAGGCAGCGACAGTGCATATGTAGAGTGCAGTGCATGCATGTACTGGTAGTGTGTAGATTATCTTAAAGGGTGTGGCGGTCTTCCCTTGCATCGTCATTCACTGCATTCATTATCTTTAGCGGGGAAACACAAGGCCAGGCCTGTTCCCATTGAGGCTTCTGATTTGATGCCTGGAACGCTGCGCTAAGAGTTGGCACACCTGCTGCAAGGTCCCCCAAAGATGTTGCTGTGATTGAGCTCGGAGCTGAAAGCGTACAGAGGCGGCTAGGTCGGGTAATTGATGATAGCGTGTTAGCGGGGAGTCCGTGCTGCTTTCTCACAGAAGGTAGCAGCAACCGAGTTCCACCAATCTTCAAGCTCGGACTGACTGGAGTTAGTGACAGGTAACGCCAAGCATCGAATGAAGGATTGCAAGTTGGCCAAGTCAGCATCTACATGCAGATACCATCCCAAAAGACCAGAATCATAAATCCAATTGAGACCAGATGAAGCTTGAATGAACTTGAAGTAGGTAAGTTGAACCTCACAGGACGCGATGCCAGTAATGCCGGCTTACAATCATGGCCAGGAACAACACAAGAACAAAAAGGACATCTTGCCTTTGGTACCGCCCACTGGTTACACACTGATGGATTCCTCATAAGAAGCCCGACATCAGTACCGAACCTCACCCCCAGACCCACTACCTCTAGACCGGACCATGGCAATCTTAGTCATCTTATTCACGAGTCTGCTGGCCGTCGTTATTGTCTTCGCTATCATGGTGCTGCCTTCGCGATATGTCAAACACTCACCAGCCACCAAGGAATCAACGAGGGTTCAGGTCCTCGTGCTGGGTGATATCGGCCGCAGCCCTCGTATGAACTACCATGCGCGAAGTATTGCCCGCCATGGCGGCTATGTAGATCTCATCGGATATGACGGTAAGTGTTGGTTTGTTCTGCATCCATCTTAGAGCATGCCGACTGTGAGCTGACTGGGCAACAAACACTACTTAGAATCGCTGATTCTTGATGATCTCCTGAGTGATGAGAGGGTCAAGATATATGGGCTCGCCACACCACCGGCTGCTCTCAAGTCCCTTCCTTTTCTAGTAGCTGGGCCACTCAAGGTTCTTTGGCAGATATGGACTCTGATCCGCGTACTCGGATATGACACCCCTCCAGCGCGCTGGTTGCTGGTTCAGAACCCCCCTTCTATCCCAACCCTAGCCATTGCCCTCATCATCTGCTTTCTGCGCAACACTCATCTCATAATCGACTGGCACAATTACGGATGGACCATCCTCTCCGGGACTCGAGGGGCAGACCACCCATTCGTCAGGATCTCCAAGGCATACGAATGTGCGCTGGGTCGGGCTGCGCCCACCGCCAACATCACTGTGACCCATGCCATGGCTCGGCAGCTGAAGGAATCTCCATATCACATCAAAACGCCCATTCTCACTCTGCACGATCGTCCAGCCGATATCTTCCAGCCTCTCCAGTCTGGGAATGTCCGGAGAACCTTTCTGGAAAACCTGCCCGAGACCAAAGACATGGCCGACGATATTGTAGCGGGCAGGGTAAGGCTCGTCGTGAGCAGTACCAGCTGGACGCCCGACGAAGACTTCTCGCTCCTCCTGGACGGACTGGTTACATACGCCAAGGTGTACAATACCCCCATCGTCGCCATCATCACCGGCAAGGGTCCGCAAAAGGCCTACTACCTGGATCGCATCGCGCAACTGACAAAGGAGGGACAGCTGCCCAGCATCCGCATTGACACGGCCTGGCTGTCGATGGAGGACTACGCCACCCTGCTGAGCTGCGCCGATCTCGGCGTCTGCCTGCACATGTCCAGTTCCGGCGTCGACCTGCCCATGAAGGTCGTGGATATGTTCGGGTCCGGTCTACCCGTGGCGGCGTACGCCAACTACGAGAGCTTCGGGGAACTGGTAAAGGAAGGGGTCAACGGATGTGGCTTCGAGACGGCCGACGAGCTGGCGGCCACCCTGGGACGCCTATTCACCGAGGAGGGCTCCCACGAGTTGACGCACCTGCGCGATGGTGCCTGTAAGGAGGGAAGCTTGCGATGGGACGAGGAGTGGGATCGCGTCCTTGGTCGCGTCCTTGGCGTGATTGAGTAGATTACGAGAGTAAAGATGCTAGAAGATTTGTTTGTAGCGCAATTTTCCTCGTGTAACGGTACATCATTCCACCCGCCTGCATAACAACCCGCATCGCGACAAAACTCAGTAAATTTCCCGACTCTTTCTCATCCTAACATTAGTGCAGTTGGTATTTCCACCTCTCTCAGGCAGAACTTAGAGACTTGATTACCACGTCCACCCTTACCCGATCCTCATCGAACTACCCCTGAGCCCCTACTCCCATGAACCAAACCGCGGGAGCCCTATCAGTGAACCGCTTCTCGTCCTCCTCAAACCTCTGCTTTTCCTCGGCCGGTGTCTTGGTCAGCATGTCGTTGACGGCGTCCATGCCCGGCCACTCGGCCTCAAATATCATCGCGTACGGATCCCCCGCAGCACCCTCGGTCGGTGAGTATTGCGACTGGAGGGCGCGGTAACCGGTGAGGCCGTACGGCTTCCAGGCTGCGGCCACCGCGGGCACGTGGTTGGCCAGGTAGTAAGTGCTGTTAAATACGAGCGTCGTGGGGTATGCGATGAGCATTGTTACTTTCGCTTCCCCCATACCCGCCGCGGCAGTAACGAGGATGCTGCTGCTGGAGAGGAGTGGTAAAAAGAGGTAGAGCAGCATATTGGAATGAACTATTATTGCGTAGCTGTTGGAGAGTTGAGATTGGCCGTGAGTGGGAAAACAGAACGTTCAGCTGATTAACTTAATGAACTTAGGTTACTTGAAGATAACTTCAAGAAATACTAGATCGTTATTGTGGAACGATATGAGAAAAGTTTGAGAGGTCGAGAACAATTGTCCACAAGCATTCTCATGGCGGCCCTTTGAATTGCGCGATAGCCAGCTCCGTATTATTGGACAATACAGATTGGCAATTTGGCATTCTGGCTAAACGGCAGTAGCCATATGAGATGCCTTCCGGGAAATTTGAGGTTCTTATAGTGGCAAAACGCAATACCCGACTGCCAAAGGCTTTGCATTTGGACATTCGTTGGCCTATGAAACGTATGTGGTCCAGACAGTTGACGAACTACCCCTATCTTAACCTCACAGCTCTCGGACAGAGGTTGCTCGTGAATTTCATTTGAAATGCAACAGTCGTCCTAGTGGAACACGCTGTACAGAAAATAAAAGAATAAAAGAAAAAGAAACCAATGCGCTGCATCAATCGCCGCCAGGTCCTGTTTCATACTGCTGCGCTGCGGCAGGCAAGATCAGTTCGTACTGCCTGTAATACGGGGAGTCAGAGACCGCACCCTCTATAGTGCCGCCAGCGATTAGTTCAGAACTGACATGAAATGCCGATTAGGTATGTCATCGTGGTATTTCCTTTGGTTCATCTCATCACCATACAAAACTATATACAATCTTTACCAGCCGCGTCATTCTGTTAAGAGCAACGTCATACTCACACTTAATGAAGTCGACCCACCTCTTTCGCCATCCTAATTGTGCGTGTATGCTTCATACAAAAAAGTATTGATCACCGTCAATATCATCCAATTATCGCATTTCTGAGAGGGGTTATTATTGGCTTTCTTTTCTGCTCTCCATCTTTCACTCTCGTGTCGCGCTCGCGCGAGAACCGAGCGATCGATCAATCCTCGCCCAAGCTCTCGCGGACGCATTTCCGGACGCGCTTGCGGAACTCCTTGGGCCCGCCCTCGCGCTCGGCGCGCAGCAGCTTGGCGGCGTCGAGGTTGGCGGGCGACTCGTCGTTGGGCTCGCTGAAGAGGCTGATGACGGAAACGAGGATGGTCTCGGGGGTCTGGACGGGCGACCACCGCTCCGCCGCCGACTCGTACCCGTACTTGTCCTCCTCGGGCGGGTGCAGGATAGAGATGCAGAGCTCGCCCGACGGGTAGATGTTGGGGTGGAAGGGCACGGGCGTCTGGAATACCAGCTTCGGTGGCATCAGGGGATACTCGGGAGGGAAGGTCATGTAGGCGCGGAAGTAGGCGCCTGTTTTTCAGTGGAAGGGTTATTAGTACGTCAGCCAATCGGGAAATCGTTTCCCATGCTGGGTGTGCTTCTGAAGCAAGGTGCTCAGTTGGGGGGAGAAACACGTACCACCGTAGTATTTGCAGTCGTCGTTGATCATGAGCATGACCTCCCACTCGAAAATGTTGGTGTCTTTCACCAGACCGACGGAGATGCCAGGCAAGTCCTTGGCGCGCTTCATTTCCATCAACTGTTTTTGGAGCAACCTCGCCGAACCAGAGCTCTGGGCCGACGAGGCCGCGTTGGGCGTGGCGGACATTTTATCGTTGTCGCGACGTTTTTTATGTAGGTGTTGGCCGATAGCTCAAGTGGTCGTGGTACCCAGGGACGCAGGTATCGATTCGGATTTCACCCAAGATGGTTGATAAGCAGCAAGCACGCTGGACTGGGCTGCCGCTTGTCCAGCAAGGGTTACCGACAGCGAGTTTCTAATTAGACGAGTCGGTGAATGAGGGATCGTAGGGGTTTCGTCGATCTCAAGCTAGAGGCTGGAGTGGGATTGGTGATGGCGGGGTTTAGGTATCGCTTAACGTACAAGAAGTAAGTATGCAGAGGTCAGGTTACTTCGAGTTAAGCTTCCATCAGAGAAGCTGACCCGACGAAGAGGCGGGGTGGTGGTCCAGCTAACTTTAGTTGTACGTCAGGGACCACTGCTAACCAGATGAGGTTACTTCGGTGATGGTGCGCCAGGGTCCCAGAAAGGGTCCCGCTGGCTGCAGGGGGCTGGTGGATGGATGAGATCATGGGGAACCGCATCTGAGCCTCCAAGCTGCTTATTCGGAGGGTTCCCTCTACGCCTCGGTATCAGATAAATAGAGATGTGTGCGACGAGCTCAATCTGCATGTCTGACCCTTGCCTGCATCGGCAGCCTCGATCTCGGGGGGGTTCGTTTGCCCAAGGCAGGGTTCTTGCAGATCACCGTTGCACAGACATCTCAGAACAATATGGCAGGCTGCATATCGGCGCCCATGCAATTCAATTTGGTGCCGTCGGCCCCTGAATTATATTTCAGAACTTTGCTTGCCATGTCACATCGTACTCGCGCGGTTTTCAACCGAGTCACGGCTAACCTTTGCTCGAGACATTATTGATTACGTATATCCATCTATCTTCGTTGAAACACCAATTGAGCCCTCTTCAGTCTCCCGCACGCCAGCATAATCAAGTAAGCAAATGTCTGACCTCACTGATGTTGCTTAGTTGGGCGTGTACCGGCCAACAAGGCCACCCCACGATCCCTGGAATCCCTTCGCGGTCTCGATGTTAGTCCCGTCCGCCAGGTGCAATGCGGCCCACGTGTCCTTGGAGCACAAGCCGAACGCCTGCAGGTTCTTCGGCGTCTGCGCAATCCAGTGCATTTGGTCTGAGGAAAGCAATTAGTTGGCATGTTCTAAAAATGAAGGGCAGGCAGGTTACTACTACTTTGGCACTGGAATTGTCCGTCTGCACATTTCTGGTATCCGGGTCCGCTGAAGAAGGCCCAGGATGCCGAGGCGTACGTGTAGATGTCGGAGCCGCCCTGGATGTAGTTGGCGAAGCCCATGCGGCAGCGCGTGTCGCCGCCGCTGCACCAGCTGAAGTCCGGGTCGCCCCAGCCGTTGACGTCGGCGGTCCAGGGAGCGGGCGGGACGCTGCCCGCGTGGTCGCCCTGGTCGTAGTTGGTCTCGGACTGTAGCATTGACACCATGACGTTACTGGCGGAGCGCAGGTTGAGCTGGTACAGCCACCAGTGCTCGCTACCAAGGGCGTGCAGCCAAGTACCCTGGGTCGACTCGACGAGCGCGCCACCCTTGCCCGCGATGTTGGAACCGCCCGAAAAGTCTTCGGTGGTGTGGTCCGCCACCCAGTTCCACACGTTTTCAACGTACGCCGACGACGTCTTGGTGAAGTGCAGGCCCAGGAATGCGCCACGGCACTGGTTGTTGGGGTCGTTGCACGTACCGGTCAGAGCCGATGCGCCGCGCGTCCCTCCTACAGTCACCAGTGAGTTCCAGAGCGCCACCTGACCCGGCGACGACCCAGCCATGTTGAACTGCACGACGATGGCACCAGGCAGCACGTCCGAGACCGTGAAGCGCATGTCCTGGATCTGGGCGGTGCCGGTTTCGCCGGCCTTGCCCACGCTCACCACGGGCTTCGGGTTCGCCGAGTCCTTGAAGTAGGCGCCGTTACCCGTGATGGTTGCCCAGGCCTCGCCCACAATGCGCGAGCCCTTGGGAATCAGCAGCGTGCTGTCGACGCGGTACTTGCCGAAGGGGAAGTAGGCAATCTTGTTCTGGTTGGCGGCGAACGCCAACACCTTGTTCAGCGCAGCGGCCTCGTCGAGTGTGTTGTCGCCCAGGATCTTGACACCGCCATTCTGGGCCGGGTCCTTGATGTTGATGAAGTCGCTGGCGGGGTTGTTGGCGTAGTTGGGTGCCGGAGTCACCGGGTACTTGCCGTTGGGTGCGAGGACGGCGGGGCGGGTGTTGGTGGACTTGGTGCTCCCGTAGATGGGGTTGCGGCCCACCGTGTTACCGTACGTGAAGGTGTCGACGTGGCTGGAGGCGCCGATGACGGTGCCCTCGGGCACCTGGGCGACGTCTGAGTTGGTGTCCTTGCTCAGGTTCTCGATCATCCATGACGGGTAGGTGGTGGTGATAAAGGTGACGCCCGAATTCTTGGACGTCGCGTCAATCAGCGCAACCCAGGGGGAGCCACCGGTGACGCGGACGCCCGTGCCGCAGGTGTCGAAGGTAGCCCCGATGATGCTGATGGTGTTGCCGCCCGTGATGAGCATACCGATCGTGTTCTGGTAGAAGTACAGGCCCTTGTACGAGGCTTGCTGGTGGCCGTCGTGCCAGACACCGTTCTGTCCATCTCGATGTCAGTCATGCCTGCAAGTAGAGTTCTCTCACCAAGGTCTTGCGACGTACCTGACCCCTCTCGATGCGGGTGTCGGAAAGACCGAGCGTTGATCCCCGGCCAAGTCTGATACCAGTGTGGCCATTGCCATTGCTGGAAGAAGCCATGGTGATCTTGACGTTCTGAAGCTGTGCGCCTTGAGCGACACCCCACCACAGCGCGGTGAAAGCATCGCCTATGAATCCAAGAGCTGTCAGTCCACCGAACATGTCTCAAAGTCCGGGCAGAAGAAAGAGAACAGTACCTCCAGGGATCTTGGTGGTATCCAAGATAATGTTCTTCAAGCCGACAGTGAAGGAGAGCTCTCCTTTGCTCTCTCCCGTCGTTGGATCAATAGTCGCGGGGTCTTGGCCTACAAGGCTGTCAGTCAATCAGGCAAGAGCATACTCGGGACGAAAGGGCGACAAACCTGAGAGCAGTGTTCGGTCATCGTTCCAAAAGTTGGCTGCAGCTCTAATGGTGGGCGGCTATTCATTCTCGTCAGCGATTACGTCCTTGCTCCCACGTCCTCCCGCAAGGGGTTCGAAACTTACGTTGGTGGCGTCTCCCATGATGATGGTATCGGTGTTCATTTTGATGGTCTGGCTGACCTCATAGATGCCGGGCGGAAGGTACACAACCTGTACGGGTGGTCAGTATCTGGACGAACCTGGCCATGCGGCCGCAGGATTGCATCTCATAAGGGGCGCATACACGAGGTTGAGAGGCAAGCCATTGCCCGTGGCGCTTGGCGCCGTTAGTGCCCTCATTGATGGCCGCCTGGATGCCGGCGCCGTCACCGGCCTTGACGGCCTTGAAGACGGCGTAGTTGTAGTCCTGATCGAGATGCGGGGCGTAACCACGAGCATTGCCGGTGTGGTCCATATTGGCGTACCAGAATCCGGTGGCCCGGGAGGCGAGGTCCGCGTAGGTGCCATTGATGTCATTGTCGGTGGCAGCAACAAGAGGCGATGCGATGGCCCGTACCGCAAGGACGGCAGCCGTGACGAGAGCGGATCTCATCATGGTCGTTCGTAGTCGTTTGGCACGACTTTTCTTACCTAGAAATGTATGGTGCTTAGGATAGGAAACAGAACGAACTGCCGATAGTGAACCAGGATTCAATAATGCAACGGCAGCCAATTTAGGAGTTCTTCTTATATCCCAACTAACAATAAAAGCAACACTAGGGGCTCCTCCTGGGAAATTGCCCATGAATCTGAAGACGGCCTAGCGCTGAGGTTCGCCATGGAGACTACTGCGAATGCAAGGATTTCCTCACTCAGCTGAGGAACCCATCTCGCCCGATGATCGATTTGCCCAAGGCTGGTCCCACATTGTCGGGACGCATACCCCTTGTGGGAGCGTCATCCATCCTCCTTCTCACGCGAGAGGCGCTAGCTGCGGTGAGCTTAGTAACGATACCGAATCCAGCGACGCTTACGGGCGGACCGGTCCCGCAATCTTATTTCATGCACGACGGACTATACGACAAGCCGTTTCTAGCTGTTGCTATTTTGGAACATCGTGAAATCCCATGACTTACTCCCGCTCCCACAGAAGAACCCCATGTTCAATGACCAGAATCGCACTCTCTGTACAGATATACATGTTTTAATGCAGAGAGAGCTCCAGCGGATTGAGATAGCGCATGACGGTACGTGTTTGCTTTTTTTTTCTTTCCCGTGCGGGTGTTATAGCGTCTTAGTAAGCAAACCCAATACCCATGTAAAGATCGCACCCACTTCACTTACTCATCCCCCGAAAGCCATGGGATCACTCTCACCGCCTGGATGTACCACCAACACCAGCCGAGGATCTCGTGGGCAAACATGTCAAGATCTGGTTCCTAAACGACAGCTTGTTTACCTGAAGTGAACCCCCGATTCAGCTTGACGAGTCGGATGAACTGAGAATGTTAAGATGTCGTTAAACTTCTAACGCACCTGCATATGGTCCCCACATATAACATCCAACATCAGCACTACTACACTGGGGTGCTGAATAAGGGAAGCGTGCTCATCCAATTATTACCTGGGATTGGTCTCAAAGAGGCTAGTCGTGCCGGACGTACGAATAGAAAATGTTCAAATTTCGAACGGGTTCCTCGTGTCATCTGATGTGATCAGATAGTCACCCGTTTGCATGAGGATGCCAGCCAAAGGGCTGACTATCGATGCATGATGGTGATAGTAGTATGTGAGTTCCTTTTGACGATATAGGGCGGCCTGCATCTCGTATTGTTGATGCGCCTCCTAGGTCGCAGCATGAGTAAGCCAATTCAGTAGTGTCTCACAGGTGATCTTGTCCTCGGTTGGGGTATGGAACCAATTCCAGTAACGATAGGTGTCATTGATTGCCGCTGTCGCATATTACGTGAAAAAGGGTGCTAGTAGGTGGCGAGTGAAGCAGCGAGTCTACCTGGGGCAAGTCATCTAGAGCAGGTATGTGATTCATTTGCTTTCCCCGGGATCTGGCAGTGGGCCATGCGTATTAGACTGTAGCCAATATGGCCTGTTGTTTGCTGGGCAGGGCGCGGAGTGCTGATTGCAACATAATCAAGGACAGAGATGAATGAACAGCGCAAAGATAAAAAGATTTAAAAAAAAATTGAAATTTGATGAGTTGAACTGCGACCTACATTAGTTGCATTGTCCTAATCTTGTTTGGCTACTATGATCAGGGGGATGGCAGGTAACAGAATCGGGGAATTTGACACTGGCCACTCGACCAATGTTGCTAATTGATATGCTGTGACTCTTGTTATTTTTAATCATATGGCTATGCTGCGTGTATTCCATTGTACAGGCCCAGGACTTGGTGGATTCGTCATGTCGCGTGTAGGATATCAGGAGCAGGAAGGTACGGACACTGTATTGAACGGGGTGGGCAAAACAGAAGTACGGAGGCGATGGGAGGGTAACAGCTCATTTGAGAGCCGACATCCCAATGCAGACCTCGACCTTGAGTGATGCGATATTATAGTAATACGCAATGGGACGTTAAGGTACAGTTCTAGGAACCAGATGAACTATTTCAGATTACCCTGCCCAGGCGAAGGCAAATACCTCCACAATGCCGAGCTGACTGAGCGTCAAATCGGATTTAAACACCACATGCACATATATTAAGTGTGCGTGGAACTCGTGAAAGGAGTAATTGGCGTATCTACTAGCCACAAAGCACTTCGCAGTGTAATACGGTGGGCTGGCCCCGCCCCTTATTAGACATGAACCCGTGATTAGACACGCAGAGCTTCGGCCCACATCATACGAAAGAGGTATCAACAATTCGGGCCTTAGATCGAGCTCAGTAATACGCCCATAGACGGCATTCAAACACCCATGGTCTTTAGATACCTGTCCACCAACGTCCCATGAGATTCATAGTAGCAATCGAACTGCCCTGTCTTCGTTTCTCCGCCAAATGGACCACCAAATCCCTCTGGATATATGCGCATTTGACTGACCGATGCCCATACAGACGGTCCAGTTTGAGCTATGGCTGGTGTCTGGGAGGTATGTAGGTCAAAACTATAATGTAGGAAGCACCCAAAGTGCCAAAAGAAGACTTGATGCCGAAACCCGGGAGTCGAACCCGGCTGTCAGGCTTACGGCGTTGCCCGTATACTAACCGCTATACTAATCCGGCTTTAGCTGTCCGGCTTCTGTCTGTTGTGACGACAAGGTGTTATTCTCCAATAAACGGGCTCGAGCTCGTGCCTATGACATCAAACACATTGTTTATCTGGCCAGGTTATCCTGGAGGGGCTTTTGTACGTCATTAAGGGGTTGTGGTGTTATGATATGTATCGAGAGGGAAGGTGCGATGTTGAGCGGCATATATGACATGTGGGGGCGAAAAGGCGTACGCAGAGTCGGAGGCGGGACAACGGTTGTCTCTTTGGGGAAGAGGCGAGCTTTTGGCTCACTAAGGTGTAATTACCAGAACCTGAAAAGATGATCTTTCCTATGCAGAAGTCTCCGTCAGCTTTTAAGAAGGGGAGTTGCCAATAGAGGTCGTTATATGGATTACACCGGGAATCTCTTTCGTGGATACTGGCTCCATCTGTTACCTCTTCATTGCATTTTGAGAAGCATCTTTTTAGTTTACCCTCCCGCTTTCGGTGCGGCTGGGCTACAAAGTTAGACCATGCCTGATGTTGTTGATCTGTGAACCGTCTTGACCCCTGAATACGCATCCTTTGGCCGACCCCATATCCGAACTTGCGAAACGGAATTGCGTGTCGGTCAGTGTCAACCAAAGGCCTACTGGCAGCACAGGTTGAATTGGAGGATGTGTGTTGGGGCCGTTGCTGTTGCTGGGAACAAAATAAGTGATTGTTGACTGGTCAAGGAATTTCGGGTGAGGAGCTTGCTACATGTTGTCATTTCCGTTTAGTTGTAAGAACTGTTCCGCCCGTCTCCTTTGACGGTATTCGTCCCTATATTCCGGTTTTACATCTGGGCGGTGGTATAACGAGCTCCTCGCCTCGTTTGAATGCATCCCACGCAGCAATCATGAGAGCCATGGCCATCAGAGCGTCAGCTCCCGCATTATGCGACAGGCGAATTTCTTTGATGCCCAGACTGAGTGTCATCTTCCACAGGGACGGGAAATTTCCGCCATGCAAATCCGTGGGTACTCTGGTACCCAGAGCCAAGTCCCGGGTATCCAACCAGCCGTCAAAGAGTATTGCAGCCGCTGGCCACTGGTCTATAAGCACGGTGAGATCCGGGCTTGTGTTGAAACCCACGAGCACCAGGTATTTCTTGCCACTTTGCGCTTTCCAAGTTGACAAGAGCTCGACCAAAAGTCTTTCCACATTGGTGAAATGGATACTTGCTTCGTGGGTAGCAAACGGACATGGCATATGTTTTGGGACGAAATCCTCTCTAGGCTTGATGCTAAGAGACCAGAGCTCCGAACCTAGTTTATCGTTGAGGAACTCCAGACGTCCATGCAGCATCCCTGGCTTGATAGGCGTGGTAGGAAACTCCGGGAGATAAGAAAGACCGACTTGAGTGGGATCGCTAGTATTACCACCCTCGACATCGAATCCAACAAAGGCACACTCCACGATATGTTTTTCGAGAGTATCGCAGCTCCATATTTTATTGCTCACAACCCTTTTGCCTTCTGGTGTTTTGTGAAATGGCGTTTGTCGTATGATGGCGCATGACCTGAGAGGCCACTCACGAGGATCTTTCCCAGAAGGGCATGAGATGTATAATGGAGTTGTGTTGCTGGGATCCATATCGATAATCATCTCTTGATTGTCTGATGTAGGGAGTTGGTAGAAGGAGCTTTCCGTCGAGCACGATTCCTTCTGAGATTTGGTCAAATGATTAACTGAATACATAATTGGAAGAGTTCCGTAGATTTGCGGTTAGGAAAACAGAAACTATTCCAGGCCCGATGCCCATTTAATTATCGGGTTCATGTTACTTTCTCCGTTGAGTCAAGTATAATATAGTTTCGTCCCCTGTTGGTCCTACCAAAGCATGAATGCATCAGCAAAGTGTTCCGTTGACTACGAGGTGCAATCGACAAAAAGAAAAACTAAATCTTTTGAGAAATTGAATCTTTAAGCTGTTTTATAATGTCGTTGTCTAAAATAATAGCCAAGCATGATTTCTACTCTGGGAGTGGTCGACCTGATCATTGTGGATATTACTACGAAATCAAAGAGGCTGTACTGCCGTTGCACATTCGATCCTTGATAAGGTTCATTTTAGCCCTGAGAAAATTGAACCTTGATATTGCATGAGCTCAGGGGTGACAATGGGATCCACCTGGAGTGTGGTATACCAAATCGAAAACGAGCACAAGACATCCCCAGACTGCTCAATCGGAGAATCGTTATAAATAACATGTGTTTCTCATTATATCCACATAAGTATAAGTGTCTTCCCGCAATAAAATCGAAGCCACAGTACAAGGAAGAGTCAGTCCGCTAAGGCATGTCATATGCCCCTTCGAAACTGTGTATACTTGTTCAGTTCTTTCACCTCGAAGGCCAGTAGTAAGAGGCGAAATAGCAATACCATGGATAACTCCACGTCAATGCACATCAAATGCCCCCCCCTCTCAACAGACCGTGGGGCTGGCCCTATAAAGAAAGCTCCCCATTACGACACACACCATTGTACAGATCTGACGGCGGGAGGAGATTCATCCACAACAAGATCTGGAATTGCACACTGCTTCGGGAATACGCATCCGACTGCGCCTTTGTCAGCCTCGACGTCGAAGGCAAATTCACGGCCCCAAACGGCAGCGTGAGGCAGGTGGGATTGGTCTACCTGCCTGAAATGCCCAAGACACCCATTGCGGCGGACCTCTTGCGTGGACAGCGTCCCTCAAGTCTGAAGGACAATTTCCGCTCCGAGGCTTGCGTAATCGACATCCAGACTGAGGAGGGCCAGAAGGATCCGAAATCCTGGCAGTGTGTCTGGGCCATACTGAAAACACACAACCCGTACTGTGATAGGCGTGGTCGGCACTCAATGGATCTGGTGATCCAGCACGCGGCCTTCTAATTGTGTAATTTCATCGTAAAGGGTAAACAATAACACGTATAAGTGTGTGAAAAGGAGTGTATATTGTTGATCAATCTATCTTATATCGAAAGTCATCGCAAAGCATGCTTTATACCCCCTTATCTTTAAGGTTTAGGTGGCGTGTATTACCTAATCCATCGGGTTCCAGCCCTGTTACAATACATAACCTGTGTATGCCCGCCACCGATGTGGAGGCGCAGGTGTGCAAGCTGCTCTCAACATGGAGGCTCCAGAGCGGCAAGAAATACTTGGTACTGGTGGGCTTCAGTATGGGGATAGACCTGCATGCAATGGCTTCTCTGTTCCCAGCTGCGGCGACTACGGGGCTCTTCAATGGCTGGATCAACGCGCAAGATCTAGTAAGGGACACGAAAAGGTATGTGGGCGAGGAAGCCATCAGAGAACAAATGCAGAAAGAAGGGGCCAAGGGCAGCCTCCCGTCTTTGGCCACTATGGCAGCCAGCTTGGGTATCACCCACATACCTATCGTGTACCATAATGCTGGGCATGATGCTATACTGGCTTTGGCTGTCATGATAGCCGCGTGGGATGCGCATGAGCAGGGCGTCCTACTTGACGTTCTAGGCCCAGAGTTCGGAAAGCCGAGTAAAAGATTAGAAAGAAGACTAGAAAGAAGACGAGAAAGAATACGAGGGAATATTAATGAGTGTGGGCAGGTACATATATCAGTGTCAAAATGCCACAGCCAGATTGTTGAGTAAGTAATTAGTATTTATATTAACCTGATCCAGGGATCGTAAATATGAAGTAGAGTTTTCTCAACCATAGCCCTCTTTCCAAAACGTGTATCTCATTCACATAGTCATCAATCCTGAGACTCCCGTAGCTCTTTCCTTCTCTTTCACTCTAAGAGCTCTTCTTGCCGGTGAAGTCCAGGCTCGTCATGTTGGTGTTGCCCGGCTTGATCAGGGACTTCTCCTTAGGCAGGGAGTCGATGACCTCGTCGGTGAGGTTGAGCGTGTCCTTGACGACCTGCTTGGGCGTCAGGGCCAGCCACTGCGACAGCGAGATGTCGGTGAACTTGGGCGCCTGCAGCACCTCGAGGAAGATGACGTCCTCGTCGCCCGTGTTCTCAACGTAGTGGCAGTTGGCCGCCTCGATGTAGCCCACGTCGCCCGCGGTGAAGTCAAAGGTGCGCGCCGCCGAGGGGGCCGCGAAAACGGTGATGCGAGCCGAGCCCTGCAGGAAGTAGTTCCATTCGTCAGAGGTGGAGTGCCAGTGGATCTCTCGCATGGCACCTGGCTGCAGCGTCACGAGGGCGGACGAGAACATGCTTGCAACAGGGAAGGTGGTCGGGTCCAAAATCTTGACGCTACCACCCTCGGTTGTGAAGGGTTCCTGCTTCGACCAGTGGTAGGTGTAGCTGCCAGGTCCGCCGCTAAGAGAGCCGGCCTTGGAAGTGATGTTCTGCTTCTCAATGTCGGCGGGTGCTGGTGTTCCATTGAAGATGAAGAGCTCCTTCTTAGGGATGTCCTTGAAGGCAGATACGTCCACCTGGAGGTTCTTGGCCATGACGGCCTTGGGATTGCGCATGAAGACTTCGCTGGCAAGGAATGTCTCATCCTCGGAGAACTCGCCATCGTCGAACACGAGAAGGAACTCGCAGCCCTCGTCGAGGGCCTGGATGCTGTGAGGTACACCGGGCGGGAAGAACCACACATCTCCAGCAGTGACGTCGTCGATGAAGCTCTGTCCGTCTTCGTTGATCGCCGCCACGCGGACGCTG
Source organism: Apiospora saccharicola (assembly GCA_038363915.1). Classification (NCBI taxonomy): domain Eukaryota; kingdom Fungi; phylum Ascomycota; class Sordariomycetes; order Amphisphaeriales; family Apiosporaceae; genus Apiospora; species Apiospora saccharicola. Next base: position 3,049,551 of record JAQQWM010000006.1, read on the forward strand.
CCCTTCAGCATAAGTGCCCACTCACCAGCAGTGTGCCAGTGAAGCTCACGGTAGGCGTGAGGAGCAAGGCGCATATCCACAGCAGCCATGGTGTCTGCCACGGGGAGTACCTTCTGGTTCTGCTGGCGAGACCAACCTGAGCGCTCTCCGACTCCCTGCTTGACGTGGCTGAGGCCCATGGGCCACATAGAGTTCGGCACGTCGCCCTGGTCTGAAGTCGGAGGTGCAAATAGATCAGGGTTCAGCTTCTCATATTCGTACGTCCCTGTGTTGCGTGTTAGTTACATGAGTCAGCGCAGATATTTGGTACCATGACTGACTTGGGCCAGGAGCGGTGTTGCCCTTGGAACCACGAATGGGTTGCGGGACGTCGACGCTGTTGAAGTCGAGGTACAGACCCAGGTCGGCATCCTCCTCTTGCCCGTTGACAAGCTCCGGGTTGGGTACATTGGCGGAGTCGCCTCCGGAGGTCGGTGGCCTCTCTGCGTTTCCTCCCAAGAGCTTCGCATCACCGTACAGTGAGCCGCTCGCGGCGGTCACAGTAGGGATAGGAGGCGATACACCACCGACGGGGCCGCTGTTCTCGCCATAGTGCATCCTGGGACGTGGTTAACCATGCGGAATAAGGGGAGGGAGGCCACCATGACATGAAAGCGAGTCCTGGTGGTTGGTAACATACTGTGGTGCAGGCAACGACAGCACGAGGGGCAACAGGCCCAATGCTCCGAGAGATCGCATCATTGTCGGTTATGTGAACGATTGCTGAGCCTAGCGGAAGGTGCAAGAGTAGCAGTGAATTGGTCAGGAAGGGCTTGATATGCCGTTGACTGTGCCTTTCAACAATTGCGTCTGGAGTGGTGCTTCCTGCTTCCAAAGACTCTCATCCCCGGCGAGGAACATGTCGATATTTATACTTGAAAGACACGACCGACAAAAGCCGTGGTGCAGAGTACCTACAGTAGCTGCCGTTCCATGCGCAGACCGGGAATACAGTAGTGGCCGCCTAGCTGCATAGGGCGCCCGTCCATTACGCCATGGATCGCTGGTGAGAAGAAGAGGGGATGTGGTATCCCCGAGTGAGGTCCGCATATGCACTGCAACCTGTTTTCCCTGGGAGTGCAGAAGTGATGGTACTAAGGAGGAAAACTTGACTAATCTCATTCAAGCAAACATATCCCAAATGAAATGACCATGCTGCAGATTGATCCTGGTCTGGCTGACCACCCAGTAGGAAAGCAATCGTGGTTGAAGCACCGGAGTTGATATGGGAATGTGCCGCAGATCCTGTCGTTTCTCACGGGACAAGTAGGCGACCGGCCTGCATTGTGTCACTATTCGCAGTGACGCAAGAGCACACCTCGAACCGGTATACCAGTGGCCCTTGGGCAGTTTGAACAGGGAGTACCTACTATCAATGATAACAGCTGCCGGCCGTATTTGCTAGGTACCTAAGTAGGCAGGCACGTACCGTGTCAGTCAGTATGCGGAAGATGCACCGGCCAAACCCATGCCGAGGCTTTCATTATTAATGCAGCAAGCATATACCAGCGAGGGTGCTGCGTTGCAAGGTGACATTGGTGGAGACATTGTTACGCGGCACTTCTTATTAGTTCCCTTGTTGCTGCTGGGCTAGCTGCCTGCTTTTCTCCTCTTCGATTGATTGATGCCCGCAATCCCGCATTGAGCATCGGGACCCATGGCCGGTGGACATGGGGTTACCCGAGCCAGAACGAGAGCTAGGCACCTTGACTAATCAGAACTTGGAAGGTCGACGAAGAAAGCTAATATTAGGAACTTTGACTCGGGAAGGGCCGTTACCACTGCGACTGTGACGATCGAGTCCAGGTTCGTGCCTGTCGCGCACGATAATGTGAGTCTATCTCCATTTTCACTGTTCGAGAAGGGGCCGACCAAAGCCAATTGCGAATACACGAGGCCGAGAAGCGATATAGAATATGGGCCATCCGGGAAATCTTGAGATGTACGGAGTAGACCCGCAGACAAAAGGTAGGTGCGTACATTCCAGAACCCCACGAGCAACAAACAAGCCTCCAGCCAAGCCCTGCAAAAATGCTTAGGCCCAACGACCAAGATGCAGTGTAACTGGAGCTAGCGCTAGGCTGGTGAGTAATCGGTGTGACCCACCCCGCTCTTGAGCTTTTGAGGAACTGCTCTAGGAACGGGGAGGGCCGGCATCCCGGCTTAGGTATCATCTCTCCTTCTTGTCTCTCATCATCAATCAAGTATATTTTGCTTTTCCCCAAGACCAAGGGCTCGGCATTTCGGCACTTTCGGGGTGTCGGCAAGGAATGATGCGCACATTCCTCGCTATGAGAGATTAATGAGTTGCGTAACCAGTCTGCACCGCATCGAGTGTCATATGTCACTTGCAATGGATGTCAACCATGTCGGTGTTATCTCGGAATGTCAGCATTCAACACAGGAGGCCGAGGCAATTACTGCTTACCTGAACTCGGAGTGTGCACCGCAAGCCAACCGCATGGTCCTATATTCAGAAGCACGTCAGCTAGTTATTGGGTGGTACCCGCGAAAAAGAAAGATCAGTCAGCCCTATGTCAAGACTAGGCTGTGTAATAGAAGTAGGTCGTGAGATGGACTTAATTCGGTGTTTGGTTTTACGCCCTCTGAGACTTGACAGCTCACTTGATGTAGTACACTATTCGCCCCGTGCGGCTGAGGTGTGCCCCGGAACACGGCACGGCCATCTGCATGGCAACAATGTGTTACGACTCTATTTTCTCCAGCTGGTTGCTACCTTAACCAGTTAAATGTTGCAGATCTTAGGTGCAGAACGTATTTCCCGAGCGAAGGCAACCCAACGCAGCTCCCTGGAAGAATCGAAGGGTTCGTGAGACTGGACTAGCGGCTCGTAACACTCATGCTATCGTTTTCCTGCATATTCTGTCATCCTAATTAGAACCAGGGAATGCCTGCAGGATAATAGAGCCCTTGTAACTGATCATGAACAAGTTGGTAGTTCCTCTTATTGGTTCTTGTTCGATGACTGGAACTCCGGTACGTTACAAGTCTCTCCCGGTTACTATAATGGACCCCCAGTCAGTCATTGGCGAATAGCAGTTGCAAACCATGGATGTTTTCAAAGACAACCCTGCGCTTACAGCACTGCCGTGCTTAACCGGAAATATATACTAGCTTAGATTGCATTGACCAGGCAGCAACAGCCTAAGACGGTCAGCAAATATTACTTCTGCTCGCAGTCAAATTTCCCGGGAAAGAAGGGGTGACAATGGGGAGAAAGGAGGATAACAGAACCATCTACTCCAACAAAATTTTCGTTTGCTGAGTCTGGTGGTCAGAGTCTTCTGGAAGACGCATCAGTATTAGACAAACAAAGCTATCAGAACTCTTAACTAGGCATTGCCAATGGTTCCATATCATGATTCCGATGGTCAGTAGTCAAGTGTGGGTGACCCCTGTCCCTGCTGCGTTCGCAACTGATGTAGTCATGCTTTGAAATCAGTAAATGATCATCTGATGCAATCCTCGAGAAAGGTTCAGCTCCATTTCTTCTTTTACTTTTTTCGATTCCATATCGTTCCTCCCTAGTGGAAGCAAAGCACTCACACAGAGCAGGTTACCCTTTCATATATAAATTCAGAAAGAAAATGTTATACCCCGTACCTTCTAAACTATTAAAAGCATTCCAGCAGATAGCGAACCGATTCTTCGTGTTTCCTGTTACTTGAGTCCTTCCATTCTACATACAAACCAAGGAAAAAAGCTCTACAAAGTGGTTGCTCACTCTGCCTACGTATTGCTTGTTTTGACATATTCGAAACTTCGGCTCACGCGTGTCATAATTCAGCATATACAAGCTTCTCGGACCTCATAGTTAGCCACTTGTTTGTCTGCGAGAGGAGGAGACTTTGTGTGATACACATCGAGGGTTTTGAACCAATATTATAAGGTGACGGAATAAGCTTCGGATTTGTTGCGTCAAATACGCATGCTGACTACCAGTGGCTAGACAAGTTGACTATAAGACAGAGTTGTCGAAATCTCCATCTCCAGGCATCGAGATCAGGATGAGCTCTTGGTTGACATATTTTGGGTTGGTTCAAAATAGGAGAGCTAAATGTTTGTACACCAGCTCAATGGAACGCAGGAAAACTAAAAGATGGGAAACAAGAATAGCTTCCGCGCGAGTTATTTTCAGGGGTACTAAGTTTTCAGTGCAAAAGGGGAAACCAGAGTCCACAATGGGAAGCCAAACAATTGTTGAAGTATCCGTCTGGACGAGAATGACTATGTCAGATGACCATGAACGGACTCTTGATGAAACCCAAGTTTTGTTAGTCGCAGCCCGTTTCAGCGTATATATATGCGATCCTTGCGGAGGCAATTGAAATAAAGCTCAAGATCATCGCAGCTTCTTCTCCCAGAATCAGTCATCATACCCATCAACCGGCATCGTCAGCACCTCGTTCAGATCAACCACCGTCGCCGAAAAGGGCGTGTGCAGCCCCAGTCCCATATTGTCGAACGTCTCGCCGCCGTAGATCATGAGATGGTCCGGGTACCCCGTCAAGATCTGGATGGCCCGGCTGTAGACAGCGCCTGCGGGCGTACCATGCTCCTCCCATCGGTCTGGGTCGCCGCCGTAGCGGTTCGTGTAGACCTGGCGGCGGTCCGCGTCCGACACGACGATGGTGCCGTAGGGGTGCCGCCGGCGGGGCTCCAGACGACGTACGGGCTCGCGTTGGGCGCGGTCTGGTTGTTGACCACAATCGGGCGGCCGACCTCATTGCCGAACTCGAGCGGGCTGTCCGCCATAACGTAGTAGACCGGGTAGTGAGAGCCGTGAGATGACGAGTTGCCAATCGGCCGCTCGTGCACCAAGATCCACTGGTCTACGGGCTCCGGCAGATACGCCACCACCGTCATGCCCGGGCGCGCCTCGTACAGGTCGTACGCCACGTCGTTGACCACAGGGCCCCAGGTAGTGAGGTCCGGCGATGTCTGGTGCGACAGCTTCTGCCCGTGCAGGGGGTCGCGCTGGTCCGAGTAGTAGCAAACAAGCTGGTGGTCATAGACCCTGTCCACATGTGTCAATAAAATACCAGAAGCAAGATACATACCCAGTAGCATGGCATGATCGACCTACATGAGGTACGGTTCCCAGATAGGAGTCGCCCCATTCGTCGTATTAGGCCGACCCCCCTCAGCGATATGGCTAACAAACTCCCACGTACGAGCCCGGTCCGTACTGGCGTAGAGATCAACCCGGGTGCCGTTGTTGCTCCAGCTGTTGCCCGAGCCCAGGATGGTGCCTGCGGGGTAATCTCCCATGTCCTCGGTCAGCTCCGTGAGGGCCGGCTGGGCGCTCAAGCCCCAGCCGTTGACGGTGTCGGTCAGGTCGGACACGTGCTCCCAGCTGGCGCCGCCGTCGGTGCTCTCGTAGATGGGGAAGTAGCCCGGTCCGCTCTGGCCCGACAGCGAGGCCGTAGCCAGAATGGTACCGTCCTCGAGGGAAGCATAGCGCGGGTACGTGATGGATTCGCGGCCCGCTGTCTGGTAAATGGTATTGTTGGTGAAGAAGCCCCAGGGCTTTGGCTGCTGGGGCAACGGCTTGGCCTTGCTAGTGGTGATTGTGTCGCCCAATAGCACGGCGATGGCGGTGAGCTTCGACAGTGGGAACAACATGTTGCCGTTCAGACAGTTCACACTGATGGATTGATGTCTTTCCTCGTGATACTTTTCACCAGTGGCCAGATTTCCGCCACCGAAGTTGTACGGGACGACGGTTTATATATAAACCGTATATACGCGGGTTTCCGTTTTGCCATCGCAAGTTCTTGCCTATAATAATCCATGGAAACCGTTACGTGATGATTGAATGAGCCGACTTGGCGAAGTCTCGCGCCAGGGACGTCGATCGCAAGTTCCCACCATTTGTCGTACATCGGGGAATTCGATAGCTCGTTGCGGTCCAATCGTTGTGTAAGCCCTTGATTAACCGGTCTAGCTCTACCTCCGATCGTCCTCTTATTTACCCGGAAGTCGCTCGAGGACCGCGTGACACTAGCCAGGGTTTTTAAATTCGGTTTTTATATAATGGTATTATCACGATCCCTAGCACTAGCCGTTGGATGAGGGGCTGTATGCATGTATTGGACGACCATGCTCGACCTCATTGGTGGGAAAGTAACGGGTGCAGAAGCGTTATTTCTAGTACTGGACAAAAAGTCTTTGCCTGCCACCTGATCCAGAGATGCATCGATACGAGTCGTGGTACGGCAAGCGGGCGGGACTTGCAGCTATGCGAAGCCCTGCAGCTGATTTCAGGCTTCAGCCTGCTCAGCCGGGCTACTGCCCAAATAGCCGCATGGCAATTGGGAACTGTCAACCACATTCATCAGGGCCCACGTAAGCAAGAAACGGCCATGCATTGTTTTGTAGCCAAACTTAGCGCAAGCCTCCAGCTACCTTTACACCCATCTTAGTACTGTCGGCACCAAGTAATTATCAATATCAGGAGCAACAAACATGTATTTCGCTGTAGTTTATTAAGCGACTAACTACATACATTCATCCTTCCTAGCTCCGTAGGCCTTGCTTCATAATTATGGCACGCAAACCGAGTACGGCCTGCCAATATTCCACCCCCAGAACGCCTGGCTGCTTCCGTGCAAATGCTCAAAGCAAGTAGCTGGTATAATGTAACGCCATTCCCTTTTTGGTACTTTCATCAAAGTCATTAGTTTCGTTAGCTGACGCATTACATGTCGTCATCGTATAAATCATCCATGAGCTCGTCCGGAAGAATGGCTCCTGGGTGAACCTCGCCGCAGTTCTCACACATCATACCCTCCTCTTCATCTGTATCATCAAGGAAGTCAAACATCAGGGCCTCCTCTTGAACCTCGTCCCAGGGCAGACCGCTGACCCGATCGAACAATACCCAGTTTCGCTTGTGTGGTCGTTCAATCCACTCTGGGACTCGCTTCCAGATGGTGCGGCAAGAGAAGTATTGCGAATAAGGCGGCTCACCCTCATCCGGAGGTGCGGGGGGAAACTCGTCGAAGTAGTCAGGGTGATCATCGTGATGGTGATGGTGTACGCCCATGACGGGTCGCATAGATCGAACCACCTTCTTACGAGATTCGTTTCCTTGTAGGACGCGCAAACCACCCTGCTTCAGAGCCACCAACGTTGGTGCGTGGTTGATCAACAAGCCATCATCCTTGAGAAGGCCTGACAGCTCCGTGCCCGTTCGTGTGCCAGTATCGTCCGTCGGCAAGCCAGTGACGATCAGCTCATTGAGAGAGCAGCCGAGTTGATGAGATGCAACGTCGTGCAGCTGGGCCGGCGGATACTGAAACATGTCGTCCCCAAAGTTGACAAGATCGATGCGCAAGACCTCAAGGTTCGGCAGAAGTCGGGTCCGTGGGACAGTGTGGTCGTGGCCAGGAATGTGAGGGGGTAGCAGGGCCTCGAGGAAGTCCACAAGCTGAAACCAGGCATATGACCGGAAGCCTCGGCGTGCCAGAGTTGGCTCCCTGGCTCTTCTCTGGACTCTGAGTCCCGGCCGACCGTGGATTTGTGCATGGTGGTCTCTCGGGAGACGGTGAGCCCGGTCCTCATCATCGTAGAATCTTGCGATGATGCGCATGTTGGCCTGCTTCACGAGGCATCTGTACGAGGCATCGACCTCGGAAAACAATTTGACCGATTGGACCGAGGTGAAGGTGAATGTGTTCTGGGTCCAAAACATCTTCTTTCCCTCTTCACAGTATGCTCTGCATGTGGCGAGAAAATGAATGGCAACCTGGTTAGGCCGGTTCTTTTCGTCGGGTGTGAGATGCTCTTTCCTGGTCTTGCCCAGAGGGTCAATGATAGGAGAACTACTGGTGAGAGCATAAGAGAGAATCTTCAACATGATCTCAGGTGGCAGGTAGGGAATAGACGTGTTTGTGGTTGAGCTCCGGGTGCGCTTGCGCGACACAGTCTGATGAATGCCATACTTGTTGGGCCAGGTGATGCCGTTCTTGCGCAGGATGCGCTTCAGCTGGAGGTTCTCATCTTCCAGCTCCTTGTTCTTGGTACGAAGAGGATGGTTGTAGTAGTCCTCGGCCTGATCGGCCTGGTCACGAACCTCCCAAGCCGAATTCTGAAAATTGTTAGCAAGTTTGTCGATGCTAGGTTGCATGGCCATGAGGCGGCTTACCATGATGATGTTTGGGAGACAGTGGCACTCATGCTCAATTGCGCAAGCTGGCGATGAATGATTTAATAGTGAGAGGATGAAGTGCTGACGGTGGATTACAGCTTGGCGGAACCTAAATATCTCAAGTCGGCCTCAGACGGATGGTGGCCGGTTCCAATGCAATTGATGCTAGAGAAACTGCCCACAATCTTGGGTTGCCAATGGTATCAAGCCTGAGGATAGATGGCTCGTCGAATTGATTATGACTCGAAATTCGAGGTTGGAAAAGTGAAAGTTGATTTTCACCTGCACGATCGATGATAATGCAGCGACGTCCAATGCTGGCCGCTTTCCAATCACTCCCGGGTCAGTGCGTGCGGCCTGTTCGTTCTATCCTGAAGCGACTGGGATTGACCAAGTTACTGAAGTTCCGAGCGATGAGTGGAGGCAGGGACAGCCGTCAAGCGGTTTGGGGGAAATGCAGGTGCAGGTGATGCCGGACCGTTGTTACTCGATTAACCTATGTACTTGCGATGTCGCCAAAGCAGTGGTAGGACATGCGAAAATAGATGTGGGGGGCAGGAAGCTTAGGCGCGTACTTGCTCAAAATCCGGCATGCGCTCCGAGAATTAAGCTTAGGTACGCGCCCGGACAGACATGTTCCTTGCTGTACCAGTAAGTACTGTAATGTGCGACCACCATCGGGAATCAGACGGCGGTCAATCTATCTTCATATTCAAAAACCCAAAATGATCTCTGGAATTCCAATCGTGCACACTACTTGAAGGCGCTCGAGGCGGGTAATTTCAAGCTGCATGTCAGGTACATAGGTAGCGTATTGCATATGCCGAATAGTGGGGCGAGATGCGAATCCTCCTGCCACCTTCCTCAAATCAGTATTGGCCCTGCCTTCCATATGCACCTGAGGTTGAACACTAGGGACGTAAAATAAGGAACTCCCGCCCATTGCAACCCATCAATGTGTATGCCTACTACATACCGCTTCATGCACCTTGTGGAAGAAATGGTTAGATGGCAGGTCAGAGACTACGTCATATCCGAACCTTGATGCTAACATACATTGATCGATTAATTGATTGAACGTTGAACGTATCAATGGCTGGTGTACACGTGCAAAGATAACGCTTGCCAGATCCAATGTCATAGGATCGAAGTTAATCTGACACTTTGACGGGCATATCGCCGCAGCCTCCATTATCGATTTCAACATTGAATGAAGCTGGTGAGGCCATACACAGGTCTGCTCTGCCAAGAGGCTGAATCTCCCAACACGTCTCCATGTAGCCAAGTGAATACACTTGAATATTTAATTACTCCTCGAAGCGCCTGGGTTACTGTAGTCCATACGAGGAATTTACTTCTTCATCTTTGGTCTAAGTACGTACATTTCAACATGATATGTTAGAGGCTAGCCTGCACTTCAACATCGCCTTCTTTATCACCGTTGTGGTCTTTCTGTGGGAGATCATCTTCATCGTCGTCGTCGTCGTTTTGTGGGGCGGCAGGCGCATCATGCTTGCCGTAATCTCTCGCCCAAATGGCGTTCCACGCGTCCTTGTCGACCGCGAAGCCCCTGGCGAAGTCCCGCTCCAGCTCATGCGCTCGACGGCCCAGCAGAACCATGCTGTGCAGCGGGGGGCCCAGGGTGTCGTCAGAGTCACAGAGCTCCTTCAGCGTGCCGGCGACGAACTTCTCGTTGCGGCCGCCCACGCGTGCGGCGCCAATGGCCAAGCTGTCGGGCCCGTAGACGCCCTCGCCCTTCACCTCCTCGATCTCAAGCATCTGGCGCGCGCACTGGCCCACAGTCATGTAACGCGGGGGCTCAAAGATCTTGTTTCCGCGCATCATGTTCTCGACGGTTTGCTCCTTCACCTTGATATCCAGTAGCAGTAGCGTGTGCAGGCCGATCTGTCGATTCTCTCGCACACGGTCGTAGAAGGATGCTGGCCTCCAATTGTCTGTGAAGAAGACCATGCTAACCGTCTGTCCAAAGTTATACAGCTGCAGTCCGCAAGCCCCGATGCCGCTCATGATGGACGCATTGGGCACTGTGCTCACGGGAATGCCTGAATTGCGAGCGCGCAGTACGAGGTCGGCGTGCGTCGTGGCGCCAAACGGGTCGCCTACCACGAGTAAAGCGACATCTTCGGTTGCGGCATAACGCAGAATTTCGTTCTTTTCGGATTCGTCGTCGTCGCCGAATTCCACCATCTCGCGATCGGCCACCACAATGGAGCGGCCATAGTAAGCCTCCTACTGGAGAATTTAGGTTTCAGCTGACCCTTCCTTTCATTTTTGCTTCGCATAAAAAGTCTCAAACAAATCAGGCACAGGACGCCCTACCAGAACAGTTTGGTTTACAAGCAGGATGCTAGTATACGCTTCAAGGTAGACCCGGGACGCCTTCTTGACAATCCCCAAGCCCTTGACTGTGATGTCGGTCTCGTCCGAGAGACCTAACCCGACTAAGTACAACATTTTGAGTAAAGGACCCTGGTCGTGATATCGGTACTACAGACAATACAAATTCCTTGTCTGAACCGGGCGCAAGCAAACTTCGTTCTTTTTGCGACAAGAAATATTTTGGAGGGGCAGCGAATTATTGGCGGGGTAGCTCCAAAAGATGGAGGTCGATAAGCACATGCACGAAGCTTATCTGCCTGTCTCTAAAGTGGTCCCAGTTTTAATCAACCCGAGCTATCCTTCAACTCGTTGTCGCGCGCCACTGGTTGCACTTCATCCCTAGACCGCGTCTGCATCCCCTCGAAACACCGATTATTTTACGTCCACGCCAACTTGACAGCGCCTATTGTCTCCAACTGTATCGAACAGAACCATAACCCGCCCAATCGATCATCAGTCTAGGAAAATGGCGGACAAGAAGGGTTCTGCCTACGGCGCCGGCAAGGCCAGTGACACCTTCCGAGAGGGAGAGGATTGGGACCTTGACAAGTACGCCGCCAAGGCCAAGGCCCGCGAAAACGAGGAACGCGAGGAGTCGAAGAAGCGATACGAGGCGAAGCTCGAGGGCAAGAAATACTACAAGCCGATGACCGGCGATGAATCGCTGACGTCGGCGCGGTCGCGCGCCACCGACTTCTCGGCGCAGGTGGGCAAGACGATGCTGGTGCCCGGCGGCGCGGGCGTTGGCAAGCGTGGTAAGGGTGCGGGTCTCTACTGCGAGCCCTGCGACCTCACCTTCAAGGACAACCTGCAGTGGCTCGACCACATCAATTCTATGCAGCATTTACGCGCCATCGGCGAGACGGGCCATGTCCGCCAGGCCTCGGCCGCCGAGGTCCACGAGCGCATCGAGATGCTCTGGGATATGCTGCAGCAGGAGAAGACCAACGCCACCACCAGCCTGAAGGAGCGTCTCGCGATCCAGAAGGTGGAGGATGACAAGGATCGCGAAGCTAAGCGTCTCAAGCGCAGAGAGGCTGCCGAGAAGGTCCGCCTCGAGCGCGAGAAGAGCAAGGATGTCAAGATGGAGTACGGCGAAGATGTCCGCATCGACGGAGAGCACGACGAGGACGACATGATGGCCATGATGGGATTCGCCGGTGGTTTTGGCTCATCCAAGAAGTGAAATGGTGCAGGAGGAAACAAAAACATTACAACAACATCCAGTGCGGGAGTGGCGCCTGCCAACTCCAAGGTAGGGTGTCTAGTACATTTCTCGCTTCCCCAGCCCATGCGTGATAGTCTACGCTGTTTGTACTAGTTCACTGCGTCCCCGTTCCGGCAGGGATTTGTCACTCCTCCCTGTGGTAAGAGTGCGAGAAAACGCATTACAGGAATTACATCTTCCCGAACTGTAAAAAAGAGGCCTCAGGTCCAAGGCTTATTACAATGCAGTCATTGTTGAGCCCGGCCTCGGCTTGGCTCGAATACCGGAAGTTTTCTGGGACAAGTTGAGTTTAGGAGACTTTTCACTGTAGAAGGAGCTGGTTTTGGCTAACGGTTAGTCAATTCCCACCGCTTAGGAGACCTATTTAATCCTCATGGTGGTCTAATAAATATTGGATTACAGCTTAAATAATGCACTTTACCATCAATACTTTACGACTAAATATATCCAACTCATGCATATCCTGAATCGTCAGTATCATCGCTGTTCGAGCTACTAGTGTCGCATTCAGATGATATATCATTCATTCCCTTAGTTTTGCTTGCTTTCTTCTTCCCCTTACTCTTCCGTCCAGGTCCCAGGCCCGAAGAAGCTTGGGACGAAACGGGGCATTCCCGAATTACCTCGTTCATCTCTTCCTCCACCCAGCTGGTATTGAAATCATGGTGGCCACCATCCACGTGCTGCGGGACATGCAAAGTAAGGAAACTGCTTTCGGGTGACACCGTCGCCTTCGCCTTCTTGGCCCGCTTTCGCTTTTTGGCCTCTTCTATTTTTACCGGACTCAGGATATCCAAGGAAAAGGGGCTCGTCACCAGGATCTTGACAAACATCTCTTCGTCCCTGACAATACCCAGCAGTCTGTCCAGCACGTCCTGGTCCTTGTCATTCTGGAGCTTCCAAACCCCGTCGATGACGATGTACACGCAGGTCGACTTTGGAACGCGCATTAGCAGTTCTTCCAGGACTAAAACCAGTCGGCCTGAACCGTCGATGACGCTCTTGAGCCTGTTCTGTCTCCTGGACAAGAAGTCTAGATCGACACCGCGGACATGCTCCAGGAGCTGGAATAGAAGGGATGCCAGAACGCCTCGACCGCAAGCAAGCAAATCGTTCTTCAGATTAGGATCGCTCCCTCGTGGTACACAGAAGTGGTAAAGGACGGGAAACGTGCTGATCTTCTGTACGGCGCGGATGAGTATCGTGGAGCCATAGGATGCTGGTGTGAAGTACCCGTCTCCGCCACATGGCAGGTCCACTGCCAGCAACTTTGACGCAGTGATGCGCAAATATACGCGTACCTCCTCTAACAAAAGGATGAAGGAAATGCGATTATTTCCGACCAGCTCGGGCTTGGATCTCATATCTTGGAAGCAATCGACGAGGTCTCTAGTCACTATCTTGCGAACTCTTCGGGATACCTTTTTCCAATCTTTGGGTATCAATGGCCGGCTCGGCACTGGAGTTCTCATTCCATTGGGAGTCGATGCTTCGATGTGCATCGAAACCGGCGTGGCAGCTTGTAAGAGTCTGCGTTCAGCTTGGAACGAGTCGACTTGGTCAAATGTCAGCATCCAAGTCAACGATGTTCATCTGAATCTAAAACATACGCAGTCCAGTCTTGGAATCAACGGACGGGCTGGATGTAAGGAAACAATAGAAGACATTGTGCACCTGCACTCCATGTGCTTCTGTTGTCAACTCTTTCCCCTTCTCCTCGAGCTTCTCGAGCACCTTCTCGGTGCTGTCGATCAGCTTCTCTTCAATTGAAGCTTGGTCTAGGCGGAGTTGTGTCGCAAATCGGTTCTCAATGCCGGAAAGATCTTGAGAGATTTGCTGCACTCTCCGGTCGGTCTCTCTAGCTCTTTCGTCCAACTGTCTTGTCGTCATAAGGGTGGTTTTGGTGGCTACATCTATCTCGCCCAGCCTCTGTTCGCTACATACTTTAGCTTCCTCTTCGAAGTCTCTCACGCTTTCCTCCAAGGCGGTGATAGCCTCATCAATGTTGGATCCATAAGTCTCGCCTTTGAAAGGCACCTTGATGATTTTCTCTGAGACAATGTGTCAGTCGCCTCATCCACGGGATATCTGACTGATCTGAACTTACTACTGGTACTTCCCGATAACTCTCGGACAATGAGCTCCAGGAGGACAAAGACGGCGACTAGTACAGCATCGGCCCTGAACTGCAAGCGTACTGATTTATGGTGGACGTCAAGCCGGTTGTGCAGCTTTCTCAGCGTCAGTGGTATCTTCTCAAGTATATCACACATCTTATCTCGTAATGACTCGGTTCGCTCCAGTGCCTACGTGCGATGTCAGCCTTGCAGCTCTATGGTATCCTCATCCGTCATATAAGAAGGGACTATCCGTACTTCCAATATCACGGTGAACCCTCCACAAATTACAGAACCGTAAACGTCAGATGGCACGAACGCCAAGAGTTTCTTGAAAGTCGAGGCATTCTTCCCAGCCGTCCGGAAGGGAATCTGTCCAGTTTCGGGACCTCTGGATGTTGTTCCAACCCAGAGGTCTGATTTACACACCGCACAGCCAGCAGAATCATGTGCGCCTACCCCGGTCTCCCAATCTACCATTCCATAGAATACTTCCACGTTTACCTCCCGGGAAGCAATCTACATCTTCAAATTCAACAAGTGGGAATGGACCTCCGCTTCCACCGCCCATAAAGGTTCCACCAGTGCATGAGTGGAATGAGCCACTTACGCCACAGGCCTACAAGATCATCTCGGTTGTGGGCGGGATGCCTAAACTCATACAACATGGTGGTCTCTCGAACAAGACGGATGCATGTACTCCATTAATGGTTCTGTGCTACTACATAAGCTTCACGTGGACAGAATACGCCTGCATCTGCGATGTCTTTCCCTTCGCTCCCTTTGACGGGGAGAGAGGCATTACCAGTCTTGCAACCTACCCCTTTGAATATGCCCGTGACTACATGGCCTCGGAAGCACCTGAAGGGGACCATTCCGCACCAGTTGAGGCAACTATGATTGATTTTCTTAGCGGGCGCGGTCATAGTTTCATACAAGTATCTGAAGCTTCTCACAGACTCTATGAGGGATTGACTGTAGGACGAGACCAAGAAGAGGTAAGCTGCTTGACACACGTCCGCTTCCAATGATTGTCATTTAATCAATCTCCTACACTACATACTAATCCTGTTCAAGATAAATACTCCTGTGATCATAGATTTGCAATTGGCCCACAGAAACGGTCATGCACACATGAATCCACGAGCGTCTCTCCCAAGTTCCGACTTTTTCGCTTATGATGGAATTGAGGACGGCAGCGCACCCGAAGTACATCTTGGTCAAAACTATCACGCTGAGAGAGACTGGCATTGGACCCATCAGTTGAGATTGATAGACAAGGCTCGGGCCGACATGGTGAACACTCTCAAATGCTATCCGTCCATCTCTTCGACCACGCCCGGTGCCATCGAGGAGGTCAAACATGCGATGGAAGAAGATGGCCATGTCTTCCTGTTGCCCGGGACAGTATGGGCGTTCGCGCTCCGTCTCCGCAAATGGGGTAAGTGCTTCTCAGAGCCCACAGGGACAGTTGTTCGCGTTCACCCTGCTGACTGAGGTTGTGAAGTCTCCCTCGATCTCAGCCTTGTGAAGCCTATCGTAAACCAGGCCGACTGGGAAGACCTCATCCTGCCTTCCGGCCATAAGAGCATGGTACGAGCTGTGGAAAGTCATGCGGCTGGTTCGCGGTCAACCGGTGCCCATGTGAAGCACGCGGCGGATATCGACATTGTGCACGGAAAAGGTACTTCGTTAGGCTTCGTTCGTTTGCTTCTTTCTCGCTTTTGCTCAAAGTTAACATCTTCAAAGGGAAGGGTTGCGTTATCCTCTTGCACGGCGAACCCGGTGTGGGGAAAACATCAACTGCCGGTAAGACTGATTTTATTTGGATGTCGACAGAGTCTCTAGCTTACGCCGTAAATCCAGAGTGTGTGGCAGCCTTCATCAAGCGACCTCTCTTTCCTATAACTTGTGATGGGGGCCAACATTTCCCCTGACCCGGGACACCTGATGTTTACCTTGAACTCTAGGAGATATTGGCTATGATCCCGAAGATGTTCAGGACAATCTCGACAGACTTTTGGGCCTGACACAAATTTGGGGTTGTGTCGTGCTTCTCGATGAGGCTGATGTCTTTCTTGCCAAACGTAGTGTAAGTAAATTCATCCAACTGCTATTTATAAACCAACGATATACTAAAACGAACAAGAGGGACGACGTAAAACGAAACGGACTAGTCTCTGGTGCGTGATCCTTTCATCCCTTCCCCTCCCAGCCCCCGCCTCTTTCCGACGTCTAACTCACCTATCCCTCCTCAGTCTTCCTCCGAATCCTCGAGTACTACCAAGGAATCCTTTTCCTGAGCACCAACCGCGTGGGCTCCATTGACGATGCTTTCCGTTCCCGCCTGCACCTGACGCTGTATTATCCGAAGCTGGGCCCGAAGCAGACGCTGGCCATCTGGAACGTCAAATTGCGCCGCCTCGAGGACCCGAACCGGAAGCGTCTCGAGTACGGGCAGGAGCCCATCGAGGTCCAGAAGGGCCAGATCCTGCGGTACGCCAAGAAAAAGTGGAAGCGGCTGGGCTGGAACGGCCGCCAGATCCGCAACGCTTTCCAGACGGCCGTGGCGCTTGCCGAGTTCGAGGCCAACAAGGCCTCCTCCAGCCACCACCATGACGGCGAGGTGGAGGAGGAGGGCAGGGGAATACCTCCGGCCCCCGTCCGGCCCGTCATGACCAAGAAGCACTTCAAGACCGTCGCCAAGGCGTCCGTGCAGTTCGACGAGTACTTGTTTCACACGCACGGTGGCAGCGACCTGGCTACCAATACCAGGAAGGAACAAGTGCGCTGGGACTACGAGCTACGTGACAGCCGCAAGGACCAACATCACCATCACCATCACCATCACCATCAGCGGCTTGGCGGGGACCACAGGCTCTCTTCCGACTCTTCATCATCCGAATCTTCCTCTTCGTCGGATAGTGATAGCGATGCCAACTCTGGATCGTCCCTCTCGGCAGACTCGGCGATCAGTGATGATGGTAACAGTGGGGGATTCTCGGACAATTCTAGTGAGGACAGAAAGAAGAAATGGAAGAAAAAGACCACCGGTAGCGGAGCCGGCAAGGAAAGGGGCAAGTCGAAAAAGGGAAGTCAGGGGAAGAAGCACAAATCGAGGAAGTAGAACCAATCTGAGGCAGCTTGATTATGTGCTGGGCAAAGGAGCTGACAGGCCAGCTAAAAGCTTGGGTCTATCCAGGTAATCTCTGTAGGTGTAGCAGTTTAGAGGTCATATGAGTTACTGAGTTAGTCTTACGCAAATAAAAAGAAGTGGGTTTCTTTCCTTAACCACTCCCATGGTACACGTCCCATCGAATCACGGAGACACAGGGGTAAGTAAGAGCCTGTTATAATAACGCGGTCTATTTGTGCTTTCCTACAAAACCCAGTGTAGAAACCAGGTTCGGCTACGCCAATTCGTCATGATTCATGATATTCCTTTCCATTCCATTACAGCCCCCTTTTCCAGCATTTTGCTTATAACTTTGCCGTTGAAGCCTGATCATCATCATCGTGATTAAGTCACTGGGAAGAGTACTTCTTGAAGGCACCAATCAGGCTGCCGGTACTCTCGTCGTGGTCACCCTTGCCGGGCTCGTCCAGCTCCTTGAGAATCTTCTTGGCCAGGACCTTGCCCAGCTCGACACCCCACTGGTCGAAGCTGTTGATGTCCCAGATGGCACCCTCGGTGAAGGTGAGGTGCTCGTAGTAGACAATCAGAGCACCGAGCTCGGCGGGTCCGATGGTACCGCCGACCAGGATGCTGGTGGTGGGGCGGTTGCCCATAAAGACCTTGTGGGGCGCGAGCTTCTCATCGATCTTCGAGTCTTCGGCCTTGACCTGTGCGGAATCCTTGCCAATCATGAGAGCCTCAGCCTGGGCAAAGTAGTTGGAGGCCAGCATCTTCTGGTGAAGGTTGTTGGTGATGGGGTTGTGGCTCTTGGCAGCCAGAATGAAGTCGGTGGGGATCAGCCGGGTGCCCTGGTGGACGAGCTGGAAGAAGGAGTGCTGGGCATTGGTGCAAGGCTCGCCGAACAGGATAGGGCCGGTGCTGTAGTTGGCAGGCGAACCATCCGAAGTAATAGTCTTGCCGTTAGACTCCATGGAGAGCTGCTGGAGGTAGGCGGGGAATCGGTGGAGGTACTGGTCAAAGGGAGCGACCAGGTGGGTCTGGCAAGCGAAGAAGTTGCAATACCAGACACTCAGGAGACCACCAAGCATGGGGATGTTGTCCTTGATGGGAGTCTCGCGGAAGTGCTTGTCCATCTCATGGGCACCAGCCAAGAACTTGTGGAAGTTGTCGTAGCCGATGTAGAGGGCAACACTCAGGCCAATGGCACTCCAGACAGAGTATCGGCCACCAACCCAGCTTTCGAAACCGAACATGTTCTTGGAGTCAATGCCGAACTTGGTGACCTCTTCCACATTGGTGGACAGAGCCACGAAGTGCTTGGCGATGTCGCCCTTGTTGCCAGTCTTCTCGAGGAACCATGTCTTGGCGGTGTTGGCGTTGGTGCACGTCTCGGCAGTGGTGAAAGTCTTGGAGGCGACCAGGAAGAGGGTGGTCTCAGGGTCCGATGCCTTGAGGGCCTCGGCCATGTGAGTACCGTCAATGTTAGACACGAAGTGGAGGGTCATGTCGTCGGCACCGTAGTGCTTCAGGGCCTCGGTGACCATGACGGGGCCGCTATTTCATTGTCAGCTTCTGAACAGAGAGCATGAGGGCTACATGGACAGATGGTAGCCAAGTACTTACAGATCGGAACCGCCAATACCGATGTTGACAATGTTAGTCAGCTTCTTGCCGGTGAAGCCTTTCCACTCGCCGCTGCGGATCTGCTCGGAGAACTCCTTCATGTGCTCGAGGACCTCGTTGACACCGCCCTTGTTGTTCATGACGTCGGCACCATCGACCTTCATGTCCCAGCCGCCAACGTTGCGGAGGGCAGTGTGGTAGACGGCGCGGCCCTCGGTGAAGTTGATCTTCTCGCCGGCGAACATAGCGTCGCGCTTCTTCTCGACACCAGCCTCCTCGGCGACCTTGACCAGCAGGTCGATGGTCTCGGGGGTGATGAGGTTCTTGCTGAAGTCGAAGAGAATATCGGTGTTGCTAGGGGTGTTGGTGAAAGTCTTGGAAAGAGTCTCGAAGCGCTTAGGGTCCTTGTCGAAGGCATTCTTCATGTGGACCTTGCTACCGACAGTGCGGTAGTGAGCCTCCAGCTCGGCCCATGCGTTCAGAGAGGTTGCCTTCGTCATCTTGAAGAGGGGTGTAGTCGGCAATTGATCACAGCTAGGGGTATATTTGAATATCTGGAGATGAGCTGCACCGGGCAGGCGAATAGATTGTCAGTATGTGAGTTCTGCCAAAGAGCAAATAATCCGGAGAAACAGGGAATAAACAGATGAACTATTCACTTGACGAGAGGGGAAGGAAGAGTTTAAAAAGCAGAAAGAGAGCTCCCTCCCGCTTCGTCCACGAGCAGCCTGGGTGGAGAGGGAGAGGTTTGGAACCTTCTTAGCCAAGAAAAAGCTCCGTAGTGTCCGGCAGTCCCTCCCAAGCTAGGCAGGTACACCAAAGTCGCAAAGCAACGAGCTCTTTTAATCTGATCGATGGGGGTGAAGCTTCCGAAAGTCAGAAGCTTGCCTCATCGTCAACTCAGATCCCCACCCAGGCCCCTCCACAACAAGGGGAGAAGTGCCAAAGACGCATTGAATCCAACGTGTTTCGACTACTTACCTCCTAAACCCGAAGTCTTCTGGGGTCAATTCGGTTGGTATGGCCGAAAAATGGATAGAAAGCAATGAATGATTAAGCAAGCAGGCTGAGATTTGACTGACTTTTCCCGGGTGCAATGCTATGGACTTATATTAAATACGTCGGCGGATCCTACGGCCAAAAGTGGTGATGGGATGAGGGGTCGGAGCGATTGGGTGGGAAGCTGTTGCACGCCCCAGCACGCCTCACCCATAGCTTGTCTCACTCATCAACCCAAGTACCCCGCCGTCTGTGTCTCTTTCTCTCGCAATAGCTGCTGCACGGCAGTGACGTTATCTGTGCTCATCCACTCCCGTGCCGTCCAATTACACGGATACCAAGGTAGGCATGAGGTATCCGATCTTAGCAGGTACCAGAACGCATTCCAACTACCCTGAATCTTGAATCGGACAGATTTTAAGATGTACACGAACGAATTTCAGCTTGGCTCTTCCTTGCGCTGTTCAAACTCGGCGATCCCTTTACAAGTCCCTGCAAATGACGCCGTTCGTCCAGGTTTTACTACGGACACAATATGGAGCCAAACAGCGCGCGAAAGTTAGCGGGTGGGCAGGTGTAACCCCACTCTCAGGTCCCGTAGACACTGGGCGCAAGCTGAAGAACCATCATACAATGGCACGATATGGGCCCTTTATCAGCTCGTTGTTGTTGTATTCATTCTTTTATTTCACTTATGTCCGAGAAGACTTTTTTTCTCCAGGGATTGGAAAGACTACCCCTATAGTAGCCTTATCTAGTCATTGAGAAGCCGTATACGCCAGCTTGGTCCATCTAAGTCCATTGCCCGCCCTACCCTGTACTAACATGCAGAAATCATGCTTTAACGGCCCGAGATACTACCAGCGAAGCTGGGGTCCTTGACACTGCCACCACCGTCACCCAGCCCGGCAATCGGTCGATTGTAGCTGAAGCCTTGGAACTGATCCTGCATCGTTTGCGACAGCATAGGTCCGTCGACAAACGAGTCCTGTGGCGCCTCTTCAGTGAAGTCTGCGTCGAAGTTGGTTACATCCAACGCATCAGTCTGTAGAAGAAACAGGGCATTAGCGATATTCTTGGATCGAGCTCGGATAGATTCGGTACTTACCACTCTGGGTTTGAAGGTTGGCTCATATTTGCGCTGCAGCAGTTTGCGCCAGTCAATGGCGTGGAAGAAGGGATGCGCCTTGATCTCGGCACTGCCGCCTGCTCCCAGTCGGTGTTCGGGGTCACGGTTGAGCAGCTTCGTGAGAAGGTCCTTGGCGGCGGGTGGCACCACCTCCGGGCCGGGGAAGTGCAACGGCTCCGACAGGATCTTCCTGTACATCTCGTTGGTGTTCTCGTCGTAGAAGGGAGGCAAACCCGTAAGCATTTCGTAGAGCAGGACACCCAGAGTCCACCAGTCGACCGTCTTGTTGTAGCCGTTGCCCATCAGCAGTTCGGGTGCTAGGTATTCGGGCGTGCCACAGAATGTGTTGGTGCGGTCTTCGTCCTTCATATCCAGCTTGCACAAACCGAAATCGCAAAGGGCAATGTGACCTTGGTAATCGAGCAGAATGTTCTCTGGTTTCAAGTCGCGGTAGATGACGTTGAAGCCGTGCAGACATTCAAGTGCACAGAGTAGTTCGGCCGTATAGAATCTCGCTCGGTTCACATCGAATCTTTGCTCTTTTTGAAGATGGTGGAACAATTCTCCGCCGTTGACGAAGGCCAAGACGAAGTACAACTTCTCGGGCGACTGAAAGGTGAACTTGAGCGGAACGATAAACGGGTTGTTAATCTGGGCAAGCACCGAACGTTCGGCCAGAGTATGTGCGACCTCAGACCGAGATATGATGTGAGCCTTTCGTATCGTCTTGAGCGCGTAGATTCGGTTGGTATCTTTCTTGCGGACCTGCATCACCTTGCCGAAACTTCCCTTTCCAACAACCTTGAGGAGGTCAAAGTCCTCGATCTTGAGCTTGCCGGCGCGGTTCTCGACGTATTGGACGCCGATCTTGAGCTTACCCGTACCGTACTGTACATCTACCCAATCCATGCCAGCCTGGCCTAAAGACTTCTCCTTGCTGGCGAACTCGGCTGCCGCCTTCTCGCGGTCCTTCTTGCTGGCCTTGGGGTCCTCCACGAAAGCGTGCTTCTCGTCAAAGCGCGGGTTGATGCGGACAACTCCAATGAAGATGTCCTGGCTTCGGCCCGCTGACGGCGGGGCGGTAGGGTTTCTCATATACAGATGTACGGCGAGCTCTGTGACTCGAGACACATCGAACTTGTATTGTGTATTGTCGCCGGCCCACAGGGGGTTCTCGGGGTTGCCAGAGACGGAGTTGACGAAAACTTGGACCTTGTCGAAATCGAGAAGGGCGTATGGCAACCATTTGCTAGAAACTCTGCCGTGGTTGGAAGGGGCGAAGTTGCCTCCACCCGAGGTCTGCGGCCTGCCGTTGACAAAGGAGCCAGGAGTTCCCCGAGAGCCTGGCCGTACCGAACCTGCGAGGGCACCACCAGATGACAGGGAGCCTTGGTGGGCTGCTTGGCTGAAAGCGCTGCGATGTTGCTCGGGGAGTTGAAAGCCCTGGCCTTCGTGGAGGGTCACGACGAGGATACCGGGTTTCGGTGTCTTGATGACGGGTTGCTGTGCCATTGCTTCGGATGCAGCTGCAAAAGGGGAACCCAAGGTCAGTATACGTCTTGCACCGAACAGGCTGTAGCGGGTGCAGTTGCTAGTTGGCACATACCGATGGCATTGTCAGGGGGTGCGGGGGTAGACGAGCTCGTGGGCGGTGCAGCCATCTTCTCATCAGTGCCTGTGATGGTCGATGTGGAAGGAGATCTCGAGAAGGTATTGGACAGGGGACCCAAATGGGTCTCCTTCAACTCTGTAGGTGAGACGTGAAATTAGTATAGATCCAATCAATTATTCGGTTGCTCTCGCATTTCGACCACACCAAGTGGTACCGCCATGGCATGGCATGCAACCCCTCTTCTCGATTGCCAACCGCCCGGAGGATTGTTCGACTACAAATGACCCGAAGACAATGTATTGCGCAAATAAGGGGAAGAACGTACTCTTGGTAAGCTTCCACGACATCTTGGCGATGCACTAGGTGGAATGCAGAGAAATGGACAAATTGGGGTTGTTGTTCGTTGTAGATCGGGGGTGGTGGTGTTTAGTAGAAGCTGATCTGATGAGGGACTATCTGTCTGGAGGAATGGTATCTATGGAGGCTTGGATGAAGTATGGGAACAAGAGAAAGTAAGGAGAGGGAAGAGAAGATGCAAAAGTCCCGTTCGGAGTAGGAGCTAAATGTTGCAGTGAAGATCGGCAAGACCAGGGGAGAGGGACAGAGAGGTAATGATGTCGCTTCTGAAGGGATCTGAGCCTAGGAGCTGATGCAGTGGGAGAGAGCGCGCGTGGTATGCGTAAGAAGGCACTGATCCGAGAATCAAGGGTCTCTCGTCTTGTCTTCCAGTGTTGACTTTTGTGTGTGTGCGCGTGCGTAGTGTGGCCAGGAGTGTCTTGGGAGACTGGAGTGTGAGTGAGCGGCTGTTTCGTTCTGTTGCAGTGCAGCGCAGCAGGCAAAGCAGTTGGGTACTGTTGCTGGTTGCTCTACCTAGAGTAAGACTGGCCGACTGGACTGCGAGGTTGCGTTGCCCGCCCACTGTAAATTGTCGGGGTCGGGGTCGGGTCGGCTGGCTTATCCGTTCCAAGCTGTGTTACGGAATGTGTACAGTACCAAGGTTTAAGTGTCGTGCCCCTCCTAGACAAGACAAAGACAACCAACGAAGGAATAGTGATATTTTTAGTGGTCGACAGGAGAGAGCAAGAAGGAGAGAGAAGGAGAGAGATAAAGGGAAGGAAGAGAGAAGAGTCCAGTAACGGGTGGCTTCACTCTCAGTGTCGTTTTCACGCGTGTGCGAGCCAACGGTTCTACAAGGAGTGAGACGAGGGTATTTGAACCCAAGGGAAGTTTAATAATAAGGGGAGCTAGAATGCGGCTGGGTTTTTGGCGGTTGTTGCATTTGATTGATTGATTCGAGGAGGGGAGAGGGGGGGCGCCCGAATGATTGAATCGATAGACTCCCGTGCTAGAAACTGAGTACCAAACCCCCCTCAGAAGTTTAGAACCCCCAAGCCCCCCCTCTTCAGTACCCTCTCCTCTCCTGGAGAGGGACCCCCCTCTCCCCCTGGGCTATCTCTCACTCTCACACACATCTCTCTCCGTGACTCCATACCTCTCCTTAGGCTTCACGCTGCCTGTCCGATTGCGGGTTCTCGGCCTCTTACTGGCCCTTGCTATATCGCGCGCTGTGCTTCTCTGGAGAGTCGGTTGCAGTGGGGCATGAGGCAGCAAGTCTTCGTTTGCCTATCCATGCTGCCCATTATCAATCACGCATATCAACTTCGGCCAGTCAACAGGCGCATACGTCCCTGTTGCTTGTTGCGTTTCTTTGATGCCCTGGCTGCCCGACCAAAGCTTGTAGCAGGTACTGTAGGTAGGTAGTGTGTCTCAAGGGGAATTCAGTCTGGCGATGATTAACATTGACTACAGTACATGTACTGGACTGACGTTCCACATGGCGCAAGGTTTTGTTGATCCAGATGGATGATACACATGGATTTTATGTTATGCCCTCAAGAGAGAGAAAGAGGCCCAAAAGACTTTCAAGATGCATATCATGTAGCGGTTGGCGTTATTTCGGCGGAAGCGGTTGGGTGTTTCGCTTCTGCGACTGTGTAAGGAACCTTTTGTCTAAATCCGGTCCAGGTTCTAGAAGGCGAAGAAGTCTCTAGCCTGCACGTCCGTAGGTTACATCCCACGCGCGTTACTGGATGGTGATCTTCAATCATGGCCCTTGGTCTCCTTCCTTTCAGGAGGACTCAGGAGGCATCCAAGCATCCCAAGCCACGGACGGGGATCCCAGTCAGCCCCGCAGTCCAATTGCATCGCCGAGTGGCTAGGTCCACCCAGTAACATCGGCCATGCATGGTGAAATGCAGGCCTTCTCGTGGTTCGCATCGACGCATTGCAACCTAAATCAATTCAGCTCCTTGCAATCCTATCTTGTGGTGTTTATAATTAGATGGTTTTGGGGGTATTCTTTCTGCCATTGAAGCCAGTCTCGAAACCTCATTCCTTCATTGTGCAGCACGGCTGTTCAAGTGCGACCACGTTAAAATATGTGTATTAAATATGTAAACCACCATACGGAGTATATTCCTACGACTTGAGTAGCATTGATTGGTGGTCGTACGTTTGGCGAACCAATCTTCCCATGCGTGCGTACCACTATGGCTTGAACAAGATGGAACTCGTTCTCTGTCGAGAGCTAAAATTAGTTCAGTTACACCCAGAATATCTTGTCACAGTAGCCAGTCGTGGCCTGGGAGCAGAACCTGGGCGGGCGGCGAAGGGCTGTCGCGTCTCAAAGCAGACGTTCCAGAAGGAATGATCCCAGAAGGAGATCAATCGCCAACTAGGTTAACCGGCATCCCCTTTCTGCTGCAACCCTCGATCAAAAGTCATGTCAACCCTTACAAGGGCATTATTATATCCGCTCAAACATGCCAACTTCCCGTGCCTGACGAATAGCGTGCGTTTATCTCATGACGATTTCTCGTCCCAAAATAAGCGAAGGCCAGGTATATAACCCGGAAAGAGTCCCGTAATTGAAGCATGAACGTCTTCCATCGCATACAAGCCGATCAGTGATGCATGTAGCAAAATGTGGATACAGGTCGGACAAAAAAAGTATACATGTCTAGGTTAATGCGCTCGAAAAATGTATGACCAATATTTCTCGACTTCAACACTGTCAGTCAACTCTGTCACCTGCTGCATTAGTCACGGTGACACCGTCTAACCCCTATTCATCTACACATAGTTAGGCCGGGATAGGTTAAATCTCGCCACGGCGGGCACTGCCATGGTCGCTTGCTTAGCACCTCACATTGTGTACATATCCTTGGTTTCTCGAACGGCAGCTAGAACCTAGCGCGGCTGCCCTGGGGACCCCTTTGCTACCCGTGTTCCTGTACACAGCATCCGGGTTTTCCCTGGCAGAGTCTAGTCCGCGAAGACCGTTCACACGTGGAGTACAGTGGGCATCGATGCCAACTGACCGACGGGAGCGTGCCGGAGCAAGCCGTAGCGCCCCTCGGTGCATCGTATATTCTTGTGACTTGACTCGCACATTCTTGTAGCCTTGGGCAGTTCAAAAGGGTGACTCTTGGCCTTGTAGTGTCTCTTTCAAAGTGTTTGGAGATTTGCAGCTGAGCCAGGATGCTATGTCAGCGGGCACAGCTTGGGTTAGTTACACAGCTTAGATAGGTCATAGTTATCAATTAGCGAGCTCGTTATCGTTCCTTCCAAGGGAGCCAGGGATTTCGGCAGAAAAGGACATGTTGCCCAACTTTCAAGCTCTCCATACGAGGTTTTTCACACGCAGCATCTGCTGCTGCCGTTGAAGTACGAAATAAGCAAAGCCTTTATTTTCCAATTCGCATAATATTTTCTCGTCGCCTTTGCGATTGTGACACGCCCAGTGAAATGTCGCCAAAGCTAGCAGCAGCAGCTAGAAGGAGTGTGACATCCACCAACGATGCGGTGGTACCCGCCCCGGATAGTGGCTCTCCTCCGGTCCTGACACCCTTTGAGCTGGATGCCGGGGATGGAGATGTCACTGCAACGGCTGCCGGCGGCGGCGGCTCGGCACCCAACCTTCAGAGACACTACATTAAAGGCTGGAGGCTATACACATTGATTTCTGCGTACGATTATTTTCTTAATATCCTATGACTTGTCTATGATATTACTATAGAATCCCGACTTTTTCTTTTCCTTCCCGACCTGACCCATACAGTTATTTACATCATAGCATTCGAAACGAATGGGTTTAGAATGTAAAGCACATACGCTCGTTCTAGTTTTGGAGGCCTTTTATTTTTCTTTGAAGGATGGTTTGCGAGCCGCCTGAACTGACAATGTATCATTCCCCAACTAAAGGCTATGCTTGTCCCTGCTGCTGTCGACCCTCGAGACGACCATTGTCAGTACTTCGCTCGTCTCCATCACGAACGCCCTCGGCGGGTTTGAACAGCGAGATTGGGTCGTCACCTCCTACCTCATTTCCTATACTGGTAAGATTGTACCTTCTTGCCATCTCAAGACGACGGTGACTAACACGATTCCCCTTTTTCAACTTTGCTCAGGTTTCTTAGTCATATTCGCCAAATTCAGCGACATCCTGGGCAGAAAGCTTCTCATTTTGGTTGCCGTGGCCTTCTTCGCCGTCTTCTCCATCGTGTGCGGTTCCATCTCCAACATGATCCAACTGTGTGTGCTATTCCAGCCTCCTACTGCTTCTGAATGAATACCAATTACTGATGTCTTGGTCCGCAGTATCGTCTTTCGCGCATTTCAGGGCATTGGCGCCTCGGGCATCTTCTCCATGGTGACCGTCATCCAGCCCGAGCTGGTGCCTCCGGAGCAATGGGGCCACATCATGGCGGCCGTAGCCGTGGTCACGGTGAGCGAATTTCGGTGTTTACTCCACGTTATCCCAGTGTCTCACGAGGGATGGAGTAGCCGCTTATTCGCGAATTCTCCATTATTTCCTCTTAAGACATCCGGTTCACGCCATGAAGAGTAAATGCTAACACCGAGAGTCGATAGGTCGTCAGCTCCGTTCTCGGTCCTATCCTGGGTGGCCTGATTAACGACCACGGATCATGGCGCTGGGTATTTCTCCTCAAGTAGGTGGACTTTCCCCCTTTCCCTTTCTCCTCCCTCCCCTTTCCTCTGGCTGATGATAATTCTCATCACAAACGTATAGCGCCCCCGCAGGTGCCGTTGCCACCGCAATGATCGCCTTCCTTATGCCGACAAACTTCCCGGACCAGGGCAAACCCGCGGCGCATGTGGACCTGCGGGCCAAGTTCTCGCGGGCCTCGCTAGCACGCCTCGACCTCCTGGGTGCGGCCATCCTCCTGGCCGCCACTGTGCTGATCGTCTTCGGCTTCGAGGAAGCCGGTTCGCGATACCCCTGGGCGAGTGCGCCCATTCTCAGTGCACTCATCGTCGGCGCCCTACTGCTCGCCGCCTTCCTCTTCTGGGAGCGGGTTGTCGCCAGGCCTCACCACGCCCAGGAACCAATATTCCCGTTGCGCTTGATGAAGGACCGTATCTTCGCCAGTCTGATGCTGTAAGTGTGGTAGCTTCTCTCCATTCTCTGGAGATGGAATTGATTAACCCGAGGTCAGCATCGGCTTCCTAACTGGTCCCCCTTTCATGTCCGTCTTGATCAACCTTCCTCAGCGCATCCAGGCCGTTGACGGCATCTCCCCCTTCGACGCTGGCGTACGGCTCCTGCCCTTGCTTCTCGCCTCGCCCGTGGCCACGGCCACTGCGGGCCAGCTGGTGACGAAACTTAAGGTCCCGCCCTACTACCTCACTGTGTTCGCCGCCACCCTGCAGATGCTGGGCATCGGTCTCTGCAGCTCCATCCCTTTCCACAGCAGCCCGGCCTTCTACGGGTACGAGGTTCTCATGGGCTTCGGGTTCGGCATGGGGCTCATATCGCTCATCATATACGCGCCTCTGGTCGTGGACCGTGAAGATCTAGGTGAGACTTTGTCTATGTCCAATATCCCCTTCATGGCGATAGCCCTGCTTTTGGTATAATACTTCCTGTGAATGATCGACGGGCCAGTTTATCCCATTATAATATGATGGGAGCAGCACTTTCGCCATCAAGGGGATACTTACCAGTTTATTCATCCTTTGCTTTGTGCTACTCAAACTGACATTAGAAATTCGCTGTGTAGCTGTCACCATGGGCGCCATCACCCAGATCCGTGTCCTCGGTGGGACAGTCGGTCTCGCTATCAGGTGAGTTATTCTACATCCATCCGTCAGTATCCCTGAAACCTGACGTCTTCTAATCATTTGCCGTCTTAGTGCCACGATCCTGAACAACCATCTGGCCTCGTACCTACCGCCACTCCTCACCCCATCGGAGATGCAGCAAGTCGCCCAGGCCTTGTCGTTTGTCAACAGCCTCCCCGACGCCACCCAAGAGGCCGTGCGGCAGGTCTTCACCGACGGCTACAACAGCCAGATGCGTGTGATGCTCTACTTCAGCGCCGCTAACTGGTTGCGTGCCGCCCTACTATTGTGGGAGAAGAAGCTGAGAAGCGTTGTTGATGTCAAGATTTGATAAGCTAGCGAGAAGAGAGTTGCGCCTTGAGTCAAGATGCAGTTCTATATACCCATAGGCGAGTTTTGCCCCCAATACATGTAAGCCAAGTAGATAATGCATACAATAATCTATCACACTGCCGTATAATATCCCCAACCCCGAACGCCGTAACATGGTGGCACAACGCTCCCCTTAACGAGAACGGAACCCGTTCAAAGTATACCCACACCCAGACAGTCCCATTACCAGTTCGCATTTCCGGTTTCTTTCCAAGCCTCCAAGGGGTCTGAGTAGCCTGCGCAAGATACACCCTCTGAGTGCCCACTTGCAGACGAACAGTGCCAGCTGCCTCGGCCGCAGCCCCCTGTCTGCTATCGAGCACGTCGGTCGGGGGAGCATATCTCAAACCAGGATCCTGGAATAGCCCTGCCTGCACACCTAGCTTCTCCTCGGCAGCGACTTGACGTAATCTGGCAATTCATCCGGCGATTTTCGATTTGGTCCAAATATGTCGCTCATGTAAATGTAGGCCTCGCCATTGTAATAATGATCGCCATCCTCGTCACTGCCATTGCTTGTCTCGTCGGCGTTGTCGTCTTCGCCCTCTTGGTCGGCATCATGTCCATGCTCACTCATCTCCGACGCCGACGGGGGCGGACAAGATGAGTAGTCGTTGGACAAATCGCGAGGCAGCAGGGGCGTGGTCTCTCCCGATTCTTCGCTGGTGGCCGGCCCGTCCTCGAGCCTGTGCTCCTGCTCATGTCGACGGCATGCGGGATGGTGGAAGGCGTTGTGCTCGCGATAGATGATCCAACCATGGAAGGCCGCTTCAATCAGAAGGACGAGGACGAACCAGAAGAACACAAACAGGATGATCTGGAATTCACCGTCTGGGCCGTCTAGATATGCTTGGATTGGGCTTTGTGATAGTGGTTGCGCTGTGGCACGCGGCGCCGCTATTCTGGTCGCCATCCTGAGTTTCGGTGCGTTGTCAGATACTGGGATTGTAGTATAGAATAGTGTTCCGAGGACTGAACAGGTATAGTAGTGCACATATCAGAAGCTAGAATATCCGCAAACAGTAGTCGATTTGATCTTCTTTTATGCTAGGAAACAGACTTTCTCCGATCACTGTTGGCAATATGATTCCCCCCCCAATGTACCAATGCTTCCCATGGCTTTCCATACTCTTAATTCGTGGAGATAGCTTCATGATGGGCGAATATTGACTCTCTAAGAACCTTAAAAGTCCCGGCAATGCGGAGGCAGCCGCCTCGCCTCGCTCTCTCCGATGCAGTGAAGGAAGGCTATAATGGTCTGCTAAGAGGCTGCCTTAAAGGGCCGCGGCAGAAGCCTAAAAACATTGCATCCTCGAAGCAGAATGGTCTCTGCTCCTATCACCGACAGGATATGCCCGATGCCGTTCTCGAAAGCCCAGACGACGAGATATCATCTCCCATAACAGGGCGTGTGTACGGTGACGGCTGAGAGGGAAGGGTCTCATAACCCATCCAGTCTCTGTGTCTCTTCCACCCTTCGCATCTTGATTGACACTCCTCTCCTCCTCCCCCACTTCAGTAATCCTCCCAAATCTCCTTGCGATACGCCTCCGTCAACCGCTGGTCGGGACCGTACTTCTCCTGCCAGCCCACAAACCCGCGGTCCAGAATACACACGGTCTGCTGAGGTTCCTTGTCCTTGTCCGCATCGCCCGCCACGGCCTCCCTCTCGCGCAAGTACCGCAGCGCCGCCGAGGGCCCGCGCTGCTGCGACAGGGCGCAGTGGAACACGACCGTCTCCTTGCCCTCGAGCTTGCGCAGCAGCGTCGGCATCATGGCGTCGAGGGAGCGCGAGGGGAAGTTGAGGGAGCCCTGGATGTGGCCGCCTATGTAGTCTGCGTTGGGGGTGGGTGTTGCGCGTTAGTTAGATCCATATTTGGTCACCAGGAGTAAATGCACACTGCAGAGGAGCTTTTTGGCGGGTAACAAATCCAAGAGAGAGGGGGAGAGAGAGAAAAGGGCGGCAAACATGCGCAGCTTGTTCAGAGGTCCTTACCATCGTCTCGCACGTCCACAACCGCAATGTTGGACGTTTCGCTGTCCAAGCCCGCTGCCTGGGCTGCCAACATCTTGTCTGCCAGCTCCGTTGCCTGCATCCGCTGCAAGCTTCCAAGGGTTACGAGCGACATACTGCCTGGGAAAAGTGCACGAGATCAGGGGAAGCTTAAGGGCAACGAATGTGATTGCAGGAAAGACTACCGAAAACAAAATTCACGAGGTAAGTATGTACAGGAAGCGACTGGAGCTTGGGATGAGGATACAAACAATCAACAAAAGGACCCTGAATGGATGCCAGAAAGTTGGCATTTACGTAAATGGTGCCAACCCCGCGATGGATCTGTTATTTGCATAAAAGTCACTAAGTTGCATAACTGTACATCTTCAACAGCGAATTCGACACAAGTTGGCTCGAGTTTGCTTCACGACAGGCGGTCAGGATGAGAAAGAAAGATAAGTAGGTGGATAACAAACAAAAGGCTTACTTCAAACAACCATGAATTGCATTTATATAGCCTACTCCCCCAAAACGCCGGGTATTGAATGCTTGTAGTACAGTGTTAGAAAATCCATACACAACACAGCTGTGCTCATTCTACGTCGTTTACGGCCACATGCCATCAAACATGAACAGCCAGTCCTCCCAATACTGCTCAAAATGGCCCACCATGTAGCTGTACCCATCTCCATCTGTGCCTGGCTTGTAGGGCCGGTAGTAGATCCCACCCGTCTTTAGATGCCGCTTGAGAGTCATGTAGACCGAGAAGCTGCTGGGCATGGGTCCCACAAAGTACGTGCTTCCCAGTAGAGCAATGAAATCAACCAGACCTTGCTGGTCCCACGTGAGCGAGTCAAGCTCCTCGAGATCTTTGTCGCTCAACAGCTCACGCTTTGTAACAACGCGCAGGTTAGCCCTCTCTGCGGCATCATTTGCAAACTTCTGGGCCTCCGTATTGTTGCCCGTCGCCAGGTAGGCTGCTTTGTAACCTCGTTCGATGGCCTTATGAAGGTAAGCCGGGGCTTGTACGTCGTATACAGGCCAAAAGCTCATCGCGTCTGACTCAGTTCGTAGATGGGCACCTAGGAACTCGCCTGAAGCAGCGCCCTGGCTTTTCGCGAAGCCATGCATATTCTTTAGCACCGCCTTACCCAGGCGTAGTAGCTGTTTGTTGAACTTGAGGATAGAGCCGAAGGTGGCTGCAAACTCAGGGCCATCCTTGTAAACCGGCCAGTCCCAAAGCACTCCCCATTTAAAGCGAATGAGACGCGGTGTCTCTACCGAAGGGGGCGTCCCATTGGTCGAGTTCTTTACCCATGCCCGGAAGGATTGGCCAAAGCGATCCGTATGCCGGTTCTGGTCCTTCCAATCGCAGCCTCCACGGTTCCCGAATTCCTTGGGCGTGATCTCTTGGATGATGGGTTGGCCTTCGAGAGCCCTGGGGTAGTTTGGAATCTCGGTCACGTTACCGTAAAGCTTGATCTGTGGGCAGTATGTCGTCCATGCATTCTTGAAATGCTCCTCGTCGAACATGTAAGAGAGGGGAAGGTAGTCGGTAAAGAGGTTCTCTAAGTCTTCTGCCGAGCGCTGGCGAATCTTCGGCATGACCAACGAGGTCGCGCCGGCTTCGATGCTGTATCTGAGACATGTCTGAATGTAGTTGCGAATGTTGCCGATGCCACCCGAATTGTTGTCGCATATGTAGACCAAGCCCGGGACATACGTCGCCTCGTCGCACACGCGCTGCAATGGCCAGCCGACGAAAGGGGCCTCAGGATCGGACAAGTCAACCTTATTCGGAGCGGGTGGCTGTAGGACACCAGCGATTGGGCCGTGGCCCTTGCCGCCAGTTCCAGTCCATTCGAAAGACGTCGGTCGGAGGCGCCAGCTCCAGACAGCGATGAGGAGCAGTACGGCACAGGCGGGAAGTAAAAGGTTGCGTCGAGACATCAAGGCCGCGAGCTGTTGGGGTCGTAGTCGATTAGCAACGCCAGCAACAGTCATGGTATATAGAGGCGAAAATCGAGAAGCCGTCCACCCCAGATTCGACCAGCTGGAAAGAGAGAGGTTGTGTGTGTGCAGAGAGACTGAGCCTCACCCTCCCTGGTCTGTTTGGTCTCCCGCGAGCGAGACTGGACTTGGCGACGTGGATAGTGCGTAGGACAATGACGAGCCCTGGCGGCGCGGAAAAGCGGCAGGGCGCCAATGGTGGATCTCTCTTATGAAACGAGGCTCTCTTTCAATTCTCGGGGAGGCAGGGAGGTGGCATGGGCGTCTGGTCTACGCAATGGGGCGATCTATGCAATCTGGCCGCCGTCGCTTCGTGGTATTGGCCTGTAGCTTCTGGGGATATGGTACACTTTGTCAATCATGAAAGGGCCGCAAAGCAAAAAGGCGAAGCAAACATAGGGAATGGGAAACCGAAATTATGGGTATGGATGTGTATATGTATAAGTCGGAGGGGTTGGAGCCAGGAGGGAAATAATCTAATTTAGCATGCGCGGCCTTGGGCGACTCGTCAGAGGTACCTCCTACTCGCTCTGTAATTCGATTGTCTTGGGTCAGCAACACACTCGTGACTCGGTTTCGTGAACGCGAAACAAACGGACAAAAACAGCGATCTTGATTCTTGACACTGCTAGATCAATGAATAGGAAAGAAGAGACGATGCACAGAGACTCCTCTCATTTTCATGAGTTGTTGCCTGCTGCATCGTTGCGCCTGGTGGCTGGTGTTGAATCTTGCTATCTTGCTTGTTGCATGTACCTCGTCCACCTAGGCAGGTTGGGCTGGTAGTTGGTCAGCTGCGACTACTGTACCGGGCAGCATTTGACACCTCAAGCTCACTGCCCTAGCAGGCTGGCAGGTCTCCCAAAATTAACCATAATTTCTCGGCAGGCCTCGCCAAACTCGATAGCATCAGCGCCCCGAACAGATCGCCTCGTCTTATTCCGTTATTATCAAATGCATTGTCGTTTCATGCATCACGTCCAGGAGACCCGGCAACGTCTTACTACACACATAGTAGTAGGTGTCTTCTAGCTGCTTACCAGCTGTGAAGAGATCCAATATTCTTGCTGGCCTCTAACACACGTTAGCGACAGCTTGGCATCTGAAGCGAAAGAAGAACGCCCCCGTAAACTATCGCATACTGGGAAACAATAGCAAACCTCAGCTCAGCAGGCCACCCTGCCCACATGGTATTGATAGTAGTATTCTCGTTTCCCTCATGAAGCTCCCAGTGCCCCCATCGTCATTCCCATTCCTTCCATCAATACATTTCCACAGGCCACACCTTTTTTCTAACGAACCTTCCCACTAGCTCTGTCCTAGCTGACCTACAGCACAGTCCCAATTCCGGGCTTCTCCCCCTTGCTCCCGCTGTGGGGATCCCTAGGAATAAGCGCCATTCTCTAGAGGATTGGCGTCAGCGCTGTGTGCTGTGTCACCAACGACCAGCAAACACTTGAAGCTCTGGAATGCCGAATTCCGTGTTTGCTATATGTGCAAGACATTCAATGAGGTTCCAGATGGTGGTGTCGCCTTTAGAACCTGGCCAATTCGACCACGAGATTCCCGAGTAGTAAAACGTGGAAACCTAAGGTTAACAGGCGCCGTGGTTACATGCACCGAGACCCTTATATGTAGTAGACACTAGCGATGCTTGGCTGCTTGTCGACGATACTTACTTAAATTCAATTGGCAGGACTCAGGTAAACACATTAGGTTTGGGGGTAAGTCATGAGAAGAAATCCACTGGCTAGCTCGCAACAGTATTCTCGACTTCTGTCTCGACGCCTCGATTCCGGTTTTTCGAGGCACTCTAACCCATGGTCGGCCTCGCTCCGGGAGATGGCCCATGGCTGGCATGACGCGCTTTCGTATCGGGGTACAGTATGGAGTGGAATCAGCGCCAAGCTACAATAAGCCCTACCTAGCCTTGAATCCCTCCGCGGTTCAATCCTTATGAGATGAGCACAATGCCAACTTTCCGAAGGTCCCGGGCAGTAGTTGCGTGTGCAGCAGGGACGGAGAGAGTGTATAACAGTGGCGGACTTATATAGAATAGCTCCATAGATAGTAAGGAGCACATCCATCTTGATTCGCCGGTTGGTTCGCCGATTCATATGGTCACCATCAGCTGACCCTGCCAAGCCTAAGTCTAAGTCATTGCACACAAAGTTAGGGATGTCTGCCCTCAGCTTACCCTCAATGACAGAATCATGTTTGTGAACATCTATTTATAGGTATTGATCGGTAGGATATAGATCCTCCGAACAGACCCCGCACAATGATGACCCCCCCCCCCCCCCGTAGACCCTCCGCGCTCATCCCGGGAAGCCGCACCGGGTTGATCGGCCGTGGCCACACTGCCACTCCGAGCCCCTCCAGCCGGCGAATTGCCCCTTTCCACGCCGAACTTTGAACACAAAACGTACTAAAGTCAGGGATGCGGCACCTGCTTCCACGCTACTATGCAGGACATCCCTCGCGTCTTGATTGATCACATCACAACTCCTCAGCGCTTGATAGGGTGAGTGATACAAGTACTTGAGTAGCTCATTAATATTCATGCGTACAAATGGTACTGTTGGCACAAATCTTTCAGGTATGTTTCTGGATAGAGACCAATGCCTGATTCATGTGCAGCTAGACAGGAATAAAGGGTTCTATAGTAACGGCATTTGAGCACTGGACATACAACGTCACTCTGGGTAGTGCCCCGAGAATCTGAGCTTGATCATGATAGGATTCACTTTATAGGCAGATGACAATATTTTCCCCGAGTCCAACCGTGACAAACCGAAATAGGGGTTGCCCGGATGATAAATATGAAAATGCCATGCCTCACTTCGGGTCCTCAAAAAGCCGTCCAGTGATCAGCAGGCACGAATTTCCAGACGGGGAATATATACGAACTGATTCTGATTTGCTCGTTTGGCTAGCTTACGGGATCTGACAACCTAACCGTGGGTCAGATGCAGCAGCAAGGAAACGCAGATCTGCACCCCGGATAGTCCAGACTATTCTACTGTTCCTCGTAGCCGCAGACAGACATTTGTTTTTGGTCGCCCGTTATAATATAAGAGGCTCTGCTTTGCGCCGTTGTAAACAACAGCCTGTAGGGGGTGAACTTTGATAATCAAGAGTAAATATCAGGAAGGGCTAACAAGCTGTGGTCTTTATTAAGCAAAAGTTACAAAAGCTACGCTGGTTGACGAGGTACAGACCGGTACGCCGTTCATTTTGTCCGGTCGAGGTGAAGAAAAAAGAAGAAGCAATAATACTGTCAGATGATGGGTGTGCCCGGCATTTCATATCCGTTTAGTTGGAGAATACTGTTAAGCCAACGCTGTCCCACGACGCAGTTTCCTATAGTGATATTGGTGCCATGTTATCGGCCCTATGCATAGTATCGGGATCGATGGCCCAAAGCCAGCCTGCTTGCTACTTGGCAGCCGGAGGGGCCACCATGTAATTCAACGTCCATCGGTAGCATCAAGCGGGCGCTCCACCGCATGGCTCCCGCACCGCACGAGCGTGTTGCATTCCGGATGCGTGCGTGCCACTTTGGCACTGCCAAGAAATCTGCCCAGCGCTGACGGGGAAAAGCGCTGTATCAAAACACAGTTGCTCAAGAGTGGCGACCGACGAATCACAGAGGGAGAGCCCCCATTCAAACATCACAAATCAGCGTGCTTTTTAATATCGAACGAGCATCCGGGATTGGTGGACGACTGAGCCGCTGATGCCAACCGGAACTGGGGTGATCAGACCCACAAACGGCGGCGGCCCATAGTCCGCATTTCCTATTCGGGAAGCCCAGGCAGGGCCGGATTGGGCGAGCCCTTCCGCAAGGTCTCGATGTGAGCGACCGTTCGTGGGTTTGTTTCCTTGGGTCAGAAAGGTTTCGGGCCATGAGCCGAACGCTACCCACGTTTGGTAACGAAAAGGCAAGCCGCCTACTGCATCGCATGCCGGGATGCGTAAGATAAGTACTAGGCATGTAGATGAAAAGCGCGTGCGTGACGTGGATCACAGCCCATTTTCCCGATCTGGGTGGGTTAGCTATCTATCTGCGGGAAATAGGGTGGCTCTCGGCATAATGTTCGATATATAATGTACATCCCTCGCCCGTGTCCTGTAGATTCGACTTTTTCCTGGTTGTCCGTCTCTACTGTTTGCTCATTCACCACCCCTTGCTTGCAGCCAGCCAGTCGTCCACCCGTCTTCCGCCTCTCTCTCAGACCACAGTCACTCCTTCTTGCTCCTGTCCCATCCACCAAGACAATATGAAGGGTGTCTTCGCCGCCGCGGCGCTCTCGCTGGCCGCCAGCGAGGTGTCGGCCCACTACATCTTCCAGCAGCTCGACATCGGCAGCACCAAGGGGTCCGTCTACCAGTACATCCGCAAGAACACCAACGGGAACTCGCCCGTGACCGACCTGGCCTCCAACGACCTACGCTGCAACGTGGGCGCCACGGGCTCCGGTACTGACACCGTCACCGTCAAGGCGGGTGACTCCTTCACCTTTACCCTCGACACCCCCGTCTACCACCAAGGTCCCACTTCCATGTAAGTAACTAGAGCCCTTGATGACGATGATAAATAAGAAAATGGGAAGAAACCCCAACACTGACACGATTGGATAATCCAGCTACATGTCCAAGGCCCCCAGCTCCGCGGCCAGCTACGACGGCAGCGGCGGATGGTTCAAGATCCACGACTGGGGCGCCACCTTCAGCGGCGGCCAGGCCTCGTGGAAGCTCGACGGCTCCTACAGCTTCAACATCCCGAGCTGCGTGCCCGACGGCGAGTACCTGCTGCGCATCTCGCAGCTGGGCATCCACAACCCGTGGCCCGCCGGCATCCCCCAGTTCTACACCAGCTGCGCCCAGATCAAGGTCACGGGCGGCGGCAGCGCCTCGCCCGCCACCGTCAGCATCCCGGGCGCCTTCAAGGACACGGACCCGGGCTACACGGCCAACATCTACAACGGGCTCACGAGCTACACGGTGCCCGGCCCGTCCGTCTTCACCTGCAGCGGTGGCGGCGGCGGCGGTGGTTCCAACCCACAGCAGCCCGCGCCCGCGCCCACGACGACGCTCCGGACGAGCACCGTCAGCAACCCGGCCCCGACCAGCAACCCCGGTAACGGCGGTGGTTCCGGTGGCTGCTCTGTGGTCAAGTACGGCCAGTGCGGTGGAAACGGCTACAGCGGCTGCACTGCTTGCGCTAGTGGAAGCACCTGTTCTGCCACCAACGAGTACTGTAAGTCATGAGGGATCCATCCCCATATTGCTTTGTCGCTAACAGAACGGGTCAGACTCCCAATGCATTTAGAGTGGCCAATATGTTGATGTCGAAAGTAGGCAGGATGGAGGGAGCGGAAGCATAGGATGGGCTGCATAGTCGATGCCTTCTTCCGAGCGTAGGAGACTGGACCTTTACATAGAACATAGCAGCAGCCCTTTCGGCAAACAACTGTACATAAATAAATTTCACGCATATGACCTGATGAATCAAATGGACAGGCAACTTGCATAACGACCACTAGTACTCAGTTCATTACTGCTACATACCAGACTGAACGAAATAACGACGACTATTACTTGGTTTTTATTTTTATTTTTGTACTAGAGTAAAGAACCGAATAAACGACGTGGCTATTCCAGTTAACCCATAGTCAATGTGATTGTTCCACATAGTATACATATTGCATACCGCCATTACAGCGATGGAACCCGTTACTTCGAATCGCTATGTTCATATATGCATAACTAAGTAGGTATAAGTAGGGTTGTGCTTGCACCCGGAACATGCGCAAGGCTCATAATTATAAAATGGGTGTGCAAGACGGGCCTTACGCGCATCTTCCCTCCCATGGGACACCGATAGTCATTAGCTTAGCACTGAGGCGCGAATAGCCTCCCCATATCCGGATCGAATCCCATCCGATCACGCCTTGCCAATCCACCCCGAGTTGATGAAGAAATCGAATATCCGCCCGCCCTTCTGCGAGTCCAGCCGACAGATTTCCTTGACTTGCTTTTTCTTGAGCGTGCCGTTGCCCTTGAGCGCCTCCTTGAGGACCTGCTCCTTGATCATCAGGTACGGCTTCGGTTGCAGCCGCGATACCTTGCAGAGCTCCGCCTCCTCAGGCGTGAGAAGGTGCAGGTCCGGCGCGTTGTCCTGGCTGAGGTTGAGCGGCTGTACGCCCGAGATGGGCTGCGAGACGAACTTCTGGCGCGTGTTCGCGGCGGGGCCGGTGCCGTTGGCAACCACGCCATTCGGGGCGCCGTTGGTGGCAGAATGCCCATTGGTCGATGGTTTCGCCTCGAGATTAGTGCCGTCCATAGCGTTATGTGGAGCGGCACCGGTCGTAGCTGGTCGGTAAGGCAGCTCGGGTGCGATCAGTAAAGCCGCACCGCTAGGAGGCTCTGGTTGTGTGTTCTGCTTTGAGCGCTGTGCGGTTGCCAAACGCTCCCGGTCCATCGAGCCCATGGGGATTGCTTTCTGTATCCTGGTTGCCTTGTCCTGTTCATACTTCTCTCCACTGCGAAGATCGCCAATTTTCAGATTCCGCCATTCTTGGAGTTGGGCTATGGCCTGGCGCATGTTCAACTCGTCCACCAAGCCCTGACAGAAGCTCTCGAAGTCGTCATGATTCATCATCCGTGCGAAAGGCTTAGCCTTGTTAAGTAGATCCTTCTCTTCTTTGGTCCTCTTCTTCTCCAGCTTACTATTCT
Source organism: Apiospora saccharicola (assembly GCA_038363915.1). Classification (NCBI taxonomy): domain Eukaryota; kingdom Fungi; phylum Ascomycota; class Sordariomycetes; order Amphisphaeriales; family Apiosporaceae; genus Apiospora; species Apiospora saccharicola. Next base: position 3,089,270 of record JAQQWM010000006.1, read on the forward strand.
CGCGATAGTCCAGGAGATTATGCTCAAAGACTACCTTCTTCCTATCCACACGTTGCGTCAACCGTGCATTGTAGATGTCCATGACGGTGAGCTTGAGCTCCATCTCTGGTTCCAGCTCGCCGGTTCGGGGATTGATGCCATCACCAGGATCAAACTGCATGAGCTGCACGGCTTCTTCCGCCTCATTGGCATGTTCTGTCTCGAACTCCAAACGACCGGGCATGTAGCCTTGGATTTCGTGACACGAAGGTACACTGGCCGTGGGCTTCGTCTTAGGCGCCATGGCCGGGGCGTTCTTCTGAGCTTCCCTACGCTCTTCGATGCGCCTCTTCTTGCGCGCCTGGAATTCCTCGCGCGAAATCTCCTGGGCCAGTTCCATGTCGGCAGGGCGACACCGCTTCGGCAAAGGAAAGCATGGGGACTCGACATAGGTCTTGATGTAGTGGTCGCGTACTTCGTCCTTATTCCGGTAGCCACCAATGTGATCAGCAATGTCGGCCCAGGAGCCCAACCCGTAGATTTCGCATCCTTCTAAGAGTAAGAGCTCCTCGTCGGCGCCCCATTCTGGATCAAATATGGGTATTGAGTTTTGTTCAATAACCTTGTATGGGTGTGTGGCGGGCTGGTGGGAGCCGCTCGAAGCGCCGCTCGAGAAGCATTGTACGCATAGATCGTATTCATTACAGGCGCTGTGGGCGCATCTTATTCGCACCTGAAATTAAGAAATAAGTAAAGAGTATATATTACAATGACCGTCAGACAGAGAGATAGGTGCATTATAGAGCCGAGTGGGGGAGGGAGGGTTATGGTCGTTGAGGTGGCAGCGGCCGGAGACCGGCTGACACATCGAACGGAGGAGCCACATTGTGCCGAGAAGGCCGCAGCAACAACCCGACATACGGCGACGCGACCAGAAACGGAAGACAAGAGACGAAACAACAATCAAGAAGACAACCTACTGTAGAGGTTATATCTGCCGAGCAGACATCGCAAACGTATTTCACTCCTCCTTCACCACCCCTTGTGGCCGTCTTCTTGCGAATAACCCCCATTGTGTTTCGTGTAACTTGGTACCACCGAGCTCAAGGCCAGCTTGAGGTCCAGCTGAGGTCGAACCGCGATTTATCAATGCACAGTGGGCGGGGCAGTATTCAATCAATAATTATCGGATAGCGCTCGATTCGGCGAGTATACTGATAGGCGTAGGTCGATGGATCGACGGAGATACGGTTGTTGTTTTGATGGATAATGGTCGCGATGATGTCGTGCGAGCGCCCTTGTTGCTTTGCGCCAGGCTGCGATGCCAGGGGGTGTGTGGTGGTTGTCCTGTTCCCAGTAATTGCAACAATCCATTACTAACCTACCACAAATGCGACACGCGCTAAAACGGATTGTTGGTCTTTCTGGTCCGAGCGTTTGGATTCCCCCAGACTTTCAGCCTCAGCCACGTGACTGACGCCCAAGCGTATGCTTGGTGGGGCCCACATTGAACTAGAGCTGCCCGAGCACAGCTAGTTGAGAATGTACCTAAGGAATGACTGATAGCTCTGTAATTGGGATACCAGTTGGAATTTAAGAAACTTGCAACTGCATCAGTAAGTAGATATGATGAAATCCGGATGCCGGTCAATCTGGGGTTGAATCCCCAATACTCGATATTACATGTAGCTGATCTGTGAATTGCATTGCCTTTTTGAAGAGCAAGAAGTTATCAGACTCGATCCCCCACCTCTGCAGTGCAAATCTTGTTAAAAATGGATTTCAGACAAAACCTCACGGAGATCCTCCAAGAGAGTCTCAGCAAGCCCTCTATCATTCCCCCGGGCTATGTTCTCGGCTCATGCTTCCTGGGTCTGGGAATCATGGGATTGATCTCGCCGGCGCAGGCCGAACTCGCCTTCCCTGTCCGACAAAACGAAGATGACGGCGAGGAAGAAGACTCCAGTAACGTGCACCCAGCTGCGCGCGGAAGTGGCATCACACGCGTTCTGAGAGCGCACCTCTACTCCAAAGCCAGCCGCGACCTAGTATTCGGCCTCTCGTTTTTTGCGCTACAGTATCAGGGCAACATGCGGGCCGTCGTGGCGCTCGAAGGTCTTGTCACCATCGTCGGATTTGTCGACGGGTTCGCCGTATGGAAGTACGGCGCCGAGGAGGCACGGCCGCTGGCCTGGAGCTATTGGACCTGGAGTTCGAGTATTCTCGCGATTGCCGGGACAAGGTTGTTATTCCTACCATCAAATCAGTAAGGTAGTTAGTTGGGTCCCTGTTGACTGTGGGATTCTGGAATGGGCAAGACTATGCTTGCCCCTCGGCCCTACTCGCAAGAAATTACAATCAGTCATCATGATCATCTCGTTATCCCAAACTCGACATGTCTTCAGTGTCTAAATCTGGAATATCACTCTGTGTCGTCTTGGAGGTCTGCATTAATTGACTCTGTACCTTGTGCAATTCCCTCGTCGCAGCCGGCAAAAGCTCTGCTCTTGTACGACTTGAAGAAGTCCAATTGTAACTATTCACTAAGGTCACGTGTATGTCATGCAAGGAGTAGAGGCTTGAGACAGCCTTGCGCAGGCAAACAAACTCTTGCTTAACTCATTTCTGAAACTAGTGAGGGGTGATAAGTAAATTACACTCTCATCTGGATATTGTGATTCTTGAGTTTCATTTGTTACTCTTGAAGCAGGCAATTGTGTATGGAAGGCTCGCCACCACACATCCAATAGGGGCGCAAAGGGGGTCTCCAGCTTCAGTCGATTGCAAGTTGAAACGAAATCTAGGGGTTCCTATCGAGGATTTCCTCCCCTTTGTCGTCGAAGATGGCACAAGACCGGCTGTCACGTATCGCACGTATGGGTTGTGGTGACAAATATACTCAAGAGATGCTGTTAAAGGAAACCAGTTTGGTACGGGAGGAACTCAAGTCTGCGGTCGATGGCACTTGGGATGGGAAGAGCGAAATCAAAGACCTGGCCCTGAGTCTTAGCCGGGCCACAGAGTTGTCTGCCGGTATCATCGAGCGCCTACAGGAAGAGATCCGGCAATTGAAGCAAGACAAGGCCGATTTACAACTGGGATCCAGACGCTTCATTTGTTTTGGCCGCTTGCCCCCGAGATCCGGGCGATGATATGGAAACTGGCGGCACCCGAAACTTACATGCCCAAGATCTTCCTGGTCGATTACGACAAGTGGACGCACGGGGGAACCGACTGTCATTTACGGCACAATACCCACGTCACACCATGGCGCAAGTATGTCGAGAGTCACGATACCTCCTGCACCCCGTCAAACCAGAGACAGACAGCCTGAAGACGATGACCCAACAGCGTGAATCCATTATAAAAAAGGGGCTGACATGGGGCTGGGATTGCTGGGGTGGGTGGGACTGGTTTAACGCCGACCTAGACAGTATCTTCTTGCCCGAGACGGTCCTGTGGCTGAACATGGGGCTTGAGGCGCTGGATGTCCTCGACCGCATCGTGGGTCCCGTGAAGCACGTTCTGGTACCATGGGACCCGGAGGAGCACGGAAGAGTCCTCTCCCAGACCAACTACCCTGCCGCACTGATCAACCTGCCCGAGCTGGAGACGGTCGGCTTCGTGATGGCGACGCGCAGGCTCAAGCGATGCGCACACGCACGGTGGCCAGTCCTTCCCTATGCTCTAGACATCGACAATGAGGATGATGTTAAAGACGTCCTTGCCATTCTAGGTGACAAGGCGGAGTTTTTCAGGCTACATATCCATTATTATCGGTCGTACGGTGTCAACGACCCAAGTGTTGTCCAGTTTTGGGATTTGTCTAAGCAATCTTTGCAGAGAGAATGGATGGTTGAGCTTAAATGCTGGGACTCGGTTGGTCTGGATGATGACATGGAAGACAAGGAGTATGTAGCCAACAGTCTGACGCCCGAGTGGGTACATGAGAATATTGGACGATGCTCGGAGTTCCAGAGAATAATCATGTTGGAGTAGGCCAAGAATTTGACATTGATCGAGACGGACCTTTGGTATGGTAGGACAGGAACTGATCAGGCGTGGTAATCATGGGGCAAGAGTTAGGCCAATGGAAAGGCCAAACCCATATTGCTATCCAGGTTGTAGGATATCCTTTGCTAGCTGATTCGTTGCCAACTATCCCTAGTTGGTGTCCTTTCGTTCACAATTAATCGCCCATTCGCTATTACTTATTCCGAACCTACTGTTTAATAATGCCTGACATGATATTTCCGGGCTTACTCTAACTACATGTAGTACCATAAATTATATCGCATTGCAGAGTAGGCTGCTACTTCTGGAGCCTTCCTAAATACATCATACGCAAATTCGTGGGGCTCCCTTCCTGCTGTCGCGATATTGGGACGTTTCTCACCCCACCATGGCATGTGATGGACATGCCCCGCGTTTGCGGGCCCCCGGACCTACAAGATCAGCTTGCCCATCCCATCCCACCCCCATAGTTTCGAAACCAATCTTCATCCTCACTCCCTAAGACCATATTCAATATGCCGGACAAGATTCTCGACGATATTTCGCATCGACGCTATAACCCTCTAAGGGGTTCGTGGCTCCTAGTATCCCCCCACCGGACGAAGCGACCATGGCAGTAAGAACGCTTCGAGCTATTTTATGACCTTCTGGAAGCTGACGTTGCCTTGAAGAGGCCAGCAAGAAGGTCCGAACACTATCGACCTTCCGGAGTATGACCCCAAGTGCTACTTATGCCCTCGAAATTCGCGAGCGTCTGGCGACATCAACCCCGATTATAGTAATACGCTTGTCTTCGTCAACGACTACAGCGCCGTGAAAGAACAACAAGCCGACTATGATGCCGAGTCTTCTAAAGATGGTACAATAACCTGCCCGCAATCCTGAAGGCTACCATGCTAAACGTTCCAGATCTGTCATCGCTATTACTACGCGCAGAAGGCGTCAAGGGCCGATGCTACGTCTTGACCTTCTCACCCAAGCACAACGTGACCCTCCCAGACATGTCTGCTGCCGATATTCTCCCCATTATCGAGACCTGGACCCGCATCTATGCGTCGCACCTCGCCCCGACAAACCCTCTCGCCGAGGTGGCCGCGAAATCCGACCTTGGAGAAGCACCGGCCGAGACCACGGTGGTCCCGCCGAAAGATCAGCTCCGCTACATGCAGATCTTCGAGAACAAGGGCGCCGCCATGGGCTGCTCCAATCCGCACCCGCACTGCCAGATCTGGACGACTAGCACGCTGCCCGAGGAGCCTGCGGCGGAGACGGTGCAGATGGCGAAGTATCGCGCCGAGCACGGCGGGCGCCATTTGCTGGCCGACTACGTTAAGCTCGAGATGGAGAAGCAGGAGCGCGTGGTGTGGCAGAACGATACCTTCCTGGTCGTGTGCCCCTGGTGGGCCGTCTGGCCCTTCGAGGTCATGATCCTGGCCAAGCGTCATGTACGCGCCCTCGTCGACCTCACGGCCGCCGAGCGCCTGCAGTTCGCCGAGGCCGTGCAGGAGGTCACGCGCCGCTACGACAACCTCTTCGAGACGAGCTTCCCCTACAGCTCCGGCATCCACCAGGCCCCGCTCGAGGGCACCGCCGAGGAAGTCGAGAACAGCTACTTCCACATGCACTTCTACCCGCCGCTTCTGCGCTCTGCGACCGTGCGGAAGTTCCTGGTCGGATACGAACTCATGGCGGAGCCGCAGCGGGATATTACACCCGAACAGGCCGCGGCTAGACTGAGGGACGACTGCGGCGGCGAGCTGTATCGCAAGAAGCTGTGAAGACAAACATGAGGGGACTTGAGTCGAGTTCAAAGTTCAATTACACATTACTTTGCATGGTATATACTTTGTGTGTGGCACTGCACTTACATGGGGCGGGCGGCCCCAGCTTGGCCTCCAATTGAATATCCCACCCAGTCAATTCGTTCAGATGATTGTGCCTTTCACTCAATTTTACCCAACTCGCTCAATTGATTATCACATCTCTACAATGCCTCAACGTAATAGCTCTTCTGCATGACCATCCACACCGTGCCCGAGGTGGCGAACAAGAAGGGCATCAGCTGGGGACCGCCCATGTAGTACGTCTTGTAGAAGAAGTACTCGGTGGCGAAGTGGGCGAGGGCGACGAGGTAGGTGGACATGGCCATCATGTAGACGGGCTCGAGGTTGAGGTGGTAACTGGCGTAGAGGCGCACAATGGCCGAGATGAGGGTGTAGGTGCCGAAGAGGCGGGCGGCCAGCGGGGTGACCTGGTCGACGCTGGCCGTCTTGCCCTTGCCGCTGGTGGTGGTGTCGTAGTCGGCCGCGACGGGCAGCAGTTTGTTGGTCGAGTCCTCGGGGTTGAATATCGCGGTCTTGGCCGGGAGCGCCTTGTTGGGCACGAAGCGCCCGTTGTAGAAGCGGCGCGAGAAGTGCAGCGTCATGTAGTTTTGGAGGGAGTTGCCCACGGCGATCAGGGACAGGGTGAACATGTAGTAGGGCAGGTAGCCCTTGTCGCCCGCGGGCAGGTAGGCGGCGATGGCGTCCATTGTTCGTTGTGTGTTTTTGGAAAGTAGAAACACTCGCTCAATTGAAAGGTTATGATGTTGGTTGGTAGACTTTTTGTCTGTCGGCTGGTTCAATTATACGGTAGTCGGAGTCGCAATTAAGGCGGCATCAGTGTTCGGGGACCTGCACCCACTTCGAAGAATCCGCATCGCCAGACGATCTGCCGATTATTTCGCTAGGTGCTAGGTCCCCTGGCCTGAGCTTCATCGTGGGCGTGTCATTAGTCCAGTGATTTGCTGCCCCACACGACACCAGCAAGGAGTCGAGGATACGTGGCACACAACTGATCTTTACTGCCTACTCACAGGAGAGCCATCCTGGAGGTGGAATTATTAGTGACAGGATGGCTCATTAGCAATGGCATGGTTGGTAGCCGGCCAGATGGTAGTGGAATAGGAACTGGGAAAGATGGTTGGTTGTAGGATAATAAAGTAGCTCGTTGGCAATGGAATTTGCTGACAGGTATCTACACAGGTAGTCGATAGGTGTGTAGCTTTCGAGAGATGAAAGGGGAAATCCAATCTTCTACTCCGTAGGTACATACCATTTCGAAGCCAATATTATTTCGTTTCTTTTCAGTCGAATGTTTTGATATTAAATTGAATGATTCATTTATTTTCCTAGGGTTACTCCAGGTTGCTTGTTTTACTTGTCTTTGATTTATGATGGAGAGGAGAGCAGCTTACAACTACTCAATTCTATATCTCGTTTTATAAGCGAGTATTATACAGCACATCTACATGCCAAGATCAAAATAACGATATCCATGTCAATTGGAATACATTTTGAGTGAGCCATTATTAGACGTTTGTGTTTCTCAATGACACACGCCATTGCTAGTGACGAGCGCATAGAGAGCCAGAAGCAACGATGCAATAACATGGACCAGACATAGCTAAAAGAGCTTCAACCAATGAGACAGCAATTTGGATTTTGCAATGACGCTCCTGCCGGGTTGCTCCCGGCGCGTGGGGTTTACGTCCACACAAACTCAACAAATCCCGGCAACTTTTCCATGTGCCATATGCCAACGCTATCTTGACATTTTTCTGTCATACTGAACTGAAGGGTCCCCTCCCCTCGCCCAATTCTCGTCAGATAACCAGGTTCAATTGGTCCCTATAACAAACCAACCCATATTCTAGGAGTCGAGTGCATCTCATCATGGCCAACATGAACGATATACTGAGCGCTGTCCCGCAGTCGCTGCTGTTGGGCTTCGCTGGTATTGGTGCTCTGTACCTGGGCTCCCATGCGCTGGGCTACCTGCAATTCCTCCTTAATGTCTTCGTCCTCAGCGGTACCAACGTAAGTCTATGCACCATTTCCAATTGCAATTGTCCACTGCCCCTTAATAGAACTCGCGACTAAATGTTTTTGTTCGCTTTCACAGTTGCGCAAGTATGGAAAGAAGGGCACCTGGGCTGTTGTTACCGGCGCCTCGGACGGCCTCGGCAAGGAGTTCGCCAGCCAGCTTGCAGCTAAGGGCTTCAACCTCGTTCTCGTCTCCCGAACCCAGTCTAAGCTGGAGGATCTCTCCAAGGAGCTCGAGCACAAGTTCACCCACATCCAGACCAAGATCTTGGCCATGGACTTCAGCGCCGACAACGACTCCGACTACGAGCGACTGGCGGAGCTGGTGCAGGATCTCGACATCGCCATCCTGATCAACAACGTCGGCCAGTCTCACAGTATCCCGACACCCTTCGTCTTAACCGAGAAGAAGGAGCTGCAGGACATCATCACCATCAACTGCATGGGCACTCTGAAGGTCACCAAGATCGTTGCCCCGGGCATGCAGCAGCGAAAGCGCGGTCTAATTCTCACCATGGGCTCGTTTGGCGGCTGGGCGCCCTCTCCCCTACTCGCTACCTACTCCGGATCCAAGGCCTTCCTCCAGCAGTGGTCTTCTTCCCTCGCAGCTGAGCTCAAGTCTGATAATGTCGATGTGCAGCTCTGCCTCTCGTACCTGGTCACCACCGCCATGTCCAAGGTCCGCCGCACCAGCATGCTGATCCCCAGCGCTCGTACTTTTGTCCGCTCGGCTCTGGGCAAGGTTGGTACTGGCGGCTGGCAGAGCATGCCCGACACCTACACGCCTTTCTGGAGCCACGCCTTGATGGCCTGGGCTGCTGAGACGTTCCTGGGTACGGGCAGCAAGATCCTCCGGTCCTCTACACTGAAGATGCACGTCGACATCCGTAACCGAGCCCTTAAGAAGGCTGCTCGTGAGTCCAAGAAGCAGTAGGAGACTCTCGATGTGACTGAGCCTCTTGTTGGACCTGATTGTTAAGGAACCAGTCGGCGGACATGGAGCCTGGCAATGGAATAGCTAGTATATAATAGATGCCCACAGGGCCTAACTGCCTATTCTATCAACCAATTAATCAATTAGCCAATTAATTTATTCTGTCCATTATGTGAGGTATAAGTGTGCCATCTTATTTCGATTATTCCATTTAGGTTATTCCTGAACATTGAAATGCACTTGAATGTTATTCATGTAGAATGTGCTGGGGTGAGCACCTGGATATGACACCGGAATAGCTGATTATTATGGTCATAACTGAATGACCAACTAATAATTCTAATGCTATTTCAGTGAATGCATTGGAATAAACACTTAAGCAGGGCACTCGAATAGCTAATAATTGCTTTAGTAACAATAAACAACTGACAGTTCTAGATTGGACTGCAGGTATTTGTATACAGACAACATTGAATGGAAGTACTGATCCATTCGGCCTAGCGTGCATTTGTCGCGAGAAGCAGCTGGGAGCTTGTCTGCAGGACAATTTTCATTGGCACGAACGAGCGCGCCCAAGCTTTGGAGAGCTCCAGTCGATCGCCCTAAAAATTTCCAGCCTTCTCATAAAAAGTAAGGTACGAATGAAAGCGCGACACGGGCCCGGCCAAAGGCAAAGGAAGGCAGAAAGAATTGAGTGATACTGCTACGGCCAAGTCCACATAAACATCGTCACGATTCACAAGCATTTACGCTGCAACACCATTGTAAATTTCACCCCAAGCAACAAGGCCATCTCCAACGGGAGCAAACATTTTCGACCCCGATTCCTTCATCTGCCAGCACTTGCCTACCTGCACGCGCACCCTCTCTCCTTACCTCGACGCTTGCAGAGAGCTCCGTCGATTGCCATTGATGCGCTGGTAGCCTGTCGCCGAACCTGGTGCCTCGCCGGCTTCAAGTGGCATTGACTACACCTTTCGTTTTGTCTGCAGGCCGCTGCAGATAAACGGCTATTGTCCCTAACTACCCATCCTCTTCATTCCCTCCCACTTCCGAAGACCACCATTCAGCGACCTCGGAACTCTCCAACATGCAAGCAACACCAATGCGCCCCGTGCCGGGCGCTTTCATGCATACGCCGGCGCTGGCCCGGAAGTTCGCTGCCCAGGAAGACCCGGTTCGAAGACGTCTCTTCGGCGAGCAGCCCGCTAGTCAAAGTTTTGACGCGCCGATGCAGCAAGAACTCGGCCCCCCAGCACTGAATGACCCAATACAAAACGGACGACCTCTCCAGCCCATTGCCAATGGAGGAGCCCAGATCGCGCCGCCGCCCCCTCCCCAATCGCCGCTGTCTAAAGCCGCGACCTACATTAACAGCGCGCTCACACAGGATGAAGCTTACCCCGAGCTCGATGCCCACTGCCGACAGGTGTCCTCCGAGTATGACATGCCCAGCTTCGATTCGGCATGGGCGCCTTTTGCCGAGTCCCAAGTCTACGAGATCCCCCAGCGCGTCTTCGAGCAGTACAACACGGCTGAGGTCTCAACCATGATGGGTCTCTTCGGTGAGCTCAACTACGCGTGGGTCACCGTCGACAACAGTCTCTACTTGTGGGATTACACGCATCCGAACCCTGAGCTCATCGGCTACGAGGACAACCCACATAGCATCACAGCAGTCAAGCTTGTGGCTCCCAAGCCTGGTGTGTTTGTTCAGGAAATTAACTACATGCTGGTTGTGTCGACAGTACAAGAAATGTTTCTTCTCGGTGTGGCGGCCGACATTCAGCCAAACGGAGCCAGCAGTGTCACCTTGTACCAGACGAAGATGACGCTGCCCCTTCGAGGCACTGAAGCTCGAGTTATTGCTGCAGCTGCCAACGGTCGTATTTTCTACTCGGGCCAGACGGAACCGGATATTTATGAGCTCTACTACCAGCAGGAAGAGAAATGGTTCTCCAGTAGGACTGGCAAGATCAACCACTCGTCACCCGGGTGGACATCAGTCGTACCTCGTCCTCCGTCGGTCATCTGGGGTAGCAAATCGCACGAGTACATTGTTGATATAGTGATCGACGATACCCGGAATTTGCTTTACTCCCTGTCCAGCAGCTCAACAATTCGCACTTACCACATGGAGGGAGCCGACAGGTTGACCAAAGTCATTGAGAAGACCAAGAACGACTGCCTTCGCGATGTATCTCATATGCTTACCAGTCACTCGCCCTTATTGAGCGATCGCATGGACATCATCGCGATCTCCCCCATCGCATCTACTGAGGATGCCAAGGTCCATTTGATGGCCGTTACTAATACAGGTTGCCGCCTTTACCTCAGTGCGACCAGAAATACCTACGTTTCGTCCGGTTCCGCGGCTTCGGCTCCTCAGAGCATGCAGCTCCAGTCCATCAAATTTCCTCCGCCTACTCAAAATCGACAAGTGCGCCCCCGCGATCCCTACGGCGGACCTAGCGATTACATCGACATCAGCTCTCAGTCGTTGGCTCTGACTCGCAAGGCTATACGGTACGCACCAGGTTATTTCATCGCATTCGTTCATAAGGAAAACATGGGTGAGAACGACGTGGTCTTTGCGTCGGCTCCGGATACAGGCCGTATAAAGAACACTAGCCATATTCAGAACTTGCGGAACTACGAGCAGGCCAACTGGATTGAGATCAACAGCAAGGCCGAAGACATTGGTCTCATCAGCAAGCCGTTCGGTGCGACAAACCAGCCCATGGGATTCGGCAACGAATTGGCTGTGCAGTTTGACAGCCCTGCCAGCGAGTTCGCGATTTTGACCAACACCGGCGTAATAGTTATTCGCAGGAGGAGACTGGTCGACATCTTTTCTTCGTCCATCAGGACCACCGTCGGCGACGAGGGGCTGAAGGACCAGTTCAACAAGTTCCAGAACCTCTATGGCCGTGTTGAGTCTGTTACGGCCGCTTTGGCGGTAGCTTGTGGCCAGGGCTCGGCTGATCAGAGAATGGGTGCTGGACGGAGCGCTATTGACCAGGCTATCGAAGATCGTGCTAGACAGGCGTTTGTCAACTTTGGCGGCAACCCCATGCTTCCAGAGCAAGATGGCCAGGCGCCTACAGTTGAATCTGTGAGGCCCTCGTCCCGTCACGCTGCTCTGAGCTTGTACCTGAGCCGCCTTATTCGATCGCTCTGGAGAGCGCCAGTTATCAGCCTTGGAACTGATGCAGCTGGTGCTCTTTGCATCAAGTCGACGATCCCGAACACGAAGCTTGCTACCGTTCAGGAGCACCTGGAGCGCCTTAGGTCGTTCCTCGACAATAACAGGGGTCTCATTCAGGGTCTTTCTGGACCCTCTGACTTGGCACGGGCTGGCAGCAAGGCAGAGGAGGTTGCCTTCCAAGGAGAGCATCAGGCTATGCATGCTCTGCAGATCCTGATGGCAGGAATTTCCGAAGGAATCTCGTTTGTTCTTATGCTGTTTGACGAGCGCGTCACGGACATTTACACCCGTCTGGACGAGGCGTCCCGCCAACAACTCCGCGAGCTTACTTTCGAACGCCTCTTTTCTCAAACATCTGGAAAGGACCTTGCCAAGGTGCTCGTGAAGGCAATTGTCAACCGCAATATCGAGAGTGGAGCTAATGTAGAGACGGTAGCCGATGCTCTGCGACGGCGTTGCGGCAGCTTTTGTAGCCCAGATGATGTCGTCATCTTCCGTGCGCAGGAGCAACTGAAGCGCGCGTCGGACGCAGCGCTGAATCCCAACACCTCTCGCACCCTTCTTGCTGAGAGTTTGAGGTTGTTCCAAAAAGTTGCAGGTAGCCTTGGAGAGGCGAATCTCGAAAATGTGGTGGGCCAGTATGTTGATCTGAGATACTTTGCTGGCGCCATTCAGCTCTGTCTCACGGTCGCTCACGAAAAAGACCGTGGAAACACCGCCTTGTCTTGGTTCAACGACAACAAGCCAGCCAATGATCCGAGAGAAGGGGCGTTCCTGGAGCGGAAACGCTGCTACGAGCTCATTCAGCATGTTCTTCAGAACCTGGATGATGCTTCAAGCCGGGAACCAGAGATGATAGACGGGAAGAAGACGCTGATTGCCACCAAGCGTGACGAAGCTTACGAGGTGGTGAATGGCGCGCCGGACGAGGTCTTCCACTTCGACTTGTACGACTGGTATGTGCAGCAAGGGTGGACTGAGCGCCTGCTCAACGTGGAGTCGCCGCACGTGGTCACGTTCCTGCAACGCCTGGCCGTTAGCGAGTTCCGCCACGCGGAGCTGCTCTGCCGGTACTACACAGCCCGGGCCCGCTACTTCGAGGCTGCGAAAGTACAGTCCGATCTGGCCCAATCTGACTTCCCGATCCCCATCAAGGATCGTCTCAATCTGCTCAGTCTGGCGAAGACCAATGCTAGTGTCATGACCCCGGGTATTAGCCGGCAGGATATGCAGATGCTTCACCACACGGTGACCGAGCTCCTCGAGGTGGCTCACATCCAAGACACGCTTCTCGAGCGCCTCCAAACCGACCCGCGCATCCCTGCGGAGAAGATCCCAGAGATAACCCAGCAGCTGGACGGTCCTATTCAGGGCTTGTCTGAAGTAAGTTTCCGCTCCTGGTTTTGCTCTACACTTTTTGTTCCATCGATACTGACTGCTTTCTCAGCTATTTAATGATTACGCCGACCAAGCAGAATACCACGACCTGGCGCTACTCATCTTCCACGCTGCGGACTTCCGCAACGCGACTACCATCCTGCAGACGTGGAGTGCGTTGATTGAGCGGACGCACAACGAGGTTGCCAGCGAGTGGGAAGAGTTCCACGCGGCGCGCAACGCTAGAGGCGCAGTACCCGAGCCACCACCCCAGCCGTACGAAAAGATTATTGGTGTCATCCGCGAAGTATGCCACCGAGCTTCCAACGACTCTTTCATCTTCCCGGTCCCGCAACTCCTCCCCGACCTATGTCGCTACGCTGTGGATAATGCTCAGGATGGTCGGATGAATGCGGATCCCAACTGGCCCATCATGGTTTTCCTTGGGCTCGGAGTCAGCCATGACCTGGTGACACGCTGCCTGGAGAGGATGTTCGAGTCGCAAGAGATCCCGTTCCGTGGAGCTATGCTTTCCCGCGTGGTGGAGTGGATCGTGTACTCGGTGCGCGTGTGGATGAGGGAGCTCGCTCGTACCGGCCGACCAGAACAAGGCCTGCCGAGCTGGGTGTCTGTTCTGGTATCCGAGGTTGATGTCTGGATCCGGACGGCAAGAGGCAACAACGAAGGCGGCATGGAGATGCCCGAGCTTATGCGCCAAGTCCGCGATCTGAAGAGGTCGATAGATGGAGCGGTTGGTCTCGGTGGCAGCTTCAGAGGTAGCATGGGCTTCCTGTGAGACTGAGAAGGAAAGGAATGATTGGAAGGAGGTGCATTCGATATATTCAGGGCCAACCAAGCGGCGCCTTGGGACGGAGATTATTATGATATAGCTTGCGACAATTAAGCTGTCCAAGCACAGCAGAACGTGATCTGGCTTCTGAGGAAAGTCATCTTCTGCGAGAGTAAGGGGGAGGCGCGAGGTGGATAGAAAGAGATGTAGTTTTATCATTCCGATGAGATGTAGGCTTCCGAGGTGGTGTGCCCGAGTTTGGGTACATTGCAATACCGAAAAGAAAGAGCGAGATGGGCATAAGAACTGGCGCTTCTGGCGTTTTTCCCAAGAGAGGGCGGCGCATGGGAGACACGATTAATAATGCATGTGGGCCTATATATTGAGTTTGTCTGTCTGTCTTTTATTGTGTTGTACGGAGTATCTTGTGTATAATTGCATATCCTGCAGTCTGATTAATCATTTGCCCTTAATCCCAATACCCGACTGTAGACATGGCATATGTCCCTGCATCGGTGAAAACTAACTGATGCAGAATTTGATTCTTTGTAAACTAACCGAATCGACGTGTTGGTTATCATCCAGCCTTTGGGGTGCCTTCTTGGGTTGGATAGACATGAACAACCTATAAACCCTAATGAATGCACTTTTTACTGTTATAGCCGTCGAGGTGTGTGGAAGGTTAACCAACGTTGGTAAAGTCTCCAGCCCTCAGATCACTCAGCACAAGACACTTGATACAAATGCTCTATAAGATCTAACAATTATTTCGCCCTGAGTCTAGAGTCAACCGCTGACTCAAGTTCCGTGTCTCCCAGCAAAAATGGAGAACCGGGAATTTGGTAGATGGAAAAGTTTATACTAATAGAGTTTCGCCAATCCTGGTGGATACGGGTATAGCTTAATAAAAGGGGGGCGAAGTTTGGTCTTGGTGTGACAGCAGATCATCCCAACCACATTTAAAGACTCCATAGTACATGCTTTCCGATCAGGCAGTTTAAGTAGCCAGTAGGAGCATGGTGATGGATGCAGCATATCATCTTCACTTACGTGAATTCACGTTGCCAAGAGTTTGCGTTATGACTGTGACTACCCATCAGCTCGGCAAGTTGATGTTGGAAACCCTCCCTCTAGTAGCATCTCAGTCTCTCGATTGGACGTTTGTCCATTGTCCGAGGGTAATGGAATCCACCGTGTGACCATGAATCATTATTCCCTGGCTACTGGTGCCAGGCGAAGACCGACTGCCATGTTACGTAAAATGACAACAACAGGCCGCACCGCCAAGTCCAGACGCAATATATGTCCTTCCAGACCCCGACAGAAAAAAAAGAATAACATCAAATTTGTGTTGCCATACTATAGTCCCGGTTTACTTCTAATCATAATTCCCAGAGCGGTGCAGTCATACTGACCCGAGCTTTTTCCTGTTTTTCAGTGCTTTCTCCGGTAACTTTGCAGCATTAAACTCCCCCCCTGCCCTGTCTCGACAGCATGCATCTCCGATGGGCTCGACTCTTTCTTTCTCGGGTCCCTATAAGTTCTTACGTCTTTTCCACAAAGGTGTTGGATTCCTCTCATACAATTTTACAAACACTCTTCATACATACGCTTCTAAAAGCCACTTCCGTCAACCCGAAACATCAACCACTAGTAATTACTTTGTTTGCCTAGACAATCGGCCACCATCATCACCATCATCATCATCACTTCACACTCATCAGGTATCAAATAGCAACCAGTCAAGATGTTTTCTTACGAGTTCTGCTACACCGCTGAGCGCCGTGGTAATGCTCTCACCCAAACCAGAGACGAGACTAACACGCACGCTGGTCCTATTGAACTTGGACGCCAATATCTGACCGTTCCCCAGCCAGAGACATCTCTTACAAGACGCACCCATCGCCCTCCCATCGATGGGTCTCTTAACGAGAGTGAAGCCAACACCAATAATGGCACATGCGTGACTTCTCCTAGTCGCCCTGCCACAAGCCGCCATATTAGCATTCCTCGGCCGGAGGAGCTGCCCCATAGAACGTCTTATCCTACCAACCAGAAGCAGGGCGACGAAAGCAGGTGCCGGGTTCCCTCTCCCTATCCTTCTTCCCGAGGGCTTGTGACCCCATGCCAGACTCTCAGAGTCGTCATCACCAAAAGCCAGCCTCCATCTTCCCCTCGCCCTGAAGGACAAATTCCTACCCTGCATGCCGTATTTCCCCAGGCTGAAGAACTCCCCCACAAGACACCTTCAACTTCTTGTCCTATCGCCTGGTCCAACGTCCAGCCCACCAACCAGAAGCAGTTCATACCCAGGAGGGATAAGTCTTCATCATTATCCAGCAGCGGCAGACGAAGCCGGGCCCCTTCTCCTTATCCTGGTTGCCGAGGGCGGCAGGAAAGCATAATCAGCAGTAGGCAGTCTTCGTGCTCGCCCAAGCCTGATGGAAGTGGTCTTCTTCGCCACGTCAGCTTTCCTCAGCTCGATGAGCTGCCTCATAAGACACAAGCTCCGGTGCGACCCACCAACCAGAAGCAATCCAAGAGCAGCGTGTCGTCCTCCTCATCATCATCGTCCTCATCCAGTGACAGAAGCCGAGCCCCTTCACCCTATCCTCTGAGCCGCGCTCATCGTAAACAGATCCTCCAAGAACTTGAAGCATATCGTACCGGTCACCGGAATGGCATCTACCGCTCAACCACCGTAATGAAGGACAACGTCCCAGACATTCCTGCCGGCCCCGATCAGGCCGCTCTGCCCTTCATGAATCCCCAGCCCAGCTTGATCAACCTCCGGTCGTCCAACACCCGAGATGCTGCAACATCAATGACTGAAGACGGCCAGGTGCAGCAACCAGCAAAGCAACATCAAGAACAGCGATCCTTCCAGGAGTTTTGGGACAGCTTTGAGGACTTCAACGAGCACCGCTACTACCCCGACGGCGAGACCCGACCAGAGTACAAGGAGTCTGCCTCTGAGAACCAGCAAGACATCAACAAGGTCTGGGAAACCTTTGAGGATGTCGAGGTCGACCATATCCCCCAGTGCCACTACGATGCCGAGTCGACTGAGTCGCGACGTCGAGGCCGCTGGTTCTCCCGCTGGTTCGGCAGTGGCCGTCGACACTGATCACCCACTTCCTCGGCCATCGTGCCATAATAGGCTGGTGCTTGCTGATGCCCATGAGGGGAGGAGGGGGCAGAGGATTGCTCGCTGTTCTCGTCAAATCGCTCCACCTCGTCGTCATCATGGTCGAATAACGAGCATGTGGAGACGCGTTTCCGAATGGAGTACCGGAAGTAGTACAGGAGCTCCAAGAGTAATGGGTCCATGATGTATATTTATGTTGACGCTAGGTTTGGAATTTGCAGCAGGCGGTTTGGTTTGGAAAACGACACAAGCAGAGGGCCTCGTGTATATTGGTTGGTGTTTGGAGTTCAAGGATGGATACTGTATTGTGCTGGTCAGGATACCCGTGGGCCCTATCAATGATATGTCAAAAGATCATCTGAGATGGTAATGGGACGAAAGTCAGTGATAGCTTCTGACAGAGTATTGTAATCACAAAATAGATGAAGGCAGCTCTTCACCCCCAAAATGTCTCCGTAGGAATCGTGACCATATGAAGTTGGTGGTATGGTGTTCATATATGCGATGGCCCCTAGCATGCACACTGCCACTACGCTACTCTCCAATCTAGACTCTAGACTTCTAGGATTACACGTGAAGACGGGGTGCAGATCACGATGCACAGTTCAGGGAGACGGAAGAACCCGAATACAGCTATCCGAGCCAGCAACATGTGCTTTCTAGCCGCGACATAAGCGCAAATTTTGTTCCGAGTAGACGCGATTACCCTACGACCGCGGGATAAAGCTACTTAGCGAATGGTAGGCTTGACGAATGGTAGGCGTGATACGAGGCTGCTCGCAAGCTCGTAGTAGATGTAGGCTAGCCGCCACGCCTACCAGAGGCTTGAAGCTTTCGGGGTGCATATCGTCCAGGGCTAGAACCGTAGCACAGATATCCGTGTTGACGGATTCTGCCCCTCTGAATAGAACTTCCGCGTGAAACATGGTATGTCCCAAGTGATTGGGCAGCGGAAGAATATAATCTGATTTGCTCACGACGGGCGGGTATCTGCTCAGTTTGACAGGCGGGCGGATCAGAGGCGTCAAGTTTATTCTGTGGGGGAAGAGGAGGTAGGACGTGCTTGGAAGTTGAGACGAAACAAAACAGGGGTGACCGAAACAGCACACAGTGAACTCTCCCCCGCTGATGAGATAACGCCAGATACTTCCAAGCAGGAGGGCTCCGAGTTTGGGGGCTCGACTCTCTTGACGCTTGATCAAGTAGAGGTTGGGCAACTTACATATGAGACCGGCAACTACAACGACATCAGAGAAAAGCGCGGCAGTTTCCTGTCCGGGTCGAATAGAACAAGCTCGGCATGTAAAACAAGCTGCTGTCGGCAGCTGCCAAAGAGAGACAGACATGCTGCTCCATTGATGTTGTTCTCTCGTTGTGTTCTCAGCAAGTTGAGATGGTTGCCCAATGCACCCCATTTCGTCGTGTGCCTCACCCTTTGTGAAAGTAAAAGCTAGTTTGATTAAGACTCGCCTTGTCGACCTCTTTCTTGGGCGTGTGCCCTTCACGCGTACTTGGCGCAGGAAGAACTCCTTTGTTGAGACCGAGTCGCCCACCAGCCAACACCTGGCACACCTTACGAGGACTTCAAGCAGGGAGATCATCTCGAAAGATTCCACTGGTGATGTACGTGCTGCTCGGGTGACGTCGAAGAGCACTGTTCCCACCTCGGAGCTCACCCGTGTCAATACCTAGCAAGCTCTTCGAGGGGTGCAAAGAGAGTTGGTTGATGGATCTTGATCCGATCCTCAACATGATTGGCCTCTGCGCCACCTCAAGCTTCTCCGAAGAAGATAGGCCAAACCGGGGTCTCTTATTGATTCGTGTGCCTGGTGCAATGGCAAGGTCTTCACCGTCACCAGCTTAGGATATTACCCCCATCGGCAGCTCTCACTAACGTCACCAACGCAATGCATCGAGAAGCGCAGCTGGTCGAGGATGGCGGGGGTCTGAATGAACTTGCCGCCCTGGAGACTATCGATTCTTTGCAGCTCGAGCTTGCCGTTTGTCGCGGCTGTCATATCGCACAAGTCCAACATCAACTATCATGGATGTAGTAGATGTGTGCAGAGCACATACGGTTCCCATTGCGTGCGCTTAAGTGCATGTAGGTGCTTAGGCTGGGGATTTGAGCGATTGGCCACTAAAATCCCCGCCGTTAGCAGTCAATAGCTTGGCTGTTTAAGCGAATGCCGGAGAGGACCAGGCTGTCCAGAGCCGATCCGTGTTCCCCGTCGAATTGAACCCCCAAATTCCCACGGACCTTTCAGCCTTCTACCTCCCCTAAGCTCTAAGCTCCCCTAAGATTGGTCTTATTTCATTTTGGACACCATCGCCAATCGCATCGGCAGGCAAGCAGAAAACCATTTGCATGCCCCGAGACCCAATTGTACGACTAGACATGCGCTGCCCGTGGAAATAAGGGAGGCATTTTTATCTTTCATCCTGCCTGGTTCCGAGTCGCATTTGGCCGACAAATCAAGACGCCCACCATGCCGTCCGTATCTAAAGCGCTCGTCGGCGCTTTGGTGTTGCTGGTGGACTTTGCGACGGCTACCTTGCGCGAAGGAGTCCTGCCCGCCTACCATTATGGCGCGTCCATTCCCGTCTCGTGTATGAACCGCAGCATGTACGTGACTCCAATTGGGTCCGTGTTTCCCGCAGCAACACACTGACTCCTTTGCGCCACCCACAGAGAAACTGGCGAGCATATCCAGGACGCCCACGACGAGATCCAGTGGATCCCCTTTCCCGTCTGCAACGAGACGTCCAAGCCGCTCGAATTCCACTACGGCACCGAGGCCGAGGTCAACTGCACCGTCGCCATGATCGACGACCCTTTCTTCCACCTGCTCGAGTTCTACATCCACAGCGACGCCCCGCTGGCCTGCCGCCTGCCCGCGCGCCCGCGGCCGCACATCGAGGCCGTCGGCGAGGACCCGTACAAGCAGGAGTACATCCCGCTCGTGTTCGCGCTGGCGGGCACGCTGCAGAAGAGCCACCTGCACATCAGCACACACCTCAACGTGCTGCTGCACTCGACGCCGAAGCACCACGTGCACCCGCACGACTCGGGCGTCCTCGACTCGGGCATCGCCTACAGCACCAGCCCCCTCAGCCACATGGACGGCAGCCAGACGAAGCGCCTCGTTATCGGCGACCCGCTGCCGCTGTCCCTTAGCGTGCGCTGGTTCCCGACCCCCGCCCTGCCCAAGACCGAGGGCAAGGTCGAGTGGGCCGGCATGGGCGGCCACGTCTACGCCAGCACCATCTTCTATGGGCTCGTCTCCTTCACCGCCGGCGTCCTGGGCAGCGCCGTCTACTTCTTTGGCGTGGTCCTGCCTAAGCGGCTCCGGGGCCGCGGCCTCGGCGGAGCGACGCCCCTGGGGTACGGGTTGAACGGGAAGGGGGTCGGCAACGGCTGGGGCATCGCCAAGCGAATCGACTGAGTGGGGCGGGGTAGAGACATTTCACATCTCATATGTATCATCATCCGGAAATAGGGGGCCTCTGGTATAGATGACGGCTGGGTCATCTGGGCCATCTTTTGTTGGAGGGAATGGGTTCTTGTACATATAGTTGGTCTTCTATTTGGTTCATGGAAGGTAGACGGGGGCAATAATACCCCCACACCCCAAGATAAAAGACCGAGAGCGGCCAAAAAGCTATGCTATGGGATTGTTGGTGCTTGGGAGTTGAATGGCGTCCTATCATCATATCGAGAGCTGGGCCAGAGTCTAGCTATGACTGTACAAGTAATAAGACATTGTTTCTCTGCCTTCCTCCCGCTGCCGGGCTGGACAAGACCGATATGTAGCCAGGCTCACGCCCTCGTTATGAAGATGGCAGTGAGCACTATACATGTAGCTTGGGCACTGTTTTGTCCTTACTGTACCTTCTTGACCTTGTCCGCAGCTTCCAGCTTCTTGGAGAGCCGGACCCACATGTCGACACTCAGAAGCAAAGCTACGTTGGTTCACCCCATCAGCACATTGTCCATCACCGTAGCCATTTACTCAAGAGGGGAAGGAAAAATAAGGAAAGCCTTACCAACAGCGAGATACCCGCCATACAACCCCCAATTAACGTGACCTTCTCCGCGCTCGTGATGAGCTCTTCGCTCCAGCCGTACGCATCCCACATGCACGTCGCCGTCGTCAAGGCCGTCTCGACGCCATAAAGAAACAGGAGTAGCTCGTCTTTGCCCCGCAGCGCCGCCTTCTTAGCTAACACGGTTACAGCCCAGATGGAGACGGGCAGGTGGAACGCGAGCTCGAGGAAGCAGAACAGGGCGAAGAAGCTCGGCACGCCCGTCGGCTGGAAGAACTGGTCCTTGTAGGCCTCGAGGTAGTAGGCGCGCAGCTGGCCTAGCGGCGCCAAGGGACCCGCGGCGGCGTACCATGCCGCCGGGTAGAAGGGGACCAGGTCGACGCCTATGTCGTGTTTGTTAGCTGCTTATGTTTACATGCCTCCAAAATCTACTGTATTGACCTAATTGAGACTGGAGGAGAAGATAAAGAAGACATACAGAAAAGTATGGGAATGTGTATGATGAAGTACACAAGGTACACAGTGTTGAGCTTTGATGTGGCGCCCATGGTTGTTGTTTGGTGATCGGACGAAGATAACCGGGGTTCGTGAAGGAGTGAGTGAATGCAGACGATGTGAGATAGGGGCTAATGAGTCGAACAACTACTTCTTATAACTCATTTGAGGAGATGTAACATGGGAAAGTCGATTAACGCATGTGAGGGCTTCACGATGAACGGGGTTCAGTTGGTTCAGTTGTCATGTCACCCAGGGTCGCATTTTGCGGTTAGTTCGGGAAATGAAACCACGTGTAAATTACAACAAAATACTATAGATAGACACCGTGCAAACCCACCCAACCAACCCAAGTCAGTTAGGTTAGTTGGTCCCCTGACAACTTGGCATCCTCCCCCCTTACTCCAACCGCCAAGCCAAGGTAGCCAAACTGTCATTTTCTACACATCAACACCTGTGCCTGCGTATTTTGAAATCTATGTAGTGGGGGCTCAGAAAAGGGATGGGGGGAAAATATGTAAAAATAAATAAAAATCGAAGATATTCGTTATGATTCGTGGTTTGCATCGTCCCCCTTGATGTTTTTTTTTTCAGATGGGGGTGAGGACTTTGGTGTTTGGATTGGGCGCATCGATGGTAGCGATAGAAAAGAGCATATGAAGTTGAAGCCAAGTGACTTCAAGTGAGTATAGAAGCGGGAAGGCGGAGGACAAGATCAAGCCCCCTCGGATCATATCTTCTCTAGCGTAGGACCGCTGATTTCGAGATCCCTCGGCGTCTGCCGGCCACCCTTCTTG
Source organism: Apiospora saccharicola (assembly GCA_038363915.1). Classification (NCBI taxonomy): domain Eukaryota; kingdom Fungi; phylum Ascomycota; class Sordariomycetes; order Amphisphaeriales; family Apiosporaceae; genus Apiospora; species Apiospora saccharicola. The sequence goes on from JAQQWM010000006.1 coordinate 3,111,922, forward strand.
GGCTTCCGAAACATCTGCACGAGGTCCAGGAGGGCGACTGTGCTGCCGATGGAGAACGTCTGGAAGACGCTGAACCCAATGGAGATGGCGCCCGTGAACGGTATCACCTGGACCAGGCAGACGGTGAGCCCGCTGAGCTCCGAGAAACCCAGAATGCTCGTGGTCAGGGACATGAACACGAGGAGCACGTTAGCGGCGGCCCGGCCCTTGATGAGTGTCGCCGAGCCCGTCTGCTTTACCTTGACGATGAAGTGCAGGCCGACGCAGGCGAGCGTTAGCAACACGGTGAGGAGACCCAAGATCTAGATTTTCCAATGCGGTCAGCAAAATGAACGAGATGACGTGTCTTCGCCCCTTAATCGAGGGGAGACGAGCTATGAAAAGGGTAAGAATACTTACAGTGTGCGCAGAGCGGAAGTGCCCTGCGTTGCCGCGGCCAACGATGCCCACAATCATCAGTGTGATGACAGACGGGGCAATGACAAACAACCACGAAATGTTGATCCATTTGTCGTACTTGGCGAGAGATTGGCCTCTCCCGATGCGACCGAGCATGTTCTGGAGCGATTCCACGCCCATCGCCATGGGAAGCGCTGTGAGCATGACGCCAATCGCCAGGGCAACTACAGGTACCGGGGGTTAGCTACTAGCCGTGAGATGCGCAAGGACAGGACTACTTACCGTGCAGAGCAGTAACGACGACAGTCGTAATAATTCCATTGCCATTGACCCTGAAGTTGGCATTCACACCTCCCAAGTTGAGGGGCTTGATGTTGTCGATAAGCTTCGACGCGTCCAATTCATAGTTGTTCATGCCGTCATTGCTGAAGTGGATATTTCCCTTGGGGATCAAGTCCTTGAAGGCAGTGAGGTTCATATCGCCACCAGTCTCGATAGTGCCCGACTGTATCAGGCCAAGCCCTACAAGCGCGATACCCGCGACGCCTTCGCAGGTCAGTATATTGATACCCGACTGCAGGATGGTCGAGACGGTATCGGCTTGCAGCAGATTCGAGATATTAAACGAGGGGAGGCTGAAGTTGCCCAAGAGACCCGACGCAGCTCGGGATTCCACCTGTCGCAGGACCAGGCCAGTCGACTCTTCCTCCCGCTTTTGCTTGCTGGACTGGGCGGTGAACTGGGTGACCAGCAGCTTGGCAACGGCAACACCCTGGCTGCCGACGCCTTGGCCCAAGCCGACAGCAGCTCCCCCTAGCGAATCGTCCATGTTGAGTTTGGTGAGGGGAATATCGGTCGCGTTGCTGGCGGTTCCGTCGATAAGGGCCTTGATGCCTCCCATGGCCGTGATACCATCGCCTGCTCCCTGGATGAACCCACGTGCGAGGCCACCGGCAGCCTGGCCAATGTTGACCTTGCCAAGCAGGTCCGAAGCGCCACCGCTGCCGCCCAAACCTCCAAGTCCGAGTATACTCGGGTCGGCTGTTATCTTTGCGATCGTACCATTGGCCAACAGGCGGGACGTGAGGCCAAAGGCGAGGCTCCTAGTGACACCGTCAAAATCAATGTCCCCGTTGGGCATATCCTGGATGGCAATGTTGCCGGGATCAGGCTGGGCGCCTAGGCCAACAGCAATGCCTTGACCAAGGCCCTTGCCAAGGCCGGCTGCGGCAGGCGGCAGGATCTGCGCCAAGCTCTTGTTACCAGCCAGGCCGCCGCCTGATCCACCTGTAAGGGATCCCAACTGGTCTCCAACCGTCTTGAGGTTGATGTTGGACGCCACCGAGTTTGTCAACCCGTATCCAAACGAGCCCGCGATGTTGGGGATATCGTTACCAGCCGGGGCAGGGACGGCGTTGATCTTCAGGCCGTTAACGAGGCCGTTGCCAATTCCGGAGGAGAGACCCAGGGCCGCGGGGCCCAGCTGCGACATCAACTGGCTTGTGTCGACGCTACCTCCGAACATGCTCTTGATCTTGTTGATATCGATGCCGCTAGCGATGGTGTTGGTCAGGCCAAAGCCGAAGTTGTTCGCGACATCGGGCAAAGAGACGTTGCCAAGGATACCACCAGCGGCCGAAGACGTCGCAGGGGCAGGGGATGTCTGACGGCGCGTGGGCGCTTTTTGGCCAGCTGCCGGAGTGGCTGCGCCCGTGTTGGGCTTGGCGATATTAAGACCCTTGATCAGTCCATTGCCAATACCGACTGCCAATCCGTTGGCGGCAGGCCCGAGCTGGTCCGCAAGCCCGGAACCAGCACCAGAAGTAAGAGACTTGAGATCGACGGATCCCAGGAGCGTGGCTACTAGACCACTGCTGGTACTCTCGATAGTCGGGTTAAGCCCGGAGCTTTGCATGCCGGCCGAAGCAGCGACCTTGGCTCCGATTGCCTTTGCATTTTGCATAGAGGTCAAGTTGAGACCTGACGCAGCTCCCTCACCTGCACCAATGCCCAGGAACATGCCAGCGCCGGCCACGTTCTTGGAAAGACCCTCGGTGATTTTGGCTAACCCGCCGGACAGGGCGTCCCCAATTGCATCACCCAGGCCTCTTTGAGTTATGTACGACTCGTCGGAAGAAGAATCGCCACCCGCGCGAGGAGCCACATCGCGGCTATCCATGTCGTTCCAGGCGCTGCCCCGGGACACGGACCGCGAGTGTAAGCGTAGGGCCTCGCCTGTCTCCCTGAGCTCCAGTGCAGGATATCGTTCCGTGAGCCATTCGGTGGCGCGGGTGCCGAGGTCGATCACCTCGACGTAGCTCCGCCTCAGTTTCTCATCGCGCTCGATCGACTGCAGGGTGTCGGGCGAAACCAGCTCCGCAAGCGCTCTTCTCAGGAGAGGGCTTGTCACTTGTTCGCGCGGGCTGCTGCCATAAAGAGAGAAAGTGGTAAAAAGAAAGCCGATAAGCGCGAGTGGCAGCATATACACACGCCACTGCAGCCACCTGGGCCCAGGGGCTTGTCCGGCTGTCGACGGCGGCATCACGACGGTAGTGGCGCTTAGGTTTGTCGGAGTCGTGCCGGCAAGTGTGTAAGGGGATTTGGAATAGGGTCGCCTGCGACAACTGACATTAAAATTACACTGTTTAAAGAACGAAGTATACCCAAGCCAGCGGGCCGAAAGGCTTCAGTCCAGGGACATAAAGCAAAGAAAGAGAAACAGTGCTTTGGAAGTTGGATAAAACTTAGAACAAGCCATCAAGATCCATGAAACCATACGTCTGGGGGTTACAGCTGTGTTAAATCAACTCGAACCGAGGACGGGTGCAGCAGGGCGGACAGGAAACATGATAGGCTGGGTCCCGGAAAGATCTGTGCGGATCGATCAGCTCGGAGGAGGAGAGAAGGTGGGTTGATAGACAGGCACATCTGTCGTGCATGTGCATCACCATAGCGGGCGTATTCGCTTGACTGGGAGCTGGGTTGATCTCAAGTGTTGGTGTCAAGCCTGATAGGTATGGCGTGTTTGAAGGGTTGTTATGGAGTAGGTGGGCACGGGAGCACGGTAGGCTAGACAGATCCTAGTACGCCAGTAGAGCACCCCAGTACTTAAGAACAAGAGTATCCGTTTCACGGCGTTGCATCATTCATGTGAGCGCGGACGAACTAAACATTACGTCGCATCGGCAGCCAATGGAGGTGGATTGCTCGCTTGGGCAGCTTCTATTCGAGTAACACCTCCGATGACACCTCTTCTCACCCAGCCAGAGAGAGGCTCAGCCGTTCATTTGGAGCTGCTACATGATAAACAGCGAGTCAGGCCAACATAGCTGCGCATCAAGAAGATCCAGGGTCGGCCAGAAATAGATGCCGCAGATGGGCGACAAGGATAGACTACTCCATATGATTTGACCATGGGTTACTCGGCCGAGGGTATTTACTGGTCGCTGGTGATGTGCTAGGTGGGGCGGCAACCGGCAATCCTTGCAGCTTGCGCCCTGGCGCGCCTCCAGGGTCGCCAAGCAAACGGAGTCTGCTAAAATTAATGCTTCAGTAACGTCAGGCCCGTTGCATGTTTCGTCCGTGACCACCGACAAGTCTAGCGGCTTATTCGATTGGCTCCTCGAAGAACATAGAATTGCAAGGTAGCAGCTAGGCGGGCCAATAGAGGAAATTGAATTGAGTGTGAACGACAGGCTCGGGCAGGTTCAAGACAGGGTTCAGGGCTAAAGTGTCAGAAGCGTTTGACGTTTCAATTCAGATGGACAGATGGAAAGGGACCTCGGGACAGCTGGGCCCCTGTGTCTTTCGGATCTTGACCCGTGGTGCACCCCGGCTCCCGGAGAGAAAATCGACAAATCGACAAACGACAGACAGTTTGAATCCAATCATCCTATCTTGCATCTCTCATCCGCCACACAGATGAGGTCACACTTTGCGAAACCCGAATACGACCTCTCAGGATTGAGAGGAGAAATCGATAACGCCTGTAGTTCGTACTGAGGTCTTTCAATCAGTGACGAATCATTTGGCTTTCGTGCCCGGACGGAGAGGAGCGCCTCCAGCGGCTGTGGACTGCCTGATGTATCACGTCGTACTCCCTTTCTGTGCTATGAGTATCTCGAATCTCATTGCCAATTTCCAAGGCCATTGGTACTAATATCTGGGTCATCATTCATATGTACGAGCTGCCATCAGTTGTATAGATCCACATAACAGAAGCTCTTGTCTATCGGCAATCTCAGCGCCAAGGACTTGTCACTGAGTTGCGATTGGGTCCCCACGGGTCATGCATATGGTTACAAGCCCCACCTGCGCCCCATGGGTAACGAGGGTCTTCGGTCTGAGCAGGTAGACGGAGACATCCGATGCCGCATTCAAGACTCCTCGGCAGTGAAAGACGCGGTAAGATGGTCCCTTTCGACTCTGTTACCGAAGAAGTGCGTGACTTGGCGGTTTGCAAGTTGCAACCCCTCTTGGTCCAACCCCTCCATGAGCATGAACTCATCGACCCTGTAGTTTTGTCTGTGTTTTTCTTTCATCCGAGAAGAGACCAGGCGAGTATCCATCGGCTCCGGCAAGCAGCATCGCCCTTTTCTCCCGAATCATGCTAAACATATCGATCTTGTGACCTGCCCACCAACCACTAGATGCATCCTGAGCTGGTCTGATATGGCTGACGGGTGCCACCCCATGGGTATCGGATGTCATCATTGCCACGTCCCCGAATTCGACCTAAAACATGCCCTTCTGCCAGCCATAGCCTCTGAAGGATTCGCTTGAAAACAAGTTTCATTCAGACAAGAATGTGAATCGTAGAGGTCCCCGTGCCCCGTGCCCCGTGCCCCGTTTACAGGAGAGCGGCCTCAAACCACTTCATTACGCTGGGTGCGAACTGAAAAAATACCCGTTAACCTCATCCGACCATCCGGCTACAAGATAACCGCGGTACGCATTCCGCCCTGGGTTCAGGCAACTCACAGCCCCGAGACCGAAAACGCCATGAAGAGTCGATGAATTCGCCAATCCAGTATCTTGATATTGCTATGAAACTCTAGGCAGGGAGGACTGTGCATATCTATAGGAGAATATAATCGAGTAATGCAACAATAAGATGTGCTTTGTATAGGCCACTTTCTGATCACATGACTTTCGTAAATTATCCAATAAGATTAATGGCGGTTCAGTACCACGTGCTGCTCGATCCAGCAAGGCCCAATATAGTGACACACAAGTCTATATTACTCAAAGTTCCATGCATTTGCAGCATAATCTGTCTACTTATGCTTTCTTTTTCTTGGCTAACAAAAAGCGTGAGGGGTCCTACATGCGCATTGGAAATTCCAGAATAGCCACTGGATTCCGCATTAACACTGAACTTAATGACCTGAAAGTTTTGTAATTACAATATCATTAGGTATGCCGACTAAAACGTGGGGGTATGGGTGTTCCCTATGAAGAGATTCTAAAAAGACTCACAAAAGTAAGTCCTGGTGGGAAAAAGCAAAGCAAAAGAAAGTTCGAAATACAATCGGTTCAAATCATACCAACTCGTTCCACACGTGGGCGGCACAGGTTTAATTGCATTTTTATTTGCCCAGGTTGACTCACGCGCTCATAATCGTAGATAAAAACGTGTCTCCGAATCCAGCAAGAAATTTCATCTGGAAGACAGGCCTATTTTCAAAAACAACGGCTTTCTTCACCTCCAAAAGTCCTGCAGACGTTTCTCCGATACCTCAACACCATGGACTCGCGGCGACACATATACGGCTGGGGCTACCCCTAGCCTACATGTGTGCTGTATATTTTGCCCTTGCACATGAAAACTCTTAGAACACCGCCGTCGCTACATCTATCCACGGTGAACCCGCCTCCTCTATCGTGCCTAACAGGCTATTGTCCTCCTGGACAGACAGACGGGTAAATGGAGGCGAAAATCACCACCTCCGATCTGTCAACTCTGGGCCACCACATCTACGCCCAGAGTAACCGCCAATTTCCCTCCGATCGGAAACAAAAGAAGCCTGCTAAGCGCAGGATCTCCGTCAGCCACCTTCCACGCCTGGGATCCCTGAAAAGCACCGAAACCCTCGACCACGAATCTCTGGACCCAAAGCGGCGAAAGCTCGCCAAGAAGCTCGCCACGGGCGCCTGGAAAGGGGCCAAAGTGTCGGCCAAGTTGCTTGTCATTGCGCCCTATCTGCCCATGGTGCTGTTTCTCGTCTTATGCGACTGGCTGCAACAAGAACTGGATGGTATTCCAGTGAAGGAGGATGTCGGTTCCATATCAGACTGGTCCACATCCACCCTATGACACTCACTACGACGCTTGTTAGAGATATGGAACTAGACAACTAGTATAATGATAATAACATAATATTGATTACTGTCGAGGACCATTGCCGACCAATTACCCCTTTTAAACCTGCCGGGTACGTGATTGGTTGTGGAGCTAGCGTGTCTTTTTGAACCAATCAGAAGAGACGCACACCAATACAATCGAGTGTTTCGCTGCCTAGTATGCAACCCCCTTCTTGGCCCAACCTGATTGGTCGTATCGCATCACAAACTGGCAATCTCAGGCAAACTGTCGAAGCCGTCGACGTCGCGGAAGGTTGCTCCGAATAAGACGGAGGAACTATCATCCCGTGAGTCGACACTTAAATTGACAGGTTGGCTTACACCATTATGAACTCCGTCCCCAGGGTAGACAAGAGCAATAGGGAAATTGGTTAGACCGTTCCATTCATATATCCAAGCATCCATTCCCCTTCGCAGATGAAAGTTGTGTTAGTATTCGAGGAACCAAGAATGCTAATGGCACAATAACGATGGTCACCCAACTAGGCCATATCTACCGGCAACTCACCTTCAAGCCCCAAGCCCCTGTCCCAAGCCGCCCGGCTCGACAGCCAGACCGCAATCGTGACGGGGGCTAGTGTCGGCGGCCTCGGCTTTGAAGCAGCAAAGGAACTGGCGGCCCACGGCCTGGCGCGCCTGATCCTAGGCGTTTGGACCGTCGCCAGTGGCGAAACGGCGAAATAAAATATCGTCGAGCAAAGTCGGTCCTGTGATGTCCGGGTCTGGGCGGTCGACTACGACTCGTCCGAGAGCATGGCGGCGTTCGCGGCGCGAGCATGCTCTGAGCTGGATCGTCTGGATATCGTCCTACTCAGTGCCGGCGTTAAGAACTTGGAATTTGTGCGCTCCAAGACGGGTCACGAGTCCAATGTCCAGGTATGTTTATATGCTAGTCCGTGGTCAGTGTGCGTTACCGGTAATTCTCTAGAAATGGAAGAGGTCGGTGATGTGTCTAACACCAGCCTACAACTAACCCCACTTGTACGACCCGCAGACAAACCACCTAGGCACAGCTTACCTCTCCCTTCTGCTGTTGCCAGCCCTACACAGCACCGCAAAACAGACTACACGGCCCGCACGCCGCCTCACCATCGTCGCCTTCGAGGTGCACTTCTGGACGCCCTTTGCCGAGCGTCATGCCCCCTCGATCCTGCAGCGCCTCGACGAGGAACGAGGAGTCGCGCTTCAAGCGAGGGGACATGGAGCGCTACAACACGAGCAAGCTACTAAACGTCATATGGACCCGCGAGATTAGCTCCCGAACAGCCTCCCAAGTATCGGGCGGTTCTGGCACTGTCACCATCAACGCCGTCAACCCGGATTTCTGCGCCAGCGCCCTGCACCGCTCCCACACGATGCCGGGCCAAGCCTTGATCAGCCGCGTGCTGGCCTGGACCCCGGCGCAGGGCGGACACTGCCTTGCTGACGCGGCGTGTCGACATGACGGGGAGCGCGGTGCTTATATCAGCGAACAGGAAATCAAGGCGTAAGTCCGGGCCAGCATTTCAACCCTTGATAATGACATAAAAGCATAAAGTTGATATTGAACCTAACTGACTGACTATTGGTTACTTGTTATAGTCCGTCGAGCTTTGTGACCTCGGCAGACGGAGGAATAGCACAGAAGAGGCTCTGGGAAGAGACAATCGCCTTGCTTAAGGAGGTAGATCCCTCGCTTGACATCAAGAGTCTACTTGAAGGATGATTACTTGATTATATGGTACTGTGAACAAACATGTTTTGACCGGGTAACGGGCATCGTTGTCCTCTTTTTATTCTTGTTGTGGAATTCTTTTTGGATACAAGGCCCATACTCTTGTCAATGATGTCGATTTATACCTCTACATCGCCTTCTCTTGACAGCCTGGAAAACGTGTGTTTTCAAGCTATGAGATAAAGCGGTGGAGCTGGCGGTTCTATCAAAGTTTTCTGGGTGCCCTAGGTGGGCCAAACTTCAACCTTGCTATGGGCGACCTTTGGCGCAAATTATAGAAAACCGTTTCGGAGATGTCCCGACACACTCGCCCTCTTATATTTAAGAATGTGTTATTTCACAGACAGTCCTGGATCGACTTCAGACACATTTACTAAGCTACACCATACCGGCCTTATGTCTTTGTCTACACCCCTTAACCATCTCCGCTCATTATGGCACCTCTGCAGTTGCCAGGAGGCTTTGGCGGGTTGATGATGGCGTTCAACCAACCAGGCCGTGCTCTGCCTGGAATGGCCGTACCAGACGTGTCATCTACACCCATGTCTACAACAGTCTTTATCACTCCTGCCGCCACGATTTCCCCGCCGTCATCACCGGTACCTCCGCCTCCATGGCTCCATGACGGCTCAGTAGCCCAAGACAGCACCGGATTCACCTTTGTACAGGCCTACTGGCGCCAGTTTCTTGCCGAGCTCAGCTCGTGGGACCTGCTACTCTTCGCGTACTGCGTGCTCTGCGCCTTCATCGCCCTCGAAGCAGCCGATCGCCTTATGGGCCCAGAAACCGGCCGCCGGTTCGACTTGCGGCGGGGATGGAAACGCTTCGCGTGGACCATCTTCCTCTACATCAGCCTCTTGTTGACTCTGCCCCTTATCACGGCGCACCTGGTTTTGCAATTCTTTGCATGGGTCTGCCTTGACATCCTCCTTCTCACCGTCCGGCAGAAGCAGAGGCACGGCCTGCTCCCTCTGTTCTACAAGAGCGGAGACCACCACCACCACCGCCGCCACCACCGCAACCAAGAGACACAACACGGGCCCAACCACGACTGTTGTGACTGCAGCACCGACTGCATCATCAACAGCAACAGCGCCATAGACAGTCCCTGCCCCGCTATCCGCGTCCTGAAGAAGTACGTCGAATTGCCTCCCTTACGACTTTTCATGGATTGCATGCGTTACGGTACGCCGTTGCGGGTGCCGTCGTGCACGGCGCCCAACGGCTACATTTGGTACGGGACGACTGCCGACAGCCGGCCGGCGACGGCGCAGTCGTTTCGGCAACAACGGCAAGCGCGCAACCAGGAACAGCAGGCCCGCTCACAGCCGTCCAGGAAGGCCCATAAGAAGATATACATGAAGATACGGCGAGGTGACTCAGATCTGCCGCCCGGGGACGGGCCGGCTGAGTGCCGGCCGTTGATGTCTTAGAGCGGCGGCAATGACGCCTCGTATCTGTGACAATGACATTGACAGTAGATGCAACACCCTGGGCGTTATCAATTGGTTCGCTGCCGTCGGCGTGTGCGCAGAGGAATGGGATTTACTCATCGCATTGTGTTCGGGTACAGCGCCCAAATGCTGCCAAGATTGGAAACAGGGTAACGTGAATGTGATTTAATTGAGTAGTTGGAGACAACTACCAAAGGTAATGACATTTGTGGGTTGAGAAGCAGGCAGGTCGCGCCACACCAACATGCGAGATCCCTTTCGGTCTCGGGTTGTTTGGGACTCGGTGCCCAAACGCGGTGGTTTGGGAGCTTGCATTTCTGAAAGAACGGCGCTTGATAGCAGCCATTTGGTGTTATTAGAGTTGGGTTGGGCTTGGTTTAGCCTGCCGTCAGGCCAGGCGATATGCTGTCACCGGTTGGCAGACTAGCCGAAGCCACGTTTCAGGAGGTCAGTTGGATTGAAGTTTAGATGGTCATTCTACCTGGGCCTGTATTAATCCTAATGCCTCGTTACCATTACCAATAATCTCCCCTTCCAAGATCTCCCTCAGGATAAAATATGTGCCAAGATTAAGGCATTACGAATAATCTCCTCGTTCAATATCTTCCGAACTTGCCAAGCTGTCGGTCGCCGCCAAACGCGCCCAGTCATTGTAAGTCATATCCTCTTCCCAGACGCTCCTTTATGTCTCAGCACGTGCCAAGATGAAGGCCGCCGCCGTGTTGGCGTCCTCCAAATAGGTGAGATGCGGTAGCAGAATCAGATCACCGTTGACGCAGATGTTATCGCCCAGGTGACAGGTGACTAGCACCTTGTTCGGCGACGCACCCTGGACCGGATACTTTGAGTCTGTCCCCACTATCAGTCAGGCAGGGGTGCCCTAATTAGAGCGCAACGCTGTAGTTGACTTACATGGATCGCCAAAAATGATGACCGAGCTGACGTTCGCCATGGTCGCCGCCGGGAGCAGTTTGGCGGCGTTGTGCACGACCTGGCCTCCTTGAGAGTAGCCCGACATGACGATCTTGGACGAAGGGCATTGCTGAAACGCCCTCGTTACCAGAGCGGCCCTGTTCAGATTTTGCCAGTGTCAGCTCGAGTAAACAGCAAGTAGATGGATGCTGTTCCGCAATTACGCCCCCATGAATGCGCGCATTCTTGCAACGGCTTCTCTCTACCTACATCTGCCGGCTCCCCGCCTTATCCCCGCCCTGCAAGTACCCCGTGAAGCTAGCCGGGTACTCGACCCCCTGGACGGCGACAGTCTTGCCCGCGACGCCCATCGACTGGCGCAGGGCGTCGAAGAGCGGCGGGCCGGCGAGGGCGCCAACGTTGCCGGGCTCCGTAGTGCCACGGGCAAAGATGACGACGACGTCGCCGCAGCGGCCCTCCTCGAGGTCGTCCTCCGAGGTCGAATAGCCCGCCATGAGCGCAAAGGCCTTCTCGCCAACGCCGATCATCAGCGCGGAGTCCTTCATCAGGATGTCGACGGTGAAGAGCTGGCTGATGTAGCTCAGCAGCTCGTTGACGCCCCGATTCTGCCGCTTCGCCAGGCGGCCTCCCTCGGAAAGAGGGGCGCCGGTCGCTGCCGACAAGAAAGAGAGCGAGAGGGCGACAAGACTGAGGAGCTTCATGGCTGCGACAAAGACTAGGCAAGGGGAGACCAAATTATGAATTACGAATCGGGTAAGAAAGAACGAATGGGCAGTAGCCAGCCGATTGAGCTGCTGGCTTGAGCTAGGCGCAGCGTCTGTTCCTGGAGGAACACAGGAGTGGTGGTTCTGCAGTAGTGGGATAGCAGGACCTTGTAGTGTGAACACGGACTATCAGGCATGGCAGGCAGGATGGACTCTCGGCTATATACCTATGGTAGATAGAAGCGGGCTGTGCGGAAAAACGACGTGGGACAGCAAAAAGACAATGATGCCCTCCGAGAGAAGGTAGGGGAAGGTAGGACCGACCAGAGTAGTCTGAACTTGGCAGTTGCCGAAGCGCCAGTGGCACTAGCCATCGGCTCCGCGACTTCTTGTTTCTTCTCGAATGACACCCGATAGAGGCGCATCCGTGATTTGATTTGTCCCGCCATAACAGATCAAGTCGTAGTACCCTCAGTGCTGCGATTTCGATCACCCTCCGCCTCCCCCTTTTGAACCTAGTGTGCCCCCGGCTCGCCGCGCCGTTGGGGGTCTCGTGCCCATTAGCGATTCTGGCGCCTGGCTGAATTGCCCAATCATTTTACATAGTTTCAGTGCTGCACTTGGCTAGTGCTTTCTCTGCGTCTCCCCTCCCAATAACTGCAAGCGAAAGCAAGTTGTTTGCGTAGCTTCCGAGAAGTGCCATCTCCATTAAGATCATGATTGGCCCAAGGCATTGAAGCATTTCCTGCATTTCATCTCGCACTCTCGATTTCGGAAGCTTCGAATAAAGTTTTGGACGCTAGGTCGTGCAATCGGGAAGAATTGTCTGTGGCATCATCCTGTGCAGCCAGCAAAGCCCCTGCTACCAATTGGAGCTTTGGGCACCCGACGCGGACGGGGATGGGGACGGGCAAAGGCGGAAGGCACGTAGCAGACACAACACGGCCGAAACGACTGGCCTGGTGACGGTGAGGTTCTAATAGATGCCATTTGACAAGACAGGTCTATCCAATATCACAGATCTAATGTCTCACCAGACCCTTGCTAGCACAGGTTGCCGAACTCGTACGAAGGGGGAATTAGAGAAATGACCGAAGTAACGTTCCCCAACTTTGGAGGGACTTGGCTGGCGACCCCCACAGCGGGGACGGCAAGGTGCATACATCAAATGTGATGATCAGATGCTAAGGTACATAAATCTCCAGAGGCCAGCTTTCAGCGTGGGCTATTGTCAATTCGGCACGATGAGCAGCAGATGCATCCTTTCACAATTACCAAATTGACTTGCACCAGACTCCGACGGGCGAAAGGATCCCGTGTCAGGTTACCTGGGCGGACAGACCTGGTAGTGACAGAACAAAAATGTGACCACTTGTCTCGTACACTCCGTAAAGCCTGAGTACCGCCTTTCCGCCGCTTTCCCGTCCATTCAATCGGATTGCCACTGAGGGAACCAGCCTACCCGGACCTGGGATCCTAATTGTGCGCATTCGAGTAAACTAATTGCTCAAGCTGTTTGAAAGTAGACACGAACGAGGGTCACCAAATACGCTAGAACCCCGCTAGGAAGGGGCTTTCAACAACTGGAGTTTCCCACGCGAGACGCCGATCAAGTAGATAGAAAAGGGGTAAAGGAAGTCTAGGTATATGTTTGTTGGACCTCTTTGGTCCATTGTCTCTGTAGCCCCTCTAAGGTCCTCCTCCTCCCGTCATTCTACAGGACTCCAACTCCAATCACAAGTCGCTTGGACCCATTCGAGCGTCTTGGGGTCATCCGCCCAAATCTTCGCAATGAGCTTCCGCAGGTCACACGGCAGCGCCTCCCAGCGTTCCGCATCCCAGATCACGTACCCGGTGCGCCTGAACGGCTCCGGTACGAGCTGCCCGTAAATGTTCGCATACTTCTTGCTCCACAGGAGACACCAGCCCAGCGGGGGCCCGTCTGGTGGTATGCTGTCGCCGGCGAACTCGAGCGGGTCGCGTCGCTGCTCGGCCTCGTCCCTGGCGGTGGGAAATGAAGGCAGTTCGTCGCGTCTGTCCGCCTGCGCAACAAACGACAAGACTTGATTCAAGCGGTAGTCCATTTCATCTGAATGGGTCAAGCAGCGCTCCATCTTGGCGACTAGGTTTTCGTGGCCCTTTACCGCCAGGAGCTTAGATGTCAACTCTAAACCGCGCGCCACTGTACCATCCATATAATCTGGATTGGATCAGGTTTAGTAAAGAATCCAAGCTCCAACTTGGGGATTACTCACAGTCATACTCTCCTTCAAGATTGAAAGAGTCACTAGGGTCAAATCTGCCATCTTGATGAAATCTGGGGTTTTCATCGCTCAAATCCCACGTCACCTGTACATACCAATGTAAGTATCGTCACGACACGAACCTTTTGTGTAAGGCGAAAAAACATACCTCTGTAAAGATCTTATGGTATTTCTCTCTGACGAATAGGTCGATTGTTCCGATTGCCTCGACCTCCCATGGGTCAAAGAGGCCGCAGAACATTTCATTGATATTGTAGCGAAGGAATTCTGTGCTCATCCTAATGCCACGATTCTGCCCAAACAGATGGTAAAACGTGTCGTAGCGGTAAAGAGCCCGGAAAATGCGAATTTCTTCGCTCCGGGAGAGGGTGACATCGCTGGCTCCAGCTTCCATCTGTTCATCGTCCCATGAGCCTTGCGGGCTTCTTTTCACACCCCGCGGAAGACTTGTAGCAGCCAATGAAAATTCCAGGTCTGTCAAGGTCAGGTTTGCGTTGGCCCATCTGGCATATCGCTGAGCCAAGGGCCGGGCAACCGATAGATGGTATGCCGCTATCCAGCGAAGGCTGCTGGGGTGCATCTCTGATACAGAGAGATACGGCTTAGATCCCGAGATCCAATCGCCGTAGCCTTCGAGGAAATCCTTGATCTTCTCATCAGTTCGTGGTGAACCTATGTACCGCACACGTGACGTGAGTAGAGCATAAGCATCGAGGACGAAGCCATCGAGCTCACGCTCCATGCATGAGCAGAGTATACCGGCGCGGTCGTATAGATACTGCGCATGGAGCACAGGTGATGCGCGCACGAGGGATCGTAGTGACGCCAGGTCTGGTATGCTGGAGAGAATTTGGGATCTGAGCTCGGCAGGTAGATTCTCCAGCTTTGATGTAGAGGTACTGCCTTGTCGATGGTTCATGACGTTGACCAGAACCTCATGTTCTCCAGTTTCTGGGTCTGAGTAATCGGACCTGGTTCCGGTGGGTTTCTTGTCCTCGGCAGCGTCCGTCTCGATGGACTCAACTGCGTCGAAATAGATGGAATGAGAATCGTCACTTTCGTCTGGATCAGCCACAGTAAAGATGTCAAAGATACACAAATACCACGTGTACGTAGAAAGTTTGTGATGGGAAAGTACAAGACACCGTAAGAGAACAATCTGCTGCAGTCGCCTATGAGCAATTATGTGAGGGTTAGGGATAGTGTCCTTGTACAGCGCGTTTAACCCACCAATCAGAATGACTGAGAGCAGTGGCAGTACACACATGGGGGCGAATGCTGATCTACCATAAAATTCAGGTCTTGGCCATAACAAAACGCTGATCCGTGTTTTTGGTAGCAAATGATAAATCTTCTTGAACACTAAAGATCAAAACATGAAGGATATGGGGCTTTCCACTGTCCAACCAGGAAGACAAGAGAGCCTGAGGCTGCCCGGCGATAGTCGCAAAGCATTACCCATCCTACGATCAAGTCCCTCCCTTTAGGCATCCGAACATCTATTCGTTGGTTCATTCTATACAGTCCTATCACCGGCGCACACACTCCCATCCCGTATCGCCAACTCAATTTCACCACATCTATATCAGTAGTTGAGATGAGATGGAGATTGGCGCTGTTTACAATTTCAACCCAGCATAGCCATATGGGCTAGAATCAGTTTCATGAAGAAACGCCCCAAGCGACTGTAGAAGACTTCAACACGGCCAATATCGCAGAAAGAGATTCGGATCCAGGATAAAAGAGGGTATGACATAGTTTTTGTGACATGCTGGAATTCTAGTCCAGAAATGACGTATCATAGATTCCTTACTAACTTGCTTTGTCGGAAATGGTATTCAGTGTGAGTTCGCGTATGGGAATAAGGTATATCTAATGCGATAACTCATATGATATTTAATGTGAATGTTGTCTATCTCATTCCGCTTGTACCAAAACGTAGTAGCAGTTCCTACCTTAACTCAAACAGATGTTGACGCAGCTTGCGCTTGAACTTCTCCCGAATCGCGTCTCCGTCCATCATACCGTGAATATAGCTCTCGCCCATGACATAGTAGAAGTGTTCCTCGTCTGAATTCTCCTCGCCCGATGTATCCTCTTTGCCCGGTTTCGTGTTGAACCGGTCTTTCGCAATCATGGCCATCTTTTCCCTGGCCTGATTCTCAGCCTCTTGCCTACTTTTGGCAATCTCCTTCAAGATCTTCAGATGTTGAGTGACAAGATCGGTGGCGCTTTTCACATGATCCTTGTATTCTACGCCACTCATCCGTATCTTGCCATATTTGAAACCATTGTTGCAAAGCTCACGGTAGCGTGCCTTTCGGACCTGTCTTGCTTCGTATTTGTGAACTGCCGACTTCAGCCTCTCCATTTCGTCTTCTTTCTCCTCACAGCGAAGTTGGGCTTCCAAATTTTGCCTCCGAACTTCTTTGGGTGTGTAAAGCTGGAGCGCGTCTCGAAGACCATTCCTGTTTTCACTGAACAGTTTGAAAGCATTCGTCCCGGCCTTTTCGGCCGCTTCTCCAGTACCTATATTGACCATAAATATGTTTTCACCATCGTGAAATGACTATTACTCACAGTGATTCCAGCGTTCAATTGCGTCAATGAACGTTTGAGCCATCTCTTTTGTAAGTGGCTTCATGTCAGTATTTGTGCTTGATGGGATCGCCCGATGATGTGGTTGAAAGCTCTTCGTTTCTTCGGAGATGATATCTCCCTTGAACTGGCGCCTGAGTATGACTGGCACCGAGCATCCATAGATGATGCACACGCAGTCGCCTGGCTTGACTTGCTCTGGGGCGAGTCCGAGTATTCCATCCTTGGTTTTGATCAGACGCCGGTTCCATATGACCTCCTGGACCCGGCGACAGAACTCGGTGATGATTGAGTTCTGTTCGCTGTTTATGAGAGCTTCGATGTTTACTCGGCCACTATCAATGCTGCCCTTGCTGATAGACTCCCTGCATGCCTTGGAGTAGTAATGTGGTGGATTCCGATTCCCCTTCCCACGGTCAGCAACCAGAGTTCGCAGGAACGCTTCGGGGGGGGGTCAGTTGTGAAGTCTGTCCAATCACCCACATCGGCCCAGGCCTTTGGGATATTCCCACCGTACGCTGGGGCCGCCACTTCGTCGATTTCGTCTAGCACGAACCCCTTAACGTAGAAGCTATAATGTCCAAGAACTGGCCTCTTTCTAAACTCGAGGTTGGACGCCTTATCCTCTGATTCCTCTGGTTTATGCTTCTGTGCAGCACTGTAATTCCGATCACCGTCCTCGGGCAGACCAACGAGGGGGTCGGCATTCTTTCGGCCAGTTCTCGGGAAGTGCATCCCTGGATGATGGAATAGCCCAAAAGGTGCAGAGTCAACAGTGGCGACCCATGATGGTAGGCTAATATCTCTCTGAAGAGAGTTTTGCTGTCGGGCCCCGTCCGATCTATTTCCTAATGCGCCGGGGAAATACTGCCGAATACCCTCACCGATCGATTTCTCTTTGAAGAGTACCTGTTCTCGATAGTCGGCGAGGCTTCTGTGGTCTACCCTGTACATGGATGCAACCTTTCCGTCTCTGTGGCCTGCCTCTCTCGCTTCTTCGGTCCTGATCTTGAATTCAAGGGAGTGACGAGGCTCCAGTAGTGGCACTCTCTTCCCATCAACGAAAATACCCTTTATTCTCGTTTGTTGTCTGGGGATACTGCCATTGACTGCTTCTTTCTTTTTATTTCGGCTGACCTGGCTTGGCGCAGGGTCCTCGTCGGCCTTAGGGGGCTTCAATGCCCAGGGGCGACATAAAATATCGAGAAACCTTGAGGGATCTGAGGCTTGCTATCGCTCGATGCAGAACGAGATGAAGTCTTTACAGACGTCGGTATACGGTAGAGTATAGTCGACCCGATATGGCTTTTTCTCAAGGAAGTTGGACAAGGTACTCAGAAGCAAAGCATCCTTAGATTTGTCTCCGTGATAGTCGTTTACTTCGGCCGAAGGTGATGTGTCTTTTGCTATGGCTAATAATGCATAGATCGCATCACGTGGCTCGGTTGCTTCGAAGGTAAACAACGTGGACACCAGGTACTCGAGGCTAAGAAGTCCGCGGCGTCCACGGGGATCAACCGACACCCCTCCCGCGTCCGAGTCAGACTCGGTGTCTTTATCTTCGCTAGGAGCCCTGGCTGTCTCTCTTTTAGCAAGCTGCCGATGGGCCCATACCGCCTGGGTTAGGTTGAAACCAGCGTCGCTGTTTCGTTGTGCTTGCGGCGTACTTTCGTCCACGACATTGTTGTGTGATGTCTCCGATGTTGTTGCAGGGGTGTCATTGGCCGCGATATCCGTCGTGGGTCTATCAGTCGGCGCATTCGGTTGATCCGGCATGGGATGAGGTTCTGAATGCCTCTCATTTCCCATCACCTTCCGATTCTTATTCTCGTCTCTTCGAATCTCTGTCGCGCGAAATACTTTGGCTGTTGCTCCGACCAGTAGGCTAGCACCAAGATGCGAAACATATTCGAACCATCCTGGTACATGGTAGAACCGCTCGTCCTTTTGGATCACCTCTGACAATCTGTGTGTCGCAGTCTCGACTTCGACAAACAGCTCGACGGCGACGGCGAAGTCTTTCCATGGAATCTCATCCGGTCCACAATAGACTTGAGCTTCCAGGGCCAGGGCAATCTCCTGAGCGACCCAGCGTCTTCCAAACCAAGGTCTCTGCATCAAGGCTAACAGGGCTTGCCACTTATCTGCATTGGCCTTGTTCTTGCAGATGTCATCGAATCTCTCCAACTTCATGATCTCATCCTTGATGAACTTGATGGCCATGGCGCTGTCGTCGTCGTCTTCACCGAGCCAGACACAGACTTTCGTAGCTCGGCTGTAAATCATTGCCATGATCTGCACCTGGTGATTGCGCTCGGTAGGGTTGGCTTGGTTGATGCATACTGCATCGATCCAAAGATAGCGATCCTTTTCGTCGTGGCGCAGATACTTGAGAGCCAATACCAGTTCCTTCTTGGCCCGCAGCTTGTACTTCTTATCACCTCGGCGAATGCGGATGGCATGGTCGGCGGCTTCCCTGCCCCAGCACCAAGACAGAGCCTCGTATTCGACTTTGGTCCTCTGAAGATGAAATGGAGTAAAGGAAGGATCATCTTCCTGGTCCGGGACACCGTGAGGCACGTAGTTCTTGTCGAACTCTACCTCGAACAGTTCACAGTCGATAATAGGGTTCTGAATTGAACTGGAATCCAACTTGAGGATTCTGATCCTCTTCTTCATGTCTTCCAACTCGGAGTACTCGTAATCTTGGAGCTTAACATCAGAATATCTCTGTGTCTTGGACCGCTCGGCCCTCGAAAGGGCCCGTTCCTTGTCGGTTATCATCCTGTTTTCTGGAGGGTCAGGCAGTCTGTTATTGAACAGTTAGAAGGTCCCGAAACTCACCATGGTATGCGCAGCCGGCCCGGCTCTTATGGAAAGATTGGGAGGTCGCATTTCGCTCGACAAGCGGCAGATGGCGTAATGCTGGGAGCTCAGCCTGAAAGCCATATCAAATTGTGGGCATTGGCCGGAGATGGTGTGATCGAATGTCAGACGATAATGCAAGCCCTGCAGCGCGTCAGCGGCAGGCAAGAGAATGGACATGCATTGTGGGTTCTGATTGGAAGCCTGATTCTCAAGTGTTCGGTAAATTATGTGATGGCGAGATGAGGTGGCGCTCTTGAATTGGGGTCCAGCTGAGACGTTGCTGGGGTACTTTGAACGAAGCGGCCCCTGGCTTGAAGGGACGATATGCACATATGATGTGTCTTCCAGTGGCCTTGGGGAGTTTACTAGTCCCGTCAATGTTTACTGTTTTGGGCCGAGAGAAGTTCCTTAATGCATGTACCTATACCAATAACTGCTCATCTAGTACATTCAAATGTTCCCTTTCAATGCCCCCATGCAAATAGCTAGAATAGGGTGGATGTGGCACAAAATAGTGATACGAGAAGCTCTTAGCCTTGAGGAGGCACGCATGGCAAACACAACATCTTGTGTCACCCCAGCCTTCATACCACGCCGACTGTCCAGCAGCCACGGCGGCTAAAGTGTTCCAGGCCCCTTTTATTTTTGGTGTCGACGCCACCCACCCCCCAGCTGAATGTGTGCTTATTTATACATGTTTGCTGGGTAAGGCTTGAGACAGGGAGAATATTACCTGCAGGCTGCGAGACAGCGGCACCTCAGCCTATTTGTACTCCTCATCACCGAATAATCTGGTTTTTGGAACGCCAGCCTTTACCGTGGCCTGCCGCGCACTCTTGATCGTTGTTCGCATGATAAAGGTCTTGCATACTCTGTGAAACCCTTCTTTATCGTTCACGCTGGGGCTGTTTCCAGTCAACCTCAAGGTTTGAGAGCCTCCATCGCCTGGATACATTTCTAGTTACTTTCCATACTGTTATAGAAAAGAGTGACCCTGAGTATCCTCCCTGATCAACAACCCCTTTTTATAATCCATATCCCGGATGATTAAAATGCTATGCATTTATTAAAGAGAACTGCGTAGCAGACTATATGTTAACCCGATCGCGATATTTAACCCTAAATCTGTTAAGAGTACAGGTATGTCTATAAATATCCACATGATTGTAAGGTGGAAAAGCTTAAGCAAATTGCACTGCACATAGTACATAGAGTATTAATTTGAAGATATGAGGATTCTTTCAAGACGTCAAATTTGCCAAACCATGAAGCTATGTGCATCTAAAGATTTGGCCCCCGTGGGAATTAAAACCCAAGGTCCCATGCCAAGACTAAAACTACTCCCAGCGATGCTGGCAGGCGTCGACATTTGGCACTGAACTTCATGAGACAGCTCCTATACCCCGCACCCCGAATACCACTACCGAACTTCAAACGCTACTGGATACACGTAGAGTTATTAAGTATGTCGAAATGGGTTGCTGTCGGCCCACTTTTTGCCCATATTATCACACTGCTTATCCATTTCCTTAACCGTAGCCTCGAGTCGTTCGATTTACTTTTCCTTTTCCTCCGCCTCTTTGCAAAGAGTTTGGTGTTCTTGCTGAGCTTCGGCCAAATCCTGTTCTCGGGTTTTGATGGTGCCGCAAAGTTACTTCCGCTCTTCCTCGCCTTCGGCCACCTTCTGAGCGTGCTCGCTGATGCCGGATCTCAATTTGGCAATTGCCGCTCCGAGTCTTCTCATCTTGTCCTTATCTTCCTTTGCCTCTCTGTAAAGTCTTCTGTACTTCTGCCGAGCACTAGCCAGCTTCCGATCCCTGTTGAAGATCTCTCCCTTCCTTTCCTTCAGCTTTCTCTTGTGTCCGAGTACTATAATATCTCGCCCGCAGATCTTATACTGAAGTTTGGTGACCCTCTGTTTGTATTCGGTCACCTCCTTACCGAGCTCCACGTTTTTAAGCTCGGTATGGGCCCACGCCGCATGTCTGGCCTTGATCGTCTGTCGAAGTAGCTTCAGCGCTCTTTCATCCTCGCCTGCCTTCTTTTTAAGCTCGCGGTTATCGTCTTGGAGTTTGCTGATCTCCTCGCCGCTGGCGCGTTGTTCTTCTTTCATCCGTTCAACAGTTTGGTCCGCTTTCTGTTGATTGGCAACGGCTTCTCGTAAGCTTTCATCCTTAGCGTTACACTGTAGCTGAACATTGTCGCGCTGTTGTCGGAGCTCGTTGATCATATGCTTGAGCTCAGCCTCGCGCGCCTGTCGTTCCTCTCTGGCACGTTCCTCTGTCACTTGGGCCGACTGCTCGTACTCGGCGACTTTGCGAGACAACTCTTTGCTTTCGGCCTCTGCTTCAGAACGGGCTTGGCGTTCGGCGGAAAGTTCTTGCCGTGTATCGATCAGGGCCCTTTGTGTCTCTGAGAGGCCGGCCCGTTTTGGCTTATCAGCGCCCACCAACATGTTTCCATCGTTCTCGTCATGGCCCGACTTCTTGTCGTGTGTGGAGTCTGTGCCGGGTTCAGATTTTGATACAGACTGTGACGTACAATTGGCCTCGTCATCGTGTTCGGAACGGTGTGACGGAGAACGGTAACCCTCAGGGAGCCGCATGGTCAGGCTGCTAGTATCGACGACAACTCCCGACTCTGTTGGGTCCTCTCGACGTTGTCTCTTTGCCGCTCGCGTGCCGTCCATCTTTGCGTTATAGTTCGATTTAATGGTTATATCCTTATCGAACCCGCTCTTGGTCTGTACGAGTGATCAGAATTCGGTAAGAGCGATAAGCGTTGGCGACGATTATCAAGTCCTCAGAAATTATAACCTTACGGCACTGTCCCACTTCGAGAGTTTGGAAGATGGAAGGCGCGTTCGTCAAAGGTATTTCATTGGAACTGAAGGATGTTAGAATTGGGCTGACCCGGGCAGTGATCAACGAAAAGAGATACCACGCTAGGATACTCATAAGAGGGAAAGAAACTGTAAAAACGAGACTTACTGCCTTAAGGATGATGTTGTGTGTTGATGTGAGTGGGTTGTTAGTAATAACAAGAACCCAGTGAAGTAATTAAAGATCTCCGTCGTTTCACGCCGGTAAGCTTCAATTTGCACTTCCTTACGGTCGATAATTTCAACGGATTTGTTGTTGATGTTGGGTGCGTGGGAGGGCATTGCTGGCCGTATTGGTACCTACGAGCTCTATACGAACGAGAGGCAGAAAGAAGTGATGGGAAGGAAAGTTGCAAAATTATACTCGTGGGAGATGGACATTGTTTGGGAGAGTGAGACCAATATTTTGTGAGAAACGGAGGAATGATGTGTGGGAGAGAGCAAGGTTATGATTCAAGAAAGAAACCTCAACTAAGTGAAATATTTCTCGGTACCTGCCAGTTACCTATTCAGGTAGCTTACTCCCCGTATTGTTCCTTCTGAAATAAATAATTTCTACAAAACAAAGCAGCCTTGTAAAGACCTAACTGCAACCCCGGAGGCCTAACGCTGCCTCACCTCAATACATGGCCCAGCCCTACCCGCATCAACTAAGTCAGCAAATGGCATCTCATAACGGTAAGCACAAGAAGGAAAACATGTCTCTTCCCGAGCATGGGAAGGAGCAAGGTGCCTAAATACGCAAGGTAGGTCAAGGGAACTTCACGATACTTACACCGCTCGCACTGATAACCTGCCCCGACACCCAATCCCCATCCCGCCCCGCCAGCCCTGCCACCACACGCGCGACCTCGTCGACAGTCCCCAGCCGATTCTGGATCGGCGTCTGCGCCCTCTGCATTTCCACGATGCCCGCGGGGATCTTGTCCAGCATCGCGCTCTGTACAGGGCCAGGGCTGACACAGTTGACCGTCGTTCCGTTCTTACCCAACTCCGCGGCCCAGCACCGCGTCAACCCCTCCAACGCCGCCTTGGACGAGCAGTACAGACTCAAGTCCTTGAACCCAGCCCGCGCCCCGACAGACCCAATGTTGATCACGCGCGCCTGCTGGGTCGCCAGGTACGGCAGCGCGGCCTGCGTCAGCAAGATGACCCCGCGCACATTGACGTCGTACACCTCGTTGTAGTCGGCGACGTCGATCTCGCCGAGCGGCACGACGCGCTCGCACCCGGCGTTGTTGACCAGGATGTCGATGACGAAGGGCCGCTGCGGGTGGACGATGCCGTCGCCCGTGTGGGCCGCAGCCCGGAACTGCGCCTGCAGGTTCATGATGAGGTGGTGGGGGCCCTCGGTGGTCGAGAGGTCCGCCTGCACCGTGAAGCTGGGCGCTGCGCGCGGCAGTGCCCGGATGCGCTCGGCGAGGGCGCGGATCTGGGGTTCGCTGCTGGGCGACGTGTACGCCAAGGCGACCTAATGGGGAAGTTAGCCAGACATTATAAGACGGGAAAGAGCGAAAAAGACGTGAAAGGAAGGAAGGGCAAAAAGGAAAAGAAAAAAAGAGAAAAAAAAGAAAAACGGAAAGACTCCCTGGACGACATGAGTGCAATCTCCTTTGGGTCGTCGTCTCGTCTTACCGAAGCCCCACGGCGGGCAAGCTCGAAAGCGATGCCTTCGCCGATACCCCTGCTGGCGCCCGTGACGATCGCCAGCTTCCCCTCCAAGGGGAGACTAAACTCGGAAGAAGAAGCCGACATTTCTTTCATTCCGTCTTTGTAAACTACCAGAATCTTGGAAATGGTCGTCGTCGTGGTTTTCGTCAAGCCAATGATGAGATCATAGGTATTTAAAGGTAAAGTGTTACACGATAATCAATTAACTACATTCCCAGAGGCCGAAACGAAAGGCGAAGCTTAAATATCCGTTGCCAAGCCCTGCGATCATACCACGTCAAGAGATTCCTGCAGTCGGCCGGTGCGCCCATTTTCGCCCCCGCCGATCCCCGACCCAGTTCTCGCTGTTCCGGGGGACCGGGTTCCCCAGGACAAGTGTAGCGGCCTGTTGGTCCCAAGTCCCTAAACCAAAAAGAAAAAAAAAAAAAAAAAAAACACCACCACCTGTGCCGCACGCACGCATGCTGCCGGCGATAAATGCCTCTGTCGGCTTTACGGTAAACGCCGAAACCCGTCTGCGGCTCGACAACGGTGTCTCTCCCTGACAATGGTGAATGCTACGCCCAAGAAAGATACAGGGAATATTCATGCGACAACCCTAACCCCGATAGTGGCCGCAGTATTGTCCCTGTCCCCGAAGAGGTGTGACAACTGGAGGGGACCTATCAAAGCGATATCAGAAGAAACTTAACCCCTTACCTTCCTCTTAGCCCTCAATCCATAAGCGTAAGCGGAGACCTCGCCTTCGAATTGAGAACAGGATAGAGAGCAGCCAAGAAGTTGTTTTACTTCAATGTTGTATATTTGTCATGCGCATAATCCCAGCTACTACCGCTGAACTATACCGCAACTATACTATAACAAAAGAAAGGTGTAATATATGGTGACATATTATTCTAAGAGTGCCTCATAAGCAGGAGCCCATTATCCCCCTCCTGACCTGTTTCCGAAGACTGGCAGACGACTTTGTCGAACCTCGTTGCCTTGCGTCCATTGCCCGATGTGTAGTTCCCAATCTCATTACTAAATTCATTAAATCGTAAAGGGTATTGATATGTGTAGTGTTGCATGTCCAGGTCCCAACGCCGTATTTTCCCCGTAGCCGTTGTCTAATATTTCGTATTAGATCCCGGGGTATTTCCCCCTCTTAGTTTCTTCCCTTTTCTTCTTTTTTTCTTTTTTAACTTTTTAGTATTGTTTTATCATCCTGCCCGTCGTGTCTCATGAGTTGGGGATCGGCGTGAGCAGCAGCACGACCCACTCCGTAACGCCCATGGCGTTCTTGAGCGGCACCCAGTGGCTGTACAAGTTCTCGTTCCGGGGCGCTTTGCCGGCGGCCCCTTGGCTCTTCTTGTCCGCGGCGGTGGCCGCCGCCGCCGCCATCATCGCCTCGCTCGACTCGGAGCTCCGCGGCGGGTCGGCCAACTGCTGCATCGACTGGCGCGGGCTCGTCGACGTCGACGTCCGCGCCGCCACCGCCGCCGCCGTGCTGCTCCGGCGGCGCTTGGACAGGAGCCCCGGCCGGCCGCCGCTGCCGCGGTCGAGCACAATCTTCATGGTGGTGGAGCGGCCGTCGGCGAGGCGCTCGCGCACGGTGCTCTTGAAGGAGCGCGTCACCGTCGGCGAGTGCGCCTTGTCGGCCAGCACGTGGAAGATGTCGGCGCCCGTCGGGTCCGCCCGGATCGAGAGCAGGTCCACGGCGGCCTCGTTGTAGTACGCCACGGGCAGCTTGAGGCTGTGCTTCTTGGCGTTCTTGCCCCCTCCTTGCGACGGCGCGGAGCCAGAGGTCGACGACGAACCGGAGGACGACGAGGTACTAGAACCGAATGGCGAAGCAGACGAACAAGGGCCCATGCTACCCGGAAGAGGCCCGATCGAGCCGTTCACGCCCGGGGAGGGAATGGGATCAGATGCTACGTAGCGCAATACCATGTAGTGCGAATAGGCGGTGGGGTACACGTGGACCTGGGCGCGAGGCTGGAACCGCTGCGCCGCGAAGCGGGAGTTCTTGGTCATCTTCTGCTGGCCGGGCATCGGCTCCGAAGGGTCGACGAGGGGTATCGGGGGCGCCGAGGCGGCCCTCGTGGAGGCGGCGCGTCGGCGGAAGCTGTCGAAGAGGCGGCGGGACTTCTGCCCGGTGCTGCTGTTCCGCACGCTACTGTTCCTGCGACCCCTCTCCCCGCCCTGCTGTGTCGTGGGCGGTGCGGCGTTCTCGGTCGAAGCCCTATCGCTCGAACTCGAAGTTTCAATCGGGTCACCCCCGAGCGGCGCCCCGGCGTTGAGGGCGCGCAAGAGGTCTTTACGGCTGTCCACGTTCTCCGACACATTTACTTGGGCGCCGAGCCAGTACTGGATCTGCCCCCGCTGCAGATCTTTGAGTGGTAAGAGGAACAAGAGGTTCCAAAAGGCCTCGCCGTTCTTCCGGAAGTTGAGGACCAGCTCGACCGTCTCCCGTCCCTCGCGGACGGCCACACGCATACGTCTCATCGCCTCCACATCCGTGAACGGACCTTGAAGCAGGGAGCAGTTCTGGCCAACAATGTCGGCGCGGGTGTGGCCGGTCAGGGAGACGAAATGGTCCGACACACAGAGAATGGGGTTTTCGGCGCCCATGGCGTCGGTCATGCAAAAGCTAGTTCCGAGCCCGGGATACTCAAGCTGCGACGAGGAAGCACCTGCCATCCCAGTCTCCAGCGCAGTCACTGTGCATTGGACAAGTTGGTTCTTGACGAAACCCGGGAAGACATCCGTAGCCAGGCGATTTTCGATATGCGCCCGAGCGTCCGTGAAGACGGCTTCCAAGCCGGGTATCGTGGAATGGGCGATGCGCTTGATATCCGAGTTTAGTGTCCTGGAAACGGTCGAAGGGAACATGACTGGTTTAGTAGCACCGAGAGCTGTGTACTGAGTCGAGATGCTTGTCAATACCACGGTCATCTCGTTGGTGGCTTGGGCATACTGGCGAATCTAGTCCTTCTAGTTAATAACAGATTGCACGCAGGCGAAATACCCTGCGCCGTGAGGTAAGAGTCAACAACTGACCTTGATGAGGAACTCGACGTTTTCCTCACACCCTTGCTTCTCGCAGTAGTGCAACAGCTGACGCATGACGGCAGGACTGTCGAGCGCCATCTGGAACACATCTCGGCCCACGAAGTCCAGGAACGGAAGACAAGAGGTGAAGCCGCTCAGGTTCCCCGGACCATCTCGGCTGAAGGGACTGGCACAGCGGGTGGATTGCGCGAATCTGTCGGTTGGCGGGCTTGGTAAACCTGGCGAGGAGACCTCGAAGGCGCCCGAGGACCTACCATAGCAGTTGTAGTCGGTATATTGGCTCAAGGCGTTCTCGTTGGTGTGGAGGGTCATGCCCGAGTTGCTTTTCAGTCGTAGCGAGAGTCTGTCTTGTCTGAGCATGGGACTCCTGGGCGTTGGGGGTGGGGAGAACGCTCTCGAGGCTGAGGGCATCGCATTCATAGAGTTGATGTTGGGGAGAATGAACGACGTCTGTCGCCCGCTATGTAAGGGACCCATTCTTTTCGGCGACAGAGGCGTGATCTGGTCGGGCGCTTGAGACATTCTTTCGATGGTTGGACCAGCGAACGCCGGGCAGCAAAAAGTGGGAAGAAGGAGATGCCTGTACGGACGGGACCCAAATCGTCAGAACAAGAGTTGGAAGCTCAAAAGACCGAAACCAGCAACACTGAAGTTTTGATTGGACACCGGCGACATATTTAGCAGTTGCAAAGATTAGGGAGAGCCCAAGCGCAAGAAACAATTCGCAACAACGAATGCCCCTCTCCCAGGGGACTTGATGGCTTGCGGCATGATCTGGCAAGTAAGCATCAGGGATCCCACTTGGCGGCGCCGGCCATGCCTAGTGGTAGTAACAAGATGATGCGCAGGGACTTCTGTGGTGACTATCAATAGAACAGTCCATCGCCCTGGAAATGGCTGCATTCAGAATGGTGGAGGACTGACGACAATTAGTGAGTAGAAAGCCTCGTTTTGAGTTCCCACTTTGGAAAGCATAAGCATGGTGCCCACAGAACGTGTCTAGTCGAAATGTGTGGAGGCATTGCCATGGCTTGTTCCGTGGGAGTAACTGCCGGTGTGGCATGGGGCGGCTGTTTCATGCAGGTCAGGCGAGATCGCACTTCGGGATAAATCAAATGCAATGCACATCATAGTATCATACCCCATACTATACCCTTCGACTACCTAGAAGGATTTGATATGCCATTTCCATCCACAAGAGCTGGTTTGAGCGTCGTCAAAATGCGCATAGAACCCGCATAGAATCCGCACCGAACAAATTTGGAAGGTCCGAAGCAGTGCACGCGGCTTCTTCCATGGGAGGAGAAACTGCCAACGGGGTCTAGTGCGGCTGTTTCATGCGTCGAGATGGCATGTACTGTACGACGACGGGCAAAGTCTTTCAATGGGCCATACATAAATTGTTAGATTGGCTTGAAGTGGAAAGTGAGTTAGCGAGAACTGATACAGAACCCAGGTTCCATCAATCACTGGAAATGAATCGGCTAGTCCGTATAGGGGAGCTCCCGCTTCTGCCGCTAACAGGTTTGATGTTGATGCGCTCTACAGAAACGATGGGGCAGCGTGGAAGACGCAACGGCCTGCGTGCGCGCAATTGAGATTGGGGGAATGCCGTGGCGGGGAAGATGTTCAGGGAAGGACCCAGCGGCCTGGGGTCGTTGAAATGGGAACCCGATTGGCTCCTTCCCGAACCAGCGTGGCCCACGCCCGGGCGAGCTCCTTTGTACCGACAGCGATTAAATACCACGAATAACCCCTCCCTCCTCTGACGGAGCGCGTCGCCAGTTTCGTGGATTTACAAGAAAAATATTGCCCTCAATTCGGAGCGCTGTCGAGGCGCTGGACACGGACCGACCGTGATGCATAATGGCAAACGCCATTGATGGACGGCGCGACGCCAGGCGCGACCTCGTGCGACCACGGATCCGTCATCTGACATGAGCAGGAAGAACACAGAGTTTTCGGTCATTTCCTGGGCTGAACGCCATTGTCCGGAGAAAACCCCCCTGGCAACCAGAGACACCAAAAAACTCGATGCCAATGACAACCGGGCACCGCGACATTGCCCGGGTAGGCTTTGCCTGTGTAGGGACATAGTTGCGAAATGATAGCCTATGCGAGCCCAAGGTGTTGACATGGAAAATACTGGGTGGACGCAGGTCAAATGGCAGCTCGTGGTAGGCCACAAACGCCACGGTTAATGCTTCGGTGCTTGATCGACATTGACATGTCCAGCACTAATCAAAAGCAACGATATTGGATACAGCTCGAAGATTTTGCAGGAACGCGCTGCCTCAGCTACCCAATCTCAAACTTTGAGGGGGAGGAAGCCCGATTTTCAAGTTCGTAAGAGAAATATCACGGAACGAGATTGAGCCGCCAAATATCAATCGAAATTATTGAATATTATATTATTTCGAGGAACGCGAACTCAGGAATTCTGCTTCCTTGTCTTTCCTCCATTGACACGATTCAGCAAATTCGCACGTACGGCATTTGTAGGCCTCTTCTATTGCGACGCCGTCGGGTTCTCTTTGGCCTTGCCACCATGCCAGGTTGTAGGTGAGATACTTGTTCAACGCGTCGGAATCCACTGGGAAAACCTGATTGCCAATGATGTGACCATCGCTACGGTGGCGATATTGCACAGATAACACGTCACCCATCGATTTGCTGCCTTGGGGGAAGGTGGTCTGCAGCTCGGATTGCAGTAACGGGACAATTTGCCGCAGCGTTCTATACCTGATCAAATCTGGTGACGAAGTCATCGTAGGTTCGAGATTGGGTGACGAGTCCGGGTATCGACCTTGCTCGGCGGATGCTGAGCCGGATGGATTGCTTTGGGAAGCAGAGCTATCCATGTCAGAATCAGCGTCGTAGAAGACCTCGTCATGCAGGCTCCCAATCTCCGCCATGAACGCGTCTGAGAAGCGCACATCGGCTCGGAGGCCATAACGCTTGAAGACTGCAGCAAAGTCCAACTTGGCAGCAGCCATGTCGGATAGAAGCCGGTGATACAGGAACAGCTGGACCTTGGCTGGTCGCACTGCAGCACCCGATGGCAAGGTGGCTGACCCTCTAGTCTTGACATCAGTCAGGTAGACTTGGCGCTGATTTGATTCAAAGTAGGTCTTGATGGATGACTGTTGCGCCTTTTGGTCCTGGGAGCCTAAGTCTTGCCCAAACTCGGCGTTGGGGTTCGTAAAGCTGATTTCGTCGATGACACCGTTGACAAAATGCCCTTTCACATTTCCCCAAACTTCTAGCTCGCGGGTGAACCCAGTGTCCCGAAGAGTTCTTAGCCCTTGAATGATATTCCATAAGCGCAGGGCAAACGCTTCTTCTTTGGACGTGATCTGGACTTGGACGGTGGTGTGCACCTGGTCCTCCAAGGTTTGGTGGACTTTGGTGCCACCGCGCATGGCGGCGGTCCGTGTCTTCTTACCACCAGGTAGTGTGGTCAGTGTATACCAATATTGCAGCTCACACCATGCCCCGGACGATAAATCCGTCACGGTTAGGGGCCTCCTGGGGAAGGAACGGAAGCGCTCCACAGGCGATTGGGTTTTCCTGAGATTATCATCGGCAGACTCATTTGCAGACGTGGCTGCTGTATTTCGCGGTTGTAAGTCCGACAAGGCGCGACTCACTAGACGCTGATAATCAGTCAGAGATGATGGCACTGAAGGGTGCGACTTACGATCGGGGTAGTCGATGCCATCCAGCGGCATGGAAGCCATTTGCCAGCTTTCATGGAGGGCAGCGCGCGAGATGTTGGCCCGCATCGAGGCGGGAGTCCGTGCCTGGCCCATTGAAGCCGCCCGACGGTCACTTGCGTCCCGGAGATATGCATCGTCATAACTTCGTTTCTCGGGCAGCAACGGAGTGGCTATACCGACCGTCGGTTGTTGGTTCACTTTCGATGCAGGTTGGGTTTCAATTGCGATGGGCTTAATACCGTCGAGAAGTTCAATGACGAGGTTCTCTTCTTCGAGTGAGAAATCAGACCCGTAGTCGCTATCCGAAGCTGGTATATTTGCCGACATTTGGGAGGCGCGGTTATCTAGGGCTTCCCTTTTTAAAAAAAAAATCAGATTGGGGTGGATTGACGCGATGTAATATCTATGATGCAAGATGGTCGAGCCGTCGAAGAGATGGTCCCAAGTCATGATGAATCTAGTAGACCAGACCCCGTCAATTAAGGCAGCAGTAGCGGAGTTGGGGCCGTGTCGGCCATTCACGTCCATCTCCAATTCGCAGCAACGCAGTGGCGAAGACTCCTGCCACGCGAAATCACGTGCAGTTTACGACGAGATGCGACATATTGGAAGTAACTACAATGTTTCAAGGTTCCGATGTCGTATATATATGCGTCAATTGATCTACGGCGTATTGTGCATACTGGCATATCGAATGGAAACGAGAAATCAATTCACGTGCACGTTTTGGATGCTCAGGTAGTGCCCAATACTCTCCATGGTTGAGCGCTGACTCGGGCTAAGGTTACCTCCCAGTGTTGCTCCAACATAATTACATAACGCTGGACAGACACATGTTTTTTTGTCGGTGGACGTTGTAAATGACAATAAATTCAAGAGAGGTCACCTGTTATTGGGCTCTGCCTCGTTCTTGATAATCTCCATGGGTCTTGGCAGCTGGCAGAGTCGGGTCGTCTGGTTACTGATTCTGGGTAAGTAGGTCAGGGACATTTGGGCTAGGCCCAGGCACCCGAGTTCCGCTGGTCAGTTTATCTTGGTGCCTGGAGCTAGCTTTGCACTGAAATCGTCGCCCGTTGCTCCCCACCACTCCGCTTTGGGAGTGAATAGAGTAGGTAGGTAATCCGGCGCTGGAGTGCTGAAGCTGGTGCTGAAACTCAGCCCCATTCCGACTTGTTGTTTGATCTGGCGAGCAAGCGCAATGCAAACCCAGGCAGCCGTTTAGTATACTTACATGTACAATATCATCGCCGTTCTGTGATTCCATCTTTCAATCCATTCAGTTCAATTCAGCTTCATCATTGCACTGTGTAAATTGTTCGGTTTTGTCCTTTATTCCTCTTGTAGTGTCGACCCTTTCTTTACCCCCTTTCCAATTGCGAGAATACCCGCCCACGGGATTAGAAGCGCCGAAGGTCTCATCCGACAAACATCAGATCAATTTCGCCCACTCAATTGCCCATCGCCCCAAGAACCCCACTGCCTTATCGAAAAATGCTTAGGGGGCACAAATCGAGCGATGTGGTGTTGTCGTCGAAGAAGCTGCAGCAGCATGTGCTGTCGAGCACGGAAGGGGATGCTGGCACCACCACCAGCGGCCAACAACAACAACCAAGCCGCGGCGGCGGTGCAGCTGCGGTTAGCCTAGCCACGTTGCCGCCCGAGATCCACCACCTCATCGCCCAACAGCTCATCTACCCCGACGCGCTTTCCCTGAAGCACACCTGCCGCTACTTTTACTCCCTGGTCAACACCGGCGTCCGGCTCAAGGTCGAATGGCTCGTCCAGCGCCGCATGCTCCACCTCGAGTGCCCCAACGACAAGCGTTGCGACCTGGGAAGCGACTTGAAATTCTGCAGGGGTAGCGTCCCGTACGTACCTCCTTTATTGACCCCTTCCCCCTTTCCGTTCTCAATCCCCGTTTTTGCAGCGAGAGCAGAAGCAACATTGTCCGCCGCAATGCACACATACATTTACTTACTCCGAATTACAGATTGCTCATGCAGCGGCGCCGAGAACACATGGAGTGTGAGTCCCGCCCAGGACTTGGCTGCCTGGTCTTCGGCACGCCCTCATGCGCGCATCGGCCGCAGCTTCAGCGCCGTTGGGGGAAGTGGTTGCGCCTGCAGCTCACGGTAGAGCTGTGGTGGGTTCTCCTGGCGCTGGCGCCCCTCGTGCTCGGCTCGGTGTGGATGTTGGAGGTGGCAGCTTGGGTCCGCCGGGCATAATCGTCGTGCAAATCGAGTGTTCGTGTACAAGTAATTTCTTCTATGGGGTATCAGAATCACTGGCGTTGGCGTGGGGATCTTGGTTGGTTGCAGTTGTCTAACAAGCAAGCGATATATATTAAACGTTTCTGCGGAAGAGTAAAGAAGAAAAGAAAGAAACATTTCTAAACGACTGCCGCCAGCCCAGCGACTGCCACTAAGGTCCAGACTGCCGTGATCCCGCACCACCCTTGCCTCCACGATACGCCATCACTGATCGGGGCCGATTGCGACGCCTTGCCCGTCTGGTTCGTCGCCGCGACGCCCTGGTTCGTCAGCTCCGCAGAGGCCATCTTGCCACCCGAGAAGGTCGCCTGCGTCTGGCTCAGCACCTTATCGACGCCCATCATGGCCTTTTTGAGCCCCGGCTGCGTCTGCGCCGTCATGATGACCTGCAGCGACGCGAAGAGCTGGTCCATCTTGTTCTGCACGCCGGCCGCGTCCTCGACCACCTTGCCGCCGACGCCTTCCTTCGTCATGACTGGGGCCTAGTAAGATTATAGGAGTTGGTAAAAAGTCCCATTTTCCTGCCTGCCAGTCCGTCTTCCCTGGAATGGATGGGCTTACCTTTTCCATCAGCGCCTTTGCCACGGCTTGCACTTTGGGCAGCATGGCCGCGACCTGGCCCGCCACCGCCGAGTTCTCCTTCTCGTTCAGCGGCTTGCTCTTCTTGGCGGAGCCGATGGCGTCATCCAGGGCGGCCTCGGTCGCCTTCTCCGCCTTGTCGGGCGCCGCCAGGGACAGGTACCCGACCTTGTACATGCCGACGGCGCCCGCCCAGCCGTCCAGACTGTTACTGACGGCGCCGATCTTGGCGATAATGTCTTGGGCACCGCCTGCCGCTTCGGGGGCTGCTCCTCGTACGCTGTTGGTGTGAGGTGGTAAGGCGCTGGCGCCAGTTTGCGCTGCCAGGTAAGCAACGGTGGCGAGTGCTGTGATGTATAACTGCATCTTTTTCTTAGCGAAGTGCTGTTGAGACGATGTGAGGAGCCTTGATAGATAGGCAGGTGGAAAGATGCGGGAGACCACAGAATGAGAGAAGGAAAGACTCGATACAGAATAGGGGTCAGAAGTCGGGACGCGGGTACTCGAATATCAAGTATCCCAAGATAGTGTATATTCTGTTGAAGCTAACTCCACCCATAACTGATGTCGTTATCATCTCAAAGGAAGTGTCGGCATTTAGATCGCCGCGCAGTAAATGCCTTAACACACAGATTCATCGTCTCGATGATCCGGCAGCCGGGTCTACCACAGTATCACCTACGTAACATTATCCTTCATTTACGATGTTACGACTGTGCCGATTCCGAACACAGCCTCAACTCCCCGGGTGAGGCTGGTCCTTAGCCCCAAACGAACATCCATGCAGCCCTCGTCCTCCTCTTCGGACGGACGGGAGAACGGAGGTCGAGCTAGTGGAGGGAACGAGTCTCAAGTGGATGCCCAAAGCTCGGATGAGCATCATCCAGCCCTCTGGGCCCTGGCGCAGTTTTTTAAGTTACCGAGCTGCAGGAACCCTCCGTGCCGTGCAAGGCTCCCATCATCTATGCCTAGCCAGTTGATGTTCAGATGAAACGGATTTCTCCGTATACGAAAGCGCAAGTGCAGAGCAGGTGCGGTAAGGCATGAAGAGGGTGATGTAACACCCGATTATCAAAACCCGTGATTCTGGATGCCATGTTGAACGCCGTTTTCGGGTTTCTGATTAGATCTACGGTACTTAGACACGATTGTTGGATCGTTTATCTTGTCCTAGAGACACATCGGATCTGACATTATGTCCCCCGTCTTTCGGTTTATGACATGGCCGACTAACATGCTCGTCTTGTGTTCTGATTCTCCCTTACAAACAATCCCTCTAGTGCTTACCATAACAGAGTGGAAAGCGCAAGGCTCCAAAACCAAGCCGAACTCGGAAAACTTCATAGCCAAGTCTGGAACCCCCTTTCTACTCGCATTTGGCGCGAGGCCTCATTTATCACGTAACCGCCCAGCACCTTGGCTGAGGGTCTTTGTCACGGAGGTACCCGATACAAAAGGTGACTGCACCGCAACCAGTCGCGTATTGGGCATGTCCCTTTTCGTAGCAGGTCGCGAGAACGACGGCTTGAGAAGGACGCCAAGTCATCTTGTGCCGGCCACAGCACGTGTCACGGCAGTGCCCCGTCGTATAAGAAAGGAAGGGAACGACGACAGGTCACACCTCGTCATGACCAGTCTGATGTGGTGTTGTTGTGACTGTTTCCCTTCCTCTTCCTCCATTCGTTTCCTTCCATTTCCTTCTTTTCATTACTCAGCCCCTTCACGGAAGCTTCCTGTTAACCCAGCATGACCGCTGGGAGTCTTGTTGGTCCCTCTGCATACCTCCCAACCAACTTGCTGCCCACCTGAACCGGATTCCCGAAAGCAACATGGCCATCACCACCTGGTTTCTTTGCCTTACCACTCTGGCAGTGGTATCCCAAGGCGCCCGCATCCGAGTCGACGTCGGGTCCAATGGATCGCCCGCCTTTGTCTACACCCCGAAGGTCATATCTGCGCAATTGGGAGACATAGTTGACTTCCACTTCGTCGACGAGAATGCGGCATCCAGCGTGGTACGCGGGGTGGCCGGTGCGCCTTGCACTCCCTTCACGCCCACGAAGAAGGGCTTCTTCAACTCTGGGTTCGTCCTCGGAGACCCAACAGGTGTACGTGTGCTGTTATTGTCGCTGTTCACTTGCATACATGCCCTTTGTCTCCTTTCTTCTCCAAACCCCAAGAAAGGAAAGAACACCCGAGACTGATGTTTGCACCTTCTCTTTTCACTGCATAGAGCAATGTGTTCTCCGTCAAGATCAACGAGACAACCCCAGTCCCAATATACTGCAGCGTGGGCGGGCACTGCCGGGCTGGCATGGTTGGCTACATCAACCCTGGCCAGGGCGACTTCGAAGCCTACGAATCTGCCGCCGCGAAACTCACACAGAACCAACCGCCCCCAATGGTGCCCCAGACTGGCGGGGTGTACCAACAGGGCGTGGACGGAGGCTATATCATGATCACTTTCGTGAACGGTAAGCCATATCGCTTGACCAGTAACAAGTGGGACATATTAATAGTGGTACTGTGGCTAACGAGGTTTCTTCTTAGGCCCGCCCGAAGCCCCCGCCCGGCGCTGGTGCTGGTGGCGGTGGTAAAGGCTCAGGAGGCAGCGCTGGAGTATCAGGTGAGTTTTACATGACGCTTCGAAGACGCGTCCCTGTGCTGATGATGCGTCGTAGATCCATTAGGGTCGGCTGCAGATGCGTTGCTGGGTAACTCCGGTGGGTCTAAGGGTGGTAAAGGTTCGAAGGGACCGAAGTAGCGGGGGGGATCCGGATGACAGGGAAATTGGAACAGAAAAAGTGTTGGTTCGGCTTCAGTGAATAAATTGTACATATCACAATTAACAATGAATTGTAGTACTTGATTTTCCAGGCACCTCTTTTAGAAATCACCCGTAAAGAGCGGGTCAGAATCATCTCTGGCAATTCTTATCTTTTTGTTTTTAGATTGATAGCAACACCCGTTGAGACAGACCTGGGCTGTTCATGCCATTCCTATCCATGACCTGACCACCAACGATCATTGTGGAGTTATTCGCCAGTTTCCAGCTGTTCGTCAGCTTGTTCCCAACTCAATGTTGATTCCCCCGACCACACCTACGAAGAATAGCATCAGTTATTACAAGTCTTCTTGATTTTCGATATCTAGGTCGACCTCTTCAGTTCTACTGGGGACTACGACCCCATCCTCTACTGTGTTACCATGTATTACACGCATGCCAAAGCTGGTAAAGCTCTTCGGCACTTCATTGGTTCATACAACCTCGGGTGACGTCGGTGAGTTCTGCAGATTCGCCCCCGGCGATGACAAGTCACGTGTGCAAGATGTGGGTACTAACAATGACTTCCCAGGTCCGCTGCTTGCAGACTCCTCAACATGTTTCTGATCTCACCCTTGGGTTAAATCGTTTGAAAAGATGTAAACTGTCAGCAGCCCTTGCCTGGAGGGAAAGGAGACCACAAAGGGAGTCCTATTATATCACTATTGCTTTAGAAACACATGGGACAATGCTCATCGGGGCTACGGGAGAGAAGCAGGTTGCCCTGGCTGGCATCACCACCGATGTCTGTAACGTTCCCCAGACCTATAGCGTTCCTAACTTCAAGCTTATTGTCACAAACAAGAAGCTAAACACATGAAGATCAACAGGGGAAAGCACCTCCTTTCTTGCCTTGTCCCTGCGGGAGGCGAGCTACAGCATCTTTGTGAATGTCGAGGCCTCGGGCACCTCCACCGAGCTCGTCAGCACCGTCAGAAACGACCGCATGCGCAAAGCCGGTGTTCAGGTGCTATCAACCTTTGCCATCATGAGCGAGCTTATGTGCGACTGGCCAGAGTGAGTTCCTACTTGCGTTCCCCTTTGTACCCCTTTCCGTTCTTCGCTCTTCCATATGTTTTATTGTGATTATTCTGAAAGCTGACGAGGTTCTTTCTCTTTTCTTTATAGGACCAATGGTGCTGCTGGGCCCTTCCCCTTCCTCGAAATTGACAAGCAATATCCGGCTTACACCATGTTTTCTTGTGTACACCGTGCTGCTGTCGGAAACAGGACTGTCATCACTGGCGTAGACGGGTTTTACCAGACAGGGCGTTCACCTTGAGATGCACCGTGTCGTGGCTTGTATGACGTGCTCGAGTAAGATCGAATTTCCGTGCTGACGATGCGCAAATGAGGAGGGTGATCGGGATCTCGGTCTTCGCTTGAAGTGAAACGGTTTATTAAGAACAAGAGAACAGCAGTGAGACTGCCTAAAGGTGAGCCTTTGTACTTACCGGGTAACATCTTCTGGAACGGAATGCTGACCTTGATGTTTCATTCTCTTTCAACCTTACTTGAGATGTTCCAGATCAGCTCGGAACCCTCCAAGAATGCTCGGTGTTCTTCCATGAAACAACAGAAAGCAAACTTTTCCTTATGCGATGGGTTCTCAAAATGAGTGGAACACTGGTGCTGAAATATGACTGACAAGGTCGTATGCTAAGAACCCAAGCCTTCGTTGTGGGTACAAGGGATATTAACAACCCGAGTACAAACAAGGTCCGTATATATGTTCAACTCCAGTAAAAAGTAGACTTCATGGGACAACCGTGCATTCTCTGAGCCTGTTTTACACAACAGAAGGCAGGAATTCATTTGTTTGTGATGCAACAGTAGTACTAGGACCTTCCGTGTGGCTCCATGTAGCTCCGGGCAGCACCTTCCGTGTGGCTCCGGATAGTTTCGGGTAGCGCCTTTTAAGTGACTCCGGGGGACTCCGGATGTCTTTAGGTAGCACCTTCTAAGTGGCCCCGGTTGGCTCCGGATGGCTCCGGGTAGCACTTTTTAAGTGGCTCCGGGTAATACCTTTTAAATGGCTCCGGGTGGCTCCGGATAGCTCCCGGCAGCACCTTCCGAATGACTCTGGGTGACTCCGGATGGTTATAGAGGGCTCCACTTAGCATATATATCGCCGACTATTATTACCATACAACGGCCCCACCTTCCACCATCCACCTTCCACCTTCCACCTTCCGCAACCTTTCCATCCCGGGTCATTCCATCCTCCCATAGTATCTCAACTCTCTCTCTTCAACAGCATCAATCTACCAGATTTCATCAACATCAATCTACGAGATCACAGATCACGATGCCGGGCAAATCCTGGGATACCGAAATGGACTTCCGCTTGGTCATGGCCATGTTAATGTTCAAGAACGGCGGCCTCAAGGGCTACGATGCTGCTCGGTAAGCAATACTTTCTTCATCCGTCTTCAGTTCCGTTACGCGTCGCCATCGCGATTCTTACTACACGCCTCGAGAACTCTTCGAAAACCTGACTGTCATGGGTCGCGCATTAGCCAGCACTGGCCCAAGGTCCGCGACGCATTCCTGGCCACGCTCGATGAGGGCGACGTCAAGGAGGAGGCCAAGGACGACACCGTCGGCCCTGCCGCTGCCAAGCCTAAGCGACGCGTCCGCGCCGCCGCCAAGCACAAGGCCGACTCGGACGACGAGCAGCTGGATGATGTCGATGACGAGGACGCCGACGCCGACGCCGACGCCGGCCGCCCTGCTGCCAAGAAGCGAGCCCGTCGTGCCGCCACCAAGGACAAGAAGGTCTACTACGTCAGGGAGGAGGATGATGATATTTGAGCTCACATTCACGTAAGTCGACACCTCTACGCAATCATCAATCACTTAGCCATGTACTGACCTTTGTCCCGTTATAGACACAAACTCATTCGACTTCATTAATGGCCCTATTTCTAATGGAAATGACGTAATATCGTCTTCGGTCCTGGTTTTTCTTACATCGCAATACATTGGTTTCGTACATGCAGTCTCATTCTATCGTAGAACATGTTCTCGTGATCGTATCGCCAGCCTGAGTTGCGGTACCGCTAATACCTGCGCCCGCTTATGCCTCCGCCTCCCATACTACCGCCCTGTTTGCCGAACCCGGCCAACTTCCCGAGACCACTCATCATACCGCCACCGACACCGCCGCCCATATTTCCTCCGCCTCCTCCCATCCGGCCGCCGCCACTGCTACCCATCATGCCACCGCCGCTACTTCTTCCCGTGCGACCCCCTAAGTGGTGGCCACCCATGCCGTGCCCCCCGCTATACCCCGCCGTACCCATCTCCGGGCCGTGGTGATGATGTACGACCTTGGTAGGTTGGCTAGAGCCGTAGCCTCCTGTGCCACGTTTTGAAGAGCCGAAACACATTTCGATATGATTGTGTTGGTAGGTTGGGGTGGTTTGAGACGTTGTGACAAATTATGTAACGCCTTGAACCAAATAATTTGGTGCCTGATGTTTTATAAGAAGAGGATTTGGTGTGTGTGTCGTGGGCCTTGTAGGTAGAGTGGTAGATCTGTGTCTTTCCGCTGTCTATTATGCTTTTTCACAATTGGATAATGGATCAAGGAGCTCTTTCAACATCTTGGGAAGAAAACACGATATTTATCAACTTTCTTTTTCGAACCTTGAATAGGAATGGACACACCTCTCCGCCGTGGTTTCGGCGAGCAAGAAGATATCAAGAAACAGGTTCTGGCCCTGACGTAGCAAACACCGTTGTTGACGCTGCGGTGCTTGGCTGACGGTCTCAGAGCTCTGCCAAGCCTTCAAAAATTGCCGTTTGCCGTTCAAGACTCTGACCAGACCACAGCAGATAGCCGTTGGCTGGCGGTGGATCCCTCCATTGCAAACGGGCGGCCCGCCAAGAAAGCTTGTCTCTACCATCTGGATAACACGGAAGCACGTACGATGGCTAGGCGCACGTCAGATGTCTCGAGTCCCCAGCATCTCGGCCTCTTTGCCGAATTATCTGGAGCGACGGCGAACGGGGCCAGAGCAGGGTTTTATACTAGTATTTCCTCCTTTCTCCTTTATGTACCAGCGGCCGCTTGCCAAGTAATGTTGAGTCCTTACTAACTAATTAGAGGGGATGCATAGTTCCAGGTTGCACTTGAAAAAAGCAACTGCAAGTCGCTAAGGTTCAAGGAGTATCCCCTCAAAATGGGTGGTGGGTGGCTCAGGAGGCTTCCAGGGATCGTTCAGGGGTTCACTTGCCATATAAGCGGGGCTCCACAGCCACTTAAACCTTTGACGCGTCGTTCCGTGCCCGACCCGCGTCGCGACTTTTGATTACTTACCAGGAGTCTTCCTTCATCGCGCCTATATGCCTAGCAAATTACCAGATATCACTTGAGATCCAATCCTGGGAGGGAACGGATCGGTAAGCGACCGCATTGTTTTGACATGGACCATGGCGCATCCCAGAGCCGGAGCAGCGCCGCGCCATACCCTCTATGGAGTGCCTGCACCCCGAGTACAAGCCAGCGCTAGCCGCATGACAAACCTATACCACAAGTTGGGTCAGTTAGACCCCGACAGGACATTCCCTTTGGACCTCGTCCATATACTGGTCAAGGCTGCCTTCCGCGACCCCGCCATCGCGCTGGATTTAGACAATGCAATCCAGCGCCAATACCTCTTGGCCCCGGGCGGTCTCCAACCCGCGCAAATGGGCCCACCAATACCGGGTGCACCTGTGCAGCCCCCAAACAGCTCTGGAGTGCCGTCGCCTCCCATCCTGTCACCAGACACACCAACACCACCAGCCCCCACCGCGGCTCCACCAGCACCTGCACCCAGGCCATCCTCTAACGCACCCAGCATTCCTGCTTCTCGCGTGCCAGCTGCGACGGGCCAGAAACGGCCAGCGTATGGCATGCCGTCCGTACCACTACCACCGCCCCGCCGAATCAGGACAGAAGCGCCCATGCCCCTGACTGGACCCGGGTCTGCATCCCAGCCTTTCATAATACCCGAGGATCCTCCCACTCCGCCCAGGGCGAGTCCGCGACGCCCAGTGCCTCCGCCGAGAGAAAGTGAAGTGAGGCAACCCAACTACCGAAATCTCGAGGCCTTCCTGAAAACGCTCGAGGCTTTTGATCGCGACGCCCCTGTTCGGATGGGAAGCGGGAGGGATCGGTATGCAACGCCTACTCCGGATCATGATCAGGAACCGATGGAGTATTCCGATTACGAATCAGAAGGAAACGACGATGTAGAGGAGGACGATGAGATTATAGAAGTTGAGCCCCCGAGCCCCGCGAGAAGCAGGCCAAGTACGACAAGCTCCTCAAGCAAACCGATCGCGACCTGGGCTGGTACGGCAAGTACGACCGTTGCAGTGAGTGGAAGGAGGAGGAGTTGGCCGTGGCCGCCTGCGACCACATCGGGGTGCGGCTCGGCAACCTCGCCAAAGCCATGGGGCAGCACCGTTCCTACGCCAACCGCCTGCACGTCCTCACCGTGATGCGCGAGATCCTGATGTCTTGCCTCAAGACTTCCGGGTGCGAAGTCGGCTCGCAGGTTCGCAACTTCGGGATGGACTACGACGGTTCGTTCGTCTCGGCGGTACAGGCGATGACGCCCGGGCAGCGCCGGAAGGTCCGGGCCGAGGGCGGAGGCGCTTGGGTCGATCGTTTTTGCGTGGTAACGCGCGAGGCTCGGTCCTACTGGACTTACGGGAGGCTGTGTGACGCCTTGGTGTTGCTGGA
This sequence comes from Apiospora saccharicola, assembly GCA_038363915.1. Taxonomy (NCBI): domain Eukaryota; kingdom Fungi; phylum Ascomycota; class Sordariomycetes; order Amphisphaeriales; family Apiosporaceae; genus Apiospora; species Apiospora saccharicola. Next base: position 3,153,954 of record JAQQWM010000006.1, read on the forward strand.
TCCCAGACGGGCGAGAAGGGTGAAGCCTTGGGGCGACCATATCGGTTGACAACCTGAATGCGCTGGGCCGGAGATGAGATAATGCTTGGAGTGTATACCAAGGCTACTTGACCATAGCTATGGCAGACGACGAATAGCATTTACGCGATTCGCGAGCACGCAGGTACGATCTTACGCATCTTGATCCCAGGGTATGACACTTGTCTGCGCTGTAAGGGATGAAGGTCAAGCAACGAGCTACCAATCAACATTAATATTGCTGATCATATTCTGCCGTTCGAGAGTAAATATGGTTACAGACTCCTACGGCTTGGCCGTCAATCCGGTGCTAAACATAATACCAAATGAAGGCAGATAGGACAGGAAATTTGCCTTGGTTTGCTGAACCCCTTCAACAGTTGCGCTTGGACGTTACAACCAATTATGTTTCTCCGCGGAGACCACACTACGTCAATGGAGTTCTGCCATTGCGTTACAGGTTGGACCGAAGGTTTGACAGCAATCGGGAAAGACAGGAGCCGAGACAGATTATAGGTGCGATTGGATGGTTGATCCACTGTGGCACAAGTAGTACCACTGTACTCAGCAACATTGAAGGTTGGCTGCCTTGTGACATTGGCGGCAGTTGGCTTCCCCCAAAGCCGGCACTCTCAAATAGATCCAGCACGTTATTGTTTCCGGCTCGAAGGCATATCTACTGACTTACATGTGCAGTCAAATATGCATATACAGTCTGTCTTATTTTCAAAGTCGTCAATCTCTGCCAGTCCCGTTCTCCATTGTGTATCAATAAACATCGAGGCCTCTGCTTTATCAATCAGATACTACATTGCATTCTACGATCGTTAAGCTTCTTCATCTCTTCTTCTTCGATTTTCCTGCGGAGCCCAGACAAGATGCGATTTGCATATATTGGAACCTTTGCCGCTGCATTTGCGATCGTGGTAAGTTTGCAAGTCGAGCTTCAAAATGTGGTACTGATAGCAACAGTTTCTGATCCCCATCAAGGTCATCAGTGCCGAGCCTCCGATTCCAGGGTACGGCGTCGGCATCCTACAGTGGAAAGTCGAAGTTGCACCCGGCCAAACAGAGGTCCTAAACGGCACGGTCCAGCAAGTCTATGAGCAGATCCTCCAGATGAACCCGGATTTCCAGCTCAGCGACGCTCACTTACGGTCTAGAGGGCTGCGACCGCAGAAACGAACGTCTACTGTCCGGTGTGGAATCTATGACCCTGGCTTCACGTGGGCCATACAAGATGGCATCGACTACCTCCGCCGTGTGCCCGGGAGGCCAAGTGAAGACCCGGGCCCCGGGAACTGTGGTCAGGTCAGCTGCTCCTACAACTCTGCCATCTGGTGGTGCAACGAGGTGAGTCTCTATCCATGATTGATGAGGAGGGGCTAAGTGCCATCACTGTCATGCGGGCTGACCACGGATGGCAGAGCCCGGTCACCAAGACTCTGAACAGCTGGGACATGATAGCCAACGCCGCCCAATTTATGTTGCAGAATTGTGACTATGTTGGGGGTTTGATCTCGGGGCAGAATCTTGACTCGGACAACTGGAGCACCAACATCGGGCACGCTCGGTGCCGAGAATCAGTCTTCCTTGGGGTGGGACATGGTTATCTCAAATTGGTTACTGAACGGGAAGCGTCATTTCTGAATGTGATTTCAACAGAGTAATTCCACTGTTTTACTTTTCTTAGCTAAGCAAGTCGTATCACCGAGATAGCCTCTAACAATCATTGCTTATAAACCTATATTCATTCTAGGGGGCAAGGGCGGTGGGTAGATGATAGTTGATTCTGAGGTAGGTAGCTGCTACACAACGCTCGTGCTCATCGCGAAGTGTGCTACATCTAATCGCCAGACGCCTCAAGGTCCCATATAACCCCCAAAATGTACCTTGTTTCCACCATGTAGTAAATATCATGTATGCGATGAGAGATAGTTGCGAATCAAAGCGGCCTTGGCCTCGTAGTCAACGAGCTCGGTTCTAAGCTCGGCAGTGATCAACATGGCAAGTCGGATCTGCCTGCGCAGGATTGGGGGGCTTGGCTGCGATTGCTCCACAATCAGCGATTGTAGGTATATGAAGGCATTGACACTGCCGTCGGAATAGACGAACATCCGTTTCAGCTTGGAAATCTTGGCTTCAAGCTTGCGGGGTTTTCTTAGGCAATCGTGCTCGGTAAGCATGTTTTCGGTAGGCATATTGTCGTCTGTGTGCTAGAGCGGTCGCGTGTGATAAACAGTATTAGCAGCCGTGGCTTGTTGGTCGTGCAAGTGTCTAGATAGCTGGTGTATAACTGACCAGAGGTATTATATAATGCCTTGACTTAACCCCAATGCTGTTGTAGCCGATGTGCTAAAATTGAATGATCTAGGATGAACTAGGGGCGTTTTAATACGAATTGACTGATCTAACATCGAATCGATATCTAATCAAATGGGAATAAAGAGATTTCTATTGAGCTCCGGGTGTCCCTAGATTTATCTCCTACCATTGTGACCTTTTCAACTAAGAACCCATTACCAGATTTGTCTAAAACTTTCCTCTCATCCAGGCTAATTTAGGTCTGGAACAACTATCAATACATTCGCTTACCAGTTTAATAATCTTGAACTATATTAGCTATATAATTCGGAATGGACGGTTATTCCAGCGTTAAAAGTCGGAAGCGTTGAGAAACATTTCACCGTTAACTCAGTGGCCAAATATTACCAGATTTTGGTGCTGCAGCTCAACGCTTGCTTTTAACCAGCCTACCTACTTACTCTGCTATGGTAATGCTTTGGGATCTTTTCCCGTCAGGTCCAAATTGCTTAGGCGACGTTTGGCGGGTTCAATGGTAGGCCGGACTCTAGGCAGTTGGTTTTAGCTCAGACTCAACCCCAAGCTGAAATGGCTGGGACACAAAGAAGTAGGGGAAAACGCATTTACGTCGCGCCAAAAAGACAATAAATGACTCGGTTCCAGGAATATCTCAGCAATACATTTCGTGGAGTAGAGAGGTGGAAACGTAATGTGTACCGTCGAACCCGATGGATCAGATCTCTCGCCAGCCGTTGTCCTTGGCAACGTCAATCAAAAAGGAGCAAAGTGCCAATTGGATGCCAAAGTGATTAGTGAAATTACAATTTGTAAGTAATTGTAATATTTTAACAATTCTTTCTGTATACAATTGCTTTTACAACCTTGCAACTTCTCGTTATCATTCGTCCCTAAAGATAACTAACTCCTCCTTATAAACAGCAAAGAGCTTGTCGGTCATCAACAACAGTTCACTGACGTTTCATATGAGGCTTCTATAAGAAGAAATCATATCGCCTCCTTTACTTGATGCAGGGACGTTTTACGGTTAGGCAATGGCGTGATGGGCATTTGCTCATGAGTGGACGCGATCACGACTTGCGGCGCCAATCACCACACTTCTACCCCAACAAGATTCCACCCTCGGAAGCAAACCCCTCTCACCCTCGGGCAATTCCAAAGCCGTTGGGGCCAAGCATATATACATTTCCCGATTTCACCATGCCCGTATCGACAACATTCCTATGTTTCTTCGACGCAAGGCCATATAACTTCACAAAATCATCATGATACAAGATGCTCGCTGGGTGTTGAGCGGCTTGGTCGCTTGCGTCCCACTGGTGCTGGCTAGCCGGGGGCCGTTTCTGGAGCAGGTCAGCAATGCTACGTGGATATTCGGCAACGATTTGTGGAACGTGACACAAGAAGCGGTATACGCCTCCAAGTTATACCTTCGTGGATCTGAGCTTGTTGGGTCAGCCACGGGGCACTACATGGGATACGGTATGTCCAATATCTGAACCCTTGCCGAACCATTCCCAATCCTGATGTGTACTCAAGACGGAGAAAACAACTTTGCTTGGACCTCAGCTGCCATCACTTCTCGAGGCAAGGACTACATTGATGTGGGCTTCTCATGCAACGAAGGGGAATTGCACTGGGTCATCTTCGACGATCTGGCTGGTGCATACCAGTACTTTGTCAACCGAGCCCTGCGGGACATCAGCATCCTGCGGACTCTGTGGCGCCTGGATCCAGACCTTTTCCTAAATGGTAGAACCTATCTCCGCGACCAGACCCTCCCGGATTTCTCGCTGTACCAAAACGCAACAAAGGTCCAGGACGAGACGTGGCAGTTGGCCAACGGCACGTTCCTCACCAAGTACGACTTCTCCGACTACGTGCGGGAGCGAGACTTCTACGGTATCTACGGCCCCAAGGTTGGCTCTTGGTACATGCATCCGGGGACGGACTACCACAACTCTGACCACCTGAGCCAGACATTGACGGTATGCTGAGCCTGTCTATATCGGAGTAGCGGTGCTGACTCGGCGACAGGTTCACCGCGAATCTGCAACGGGAGATAGCGTGCAGCTCAACGTAGTCCAGGACACGTCACACTTCCGCGTCGGGGAAAAGATTGCCCAGCCTGCTGATAAGATCTGGGGACCCTGGCTGTGGTATCTGGTAAGTGGTCCTTATCATAATTATCTGACGTGGCTCGTGCTCAGTGCTTCCAGAACGATGGGGATGTCAAGAACGCCGAAACGAAAGCCCGGGAGGAGCTTGCCAAGTGGCCGTACCCGTGGCTGAAGGATCCTGCTTACCAAAGCCGCGGCGGAGTAACCGGCCAACTACGTCTTTCCGATGGACGACCAGCGTCAGGAGCAGCCATCTTCCTCGGGGAGACGGACACCACTCGAAGGCCGTCCGTGCAAGGACGCAACTACTACTATACTACCCAGGCCGATGCTGAAGGTCGGTTCTCGCTCCAAGACGTGAGGACCGGTACGTACGGAATTCACGCCTGGTCGAACGGTGGCGCGATATACGCGGTGGAGGGGCTTCATGTGGGATAGCATCGTTTTGGAGTGGGTTTAAGCTGCAGGAATCTCCCCGCCATATTGGCTGATAACCAGTCGATCGCGGAGTGTGCATTATCAATCTCGCCAAAGTACCATCATACATATGTGGATCCACTCGTACTATGCCCGTCAGTCGAGCCCTGCAGGACATAGTAAGCATACTTCGGTGAAACGAGGTATCAACACAGATAATCAATCCCAAGGGGGTGGTCAGAAAGCCTTTTCAAGCCAATAAAGTCATATGATCAGTCAGACACGATGTAACACAGCACCATCCTATCAAAGGCCGAGCCCGGTGGCCCAGGGCCTCGGCTGAATCGAAATTGCCAAGCCAAACCAATCAGATCACGACGTTGGTTTGGAGCTGCATCCCTTACGCAGCAAAACAAATGTTCCCTATCCAACGATTCCAGAAACCTACAAATACTGACCCGTCACCATCCCAAGCTACAAGAATCGTTTGATTGACCGTTTCTTTTTCTTCCTCGTCTGTTTAGATATATACACCCTGCCTTAGAACACACTGCGTTACTGCTTGCATACCGCCATGTCGTCCAAACCAGCCCTCCCCGCCCGCTACGAGATCCGCCCCCTCGGCCCGGAGCACGCCGAGTGGGCCAAGGCCATCGTGACCCACAGCAACGCCTTCGGCTCGCCCGTGTGGAGCGTCATCTGGCCCGACGAGCTGACGATCTGCAATTACAAGGTGTTCGACACCCTGGACCACATGATCGACCACCAGATCGCGTCCGGTCTCTCGATTGGCCTCTTCGACACAGAGTACCAATACAAGCGGCCCGAGTCGGCGGCCACAGGCGGCAAGCTCTGGTGGGACACGACGGACCTGAGCGCCGACGGCGATAAGCTCATGGCGCAAATGGACTTCCCCCTGCTTTCGGTCGCGCTCTCTTACGATGGTTTTGTTCCGTTCGACATGTCCAAGATCGCGCCCGTGGGGGCGGTGCTGGCGGGGTTCGGCGAGTCGATACACGCGCTCGAGGCCCTGGACAAGCGCGACCCGGCCTCGTGGAAGCCGACGGGGCCGGGGCAGGTGCTGATGCGCAACGCCACGGCCACCAAGCTGGACGAGGGCGGCAAGGGCCTGATGAGCCATCTGGCGCGCTACCTCATGCGCCGGGCGGCGGACCAAGGGTTCCGGGGGATCCAGATCGAGGCCTACAACGACCGCGTCACCGGGGTCTGGAGCAACCCGCCGCCGCCGTTCAAGGGCGAGATCGTCTCGAGCCTCAATGCCTGGACCTGGGAGCACGAGAACGAAAAGGGGGAGAGGGCGTACCTGCTGCGCCCCTCTAAGCAGGATCTCAACAAGATCTATGTGACTCTGAGAGAAGAGGCCTAAACCCCATTTCAATTTATCCTGATAGGATCTTGCAGGTAGTTGGCGTTTGCTCATATTACCTACGGTCCGACCTACGGTCCCCACCCTCGGGTGTCGGCCCGTAGCATCAGAATCGATGGACGTTGACATAAAGACTTTGGAAGCGGTGTAGAATTACAAACGTAGAGCCTAGAAAGACTGTATTTTCCCCTATGGGCTCCCCCGCATGGGCGCTTGATGCGGGGATGGGTTAGTGGAAGTTGGGGTAGTTATGGGGCTGACAGGGCAGAAACGCCCGGGGGTTAAGATTGGGACGGACGCATCTTGATCCTAATTCCATCAATCAAATCCCTCTGCCAAGGATGCATCGCGAGACTGCACGTCAACAATATTCTCTGCCGTCTTCCCCAATTATCTAGCCCATCACTGCTTCGATACAGCAGGTCGGAAGCCACTAGCCGTCTGACGCTATTGGTGGAAAGATAAGCTGCAGCTGGCGGTTTCCCAGTATATTGGTCTGGGTATTGGAGATTCCAAGTCAGCACTATTTCGCTTACGACCTGGGGTAAATGCAGGCACCGCTTGGCTAATGGGAGAAAATGGGGAATCGTGTATACCGACGAACAAAGATAAAAAGTCGAACATTATCCTGCTCGCCATGTGTTTCTCGAGACCGTTTCCTCAGTCTCGCTTTGTGCTGCAGCCGTGTCGTAATCAAACATCATGCGGTCCTCTTCCATCCTCCTAACCGTCTCCGCCGTGGTAGGCGCAATTGCCCACCACGTCGAGCTGCCTGCCGGCGTTCCCCGAAACATCGACGAGTTCCGGGTCAAGCATCCTTACAAGAGGTCCGAAGGATGCGGCACGCGCCCCATCGTCAAGATACGGGCCTCCGCCAACGACACGGACGACGTGGCCGACGACTTCCTCGAGGGTCTGCACAAGGCCAACAATGGCGGCACTCTGTACCTGCCCAAGGACGACCTGTACGTCATCGGCAAACCGTTGGACCTGACCTTCCTCGACGACGTGCAGATCCACTGGGACGGCGAGGTGAAATTCACCAACGACACCCCCTACTGGCAGGAGCACGCCTTCGCCCACCCCTTCCAGAACTCGCTCATGTTCTGGAAGTGGGGCGGGCGCGACGTGCGCATCTACGGCGAGGGCGTGCTCAACGGCAACGGGCAGCGCTGGTGGAACGAGTTCGCGGGGCTCGAGATCCTCGACCCCAGCAACACGTACCTGCGGCCCATCCTCTTCTACGGCGAGAACCTGACCAACTTTGCCATGGAGGGCATCCATCAGAAGGACTCGCCCTGTTGGACCAACTTCATCGTCGCCTCCAAGAACGTTTCTTTCACGGATGTCATGTGCACCGCCGAGTCCAACAACGCGACGGCACTGCCCAAGAACTCGGACTTTTTCGACTCGCTCAATATTGAGGATCTTACCGTCGAGCGCGTTTGGGTCAACGTTGGTGATGACTGCTTTTCGCCCAAGTCTAACGCTACGAATGTCCACGTCGATACCATGTACTGCAATGGTGAGTCGTCCACTGAGAACCCTTGATATCGGAATATGCTGACCCAGTTCAAGGCACGCACGGCCAATCGATGGGGTCACTGGGCCAGTACTCCGGCGAGATGAGCTTCGTCCAAGACGTCGTCATCGAGAACGTTTGGCTCCTCAATGGCCAACACGGAGCTCGTCTCAAGACCTGGGCCGGACCTGACATTGGCTACGGCTTCATTGACAACGTCACTTTCCGGTAGGCAATCACTCACATACCATTTATACACAACGAAATATACTGACTGCTGCGTAGCAACTTCTGGCAAGCAAACAACGAATACTCCGCCTTCATCGACTCCTGCTACTTCAACGTAAGTTCCCGGATTCTTCTTTACTCTTCCCGTCTTGTTCAGGGCAGACAGCTAACAGCGCCAACCAGATCAACTCGTCGACCTGCGCCGAGTACCCGTCCAAGATGAACATCACCAACATCCTGTTCGAGAACTTCTCCGGGTACACGAGCGGCAAGTACGGCATGGCCGTGGCCCGGCTCACGTGCTCGACCAACCCGGACGCCGTGTGCGAGAACATCGAGTTCCGCAACTTCACCGTCAAGAGCCCCTGCGGCGACGATGACGACAAGCCCGTCATCCTCTGCGACGGCATCAAGGGCGGCATCGGCATGGACTGCATCCCCGCCGCGTCGGACGAGGCCAAGGCCGCGCTCAAGAAGAAGTGCTCGGTGCCGTTGGCGGACATAGAGCCTCCGTTTTAGGGGCTGGGCAGCATCATTAGTCGGCCAGTTGGAGACTGTAGTGATCCAGAGCTAGTATTATGCAGAACAGAAATGCGTATTCTTAATTTAACCTCTTGGAATTTAAAAAAAGAATTTACAATAATTAAACAGGGGGTGGTGTGCGAGAGCTATGTAGCAGCTACCCCTAACGGAAACCTTAAGATGCACCCACGCCTTAGTATAGTAAATAAATGCACATACTAGGGGAAAAGCCTAGTATTAGAATTATTAATATAGATAAAAGTATATAAATATAGTAATTCGTTTTCAAGGTACTACCTTAAAAAGAAGGTAGAAAAAATAAACGACGCGAGCAGGATTTGAACCTGCGCTCCCGAAGGAAATAGATGCCTAGAATCGGAGATCCAGTTCTAGTCTATCGCATTAGACCACTCTGCCATCGCGCCCTTGGTTTTGGTTTTTCCATGTTGTATGTAAAAGCTTTGCTTATTACGGTATATGTTAAGGAGGGCAACGAGCTGCTTATGGAAAGCCGGCGACGACTTAGCTGCTGGCTGGGTGGGCAAGCGATAGACTACCGTCAAGGTACATGTAGATTGGAGGGCGCCCATAGAGAGTTTTTGTTTCACTTGGTTGTGATGTCGCTGAATCGGATACGGTCAAACGAGAAAGGCGACAAGCATATTATATTTTAATTATTAGTATTCCATTATAATTGATTAACTATAGATTATAGATTTAATTAGATTAGCCATCCGTCATATCGTATAAGACGAGCGTGATTCCCCCTTTTTCTTTGTTTTTCTCCGAACACCCTCGCATGCAACCCATTAAAATGTAGACCACCAACCCACCCACTCACTCCCGTCATCAACTTACTTCAGGGTGACCCGGAACGTCTTCGCCATACTAGGCGTGCCGCTCGCCGACAGCGCAAAGAGGTAGTAGTACCCGGGAAGCAGCACCCCGCTGTCGTCGGGGAGCATGACCGAGTAGCGCCCCTTGCACTGGTGGACCTTGGTCAGGGGGACGCGGCGCTGGTCCGTGTTGATGGAGTGGGTGGCGGAGCCCATGCGGACGAGCACGAACGAGGTGGCGGGCTCGGCGTCGCGGTTCATGGCGATGGTGAACATGGCGCCCACTTTCGCGGTTGAGACGGGCACGTTCGCGATCTCGGGCCGGGCGGCGGCGCTGCCGTCCGGGTTGAACAGGTAAGGGGGCGAGAAGATCTGGCCGTCGGCGTGGTCGACGCTGCGGTCGCAGTTCTTGGTCGAGGCGTGGGGGTTGGCGACGTAGCAGAGGCCGCCGCCGCCGCTCCAGACGGTGCCGTCGGCCAACAGCAGGGCCTCGGAGTGGTAGTTGCGGGCCACGGCCTCGGGCGCCATCTTGGCGAAGGTCTTGGTCTGGGGGTTGAAGAGCTCCGGGGTCAGGACGCCGTCCGTGTCGGTGAAGACGTGGGCGGTGGGCTGGCCGCCCGTGATGAGCACGGTGCCATCAGGCAGCACGACGGCGTTGGAGAAGGCGCGGGCGTAGTTCATGTCGCCGACGCGCTCGACCGTCGCCGGCTGGTCGGGCTCGTCGATGGTGGTGATGTGGGCATGCTTGTTGGCCGCGCTGTTATCGTAGTCCTGGGCGCCGCCGGCCGAGAAGATCTTGCCGGGCTCGTACATGACGTTGATGCCGCACATGGCGTCGACGTCGTCGCGAACGGAAGAGGGCGTGACGGAGCCGGCGCCGTTGGTGCCGTACCAGTGCTGGGCCTTGCTGGGTCCGGCCTGGAAGACGGAGCCGTTCTTCCAGCCGTACAGCCACGCGTGGTTGTCCTCGCGCCAAATACCCTCACGGTCGACAGTCAGCATGGGCTTGACGTCAGCGCCCTTGAGCAGGGTCCACTCGTTGGTGGCCGGGTCGAAGACCTCCCCGACCTTGCCGCCACGGCCGCCCGAGTAAGAGCCGCCAATGGTGAAGACGTTGCCGTTGGACAGAGTCGCCGAGGACTGGTAGCCACGGGCAATCTTCATGTCGGGCCCCTCGGTGAACTCGTTGGTGGCCGGGTCGTAGAAGCTCGTCTTCTCGGCGTCGGAGCCGCCGGTGATGATGATGCGACCATCCTCGAGGGAGCTGATGCCCGGGCAGAACATGTCGTGGTGGGTATTAGAGACGGTGCGCTCCGAGACGGCACCAGTCTTGAAGTTGTAGTCGGCAAACTGGGTGTAGCCCGAAGCACTGCCAAAGTTGGCGGCGCCCCACGACGAAAAGACCATCATGCGCGACGGCTCGGGGAACTCGGGCACCACGTAGGCGGCGACGGGGATGATGGGCAGTCGGATCAGGTCGCCCCACTTGCCCATCTTGGAGACATCATACGTCTGCGGGACATAGATGACATCGAACTGAGCATCCTCAACCCACTCCAGAAGAGTTCCGTCCGTGGTTTGCTTGATGTGGCAGATCCGGTTGGTCTTGTCGTAGACAGCCTTGTCACATCCGGCCGTGTTGCTGCACAACTTAACGCAGTCGTCGGTGGACGCGCAGTTCTTCATCTGCCGGGCAGACTTGCCTTGCAGGTCGGTATTAGGGCATACTTGGTAGTCGTTTCCGCCAATGGCCTGGGCGATGGTGGCAGTCGGGCAGTCGGCAACGTTGAGGCCCTTGACGAGAGCCGAAGCAGCTCCGATCTGTATGCCGAGGCCCGCGGCCTTCTTGATATTGAACACCATATTAAGTGAGTGTGTGTAGTGGAAAGTTGGTAAAGAGAGTCAGGAAATGATTCCAAGAGAAAAGACAGTGATGTGTGTGTATTACACTTGAGCTGGTTGAGCGAAAGAGTGTATATGCCAACGAGTTAACGATGACAGAACGAATGAGTGTGAATGAGGGTTCAAAAAACGAAAGACTACTGCCGTATAGAGGACGGTCAGATTTGCATGCAGGCTATTAGAGAAGCTTGTGAATGAGCCAGAAGCATACCTCCCAAGAAAGAAGAAACTTTGGATGCGGCCATCGTCCGAAGTCTTATACAAAGACCGGACGAACCCCACGACCCGACGAACCATCCTTAAGCTTGACCATTATGACTTTTTCGGTAGGGGTACTCGCAGCGTGTACGGCAAAAGCCAGGATCATGGAAGAGTCTTGCCGTTATGCCTGACCCAAAGCTGTGCTGTGTTGCAATGCGGGAGGGTAGGATCAGGGCAGATGCGGGTACACCCTGTCAAGGGTCCGGCGGTTGTGAGGTTTGGCAGACGACCCCGTACTATGCAGGCCAATCTATTGGCTGTGGCACTGCCAAATCGTCGTAGGGAGTGCGAAGTGGTGGGTCAAGAAAACGGTAGAAGCGACACTTAAGCGGCGCTGACTATGTATTTTAATTTCTTACTCTTTCGCTCTGTACCGTATTCGGGCGCTCCCGAATGTTTTCAGGTGAATGGGCGGGCAAAAGAAAGGCTAGAGGCGACGATGTCACTCCGATAACGAACGGAGGCACCAAAATGGAAAGTCTAAAATGAATAGCACGGGGATAGGCACCGGCGCCGCCTCCGTCGCACAGGCGTGGAAAGCCCCCCACCATCCCAGCGGTGGATCACTCTCAATCGCCATAGCCTCAAAGACGTAGTTTCCAGCGTGGGGTCCCTGGCTGTCAAGGGTCCTATTACCCGCAAAACCGCTGGTTGCTAGCACCCATTCGTCCTTGGCGCTTGGACGACCTGAAACTCGGGATGAGAAAAAAAGGCTAGCAAAGGGGGAATCTGACTGCATCAAGACCCGTCATTTCCAAAAGCCAGCGCTTCCTTGCGATTCTATAGCACATCGTATGGTTGGGATCGAAGATGTGACAAGATCGGACCTGACCTGCATCCCGACCAAGCGGGCGGGCGCGTGCGTTTCTATTCTGCAGATCTTGGAAATCCGCACGTGGGTTGTACCAGCTCGTAACAATATATTAGATGAGAGAAATTTGTCGCTTTGACATGTGCATCATCCCCGTGGTGGACCTAGAGGCTCTGCCGTCGGCCGAAATCAGAAAGGGATTCCGACCTAAATCCGGTCGGAATCCCAGACTCACACAAGGAAACAGGCGCCCATTCTTTCGGAGGGATGCCCCGATCCACTGCTTCAATGCTTTTATGCAACAGTATGTAACACCCGACTGACTCGCACCAAGCTGTCGTCATCCACCTTATCGTACCTTATACCTTACAGCTCCTCTCCGCCGATGTCCAGCGCCGAAAAGCGACTCCCCCGAGCGGTCGAGTAGTTGAAGCTGTCATCCGATTGCTTGGACGAGCCGCCCCCATCTTTAACCTTGTTCAGTATGTCCTGCACGGCCCAGCTGATGCGCTCGGCCCCAATGCGTGCTCCCACCAGGTTGGGTGCTCCCGGGCCCAGCTGCAATGCTCCGAGACGACCGGTCAAGAAAAGGGGCACGTCTTCCCTCCACTGCATGTCGTCCGTTATGCACGGGAGTCCACCGCAGCTGGCCACTGGGAAATCCGCAAGCAGGTTTTGCAGGTACGGCAGAGTCGTGAAGTCGGTCTGCACCCCTGTGGCATAATATATGTGATCGAATAGCGGCACTGCCTGGTCCTGGTCCTGTTCCTGGTCCTGATCTTGGTTCCGATCGGGCCCATCGAACTCGACCCTCCAAGTTTGAGTCGATTCCTGCCATTGTCGGGAGCGCAGGGTAGTGTTCCGACACAGTGTCAGCTTCCCCGTCGCGACATGCTTCTCGACTATCTTACGGTACGGCGACGTGATGCTGCCGCCGTTTCTCGCCGTCTTGATCTTCTCCCACCGCTCTTCGTCCGTGTCGGCGGACCAGAACGCAGCCTGTTCAAAGTTGCGAAACTTGCCAACCCACTCGAGGCCAACATCGAAAGGCTTGACCTTCAACTCCCCTCGCACTATGTCACTTCTGGGTTAGCAGCATGAACTTGATGGGGTGTTTCAATGGAATGTGGGTTGGCCACGAGGGAAAACTTACTGATAAGCCAGACTTTTGAAACACCCCTCCTGATTGCCAGATCTGCGAGCTGGGCAGAAGTGAGGCCGCCCCCCACAACCAGAATGTTGGTCACCTTTTTCGAAGCAATCTTCTCTTTTACACGCAACGACGGGAAATTCCGGATCTTCATGGCATGTGTGATGGCATCACTGCCTTGGTCCATTGGGCCCGGTATCGTAGGTGCATTCGCTGGACCCACCGCGAGCACCGCGACACGCGAGTACCGAGTTGTCTTGTTTGTACGGATGGTAAAGACCGGCTCATCTCGACACACGTCGTCGACAAAGCCATAACGGATATCCTGCACCTCTTCGTGCTGAATAACATCGCGTCGCAGGCTGTACCGGTCGATGAGGCAGTCGCAATGGGCAGAGAAAAGGGGCGTCGATGGGACAAAGTAGTCGTTGCGGTCGCGCTCGTCGACTGTAGGCTCCGCTCTGGGCCTCTCAGAGGTCAGCAATGGCGACAATGGACCGACAAGGGATTGTTGTTGAAGGGGCGACTCACTGTTTCCGGGCCCTCTCTTTCTTACGCTGATGCTTGCTCACTTCTTTGCCAACACAACCGCAGATTTCCCGCAGCTCTTTGCCACGACCACTCATGTGGGCGTACGACAGGAGGCCGTCTCGCTCGGCCGGGTCAATGTGGAAGAACATGGGGCTGCGCAGGTGCGAAATGTCAAAAGTCTTGAAGAGGGTGTGCCAACGGGTCATCCACTCGTCGCCGGTGGCATCCAGTACCGTCATGTCCAACAAGGCAGCTCTGGGCTGGCACCGGCAGTCGGCGGGACGGACGGCGCCCGTCTTGTAGTTCTTGATGGACATCTTCCGAGAGTGCTTGCGTATCCAGTGGTACCGCTGGTGTTCCTCGTCGGTGAAGGAGGCGGCTGGCATGCGCTCGCTGAGCCGACTGGCGACGGCGAGGCCGGCCGGTCCACCCCCAATGATGATAACATCCTTGAGTTCGCTGTTGGCTGTGAATTCGGGAATCATTTTGGAAAAAGTACTACTACTAGCGATTGCCGAAGTATGTTGAATGAAACCCGTTGCTGGTGGCTGAACTTAAAGCGCATCTTGATATACCTAATGGTTTCGGGCCAAGGACCTTGAGGGACATGCCTCTGATGTCAATGCCATCAAGGTGCTCGCACTCTATGCAAACCTCCGTAAGCCGATTCGATCAATCATAGGGACCATGGCCGAATACGTAATGAATTTCGCTGAATCTTTATTTATTGTCGTTACTCCATTGACTGGGGGGCCGGAACCTGCGATCTCGTCGGAACCCGTCCTTTGCGGATCAGGAGCCACGTGACCAGTTTTCACTCAAAGTGAGTCGCGACGTGATGGGCCACCGCAGCCTCGTCACCCTCGAAAGCGCTGCACACGGGACAGGTGGCAGTGGCCGATACCACATCGGCAGCGGGGTTCGCATTCGAGCCCTCGCCAATTGACGCTGACGCTGACGCCGCCGCCCCGTCAGTGGCCGCCTTTCGTCCCTTCTTCTTCTGCTTAGCCGGCTTTATGTACGCCGCGAGGTCAATCTGCTCCGGCGGCGGCTCAAAGTGGCCGTCGAAACGCACATCCTGGTACTGCGGCCGCTGGCGCCCTCGTTCCTGGTAAACTGTATGGGTTGAGGGGCCGTTGACAGCGTTGGGCCCGGCCCGCCAGCTGGAGATGAACCGGCGCCCGTAAAGCCGGTCGCGGTGGGCGACGATGATGCGCCGTCCGCCAGACTAGATGCCATTCGCTGCACCCGTCCGATGCGGCCGTCGGTGAGGCGTACCTTGATTCCACGGTGGTGGTCGCCCCGCGTCAGAACATTTTGCACGACGCCTTGGACTTCGCGTCCTGTCCGCTGGTCGGCCTTCAGCACTATGCTGACACTGGCCCCCGGTACCACCTGGGAAGTGTTTGGGACTCGGCTCGCCATCAAGACAACTCTCGGTGATCAGAAGTCCTATTATTTCCTCTTTTCAGACTTTCCTTTTGATGAAAAAAAAAAATTTTTGCCTAGAGAAAGCCCCCTTAATATCAAATCAAAGCTCGAATCCTGGCGGGTATGTAATGTAAATGGTGCAAGCTATTCGACTTTCCGATTTGTTTTCGACGGCGCGGATCGCGATAGGGGTTTTTGTTCGGTTTCTCTTTTTCTTATGACGCTGGGTTGCCACACATCATTTTGGAGGGGTTGTGACTGGGAAATTCACTGGTAACGGAGAAACGAATAACGCCACATCCATGCGCCACATTAGACACTGGACTGTGTACACGGACGGTGCCTGTCACGATGCGAACCCAAACCAGGTGAGTCGCTAAAGTTGCTCGGCATTTGCTGTGAATACCGGCAATTCATTCCGACTCACGTTTTCTCCATTGATATCATTAAATACAAGTCATTTCCTTGCCATCGAGCACTGCGTTTTTGGGTGGCACTGATCTCATTAACACTTGGGCCTCGGCGCTTTTAGCGGCGACATCGACCTTCAAACATGCAGATGGAGATGCGACTGAGCAGCACCTATCAAAAGGAGGGTGCGTGGTTATTGTCACGGTAGCTCATCTGTAGAAAACAAGAGGCGGAACGACTCTGCGGGTTTAAGTTAAGCTACGTCTGCAGATACGTGCGTGACCTAGTCGTTTCCAATCATGCAGGCCAAAGGTGAAAAGTCACCCGAGTGTATTCAATACGATGATACCTTCCTTACATGACCAACGCATTCAACGACAAGCCAAGTTGCTTGTGGAATATGTCGCAGTCTATCCTATCACCGTCTAACCATGATGACGCAACTCTATACAATATGATACACATAGTAATACCTCGTTTCGGGGTTATACTCGAGAATGACTTCCCGGTCCATCATGCTCGACTCGACGACGCACTGGTCCCACAGGTTCATTTCGTAATAAGCTTTTCCTGCTACCGGCACCAGCGAGGCACAGACATAGCGCATCGTCCGGTTCCGCCTGGCCTTGTCGGGGCTACCGACGTCGCCCCCCATCTCGGGACATAGGAGGACGGCCAGCTGAGGCTTATCCGCATCGTCGAGTGAGGACGGTTTCAATCGGATCACCATACCGGGACGCAGACGGTGCCGAAACGGGACGTCCGCGGCCTCGGGATCGGGGTCACGGCTGTTTGGTTTACTCGATACTTGAAATGGCTTTTGTGGTTTTCGTTGTTGTGGGGTAGAAGCAGCAGCAGTGGCAGCAGCCGTCTTCGCAGGAGTAGATGTAGAAGCCGTAGTAGAAGTGGAGGTAGAGGTAGCAGTCGCCGCCGACGAAGGCGCCGTGACACGAAGGATTTCCGCATACCGCAGGGTATTCTTGCTCGGCCCGACATCCGCCAGACTGGGATTGACGCACGCGATGACGGCCGTCTTGGAAGCGCGGCCGCCCGCCGGGTCGAACACGTGCTTGAGGACCTTGGTCAGGGCGCTCTGGCGGAACGGGATGTGCGGCGCCTGCTTCTTCTTGGCCGCCGCGGGGCGCGACCGGCTCGCCTCGGCAATGGCGTCGGCCTGGGCGCGGCCGCGGATGCAGTCCTTGAGCACCGACAGGCTGATGTTGATCTCGCGCGTCTCGCGCATGCGGTCGGCGCCGTGGACCGCGACGTCGCGGGCGCCCTCGGACCCGGCCAGGTCCACCAGGTACAGGAACCCGTCGACGCGGCCGTGCTTGATGCGGATGCGGCAGATGCTGTGGGAGCGCGACGAGTCGTCGTTCTTGAGGGTGGGCGCGGTGCGGCGGAACTTGGTCGCCCGCTCAATAAGATCCTGCACGTCGGCGTGCGCCTTGACGAAGCACTCGTTGGCCCCCACCAGCCGCGTCACGCCCTTCGCGTCCTCCATGATGGAGATGGGCTGCCTCTTGTTGAGCAAGTCGAATGCCGTGTTGCCCGCCAGCTCGATGATGGTGATGGACACTTGCTTTTCCGAGTCCGGGTCCAGGTCCACCAGGGCCTCGACCACCAGCTCCTCCAGGCGGCTCACGGTAAAAGTCTTGCCGGAGCCAGTCTGGCCATAGGCGAAAAGGGTGCCGATCCCCCCATTCCACGCAAAGGGCACGAGATGTTTGACGTGGACGTCGAAGATCTCCTCGGTCGTCGTTTCCGGCCCAAATAGGCGGTCAACCTCGTATTTGGCGGATTTGAGGACGGGCTTGCCTCTTGGATGGTGGTAAAGATCATGGATGTCGACCACGCCATCTTCGGCACCGGAGCGCGGGTATACCGCACAAGGAAACCCCGAGGCGAGGTCCTCGCCCAATTGAGGTCGGATCCTCGCGGCCACGAGCATGTTGGCCTCGACCAAATCGGTCGGCTGCCCAGCTCTCCGTGCCAGTGGGGCTGGCGTAGCCCGTTCGACCAAGGACTCATACAAGGCCACATTCTCCAGGTAAAACTTATCCATGATGCTTTACAGTCAAATGTCTGCTCCGAACTATCGCCAAGGAGCCCTAAACTGGAGGGCGCTATCGGTCATTCGCAACAGTGTAATACGCCCGCTGATATGTCGATGCGAATCCGTAAATGTGTTTGCCTGAGAAGATTGATTCTTGAGTATATAAACTAATACGCTGTCTCAGGCAGCAGCTTAACTTGTTCCTTTGTTGCTGTTGTTGTTTTGCTTATTCGTTGACACCCAGTCGCCCCCTGTGGGTGTGACGAGCACCCCCAATTAGGCTAGACCGGGCTGAAGAACGCAGGGATACTAGGGAAGGTCCTGTTGACGAGCACTAGTAACCGCCGTTTGCATGGTCGCAACCCCTGCAACCCCCGTTTCCACACATGAACATCTTCATTCAATACTTCACATGCTATTCTCACTTCTTCGGGAACACGAAATCCGGCTTACGTTGAGTCGGTTTGGTAACGCAGATGGCTACTTACTCATCAATGCCGCAAACAGATATGCTGGAATCGCTCTGCATTCAAGTCAGACCATAGTCATTCTTATTAGGTAGTAGCTCCACGATTGGACGTGGTAAAGACTTGGCCCACCATAAGTATGGAGAACCCCTGGCTCGCTCTCCTTGCCACAAGCCACCATCCTTGCCAGCTTACACGATGGGTCGCTCGCTGTATACCTATCACAACACACCACCATCCTATTCTACATGTTGCCAAGCCCTGGTTACCGTAGTGTCATTATGCCGATAGGCCTCTCTTCTCACTCTCAGTAAAGAAAATAACCATCCTCCAGAGCTTCTTCACCAACGCTTCCGCCTCATCGTCAAGTGCCTAAAATCATGTCAGCAAGATACCACTTGGGCGTTATACGGGGGCGACATTGAACTTACCTCAGCTAGCTCCTCAACCACCTCAGCCGGCTTGGAGTGCTTCCGAAGATGCTCTTCCACAACTTCGATGAGAAGTTCCTCTTGCACGCCAAGGTACTCCACAAGCTTCTTCTCCACGAACGGTCGGAGTTTGTCGCGAATAACGGTCTCGTCCAGGAAGTCCCACTTGACGTCCCATTCCCAAAGACCCTCCTTCTCATTAGGAATTTCTTGGGCCAATGCTCGGACGGCCTGCTCGCGCTCCTCGTCTGACATGCCGGCCGCCGTCATGGGCTCGAATTTGATGGGGACGAGCTGTCGGCGGGTGCTGGAATCTTCCTCCTCGTCTTCCAGCAAGCCCTCCACCTCAGCAATCGTCTTGCGTTGTGGGGCCGCGCGCTGAGCTTGTGCCCTCTGTGCAGCAGCACCAAGAGATAGCTTGAACGGTTGCGGCGCAGGCATGGCGGCGCGGCTGTCTTCTCTTTGCTGCATCTCTTGGGCCTGTCGCTCCAGGAAGGAATCGGCCATACCGCGTGCCTGCTCCTGCTCAGCGGCCTCCTTCGCGTGCTCGCGTTCTTCAGCGGCACGGTCGGCATCATCGGCCGCAATCTCCCGCGCACGGAATGCGGTTCGGTTACGAATCCACGCACTCCGGTCGGCGAAGTACTCCTCCTTCTTACGAGTAGCCTCGGCGTCGTCGTCGAAATGCTTGAAGCGCTGTAGTAACTCTTCACGCTTGCGCGCAATGTTGGCTTCGTCGGAATCGTCCCGATCCTTCTCGCGTTCGAGTGCGGCGGCCCGAGATCGCTCGCGGTTCAACCATCGCCGTTCTGCGTCCAAGTACAGTTTCTCGGTCTCGGCATTTTGCTTGGCAACCCGGCGCTTCTCTAGCTCGTCGTCGCTGGCATCTGTCTCGTCGTCGTCCC
This sequence comes from Apiospora saccharicola, assembly GCA_038363915.1. Taxonomy (NCBI): domain Eukaryota; kingdom Fungi; phylum Ascomycota; class Sordariomycetes; order Amphisphaeriales; family Apiosporaceae; genus Apiospora; species Apiospora saccharicola. Next base: position 3,173,682 of record JAQQWM010000006.1, read on the forward strand.
GGTTCAGGTGCAGGCCACCATTCGTGGTACCTCCATTAATGAAGTTGACCGACCGATTGTAGTCCTTACCCAGATCCGTCTTCTGGCTCTTAGGCCCAGAAGGAGCATTGAGCATCCCACGAGGGCCCAAGGGGGTGTTATTCGTGTTCGAATTGCTGTTCGGGGGTGGCGATGCAAGTCGCGAGGCTCTGTTCCCGTTGGCCCGTTGCCTCTCGAGGGCCTCCAGCTCCTCCTCTCGCTTCAGCCGCTCCAGATCGCGCTTGATGCTCCTGTCACGGAAGGCTGCGATTTCAGCAGCCACGGTCTCGCGCATCTCGGCGGGGATATCGGCAAGTTCGTCCTCCTGAGCTAGAGGTATGTTGACAACCTCAACGTTCTCGCCGTTCTGGCCCGAGGCGTCGCCCATGGTAGTATCGCCATCTGCATCCTCTCCTGACTTCGTGGGAGGATAGAAGAGTTTCCGGATCATCTGTTTCAACGCACCTCTAGCTGCCTCCAACTTGGCATCGGAATCGGAATCGTTTCCGCGGTTTTCCTTGTAAGATTCAAGGTAGTTGATCGAATTCTCGTCGAGTTTGAATTGGAGCTTGCTCTTGTCGAACTTCTCGTAGGTCTCGTCGTCTTCGTCTGTCGGGCCATCGCCCGAGGGCGCCTGTTTCTTGATGGGTATATGTATCTCCTTCAGAAGTTCTGAGGCTACCCACAGTGATTCGGCATCCTCAAACTGCGCAAAACCAAAAGTCATGTCTTTGCCGTGGGCGTCGGTTGCCCTGTCCCATTTTCGTAGGTTACCGGCCAGTTTGAGAATCTGTTCGATGCCGTCGTTGCCCCCGATGCCTGCTGTGATTCCCTGTACAAACATGGTGCGCACCAGTTCCTCCTTGGTCGGAGGGATGAGAGCCTGCATGTTGTCGCGAATAGCTTGTCGTGTCTGATCCAGCCCGCCTCGTTCCATACCAATACCTTGTCTGCCCTGGCCACCGGAGGACATGGGAGCTTCGCTGTCTCTGCGACTAGGCATGCCCGGCGTCGTAGGCTTGGCAGGCAGTGTTCCGAGGCGAATGACCGGGGCATTGAAGTTTATGTTTGGCATGTTCGGGGGAGCCTGAAAACTGGTAGGCAAGCCGCTGGGTCGATTAGCTTGGTTGATGTTTGGCTGCTGAATGCCAGGGGGCGCGGTGCCTGGGGCAGACATGCCTGGAGGAGGTCCTACAGACATCAAGGTCAGTCAGTTCGTTCGAGGTGTACGAAAGGTACTGGGACCGTTCTTACCAAGACCAGGAGCAGATGGCATGCCTGGAGGAGCGCCATTCGCACCAGGGTAGGAGTTATATGTCGGAGGAGGCCCGAAGCCAGGCACTGAACAGAAAGCGAGTGCATTAGTCGATATCCACGCAGTCGCAGTCGCAGTCGCAGTCGCAGTAGCTGATAACGGCGAGGCGCATGTCAATAGGATTGGCGCGAGAACACTTACCTCCTCCGTAGGGATTGTAGGCCATGATGTTGACGTTCCAGCTGTGTCTGGTCTCTAATCGTTAAATGCTCGGTGAAACAATGCAGTAAATGTCGGCGATCTTTGTGCAGTTATCGATGCAGTTGACGGGATGTTGGTTGTGAGAAGGGAAAGCCAGGCACAAGCTACTTTGCATCCAGCATCTGCAACCTTGAAGTTAAGATTTAGTTAGAGTGCAGGCAGCTGTATCCATATTTGCACCTCTTGCTTGCTGTTTGGCCTTGCACGCTCTGATTGAAATCAACCAAACATGGCCTGCACGGTTGCACGGTTGGCTGGTACGCGACCAGGCGACTTTTTAGCAAGGCTCTTTGGTGGGGTCACGGTGGAGTTAGCAGCTTCCCGCATTGTCCAATCTGCTGTGGCTTGCAACGACAAGCCCGGAAGTCGGATGATCCAGGGCCGGCCAAAAGTTGGATAATCGCAACAAGCTACAGCTGAGCTTCACCACGACGACAACCCAAGGCTTACTGAAATTGCGCCAATTGGTCTCCCTGCTGCACCTTTGTAACTGCTAGGATGTAAGTCTGCTTCCGCGCGTCACTTGTATCGAAGTGAGGACTCATTTGTATCCCAGGGTGGCCGAATTGAGCCGTGTCGCCAATGCGGCCCTGCGATCTGCCTCGTCAGTGCGAACAACCACCTCGGCATTACGCCTCACATCTTCTCCGTCCCGAGCCTCGCACGATACCATAACGGCATCCATACGGGCCTTGAGCATCAATGGCTGCCCCATGCGCACAGCCCGTCACTACGCCGACTGGGCCTCGCCATCGCGACCGCGGCCCGAAAAGCCCGAGGAGGGGGACAACAACATTGTAAAGCCGACACGCCCGTCCATTTCAGCGTTCAAGAACCGCAATGCCGGTCGTACATTCGATGCCCCGGACCCCGACTTCACGGTGCCCCCACTAGGCCGATTTGGCGACCTCGATTCGGCCGACTACACAACCTTCAAGGCCGGCGACTTCTCGAAGCGCCAGAGCGACGATTTGGCTGCCCTAGCGGCCAAGCGCCCCGTCGTCCGCTGCGTCGCGCGCACCGGTCGCACCATGTACGTCTCCAAGGGCGCCGACGTTGGACGTGCTTTCAAGATGCTCGAAATGCAGTGCCAATCCAACCGGGTGCGAGCCGACTTCCAGAAGCAACGGTACCACGAGCGAAACGGCATGAAGCGCAAGAGACTCGTCAGTGAGCGCTGGCAGAGGAAGTTCAAGGGCGGGTTCAAGGCTACGTGTAAGCGAGTGTCAGAACTGCGAAGGCAAGGCTGGTGACGATCTCGTCCTGTTTCTTGGGCGCTTCGCGGTACTGGGATGCAGTTACGTCGAAGATGACGGCAGCATCAGATGGACGTGAAGTCACACGTCACAAGTCAAAATCAGCCATGAGAGGCTGGGCGAGCCATGTACATATATAACTCATGTAAAAGAATAAAATACTGAGCAAAACTGCAGCATCTTGCTTAAGTCCACTTCAAAGGTCAATCCCCTAGTCAGAGTTGCACGGTTGCATCGATTATACACGGAGATTATTGAACGGACAGCAGCATTACGGCGCTTTGGGGGATACAGGGGGAGCCATCTCCACCACGTTTTTAGCGTGAGCTAGATTATGGTCTACAAATTCGCACCACAGCCGTATAACAGTTGCCTGCATCCACACGTTGCTCATGATCTTGACTTTCCCTCACCTTGACGACTTGAAAGCCATTCGACTCAAGTAGCACGTGCAAGGATTCATGGGGTCTTATCAGAACATGTTCACAGATTATTAGGCGTAACAGATTCGAAAGGTTTGGCATGAGGAGAATACTATAGATAGGGGCACCCACCGCACAGCCTCCCCCTGTTAACATGACGTGGTTGTCATGTATTTCACGAAGGAGGAAATGAAATCACCGGAAGCTGCAAACATCAGCTCCGTATTCGACCTCCTTAGATCATATAAGAGTCTCGCAAATGTACTTAAGCCTCCCTTAAGGTCCCAAGCGCAACTTGGAATCGATGAGGACTCCTGTAGTACTTGATGAGCCGAGTGTCCATCTCGTTAAGTATTGCAGCCGCGTTTATCCGCTATATCCTCGTCCCAGATGGTTCTTACGCTATGGTTTCCATGTCTCGGCGGTTTGTAAAACGGTGGTCGGCCCCCGTAAGATTTTATGAACGAACTCTGTTGGCCTTTAAGCAGGGTTTATCTTCTGTGAGAAACAAGAAACCTGGGTGGGCAGATCGAGGGTTACAGGTCACCACGCCGACTCACCTGGCCAAGTCGGAAACACTATTTGGCGTGGCTGCGAGCTAACCACACTCTCTCTTAGGAACTGCAGCTGACTAGCGTGGCTCTGATGGCAGACCCGCCGAGCCGTCGAGCCCAAGCCCGAGCACAGGGACCGGGACTACAACCGGAGCCTGCTGGTCCAGGCCATCTGGTCGGCCTCTGGTCGGCCGGCCAAGTACAAAGAGCTCCTGCAGAAGAACAGAAGAAGAGCGGCTTCAGTGTGGACGAGCAGGGCAACATCATGCTCGAGGTTATTGCGCAGGTCGCCATTGTTCGGAAGCCTAGCGAGTAGCTTCTCCTGCCTTGGTACGAGCGTAAATCATTGTAGCCGTCACTTAGATATATCAGAGGGGTACCGTGGAGCATACCTCGGGTCAACCCATGCCGTTTCACACATGTCCAGTTCGGTAATGTCATTCGGAAAGCTGCGGAACCGGTCGCACAATGGGGGAGACCGGGTCTAGATCCTTCGGAAACTGTGGACTATCTGTGGCTGCGAGCAAAGGCAAAGGGTATACTGACTTAAAAGCGAGCAAAGGGTATGCCAGATGGTTGCTCTGGTCTCCTGGACTTCCGCACAGGCGTTACTTACGGGTCAATCAAGCCGGGCACCGTTGTCAGTGTTCACATCAAGGCTGATGAAGTCCCCGGCTTGGAACATACCGATACGTTGCACGAATTCCTCCTCAAAGACGTCTCTCGGTCCCGAAAACCCGGAGGGCATGCATTCCCACATTGCCAAGCATCCTAACTGCGTACGCATACGATGGGGCGTGCCTGCATTATCGTCTTCCCCAACTGCACACGATTCGTTGCCAATCGGGCTACAGGCATCCTTTTGTCTTTTACCCTGTGTGAATTCCATTGGGGGTGGGAGGACCATGGCATGGAATTGGAGGAGAGGGGTGTACGGTCAGTGCACAGGACACAGTAAGAGCACATTTGAGTGGATAGGTAGGCAAGCAGAGATACCGATATGTTACTAGGTACCCACTACAAAGGAACGAGATACACATTTCTCTTGTTTTCTTATCTCAGCATCCGCATTGAGAATCCTGAGAGGGAGGTCTTGTCGTGCCATTTTCCACTTAAATTTTACCCGTGTGTATCTCGACCTCGGCAGGCTGTCTCCTATCTATCGCGATGCCAAGGGATGGAAGTAGGACCCAGGAGACTCTACACCAACTAGCTAGTATGATCAATTGTTCGATCGCATTCACGATGAAAAATACGATTACTCTCTTTCCATTGGTGGACGTAAGTCATATAAGAACAAGAATGGGGAACGGAAATGAGGGCATAAGGGTAGGAACCATGGTGGAAGAAATCCTGGCGCCGAGCCTCTGCCCCAAAGAATACTGGGATAAAAAGACGCCGTCGGCACCGCTCCGCCCGACAGTGGCGGTCTGCCGACTGAATATCAGCGGAGACCCGGGTGTCAGATAAAATCAAAGGTCGCGCAGGTTTGGTTTTATTCGGCCTGCGAACGAGACATGGACGCAGTGCACGGGCGCTTGCGCTGACGGAACCTAATTTTTATTAGGCTCACGGCCCGAGCCGGTTGACTACACCTTCGGATGAAGAGGCGGCGTCTCGGTTGGCCATCACTCCCTTAGCCGTCTAAATAATGCCAAGGCGTGATAACGCAAATTAGATGGACTGCAAATTCGGGATAGCAGTCTTGGGTGAATCTCTGCAGTGGACTTGTGAATCGGAGCAGCTGATTCACAAGCTCCCAAGGTGTGAGTGAACCACAAGCCACGCTGCAACTTCTACTTTACATGGCTGTTGCAGGGCTGAACTGCAGCTGACAAGGGGTAGCCCTGATGACCGACCGTTAATACGAGCTAAGCACGAGTAGACTCGGTGCCATTAAAAGCCCTACCATTGCCAACACGTTTACGTTCGAACCAGTAGTCTATTCGGTTGCCTAGACAAGCAACCTAAATGTTGAAGAATACCGGCGGGTCCCCATTATTGAAGTAGGAAGTCAGATCAAGGTTAGATTAAGCTTAAGTTTAGGTGGCCCCGCTCGCAGTTACAGGGAATCCCATTGCTCCAGATAAGTTGCAGATGGGCAGTCCGTCGGGTCCACTCCGGACTGTGATATTTCGTGAGGGTCGCATCCTAGGAGAGACTAAGGCACTCTTTCCAATATTGACTTGACTGAAGCTTCCGATAGGTCGCCTGCTGCTACTTTATCGGCCACTAAGTAAAAAGGCAGACAAGCCCGAGTCCCGACTGGGTTTCCGGATGGAAGCTTGCTGTTATCGGCATCTCTATCACCACACCCTACTTTCTTTTGCTGCTCGATACGTCCATCATTGGAACGGTACATTATGCACTTTAGTGGCTTTTTCTTTTTTCCAGTCTGGACATACTGTCAGTCATCCATTGCCGATCAAGCCATCCCTCTTTTCAATCTCTGCCCACGTGGGGTGGTATAGGGCTACTTACATGATCTCCAGGTGAGTCACTTACTACAACATCTAACATTGTTTAGCCTTGTATTCGTCAGATAAACTGGAGGCTCACGAATATCCAGTCGCCGTCTTGCAACCTCTGACTGGCCGATCCTCCACCAATTCCAGCTCCAAAGTCAGTCCGTCCCATTGTCACCCAATGTGAGTTCGTGTTTGTCTTCTAACGCGTATTTTTCCCGACGCAGAGCACTCTTGACTTACAAGCAAAGACTTTCAACAGCGTTAACCGGGCTCGCCAGCAGCGTTGCTCAGCTCGGACTCGTCAGACGCGCAGCAGCCTGTCGGCGGTCAGCAGCGGCGCCGACGACGCGGCGGGCATGCTGATGGCTTATGCCGAGAACGCCGACCGGGGTCTTATTTAAATCGAGATGTTTCTTTATTACATCGCATCACAGTTATTTATACGATTTGGCTGTAAACAGGTCAGATTTCGTTTCGGTGTTGCACCGAACGGGCGGGGTCTGGGGGCCCCTTTGCGGATTTGGGGTTTGAACTCCGAAACCCGAGCTCCTTCGCATCCATCTAAGGCGTGAGCATCAGCATAGCCTGCCTGCCTTACGTCAGCTCGGATGATTACACTTCTCATTTCGCTAATGTAGGAACATAACAGAAATAAAGAGGGGGGGGTAAGCAATGCCTAACTTACGTCAGCTTGAATGATTGATTGCACTTTTCATTCTGCGCATTCAGAATCAAGAACGACATTGAATTTAGCATCGCCAATACTAGTAGTTCCAACTTGACTACTTATATATCGTTACTCAACTAGAACTGCAAATGGAGCCAGTATCATCTTCCAGGTCACCCTCTGAGGCATCTGTGCCCTATGGGCAAGCATGTGCGACATGCTCCAAAGCCAAGCAGAAGTGCGTCAGTCGCGGCGGTGGAAAGTGTCTAAGGTCGGTCAATGTTTCCATCCAATTGTATCTAGCCCCAGTACTAAACCTGCACCTTCAGATGTCACCGGCGCGGGTTGGACTGCCATCCCTCCGCCAGTAGCCGGGTGCGAAAGCACGGCGCTAAGCAGGCTTCAACGCTTCAAGCGTCGCAAATCGAAGGCAAGCTGGACGATCTAGTGTCACTGCTGAGAGCCCAGAATGCAATACCAACGACGGCGCCCGGCAGTCATCTCGCACCAATAGAACTACGCTCAGAAGTACCCAGGTCCATTCGCATTCCGTACAGCAACAGTGTCTCTACATGCAACAGACTCAGCACCCCATCAGCCAACAGCCATATTTCCTCCGATGAGAGCTCCTACCCTCTTCACGATACAACTCAATCAGGTTCATGTGGTAGGTTATTAACCAGAATAATGTTATCAACTACAGTACATCAAATGTGTGCAAGACGCTGATTCCTGCATAGATTCATCCCCTCCGTCAGACGGCGATGAGCTGCATCTGTCTGATGCTGATGAGATATTGAAGACGTTCCGAAATCATTGCCTCCATCGCTTCCCCTTTCTCTATCTGGATCCCGCACTCGGTGCGCAGGAGATGCAGCGCGAGAGGCCGTTTCTCTGGATGAACATCCAGGCCATATGTACCAAGTCGTTCCTGCAGTGCGAGCAGCTGGGACAGCAGATCCGCGAATACCTCGCCAGGAAGCTCTTTGTCGAGCTTGAGAAGGATCTGGACTTGCTGCAGGGCCTCTTGACATACCTCAGCTGGTACGATATGATATACACGCATACAATTTCCCTGGCCCTTTTTAAAATGGAAGCTGAACTTGTCATCCAGGACGCAGTATCACTTTATTGGCAAACCGTTTCTTCTGCGATTTTCGGGTACTTTAAACGCACTGCTGTTCGACTTGCAGCTCGCCGAACCTCCCAGAAGTGTGGGAGAAGCGCTTCATACCAACAACAATCCAGTCCATCTGTTCGGATACCAAGCACCGGTTTCTACGCGGCGTACCAACGACGAACGGCGAGCAATCTTGGCTACCTTTATCGTCTCTTCTGTGTAAGTTATCCACTTGAACTGTATCTTTTTTAATCCAGCGAATGGGATATTAATGAACGACTGACCGTCTGTAGCATTTCAAGTTTTCGGAAGGCAGATGTCGTTCGCTGGACGCCACATGTGGACGACTGTATAAAGAGCCTGGCGGAGGACCCTGAACATTATGGGGACGAGATTCTTGTTGCAATCGCACAGATAAGGAAATTTGTCGAAGATGTGGCCCAAACCACGGTGAGTCTCTCTCTCTCTCCCTCTCTTTTATAACCCTCGGAAAGTATTGCCAATTTCGATCACAATACATACCCTCCCGGCAGTCGCTGAAATATATTGCTCATATGCGTCAAGTTGCTGACCTGGACTCTTTACTAGTGGAAACGGGCAGAGCATGAGAGGTTAAGCTTCGCCGCTCTCTCTTACAAATCTCTCCGCAACCGGTTCGAATTCCTCCAATCGAGCTTGCCACCTCGGCTTCTCTCCGAAGGTAAAGCTTTTCCATCCTAACCCACGCTTCTGTCCGGCACATCACTGAGTCTATTTAACTTGGCAGAGACTATCCAGCTGCACCTACGCGAGGCGAACCTACAAGCAAGTGAGGTATTTATAATGCACGGTAGTGCGATAGTCGCGACTCCCGCTCCTCGTCAACCAAACACCAACGGCATAGACACGACGTCGTGGGGAGGCATGGAGCATATGCCGCCGATCGCCACTCGCATCGAGAGTTTGCGCGTCTGCGTGGAAGAGGTCAAGGCCATCATCGGCATCTATTTCCGTTCTACGCCCCAGGAGTACGCGGGACTGCCCTTTGCTCTGCATCTTTGTTTCGCGCACGCTATGCAGGTGCTTTTTACGCTAAACACTCTCGACGACCCGGACCTGGACCAGGAGACGGTCTTCCGGTGCGGCGTCGTGGACGCTAGCCAAGTCCTCCGCCAGGCGCTGGACATCATGGAGCAAAACTCGACCGAGACGGAACCTACTACCGGGGAACGGCAGAGGCCGAACCATTTCGAAAAGAACGTAAAGGCTATACGTGCCAACATTGATAGGTGGGACGCGGCATTGAAACGAAAAAAGGGCACCACGGCCAACCCCGCTGCGGGCTATGAAAACACCGCCGGGCAAGACCCGGGCGCCGGAACTGCCACTGATGCTGGCGCGGCTATACAGCTATATGACCCAGTATTGACGGAAGAGTCCGACTGGCTGGCTGAGCTCTTCACTTTTTAAAGCAGGTGAGGGTCACTAACAGGGTGGTAGATAAGTGCCAGCAGCTATTTGAGCGTTCATATGTTTGGGCGTATAATATACATTGTGGATCGGGAAACCCCGAGACCTGACTACCTGGTTGGCGTTATCCGAGCCCCTTCCTTCTTTAGTCCAGGTGCCATCGGGTATTATGGCATTGGCGTTATCCATGCGTCACCCTCCTCGGTGTGTCGTTCGACCAGTGCCCGAAACCAAGCATCGTTCTGGAAATCGGGATTGAAGAATAGGGTCTGAACTTTGTCCTTCCTATTATCGTCGATGAACTCTTGGAGCTGTATCATCTGCTTCTCGAAAGGCTCCGCACACAACATGATGTATTTTGAGAAACGCCGCGAAAGGCAAAGCTGAATACTCAAAATGGAGTGAAAGATAGCTAATGGAGCAAGCCAAGAGGCACAACACGCTCCTCTAGTCTTGAGATTACATGTATACTAGACGTTACAGAATCAACAACAACACTAATAACAATGTATTTTGAGAATATTGCCCAAGGTTTTTCGCTGGTTTGCAACAACCCGCTCACTGGGCGGAACAATCTACAGGCAGTAATCGATCTTATCCGGGGTTTACATCTTTCCGAGGTGATCAAAAATTATGGCCCTGCCGAGTGAAAAGGGGTCTTATAAGTAAGTGATCAGTAATTATGGAAGCGGAGGTGGGTCGCCCATGAGACGACCCTGCGGTCTAGTTGAGATGCCAACATGCTCTAGCGCCCAGCAGTAGTGTCCTGATGACGTGGGGGACACATGCCTTCGTGCCCTTTAGGGGCATGTTTGTCTGCTGCCTAGAATTGTCCGGGGCAACTTGTCACTAGAACCCGGACGGGACGGAGCCCCATTCTCTAGCCGGTGCAAGCCTATTTGCTCAGCTTTTGGTGAGCAAATTATCCACCTTTTAAGCTGATATTCAGAAACAAGAAATCTCAATTCAAAGTCAATTCGAACAAAAAGAATCGAGAGGCTACTTTACGGGACCTAGCTCCGCTAGCTACAGAAGAGATTTCATAACGAAAGATCGCTGGCGCTAATGGAAGTCGAACCTAACCCATCTATCATGCATCCCTTCCAATGATACGTTACTACGTGGTTCCCGGGACGACGATAATAGTGACCCTGCAGTCTCGCTACTGACAACCACAAAGCCCACGAGAATAACCTCACGAATAGCCCCACGGATTGCCTAGAAATGGGTTTTCATATCAGGTGGCAGATCTGTACTTTAGCCTATCGCGACATGCCCTCTGCTCCTTGCGTGATGCTGATAGTGTGATGCTGATGTGAATTATATAAGGTACCTAGACAAATTCAATTATACCTACTGTCTAGGTGACTGATTGCCTTCGAGCAGAAATCGCCATAGTTTGCTATAATATTAATACGGATATATATGCGATGAAAACTCTTATGCCGATTCATACCGTCCGTACCGAAGCCAAGCAGTGGATCGGCCATTGAGAAGGTGGTTGGAGGCGATTTAAGGTCATAAAGTTTGCTGTCAAGGTCGGTCTGAGCACATTCTTCACAGCCTCATGGCGTTACAGTTTTATCTCTCTTTCTTTTGGGCACCCAATCCCAATTTCTACTTGTGGGGGAGTAGCGAGATGTCAACCTCTAGGACAGCCCTGGCTCCTCAATCTGCAAAGATAGCAATGCTCAAATTTACAGAGGTGATGATATCTATAAACAGGTTCGATTCGTCTCGTAAAATGATTTTGTTGCTTGCATCTTTCCCACCCATGAGGTGATCGCCAATTCGAAGAGCCTATATTGGCACGAGTTTCAATCATTATTAATGATGCTCTGGACACTCATACACGAGAGGTGCGATATGCTCTTCAAGAAAGGGTTCACGTTCTTCTCCTGCCGGTTGAAGGTAGCTCCGGCAAGGGAGCAGCCCAAGACCCGACGCCAACAGGGAGAACCGCCCCGCGGCAGAAATGCCACACCGAGCCCCCAAATCATCACGGAGAAGGGGACGGGCAGACTCTGCGCAGCAACGCGACCCACCCTGCCGCCCAGCCACGATGCGAGTCCCATCCGTGAAAAGGGGCCACCGGAGCGAGTGGCAACGGATGGCGGCGGCGACGCGAACGAAGAAGCCCCGCCAGACAAAGCCCCACGCACCTTCCCCAAATTCACGAAGCTCCCGCCCGAACTGCGGATGATGATCTGGCACATGGCAGCCGAGAAACACAAGCTGGAAATCGAGCTCAACCAACGTTGCTTCTGCAACCGCAAGCCCGGCGGGCTGCACTTCTTTGCGGACCGCGCGGGGGCGCCCCTCCGGGGCCGGCTCGCCCTGCTGCACGCGTGCCGCGAGTCGCGCGCGTTGCTGGCACCCCGTTACGACGCGTTCGAATACGCCGAGGGGGGTATGGTGGAAGCGCCGGGCGATCTCCACCTGCAGCCCAGTCCTGCCTGCCCGAGAATCAAGCCGGAGCTGACTTGGACGATGGATCACCGCTTCGTGCCCTTTTCACCGATGCCCTGGCATTACAGACACCCCCACATGCTTGTGGACTGCCAGGAGGACATCTTCAACGGCATGTTGACTTGGGAAGTTAGCGGTCGCCGTGTTCCCAAATGCTATGTAAAGGAATGTTTGTTTGAGAGGCCGGAAAGGCCACAGCCTTTAGATAGTCGTGTGCAATGTGCCAGGCAACGAGTTAGCAGAGATAACATTGCGATGATTGAAATCCCTCCACCAGAGGAATTAACAAGCGACGGGGCGCCCTTCGTCGTTGAGGTACGGCCATGAGGAGGGGTCTATAAGGGCAGGATTCGACCCAGCAAGGAGACTGGCACACTGTAACACTAAAAAGAAGAGAAATAGGGGTCTCCAGCCATTCAGTTGGTCACAGCACTAACAATTTCGAAATAATCGTCGTTATCAAGACATCGTGACGACCTGGAAATTAATGATCAGCATAATGCCCGATTCGCTTATTGCTATGTGGATGAAGGCGACACCCGTCCCTCAGTACGGGACTTCGTATTCGCTGACCTGTTTCTAGCCTTCAGTAATAGCTGGCACCTGCGCGCAGCAATGCTCTTCATTCTCACCTCTGCTCGGTCGCCTCCCCCTTCACGTTTCCCTTATTGTACACAAACCAAAGCTCGCTTCCCAGGTAGTGTTCTTAATAGCCGGCGTAGCAACTTTCATTTCCTTTCCTTTATCCAGATCCTCCTTGTTGAGGAGGCCACTGGCCGTTTTGGGGCGCATTTTGTCCTTGGAATTGACTCTGTAGGGCCGCGAGAAATGCGGGGTTGTAGAATGCAGCATTCTGCGCATTTTGGGCCTGTGGCTGCTGCTGCTGCTGCTGGAACTGAGGGGGTGGCGGGGGTACAAAGTTCTGGGGCATGCCCTGTGGCCAATTGGGGAACGGGTATGGTGCGGCGACCGCTGGTTGCTGGCCACCAGCGCCTCCGAAGAACTGGGGTAGTGTTGGAGGATATGTTCCTTGAGCAAACTGCGGCGGAGGTGGGAGAACACCAAAGTTCGGGAATTGTTGCGCCGATGCTTGCGGCTCCTGACCGTACGACCTCGATGCCGGTCCCGAGTCGCCGCGGTGGTATCCACGGCCGCCACGGCCGCCTCGGTCGTGGGGACGGCCACGCCCTCGGCCTCTGTGATCGCCTCGGCCGCCACGGGGTCCGCCGGATCCGTGGTTGAATGGCGTACCAGCAGAAGGCGCAGCGCCGAAGCCGAAACCAGCAGGCCGGGCCAATGGTTTATAAGGGCCGTCGTCCTCTTCCTCGTCATCATACTTCAAGGAACCGGGATCGGGCGCTGCATGTGAAGAGCCATCATAGTAGGCGCCGCGGCCTCCACGTTTGCCGGGTGGGCCATTGGCGTCCTTTTTGTTGGGATTGCGTGCTCGCTTCTTCTCCTTCAATTCCCTCTTGTAAGCCTGTTCCTTCTCGTCGTCAGAGAATTCCATCTCGTCTTCAGCCACCTCTTCGTCATGCCAATTGCTTGCGTCTGTGCCCTTCATGGCTTTCAGAGGCCCGGTGTCGACGAAAGTGGAATGCTCAGGAATGAAAAATATTTTAGACCCAACGGAGATGCCGAAGGATTTAATCTCTTCCTCATTCGTGAAGCGGGCTGTGTAACGAGGCTCGCGCACACTTCCGATGATGTTGTCCATGGCGGCGATGACCACCCTGTCCTCGTTGCAGAGAACCGAACCCGTTTCCAGAGCGCGATACTCGCCAGTCGCGCTGGATTTGACAACAATTACACTGTCAACAATGTGCTCAACATGGCCTAGTTCCTCCATTTTGGTTTCGGGCGTGATGGTGACATCAGGCTTCGGTATCACCTCTTCAGGGATTTCGTTCTTGGTCCGAAGCTGACCGCCAGCGGCACCTCCTTTGCCACGGCCCTCACCATCGTCATCTGACTCGGCCTCCATGAGAATGCGAGCCATGGCCTCGGGGTTCATCAGCGGCTCTCCGTCATCATCCGAGTCGTCGTCTGAATCGTCAGAGCTGCTGGAGTCGGACGAAGACTCATACGGCGAAGAATCCTCTTCCCATTCCGGCTGGTCCCCTTCCTCCTGTGTTGCCACTCCGTCCGCCGGAGGGACCTGGGCACCGTCACCCTGATCGAGCATTACCGTGTTCTGCTCAGCGGCGGGGGGCTGTGGCTCTGATGGCGTGCTGGTTTCCACAGGAGCGGCGGATAACCCTAACTGGTCCTCTAAACTCTGGAGAAGAGAAGGCGGACTTGGAGGCGACTCGACTGCCATTGACATAGAATCATCCTTTTGAGTCGTGGTTTGAGCCGAGTCAATTTCCATAGCTGCGGGTGCCTCATCTGGGCCCGATTGCTCCTTCGCCACCTCATGGGTGACGGGCTGCTTCTCATTGGATTCAGTGGTGCTTGGCTCAGCGACCACCTGTTCTTGGGGCGGGACTTGGGTCTGCTGTTGTTGTTGCTGTTGTTGCTGTGCTGGTGGTGACAGCGTTGAAAGCCCAGGGATCTGGAAGAATGGCGAACCCATGGTGAACGACCGACTTTGAGGGAATCGACTTATGAAATCTTAAGCTAGTGCTTTCAACTGGCGCAAGACGCCAACGGTTGTAAGACCTCGAAAAGGTCTACACACAACACTTGAACCTGTGTACAGGACAAAGAATATATAATAAACGGTCAATAGATCGACCTGACTGTGAAATTGATGACAACCGAATCGGAAAGAGGAATGATGCAAAGAAGGGTATCACAATGTGAGCCGACCAAGCGGTAGAGATTTGTTATGAAGGTCCAGGTCAAGAAAAAAACATATAGTGGGGCCAGCAGCATTGGTGCCAAAATTTAGACTCCGGGATACTGCTAGCGCCGGCTGATAAGCCCCGTGCAGCAGCTGCGCAGGTATGGGGCCTTGTTGCCTGTGGGCACTTCGGTGCACCCGGCCGTCATTCTCTGCATCTCTGTCCGTCAGGAGCTCGACGACTTTGATCATCAAGTGATTGATGCCATTGGCCGGTCCACTTCAGGCTCAACAGCCAGATGCAGACATGGGAATCTCTCTGTTGCTGCCACGATGAGGCAGAGTGCTGTGTGGCAAACAGACTATCTGACCAACCGAGTTCTATCGCTGTTACCTGGAGACTGATCGATCCTATATATGTGAAAACCACGAAGAAATCAGTGCCTGCCATCTCTATCTTGGGTTTTCTGAACCAGATCAACCATCCAATGTCTGGCATTTTTGCTGGGGCGGGTACAGGTACGTACCGATTGAAGTGCCACCAAAGACAGCTCCAGCTTCACGTCATGATTGCTCGGGTGCACTAAAAAGACCCTTGCGAGCCTCACCAAAACTCCCAAGCTCAGCTGTCTGGCGCCGCAGCTGAAAGGTGACAACTTCCCACCAAAATCACCAGCACCCCGTTGCCAGCCATTGCAATCCGACACCATGGCGCCGCCAGCAGGAGAAGCAGAACAGCGGGAATTTGTCCACCCAGCGGCAAGCCATGCGAAGAAGAAGTAGGTTGCCGTCCCTCTTACGACCAACGTGTCGATTGCCCCGCTAACCATTGCTTCGACACCCAGGCGCCCCTCGGCATTCGCCATGGAACCCATCACGGCCTTCTACATTTTCCTCGGTGCCAACATCATCAGCGCCCTCTGCGCTCCCATCCAAGACTGTGACGAGACCTTCAACTACTGGGAACCCACCCACTACCTGTCCCACGGCTACGGTCTCCAGACCTGGGAGTACTCGCCCGACTTTGCGATCCGAAGCTGGCTCTACGTCGGCCTGCACACCATTGTCGGCAACATCAGACGTCTCTTGCCCCAGTCCACCAAGCTGGGCGAGTTCTACTTTGTTCGATATGTCTTGGCTTTCGTATGCGCACTATGCCAGGTCTTGCTATTCCGCGTCATCAGCTTCACACTCAATGCCCGAATTGGGCTCTTCTTCCTGATCGCAACCGTCATCTCCCCTGGTAACTTCATTTCGGCCACGTCGTACCTGCCGTCCAGCTTCGCCATGTACATGTCTTTACTGGGAGCAGCAGCTTTCATGAACTGGCGGGGCGGCTTGAGAACGTCCCAGGGAATATTCTGGTTCGCGGTCGGTGGTGTTGTAGGGTGGCCGTTTGCTGCTGCCCTTTGCGCCCCCTTCCTCCTGGAGGAGGCGATTTTCGCATTGATGAGTGATAAGGAGCGGTTCTTTGAGGCTTTCATTCGCGTCGGCCGCGGTGCTGTGGCCACCATCCTCCTACTCGTCGGAGATGGAACTATCAACTGGTTCTTTTATCGCAAGTTCGAGATCGCGTCGTGGAACATTGTCATGTACAACCTGTTCTCCTCGACCGGTGGCCCCGATCTGTACGGAACGGAACCCTGGACCTTCTACTTCCGAAACTTGGCCATCAACTTCAACATCTGGTTTATTCTTGCGCTTCTCGCCATGCCGCTTTTCCTTTTTCAAAAGGTGTTCTCCACCCGCCACCATGGCTTCCAGTCAGGGATGCGCACCATCATCTTCCTCATGCCTTTCTACATGTGGCTGGCCATCTTCACTTTGCAGCCCCACAAGGAAGAACGCTTCATGTACCCTGCTTATCCGTTCTTGACTCTCAATGCTGCCTTGGCATTGCATATCATCCTCAATGCTTTCGGGCATACGGATCCCAACTCGCTGATCGGTCGCATCCCTGCACGTCTCAAGCTGTTCGCCGTCACCTTAACTCTTTTCTTATCTCTGGATCTTGGTGTGGCGCGCATCGTCGGCCTGTATACCGCATACTCGGCCCCATTGAAGCTCTACACGCCTCTGGGTGCAGGTGTGTCTGGGCAGCAGGGAGTTGGTGGTCAGGGTGACTTTGTCTGCTTAGGGAAGGAGTGGTATCGATTCCCCAGCTCGTACTTCCTACCGCGCGATATGCACGCCAAGTTCGTCCGTTCCGAGTTCCGCGGTCTGCTTCCAGGCGAGTTCTCGGAGGCTCGCGTTGGCTTTGGATTCTTTGGTGGGACTTGGCTTCCTACGAACGGTATGAACGACCGCAATGAGGAAGACATGGGCAAGTATGTCGATATCCGACAGTGCTCCTTCCTGGTCGATACGCAGTACCCCGAACGTGGTGGACAGCTTCCGCCTAACGAGCCCGACTACGTGGCCGACGAGCAAAATTGGGATATTGTCAAGTGTGTTCCGTTCCTTGATGCTGAGAAGACGCATTGGCTCGCGCGAGTCCTTTGGGTACCGGACACCAGTCTCGTCCCCATCCCGCAGCGTTTCCGAAGACGTTGGGGTCAGCATTGCTTGCTGCAGAAGCGGAAGAACTAGAGGGGGCGCACGTTAGCTATTGTGATTATTGTGCCAGGCGCCATTTTTACCCATGTGTATAGTGATACCTATGTCTAATATAAATATAGAACCGATTCTGATTTCTTAAATATGAAAGTGACTCAAGAGCGTAATCACTTGACTCATTGAGTACCATGTCTAGAAGTACCGCAAGATGTTCTACCGATCGTGAGTCGTCTGTTAGCGACAAGTATGACCTTGGCAACCGCCCCGGCCCCGATTACCGCCGTATTGTGGTCTTCCCCGTCGACCAGAAGCAGCTCGTTTGGAATTGGGCCCGCTTCCAGAACCAGAACAGTGGACTACCTGAGCTTGCTCTGAGTGAATACCGCCGACTTGTTAACCCCTCCTCGGACGAATTTATCAACGCACACATTCCGCTCAACATCGGCAGGCCCAACCCTTGCCTGCGATTCGGCCGTGGCTTGCAGGCGTTCGCTGTGGGAAAGAAACTCCAAGGTTGGTTACAGGCCGAATTCCAAATCCTATCATCCTTGCGCCACCCCAACATCGTCGGATACTACCACCGAGAACACTTGAAGATATCCCAAGATCTTCACCTCTACATGGAATACTGCGGCAACAGTGATCTCGGTCGCGTCATTCGAGAACTCACCCAGGCCGGAGCCATGCTCTGGCTCCCAAGAACCAGTCTATTCGCAACATGTGGGCATTTCCATGGTAACTCCATGGTTATCAATGTTTGCCCGGCACCAATCATTGACAAAACACAGTTCAAGTTTCAGTTATCATTGCTCTATTTACCCTATATCAATCTGTATTTCATCAAAGCTGCCCACGTCGGAACCCTCTCGTGTATTTCGAGGTTAGACTCAGCCATTCAAGCTCAAGATCATGTACCGTTTTCTGATGGGCAGTACAGATAGGGCTGGTGTGCGGTGATCCAATATGCATTTCCTCTCCCGTGCTGGGCCGTGGGACCCATCATAGACTTTTCGGGAGCGCACGTCTGGCATCGGGATGCTGTCGTGTTCTGAGGGGCATATGCTAGTATCATGGCTGACAACGACTTCGGGATAGTGTATCGATGGATGACCAATAACCTCCTAGAGTCAAAGCTACCTCTAGGAATACCCAGCCATGAATCAGGAAGCTGCGGGCTTCTTTGCTGGCTGGTCACTGGTCTGTTGATCGGGTTCAGACGAATTCGGGTGTTTCAGTATGAGTACCTCACCGGCATCAAATTTCGAGCCTGAAAGGAGGCCCAGCTTCTCACGGGGGGTGAGGTCCTCTAATGCAGGACGACCAGATGCAGGGGATCGGGATGGGGTAAAACCAATCTCGTATATCTTTTTGGGCCAGCCTTTTTTGTCCAGATCGAGTTGCACACCGCGCTTGAGCGTTCCTTCCTCCACGAGTTTATCGATCACTTCGTATACGGCCCGAAGCGTTAACAGCGTTGACGGGTCGTTGGGGACTTGCTGCTTGTGGTGCTCGCCGGCCTGGGTTATCATGGATTGCCAGTGTGAGGAGACGAGCTTATCGAATGAGCCTACAAAGGTCTCGGGATATTTTCTGTTTCGTTTCGGAGCCGTTGCGGCGTCGAGAGTTTTCTCGAAGGTGTGGGCGTGGCGCTGGGTACCGCTGTTCTGGGACACGCCGTTTGGGTTCTCCGGGTTAGGATCATGAGGCAAGGGCATTCCCATCTCCTTCTCAGCTTCGTCTAGCTTCTTGCGGAGTGTATCCAATTTCTTCTCGGCATCCTTGAGCTTGGATCGTGCCTGATGCATAGCAGCTGCTGAGGCGTCTGCTTCCATCCTTGCTGATTCGATTTCCTTCTTCAGTTTCAAGATCATTTCTGGAAGACTATATACGGTCAGCATGTCATAAGGTTCTACTTCGTTTCACTGTAAACCTGTTGACTCCAGTATGTGGCTTGGCGGCCATGGCTGTAGATGATGATGTCTTCCCATTGCCAGGGACGTCGTTACGAGGGAGCGTCTCGTCCGCCATACTGTCTGCACGCTGCGTATCGGTCAACATATCTCCTTTCGGGCGGTTGGTAGTGTCGGCCGGTTCACCCATGCTGTGAGAAAAGATACAAATGTAGAGAGAAACGGAAGTGTATGTAGAGAGAGTGGTGATGCGAGAACAGTTTGATGTCAGAAACGTCGCGAGTCGTGGCCACTGGGAAATTATATGTCATCTGATTGTGCAACTGAGCGGTTGCTATAGGCAGTCCGGTTGGTGGAGGGTGATGGGAACCTACTTCAAGTTATAATAGAAGCCTAGAGTTGTTTTACTCTAAGCCTGAGGGCAAAATGACCATAATATGAACCCTTAGGTGGGCTTTCAAATGAGTGCCCTCCGATTGTGTTTTTGTATCTCTCCTTAGATTTGCGCCTTTTCCTATTTTCACCCCTTATCTCCTAGCCAACCTATTATGATGCGACGGAAGTTAAACTGTGACTATTCCAGTACTTATGTGCGAATGTAGAATATACGTGGATTTCAATTAATCAATGATAGCAACAACAGCCCAGCAAGCTTCTAACTACTAACTGCCAACCACGGCAAACATTGGCATTATCAATCTCTATTAGCGGTAACGATTGTGTAAAAACATCATGTTTAAAAACGAGAACATCCCACAACCATTATCTGCTCTGGTAAAGAAAGGCCCCTTGCCTCAAGAAGGAAACAAGGGGCAGACAGCGTATACTGTGATGTGTTACCGGTATGAGTTGATTTCTCGCATATTTTGTCTTCTAACATAAATGATGATTCCGGATTTGGTGCCTATCTCAAACTAATTGATGCCAGACATGTTTTCCGGTGCATCATCCATGCAAAGATTCAGCACTTTACGTACATTATCGTCGTATGGCGGTGCGACTCATGTCGAGGCGCGAGTACTGTGATGAGACACTCAAAGTTCGTCGGCATTTCTACAACGATTGCCAACACCGTTGCGCGATCCTTTTATGTGCTTTGTGCTGATTGCATTTGAAGATCATCAAGTCACGGGATAGGGGAGCGAGCCATGGTGGGCGCCGAATAGTCAGGTTGCCCAAGGCACGCACCCAGCGTGACTTCTGCCCAACAGCCCCATGATGATGATGATAAGCATTAATATCGAAAAACTCGGGACTCCTACGTCAGTAGCCACGTGGAAGGAAGTTGGGGCAGGCCGCACCGGCCGCCAGTGAGCCAGTCCCCAGTATCGCTGCAGCGCTCTGATCGCAAAACGTGGAGATGCCGACCCGCAGCAACGTTGGAAAAAAGGGGAGAAATGCGACCACAATCTTTTCCTCTACGTGTCAGGTGCCTCGCGCGCGCGCCGTCCAAAAGATATCGGCGGGTTCGAAGACGCACGCCCAGATGCGGCTCTCGGACACCAGAACGGTACCGCCGGAGAGTGCGATGCCCCCCCGTGCGGGGGTCAACCGAAAACTTCGGGTCAAAGCCAAATACGGCCGCGTGGTTCAGGGCCACCCGGCTGGGAGACTGTCAAAAGAAGGACGAGCTGCAGCATAGCTGCGACGCTTTCCGCTCCTGGATAGATCCGATATCGGCAGATGAAGAGAATACAATGCATAGAAGCTGTGGTTGATCTCTTCTGGCACCAGTGTACGTTCTTGACATCTAAACTTCTCATATTTTGTACTCTATTTGGGTCAAAGGTGGATGCCTTTGCCAACTGCAAGTGTCCATCAGTAGCAAACCCGAGGAAGAAATCCCAGAACGACAGGAATTTCGACTGCGATCCAAGGTCCCCCCAACCCATGCAACAAAACCTATGCTGCTGACGCAGGATACCTATCAGACTTGAGGCGTCAAGGCTGGACTAGACCGCTTCTCTGGCGTTCCTTCATTGACGAATCACATCGTTCAACCTCGCAGTTTGCATGTTTGGGCGTTTGGGCACAGTCCTTCTTCTTGCATGACGCCGTTTCCGGATCGCGTTTGGTGACAATGGCTTGGCTGCGAGATCGAGAAAACTTTTCTATCTTATGGAGAAGGCGGGACGGGTCCCAAGAGCCGAGCGTGCATGTTCAAGCAGCAGCGCGGGCCGCGCATGCGTAAGCCAAAACAGTTTGGCGGTTCCCACAAAGATGCAAACACAGGCACGAAACGCTTAACATAGAGGACGAGATAGCGGTGTGAAGTACTGCTTTTCTTATTCCAACGAGGAAGAGAATACATACAAGGGCACGCCGGCACATACAGTATTACTTTTCCTGCTGCTTACATACATGCCGCACTCACGATGCCTTGGCGAAGCGGGCCTGGTGGATTGGGAGCCCGCGGACCAGCTATCCGCAAAGATGGAGCGGACACGCGGGACACTGCTGCTGGAGCGGCACGAGCGGGACACACAGCCACAAACGCGCAATGCGAAACGGCCGTCATCTCTTTTTTGGCTGGGCTTCGGGGTTTTACGAGCTCGAAGGCAGGCTGTTTAAGATATAGGTTAGGTATCGTATCGAGTGCAAGCCAGCATGAGGCATGTCTAGAATAAAAATACCCAGTCGTTTTTGAAAGGGGTAAATGGGGGGCCATGCATAAGCCAGCACGGTGCCCCGTGGGCCGTGACGGGTCGGGAATGCTCTGCAGAAGATTCGGACAATGCGATGAATTGCACAACGTCATCGCAATACCCTGGATACCATTGCGCAATGCTGTTGGTAGTGTTGGGTGTTGGTCGCTGCCCGTCGAATGATCATCGTCAGCACTGAGCGTGGTGTTCACACCAAAAACTACGGGCCAACCAGCTCGAAATGCTGCACTGCCCTGACCATCTTTAATACTGATCGGCCTAATTCCAAGTGCAGGGATGGCGACAGGGAGGAAATCCTGGCTCCAACGTGCTGGACTGGGCTAGCTCGAGGGCGATTGTTGCTCAAGGTGATAAGCTGTCAAGTTTCAACAGGAGAACCTGGGGCGAGGTCGTCTGATTGCTCTGATGCAAACGCGACTCGCGGGTTGAAACGAAACAAAAAGAAAAATGAAGCGTAAAATCTTGGGACGAACTCAATCGAAGCAAACACCTGCACAGTTGGAACATCAATGTTATTATTGGACACAGCATCTGATTGAATTGATCCACTGCTTGCAGGGCGGTGGCTTTGGCTCTCACCACTCCGCGCCGTAATACGAATCTGTAGCAAGCCTCCAGCTTCAGGTCTTTCGTTGCTGCCAGCGGCCTCTGCCTCTGCTTCTGGAAGAAGCCCAGTGAAGTCCATGGCCAGGTCTGCTTCTGTCCACCACCCCCTCCTTGTGAAAGCGCAGGGGCAGTCTAGGGGTACCTCCAACCCTCACCAAAATAACCTAGTTATTTTAGTATCTGTGATAGGATGGCATGATGAGAACTCATTTCGGCTAAGCAGCTGCAGGCGCTGCACGGTCGGCCAATCAAAGGGCTCGTGTTCCTGAATAGTGGCGGCCTGCGTTCCTGACTAGGGTACTTTCAGTCGGAGCCAGCGCTGGGCAGCCTGCAGGCTGCAGTCCAGGGTCAAGCCAAGGGGGGACTGGTCAGGCGCTACGAAGCAGCGGCCTGTTTTGGTCTTCTGTTAGACTGTTCGCCTTCCTCACCGTTCGTCTAGCTTGTTCGCACAATCTCGAAGGTTTGGTCCGAGGACAGACTTTGACACAGAGACTTTTATGTCATTCTCTGTGTTGCCTTTATGTGTCTCGCTCGCGTGCTGCATGTCTTGTGTGTGTGCTGTCTCCAAATTGACAGCTGCTCTGCCGAACACTTGCTGAGCTTGGTCCTCGGGAAAATCAATCGAGTGCAACGTGGTCATGTGCCCCCCCCTCCAATGGATTGAATTGGAGGGCGATGGATGTATGCGACTGCTTTCAATAATGTGATGTGTATACGGAGTATGTGATTGCGTACCTAATGATGCCAGCGACGGGCCCTCTGGAAAAAGTAAACAACAGTCGCAGACATGTTCCGCAAATTGTATGCCATTTTCATTAACCCTACCTGGTTAAGAGCTTGCTTAAAGATGTTTTGCTTCGATTGATTCATTCTACCTCTGGCAGTTTTCACAGATCCTACTGAGCATGAGCAGAGCATGATATGACCCAAATTGGACAAAATGCCTCTCGCTCTGAATCGCAGAGCACAGCATAACCAATACCACGCTGATGGCCCGAAATTGTCCAAGGATGCAGGTCAGCCAAAATTGTATGGAGATGTTCGTGATCTTCGAATGTTCCCCTCCAGCTTGAGCCACTCAGAGCCGATCCTGCCAGATGGTGGCTCCACACACGGGCCTCCGCCTTGCTGTTATTGGTTAGTATCTGTTGGTCTCCGAGCGCAGCTGATCCCTGCACCCTGTCTGTTCCTGGGCCTTTTTACCCTCATTAGCTGCAGGTGGAAGGTCCAGTAGGCTCAGTAGGCCCAGGTAGTTGTACCGGGGCCCCATATCGTACGCACTCGGGCAGACAGGCCCAGGCATACACACGCTCTCTCCAGGAAAACGAACGACCACTTCTCTCTTCCCGTCCCCTCTCCCGCCTTTTTCCTTCTTTTCCCTTACTCCGTCAAGTCGTTGCGACCCTACGGCCTCCCCTCCCTACCCAGAGAACTTCGGTGTGTGACCTCACTATCACGACCAATTCTCGTTCCATTCTTTCCCTCCCCCTCCTCGCGACTCAATCCCAAAACACGCCTATCAAAACAAACGACGTCGTCAAAATCCGAGGTTTCGAACCCATTCGTTAATTTCACCAAAAAACAAACGCCTTGCTGGTCAGCACGATTCGATTCACTGCTTCACCCAGACACCTTCAAGCGCGTAAAATCCACTCGTTCTTTCAACTCGACACTCGGATCCAACCTGTAAAGTAGCTTGTCCAGCTACTTGACGTGCAATACTCACGACGACGCTCTTGAGCGCATTACATTCATTGGCCAAGTCTGATTGCGACTGTCAACAATCCGCAATCAACTTACTCACAAGGAGGACCCGTACGACACACGGCTATCGACACATATCACGCACCTCTTCGATGCAGTGAAGCGCGCGCACTATAAAACAAATAACAGTCGTGCGCGCCTGTGTAATTCTCGGGTTATAATTCAACCTTAATACGACCCCAATACAACATATTGCCGATACACATATTATCGAGTAGCAAGTAATTCAAAATGCCTAGTCACCACCAGCATCTCCACCGGCGGTCGGTGGGCGAGACATGGGAAGTTATCAAGAAGGATATTCAGCACATGGCAAATGACTTGACGAAAAAGTCGCCCAACCAAGCGCAACATGAAATCAGAGCTCCCCTCCCTTCGACGGTGTTCAAGACGGTGTACAAGACGATGGAGCCGACCTTCACGGGAGCAATTGGTGGCTACGTAACGATGAACTCGGGCACTGATGGCAGCAAAACAGTAGCAGTGGCGCCAGCACCTACTTCGGATCTCTCCCCTTCAAAGCGGCGGGTGTGTCGGAGGGCGTGTCAACCAAGGGCGCCGTAGGTGCGGGTGTGTTGCCGGAATCGCTTGTACCTTCCTCTGGCGGGGCCTTCACCGACCACACCGGCTTGGCTCTCGAAACCGCCCCTACCACGGCCAGAAGCCAAGCGAGTAACACCCTTGAGCCTACCGCAAACACTGTCGCCACTCCGACGGCTTCTTCCTCTGCCGCGTCGGATTCTTCCAGCGGGGGTGGCGCAGCAGCAAAGGCAGGAATCGCCATCGGTGTCCTCGCCGGTTTACTGATCGTTGGTCTGGCCGTCTTCTTCCTATTCGGCCGACGCAGAAAGCAGATGGAGAAGGAGCGCGCGGCGGCGGAAGCCGAGAAGAGTCGTCCTCCTTTCGGCGGCGCGGCTGTAGCAGCAGCAGCAGCTCATACCCGCCAAGCGTCGGTTCACTCGACACAAACTACACGCACCACAGCTACTGCTCCCCGTCTAAGCCTGCGCCCCGTTACCCAATTCCTTCCCGAATTCGGTGAGCGACGTTCCAGCAAAGGTGCTGCTATGGCCCTTGCACTAGGACCTGCACCCTCCAACTCCCAGGCCAACCGCCAGATTGGCCAAAGCCCCTGGGAACGCCCCATGACAAGCCAGAGCAACAGCCAGGAGAACCCCTTCGGCGACCACGCAGAGCATTACGACGGAGCCCAGCGGTCCGCAACTATGGAGCAGCCTCACAACCCGTTCGATGATGTGCCTGAGCACGACGTTGGAGTGGCTCAGACGACCGATGCGCCTAGACAAGCCCCTAACGGTATGGCTGCCGCCGCCGCCGCCGCTGCTGCCGCCGGAGGTGCCGCGGCCGGAGCCGGTCTTGCCCGTAAACAGTCTATCCGCAAAGATGTTCCTCAGCCGCTCGATCTGACCCGGGCCAATGAGGCACCGCTTGCCCTTCCATCTTTCGCTTCACAACCTAGCCCCACTGGTACCGAATTCAGCTTCACCTCCGTTGCTCCAGGTCAGTCCCCCGGACCGTCACAGAGTGCAAACGCCATTGCCGCTGCGGGAGGTCCGTCTCACTCGACTGTCCACCGCGTCCAGCTGGATTTCAAGCCTTCCCTCGAGGACGAGATGGAGCTGAGAGCCGGTCAACTTGTCAGACTCCTGCACGAATACGATGACGGTTGGGCTCTCTGCATCCGGTTAGACCGTTCTCAACAAGGTGTTGTGCCGCGTACCTGTTTGTCCACCCGCCCTGTCAAGCCCCGCCCTGCCGGCGGTCCTCCTGGGGCCCGCAATGGCCCTCCTGTCAACCCCAACCGTGGTCCTGGCGGCCCTCCCCGCGGACAAAGGCCAATGACTCCTCAGGGGGCCGTCCTCAGTCGCCTGCCATGATGCGTCCCCAGTCCCCGGCTATGGCGGGTCGCCCTCAGTCACCCGCCATGCGACACCCTCAATCTCCAGCGATGCGTGGGCCTCAGTCTCCCGGCGGTCCCATGAACGGTAGACCTGCCTCTCCTGGAGGCCGTCCTATGAGCCCGGCTGGTGCACGAGGACAGTCTCCCGGGCCCCGGCAGCGAGGCAACAGCGAGAGTGCCCAAAGCACACGACGCATGAGCCCGCCGGGCCCTAGTCCTCTCCAGCAGCAGGAGCAGCAGCAAACACCGTCGAGACCCATTGGCAGGAAACCGGTGCCCGGCCAGGCATACTAGCCTGTAAGAGACACAGACGGCTTATAGACTTCTTTCGGCGTATTTTACATCGGTATCGGACTACTTCCTTTCGGTCTATCCTGGCCCTTCACGACTTCCTGACGAATCTTCAAACCAATTTCCTTGAAAACCCCAAAACCTTTTCTCGACACTCGCTTGCGACACGTTCATTATTGATTTTTTGCGTACTTCATTTGCTTTTGACTGCGGATACTTGGTATCACCCCTGCGTTTTTTTCCGCTGCGCAGATCAGCGTTGACATGTTCGAATACCCCGATTGCACGCGGTCTTTTTCTGTGCTTCTCAGAGCTGAGCAATCTGGTACTTTCTTGTCAAACTTCTGGTTCTATGCAAAGGGTGGTGTGTTCACTCGTGGTTCTGAACGCTTCGGAAGTTTAATGATGCCCAAACAAACACAGTTTGGGGATCCTCATTATATCTTAATTTTCTGTGTGGCTTGGGGTGGTTACCCCTAGCCCACCTGGTTCTGGTCGGTGGTCCTCAAGACACCAGAACATTGGCAATGCCTTATATTCTCCCTCGCAGCACTCCACGGTGGTTAGCGGGATGAATCCAATGGCGGCTTGGGCGGTGGACCAGGAGGGTTCCCTCGTCTCGGTAGCATTGTGGTTGACGGTTTCGGGGACGGCAATCGGGGGCGACAGGCAGGCCCACTGTATTATCGATGGGAAGTGGACAGGGGCCATCCGCCGCCGGGCGATGACGGCTAGTTTGTTGGTTGGGGGAAGATACACTACTTCAGATGCTTGTGTAAATAGATGGTTGAGAAGCTGAAGCAATCTAGTGATGCTCTTGTATGCGTCCAGTAACAAACATTACAACGACTTGACTTCTTATCGAGTGAATGTGATTGCACAATGAAGGATCTTCTCGAACTCGAACTGCTGTCGCTGATTCATTGGTCTTACTTGATCTAGGATTTTGGTGCATCCCAAACGACACAGCAGCACCCGACCAGGCTTCTCTGGCCTTTGAAGTCAACCATAGCAATCACGTACCAAATCGTTGGTAGTTCATGCCTGATGAGGCACCCTTGGCAGCAGGCACTCATATGGAATGGCACTCGTTACTGCTGATGGCGGGAACAAGGAGTCGGCCGGTTCCCACCCACCGGTGCAGACATGCATGCTTCGTATGTATGGGTCCGCTTGCGAGGGGTTCTAGGCGACCCAGGAGTACCGCCCGATATTCCTAGGGTCGTCGGGGTATTCGCACCGACTTGACACGGAAAGCCCTATCACTACGTTCACATCAGACCAGCTTCTTACGAGACCATCGCAATGCCCGTCCATGCCCTCGGGTTGGTCATGTGGCTGACAGCATTTTACTAACGCTACTACTGCCACTACTACCTGTCACCATGCCGGAGCAGACGCGGAGCCCTCCCGTTGCCTCCGGGCCCCGCGGCCCCCCCGCTCATCGGCAACCTCCACCAAGCACCCAAGTCGCACCCTTGGCCCCGGTACTTCACCTGCGCGGATGGCCCGTCGTTATTCTGTCGTCTCTCGAGGCGGCCCGCGACCTCCTCCCGCGGCGGGGCACCCGCTCTTCCGACCGGCCGCGCATGCTGGTCGCGGTGGAACTGGCGCTGAAGGGGATGCATATGCTTGCTGCTGTTGCCATGACTAGGGTTTCAAGGGTATTTTGAAAATACCACTTGAAAGCAGGCTTGCATGCTATGCAGCCCCCCTAATCGCAATTAGTGCACCAGAAGACGGGGGATGTCGGCATCGATTGCCATCCCCACTTTGAGGGGACTGCGGCAGCTCCATCTACTACGCCCTTGTCTACGGCGTGTGCCTGGCCTCGCACCTCTACCCCTTCTCCTGGCAGCCTGCGCTATCCAGGGCGAGTTCGCGGAGATGACGCAGACGGGGCGGTACCTCGTCGACAGCTTCCCCGACCTGAACCGTATCCCCTTCCTGGCCGGGTTCGTAACCCCCTGGAAGCGGGAAGCGGAGGCACACTTCCAGCGCCAGTGCGACTTGCACGGGGGGTCCGGAGCCTCACCCCCCCCCGACCTGCCAGGAGTTTCAGCAAGGAGATGTCGCGCAGCCCCGAGGCTCAAGAACCTCCCGGTTTTTGCGTTCGGGTTTGGGCGGAGGACTTATCCAGGGCGCCACATTGCGTGAAACAGCCTGTGGTTGTTGGTAGTTCGGTTGCTGTGGGCTTTCGATATCGAAACTTGACGACCCTTTCGGGGCTGGCTGGCCTCATCCTCTAAGACCTTGATTCTTATGGGATGGGATCCTGCCGGGCTTAGTACCTATCCTTTTTAATATCGTTATCGGGGTTTTCAAGTTACATGTTTAGAGCAATGGGGTGCCTGTTAAATAAATGTGGCTTAAGGTGGCAAAGTTGAAAATTGCTTCAGACAATGATTGCTGAGTCCTTTGAAAAGGGAGTCGGGCACCCGACCGCGTGCATGATGACGACAATGCGTCGTCCGCTCTCAGCGATTGTAGTAGTTCACCCATAATTGACAGATGGATACTTATGCAACGTGTAAACTGGTCCGACGGCATACTCAATGTAGAAGGGGATTGAAGTACACGTATAGTATTAACCCCGATTTCTACAAGAGCGAGGGCTGTGGGCAGACGAGGTTATTCAGAAAGCATGTGACACTCGTATTGTGAAGATTGAGACCCTACTTGATGCGATTGGGAAAGAGTAATGCGATTGGGAAAGAGTGATGGAGGCAAATGTAGCGAGACTGTAGGCGATGGAATGAGGGACGCCCCACAGCCATATAAGGACGATGGTAGTCAATTCTTTCTGGGCTTCAGTATGTACTTATATACGCATTAAGCGCTGTCCCCATGGCAGCCACCCTAGCATCTACACACTGCTTCACGCAAACGACAGTGAATTCATCATACATACACCTCCCTCTCCGCATCCGAGCAGCGCGGCCGCGACAGATTGAGCGGCAGGCCCCGCAGATCCTTCTTCTCCTCGACCGCGACCAGCAGTTCCTTGTAGTCCAGCTCCAGCATCTCGGCCATCTCGTTGTAGTTGTGCCGCCGCAGGGTCGTCGTGGCCTCGACGATGCGCGCGCAGAACAGGGTCGTGTCGCCCGCCTCGAGCTCCAGGATGCCCACCATCAGCATCGTCGAGGCGTACGCCCGGAAGACGATGACGAGCGGCTCGACGCCGGGCCCCGCTTCCTCCATCTGCGCGACGCACCGCCCCAGCAGATCCTCGGCCATGGAGCGCGCGCAGCATCCCGTTTCGCCCGTCTCATCCTCCCCTTCTGCTCTCTCCTGCAGCACGTAAAAGACGTGATACAGAAAATCGAAGAGGATGCCGATGGCGACCGCCGACTCGGGCCCCAAGTCCTCCTCGGCCCGGTGCAACGCCTTGCGGTACTGGGCGACAAAGTTCTTGCCCGAGGCCGCGGAGCCGCGCTGGTACCAGGCCAGGGTGTTCCAGGTCATCAGGATGGTGGGGTGGTCATGACCGAGCATCTCCTCGAGGGTGCGGGCGCTGGCCCGCATGCCGCTGTTGAGGGCGTGCGTCACCACGGCGTCGCTGCATTCGCCCTCGAGGAAGGACCGACTGAAGCGCAGGATCCGCGACACCGGGTGCGACGACACCGTCGTGCCCCGGAAGTTGTTCTCCGTCGCGTCGCACAGGAACGTGATGAGGGCCCGGAGCAGATTGAAGTTGTCGTCGTGGACTATTGGTCACAAGGTAGGGAGTTAGTCGAGTCAAGTCTCATGGCGCATCGAGTAGAGAGCAGGTAGGCCACACTTACCCATGACACAGATGTCGTACGCCTTGCGCCACAGCAGCCAGAATTCGTACAACATCAGGGGGTGCAGGGTGGTGACGCCCTTCTTGAGCATCTCGCAGAAGGCGTGGATGGTCTCGTAGGCCTCGCGGACGCAGCCGATCTTCATGAGGTGCAGGGTCCACAGGATGGTCGTCTCGGACTCGGTAAAGTCGAAGCGGTCGTGGTCGGCGCGTACCTGCTTGGTGCCCAGCGCCTCGGCCACCCAGCCCTGGCCCTCAAATTGCGACCGCACGTACGCCCGCGACGTCACGAGCGGCAGCTCCTGGAAGGCCAGGTGATCCGGCAGGTTCAGCCAGCGCGGGGCCACCGTCGCCGGGTTCATGTGCGTCATCAGTCGCCCGCGACGGTGGCCCCGCGTGACTAGCGAGGACTCATCCGCGACGGCGACGCATGCGGAGGCAGAAGCAGCGGCGGCGGCGGCGGCCCGGGCCCGGCTGGGATTCTTTCGGGAGATGTTCTTGAACCAGCCCCAGCGCTTGAAGCGCGTCTTGAACATCTTGGTACTGCCAGTAGACCAATCATTTAGTATGCGATGTAAAGAAGTAGAAGACCGCGCGCGTCACGCTTGCATCGATTGTTTGGTAAGCACTTACGTGGCTGGGAATATGTACGCGGCCTTCATTATCTGCTGGACCTCCTGCAGGGTCCGCCCTTCTACCATGTACAGCTGGTACAGGGTCGGCTTGTAGGCGTCCCACTCATCCTCGCTGTACTGGCTGATACGCCCTACGCCCCGATGGGCGCGAGGACACTCGGCCTGCTTGGTCCGCCTCGGCCGCTTAGGCGTCAATCGCCCGGCTTCGCCCGCAGGCGGTTGCAAGAGGCTCTGTGAGACTGCATAATCGTGCTGACAGTTAGCTTATCCGAGACCAATCAAACAGGTGAATGGTGCCGCAAGATCAAGGCACGTGTGATTTTCGGTTAGTTACCTTGTCCATTCGGCAGAACAGGTTCAACTATTGAGGTAATCCCTCCGGGAGGGCTGTAACACTCGGATTTCGGAACTAGATCGTAGCCTGAGGCAGATCGGATCAGCTTTCCGTGACCCATTAACCGTATGTGAGCCACTGCTTTTGCAGTTTGCAAGGATCAAGAGGCCTGCGGCAAAAGTTGTGGTCGGCTTGCTTGCATACTGTGATAGATGTTCGGAGCATAGCTCCCAGCCCTTTCGCGCAATGCTTGCTCTTTATTGTTTGCATCGTCGCCATAACTGGCAAGGTCATCATCACGCGTGAAAAGGAGGGCCGGATCCATTGCCAAAAAGATAGAACGGAGAATATAGGCGACACTATTGTCTGGCAAAGCTTATCTCTGGCGCGCAAGTCGATAAGAATAGAATTGGGCACTTTGCTGCATGAACGCCGCACTAATCAACAAGAACGGAGGAGTGAGATGCCCGTAGCCATGGGACCGGGACTCGACTTAAACAAAACAACAGTCAGCACGCTCTTTGTGCGCGCGGATCATATATTAAACGCTCTGGGACGCAACTTGCTTCCGCGGAGACACCAGTGCACGTAACCAGATACCGAACATGCACGCCCGTCAGCAATTGGGCGACCCAGAGCGGGGAGGCAGGGGTGCGGATGCAACAGAAGGGAAATGAATGGCCAACCGACATGCAGATCCCAAAGGGGGGGTGGTTTCACTGCACCCATCGCGTAACAGTGCCCCAGTAGAAAGCCATCTCTACCTCATATACGGCAAACGCACACCCATGATGATGTGTACGATACGTCGGTACGCCCTCATCTCCATCCTTTGAGCCGGAGTTGACAGCAGCAGTAGCAAGAGCCCGCGCGGTTCCATCAGTTCAGGGCTGACTAAGGGGCTGCGAACCGCTGCTGGTCCCCGCTGCCCTAGACCTCCAACAGTAACATACGATAACAATCGGACGACTCAGGTGCAAGCCCACAGGTCGCTAGTGGCTAAAACTATCGACAATAAATGCTCACGACGCAAGCAGCGTCCCCCGCAGCTGTCGACGAAAAGATTTCGTGACCGCATGCTTGACCGGTTCGTAGATCACCATGGCAGTGGACAGATTTCGTATCAGCACTACATGACATACATGACCCGGCTTCTTGGCCCAACCCCGCAGAACATGGTTGTGGGCGGGTGATCGACTCCCACAACGGTGCAAGGTACCAATGAGAGCCCATGGAGTGGCTCGTCACGTCCAATTACGACCCAAGCACGACCCGACTTTGGTTCAGTCACCCTCTGTGATGATTTGTTCTTCCCACGACTTACATAGTCGCTCAGAATCTACACACGGATATCGTTATAGAGAGAGATCCATCGATCGCCATCAAATCTGGACACGAACAAGCCGGGCGCAGCAGAGGCTTTGGAAAACGATGTTTCATTTGGGGTGCCATCTTAGTCATTGACGGCTGCCGCGCTGTCACACACTATCCTCCAACCTTTGTGGAAACTCACTCGTAGTTGGTCGGCGACCTCGATGCGGCCGATCTTGCGATTGTAGCGTTCCAGTTCGCCCAGCGCCCGAACGGTATGGCGTGCATCCGGACCAACCGTCTTCAGACACGCGTCATATCGGGCTTGGTATGATTCCAGCGCTTCTTCTTCGAGCCCCAGACTCTCCATCGCCTGCGCCCTGAGATACCAGTACACGGTTTGCGTCCAGATATCATACTCCGCCGGCGAGGCCTCGATCAGCCTCCCAATACCCTCGAGCAGCTCGGCGGCTTCGGTATCGAGACCTCCCTCGACATAAATGGTGACCAGTTCGAGCTTCGCCCACATGACGTAATCTAACGTCCAGTATTTGACGTCGGCAGCCATATCGTCCACCATCTGCTGGATGCCATTCTTTGCCGACATCATCGATATACCACCGAACCGATGCAGACTGCGGATCAGCTCGAGCCGATGCACAGCAAGCTCTTTGTGGCGTGTACCCAGCCGCTGCTTCAGGGATTCCCACCAAGCCTGTAGAATGGTCCAAAGGTAGGGTCGGATGGCCGGGACACCAAGAGTGTTGATATGTTGCCATATACGGCTAATAGGATGGGTTTCCCCGAGGATTATGGGGAAGAGACTGGCCGAGTAGCGCACAAAAGAGGCGCCGAGCTCGGGCCCGGCTTGCAGCATGTAAAAGGCCACGATCAACGTCTTGAGGAGCATCTCCGGGGGCTGTTCTGTCTGTATGATGGACTGGTATTGCTGAAAACATATCTGCACCATACGAAAGCCGGCCTCGGTATCGCCGCGCAGGACCACTTCCCTCGCGACGCCGGCTTGATTGGTCCAGAGCCCCAGCTTGGGACCTAGCTCCATTCCCCAGTCATTGGAGGCATTCCAGACGCGGCTCTCGAACCGTTCATTTGTCCAGTCCAGGATGCATCGCGCGCATTCCTCGGGCAAGCGTAGCACATCCGGCGTCTGCACGGGGGAGCGGCACCTGCGGTGGTGAGTTGGCGCGGTGAATCAACCTTGCCGCCGCTGACTGCATATTAGATAAGCGTGTAGCAGCAGCGGCAGCATCTTCGGCTACAAGGTCAACTTCTTCACTGCTGGACGACGATGATGAGGGTGATGCCGATAGTCGCTTTGAGAGTGGCAGCACTTTAATGGGGCCGGTGCGGATGATGTTCTTTCCGACTGCGACGGGATTTCTGGGAGGTCCGATAAAGCCGCGCTTGGCTAGCACCTGGCGACCGTCGCGCGGTTTGCGGCCCAATTTGCGCGCATCGTGATATTGGTTTTGGATGCCTTGCTCGTTGTAGCTGTAATTGCAGATCGGCGTTGTTGGTCTTAGTCATTTGAGAAGCGGAAGATGTATGTAGGTGCCCGCGAACGAGCGGCGCAGACTCACGTGTCCGAGGCCTCGGGGTCCATTTGCATGTTCATGTTCATCTGCCCCGAGGAGCAATCAATTGGGTACCTTCACCTTCTTCAACAACCCCTGCCTTCTGGCTCTGTGGGATAGCTGTGCTGTTGGGTTGGGGGTGGTCCGATAATGCGAGGACCGGCGTACTGAACGGACTGGAGGATGTTAATTACTAATTGGGACTTTCTGCATTCCCGAAACATAGGCGGGCGATGACTAGTATCATTGATGATGATTAATTGAGAGGAAGAACAAGCCCGCCCACCTTGGACCTGGGGTTAGGTAAGCGGATACGGAAAGCGGACTTTCGAAGAATTGTGTCGCTCTTTACTCACTCAGCTCTCCCTTCCCCCTGTCAGTCACCTACCAACTCCCGTGTTCGTTCGCCTCCGCCTCCATGTCTCTGGGCCTTACCCATCCACCACACGTTCTGGGTCCTGACCACCATCGGATGCTGACTGCTTGAAACCCTCCCTCCTTCCAATCAGTCAGAAATTAGCTCCTAACATCTAGACATGATATCGTTCTTTGTTGCCAAATTGCCGGCGATTGGTCCGGCTTAAGAGAAGGTGGTAGCCGTGGTGCGGTTGGAGCTGAAGGGGTCCGCATATTTGTTACGCATCCCAAGCTTGGCCGCAAATAGAACATGACCCACACTTTAGCCGGTGCCAAAGCCCAGACTCTCCCCATGATGTCAGACAGCTATGTAGTTGATCTGGCAAGTGTTTCAATGTGGATTATTACAACGGCAACGCAGATATTGATTATTTTATTACTGGGCATTTATTGCTTCTCGGCACATGGATGAGAAACTCCAGGTCGCAGAGATGGGCCTACGATGTCTATCCCCTTGAGTGCTAAAGCGCTGCTTTCCGTACAATACTTTCGATGAATGATCAACACGGCCGTGCATACCGTAGCAAGGGCATATCGGCCAATCAAATAGCACACCGAGCACAGCGGACGTTTAAAACGTCACTCCGATCATCCCTGATCTGTACAGTACCCTATCTTTTGGTGAAAGCAGCGCTTTAGCACTCAAGGGGATACATAGAATATATATTTTGCCGGATAGAGACATTGGTGACAGCACCAACAGAGAACATAACATGTTCTGGTACCGGAGAATCAGATGGGACCGAATGCCGAGTTTTTCCCATGCTGCATACAACACAATTCTCATTGATATGTTTATTGATCCTTCAATTACTTCATACCGCCAGAGTGGGCCCCAGTCATGTGTTGCAGTGAAGATCTCACCTATTGCGGCCTTCATGTTACAGACGCTGTATCAACCAGATGTACGTGATGTGAAAGAGTTCGCGATCTTCTGTCAGGGGCCACGTACGTTCAGATCTCCCACGAGTCCACCCTAAGCATTCCATCCACCCACAATGATAAAATTGCTATTACTATCCGACAAGAAACTCCCCCAGAATAAACATGCCGTAGACAATCGTCGGATTGTTTTTGTGCAGTCGTGCGGTTTGAGGTGCGGTTAGACGAAGCTCGCTAGGATCAAAACGGGCATCGGCAGACATCAGGATTCATCAAGGCGTCAGGCTATGCCGAGTCTGTCCCTGCTGCATACCAGGGGCTACCCCTTGACATCTCAGGATTGCCAGCCATCAAAACACGAATCTGCTGGCCGAGACTCTCTCGACCTCGGAGCTTGGTGTTGATCTCAGTCACAGACCGCGGGCAGGTTAGCATCGATGCGGTAATGGTCGCGTTGGCGGGGGCCCTTAATTCCTTGGCCGCTAAGGATATTTCCGAGCTCGCTCCCCCCAGGAGCCTAGGGCCTCCCAGCCGCTCACAGCGTCTCGTCCCACCCCCGCAAACGTCCAATGTTTGTCCTCTCAATAGACCGCTGTGATCACTAACTCTATTATGCTTAGGCGCATACCATCGTGCTACCTGCTATTTTGCACATCCCGCGGCAAGCCGACATCTGAAGTGGAGGAAGATCCGAGTTGACCATACGAGACACCATTATCTCGTCCGGATAGATCCCCGGGGGCCGCCCCAGTGTTGCCCATCCACATCAACCGGAGGTCCCACTGCGCCATAGTTTACCATATTAAAGACACAAGGCGCCACTATTTTTTGGAAACAATGCAAACCCCTCTCAACGTGACGGTATATTTTGTTGGCGGCTGGCAAGAGGCCTCACTGAATCGTTCTTTGCCTGCCCGAACCCTAACAGCATACGGGAACTCAATTGCTGGCGCTGGGCGCACACGTGGAGTTCAAGGCCGCCGAGAGTGTACCCCGCAACGAACAAGAAACCACCCAAAACCAAAACCAGACCCAAGCGGGAACCTTAGGCGAGTTATGCGAGTGATTCTGGACGATTTGAAGCATAAAGGCAGGCGATTTAGGTTGGGGGGGTTCGCTGCTAGCAGTCCGGGACGCGGATGGCCCAGGTGGCTGATGCAGCGCATCGATGCGGTAGGCAAACTATCGATCGTCCAATGGTGTGGCTAGGGTTGTGTTGGACAGGGATCTATCTCGCCATCACTCAGCAGCAGTGACGACACGACTCTTCAACCTAAAACCTTGAATCTCTCTCCTCGACATGAGGCTTGCTTACACGCACGCTTCCAAACGTAATGAGGAGTGCCGACCCCTCTTTGGCCCTTTATCATAAATAGGCAGAAGGAGGAGCTGGTGTAGAACTTGAAAGCTCCGTCTATCACTCTTGTGTCTCTTGAGCTTCTGACGTATCAGGATATTTCGAGATAAGCTATACGCAATCTCATCACTTACTACGCCAGTGCACCTCTAGCAAACGTTACTAGCAACATCTTCATCATGGAGGAAGTCCTCAGGAAGACCACCGCTACAGCCACGGCTTCGCCGACCAGTTTCCCTACCGTCACGCCGGATCTTCCGACTTTCTACTTCACAGATGTCGCTACTGATACCGGCAAGCGGACGCTATGGTGAGTCGACTTGTGTGCATGTTACCATCAGACCGTGAAGCTCATTCGGTATTTAGGGTCGTCACCGTCTTCATGGCTCTGTCGTCGCTCGCCTTTTATGGAATGGCCATGAGAGTCCCAGTTGTAAGTTTAGTTCATGACTTCGGACGCAACATGGTCAGAATCTCCTGACTGACATTCGGTAGCAAAAACGCCTGTTCCATGTCTTGACTGCCTTCATCACGACCATTGCCTTCATCTCGTACTTCGCCATGGCCTCTGGTGATGGTATTAACTTCCACGTCTACAAGGAGAAGCCCACCAAGCACCACACCGCCATGGAGGTCTACTCCCGCCAGGTTTACTGGGCACGATACGTTGACGTAAGTTGTGTACTTGAGATTTCATAGTAGTAACTATCAAGGCACATGCTAAACAACCTT
Source organism: Apiospora saccharicola (assembly GCA_038363915.1). Lineage (NCBI taxonomy): Eukaryota > Fungi > Ascomycota > Sordariomycetes > Amphisphaeriales > Apiosporaceae > Apiospora > Apiospora saccharicola. The sequence continues at coordinate 3,211,167 of JAQQWM010000006.1, forward strand.
CACAGTGGACTCTGACTACCCCCTCCTATTGGCGGATCTGTCCTTCCTTGCTGGCCTCAACGGCGCCAGCATGCTGGTTGCTATCTTTGCCGATGTCATCATGGTTCTCACCGGCCTCTTTGCCGCCTTTGGCGCCAGCGACGGCCAGAAGTGGGGATACTACACCATGGGCTGCGCTGCCTACCTGGTCATTGTGTACCAGCTCGCCATCAACGGCCGCACTGCTATCTCCAACAAGGACACCAAGACCAAGACCTTCTTCACCATGATTGCGGGTTACACCCTGCTCCTCTGGACTGCTTACCCCATGTGAGTTTCGATCCATTTACACGTGACGCGACATCATATTTACTAACCGCCACTCTAGTGTCTGGGGCATTGGTGATGGAGCTCGCCTGATGAACGTTGATGCTGAGGTCGTCTGCTACGCCATCCTCGATGTCCTGGCCAAGCCTATCTTCGGCTTCTGGCTCCTGACCACGCACGACAAGATGTCGCGCAACACCGCCTCCATTGAGGGCTTCTGGGCCCATGGCCTCACTCAGGAGGGTGCCATTCGCGTCGGCGATGGTGCTTAAGAAAGCGACAGTCGCTTCCAAGGCATGCTGCTCTTCCGTCAAACACGCGGCTGGTGCCACACGACATCACAGCTCCTCTTGCGAGAGGCCTTGCTAAGCCGCAGCTCAAATTTGTGAGCTCTTAAGGGGCGTTTCGAATTCTGTCGACGCTGTTCATGGTACCGGGTGTTCAACTGGCCTTGATTGTGCGAAATCCAGATTGATCACATGCGTTTAATACTACTATTCGAATGGTTCTTGTATGATTAACGGTAACGATCGTTCATAATAATCCAAAGCGTTAGCAATCTCATATCATCAACATGCATCAATTTGTGCTATGACTGGTGACGGCTGGACGCCGAGTGAACTCATTTTAATACGGTCTGGTCAATCCAGCTTAAGTCGTCCGGCTCACCCTCCCATCCCATGAACACCTCCCCTGGGATGACATACGGTTCCACGCCCTCACCATCCAAGACCGTCGTGACATTGCTTGCCGCCATCGCCACTTCGTCGTAACCAGGCCCCAAATTCCGGTAGACTGCCTCCAAGGTCGTAGCGCTATCGAAGCGCGGGTCGGTATCCTGCCACTTTATGTAGCCCGCGGGCAAGATGCTCGCGTCCAAGTACGATTCCAGAAAGACGCTGCGATGCAGCGCGTTCCACGGACGACCCAGCGGGCACCGCCCCTCGATCTCCGCCGCGACAGTGGCATTGGCGGCGATGACGCGCGACGACGAGACGTAGGCGCCGTACTTGTTGGCGAAGGTGGTGTTGGTACCCTTCCAAGCCGTGATGCCACCCCCGCAATTCCGCAGCGCCAGCGTCGACTTCTCGACCCACGCCGTCCCGAACCCGTACAGAAAGTCGACCTCGCCCGCGACGACGCAGTCGTAGAAGAAGGCGCTGCCGCGCTTGCCCACGTAGACGGTGTCCTGGAAGCTATAGAAGCCGCACCCGTAGAAGCTGGCGCGCGCGTAGGCGACGCCCAGGGCGAGCGCGGGACCCACGGACCGCGTGGCGGCCGTGTTGCGCAGGTCGACGTTGTACAGCCGAAAATCACGGCTGCCGGGGGAGTGTCGGGGGATACGGGATACCCCGTGGGTCCCGTGCCCGTCAGCGCCGCTTCCCAGGTGGGCGCCACCGTCAGCACGCTCGTCACGGCGTTGTCGGTGATCTTGCCCGTGTTGTCGCCGTTGGCCGAGGCCCAGACCACCGTCACCTCGTTGGCGTGGTCGGTATCTGCCTGGACGTCGGCGTAGGCTCCGGAGTTGTTTTGGAACGGCGCATTGGTTTGCCCCAGGAGCGTCAGCGGGCCCGGGCGCGTCACGTTGAGCTGCTCGACGTACGTCCCCGGAGCGACCAAGATGGTGTGCGCGGTGTCGTCGTGCGGCAGCGACGCGATGGCGGCCTGGATCGTCGTGAAGTTGGCCAGCGGGCTGTGGGGGCTCACGAAGAGGGTCCCTGCCGGACAACCTGCCAGGGGATGGCAGGTCTTGCGCTGGCACTCTGCATAGGTCCTGGCCGGAGGGCCCAGAGACACATCGCCAACACTGCGGCTTCCATGTATCGCTGGGGCTGATGTTGCGAACTGACTCAAGGCCAATGCCGCGAGAACGGCTGCATGTCCGAGATTACACATTGCAGTTTCGTTGGATTGCTGCAATAGGACGGGCAGAACGGCAGTTCGTTGCCGTCATGGCCTTGGCCCCGATATATAGATGATATACATCACTACCATCCCATGGCTGCTGGTTTTGGGGATGGGTGTTTGCGGTGTGCTCTGTACATAGGTAGACTTATTCCAGGGGTCAAGCCTTGGAGACTGCGGGGGAGCTATTGCGGGGGAAGCTGGGGTAGATGCGGAAGAAGTAAATCCACGAAACACATGGCCTGTATAGCTGGGGATCCACTTGACTCCTGGGGATGTGATTACGAGATTCACTGATGCATAAGCGAGATCGGGTTATTGTGGGTGTTATGTTGAACGCGCTGATATCGACTCACATGTAGCTATACACGGGACTGAGTTGGGCTGGTAGTCTACGAAAAAGCTCAATTGGGATGAAGTACACAGAAACTGATTGACAACTGATTATTCGTATCGAGCAAATCTTGATCGCATCAGCTTCCTCCATCTTTTCGCCCGCAGGGTATGGGTATTAATAACTACTATTATCTATCTCCTCCAAGACAACTGGCAACCAGCACTATATTTTTTTCCCACCAGGACCATCAAGGCCATGGTCGCAAGCCTTCGTTCCGCCTTCCTTCCACCTTACAGAGAATGCAACTTGGAGTCCTTGGTCATGTGACGGAACTTCTTGCCGAAGGGGATGAAAACAGCCAGCCCGATGACACAGATTCCGACCGTGATGGCCATGAGGGTTAGCACGGGGCTCAAGTAGCCTCCGGTCGCAGCCCAGTCGTTGAAGAAGAAGATCATTCCAAACTGCAATAAGTTAGTTATCGTAGGTACTAAGCAAATTGGATGACACACTAAACAAGACTTACACCAAACGTGTTCTTGACAATCGTGGCGGCGATCATGATCTCGCCCGGCAGCGTCTTGTAGCAGTCGACGGCGTAGGCAATGGCGATGGCGGGGATACCCACAACCTGGATGCCGACCAGCATGTAGCCGGCGACGACGGTGGCGGGCCAGGGCCAGCTGCGCTGATACCCGACGGCAGTAACAGTCATGCCGATGAGACAGAGAGCAACATAAGGGATCAGGGTCGGAAGCCGGAACTCGGCCTCGAGGACGCCGCGGTTCTTGCGGGCGCGGCGCAGGGCGATCCAGTCGGAGAAGGGTCCCGCCGTCACGAGGGCGATGGCGGCCCCCACGACGAAGGCGAAATTCACGAAACCGATCTGGTCCGGGGTGAAGAGGTAGGGCGGGGGCCCAAACACCTGGGCCTGGGTCAGGTTGAGGGCGAGCAGGCAGTTGGCCGCGAAGCCCATGGCGAAGGCGGCCCAGAGGATGATGGGGAAGGAGAAGATCTGGATGGGCGAGACGATGTCGCGCGTCACCTTGGCCAGGCTGTAGTTGAAGCGCATGCGCGGGATGAGGGAGAACTGCTCCTTGGAGGGTCGGCCGACGGGACGGAGCTGCGCCGTGTTGGGGGCCCGCGACGGTGACGAGGTCCGCCCTTCGCTGTCTGAGGCGTTTGGTCCCTCTTGCTTGTCGGATGGGAGCGCCATGTCGAAGACAGACCCCGTTGGTGAGCCCGGGTCGGATCTCTCGTACTTGGTCTCGGGGTGGGCGACAATGGTCAAGATCCAGCTGACGCCCTGCAGGATGGTGCAGACCCAGAACTAGGGAGTAGTTAGTATGTATCCTAAAACATATTAGATGAAATTTCTTCACTTACAAACCATCTCCAGCTGATCTGGGATGCGATGGCGCCCGAAATGATGGGACCAATAAACAGACCCATAAAGTAAGCCCAGCTAAGTCGATTGTCAACACCTCATTTGCTGTTTCAGTATTTTCTGAGTGGGCACTCACAAGTAGAAGGTCATGCTTCGACCTCTTTGGTGGACGAACAGGATATCCGAGATGACCATGGGCATGATACTCTCATTGGCCGCGGCTCCGATGCCGGAAATGACGCGGGCACCGATGAAGCTGGGGTAGCTGGTGACGAGCCCCTGCCAAATGTTGGCCAGGATGCAGATGAGGCCGCAGACGATGATGACGGGGCGGCGGCCGAAGACGTTGGCGGCCGGCACGATGAGGAAGTTGGCGTAGCCCAGGGTGATGGCGGCGGCGCCGAAGAGCATGTTGACCTGGGGCAGGGTCTTGTGGAACTCGGCCTCGAAGATCTGCGTCATGGGCGCGATGGCCAGGGGCGTCATGATGCTGATGAAGACGAAGACGAACTGGTTGGCGATGATAATGGTCTTCCACGTCGCCGACCAGTTCAGCGGGTCGTCCGAGTTGTTGGACGGGTGAGGCACCAGCACGAGCTCACCTTGGGCCAGCTCGCCGTTCTCCTTGAACACGACCTCAGTCCCGGGGAGGAGGTCATCCTCCCTGTTGGTGGTAGTGATGGGAGCCATGAGGAACCAATCGTTTGGATTGGAGGACCTATGAACCAGAGGAGGTGAAACTGGCACAAGTGTACCCTGAGCTACATCCTGTCTGGCAGGGCGCGCCTGAGGATCTTATAGAAGACTTGGCTCTTCACACAAGCACCGGGCCGACAGGTCATGGACGCCACGCCACGTTCGAGATGCCGACTTCAGTACAAGGTTCAGGATTTCCATTTACATAAGCCATTGGCCCAAATCCTGCAAGTTAAAGGCCGTTCTTTTTGCCATGATATTGGGAATGGACCATGTGTTTCATGCCCTGTGGTCTAACCGCGGTAACCCAGACCGTCAGCTTGTTGCATGGTGGCGTCGGACGTCCGAAGTCAATTTACACCGGTCTGCCAGTAATAGTACAAGTCCAGAAGAGCCGTAGTTGGGAAGGGATGCGCGAGAAGGTGCTTTGCCTTTTCCCTTCATCTGAACTTATGTTCACGATATATCATGGGAGGTTGGTCGGGTTTTGATCGCTTGAGTTCAGATACAGCTATGTTGCTTGAATCCTTCAGCATTTGAACACGCTACCCTCGGCCTGCCGTAGAAAGTAGACAAACGCCACAGGGTAACACGCCGGGTACATGAAAGTTTTACAGTGGGGAAGCCCGCTCGGTCGGGTTTCAACGCCAATGCAAATGCACAACTGACGGACAAGCAAGCAAGCCTCCCTTCTAGATCTGCGAAAGCCAAGGAAAATTCAATGAACCTGATTATCCAAGATGGGGCCCTGAACCTCGAACCTTGCCCGAATTCGGAAGCAGATATAGTGCACAATTTATGCCCCGGGTAGGGACGCCGCGCCTAGCTTCCTAAGAGATACCTCTCTGCCCATCCGTCTTGTCATCCTCCCACCTAAGCGCTAGGATACCCAAATAACCTACATACTCCTGATATGAGTTGATCCATCAATTGTTGGCATGTGCGTCATTGTAATAATGGATCTAGACCGGTTAGAGAACATCAGCCAAGCCCCCCCCCGAAAGGACTATCCTTCGTCCAGAAAGAGAGAAAGACAGGAAGGAAGAGAAACCGTCTTACCGTCTGGTCCGAACACCCTGCCGGCGTCTGGTAAGCATAGGCGCCCGTGTTGATGAAGAGCGCCTGGCCCTTGCACACGAGCCACGCGGCGACGTTCTGGCGCTGGACCTCGGGCGTGCTCCACGTGAGGGCGTCGCCCTGGAACGCAAAGGCGCCGAAGGGGTTCTTGGTCGTGTTGAACCAGGTCGCCAGCGTGCGCGGCGTGGAACCGGACGATGCAGGCTTCTCCACCCACATGTACAGCGGCGCCGTCTGGCCGTCGCCCGTGTTCTCCACCAGCTGCCCGTCGGCCACGTTGAACTGCCCCGCCGTCGTGTACGACTCGAGGAGCGCCGTCCCCGCCGCGACCGCGGGCTTCGTCTGCAGGTACTTGTGGTAGTTGGGCGCGGCGACCGCGCGGATCCAGTACCAGCCCTTCTGCAGCGTTGTGCCGGGTCCGACGGCCGCTTGTCTCTCTTGGATGTCGAACGATGTCGGTTGCGGCACGGGTGGGTTTCGTCCGTAGGGCTCATCGGGGACCAGTGTCAATGTCATCTCGGGAGCCTTCAGCGTAAATGGTGGCTCTGACTCAACACCGCGGGCTTGGTCGTTTCGTGCGACATCCTCTGCCACTGAGGAAACGACAAGGAAGGCCAAGAACGTCGGCCTGCTAAGGAGCATGTTGAAGATTGTCGTCGGACGCTTTTTCCAAATGAATACTGGATAGTCCAAACACAGTAGATGGTTGTTTATTTACCTTGCGAGAGCTGTAGTAGTTGACCAGCCCAACGTTCTTTGGTATGGCGAGGATCCGTAGCGCTGGGATATAAGTAGCGCTGCCGCGAACAGAGAGGTTCCGACATTGCCATTCTAGGCCAACGGCGACTCTTCCTCCACCGCCACGCTCAGCTGGCTTTTGTCGTAAATTGAGTACAACACTCTGTCGCCTAGTAGCGGAGAAAAGGCCAGTAGTACCCATTCGACTTGGTATGAGGGCCTAACCTCTGAAAAGATGTTCCAATTTGTTGTAGTATAACCCCCCCATTGACTGGCTGCATCGCAGGGACTGCGCTCCAATGGCCGGCCACAGCTATTAGCCGAATTGCACCTTTTGACGAAGTCACCTATCAGGGAATATCACATCAACATAAATCACGATTTATACTCGGAGTTTCTATATATCTAATAACACAACCATCGCGCGGCAATTCCCATGATCCCAGCATGCAGAACGGCACAATCAGGCCAATGTCCCCTACTCGACGACTAACGAAACCATCCCAAGTATCCCTTAAATCCCTGATTCAACTAGGTTTCCACACGATAATAAACGAACAACTACCTTACTTCCACCAGTTCAAATGCTACACCACGGGTCGATTCAACGGCGCCGTATCTCGAAGAGGCGCTCAAATGGCATCATCCCAAACTTCTCCGTCCAACTCTTACGTGCACTTTCGCGGGCTCGTTACTGTCTCTACTTTCTACCCTTGAATATGCGCTGGCTAGCACCACCGACTCTGTCATTCCCCGCGGTGTCGAACTTTGAACAGACCCTTCTTGCTACACCAATCCCGGCAAATCCCGTATATCTTAACTTTGGCTTCCGAACTATACGGTAACGTGCCATCCCTCAGCATCCTCGCGGCCGGTGGGCAGAGGGGCATGCAAGTCGCCACCCAGCAAGTCGTCTCCGTATTCAATCGTCGCGCCGGTCCCACGGGTCCCGAGCCCTTCGAACAGCACGCCGAGCAGCATGGCGATCATCCGCTCGCCGAACTTGTTGGACGCGGGGCAGAGGTGTGGAGCGAGGCCGAAGGGCATGTAGGCATTCTTCTGGTTCTGCGTCAAACCCTGGCCCATGCGCGGCAGGAAGAAGTCGTGCGCGTTGTGGCCCCAGATGAAGCGGTCGCGGTGGAAAGACTCGATGTCGACGGCGACGAAGTCGGGGCAGGCTGCTGGGGGTATGCTGTTGTTAAGGGGAGAGACGGCGCGGTGGATGCGTTTGGTTGGGGGGTAAAGGCGAAGAGCCTCCTGTGGAATGACGTTAGTCTATACATCTGAACCACCCCCGATGAGGAGAATCGTTTCAGCGTGGTGGCTTGCTGGCTGGCTTATACTTACCTTGGATAGCATCAACGCGTTAGTTTCTTCTACGTTTCCTGTACCCAAGTGGCTGGGTAAGTCGGCCAGGAGGTTTCGTGCCGAAGCTTCGGTTGTGACTCTGGGACCATCGGAACCGGTACCCCTGAAAGCGATGTGCACGTATGTCAGGAGAACAACACGCCATAGAGTTTCGAAGGCAGGCAGGATGATATTGAGTGGGTTGCTTTGTTCTTCGCGACCGGAAAGGTCATACAGCTGGCCGGTGACGGGGAGCATTTGGCGGATCTTGGTTACGAGGCGGTCCTGTTCCCGTTTGGACACCGGTCGCGAGGCATCCTTCGATTTCACCCAGAGATGGTTGATGTCGTCAGTAACGCTGCGGGCCGCTTGTAGATCGATAGTTTCTACTCCCGGGAAAAGGAAATGCAGAACCACGCAGAAGCAAAGGGTCCGTATGGTGGAAGTGAGATGCAGCCGATAGTGTTGGTCTCCAAGATCGCGTCCGGACTCTGCGATATGGCGTCTCAAAATGTCTTGTCCAAGCAATGAGAGATGCCGCCATTCTTCGTTGTCGGCGTTGACTCGGTTGATCAGTTCAGTGGCATAACGAACAAATCGTTTGTGCACCAAGGGGTCGGTGGTGGTGAAGGCGTTGTTGATACCAAAGGCGGCAATGAGTCGTTGGTTGGGTAGGGCCCTGATGACCAACCTTTCCCCGAGAGTGCGAACATTGACGCATTTGAAGCTGATAATGTCTCTGGCAACTTTGATTCTATGGACGGCGTTGTGGTAGTGCAGCTGAAGAAGGATAGTACGGCGGTGCTGCACCAGGAAGATTAAGATGGGACCAAGGAGGATGAGAGTCCACATGTTGACTCCAAGCGAAGCGCGATGTAAGATTTTCTAAGCCAAAGAGCAGGCTGTTTCACAATGAAAAACAACAACTTTATGATAGTACTCGGCAAATGTTGGTGTTTCTATTCTGGAAATAATCTCGAGTCAGAGATACTAAAGTTATATGTGTCTCGGATGACCTGCATTTCGAAATCTCTGTGTGTCTATTCCGTTTGTTCTTCTGCGTTGAGATGAGTTTGTTCAAGATATAGTATTAGATAAGAGGCCAGCCGTACCTTGATGCGTCGTTCCGTGTCGTCCAGGCTTTGCTAGGCATAGACGTCCTAAGTATATTCTGGCAAACGCTTGGGGTGCGAAGTTGCAGGTTGGGGGATCATAGGTTTCCATATACAAGTGGAACTACACACAGGAGACACAGTCTTTATTGTAGATGGGGCTTATATCGATTCGTGCTCCCAACTTTCAGTCTACCAACACTTGCTGACAAGGAGGATACTCAATGTCATATTTGTCTTGTATCTTGACGTCACAAAGTTGTTTCGTAGCTACTGGCGTTCCGCCTCCCAAAGGGTTAGTGACGTGTCTGCTGTGGTTACTCTGCAGACCACTGTACTCGGATAAGTACCATAAATTGTATCGATTCGAACCAGTACCAATGATTAACAAATTTTTGTCTCCCCCTGTGGTCTGCGTTTGCCAATATCGAGATTCTCGGCTGCGCCGCAGAAACGTCGTGGGCCTCATGCATACCGCCCAATATCAACTTCGCTCAAATGGACTGGGAAAAGAAGTTGAAAGCGCGCACCCGCTTTCGTGGGCAAATCGGCTTCATGCAACTGAGATGCAATCGAAGGTGTTAGAATGTCAGAACAAGAAGGGGGTGGTGAAACCCATGCTCCTGCATATGTGGCGAGGCGTGAGTGGTGACACGGGCATCTCGCGTCAAGCGGTCCTCTGTGAAATGCAGTAGCTGTTGTAAGGTCAAGCGGAATCTACTCGACTTGAAACCTCAAAAACAATAGAATCTTCTGCATTGGTCTACCGCCGTTTGCTTGTCCAACACCAGACGGAGGCCATCCATGGGATTTCTGCGGGGCTAAGGCCGGAGGCCCACCACCAAGAGCAAGATTGCCCTGTGACACCACAACCAGACGCCCTGGCTGGGAGATGACAATCCAATGGCTGTATTGATTCGTGAAAGCGAATGGCGGGATATTGTATTTCTGACGGAGTCTGTCGGATCGGCGGAAGGCTCATCAGGCTGTGCTCAGGGGTAAGTGAATTGGGCTCCAAAGTACATAAGATGGGCCTCATTCGCTGCGTTGGTAGAGTACATGCGATGCTATCCTGACCTTTTAGATGCCCCCTCACCTCTTTTAGAACATATATTTGCCCATAATTGGATTCACCTTTGTTACGCCTTGTTTGTGCTACATGGGGAGGTGAAATGATGGCTGTGATGCTTTCACAACAAAAGCTGACCAAGAATAGATGCATGTGGTTAAAAGAGGCGTCTCTCTGTAAATTATATTATCGCGAATAAAAGTGATAGCTTTAGAAATGTCATAAACCACCCTTATGACACTCCAAGATTCAGCATCTTCTCTGACATCAGTAGCATGAACCGCGGTCTTCTAACTCGGCTCCCTTTATTGGGACGACTTATCGATACCATTTTAAGGATGATTCATTGCAACGTAATACAAACCAAGCCTGAAGCACAAATATAATAATAGGCCCTTCAAACCCAGTCATGATCGATCCCACCACAGACCTATAAATGCATTTTTCCTAACCTCAAGAGTCCCAGAAGCTGGTAGTTGCATATAGAACACTGGACGCCATGACCGAATCCCAGAAACTCAAGATTTCCATCAAGCTGGAACTCCCGCTGCCCACCGAGGCAGAGAATATTCAGTGCGTGCACATTTCGGTACCACCTCCTACCCACAGTACCAGTAGCGGGCCACCCCTGTCCAACCAGCCCCCGTCCTTTGTCAATTCCAATGGGACGTCCGTTTGCGCCTTTCTCGAGAGCGGTAGCGGCCAAAGATCATGTACTCAGTACACTCACTACCACCAAGGCCCCCTACCAGAAGGCCGCGGACGGCCTGCCTATCATGACCGCTGCAGCCCCAGCCGCTGCGACTATTATGGCCGTTGCCCCATGAGCAAGAGCAGGAGCAGGTCCGGGTCGCCACAATCGCCGCAATCGGGCATCGCCAGCGGTCATGCATCTTCTGGATCCAGCACCTGCAAGGGTTGCCTCGGCTCCGATTCGGGGGACAACCAGAATAGTACCGAGGGGTTCGAGACACCTCCCGATAAACAAAGGCAGAGTGACCGGGATTCTGCGGAAATGCTCGTAGAGTTGGTCAAGGAGACTTTCAAAGGGCCTCACTCGGATCTTATAGCCTAAGTATACCAAACATAGAGGTAATTGATTGGTTGTGGACAAAGTTACAGACTAAGCACAGTCATGTCCTCAGCAAACGGGTGTGAGACATTCTCGATTGTTCCCGTCTTCCTATCTTTGCGAGTGACGCAGACTTTGCAATGTTCGTAAGCCGAAGAAGATACGATGTGTTTTGTGAACAGCCGAGCCGTTTCTCTTCGCCTGAGACATCCGAGCAAAAGACCTGTTATCCAAGATGGCGATGGAAACGCAACTTGAGCGGCCATAAGACCCGGTGAGGCCCTACGTAGGAAACCCCTGTTCTCCCAGCAATACTGTCGTCCCAACCCAAAGATGGCATTCCGATTCATCCATACCCCTTTCCCGACCAGTGGCACCGGCACCAGTGGGCCCTCCGGGGACTACATGACGTCCTCGGACAAGGCTAAGAAGAAGAAAAAGCCCCTGGCCATGGAGCCGCCTACGAGCGCTCGTGGCCCACCGGATCGCGTTCTATTTGGCAACCCGCACCCCGGACCCATGCAGAACCTCGACAAGAACCGGAAGTTCGAGGAGTGGAGAAGAGACGTCGCAAAATGGGAGACTGAGGAGCGGTGGGAGAGAGACCGACCGAAGGATGTTATCAAGTGGCGTGAAATCAAATGGTAACGAAGAGAGAGGTAGGTCTTCGTAGCCCTGTGGAGAGGTTCACCGTTCAGACACCACAAAAACGACAAAGATCCACTCCGTGTGAGCATCACAGCGAACACAATGGCGATGCAGACTCGGGTCTAATCATATGCTATGTATCAAAAATATCTATGGAGTATCTGAAGTGTGTCATACATGAATAGAGCATCATGTCGTGACAGGTCGTATCCCTGGTGTTACCCTCGTTAAACGTTAAACGCCCTGGAGGCCTCATCCAGCGGGCCCCTTACGTCCATCACCCGATTAAGTACCCAACTACCCTATTTTGCAGGGGGCTTCTGTCCGTACACGACCACCATGAGGATGTAGAACTGGTTATTGCGATCCGTAATCTCCAACCGGACCTTGTTGGCCAGCTCGTCGTACTCCAGCTCGGACATGCCGGCCCGGAGGAAGATGGGCTTGGCCACCTCGAGGTCGCCCGTGCGCGTCTTGGCAAGGGCGTAGCTGCCGGCCAGCTTGAACTTGGGATTGGAGGGCCAGGGCCCCATGGGGATCGGGATGAGCTGCTCCTGCACGTTGACGAAGCCGACCTCCTCGAGCCACCGCTTGTATTTCCGGGGGCACTGCAGGTCCCGCCCCAGCCCGGCCATCGTCTTCAGGAACGTCATCACGTAGTCGTACCAGACCGAGCCCTCGGCCGTGCCGCCGTGCCGCATCGGCTCCACGGACTGGTCGACGTACTCGAACCAGCCGCCGGGGTTCACTGCGTGTTGTAATGCGATTAGCTGTAGCTGGGCACGCGTCGTTGCGTCTCCCGATGTAAAATTGACCTCGGTGCTTTGCGCCGTTCGGACGTGTATGTAGTCTCAAGGGGTCACACTTACGGTTCTTAAAAGCGTGGCGCATTATTGTCCGATGGTCCTTGAAGCACGTCACCACGTAGCGAAGATGTACATAATCGAATTTGTGATCTTGTGGTCCCCTGCATGTCAGCCTACGGGATCGGAGTGGTACCCAATCGTGCATGAGTGAGACGACCCGAATGTTCGGGACGGTGAGGTTGGTTGGTTGCTGTTTCGGGAGCCTGCTTGCTTGCTAGTACAAGTAGCGCATCCAATCGATCCAACGGAACCACTCACTGAAACATCGGGATATACCGAAGCAAGGGAGTTGGAAAAAGAAAAGAAATAGAAAGGCTCACCGTAAGTCCAAGGATCTTCCGAGTCCTCGCGAATAAACCGGCAGTTGGGCACCGTATCCTCCATGTCGGGCTGGATCAGGCTCAGGTCGGTGCCAATGACCTGGCAGTCGGGGTTCTCGGTAGCATAGTCGAGCGCCCAGATGCCCGTCCCCGTCGCGACGTCGAGGACATATTTGGGATTTTCCACGGGCGCGACGCTGAGCCGCTTGTCCAGCAGGATAGAGGTCATCTCGTGCTGGAAGTCGAGGCGGTCCTGCTCGTCGGCATCGTTGGGCAGGTAGTACGTGTCTTCGCGATAGGCCTGGTACGTCCGGCCGCCAACGCCCACTTGAGATGCTGGGTCCGAGATGGACGAATTGGTCACCTCGCGCGGGCTGTCAAACAGCGCTGCAGGGTCCATGGCTGGCTGGCTGGCTGGCTGGCTGGCTGGCTGGCTGGCGCGCGCTTTCTCTCTCTTATCTTAGATCAATCAATGATCAACGAGTCAATAGGGTAGTCTGTTCGTGACGTTGCAGAAGTGAAAGCGCAAACAAAAAAAAGAGGCGATCCTTGGTCACACCGCACAAGCGACAGCGCACACGCAGATGTTTTTCGGGTAATATATCTCATATGCAGGTTCAATTACCCCGCTGCATCACACCTACATAAACCGTGCCGCTTGGGTGCGCATTACCCTGGGCAGATTGGTAACAATGAAGTAACTAGGTAACCGCTTCTGTAACAGTAAATATGCAATTTCGTTCCGTAAGAGTACATGTTCATGGTCTGCGATTCAATTCTTGTTGCGTATTGAATCGGCCATTTTACCGTATTGGGCGTATGAAGTCTCGCGCATTTCAATGTTGAGATGGGATGACACATGTCATAAAACTGTAACCTAATCTCCAGGTTACAAGAATTCGGCAGATTCACCAAGCTGCCCGAACTTTTCATCTCCACCGGGGAGGAAGTCCACACCGGATCTTAAGCCAGACTGATGTGTCCTCTGTTGTTGATGCGGCTCTGCTTGTACCAGATACTGGCGCCCTCCAGCAACTGGAAGAGCGCCAGCACATACTGAAAGATGAGGATGGTGAGCCAGATGTTGCGGACCCAGGCCTGCACATGCAGCTGGCCGTCGATGCACAGGAGGCAGTCGACGGTCTTGTCGCCCGCCGAGAGCATGAAGCCCAGGATCAGCGTGGCCAGCACGACGTCCACAAAGGAGAGGAACAGCTTGGCCGTGAGGGGCGCGAAGAGGCCGTCGCCGCTCTCGTCCTGGTCGCCGTACGACAGCAGGGCCCGGCCCCGCACCGTTATCTTGACGGGGAAGGGCAGGCCGCCGGCCAGGCGCTGCAGGTGGGGGTGCACGGCGACGGCGACGACGCAGACGGCGTTCCAGGCCACGACGGTCCAGCAGACGGCAAAGGTGGCGCGGATGTCGGAGAAGCGGTAGAAGGCACCGATGTAGGAGTGGCCGTTCAGCAGGGCAAAAACCCCAAATACGATCAGGACGGCGCGCAGGATGGGCACCAGCTGAAGGCGCGGGGCTAGTTCCGACGACGCCATCTCGTATCGCTGGTTGGTGCGAGTGGATCTGGCGGGGGGTGTGGGTGGTCTAGGTAAGATAGATTTCGGCGATTGACCCCCCCTGTCCAGTGGTAGTAGCACCGGTAGTATTAATAATAGAGTTCTAGAACAGTTGGGATTCCGGTACATATGGGATGTTATCGTCAAAGTTCCTGGGCAATTTGCGCACGACGAACCTGAGACTCCCGCTTCTACTTCAATGGATGGGACAGAGCATGACGTAACTCTCCGACGCGCGTTCTTTTGGTGGCATTGCATGGCGGAGGCCTGCAAACCCCTCATATCCATGTCCCATGACGGTTTCAAGTTTCTAAACCTCAACGTCGCAACCAATGGTTAGTCAGCTTGGGCGTGACCTCGGCTACTGTACATTAGACAGAATTGACACAATCTGACACCCCCGATCAAGGCCACTCAGTCGGGTTTCCTGTCGAAGGCTTGACTCGTGCGATGTGCTACCCCGTTTCGAAACGTCCCCAGAGTGACATCGCTTGGTACTGTACTCGCGCGATGGGTCATCCCGCACATTGACAAGAGACGCTCCGTCTAAACATGCCCCCTGAATAGGCTGGCCTAGGCCTTGGCGGGGCCCGATAACGCCGTAAATGCTAATAATACATCTTTATTCTCCTCACAGGCTGAAGGTTCGCAAGTTTACGTTGGTCGCGAGAAGCCAAGGCTCGCCGTTTCATTATGCGCACTAAGCACGCGGCTCAATTCCAGTCGCGAAATGCCCATGTCGCGGGATACATTGTACCCGGGCAGTAGAAGGGCCTCATCCCCGGCCGTCTATATATATATGGTCTCTCGGCACTGGGCGACAGTCTTCTGTCGAGTTGTGTAGATCAACCATCACCATGAGACGAACACACGCCATATTCACGCTTTTCTGCGTGCCACTAACACAGGTCTGCTCCAAAATTGTGGACTTACCAGGGCACCGCCATGGCCAGCTCACACATCTTACCTCGCTGGACGGCTTATTTTGCCCACGGTACCGAGATACCCTAAGTCTGACCCCCGAATGGGCGGCGACGGAGCGTTCTCCCTTGGAGCTTGTCCCCGGGTCTTGTATCGGCAATCTCTCCGAGGAGGTCTGCGTCTACTCCAACCCAAGCTTCGGCAACGGTCAAGGGATCGTTTTCTTGACCAGCCATAAGCGGGCAGCCCGGCTCGCACAGTCGACTTCATTGACAGACCCGATGATACACAGCCAGTCCGAACGGTTGAATCTGCCTACCAACCCCAAATGGGAGGTGCGAGCGATCCCGGGCAAGGGCATGGGCGTGATCGCAACGGGCCATCTCAGCCTGGGCGACCACGTGATGAGCGCAACCCCGGCAATAGTGCAGGATAGCGGCATCTTCGACCTGTCAGACGATGAAGGAACCGAGCTGAGACTCCGGGCAGCAGAACGCCTCCCCCCCGTTCTGAGGTCGGCCTTTCTGAAGTTGACCACCCACGATGATGTGGCCAGCCTGTCAGAGCGAGTTGAGAAGATTCTCGAAGTCAACTCATTTGAACTTGACATGGTTGGTGATGTCCAAGATGACGAGGGCGAGAAAAGCTGGCTTGCCGTCTTTCCTGATAGTGAGTACTGCCCAAACGGTCATAGAACACTGAACAGACTGACCAAGACTCGATAGTCTCGCGGTTGAACCATGCATGCCGGCCAAATGCTCAATACTACTTCGATCCTCTTACCATGACTCAGCATGTACACGCTGTGAGGGACATCTACCCCGGAGAAGAGATCACAGTCTCGTATATCAAGTAAGTCACCTGCTCCCCACCCAATGACCACATCCAAGGAATGAATAATTGACCCAGGCATAGCGCCTTCCAAACATATCGAAGACGACAGAAGAAGATTGAGGGTATGTGGCACTTTGGATGCACCTGCGAATTTTGCTCCCGGAACCGCCACCAGATCAAGGCGTCGGACGAGCGGATCCTGCAGATCCAGAAGCTCATCAAGGAGTTTCAAGACCGCAGTCGGCATTCCAAAGCGACTCCACAGGCGGCCGAGCTGCTGGTCTCCCTCTACCGCCAGGAGAAGCTGTGGTACGCTGTGTACGAGGCGTACACCATGGCAGCCCTCGAGTACAGCTTCGTCGGCGAGGCGCGGCTGGCCTCCAAGTACGCGCGGCTCGCCATTGAGCACGGCATCGCGAGCGCCGGGCCCGAGGACGAGAACGTAGAGATGATGCGGCAGTTGGCTAGAAGCCCGCGGAACCATTGGAGTTGGATGCACCGGATCGACATGTAAGAATAGTCTGGGAGTTTCTGGCCTCGGAAATATTAGCGCAGGGAGATACCATCCTACGGGACTTTCTATTAATAACCCTACCTAACAATTTTCGGCGCTAGCACTTACTCTTCTGAAAGTGAACAGGATGGCTTAAGAAGGAACCATCAAAATCTCTCGAATCAACGGTTATCCCATCTCTTATGAGACACTAGGTAACGTGGAATACACACTGGAACAGAGGGGATAAACACCGAAAGTCGCTTGCCTAGCTTCTGCTCGTCACAAATGCAAAAGAGTAAAACCCGATCGAGGAACACAATGGTGCATTTGTTTGATTTGGTGGCTACCTATACCCGCTTTGGGAAACTCTACGCCGCGAGGAACTCCTCGACCTTGGCAGCGAACTGGTCCGGGTCCTGGAGCGGGGCGAAGTGGCTGACGTTGGTCAAGGTGACGCGCTGACTTCCCGCGATCCAGTTGTTGAGCAGCGCCGGCTCGGCCAGGGCGACGGCCTCCTCGTACTGCCCGTCGGCGATGGTGACTTTGGCGCCGAGCTTGATCTTGGCGAAGTCGGCCTCGGTCCAGTTGGGCTGCGTCGACTCGAGCGTCTCGACCGCGGCCGCGAACGCCTTGAGGTCCCCCTTCGGTTGGAGCGCCGCGTACTCCTTGGTCGCGCGCGTGATGAAGGCCGCGTACGTAGCGCTCGACGTGAAGGTCGCGTTGGTCGACTGCGGGTTGTGGCCGCCACCGAAGGCGAAGGCCCGGTCCACGAGCGTGCGGTTGTGGGAGTCCAGCAGGGCCGCGAACGTGCCAATGGCCATGTCGCTCCACCCCACCCACGCCGCCTTGGGAACGCCCAGGGTCTCGAGCAGCGCCGAGGCGTCGCTCGCATACAGCTCGTACGTGAAGGGCGTGCTGTCCATGGTGCTGCGGCCGTGGCCGCGCGTGTCCATGACGATGACGCGGTGCTTGGCCATGAGCGTCTTGACGACGTCGCCGTAGTAGTCCGAGTTGCCGAAGCCGCCGTGCAGCATCAGAACGGGGACCTGGCCGGCGACGGCGGTGCCGAACTCGGCGTGCCAGATCTTGACGCCGTTGATGTCGGAGAGGGTTCCCGCGGGGCTTCCCGGCAGTTGGGGCGTCGGGGGCAGGGTTTCCCAGATCGGTGCCGTTTGCGCGGCGGCCACGGCGGCGAGGCACGAGACGGCGCTGGAGTAGATGGTGGAACGCATCGTGATGGGGAGTTAAAACTTGGAGTTGAAGCGCGGGTTCTGAGAAGAGAGTGTATGGTAGTTGGCTTACACCGCGGCTTCAAGAAAAGAATGTAGTGAATGTGATACTGGAAAAACGCAGTGGGGTGAAGAACTCGAAAACGATACAGAACGGCACTTCGTGATCTTTATATATGCATCTTTCTCGCTAGTAGAGGTTTAACATGGTTTTCGGCACCAAGAAGACAAGCACTTGGTAGATCGGCAGAGCATTGAATAACATGGGGGCTTGGAAAGTAAGTCGGAGTGTACGGATGCTGCCGAGTCATGCCATCCCAGGGGGGGCCTGCTTGTCAATTTTGGGATTGAAACTCAAATGCTCGTCAAATAATATCCGGGGTCTAGAATTCTTCCCATAAGAGGATTGGCGAAGAAGACAAGCTATTTCATGCCGCTGGTCTCGGTAGAATCCGCATTGCTAGGCTTGGCCAGTTGCGGCACGTCAAATCATTATCCGCCAATTTCTGTCAGGATCCCAGCGTACCAATGGCACCATCTAAACAGCCAACCTTCATCAGTTTCTCAACACATGGAACAACTGGCGATGAAGGAACCAAGTCTGGCCATTTGATCTCAATTTACAATTTCCACCGTTTAGTCGAGTGTCTATGTGTCTCAATTATATCATTGGATTGTATACGAGCGTTGCAGCATATTAGCGCTAAACTGGTTACCTACATGTAGGTATCCCAGAGTTGCGTCTAAGTAATGCAGCTAGTGTCGTTGCCCACTGCTCACGCCAGTATACCAACATCAGTCACAGCAGGCCAACTCGGCTTAACACCATGTGTTCAACCAACAGGCTCATGATACTTATAAGTGTTTCCAACAGCTCAAGAAACTCGTCGATAGAGTTCCCCGTCCGACGCGCCAACACCGTAACGTATGTGGCACACTTGTAATCATTGTTGATTCATTCAAAGGCATTGGGGATAAGACCGTGTACAGTCCAACAAGAGGATGCACCTCGAAATATACCCAAGAATACCAGTAACTTGACGTTTTGGAACCTCACTGAAAGCTTGTGTATCTTTTTATCTGCGAGAATGACGTCCACCAGCTCTTTAACTAGGTATAGAATTGGCGCCGATGCCAGACCGTGTGCTCGCATCTAACGGCATTGGAAAAGCAGATAGGTATGTTGTCAATGCCACCAACTGCTACGTTCGAACTTCAGACTGTGGCCATCGGAGACTTATCCATCAAAATCTCCAAGGTCCGGGGCATAACCGTCATCGCGACGCTCGCGGGCATCAGCTTCCTCAACACCATGAGCTCCGGGATCCTGGCTTCCGCGATCCCGCAGATCGCGCGCGACGTCAACCTCCAGCGGGGCCTCGAGCTCTGGCCCGCGGCCGTCTACGCGCCCCCCGCGGGGTGCCTGCTGCTCCTCGTCGGCGCGCTGGCCGACAGCGTCGTGGGCGCCAAGCCCGATTGGGTGGTTGGTAGCTACCTCTTCTGCGCCGTCACGGTGGCGTCTTCAAATTGCGAACCATTCACCTGGAGAATGGATAAGGAAAGGGAGCACAGTATTGTGAGCTCTCAGAGAGGGGCCGCGTTACAGGGTAGGTACAGGGTAACGCTTACAGGGTAACAGCTGTTGTAGGACATGTGCGATTGCGAATCTTTCATCCGCGTTCATCTAGATTTGCTTTCGCATTAGAACCACGTTCTAATACCAGTCACTACCCTTCCCATCATCGCCTTTTCCTACCCGACGCATTCCGACTCGGAGCAGCCTCCTCCAGATGCGCATCGCTCGGGGCCGCCTGGCTGATTCGCCGACTCCATTCCTGCTCGGACTTGTTTCCGTCTCGCCACTGGTAGTACACCATAACGATGAAGACGACCGTCGTCAATGGGACCGCGACTGCGAGGTAGATCCACCAGCGGCTGTTAACAACGAAGACGCTACCATCGTCCGAGGTGGAGAAGAAGCCCATGCCGAACAGGCCGCTGACGAAGGAACCCGGCAAGAAGATGGTGGAGAGGACCTGGATAATGCGCAGCGACGCGTTGTCCTGGTTCGAGGCCTGCGCGATGCCGATATTGAGCTCGCTGTCGCGCTGGTTCGTCATGGCGTAGCACTCATCGATCCCGATCTTGCTGCGCTCGAGGTACAGGTTCGAGTACGTGCGCAGGAGGCTGACCTCGCTGAGCATCTGGCTGAAGATGTCGTCCATGGCGCCGTGTATGTCTTGGTATTCCAAGTCGTCGTCAGTGGGGGAACGCTTCAGATTTCTGTCGCTAAGCCACTGGCTTTGCGACTTAAGGTGCTCGGCGCTCGCTTGCAGAATGTCATAGTCGGTCGAGACTTGGTAGATCTGCCGCGACAGTGCGAGAAAGGCCCGCGAACGTTCTGCGTAGTCGTTTGGGGTTTGGAGCTCCGAGGCTTTGTTTTCCTACCGTCTCATGTCAGCAGGAGGATCTTTGGCCGTTGAAATTGATTTGGCGGCTACAAGAAAGGCCCACCAAATTGTATAAGGGGCCTGACATATGCGACAAGAAATCCCATGTGGCCAATACGATTTTGTCCATGACGAACGCATGGACCGACATGGGATGTTCCAGAAGCTTGAGACCAGGCTCTGCCAGAAAGGTGTGGGTGAAGGCCTGTTTGATGTCGTGGGGACAGCGCAATATCAGGTACGTTATTGATGCGCCGCCCTGTCCTGCTTCTCCCGGCCGTTGACAGTAATCGGCCCAGACGCAAAGTCTCTGCCAATATGCATACTGGCGGGTGAGTTCGACGATATGGTTGACGTTTTTATACTTGAGGCTTGAGCCGTCGCGCCTCATGACGGCGGTGTACCACATCTCGTGTCTACTGGACCCGTCACTGCGGCGTCGGATCTCGCGACCAGGCATGTGCTGTCTGCCCAGGTTGTCAATGAAGCGCGGAGTGATGTCGAATGACTCCACCGCCTGCCTGAAGATGGAC
Source organism: Apiospora saccharicola (assembly GCA_038363915.1). Classification (NCBI taxonomy): domain Eukaryota; kingdom Fungi; phylum Ascomycota; class Sordariomycetes; order Amphisphaeriales; family Apiosporaceae; genus Apiospora; species Apiospora saccharicola. Next base: position 3,232,079 of record JAQQWM010000006.1, read on the forward strand.
TCGGTGACGGGCAGCATGTCGGGCTGTTCGGGCAGGGCATCAATGAACAGGACCCTCAGCGGCGCCTTGGTATCCGACTTGAGCCAGTCGTCGATCTCCTTATCGCCCAAGCGCTCATGAAAAGCACCGCCCATTCCCTCATGTACCTCAAAGACGTCGGCAACCGAAGACTTGGAGAAGTGACTTGTACCTCCTGCATAGTCGTTTAGATAGGCCTTCTCCGCGGTGTCGTGGTACAGTAAACCACTGAGAGTAGTTGGCAGGGGAGCCGACATGCGCGACTGCGCCGTTCGCTTGGGACTTTGGTCATTGCTGCTGCTCCGCGAGCGTAACGACATTGCTCAACACATGCATCTGCTAATGCGCATATCGCCAAGGGCCCACCAGTAGACAGTGGTGGGAATGCGCCATCTTATCATTGTCCCATATCAGTTGTCATTCTGGTCAGGCGTCCTTCTGTCTGTTGCCAAGGCTTACCCCCGGGATCAAAGGTAGCTTGAAAGTGCAAATCTCAAGGATGCATTTGGGCATGATCTTTGTAGGGCTATGGTCGCGTCATTGGCGTCGATGCTAGTGTGCGTAAGAACCAATTGTACAGCGAGTAGCCAATCCTCTATGCACGGGAATGGGGCCCTGATGCGCCCTCAGTGGCCCCGGCCTCTTCAGCTGGGGCTGGGGCGCACCGAGGCCTGGACGCCCCTCCATCGGTCCAATCTCACCCTTCAGCAACTCTCGCTGTTGAACAAAGCCTCTAATTTCTCACCACCGCCTTTCCGTTCTCTGGGCCGCGTGACTCAGCCCAATTCGACGGCTGGGATGTCAGGCAGAGAAAAGCTGAGCCCAGGGGCCACTGCCAATACAGGCGGCAGCCTCGCCACCACTATTATCCATGTAGATGGCAAGCCATACCTTCTCCACGGTGAAGCTGTCGCAATTCTAGGAGCATCTGTCAAAGATTGTGACTTTTTACCGGCCACATATTTCGACGTCAATACCATTACATCAGAGGGTGCACTCAATACATTTGAGGCAAGGCTCGAGGTGGATGATGTATGGTCCAAAGGGTTTCTGTCAGGTAGGTGTCGCTGAGAAAGACCATTTGATACCTCATAAAGATTGACCTTTTCCTAGCGGTTATTTACCCTTCCAGTAACGCATCAGAGACCAAGACAGTCCAGAAGAAGTTTCCAGATGCCGTGAGCTTCAGTGTTCCAGGAGGCCTGCGCATCCCCTCTGGCCCCTATGTGCTCCATGCCGTCACAGGACACTTATATGCAGTCACAAGACTCTTCACTGACCAGAGCAACTCCTTCGTGCGTGGCGTTGTGCCAAACCGACTTAGTGAGCCGTTCCGGTGGTTCGATGCCTCCGACGCAAGTACATCCTATACCATGGGCGTTGGTAACCTAGCGCAACGGCTTACCCTATCCTGTATAGTTGATACCAGTCCCTTCAAAGCTTTATTTCAGCGACGCGACCGACGACAAGCCGCTCTCGGGCCTTCGTTTTGGCGTCAAGGACAACATAGACACGGCAGGACTTCAGACAGGCAACGGCAGCAAGGACTACCGCGATCTGTATCCGCCAAGAGAGGCCACGGCACCATGCATTCAGCGTCTCCTGGCCGCAGGGGCTGTCATGGTTGGCAAGCTCCGATGCACTCAGTGGTGCGATGGCCAGGATCCCCTAGAACGGTTCGTGGATATGTCCTGGAGGCAACCCTTTTTCAATTGACACTGGCTCGAAGCACTGACACGGTGTTTGCAGATTCGAGGAGATTACGCCCACGAATCCCAGAGGCGACGGATGGCAGAAACCTTCCTCGTCCAGCTCGGGCTCCGCCTCCGCGTGTGCCAGCTACTCTTGGCTCGACTTCACGGTCGGCACGGATACCGGGGGCTCGATCCGGCACCCGGCAGGTGTCAACGGCCTGTTTGGGATCCGCCCATCTCTGGGGGCTACTGAATCCTCTTTATCTCTTGTCTGTAGCCGTGAATTCGACACCGTCGGGGTGTTTACGCGTTCTGCGTCAGTAGCAAGTGCTGTGAGTAGAACTATGATGGGTGGTCATGATGGTAACCAGGGAGACGCCGACAAGACGAGATCGGTGCATCAGGGAAGGAGAAGAAGGAAGTTCAAGCTGCTCTACGCCATCGAACCTCCTTCAGAAGCCGCGAGCCAGACACCCAAATTCTTTCCCAATCCCAACACCAGTAACCCGGAGCCCCAAACCCCTGCGGCTGCCATTTTCGAATCCTTTGTCAACCGTCTGGAAACCCATTTAGGGGTCCAACGCCACAGGATCAATATATACGGTTACTGGCGCGACACCCGCCCTGATCCCGAGGGCACTGACCAGGACCTCGCCAAGTACACGAGCAAGATATACCCCAACTTAGTCTACGGGGCGACGGCGCATGATGTCATCCGACCTTTCGTCGCTGATTTCCAGCGCGCCCATCCGGATCGGGGACGGCCGTTCATCGAGCCTACGACCAAAGCCCGGCTCGAGTACGGCGCCGGGGTGTCAGACGAGGAAATGCAGCGCTCCCGCGAAGTGTTAGGGGTTTTCGCGCGTTGGGTGAACAACGTGCTTCTGCCAGCACCCACTCCAAATGCGGAGGATGCTGCTACCGGCGAGTTGGAGGTCGATAATGAGAAGAATGCGGTAATTCCGCTGCTGGTATACCCTCAGGCTTGGGGACAACCGCAGTATCGCGACGAGGCCGCGCCGTCAAGGCAAGAGGCTGACGGAAGCAAAAAGCTGTTCTGGGATGGATTTTCGGTGTACTCGCTCAGCTACGGCTCCGGCTGTCCCGATTACGTCTTGCCCCTCGGCGAGGTGGAGTTCACCTCCCGGATCACCGGGGCGAAGGCGCACCTGCCGGTTGCTATTTCCCTGTTGGCGCCCAAGGGCATGGACGACGTGCTGCTGGGGTTGATTAAGGAGTTGGAGGAGGCTGGCATCCTGAGGGAGGTGAATGCTGGCAATAGATTATCGCTTTAATAGCGAAAGCGCTGCTCCCTATATGCTGTTGCGGCAACGTACAGACCAGTTATAACTCGGCGGCATAAACTTGATGCTTACTCTACGGGAAATGTTGCTAAGCGACTTTCGGTGTTTATTCCTTCCTATTCCAATGTTTATTCCGATGTTTATTCCACGCTACCCTAGTGTCTCGTGAGGGATGGAATAACCGCATATTCGAGATATTTCCATTATTCCCTCTTAAGACATCCTGTTTACTCGAAGATACTGACACTGAGAGTCGATAGGCATAGTTTAATAAATAGGTTTATTCTATTAGATAAGATGGGTATAATAACGTGGCGGAGTTACTGTGTGGACGCGATCATCCTTTGCGAGAGCATCTGAACAACTCGGCTTTCGCGACTATTGGCTATATGCATGTGGTGAAAGCCCCGAAAAACACCTAGGGAAAGATGTTCCGTATCTCCCAGTGGACGTCTTGAGTCTTGGCTCCCCCTCATGAACGTCGGTGACACACTTCATCGTTCCCTCAGCAGTGAATTTTCCAGACTTTCCGAAGTCGTTCGCTGCCCCACCGACGAGCATTGCGACATCGGCGTTAGAGACCTTCGCGCGATACTTGTCGCTGCAGTCGCCGTTATCGTCGCAGGCGTCGGCCGCCAGGAAAAGGTGGCAAGATCTTCGGAAGCCCATGTGCTTGGGCATGCTCTCGACGTACTCGAAGGAGGGGCCTAGGGGATAGTATAGCAGGGCGAGGGAGAGTTCCGTGCAATCCGCCGTCGATGCAGGTCGCTTCCCGTGCTCGATGGACTCCTTGGTGGTCTCTTTCGCCCTGTGATCTCCGCAGAACTTTAGGAAATCCGATCGGGGGCGATTGTATGGTTCGTCGGCACATCGACCATCGGTTGTGTCGTGTTGATAGGGTAGGCACTTACTGCCGTGCCGGCGAGCAGGGTTCCCAGAAGAGTGATGAGACGCATGTTGATTATTTGCGGGTTTCGTGTTGTCGTATCGGTATAAATGTTACTTTTCCTTCAAAGGCAGCAAAAAGTGTTGGGATAAGGAAAAAGATGTCCGCAATGTTGACATTACATTGAAGGAATCGAGCAGATATATATATACCTGCACAAGTTCTAGTAGCTATTGTGAAGGTTTCCAGTCATATTGGAGATATAGTAATATACCAAGCCTTTCTCCGCAAACACGCTCTATCGACATGTTGGTATCAGAGGTGTAAAACCCTAATCATTGCTCTCATTGATGGTACGTACGTACCATGGTCGGTCCGAACTTACGTCCCTAATGCGCTCAATGAGACCGACAGCCTGCTAATACGGATGACGGAGAGAAACTCTAGTCTATTTCTATTGATCAATGAGGATTTTCAAAGTCTGTCTATGCGTTTCTGAAGGTGTAGTGTAATCACACTACTTCTAGTCGAAGCTTTGCTTGATATCCGCAACAAGGACCTTCTTATCCGCCAATGTGGCCTTCTCAGTTCCAGTGACACCAGGATGTGGCGTGCGCCCCAACGTCCAAACGTCCGTAACACCAAGGCTCTCAAGAAACTCGAGGCCTTTCTTGTAGTTCGTTGCTACTTGGGCGATGCCGTGGCTGTCGTCCGACATGGTGAACTTCCCACCCAACTTCAGGAACTCCTAAGGGGAAAAGTCAGTATATGCAATTCCACGCACGAAAGGATCGGACACCACTTGTCCAACGCACCTCTGCAATGGTCCGGCACGGATAGGGCTCGGCCAGACCTTTTCTCAGCGCACTCGTGTTGCACTCTAGCCAGCCACCGTAGCCAGCCACGAATTGCAAGTTCCGGACGATCTTCTCCCACACTGCAGTCCACTGCCGAACGTCGCGGCCGGGGTCTTGGCTCATCAGCCGACAGAGGTCGAAGTGCCCAACGACGCGCGGCTTCAGCGCCTGAAGCATCTCGTACTGCTGGTCGTAGTAACGCTCGTAGAGCTTCTCCTCAGTTCCGCCAGCGGACTCAACGGCTTTCTGGTAGAACGATGAGTCATAGTCGATTGGGACCGCGTTGACGTGGTGGAGGGAGCCCATGAAGTAGTCAATACAGGGCTCAGCTGCGAGGGACTTGATGAAAGGACCATATGATGGCCGTAGCCACTCTCCCTCAAAGCCAATCAGAACATGAATCTGTGACGAGTAGGCGGCCTGCAGACGCTGGGCTTCCTTGAGATAGGCCTCGTGGCGGGGAGCCAGGACAGCCAGAGATTCCTCAGGGTCATCCAACTGTAGATATGTAAGCTATAGCGCCCCAGACACTAACGAGGTGAAGTATAATCACCTCTTCGGGGTAAAGATCAGCGAGCTCTGTTCGTGGCATGTGCTCTGTCAGTCCTATCGTCTTGTAGCCAACGCTGATGGCATGCTTGATCACCTCCTCAAGCTGGTCCTTGGCGTGGCCTGGGCAGAACTGGCCCGAATGGGAGTGCATGGTGAACGCCATCGCGAGTTCAGTATCTGTGTTTATAAAGTCGACAGAGGTATAGCTGTGAATGGTGGTGAATGGTAAGTATCCGTTGGATGAGGGGCGGTGGGCCTAGGATGTGGAAGCGAACTAAAGATGGTAATTCTAGCAGCAAACAAGGTCTATGGATGTATGAAACGTCGAAACGATAGATATATACAGGTAGGTAGGTAGTTGATTAGTTGTTTCGACATCTCGAGTGGATTTATTTCAAAAACGAGCTAGATATTACTTTTTCCATATAAGATTTGCTGGGCAAGGTTGAAATCCAACCCAGATGCTGCACTGTCAGATCAACAGATCTTTATCGGGGGTGGGTGCCCAATCGATAAAGCTGCCACCATCACATTAGTCGCAGATTATGCACGTGGTGCAGAGCTGAGAGAAACAGCTCAGGTCTGGAAGGTGATTAGGCAAGTTGATCTTAATGATCTGCATCAACACCTGATGAATCCATCGCCTCGAAAATCAGCCTAGTCAGGTACTAGATTCGAATCACAGGTAGAGACTGAATAACATTTTGATTGATTAGAGCTTTGATAGGTATTGCCCCTCCCCCGCACCAGCATTCCAGCTCAAGGCACTGTATTAGGTTAAATGGTAGAGGTAGCTGGACGGGGTCCACTGTTCTCCGACCCGCTGGGCAGCGTAGCTCAGCACCTAGCAGTCGCGTTGCTCTCTCCACTAAAAAAAAAAGAAAGCCAGTGGCTTGTGCCGAAGCTCTTGTGCTTCCAACACGCATCAGCATCGCGCCTTTATCATCCTGGTCGAGATTTACAAGCATAATTTCGTCACTTTTTCGCGTGGTTGACCAATCAAAACACACGCTCAGAAAAATCGATCCGAACCAACTCTTGCAGCCTTGCAGCTGCGTTTTGTTAATGCTACGGTGCTCAAGCTACCGGCTTCACTATTGACGCCTCTGCCATTCTTCTTGGAATTTTGGGAACCCGACCCGATCATTACCAAACCCAAAAGTAGCCCAGAGTTGCTGTGACACACCGCAACCGGAGCTCCCATCGAATCCTCACCATATCGTACCAAATACAACCTGGACTCGCAATGACCTAGACGAGTAGCCAACCGTCCTAATACTCAAAACATCAACCATGTTATTCGCCGAGGAAGATGCGCCGCATCTCAAATCATGGATAGTCGAGCGGCTTGCTAACACGTACGTTTCCGTCTGTCGGCTTCTTCACCCCCTCAAGTTCAAACTAACTAGATAACTGTTATTTCCAGCTCCGATGCCGACTCAGAAGTCCTCGCCGATTACGTTTTAGCCCTGTTGCGACACGATGGCGATACCCAGGCGATCCGACAGGTCTTTGAGGAGGAAATACCCGATTTCCTCCGAGAGGATTCCGCTGCCTTCACCGACGATGTTTTCCAGGCTGTCCAGTACAAATCTTATATTCCTGGGGCACCGCCTGCCCCTCCCGCCCATCGCAGCGTAGCTCCGCCGGCTTCTCAAATGCCCCAAGGCCCCCCGCCCAGCAGTTTCCCCTGCCGGGCCAGGGCGCTTTTGCAGACTTCCAGCATACCCCTTACGCCGACACACCGTCTGCGTTTCCCGGTTCCACTTTGCGCGGTGGTAAGAAACGCTCGTATCGGGATCTGGATGCGCCGGATACCCAACATATGAGCTGGGGCGCGTACGGCGCAAATCCTTACCTGCAAGGCCCGCAGCCGTCTTATAAACAGGCGCGAAGAGGCGGACCGCAGGCCGTACGTGGTGGTAGATTTGACGATCCGTATGCGTCGCGAGGCCGCGGCGGCTTTGGGGCATATCCTGGCACCTCGGGTCAACATGGTCCACCTTTTCCAGCTCCGGACGACGCCTACAACCCTAATCAGCCGTTCACTGCTGCTCCTTCAGCAGGCATGCCTCAGCTGGATGCTAACACTATTATGGAAAACATACGTCAACTGCAAGAGCTTGGGGCGCAAATGGGAATACAGATGCCGCAAGCTCCTCAGTTGCCACGACCAGTCTACTCGGGCACAGCTGCTACCCCCAAGCAGCCACCCCGAAGGCGTGCGCCGTGCCGAGACTATGAGACCAAAGGATTTTGCTCTAGAGGGAACAAATGCTTGTTTGAGCATGGTACCGGATCGGGCTTCGTGCCAGCGTTCAAGCCTCCGCCGTCCGGTGCTGGGGAAGAATACGATCCCAACAATGCGACACTAGCTTTGCCTTTCGAAAGCCATCGCCATTTCGTGCAACCGATCGAGCCGTTCCCTCCGCACATGCCTCCAAACAACCGTCGTGAGTCTAAGAAACCTAGGCGCAAAGGAGGCCGGCCGGACTTCGCGGCAGAAGGCCCTATGAACGATAAGACCAAGACCCAGATCGTGGTGGAAAACATACCCGAGGAAAACTACACCGAAGAGGCGGTTCGTGAGTTCTTTGGCCAATTTGGCGCCATCGAAGAGGTCGAATTCCGTCCGGCGCAGAAGCGCATAGCTATCATCAAGTTTGATAGCTGGGATTCGGCAAACAGCGCGTGGAAGTCTCCAAAGGTGGTTTTCGACAATCGCTTCGTCAAAGTCTATTGGTTTAAGGATGAGTCTCACCTTCCCAATGGCAAGCATGCGAATGGTTCTAGAAATGGCGCAAACCATTCCACGAATGGCGAATACACTGCCCCTGAGCCCGAGTTTGACATAGAAGAGTTCAAGCGCAAGCAGGAAGAAGCGCAGAAAGCGCACCTTCTGAAGGCTCAGCTAAAAGAAAAGGTTGAGCGCGAGAAGCAAGAGATCGAACAGAAGCGCAAGGAGTTATTGGCACGCCACGAAGAGGAGAAGCGCAAGCTCCAGGCTAAATTGGCTGCCAGTGGTATCAAGGAAGCCTCACTGTCTCCCGTCCTACGCACGAGCTCTGTCGCCGCATCCGCATCGGAGGGTGGTAAACCTTCGACTCAAGCGGAAGCTCTGCGGGCTAAATTAGCCGAGCTCGAGGCGGAGGCCAATTCTCTTGGACTAGATCCCAATGCAGCACAAGATGAGACTCCTATGTGGGCCACACGAGGTCGGGGTAGGGGACGACCATACAGAGGACGCGGGGCCTTCCCTCCCCGGGGTGCTCGTGGCGGTTATAGCTACCGAGGAAGGGGTGGTATGGGAGGGGATGTACACACCGCATATGCTGCCTACTCGCTGGACAACCGGCCAAAGATTGTGGCCTTGACTGGCGTAGACTTCACCGAGCCAGCGAAGGACGAAGCTCTACGCCACTACCTTCTTGTTTGTATTGTCCCATCCCCGTGTGCAATTACGCGACTAACATCATCTAGGGTATTGGTGAATTTACTGCCATTCGCAGCGACCAAGTCGCGACCCACGTCACGTTTAAAGACCGCAAGACGGCCGAGCAGTTTTACAACGGCGTGACAGCCAACAAGAACATCCCTCAGGTAGATGGCAAAGTGGAGCTGTCTTGGGCCACTTCAGCACCCAAGGCCTCTGCGGCGGATGGTGACGTCGCCATGGCTAGCGGCATCGAGGACGACCAGCCCGCTGCGAAGCCTACCGCGGAGAATGACGACGCCGGTGGCTTTGGTGGCGCCGCGGAAGACCAGAGAGACCAAGGCGATATGGACTACGAGGGCGGCGACTGGGATATCTCGTAATTGGCTTCACCCAACTGTTTTTGTACAATGTGCATATGTATAGGTTTTAGCGTTAGGAGGCGAGGCAGGGTCACGTCGGTCGACCACGAAAGATACCACAATTTGCAGTTCATGCTCCAGTTCACCCCTGTCACTTTGAAATTGTATGACAAGAGCTCTTGTGTTTGTACGATGCGCGGTCGCCTCTTGCCGCCAAGATTTCTCCGCCAAATGCGTCCGTCCACTGGAGTTACCAGGGGCCGTTCAGTCGGCCATGGGATAACTTGCTCGTGTTGTCAATATTTCCGAGCTCTAAGCCAACTGGCGCTAGCATACTTCTCGGGGAGACATCTAGCCCCGCCACGTCGGGGTTGTCCCATTTTCGCGGTATTTTCCATGGAGCAAACCCTGAACCAGTCTTTTCGTTCTTCAAATTTGGTCGACATTAGTTGCTGAATATGTCTCCAAGCAGGGACGGCCCCCCTACTATATGGTTTGAGTGCAGGTAATGTCCCGAAGCAGCACCGGGTCGTTTAGCGAGCTTATTTCGCTCTTGCGTGTGTTCACTGGTATGCTACCGTGGTGTAAAGAATCTCGCCCAGATAGCAAGCGTGTTTTCTCACCTTACATTATCGTGGGCAAATCAGTTCCGCGCTCCCGTGTTACGGGGAATGTCGGAGGAGGCGGCCCGCTCTGGGTAGCATCGTCGCCGGCCACAGGCCGAACCCTCCCAACCAAACCAAATGAGGAAGCTCTGTCATTTGCCGGCGGTCAAGGGCCGCACATCTTGGGTACCCAGGGTGCCCCTTGGTATTGAATTATAGGTCCTCTCGAAGCCCGCATTCGAAATGGGCGAGTGGCTATGGATCCTAGATACTCCTCCCTTGGCATAACGACTTCCTGGGAATCCGGGGATGATGGAGTTCAATCTACCCCAGACCACCAAATCTAGTCTGGGTGGAGTATGCGGGGAAGCTGGGGTAGCATGCATCTTCACGGAGGATACTTGGCCAGCCGCATGCGAGGTAAGGGCGTGGGATGGATGATGGTGGCTACCATGGAAGTACAAATATGAGCTACAGTCTCCCCGAGATTCTGTCCATTCTACTTGACTCTGGAGCATCGCCTTTGACACTGGGTTTATAGACAGGCAGACTATTATCAGATCAGTCAAAATATCTCTGTCGCGCAAGTCGTCGATCGCCTCCAAGGCTGATCACTTCGAAGTTGAAGAGGTCCCATCGCGGGATGCGATCTTGGAGAAGTACGCACTTCTCAAGGACAAGACCGAAGATGAGCTGAAAGCCGTGGAGAAGTCATTGGTCAGGAAGCTGGACTGGAAGTTCCTTCCCATGGCCACGGCCATGTTGCTGATGAAATACGTGCAAAGCTTCCCCCCTTTCTTCTCTTTCTTCATCCACTCTAAATGCTCCAACGTCCCCTTAGACAACATACTGAGTGAGTGACTGTTGACAGCTATCTGGACCGCATCAATGTGTCTAATGCTCGCCTCGCTGGTATGCAACGCGACTGCCACATGACAGACGTGCAATGGTCGGCGGGCATCTCCCTGTTCTACGTGGGCTACATCATCTCGCAGGTGCCGGCCAACACCATGGTGGCCAAGGGCAAGCCCCAGTACCTGATGCCCTGCTTCATGCTGGCCTGCTCCGCCGTGACCATCTCCATGACGGCGCTCAACTCGGCCTGGGGCTTCATGCTCTGCCGGTTCCTCGTTGGCGTGACCGAGGGGCCCTTCATCCCCGCCGTCTCGCTCATGACCTCGTCCTGGTACACCAAGGGCGAGTCGCTGCCTTTTGGTTCATGCCCAATTTCCCTTCGTCCACGGGTACCTACTTCATGTCCGCCGAGGAGGCCGAGATGGCCCAGTACCGACAGGAGGTCAACGCTGGCGGCGTCTCCGAGGACGACGAGGGCGTGCACTGGGAGGGCGTCCGGCTCGCGCTCAAGGAGCCGTTCACCTGGCTCTTTGCGTCGAGCCATTTCTTCATTGTCCTTGGCCAATCGTTCGAGGATTTCCTTCCGTCGGTAAGTGGGAACTCTCTCAACCTTGTGGCCAAGTCGGTAGCATTGCTTCTCATCTGCGCGCTCGACTAACCAGTTACACAGATCATGGGCACGTTCGGCTTTTACAAGACCAACACCTACCTCCTCCAAGCCCCGCCGTACGTCTTCGCCTACATGCTAACCATCGGCATCTCGTGGTCGAGCGGCCGCCACCTGGAGCACTGCTGGCACATGGTGGGCTCCATGGCGCTGTGCCTCGTGGGCGCCGTCATCATGATCTCGACGCTTTCGCTGGGCCCGCGGTACTTCAGTCTCTTCTTGTTATACGGGGGGCCCTTCGTCGCCCTCAATCTGCAGATATCCTGGGAGACGGCCGTGGTCCCGCGCCCGCGTACGAAGCGGGCCGCCCTTATCGCCATTGCCAATTGCGTCAGCAGCGTGAGCCACTGGTTCACGCCCTACTTTGTCCTGCGCAGCCAGGAACCCCGCTACCAGACCGGCGGCGGTGTCATTGTGGCTGGGTGCGGACTCGCGATCGTGTCGTGCATCGTGACGAGGTGGTGGTGTGTAAAGAAGAATAAGGAGATTGAGAAGAGGGAGAACGAGACGGGCGAGACCAGCACGTGGCGGTTTGTGACATGAGAAGGTGGTGGTGGCCTTTGTTTTGTAGCCAAACTCGTGAACATAGGACAACTTCCCGTGACATGGTTTGCCAAAACACCGATGTGTGCCTGGATGCCTACGATGGTCCAATCAAGTACCGTACACGGGAACAGGCTTGGTATAGATCTGAGGCGGCGGGATGCTAGCAACGGTTGGAGGCTGGTAAGCGACTTTCGGCGTTTATTCCACGTTATCCCAGTGTCTCATAAGGGGTGGAGTAACCGCTTATTCGAGAAGAATCCATTATTCACTCTTAAGACATCCTGTTCATTTTGAAAAGAGTAAATACTAACGCCGAGAGTCGGTAGATGGGCGAATCGTACGTGCATGATATCATAAATGGAGAGGATTACCAACAAGGCTTCACGCCCTCCGAAATTGACATATACTGAGAGTTTGGACCGATTTGCATGGTCCTGCTGCTGGGTCAATTATACATTGGCGACTGACGTTACAGGAAGGCGGCAGCTGAGAGATAATGAAACTTGGGATTATTCTATATATGCACATCTAGCGACTTTGAAGTGAAGGCTGGAAAATCCATTATTTTGACTTGGCCACCCACTCGCTCTCACTCTCCAGCCAGGCACCCCAAGACTGCAGCCCTGGGTGCTCCTTGCGCAGCGCGGGCAAGTCGGCGCCGAAGCCCTCGTCGTGGAACCAGCGGAACATGCTGCCAAACTCGGCCGAGAGCCAAAAGAGGATGCGCGCTACGAACTGGAACGTCTCGGGCATGCCGCGCCCCGTCTTCTGCTCGAAGACGGCGCGCAGCTCGTCGAGCGTGACCTCGTCCCCGGCCAGCGTGACGCTGCGCCCCGCGTAGGCTTTCGGTTGGAGGAAGGCCTGCGCCGCGAACCAGCCGATGTCGCGCGCGCCTACGAGCTGGATCGGCTTGCCTTGGAGCTCCACCCGCATCCCCGTCGCCATGATCTTGGTGCCGAACCCGGGGGTGAAGTTGTCCATGAAGGCCACGGGGCGGAGGATGGTCCATGTCATCGTGGACGAAGACGGGACCGCCGCTGCCGCCTTCTCGACCAGGTGGTGCTCGATGTTGTGCTTGCTGATGAAGTGCGGCACCTTGGTCGGGTTCGAGAAGGACCGCGCCTCGCCGCCGCGGTCGGCCGAGGTGTAGACGAAGTGCTCGACGCCGTTGGCGAGCGCGGCGTCGACGAGGGCCTTGCCCTGGCGCTCCTCGCTTTCGGGCGATGCGCCGCCGCCGATGGCCGTCTAAGACAAGGATGTTAGTTAGAGCCAAGCTCATGGTGGCGATGTAATGTTGCTTCTCGTGCACGAAGAAGCGCGGGATGACTTACCTGGACACTGAAGACGCCCCAGACTTTGGCGTTATCGCCTCCGCCCAGCACTTTCTTCATGTTGGCGAAGATGGAGGGCACGTCGTTGAGATCGCCCTGGACCACCTGGACGCCGCGGCCCGCAAGCCGCTTGGCGGACCCGGACTCGGTGTTGCGGGTCACGGCGACTAGAGTGTGGGTATCCAGGGCACCACCCGCAATGAGAGCGTCCATGGTGGCGCTGCCCTGCTTTCCAGTCGCTCCTGTCACCAGGATGACTTTCTTTGAACTTGTGTCGATCATTTTGGTTTAGGTGGAAGCAATGTTACTTTCTGTTGGTATGAGATAGAGGGAACGGGTTTTAATTATTGACTGTTTAGTTGAGTTGCGGTTTCGTTAAGGGGTAGTGGTAAGTGTTTCTGTTTGGACTGATGGTTGAGATGGATGCATCATACATTCACTCCATAGAGGCATGGGAGAGTCTTTATATACATCATATTCTCGATTCATGGTCGGTGTTGAACACCTGCTTGTCGCAAGATGTGTTGTCTGTCTCTGTCTATGGTTTGACGATGGATGGTGCATGGAAACCGCGATAGTGGAGAATGAACAATTGAGCCGCCTGTGAGGTAAGCCGCTGCATGAGCTCGGTGCTTCGCGTTTAAAGCCCCGGCGCAATCAGACCCCCGAGCTAGGTCCCTGATTTCAAATCGGGGCTTTGTCCCATCAGCCGAACTGCAGGCGCTAAGGGGTCAGCTCGTCATCAGCCAGAGTGCCAAGACATATTCGAATCCGGCACGCAGCATCGAAACGTCCCAGAATGAATTGATCACAGCTATCGCATTCTTCTTCGTTTTGGCGTTAACCAAATCAACTTTATTCAACAGTTCTCGCCATGGACTTGAGAGTCGATCACGGCGTTCTATCGCAGGACAGATGGCAATATGTTTGGGGATGATAATGAAGCTATGGGCCTAGCGCAGCATACCATGCCATCTGTTACCAATTCACAATCTCAACGGAGAGTCTATTCGTCCCCATTGGTGTCCTCTGACACAATCCCCAGGGCTTGGTCTACCCCCGAGAACGTAACCACCCATTTCTTGCTCGGGTCTCGAGGATGGAGCTCGACTTGAATGTCCTCGTCCGGCACCGGGAATCCCGACTGCGGGGGCGAGTTCTCGGACGTGGGCTCCACCCACTGGCCTCCCACGGGCGCCAGGTCGAACTGCAGGACGACCAACGCCGCGAAAGCCAGGATCTCGTTGCTGGCAAAATGGCGACCGGGGCAAAGTATGTGGCCACCACCAAATGCGCGCAACGCGACCCGGTTCACCTTCTTGTGACCTGCGGCTCCGGGCTTGCGGGAGAAGCGCAGGTGGTCGAACTCGCCCGCATCCTCACCCCATACCGTGGTATCGCTATGCTGCACCGTAGCCGGTATCATCAGCATACTACCCTTCTTCAGGAGTGTACCGTCCTTGAGCAGCACGTCTTCGAGTATGACGCGCGGGCCAGGGTTAACGGCACGATAACGCAGCGTTTCCTGGAAAGTACTCAGTAGAACCGGACAGCTGTTTTGGAGGCCGGCCACGTCGAAGTGACAGGTGCCATTCTCGTCTTCTCGCACAGCTACCGCGAGCTCGCGACGAACATCCCGCAGCACTTGGGCGTCGGAAAAGATGTGGAAAAGCACCCACCACGTGCAGGGTGCCGTATTGCCCAACACGGCGAACGAGTTTCCGAGCTCCCCGCGCGCAACGTCTTCTGGACCCAGGCCGAACAGTTTGCTGTGATGCTCAAAACGCTTGCGGACAAGCCCTGAGGCGGTTTCGAAGCCGCGATTCCGCACATACTCGATCATGGCGGCGGCGACAAGCTCGCGTGCCTGGTATAGTTTGGGGAACAACGTAGTGGCGAATGGGAACATGGAAAAGGACATGAATCCCTTCTCAAATGTTCTAGGTTGGCCTGTTAGTAGTAGCGCTTTCTGCGTGGGTGCTTGAACAAGTGGAACGCACCTCCAGGCTTCAGCAATGCCCGAGTCTCGGTAAGGGTTCTGCGGCCCCCAGACAGCCTCCGTCGTAGCGACCTCCATGAGCTGACGGGACCAGCTCCACAGTCCTACCGTGATGGAACCTCCCTGTGCTCTCAGGGGCTCCGTCTGGGCCGACAAGACTTCGACAGATCTTCGGCTGATCATGTCCAAGTCCTTTCCAGGTGCCATGGAGGGCGCAATAAAGCGTGGCCAGCTGACGCTGAAACCATGCTCACTCATCATGTCTTTGTGCATGATACGCACGGCTTCTTTGCTCATGCCGACCACGGAGCCCGCATCGGCAGCAATGGCGGCGAAGCTGATAGCGCGCCATTGCTTCTGCAGCTCTGGGACGAGCCCGGGGGAGTTGACCACATACATCCTTTGGAAGGGCAAGCGCAAGGTGTAGATTGGCAGCTTGTATTGGTTTCTGGATCCCGCGTACCCGTGTCAGCTATCAGAAACCGAGTGGGAGGCAATTGGGGGGGGGCAGCATACCTTAGGCGGACGTGCAATCGGGACTTTTCCCGTATCATATCAACCAATGGGCCGATAAAAGGCAAGCCCGTCTCGATGACTGGCGGTTCCCGCGCATCTTGTGTCCAGGTGATGAGGAGGCGGAGAAATAGATAAGCGAGAGCAGCAATTGCTCCTGCAACAATGGCGACGGAGAATACCATGGCCTGGTTACTGAAGGTGTTCCCTAGTAGCAACTTTCCTTTTGAGCTCAAGCTAAAGGGTGTAGTGTTGATTGAGGTGATGTTGAAAGTTCAATTGGAGCCAAGGGGTAGGAGGGGAGACGGACGACGACAATATCCAACGGAAATCACCCCGGCCCAACTGCATTACATTGCATTGGTACTCATCACACTGGTGCCAACAGCACTCGCTTTCGTCCAATCATACTGGACACTAATCAATTTTGCGGACCATCTTATGCAGTCTCCGTATCCTTTCAATCGGGCCCGGGAGGCTGGAACTAGGCTATCACGTAGAGGGTTCCTCCCTTGCTTTATTCTTTTGGATCCTGAAACCTTTGATACGAACTGATGCAATCAAACACCTCTTCTGTTCACATGCAAACAATAAATACTGGTGAGTTTTACGTGGTTTCCTTTACTTCCAATATAGGTAGGTAGAGAGACCTTATTCCATATAGCCACAATCATATCATCCGTTGCCGCCACAGACGCCCGCGCAGTCCCTCTCTCAAGCGTCCCCCGCGGGCGTGGTCACAGTAGCAAGAGTTGTACCAGCCACCGCCGGCGCGGCCAACCCCACCATTGTGAATCCCCCACTCGGCGGCTGGAAGGTGCCCGTCCAGGGCCAGTTGGGAGGAAGGTGGTCGCGGTAGCCCGGGGGCAGGAAGTCTTTCCAGCTTCCTCCTTCTCCTCTGGCGCGGGCGGCTGCTGCTGCTTCCTCCACCGCGGCGACGCCTGCTGGGATCGTGGTGATGGTGGTCATGGTAGGGGTAATGTTTTTAGTCATAAGAGAACAGAATGGTGTGTCGCTCGGTCCTTTAAACAGCTACTGATGGACAACGAAAATTATCACTATAATAACTACATATAAATACCTACATGTAGTCTTCATCATCCTAGTATTTAAGCAAGATGACCGCCTAATGGCATTCTAGTTTCCCACCTACCGCCCGGCCACCCCATCTAGGAAAGAAATACGGAACGGCATAGAATTCATAAGCGGCAGACATCATTACACCGGACCATGGATAAGTCAGCAACCCTTTTGCGACCTGAAGGTGCAATTACAATTATTGCATTGCAATATTCCACCTCTTCCTTTCGAACCCGTCACAAACTTGTTCGGCGAGTCAGGACAACCAGAAAGTATAGGTCTCCGCGAGCGTGGACGTGATCACTCCTGGGGCGA
The DNA here is from genome assembly GCA_038363915.1 of Apiospora saccharicola. Classification (NCBI taxonomy): domain Eukaryota; kingdom Fungi; phylum Ascomycota; class Sordariomycetes; order Amphisphaeriales; family Apiosporaceae; genus Apiospora; species Apiospora saccharicola. The sequence continues at coordinate 3,249,096 of JAQQWM010000006.1, forward strand.
GATATGCCATTAAGGTAACGCTTGGTGATTGCCGCTACGGAAGGTCGAGGTACCTCCAACCTTTCATTTGCTACACCAACGTAGAACACCATGCATATAGACGTGCTAGCTGCACCTGTCTTGTGTAGAAACCGTGCCTCGCGCAGTTAAATGTTACCGAAATGCGGGCTTCACGCCATCATAAGTCTCGAGAGGTATTATCTCAGCCCGGATGAAGTCTGGCCAACATCATGCTGAAAAGTAGATGGGGGAACTACGATCAGCCTCACCTGAGGTCCCCTCGCCGAAGGTGATTCGGTGGCTTCCTACTTCTTTTACTTCAAGCTCATGATTGGCCATTTTCTGGAACATATTGTATGCTGTGCCACCACGCTCCACATCCCCCGCATTCCGCATGAGACCTCCCGTTGGACGAGACCGCCGAATGTGACATTCCAAATGTTCCTCAGATGCGGCCTTCGCTTATGTCGGATACGGACCAGCCCCCTGCAACTGCCCCAGGGGCAACGTGCCGTCGGCGGTGGCACCGTGTCCATGGTCTGCATCCTGGTCTGTGGTACTTGAGGATGCATAAAGCATGCTTTGCGGTCCCATATGCAATCTCAGCCCCAAATTCATCCCCCACAAATATTCCCAGGGTCTGGTCTGGCAAAGGGGGCCGGCGGACGCCTCTGTTGTGAGGCCTGAGATGGAGAACTTCAGGGGGGTTAAGATGCGGAGGTCCGATGCAGTCAGCCAAGAGTGCCAACGGACCATGGGCCTATGAGTGATCATTCGGCGATGCCCTCAGCCAATAAGGTCACACCGTTGCACTACCCCCAATAAATCGGGCCGCTTTCTGGTTTCCAGGGGACCTGAGCTAGGCATGCTCGTCTTACGTCACGTAGAAGAGCCGCGCGCTAGAATCACTTTCCCAGATTAAGTATTGGTCTGCGCACTCGAAGCACAATTTATACTAACCCGTCGCTCGTGTATTAATAGTTAATAGCATAGGGTAATTAGAGTATATATATATAGTTATGCATACTAAGCCTTACCGAATTTTGCCTGGATTTCCTCTTCCGAGAACCGCCTGGTCCGGTTCTGGAGGTACTTTGCGCGCTCATCCAGGCTCATGGCCATTTGCGCGTCGCCAATGGGTACCATGCATTTGGCGAGATGGTGGTAATCCTTCATCAAGACCCTGATAGTAATCATGATATAGTCAATGTTATGAAAAACGATTGCGTCCTGAGAAGCATAGGTATCCTTTGCCTTCAAGAAGGAGTTTGGGTGATCCCTCCAGTGACGTAGTGGGTTGAGATGATGCGACGTGTGATAACCGTCGTTGAACGAGTGCCTGTTGCTCTAACGTCGGGGGTTGGATTAGTATAGTGAGATGAACTATCGTGTCTTGATGGAGGAGCACTTACCTGGACGTCAATCACGGTGATGCTGGAACGATAGTCCGAGTCCGGCTCCTCGTTGTCGACAAACGCATGCTGGCCCCAGTTGCCCGCCATAAGCCCAAATCTCATCAGAGCCAGCGGGAGCAGAAAGACGCAGATGGTCGCCCGAGGGTTGATCTTGTACAGCGTGTAGAGCATCAAGTAGTTGCCGACCTCCCAAAACGTAGACCTAACGCCCATGAAAGCGCGCCCCTTTCGATAAAAGTAACACGGCAGCTCCAGCGGGGCGAAGAAGTAGAAGCGCCCGACATACTGGAGAAAGTGCGATACACTGTCTCGTTGGTACCGGATGGTGGATGAGAGGTCGTCGGGACCGTTGCCCTCCACGTGATGGTGCTTGACGTGGTGGAAATAATAGGAGTTCCAGGTATGGCCCATGAGCGGGTCCGTGATGTAGGGGAAAATCAGGTCGAACAGGGAGTAAGGCAGTCTTTTCTGCAGAATGCCGTTTCCGTGGATATGCTGGTGCATCATCAGGGTATAGGTTCCCACATATGACACTTGCATGACAAAGTGGAGGATGCCGTGAAGCCAGCTGAAGTTCCAGAGAAATAGGGACAAAGCGCTAGGCACTGACGTGGAAAAATAGAGGAGCAGATGCGTAAACATGACCACATCCACTTTGTTTCGCACTACGCGCTGCGCGAGTCGCGTGTACGGTCGCAGCAAGAATCGGTTCAATTGCTTCGACTGCAACCCGGGGAAATCCCACGAGTTGAAAATGGCCGGCTCGAAGTCCTTGTGGTTGGGATCGTTCATGTTGTCCATGGCCGACAAGATGAGCGCATCCTTCGCATCTTTTTGCCTCCTGTGATTGGCGCGGGCCAAGGTTAGTTAAGACGGTTCCGATCCCGCCGTGTGCATGTGAGATTCAATCGTGTACGTACCCCCATGCTCGCTCAATCCCGACTTTCCTTCAGCCCATAGCTCAATGTCGGAATCGAGGCTCTCCAGAACCAGCTTGTCGGCTCTCGTGTGGTTCGGGTCGACGATAACATGAGCCATCGTATGTTGGTTTTGGGTGCGTTGGGGTTTTTGGAAAGTGGCGGGCGGTCCATGAATTAAGTAAGGGATGCAAGGTCATAGGAAACTAGCGACATTCGATTCTAAAAAGGGGTAAGGAAATGCGCCGACATTTTGAAATACCAGCCCGTTTCAGCTTTGTTAGGGTTGCGCAGTGCATGTATGTATGTGTCCTAGGTGTCTTCTGCAATTCGCCACCCCGTTCCGAATCCTTGACATGGATGCGTACAACACACAATCATCGTTTGCTGCTTAGCGTCGCGCCAGACCAGCTGCTTATGGGGACAATTCTGGGATAAATTTTATTCGTTTTTCAGGGTCCAACTCATACGCCCCGTTCCATCGGATAAGCACGACGCTAGCGACGAACCCCCGGCCGCCCTTAAGCTTAAATGAGTTCATGAGGACTTCGCCAACCACCAATCACCAACAAAAGTCCATTCCAGTGGCGGGTGTTTGGTCGTACCAACCCTTTGACCGGTGCTGAATCTCACACCGGTGCGAAATTGAAATGCAGATAAGACGATTAGTGATCCACTGGCTGTGGCGTATTGTTTACATTCTTTTCGGCTTCTGGCTGACAGTAGCCCGGTTTTTATATAATGCAACCACCACATTTTGTCAACTTATCTTGTATTATTTGTGCTTAAATGGGACGCATGTAATAGCCTTGCTCTGCCTCATGGTCCCAACCTGGTGTAGATTCTTCATATTGCTCTCCCGCTTCATCACGTTTCTCAAGTAATCAGTAACTATCCGCCAAATAGGTTTTGCGTTGGCAGGCCTTGAAATAAGGTTATCGTGGTCCGAATATAGTATATTGCGACATATGCTGACAGCTTGTGAATCTCCGAGATAATGTTTCATTACTCTGCTCTGACGCTTCCTATTGTTTTGCGAAGCTGTGGTACCCCAGGACTGCCAGCTCAGCCTCTACCCGGCCAGCCTCACGAAATGGCTGCTTATGTGTTGCCTCCAAAGATGGCAATCTGTTAGACTTGTGTGCTTGTGGAAAGCCCGTGGTAATGTTTTATTGCTGCAGTGAAATCCACATGGACTGTCCATGATGGCCAACGTCGAGGTTGCTTGTCCTTCTCTCTCTCTCTCTCTCTCTCTCTCTCTCTCTCTCTCCCCCCCTTCTACAACCGATTGCTATCATCGTCGTATCCCGAGTGCTTTCCTCACAATGCATGACAAAGCCCGGAACCTGAGGCCTGCTATGGCATATGCCTTACGCCATGTCTTCTCAGACTATAGTCTTCGAATCCAAGCAGTGGCTAGGATGGTCAAGCCCGCACTTGTTTTGCGCAGCATCTTTTGCCCTAAGGGTGTCTTTGGGGCGAACACGATCCCCTTTACCCCTGTACAGACTCTGGAACCCACGCAAGCCAAGTCCGTCGACGAGGAAGAAGGAGAGCTTGATTTCAACAACTGGGTAAACCGAGGCATGGCGATTCGAGCCGGCGACAGCATCCACGAGTGTCTGGGCAACCTCACTGCCGCTTTGGATCTGGTAGGAAAACTAAATGAGTTCGAATACGCTGGTGCTTCCGGTGCTTTGAGTTTGCTACCGACCGCTGGTGCACTCCTTGGGGCGCCCACTAGAGAGATGTGGATCGTTTACAAGCTGGTCCCAATGGCCGGCTTACTGAGCATGCTCCTCAGCCTGGGGGGCTCCATCACACCGTCCAATGTTGGCGACTACGATCCGGACGAGCCCTTTTCCTACGGTGGCTTCATGCCAACCAACGCAGTCACGGCAACGGGCCGAGCCACAAGGGCCAGTCGCCGCACGAGCATGAGTATTGGGGAAAGGGAAGACGTTGGACATTTTGAAGAGCAGGATGGGGCTCGTAAATTTGCAGAGGAAGTCAGGCAGCGAGCGGACGATGACAGCGGTGGCAGCATGTTCTTCAGAATTTGGCTTGCCATGGGACTGCAGATGTGCTTGGTCATAGCATTCCTCATCCCAATGTACTATGCCCAACGAGGTTCTGTGATTACATGGTGGTGCCGCGTACGTTCCAGTTCTGTTGCTCCCACTTCTACTTCTGTTATCTTACTCTTTCCCTTATTAACATTGAGAAATAGTCATGGCCATGGATGTGGTTCTGGTATTGCCTTGTCACGATCGTAGCAATTTTCGATAATCTCGTCGCCGCCCCATTCACCAAGAGCTGGACCATCCGGGTCTCACGTACCCCCACGGGCCTCGTCATGGACGAAACATCGCGCAAGATCACGGATCCACGATACCCAAATGCGCTTGAATACATCAAAGCGGGTCCTGTTATGAACCAGCGGCTACGCGTCTCACACGTCGCTTCAACCTACCCCAGGACCTGTTTCTATGTTGTCATCTCAGTCCAAGGCATCTCTCCTGTCCACGCGGTTGCCCAGGTTCTCGCCAAGACGTGCAGTGTTGCCGTTTTCGCATTTGGCACCGCACTCTTCGCCTCGGCAACGCTCATGTCCATCAGCATCGCCTTGATGGTATTATGTCTCACTCTTCCTGCTGGTGTTGCCGGTCGGGTCATCGCCATGTGGATCGTCTCATCCATGAGTCAACAAAACAAGCCTATCCTTCACAAGATGGTCAGGAGCGAAGAAGAGGCGGGCAGGTATTTCCACGCGCTCGCCGAACTCGACTTACAACTGGAGATCAAGGGTCATGTCATCGTCAACGGAAGTATCGTCACATCGCGGCACAGTTGGTTCACCCCGGCGACTTATATTGGCCTGTTGGCCAAGCCATTCGACGTCGTGTCATTGGCTACCAAGACCACCAGGGGTTTGTCAGCCCCCAACAGTCACGGGACTTTTTACACAGGTTCTGTGTATCCGCCATCGGATTACCCGCGTGGGCCTCAATCTCCTGGGATAATCAGCAATGACAAGACGGTGAACCAGTTTACAAGTCATGGGTCATCGGGGCAGAATGTGGAGATGGAACAAGAAACGCCAGGAACAAGACTTGACCCTGTTCCCGACATCTAAAGTCTTTCAGGATGTGGGGCAAAATGGGGCTTACAACGAGCAAGCTTGTGGAGTTGAATAGGTGCTGGACTGGCTGTCGTTTCCTGTTGAATATGTAAGTACTTATATATTGTGACAAGCCTTCTTATTTGAATTTCCCTTTCCCTTTCCCTTTCCCTTGCCTTTCCCTTTCCTTTCCCCCTTCTTCATTTCGTATCCTAGCAAACGACTTCCCCTAAGGATGTTCCTTCGAATAGGGATATGTATCACAAAACAGACATAATGGAGTTCCGGAAGCCTCTCCTCGAGCAATATGGCATCGTCGTCTTCAAGGGCAAGAAGAAGATCAAAATTAAAGTTGGGCAGTCTCCATCGTCCGGCCTGAGGAATTCTATCGTTGTGAGAACTTCCATTGGTTGCTGCTTGTATACAGCCTGGCACGACGTGGCTCTTTGAGGCGAGAAGTCGATAATTCGTGCTCTGCAACTGAGTGATGTTAATGTTAACCCCGCTAATCTATGGGCACTGGGGCATTTACTACCCGGAAAAGGGCATTGATGCAGACGGGAGAAGCAAACATGCATGCATCCTCAACGCGGAAGGTTATTGGTCATAGATGCGCAAGCGAAGCAGCTAACCTACTACCTTCCAAATTGTAGACCTTGGGGGAGGGTTTCACACCCTTCAAGAGCAGCTAGAACCGCCCGATGGCAACCCTCCAAATGCATGTTTGTCCGTTTTTGTTGGACCCGAGAGACGGGAACCCGACAAGGGGCCTGTTAAATCGGCCGCTGTGAGGGCTGCCCGCATATCTGATTCGACGGTGATTTGCCAGAAGATAACGGGCCGTCTGCGATTTTACCGGGGAAGATTGGAAGCCTCCCATTGGGTGAGAATAATATCCATGATATATTACCGGTCGACAGTATTGCTAGCTGCATGGCCCCCAGATTGCCATCTTATCTTCAATGCCTGTGTCAACCAAGATGCTCCCTTGATGACCCTGGAAAGGGCCAAGACGGACTTTTGTGCCTCGGATGGGGCCAACAGTCACCTGAGAGGAGGAGCCTGCATCGATTTCGGCGTCTTGCCCAAAATCGAGAGGATGCTTCTGGACTGATCAAAAGGAGATCTTGGCATCGCATTGCAGTTCTGTGATGACCTGTTATATTGTCGGAACGCCAACAGAGGACCTTCCCGATTCTGACCTTGCATAAACCAGGCAGCACACTTTTTGCTTGTGCTCCCCTGGTGGTTGCCAGCAGACATGAGAAGCGGGCCAGAGTGAGCAACCATACTCAGTGCAACGGACCTTTCGGGCCGTTTTGAGTCTTGCAGTTGGTTGTGGTGTACTTCCACATTCGTTTGGACGTTACGAGTTCCCGTTGAAGCTCGGTCGGGTAGTGGGAATCTGCCTGTCTATAAGAGGGGTGGTCCCGTCTGTGGAAACTGTCGAAAGCCACATCAGTAACAACAGAGAGCACCAGTTGGCAGCGATTGCATCGGATAACCAAGACCCCCAAAATGTCCTTTCACGCAGCAATCCAGCTGGCAATTTGCCTTGCGAGCCTCTCGTCTGCTCTACCCGTCACTGACCAGCCTGGCTTGACTTGGATGCACCCCATCCTGGACAACCCCAATCAGCCTGATCTGCGACTAGCTGGCATGCCCCCCCCTGAAGTCTTCCGCATCTCGGAGGCTGACCTGACCTCCCTGTACCACAACACGACCGCCCCTCCTCCCAGCCAGGGCCCGGCCCCATCCCCACACGAGAAGCGCTACACCATCGGCCCCGACGACCGGGTCCGGATCGACGACCGCAACTACCCCTTCTCCGCCATGGGCCGCCTCACGAACCCCAAGTCCGCCTGCTCCGCCTCCCTGATCGGCCCGCGCCACGTGGCGGCGGCGCGGCACTGCTGGGCCCCGGACGTCCCCTACTACTTCGCCCCGGCCTTCAACGGGGTCGACGTGTTCCCGGGGGCGCAGGTGACCGAGGTCCTGATGCCTGCAGAACCACTACCGGACTGCCCCTGCTGCGAGAGTGCCGACTGGGCCATCTTCATGCTGGATGGGTGGGCGGCGTCATACATGCACGCGAGAACTGGCCCTAAGGGATTATTGTGTGCAGCATTTCCGATTGTTGTCCTGACTTGGAAGTAATCATGCCACTATCAAAGGAGGAGGCGCCATCTTAGTTGAGTGCAGTCTGACAAAGCATCGATATACACACTATCCAGTTCTTGCCGAGGATGACACTTATCCTCCTGTATCACGGGTTGTACAATGGGCACTAGTCTATGATTGATTTGCTTTGTCTGAATCCTAGACAATCCTGCCAAGGTGAAGCTTTTTATCGGGCAACAAAGGACACCTACCAAACCTAAATGCATACAGTGCCAGTCTTGTTCAAAGATTCGGCATTGTTTTGCCTCTGTTTGGAATTATATAGACTTGCAGGAGTGCTCATATGAAAGAGCATGTTGCTTGAGTGTAACACACGATCTGGAATCGTATCGCTACTCCCTTCTCCTCACTGAAGTATACCCGAAGATTGCAGCAGTACAGCTACCATGCCTGGACCGCGTAGAAATGAGGAGGCGGCGTTGGGGATGCTCGTCTATGAAAAGACGTTGTACGAAGACCTCGGTAGCTTCTATGCCCAGGGATCCCGGGACGCTTCCGACGACTGGGAGAGGCGCCGGGACTGGATGTTCGAGAGAGCCAACCTGAACAGTGGAATGACCAAGTTCGTCCTCCAGACCTACTACAAACGCTTCGTGCTCCCAGAGAGCGAGCCTGAGGCACACGGGAGCCGCGAAGCCGGAGTATTGATCCAGCAGGCCCGTTTGAAATATGGCTTCCGGCTCACGCACCGCGACCTGCAGGAGTTCGTGGTGGGGAAGTGCTGGACCCTTGACGAGACTGTGGCGCATCTGAACAAGCACTGCGACGTTCCAGGACGTAAGGCAATACACGAAGATGATGTGGAGCTACTGAAGATCGCGAGGATGTCGGTGACCTCTCCCCAAGCGAGCTCGAAACAGAAGAAGAAAAGGTCTCTGCTGCCAGTACCTACAAAACCGACCACCAAGCTGGGCGGCACGCTGAAGCCCGTCAGCGAAGAAGAAGAAGACGAAGGATACTTCTCGCATGGACGCGAGCCCGAGGCGGGTGTAGTAATTACCTTCCAGGCGGGCCGATACGACTTGCCCGAGATGTACCAGCACCTCGTCACCGATCTGGAGGGGATGGACACCGCGAAAATGTCGGTCACGGCGCTGATTATTGAGCGGTCGGCCACATTGCCCATGCCCGTGTCGATCGCAGAGGACTGGCAGAAGGAAGCGATCCTTGTTCTCCGCGTGCTGACCAAGCTGATAGATCATAAGCTGGGGGCTCTTCGAACATCTAAATAGCCGGTTGGTCGGATCCCTGTAGAAGCACTACCTGTAAGTTGTTCCTTGCCCGACTTGTCTGGCTGCTGTCCTTTCCCGTCTCATTCACCATTAAAAACTTGCCTAAAAATAGATAAACAATGTGATCATTCCATACACGGTACTAACTAGTACCTTGAAATCATCAAATGTGAACTTAAATATTTGTAGATTTTGAATAGGCAGAAATATCTTGTCAAGTTTGGCTATTCCTTGCCTATCCCCTTACCCGGCCACCGATCCTGAGTTGTCAGCACAACTAAAGGCAGACCCAATCTCGCCATTGCTGTATGCTTCTTTGATCGACATAATCGTGGCGTATCTAAGACTATCGTCAGTATATTGTTTTGTTGAAGTAAACATGTCATACTTGCGTTCCACCAACAGTAACAAGGACGCCCAAAAGGATCAAACAGATATGCAGCACCCACTTCGTCTTCTGCAGCAACGTCCCCGTCCGATACGCCGCAAAGTCGTGAAGGTACAGAAACCCCGGCATGATCAGTGCCATGGGCGCAAAGCAGACCGACCCGGCAAGGGCGAGGATGTAGTTGAAGATGGTGATGGACTCGGCCAAAATAAAAGCAATGGCGCCGATGGCAAAGGTGATGCCCACCCACGTCGTCCAGTGCGTGATGGTGTTCGACTGCAAGTGGCGCGAGTTGCGGAGGACGCGCACAAAGACGTACTTGGCGGCGACGTGCTGGTTAATGGCGCCGCTCGCGATGAGGCCAACCAGGGCGACGCCGTACGAGATCTTCTTGAGGAGGTCGCCGGCGCTGCCCAGGGCCGGGTTGGCGACCCACTTGCCGCACCAGGCGTAGACGACAACTGCGAAGGAGAGGTAGCACTGTCGAGCGGTCATTTTCTACAAGGTCATACTTCGGGATGGCTCCCCCTAGAAGAGGCGTGAAGGCAGAAATACTCACCGATAGAACGATGGCCATGCAAGTAAACACAGCCTTCTTAAAATCCCGGGGCTTCCTCATCTCGCTGATGACGGGCAAAAAGGCACTCGACCCCGCGCTGGAGATGAGACCCCACCAGACGGTGCAGAAGGCGTGGTTGGAGAGGGCGTTGAAGGCGACGGAGAGGCCGATGATGCCCGAGCCGGTCACGAGGATGTAGGCGATGAGGAAGATGAAGCCTACCAGCTCCTTGAGCCAGGAGCCCCCCAGGGTGTGGGCCATGTCGACAATTGAGTGGCATTCGGGATGTCGATTCCTGAAGTTACCCTGGACTATCGCGCAGTCTAATGATATAACATCATCAGCAGTCGTCTAGGTAATGACTAATGATCAAGGCTCAGCCTGGCTGGAAGAAGAAACTCACAAGTATTGACCGCCTGCCATGCTACTAGTGATAATGTGCCACCGACCGCACCCAAGGCGTAGAGTGCGGTCGGGATGGACAGGATACCCGTCGAGAAGATGATCTTAAGAAAGATCACCGTGGCCCGGGGCCACCCAACGGTCCGAAAATCGACACCATCGGCATTCTTCTTGAAGACCTCATGGATCTCAAGCTCCGCGTCGGAAGGGGGCGGTAGCTTCAGTGCTTGGTGGTCAGGTCCTTCGAAGACGGCTCTCGTATCCGTCACATCACTCTCTATCGCGTGTTTTTTAGACTCCATCATGGAATTGGCCGAGGTTGATGAACATTCCCAATGGGACACATGACTGATGTGACAGTTGGGCGAGAGATACAAAGTTAATCAAAGCCACCACAGCCCTTATCTAGACTTGTGTGACGTACTCGTGATATGACCGGAGTAAGACAGCCGATCCTGATCGGAGGGGCCCCGATGGCCCCCGATACCCCAGATTACCGAACCCCTGCACCAACGTCTGACAAATGCCGACACCTATTGCATCGGTCGGAAATGCGGGGCAATCCCATGCCCATCGGGACGTCCCAGCCTAGGCCTATCGGTACTGCAGGGGCTCTCGATGTACAGGTCGGAGCTTCAGAATGATAATTTCAACTAGATATAATGATTGATATTTTGATTTCGCCGTAAACAACAAAATTCTAAGCCAGCGACCACCATTTCAGACACATGAGATCAACATCCATCACGCGGCTGTACACGCTTCATCCGTAGGCGTCTGGATCGTGTTCACGGTCAAGTTGTAAACCAGCAGACCCCCTGTATGTGGTGTCCAGTTGGGCACGCCGTCCGGATCCTTGACGACAGTGAAAGCCGCGTTCCCGCTGTTTAACCAGTTAGCCGCGACACCGCATAATGAAAGAGAAAAAAAGGATACGGGGAGCGGTCAAGAGACTGACTGGGCTTGTGAACAGTTCCCCGGCGTGTAGGTGGTCTGGATGATGATCTTGGCATTGATCGTCTTGGTCTTGGAATCCTCGCCGACCACGTTGGCGCCCAGGATTGGGTGCCACCACGCCTTGTTGCCGTCGGGAGGCAGAAGCTTTTGCTTGACGGCGAGGATGGAAGCAGACCCCCTAAAGGTATTTCCAGCGGCGACGAGCGAGCCGTCGGCGGGCCAGAAGTCCGTGAAGGAGGTGGTGGCCGCCTTGTCCTCGGACACGCGGTAGTACCTGTTGGACACGGTCAGTATTTTGCAAACATCAACTCAGTCTGGGTCAAACAAGTCCTACTCTTTCACGAATGAGGAGAAAGCGGCGTCGACATCAGAGTCGGGCTTGTATGGGCCCATGTCCACGGGCGAGGCCGATGCGAGACCAACAATGGCCAAAAGGGAGGTTGAGGACTTCATCTTGGAATTCGGCACGGGTTTGGAAATATGGTAAAGAGTGACTTGGTAAAGATTGCTGGAACCCAGTGAGTTGAAAGGCCGCGGGGTATAAGCGTGGAATGGGCGAATGTGGGTAATTGGCGTTGAACAAAGAACTATAATCACAGAGTCAGCAGGGCTTCCCATTAAGTATATTTCTACGCTCATCGTGCATATTGAAAGACCACCACGGAGCTTTCCTGATCGACGGGCTCAGCCATGGCAGGCATGGGATCCGCCAGGTCCGCCATGCTGCTCGAGATGGGCAGGGTTGGTGAACCTTCAGGCCCCTATTCCCAAACAGAGTTCAAGGCTGAGCGAATCCGGCAACCCCGTCTGGCTTTTTATTCTAGCTTGGACGGGGATGACCCCTGACCGCAAGGGTTTGCGGCTTCTCCCGCCTTTACTGCCAAGACATGTTTTCAAGTTTACTTCAATCAACAATCTAACGAAGAGGCAGTGTACAGTTCTATTTAGGGTGTTTTACTGGTTAGCACTTGGCATCCAAACCTTTTCGCATACCCCGGAGAGTTCTAGCCCCCACCCACAATTATGCGGGCATATCCCCTATTTTTTCATGACGTGCCGACATCTCAACACACGGAGTCTTGTATACGATCATCCCAGATATCACAACTCTCATTTGTGTCATAACCTACCTATCTCATCTTCCACTCATCTACAATCACACAATACACACTCTTTTGTTGATAATCACCATGCAGTTTCAGCAGTTCTTCTCCATAGTACTAACCGCCAAGTTGGCCGCGGCCGTCAACATGGTCAATTACGACCCTCAGCCCGACGTGCCGGCTGGGTTCCGGGACTTCCTGGAAGCGTATGTGTCATAGCCCAGTTTCCGCTTCTCCAGACGTGTAAAACTGACAGACCTCCTACTAGGCTCGTGGGACAGGCTGACAATGCCACCGCCACCGAATCTTTCACGGACTATTTCACATCATCTGGCCGGCAGACGACGCTGACCAAGGACTGCGTCGGCCCAGCCGCGATTCTCAAGTGCAAGCAGGGGTTCTTGCCGCCAGACGGCCGCATGACCCTCACGGTACGTATCAATTCCTCCTCGTGTGCTTTGCTGCCACCACTTGCGCAATAGACATCGAACCCGCTGCTAACTACTCGAAGCACTTCCCCAACACCACCTTCGTTGCAGAGGACACCGCGGATTCGACTGTCTATGAGGTCCGGGGTCGTATCGAGAACAACTTCACAGCAGGAAACTGCTCACAAATTTAGTACGTGGATTGACTGAGCGCCGTTGTGTCGGCTACGCAAATACAAAGAGGCCGTTTACTGACAACACGGATTTCAGCTACCAGACGCAGTATACCATTCTCAAGACGGCACAGGCAGGCGGGATGCTGCCCAACTTGACGCCGGAACCGCAGCACCAGGTATCATGGTATCACGACTACGTCATTACTCCCATAGGGGTGCCATCCAACATTCCCTGCGACAGCCTCAGAAGCTAAAGGAGAGGGAGGACCTCATCCGAGCAACAACAATTACATATTAATACTGGGATAAATGAGTTCGCATCAAACGAGAGCTCATATGCAGTGTTATCAATTAACCAACCAACCGAACCACCTACCGGTGGTTAGTTGGTTAGTACTTAACGCCGAATCTGCGCTGGTTGGTTGGTTGATGGGTTGGTTTAAAGAGCGCTGGTTGGTTGGTTGAATGTGGTTAATTATTGGTCGGTATGTTGATATCTTGTGATGTTATTTTGGTGTTGTGGTCCGTGCGACTTTTTTCTCTCGAGGGGGTACCGACGAGGCGTTGCGGTGTTATATTTGACGGTGGTGATTAGATGATATCGAGCTGAGATATCGGGCCGAGATATCGACGATCTTACGAGCCGAGATATTGACGATCTTATGAGCCGAGATATTGACGATTTCACGATATTTTATGGTGTTAAGCCTTGATGGATGGATGGGATGGCTGGATGGAGGGTTTATCGGGAGCTTGGCCGAAGTTTAGCCGGAGTTAGCCTAAAAGGGTATAGTCGATCCAGTTAATAAGGTTATCGATAAGGATTTTATCGGACCGGGGGCTTCCGATGGAATTTCTATATATCCGTCTATCGATGCTTAACATTATGGAAATATCGTGAGATCGGGGATATCTCGGCTCTAAATTAATTAAATATCGGCTAATATCGATTGGTTGGTAACTAGTGACTCCTTTGGTTGGTTCGGTTTGTTTTCCAGCAGGTCGTGGTTGGTTGATTAACTAGAGGGTGTTGGTTGGTTGGTTGATTGTTGGTTGATTTCGGTCGGTTGATTGATAACACTGCTTATATGTAATTCAGGTAGTTGCAATTTAAGCATGGATATTAGGAAATCCAGATATCTGCCAGATGTTGGTAGTGCTTTGATGTCGGTCGGTTGGTGATACAGAAAAGTGATGCATAAATCTGGGTCCCCTCCGTTTTTATCTCGGTACGCATATCCTTATACACACCCCAACCCGATATTAGTTGTAGGTAAGGGATGTAGGGATGTGAGGCTGTTGGGAGGTGCACATAACCTAATTGCGTTGCACTGTAACCTGAGGGGTCGAAATCTGTACTCAAACACCCCCCAACGGCCGATGCAGTTGGTTTGACTCTGTTTGGCGCAGCTGTCCGATTGGTCCCTTTCTGCAAGATTTCCAAAGCCAACACCCTGCCAAGCATTGTCGTCCCACATGCAGTCCTATCTCTCCCTAGAGTCTCAGTAAGTACGTAGTAATGGACTAAAGCCTTGCTGATCACAACATTTGAGCGCATCTCATTGGTTACCAACTAATGCATGTGCAAACACCCCTACCATCCTGAACCAAGCAAATGTATCCTCAATCAATGCATATTGTTCTACTCTGTACATAGGTAATTCAAGGAATGGGATCAAACTTCCGTGTTCGCTTCCGTCTAATAAACCCGAAAAGCAGCAACCCGTCAAAGTCTTTACTCTTCACGCCTGAATTCGTTTCCTAGGTGCAATACAAGCAAATGACTACGTCCAAGGTTTGAGGGAAAGATGTTGTACTCTCTAACCGGCTTCTTGCTAGTTGCATTCATTGCACTCATCGCTGTGGCCTGGCGCAAACTGTATCCAAAGCCATACCCTGGGATTCCATATAACACGAAATCGGCCACTCGTATTATTGGCGATGTGCCAGATCTTATGTCGATCGTCCAGAAAACAAACGAGTTTTCCGATGCAATCTTCACCACCACCACTCAAAAGCTAGGCACGCCAATTGCTCAATTATTGCTCCCTCGCTTTCAAAAGCCCCTCATCGTTCTCGAGGACCCACGCGAGATCGAGGATATTGTATTTCGCCGCAACAAAGAATTTGACAAGGCTCCAATGGCAATCAACATGATGTCTTCCATGTTCCCCCATGCCTCAATCAGTCAGTATACGACACCCAAACTGAGAGAGCAGAAGCGTCTGTGGGTCGACGTGATGGGTGCCGACTTCCTCCACAAGGCCGCCGCGCCCAACATCCACAAAGTAACTCTCGAGCTCCTCGACCTCTGGCGACTCAAGGCAACCACCATATACAAGGGCCAACCGTTCGACGTTCGTAATGACCTCCAAAACGCAACTCTGGATGCTATCTGGGTTGCCATCATTGGAGAAGCAGCGGGCACTACCAGGCACGAGATCATGAAGTTGCGTGATCAACTTTCAGGGGGTAAGGCCGCGAGGACTGATTCCAAGGACCGAGATGCCCCTGCTGCTGTTTTTCTCAAGGGGGAAATGGAATACATTGCGAATACCATCGCGCGCAATTCCACGACCCCATCCCCAAAATGGGCATCGAAGCTGGAGACGTTCACCCCGCGCTACCGGATGTTCCGACGCACCGTAACCTCCGAGATCAGCCTGGCAATGAGGAAGGCGGTTGACCGTTCCAGCGAGTTGAAGTTGGACAGCTTGAGGCTGATGAGCTCGACACATGTATGATGGATATGGTGCTTCGACGGCAGGTTGCTGAGGCCAAGAAGACACGGAAGCCCATGACGGACCCGACTCAAGATCAAAATATGCTGGACGAGATGTTTGCTATGCTTGTTGGGGTATGTTACCAACCATACCATATGGAGCGGCCGTGATTACTGACAGGCATAATACAGGGCCACGACTCCACGACGGATTCGCTTTGCTGGTTCGTAAGGTACATGGAAGCATTTCCTGGTGTACAAGCCGGGTTGCGCGAGGCGCTTCGCAGCGAATTTCCCACCCCCCCAGCCTGGGGTTGACGAGATTCTTGAAACTGACGTTCCTTACCTTGACGCGACGTGCGAGGAGAGCTTTCGTCTTGGTGGTACCGTCAAAGCCAACCAATCTGCGTCAAGCAATTGTCGATACAAAAATACTCGGCTGCCGCATACCAAAGGGAGCCCAGATTCTCATAAATTACCACATTAATCGGCCACCGGTGCCTGTTGACGAATCAAAGCGAACTTCCGGGGCCCGCGCCGCTGCCAAGAAGTCTGGCGATGGGTTTGGATCGCGAGCTGGCAATGATCTTGCATATTTCGAGCCGAGAAGATGGCTCGTCAGAGACGAGGCTACTGGTAAAGAGGTGTTTGATTCGCGTGCTCTACTCTCATTGGCGTTCGGCGGAGGATATAGGGGTTGCGCTGGTAAGTGCCTCAACAGGTCATATACGGCTCTTATACTAAACAACAACAAATCATCTTCCAACTATGCTGGGGTTATACAAGTCGTTATAGCTAACATTTGAATACAGGGCGCAAACTTGCTACTATGGAGTTCCGGATTGTTGTGACATTGCTCATTCTCAACTTTGAGATCCAAGAGCTACCGCAAAAATACAAATGTTTGAGCGCAACCGAGAAGCTTTTCCGGGAGCCTGATATGCCGTATGCAAAGCTCAGGGCTTTGTGAAGACATAATTATCGGCAAGCAAGCCCACGCTACTTACCAGCTATCCAACGGGAGATTTCATTTCTATGACTTGGCGGAATAGAAACCTCCGGCCTTGTCCACTCTCTTCTTATTTGACCTTCCATCACCCTGTTTTCCATCTTGAAGAGTGTCGATCCAGCCCAAGAGATACCGAAGGCACCCAAAACACAGCATCAGCTTCATTATACTGCCTACTAGCTCTTCTAGTAGTTCGTAGTCAAATATCATGTGAATAGCAACACTCCAGCCGTGGTATGCTTCCTTTGGTAACAGCTTCGATCTTGAATTTGTTTCTAATATACGAGCGCTGAAATTTGGAGAACTGATTCCGAAGGACTTAATAAAAAGAATAAATTTTCATCACCCTTAGGGAATTATTAGGTACAACATTGGGCTGGAAATATCTAACAAGAAGGCCAAACAAGTCTTCCCCGAAGGGAGAGAACAGAAAGTAGGGGTTGTGCCCACTAGTACCCCTTTGCTTTCCTGAGATCCGCGTTCGAGACCAGGGTCAAGCCATCCACAATCTCCTGCCCATCCGCGGCCGCGATGTCGTCATGACAGCCCATGGCCAACTCGACGAGGAACTCGCCCATCTTCTCGGTGGGCGCCCAGAGGTTCGGGGCGAAGCGGCGAATGGGCGCCCCGAAGATCACCTCGGAGAGGTTGTGCACCAGGGGCCGCGGCGCCAGGTAGGGTTTGATGGCGTCGTGGTCGGTCCTATCCGGGTAGAAGATGCGGACCGAATACCCCTTGAGGTGTCGGCTCGGGCTGAACCTGCAGATGCTTCCCAAAGACAGTTCCGTTTCGCCCTTGATGCGCGCTTGAAACGCGGTTAGGAGGCCCGGTTTTGTAGTGGTATCGCCGCCGGCTACGTAAACGAACCGGAATGGTGCTGCCGATGACGACGCTTTTCCCCCGAAGTGATGTCGCCGGACTCGGGCCCCGGAAGCGACGCGAAGGCTCTAGCGGCTGCTTCGGCATATGTCTTTGTGATGCGGATATATTCTCTAAAATGTAGCTAATCAGCATTTGAGGTCTTTGCGGTTCCCCTCGTTATGCAGGGGTATGTATTACTCTGCTTACGGATGTGAGGTACTGACTCTTTCGAAACCTGTATCTGAGCCACGCCTATGGCCCAGACGCAGCCGGAGGCACTTTTTAGCTGAGCGAGCACCTCGTCGTCGTACGTCGCAAAGTTCTTGTGGATGATGACGTTGACCCGCGGGTCGGGACGGTCTTGGACCATCTGCACGGGACGCCGGCTCAGGATGCTGATCTTGGTCACGCTATTCATCCGAAGCATGGCGTCGAGGGCGCTGGAGCCGATGAAACCCGTTGCGCCGGTGAGAATGAGATGCATCGTGGTTGTATTAGGTTGTCCGATCAGATAGGTAGTCGAAGATTGGGCATGGAATCTAACACAAATCTAGAGCAGTACTGGTATATGCCGACTGACATTGTGGCGGGGTGCTTTGTAGATATACGAACAATTGCCGGCATGCTACACTGTGCAGTTTGTTGGTGATTGGTTTACAGGCAAGGGGGTTGCGAAGCGAGGAATTAGCGCTGACGCTCCCGCGAGTCGTCGCAAGCAACCGTGGTACACACGCGCAATTGGACATTGGTCAAAGCCATAATGATAATAGAATGTACTGCTCTTCGGGAAACTGAAAGTTGAACATGGCTCCTAGGAAACGATGCTGATGAGATCTACCCAGTTGCGTACTCAATTACAGGGGTCACGTGATAGCGTGTGCGCACTTGCCGCGCCACCACTGTCTTTGACGTCAATGCCATCCATTGTCCCGCGTTGGTATCAGAAAGCCGCCCGGAACAAGAAAAACGTATTTCCCAAATGAACTCACAGTACGGTTGAAAAGAAGAATGTCGACTCTCCGGGCGGCTACAGTATCAAACAGGTTCGTTCGGCGAAAGAGGAAGCGCACAGGTAATGGCACGGAATCGCCCGAACCTGAAGACGCCGAGGGTGTAACCGTGGGGGGTGATGCCAATGACGGTGTAAGCGATGCCGATGCCACCCAAAAGTCTGCGAAGGCGGCAGGTGGCAGCGCAGCAGCCGCCTCGAAGAAGAATAAGAAGACCCCGGCACCAAAGAAGAACCCCAATGTCGAATGCGTGATTGAATGGCCGCCGCTCTTCAAGGAGCTGGATAAGACGCATAGGGCGCTCAACCTGGTCTTCACCTTCTGCTCCACCCGGAAGCACCTGGCGACCACCTTCGACACGATCAAGTCGGCGGTGGAGTCGCACACCCAGAAGGAGCTGAAGATCGAGGATGTCGCCGCGGTGGTCGCCCTGCGCCCCGAAGGCGTGAGCTTCTCCTACGTTGACGAGGTCATGCTGCAGACCGACATCAAGGGCGCCGAGCGGGACACGACGTTCAAGTCAGGCCGATCTAGAAAGGATATACGAACGCAGGGGCCTGCGCCGGATGCCTCGGTGGGTGGGTTGACGGGCATGGACGCGCTCGGGACCCATCACCCGGACGAGGCGCCCCTGTACGGGAAAGAGGTCCTTTACTTTGAGTTCATTGATGGCGACCTCAAGCGCCAGGTACAGAGCCGCAAGACGGGGGAGGCTGTGAACCCGAACAGGCGGCTTCGGGACGAGGATCTCAAAATGCCCGTGTTCAGCCAGAAGCAAATGACGTCGTTGATCGAGAAGCGCAATCAAAAGTTCACCAACGCCGCGAGCGCCTACATCAACCGGTGCGTCGAGGAGAAGATGGACCCCGAAGTCTTGATACGCCAAGAAGCACAAGCACATATGCCCCTACCCTCGGAGTCGGAAAACACTACACCGACGCCGAAACCCGAGATGGACACAGTACCCAAAGAAATCCCCAAGGAGAGGAAAAGTATTCCCGAGATTGTCCAGGAGCTCAAGGAAAGCTCGTGGTACGTGAACCAGATCGTACCCGACGGTCATCGCGTCTTTGATCCCCAAGAGGCCGTCTATGGCGAGCTGGACTTCCTTCTTAGCCAAGCCATGGTCAACGCGCTATTCAATGCAAAGGGTATCACGCAGTTCTACGCACACCAGACCGAGGCCATAAACGCTCTGGAGAATGGACATCATGTCGTCGTTTCGACTTCCACGAGCTCGGGCAAATCCCTCATCTACCAGCTCCCCGTGATCCATGCATTGGAAAAAGACCATAACGCCCGAGCCATGTACATATTCCCAACCAAGGCACTGGCCCAGGATCAGAAGCGCAGCCTGAAGGATATGCTATCTTACATGGAGGGGCTAGAACAAGTACTCGTTGAGACATTCGATGGCGACACGCCAATGCACGACCGGAACCAGATCCGAGATGAGGCTCGCATCATCTTTACCAACCCAGATATGTTACACATTACAATACTGCCGCAAGAAGATAGATGGCGGACATTTCTCCAGAACTTGAAATATGTCGTCGTCGACGAGCTTCACTACTACAACGGCCTCATGGGCTCTCACGTGGCGTTCATCATGAGGCGGCTGCGTCGCATCTGCGCTGCCGTAGGCAATCGGCGGGTCAGGTTCATCTCCTGCTCCGCGACTGTCGCGAACCCACAGGACCATTTCAGAACCATATTCGGCATCGATGATGTACATCTCGTAGACTTTGACGGCTCACCCTCCGGTTGTAAGGAGTTCCTCTGCTGGAACACTCCCTACAAGGACCCGGGAGATCCGTCAAGTGGTCGCGGGGATGCCATGGCGGAATGCGCCCGGCTGTTCTGTCAGCTAATTCTACGTGGAGTTCGTGTCATTGCCTTCTGCCGTGTGAGGAAGCAGTGCGAGGTGCTCGTCTCAGCGGCCAAATATGAGCTTGAATCGCTCGGACGGCCCGAGTGCATGGCGCGAATCATGGGTTACCGTGGAGGCTACACGGCCCAGGACAGACGGCAGATTGAAGCCCAAATGTTCGAGGGCAAGCTCATGGGTATCGTCGCCACGACCGCGCTGGAGCTGGGTGTAGACATTGGCACGCTGGACTGCGTAATTACTCTGGGTTTTCCTTATACAATTGCCAATCTCAGGCAGCAAAGCGGTCGCGCAGGTCGCCGAAACAAGGATTCGCTGTCGGTTCTTGTGGGAGACTGTTTCGCCACGGATCAGTATTATATGCAAAACCCCGACGAGCTCTTTACCAAACCCAACTGCGAGTTGCAGGTTGACCTAGGGAACATGCTCGTGCTAGAAGGCCACATCCAATGCGCGGCATACGAGATGCCCATCCGACCCGTCGAGGATGCTAAGTACTTCTCCAAAGACCTGGCCAAGATTGCCGAGGAACGTCTGATAAAGGATGAGCTCGGCTACTACCATTGCCATGACCGCTTCCGGCCAGTGCCTTCAAAGTTTGTCGCCATTCGCGACACGGAGGAGGACCATTTCGCTGTTGTCGACATATCTCATGGAAAGAACAATGTGCTCGAAGAGCTCGAGGCCTCCCGAGCCTTCTTCACGATATACGATGGCGCCATCTTCCTTCATCAAGGAAACTCTTACCTTGTGCGCGACTTCCAGCCTGACAGAATGATTGCCAAAGTCGAGAAAGTCAAAGTAGACTGGACTACACAGCAGCGTGATTTCACTGATATAGATCCGGTCGAGACGCAGTTAATCCGCAAGATCCCCGGGTCGCTCTCTCGGGCCTTCCACGGGTCGATTCGGATCACCCAAAACGTCTTCGGCTATTTCAAGATAGACAAGAAGCGCCGGATCCTCGACGCGGTGCAAGTAGACAATCCGCCCATCATCAGGCATAGCAAAGGCATGTGGCTTGACGTGCCCAAGAAGGCCCTCGAGATACTTGTCGATCGTCGACTGAATGTCGCCGGCTCTATCCACGCGGCCGAGCACGCGGTGATGAGCTTGATGCCCAACTTCGTCATCAGCATGCCCGGGGACGTACGGACCGAGTGCAAGATCGGCCTGAAGGAGTTTGCGCAAAAGGAGACGCAGAGGAAGCGGCCCGCCCGCCTCACTTTCTACGATGCCAAAGGCGGCGCCGGAGGGTCGGGGATCAGCACCAAGGCATTCGAGTTCATCGACCTGCTGCTGGTGCAAGCCCTCAAGAGAGTCGAGCATTGCTACTGCGAGCACGGCTGCGTCGAATGCGTCTGCTCGGAGCTGTGTAAGCATGCAAACGAGGTGATGAGCAAGGCCGGCAGCTCCGTCATCCTCAAGACCCTGCTGAACATGACAATCGACATCGACGCTCTACCCATGGGCCCCGAGGAGATGGCCCCCGCCGGTATAGAGACGGTCGTACTGGCCAAGCCGGTGCCTGGGAAGGGACCGGTTCCTGTGGTGGGTGATGTTGAAGTCAAGATTGAGGAGGAAGAAGATGTTGGTCTGGGTAACCAATGAGGCGATTTGCTATGATAGATGATAGAATAGATGAATACTTGTGGAATTGATACCCTCTCGCTACCTCTTGCAGCTTTGGTCAGGCCTAAACCCTGGCAGCAGCTTCGCCATCACATTATATCGTTGACATCACGGAATAGCACGTCACCATGTGTCCATATGCCAATTAAAGAAATATTAGAAATCACAGTGGTGCTCTATTTGAATAGTATATGAAATTGATTCCAAATGTTTCGCTTATGAAGGGGGCGGTTGTCGGTCGGCAGTCGGACCCTGGGCCGACCGCTATCATTGAAAGCGGTAAAGGTGACGTGCGGAGTACAGGCTTGACAGATGCAGGCGTTCATCCTGCATAGTTATCAGCGATTACGCAGATAGGACAAATTTTGCACCCGAGGTTGCCATAGTAGTAGAGGCCCGACAAGGGGTCTCCGAACCAATACAGGGGTCGGGCGATCGCGTCATCGGTATCTGCACTCTGCTTTAGCCTCTTTGACAAATCAACGACATCCTCTGCGTCACGTCTTTTCCTTCATTGACCTCCAAAAGCCACATACCGCATACCGCATACTGGTCGTCTCGCGCTGAACACACCCCTAAAACCATCCCACCAGTTAGCCCTGTTCCCACGCCTGAATGCACTAGAAGCCCCTGTAGAACCAGCCGAAAACCCCACTAGAAACCCGGAAACGCCTTTACCAATCCATAAGAAGCTTCACTCTCTTTTTGATCTGTTCCAATCTGAATAAGCCAAACATTTGCCGTTCAACCTTTCTCTGCTTCGGAATCTCGGTCCCCATATAAAACATAAAACCCCTCCTCCCGCCTCTCCCACCATCCCACCTTCTCCATGTCAACACCATTCCTACGCAGTACCATCCAGTCTTCTCTCTTGAGACGCAACAACATCTTTCGAACATCTACCCTTCAGCAGAACATTCGCCAGTTCCACTACTCGTCGCCCAAAATGACTGTCCACAACATCAGCACGTATGTTTTGTCCTTCACCCCTCCATGCGGGCGCAAACGGCTTGGTGCAACCAACCTGCACCCACCCCCACTTCTTGTGTTCTTGTGCCCATCCATGATGCGCGCCGCCGCATCCCGGATTTGCTCAGTATAGGAGTATCAAACTGACATTATGCCTCATCTGTAGCACCGAGGACTGGAAGGCCGCCCTCGCGAACAACAAGGTCGTCATGCTCGACTGCTTCGCCACCTGGTGCGGTCCCTGCAAGGCCATTGCCCCCATCCTGGTCAAGTGAGTTACTTTCCGCCCTTTTACCCCTCGCCGCGATACCTCCTTCGTTTTCCCTCAAAGCGTCGTTGGTTGGGATTGCAGCCCCCGTCCGTAGATGTCAAAATCGAGACTAATCATGACGACACACAAAAAACAGCCACTCCAACGACGAGCAGTTCAAGGACATCTTCTTCGCCAAGATCGACGTCGACGAGCTGCCCGAGGTCAGCCAGGAGCTCGGCATCCGCGCCATGCCCACCTTCATGCTGTTCAAGGACGGCGAGAAGGCCGAGGAGCTCGTCGGCGCCAACCCCAACGCCCTGGTCGGTCTGCTGAAGAAGGGTGTCGAGGCTTAGAAAGTCCTGCACCATGAATCACTTTGCGCTGCCGCCCTCACTGAAGAGCGCGCCGAATGCGCGGCTCGGGGCAGTACCACCAACGCCGACGACGATGCAGATGCAGATCGGATTGCCAAAGCCAAGGTAGTCTTTGACTGATACAATTATGAGGGTGGCAGCAGCGCCTGCTGTGGTGGCAAGAAGGCTTACACCGCATGAACATAGATACCCTATCCTCACGATACTTCGGAATGGCCTGGTTTAGATAGAACAGTTTGGTTTCATACGATTTGGGTCGAAGCTGGCATTTCACATGCAGTTGCTTCTCATTCGCTAGAACTCCACACATTTATGAATAAACAAAACACTGCAACCGACCAAGTCTTAGCATCTCGAGAAGTCATCAATAACTTCATCTGCACGACTACTCCGTACATAGCAGAGAAATATCGAATTGTTATGCACTATTTTCATGGCGTAAACGGGAGTTGATAAAGAGGTCAAGAGAATTCCTGGCGTAACTAGGAGTAATCGGAATTATTAAAGTGGGATAATCAAGAAATATAGGTGCTGTTAGTACCTACTCCATAGGCAAAGTACGGTTTATTCCAGCGATTGCTTGCCATTAGTCGTGCCGCTAAGCTTTCGTGTCGTCATTATGTCTCACTTGCAATTATATGTACAAGACGCCTGCCCCATTATCTGGTCTTCGTCTACCGCAGATATTATCGTTGCTCAGATTATGAAGCTACAGCAATAGGAAGGACATCTCGTCCCTCCTAGCCGATCTGGAACTCCTAAAACTCCAGCCAGGTATCATGTGATCCGCCCTGATCAAACAAGCATGCTGCCGCCTACATGTTTACATACTCTATGACAAAAGAAAAGATAACCCTCCAACATTTACTCCTTCTGCTTGTTATTGTGCTCCTCGTAAAACTCCAGCGTCAGCGCGGCCAGAAAGCCCGGGATGCAACCCTTATCGCGAACCCAGAACTGGATCTGGTCGGCGATGCTGCGGGCGAAGTCGCTCTGGGGCCCGCCGCTGACCTTCATGGTGCCGCGCTCGCCGTCGAAGACGATGCTCTTCTCGTGCTCGTCCGTCTCGCTCGGGTTGAAGACGCTCTCGACGCGCATCTTGCCGTTGGGGATGAACGTCACGGTCCAGCCCAGCGTGCTGAAGATGGCCTCCTTGAACTCGTTGGACTTGGCGCCCCAGACCTGCTTCAGGCGCTGCGCCGTCTTATTCGCCGATGCCGTCTCCCGGTGCGCCTCCTCGACCTCGCGCTTAGCGGCGGCGAGCTGCGACGCCGGGATCACGGGGAAGGCCGGGTTGCGGTTGGCCTTTTGGAGTTGGGCAAGTAGTTGTTTATTCTCCTCCTTCAGCGCGGTGAGGGTGGCCACCTTGATGGCTTCCCACTCGGCCGTGGGGTTGGAATGCAGAGACAGCACCCTTGTTTTGTTCTTCTTCTCGGCGGCTTCGAGACGCTCACGAAGTGATTGGTAGTCAACTTGGAGCGTGTTCAGAGTCCGGTCCTTCTCTGCGACTTGGTTGAGCAGTGCTTGTCGCTTGCGGTTAAGCTCAGAAATTGTTTCGGATTCTATAGCATCGTCCTCCCTCGGCCTCTTAGTACCGGTCAACTGCTTGGCTTCAGCAGAGCCAGAAACCTCCGCAGAAGAGAGTTCTTCATGGAGGGCATTGACTTCAGATTTGTAGTTGTCCACCAGTTGCTCGAGCTCAGCGACACGGTTGTTTCTGACTTCGTCAACCTTCTCGGGTTCAAACGTCTCGTCTTCGGCGTCAAACGTCTTGAGCTGGGCACGCAAGTATTCGACTTCTTTAGCTGCAAGAGCGCGCTGGCGTTCGAGCCTGGCTCGCGTCTTGTCAGCCGGCAGCGCAGTTGGTGCGGTCTTGAGTTTGTCGATCTGCGTTTTCAGAGTGCCCATTTCTGCCTCTAAGGACCTGATGATTCCATCCCTTTCCCCAAGCTGCTCCTGAAACTCGCCCAGTTTCTGGGTCAGCGATGCCGAGGTATAGCGTTCGTCAACAAGCGCGCGGGCAACGTGTTCGGGTGAGTCAAACTCCATCATGTCGTCACTGGCATTTCGTAGGTAGGATGTCCAGGCCAAGCGCTCATCCTCAAGTCGTTGCCTTTGTATCCTGGCTTCGGCAAGCTCAGCTTCCAGCCCAGCCGCGGCCTCCAACTTTCGCTGCAGTGATCGCTTTTCCTCCTCCACTACTTCGACTGCCTTGTGGATTTGTTTGTAGTGGCTTAAATCGCTGTGCATCTTGGTGTTCTTCGACTCCAAGTTTCGGATATACTGGACGTGGTCGGACAGTTCGCGGCGGATTACAGCGATCGTATCGGCGTCGCCAGTTTGCGCC
Source organism: Apiospora saccharicola (assembly GCA_038363915.1). Taxonomy (NCBI): domain Eukaryota; kingdom Fungi; phylum Ascomycota; class Sordariomycetes; order Amphisphaeriales; family Apiosporaceae; genus Apiospora; species Apiospora saccharicola. Next base: position 3,275,040 of record JAQQWM010000006.1, read on the forward strand.
TTCAGACGCAGAACATTTGCTTCGAGTTCGCCGATGACCTCATCCTTCTGGGCGATTTGCTCTTGAGCTTGCTGTAATAACGCATCCCGGGACTGGTTTTCCTTCTCGTAAGCTTCCATCGACTCGCGAAGATTTGACGTTTGTAGCTCGAGGTCGGAAATGCGCTTCTGGTTCATGCGGTCTGACTCTTCCTTGACTGCCGACAAATCGTCTAGCTGCTCCTGTAGCAGCCGAGCCTCACTGTCTGATTCGCGCGCCTTTTTCTCCAGAGCTCGGGCATCACGTTCCGCCGACTCCTTCAGTTCCGCAAATTCAGACATGACAGACTCGATCCGGCGCTCTACCGCACCCTTCTCCCCCTCGGCATCTTGTCGTTTGCTAAAGTCCTCATCGGCCTTCCGGCGGCATTCGCGTATTTCACTTTCATGCTCCAAAGCGACCATTTCCTTTTCCTTTTCGTAGTTGTCGCATTTGTAGTGCATGGCGGCCAACTCAGCTTTGAGCTCCTCTATCCTTTTGCGCTGGGTTTCGTATTCTTCTGCATCTGGAGGAGCCAGATTCTCCTTGGAGCTTTCGCGCGAAGAGGCTCGTACGGATTCGCCATTGGTCTGGCCATGACGGGCGTTGGGTTTGACGAAGGGAGAGCTAGCCGCATGGTCGGTGCCTGTGATGATGTCGTACTGGGGTTGCGACGTAAATGCGCGGAAGTTGGAGACCTGGTGGAAGGTTCTTTGTTAGCAGCTGTGTCGCGACCGAAAACAGCGGATTGCGTTCCCTTATCGATCGATCAAGAAAGTCACAAAGGTTCGGAAAAACATACTCTTGATGCTCGAAGGGAAGTCTGTGGTCGCGGTAGAGCGTTTCCGCCCACACTGTGACGGAATTGACCACTCATTATTGATTTGCGCTTTACCGCCAGGCGGGCAGATTTTGGTGTAGTGACAGTCATGTTGAAGGTTGGCTGCTCGGCCACCGAGTGTGTTTGTTTATTTGGGGAAGTGTAGCGCTGGTGATGGCCTGTGAGTGGCTGTTGCAGCAAGGTCAGGCGCCACTTTACCACCTGCAGGGGTCAAAGAGATTGATGAACAACGCTTCGTCCAACGCTTCCTTGCGTGTCTGCGTCTGGCGTCTGGTCCGGATTGGTTCAGCAATGGACAAAGGGTGGTGGTAGCGGGCCTGGAGCGCACGGATGTCAAGCTCGCTGCCTCTTATCAGGTTATCGGCTGCTTATCGCCTTATCGAGATGGCGCTAGCTGTGCCTGCCTTGGTTGTAGACTTGTAGTAATAATAGGCTTATCGCGATGGCGCTAACCGATACCGTCTTATCGTGATGGCGCTAGTACGTTAGCGTGGTTCTCTTCGCGCATAGGGTAGTAGACTGGCGCAATCGTACCGGCTTCCTTCACTCTTCGAATAAATCCACAGACACATACATACAAGACCAAGTTCTGCCAGCAAGTGTTGACATTTGAAACTGAGAAGGGAGAAGTGATGCGTTCGTGCTCCAGTGAGCATGAATGAATGCGTCAAGCCCTTTGCCTTGGATTCAAACTCGATGAGCAAGCTGCGCGACAGTAGCCTGGAATGTTTGTCAGTGCTGGTGATCAAGGTGAACAATGAATTCGCAAAAGCGATGTTCGCAAGCTCCCTTGCATGCCCGCCGCCATCGGCTGGGCACCTGATCTATTTTCAGGACAAGCCATGGCACAGCACACTCGATGCCGCCAAGACATTTGAACGGGGTTCTGACATTGATGCAAGTGCTGTACCGACTGGCAATGCCTCCGAAGTAGGGAGTTTTCGGGTACATACCTGCGGGCTGGAATGATATTGGCTCAATGTTGTTGATCAATGGTCCAACAGAAAAGACACCAGGGCAGCGAAGTTGTCAAGCTTGGTGAAGCGTATCCCAGGTACTCCCACGCATGCATGCTACAGTCAGTCAGTCCTGTGCTTCGTACCTTTAAGTCCGATGGTTGAACCCTTGTCCGCTTGTCCGGACTCACGTCACAATGCACCAAGTTCCTGGTTGCTAGTGGGGCTGTCTAATGGGCTAGACCCGGGTGCTGCTGCCCCGTCGCATGGCCATTGGGACTGCTGGTTGGCTGCAGGGCTGGGATCAAGCTTAACAGCTACGTAGCTGAGCTACCTGCCCCCCTACCCCAAGCTCGCGGGTAGGGTCGCCGAGCTTTAGAGGTTTTAGTGCAGTCATCAGTGTGTGTGTAGCGCATCGTCAGATGTTAGAATTTGCTTCATCACTCTCTTTGGCGACATCATTAAGGCTGTCCCCCACCGTTCTGCACGTACGGACGAGCCTTCACGATCTTGTCACCTCGAGCTCGAGGCAAGAGCCATATGGCTGATTTCCCGAAATACTACTAGGGCGGCACCCGCTGCAGATCAAATTGTTTTTCTCCCAAACTACACCTCACACCACGCACCTCCCACTTCCATCTAACCGGACGTAATAACATACGCTGGTTCTTTACACACCGCAAATACCCACACATACTCCTTCGCCATACGGCTAGGTCATCCCGTTGACGTCTCCTTTATCTTCCGGATTTTGCGCGCGTCCCCGGTCTCTTCCTGCCGGTGTTCTGCGCGCACTCCGGCTTTCTTACAACGTCAACACTTCTTTCCACAAGCGTCATACGCACACCCCGTGTTCCTTCCCCGACGTCCGCACCTGCTGCCTCCGGTGTTTCTTCTCCGCCGCGCGCACCTGCTGCTTCCGGTGCCTACCTCTACGCCCTTCTCTTACGACGTCAACGACTCGACCCATCGCTTACGCCACCTGCATTCCGGTCTGTCTGCCTGTTCACCCGTAGCAAATATGGCGTCTGCACTGCTGCACAAAGGCCTTCCGGCTGGCGGCCGAGCAGTTGCACGTTACTCCGCTGCTGCTGCAATCCGCCCCAACACAAATCGGCTTCGTCAGATCCAGGGTTTCCCGGTTACTGCTGCTACAATCAGCTCCGCTGTTACCCTGGAGCGCCCCGTATTCCTGCGCCAATTCAATGCTCTGCGTACATACAGCACTTCGACCGACAACAATAATAAAAACACCAACTCTGAAGTAGCGAAGGAGAAGGAGGACGCGTCTGAGGATGCAACGAAGGTCGGCACTGCCGAGGCCAGTCCTCAGGCTACGGCCACCCAGGATTCAAGCCCTCCATCTTACAAGGAGTCTGCTGGTCCACCCGCATACGACTGGGAGGAGGACGGAAATTTTGATATTGAGAAGTTTGCCGACCTTCCGTACACCAACTTTGGTGTCAACCAGCACATCGTCATTGAGAAGGAGTTTAAGGAGTGCTTGCGCCAGGTCTTATGGCAGTTCCGAGCTCCCGTCCGATATGCCTTCGCCTACGGATCTGGCGTATTCCCGCAGTCTAAAAAGGGGAAAGATATTGCAACCGAGGACCAGATGAAATCAGTCCACCCCAAGGCCCCTTTGCCTGTACAAAAGGCTCAAAATGGCGAGCCGAAGATGATAGATTTTATCTTTGGCGTAACCCACACACAGCATTTCCATTCCCTGAACATGAACCAACACCGTGACCACTATTCGTCACTCGCATCTTTCGGATCTGGTGCCGTTTCCTTCGTCCAAGATCGCATGGGTGCTGGTGTCTACTTCAACACGCACGTGACTGTCGATGGCCTTCTCATCAAGTACGGAGTGGTTTCCTTGGAGACGCTGAAGAAAGATCTCCGGGATTGGGATACCCTCTACCTTGCCGGTCGCCTCCACAAACCCGTCAAGATCCTCCGGGATGATCCTCAAGTTCGTATGGCCAACCAAATCAATCTTTTGGGTGCCGTTCGAACTGCTCTGCTCATGCTTCCTGAGAAGTTCACCGAGCATGAACTGTATGCAACCATCGCGGGCATTAGCTACCTGGGCGATCCCCGCATGGCTTTCCCCACCGAGAATCCTCGAAAGGTTGCCAACATTGTCGACCACAACATGCAGAACTTCCGTCGCTTATATGCCCCTCTGATCGAGTCGCTGCCTAACACGGAGTTCGACGACCCGGCATGCAAGTCACTTGATTGGATCAGCACCGAGAAGAACCGTGTCATGCCTATCCGACAAGACATGAACCCGGTCAAACGCGGTAATATGGTACGCCGTCTTCCCAAGGAGTTCCGATCTAAGCTGTATTTCAAGTATCAGGAGAAGTTCCAGATCCCACAGCTGGACTTCGACAAGATGATGGACGAGTCCTCCAATGAGGACAGCGAGTCTTTTAAGCGCCAGCAGGGTGGCAGCTTTGAGCAGCGCATCGCTCAGGACAACCCGGAGGAGCTTCGCGCCGTGGTCCGCAGTGTCATCCGCAACACAATCAAGTGGCCCAGCACGACCCAGAGCCTCAAAGGGCCTCTGACGGCCGGATTCCGGAAGACGTTCCGCTACGTCGCGGAGAAGGTCGGCAAATACCGCCAGGGCTCGAAGGCGCAGAGAACATAGGAGTTTCTCCGCGAAGAAGCATATTGGACGGGCGTTGCATTGCGAATCATTCGGCACCGCATTCTTCGGGGCCTCTTCTACCTCCACATCTTTATCCTCGTCGCCGTGGACGTGGTTGGATACCTCCTCTTCTTCTGGTACGTGGTGCTCCAGATCCTGCAGGATTTGCTTGGCTTCTAATATGGAAAGGAGAGCAGAGTTCACTGCAGATAATTGAATGGCCTGTGGATAATCGGAAGGCCGGTAAATAATTGCTAAATAAGGAATGAATGAATCAATGATGAACAAGTAAAACCATTTCAAGAACTGAGGCCAACTTGGGTAAAAGTGACATCGTATCTACCAAAACTCGTGATTTTCTTTTGAGAAAAAGGGTGACCTAGCCTCGAGGATATACATGACTCTATAGCGACAAGACGGGAGTTGTTTACTCGTTCGCAGTATGCATTTTACATCAATGTTTGAGCCCGTACGAAGTAGCAATAGATTGTAAATGCAGGGGAAGGCGAGACCAAGCAGTGATACCGAAATATTTCACCCAGAAGCAAGAGAAAGTCTACATCCCGCAGCTAGACGTGAGTATTTCTATTTTTAGCTAGCGCTAGCACGGTCGAAAGCCCTTGAACTACGCTGCGCAATCCCATCATGTCTCGATGACAAGCGTGGGTAGCCTATCCAATGAACCCCGGAGTTGAGAGACATGCAATACCACAAACAAGAATCAGTCAACTCATCGCAGTCAGGAAGAGTGGTTACATAAGAGCATGGTCTTGAGTATTAACTGTATTATACTTCGCTATCAATTACATCCCGCTTGTGAACGCCCCCTTCATGTCATAAGATACATATCATGTTGGTACATCAATGGATAGACAAATCTACCACTTGTTCTTGGCGTAGGTGGCGACGCCGTCAATCACCTTGTCAGTGAAATCCTCATTCTTGTTGTTGTCCTTCTTGTCGTTGTTGCTGCTGCCACCGCCGAGCATACCACCGAGCATGCCGCCGACGCCACCGCCGCTCGAGTTCTCGTTCTTGCGGCCGTTGTTGTTGTCGTCATCGTAGCGGCCGCCGCCAGAGCTGCTGCTGTTGTTGTTGTTGTTGTTGCCGTAGCCACTGTTGCCGGTGCCGCTGTGGCTGCCGCTACCGCTGTTACCGTAGCCGCCACTGCTGTTGCTGTTGTTGTTGCTGCCGTAGCTGTCGTTGTTGTTGCTGTTTCCGTAGCTACTGCTGTTGTTGTTGCCGCTGCCGTAGCCGTTGCCCCCACTGCTGTTGCCGTGGGAGGACGAGCCAGTGCCGTACGAGTCGTTGTCTCGGCGGTCGTTGCCGCTGCTACCGCCGTAGGAGCCGGAGTCGCCACCGTAGGAGCTGCTCTCGTTGTCTGAGCGGCGGCTGTTGTTGCCGCTGCCGTACGAGTCACGCTCGGAGCCGCCTCCCCCGTAAGAGGAAGATGTGTTGTTGTTGTTGCTCCCGTAGGAACCACCGTTGCCCGAGGAGCCGTACTCGTTGCGGCCAGAAGAGGCGCCGTATTCAGAGCGGCCAGACGAGCCATACTCTTCACGGCCGCCGGAGGAGCCGTACTCGTCGCGGCCAGAAGAGCCGTACGAGGAGTTGTTGTTGTTGTTGCTTCCGTAAGAGTCCATCTTGATTATAGTGATTATGGGTTTGAATAGGTGTGCTTATAAGCTTGGAGAAGAGGCGGGGGAGTGGTAGAAAGTGCAGATGTGGTTATTGTTGTTGGATGCTGATGCTGATGATGATTTGAAAGAGATGAGAGGAACAGAGACAGAGATGAACGCCTTTATATCCTTGAGTTCCCATGGTATCCAGTCGTCGCGACTTGGCAGGATGACTTCATCAGCTACTCGGTTGCTGAACAGAATCGCTGGACTCTTGCTTTGCTTCGGCCAAGCCGCATACGCGTCCCGGGAAGGAGATGTGAAGTCATCGCGCACCCACCCGGGTTGACTTGTTCCTCGCTGAGGACCCATGCTACATCGTATCGTGGAGGTGGATTTGCTGAGATCTACTACTGCATGCTGCATGATGGCAGTGAGGCTGTACAGCCAAACCGGTAAACTTGGTCAGAAGTCAGCGGTCAGCTCAACCGACAAGAAATCAGGGTCTTGCTGCATCCGTCCCCCGGCTGGGGCGATGGGAGGTTCGGCATTCTAGAAGCAATCGTCGCGGGCTAGTTTACCTGAACCGGAGAGCACCCCGGACCTTCAGTCCAATGCGAGACTGGGTATGACAACGCGGGTAGAAGGCAAATACTACCGAAATCAAGTTTCCGGGTCTGTATTGCACGATTCTAAAGATAGCGTCCGACCGACTGGCAGGATCGACCAGGGAGTCGGCTATCCGGGATTCTTGTCTTGGGATAAGGTGAAGGTTGTTCCAGGATTTTGCATTACACCGTTGACCCGCAAACGGGGGACCATATCAGCAATGACGTAATGTCCGACGAGAGCTTCATACGCTCCAACGCTCGTACAGGGGTCATCTAAAGAAGATGTCATGTTAGTCTGTTAGTAGTAGATAGATGCTAGCTGTATCATTTCGACATGACCAATTTGGTATTGCGGTGATTTCGAGCAAATCTTAGTGGTTAGACTAGGAATATGTATGAATTCAATGGTTGGCTCTAATACTGTGGCAGCTGAAGAATAATGGCCCATGACCCCCCGCCACCCCAGCAGGTAGCGCCCGGGGGTTTTCTTGAAGTACAACAAAAGGCCAGCCCCCAACAGTGCTCCTTCGGCTCTTCTCTATGGATTGCTCTTTAGATATCGACTTTCTGAATTTCATATTTCGTTCTCTGTCAAGCATATTCCATCTCAATTATCCCAGTAAAAATTGCAGAGCGCTATGAGATCTATAATCTACGCAGACAACTTACATGTATGCAGGTAGAGAAGGCTCGAGCCACCGCTAATTGAGCAGACCAAAAACGCCGAGGGATTCACTAAACCACCAAACTGCTTCTAGGACAATTCACTAAGCCAAAGTGATCCATTTCCAATCTTCTACGGCTCATCAGCAGCACATTTCAGTACCATGATCTTAAACATCGTGACTATAGACGTGAAATCACATGTGAAAGAGCCCTCCGCCGGAGATCCGTCAGGATCATGCAGCTCAAAGGAGAGAGTCGTATGACGTCATAACGTTTTCTCCTCAGAATCTCATTTAAATATACACATATGATACCCTCACATTTCGAGCCTTGCTCCGAAAGCAAGAACCCGTTCATCTTGTAGACTCGCAGTAATCAAACGCCATCATGGAGAACACAATGGAAACGTACGCCGACGCTGTGAAGTTGGAGCCTTCGGAGGCGGAAGTATTGCACGCGAAGCCACCAAAGCACTCCATCACCAACGGAATCGCTGGCCCCATTGTCAGCTCCATCCCCGAAGTGCCTGTCACGGTGCAGCGGAAACCGTTTTCTCAACCAGAGGACGACGAGCGCCTACCGCAGGCAGGGGTTCCGCGCGCCAACATCGCAGCAAGCTACGAGAAACCCTCAGGGACGACCGCAAACGGGTGGGCCGAGGGACACAAGGACCAGACTGTACTTCAACAGCACGTCGAGTTCTTCGACTCTGTAAGTACTTCTTAACTTATTACCTGTAGCCTCGGGGATCTTCTACTAAACTCCACTAGGACAAAGATGGTATCATTTGGCCGCTCGACACGTTCCGCGGTTTCCGCGCCGTTGGGTTCGGCCTGTTCCTATCCGTGCTGTCGGTCCTCATCATCCACGGCAACTTCTCGTACCCGACGGCCGGCAGCTGGTTCCCGGACCCCTTCTTCCGCATCTACATCGAGCGCATCCACAAGGACAAGCACGGCAGCGACACGCAGACCTACGACAACGAAGGCCGCTTCGTGCCGCAGCGGTTCGAGGACATCTTCGCCAAGTACGCCGAGGGCCGCGATTACCTGACCGTCTGGGACATCGCCAACGTGCTGAAGGGTCAGCGGGTCCTCTTGGATCCGATCGGCTGGTTCGCCGCGTTCTTTGAATGTACGATCTTCCTATGTTACTGCACCCTTCATGAAATAACTGCAATTACTGACTATTTCCTTTTCTCCAGGGTTTGCTACGTACGTGATGCTCTGGCCCGAGGACGGAAAGATCACCAAAGAGGACATGCGACGACTTTATGATGGTAGCATCTTCCAAGTTATGGCCGACCGCCGGGCCAAGAAGAACAGAGATTGAGGCATACCACTATAAAGGCTTATTCTTCATGTGAAGCTAGAAAACGACATACCCCGTCATGTAACTTCATGATTTTAGTTCAATTAAACTGCCAATATATATATGTCCACACATTTCGTTGGGTATCAGGCCATGAAGTCATGCACCCGCGCCTGCAGTCTAATGCACATGGTTATTGTATAACTACGCAGAGATCTAACCAGAACCGAACGTTTCGCCGCCCCCTTCCAAGTACGCCGCCTCTTCCTCTGTCGTCTCCCGACCAAGCCACTTGTTGCGATGCGGGTACCTCCCGAACCTACGGATAATATCCATGTGCCGCGTCCCGAAGTCCAAGCTGTTGTTCAGCGACCCCACCGCCGCCTGGTCGCCCGCCTTCACGGCCCGCCCGATCTTGTCGCGGATGTAGACGTCGAACTCCTCGTGGTCGGCCAGGTCCTCCGAGTGCATCAGCGGCATGTACAGCCAGTACCGCTGCACGTCGCTGAAGCCGGGGTTGTCCAGTACCCCGCGGGCGCGGACGTCCTTGGACACGGCGCGCGCGAGGCGGTCGTAGTGGCTGTAGATCAGGCCCTGGTCCTGACGGTAAACGTTGCGCGACAGCTGGTCCAGGAGCAGCACGAGGGATAGGGCCTTGTGCCCGTCTTCTTGGTTCTTGCCGCCGTACTGCGGGGAGAAGGGGCGCGCCATGTCCGGGTAGTGGGCGCGGTCCTCCTGGACGGTAGTGAACTTTGGCAGCGCCAGGCGGCTGGGACTGATAGAATCCAGGGCCTCGGTGCCGGCGGATTGGCACTGCGCGTCGAAGTCTTTGCCGCCTGCAAACCAGCGCATCGCCATCTCCTTGGTGGGCGCCGTCCCGCCGACGGCGCTGGCGGACATGCCGCCAAACCAGACGTCGTTGATGGATTTGTAGAGCGAGGCGTTGAACACGCGCGGGTTCAGCGCGAACCCCCGTAGCCCCGCCATGTCCGGGATCTCGTCGTGCGTGTCGGGGTTTCTGGTGCTGCTGCTGAAGAATGCCGCGTAAACAGCGAAAATAAGAACTGGTAGTAGACCCAGCCAGACCAGGGTCCGAGATCGAAAGAGATCGGATGGCATCTCTTCTAAATGATGGCGTCTCGATGCTAGTGTATGCTTAACAGTGGATCAATCATCAATGCCCAGCGACTGACTGCACGGGCATTTCGGGACGCTTCAGCTCTACGGGGGGCATGGAAGCCTTTCGTCTAGCTTCATTGCTGACACCAACTCTACCTACCGGCTCCTCTGGAATGGTCGGGATTGGTAATCAAACTTTTACCGTCTTCATTATTTTTACTATGGACTAGCCGTTTTGGAATTATGATGTCTAGTAGACATCAATTGAAGAATCATTATGAGATCCACCACTTACAGCGCCAGCCATTAACCCCCAAACCCAAAGGACTTTGTTGCCTCAATATACAATGCAAAGTGATTCAACCCGTCGGGTGCATATACATCCAAGCGTATATTCATAAGCTGATATGTAAAGTTGAGGTAGCTATGGGAGTATACATTTGACCCAATAATATGGATCAGGTCATGCTCGCGCCGCCAGCCGCTGTTACACCCATAATGAAATATGAACACTACAGTGATTCTTTACTCTTCGTCATCGCGGTCTCCGACACCTTTGACTACTTGGATAAAGACATTTCGAGTTTGGTATAGAAACGGCCAATAGTCCGATGTGCAGACTCCGGGACTATGTGGAATATACAAAGGCGCCCTTTCATGACAGTCGGGTCATGCCTAACAAAGAGCAAAGCCAGCCGTCAAACAATGACAACTCAGCACCCCTGCCGCCTATAAAACCCACACATAGCCCGTGATACAGGAAACAAAGTCATTGATCAATCGTGTAACACAGTCACAAGTAAATTGTTTTCTAGCATCCGAGGTGAGTAGCACACAGTCGCATCTGTTTTTGCTGACTCTGTTTGGCGTTCAAGGCATTTATAAAGTCGCGAGAGAAAGCGTTGGTTGCCATAATGGCCGTAGCCGTAGCCCCTTCGCTCCCTCTCGAGTACACGCCGCTGCTCAGTTCGAACCTCCTTCCAAAACCGCACTACCGCGCAACCATGAACAATCTTACGATTGTCATTCCTCCACGGCCCGCGTCAAGGGTATCGCAGGTACTGCCGCAACCGGAACCGGAAGACTCGTCGTCGCTGGCTGGAGTATCCGCCACTGGATCAATGGCTAACAACGTCGACGAGGACGGCAGCACCCGGCGTGCTTCCGGCTCCTCAGGCTCCTCTTGTACTTGCGAGTCACCCAGTCCCTTATCTACACACTGTGAGTATTGCGTACGGAACGGGTTAGATCACCCGGATAGCCACGACAGTCGTCGCCGCGAGCACGATTGGATGGCCACGATGGAGGAGGGCCGGCTCTACACCTCGTTTTCCCCTTACCCGGAAGAGCACCGATGGAGAAGCGCGTGGACGCGCTGCACCGAGAACGAAGGGATGCTGGCCTCCCTTGAGTGCTGTATAGAGCTGCAGATGCGCCTCCTAGCAATTGTCGTACCGACTGCGCTTTTGTTCATCCTGCTTTTTGTATGGTACGAGAACCTCCGGGTAGCTTAGGTAGGTAGGTAGTCGGGAGTGATTTGGCTAACCCCTTGGATAGGGCTAATAAGATAAATTTTCCATTTTGAATAAGCTTTTTATGCTATGCGACTTTTGGCCGCCATGGTGCCAAACGTGAAGTTGAAAAGATGTTCCAGCGTGGCACTCATACGCTGAACTGGGCTTGAACCGTAAGGGAGTACCCGGGCCCCTTTAGCGCTAAGTTACAGGCCTGTCCGATTGGGGCGCAGGCACCCAACTCATGCATGATCAACTGGATGCAGCCCTGGTCAATTATGGCATCATAGACCTCATTGTCACGGATGGTATGCTGACTGAAGCACAATAAAACCATTGCTCTTTAATAAGTCAACCATTCTTGTATAGAAGCTCTGAAGATTTATATCAACCAAATGAGCAAGACGCGAGAATGACTGCCCCTGATGAGAAACCGACGTTCAACATTAGCGACCGTGCCAAGCTACGGTCAACGCTGCTGCAAGCCACTGACGAGCCCGTCCTGATCCACCTCAACGCCGACACTACCTGGCTGGTCTCCCTACCGTACCCACCAACCGCCGCCACCACCAAGCCCGCCGCGGCTGCTGGTCGAAGCAGCCGCTTCAACATCCTGCTGGACCCCTGGCTGCAAGGCCCCCAGTCGGACGTCGCCTCGTGGTTTTCCACCCAATGGCATCTCGTGGCGCCGAGCGTGCAGACCATCGACGAGCTGAACCTCTTGCTCATCGAGGCCGAGCAAGGAGAGGAAGTTGCCGCCGAGAAGAAGGCGAAGACGGGCAAAGATGGCAAGCCGAGGTCGCTTATCGATGTCGTCGCCATCTCGCATGAGTTCACCGATCATTGCCATGAGACCACGCTGAAGGAGCTGCCGCGCGAAACGCCGGTGTTCGCGACCGAGAAGGCCGCGGACCTCATCCGGTCGTGGAAACACTTCGACAGTGTCACGACGACCCCCGGCTTTTCGTCCGACACGGGGGATTGGCAGAAGACGCTGAGTGTCTCACCGCTGCCTGGCTGGGTCGGGATCGGCCGCGTCATCACGGCGGGCAATGCGCTCTACTACCACTCAGCCGTCATGATCGCCTTTAAGTCCGTCGCGCCGGCCTCGGACAAGAACACTACGAATACAAGCGATCCGTCCGATAATAGAAGCCACACGGCCGCCGTGGTCTACTCGCCCCACGGCATCAAGGCCACCGACCTCGCACCCGTGAAGACCGCCGGGATCGAGACGCGGGTCCTCCTCCACGGCCTGCATGACGTCGGCATCTGGATGACGAAGCAGCTGAACCTGGGCGCCCTGAACGGGCTGGAGGCGGTCCGGGCCAGCGGGGCCAAGTACTGGGTCGCGACGCACGACGAGGAGAAGAAAGGGGGCGGGTTCATCGCGCCGCTGCTGCGGCGCACCAAGTACACGGTGGCGGACGCGGTTCGGAGTGAGACTAAGAACATGGGCGACGAGGCTCCCGACTATCGGTTCGTGGAGCTGGGGTCGGGGGATGCGCTCGTTTTGGTGTGATGTTTGAGCATGGTAATGGCCTTGCCGTGATTGGTATCACACGGAATGCATTTAAGTAGCGATTAGTGTTGTATTCATGTATGTATGCGTTGAGTTTATTGACAGTGATTTCATCGGTTCCTCCCCTTCATCATCGAATCATATGAGTGTCCCAGTGTGCCTGCCTCCTATGGTGAACTGCCCAAGCCAATGGCCGGCAACGATATGACTGGGATCTTATGTGGCCCGTAGCATTTTCTTCTCATGATTCGGTCTATTGACGTCCAACAGCATTGCCCTCTTGTTGCGGTGCGGGGTGTGTTCCTAAGCGAGCATCCTTCCCTAGAAACGACGACAGGGGCACCTGCCTTGCTCGTGTCCCACAGGCGATATTCCAGTAGACACCTCTTGCACAGTTCGAGCGGGTTCTCAAGCCAACTGCATGCATCTTGCAGCCATCGCCCAGCCCACTGAGGCGTTCATGCTTGGTGAGAACGGGTAAGGGGCAGAGCGGACCAGGAGGAACGGTCGCACCGTCCATTCGAGCCTCGCTGATCTGCCACTTGGCCATTCCCTTCTATCTCGCAGTCCCCGGGGCTACTCCGTCGAGCTCATAATGGATATTTGGAGCTTCGTATATCTTCGGCGGCGAAGTCCCCATAACTGGTGTGTATTTCGAAGCCGGGCTAGGGTAATAGCTGTCGGGCAGCTGGGCTGTGGGCTGCTTCACATGTTGCTGTCGCCTTCGGCGCCTGAACATGACAAAGATCGCCAAAGCGACGGCAAGAAGTAGGGCGGCTGCCCCCACAGCTATGCCTGCTGCTGCGCCAGTCGTCAGTCCGCTCGATGCACTCGCTGTTTCTGTGCTCGAGGCCAGGTTTGAGTCGTGGCTTGATGTTCGCCCTGGGGCGGCTGTGGATGTCTGTTTTGTCATTAGACTTGCGAATTCCACAGGTTTTATAGTGATGTGGTCTCTTACCTTCCCAGCGATGAGGTCGCTTGATTGGAAGCGGACTTGTATGCTAAACGCGTTCACCCCGCCCTGGTACCCGGTACTCGTCGATGTGACCGTCTTTCCGTCTTGGACGTCGAGCAGTGTCCATGTCGTCGTCCGGTCGGAGTTGACGGGTACCACGCAGCCAAGCGTTGTCTCCCACTGGTAGAAATAGGTGGACTGGCATACGTATTCGAACTGCCTATGCCACAGATTAGACCCCCCTCCGGGGTGAGCCTGGAGAGACAGAAGCCGCACAAGCTTCTTTCACTCACGTTGGGCAGCAGGTGTACACAGTCTCGGACTCTCCACCTGTGCTGGTACAGGCGGGCGTGAAGCCAAAGGGACACGATGCTGCTGGAGAATAGTATTGTGACCGAACTCCTGCGTAGGCACTGGGGTAGCACGAAGCCCCTTCCGGCGAACCTTGGAGTAGGTAGTAGCCCGGCGGCGTGTTGATCTTGTAGATTTTCTCGAGGTCGTCGCCGCAAGTAGACGGCAGCGTGGGTGCTGTGGTCAGCGGTCCGAGATTCTGCCCAGCAACCATCGTGGTGTCAAAAACGTGCCTGTCGTTGAAAATGTTTGTGCAAATGCTCTAGGAGAATGCTCCAAAAGAGCCGAAATCAGTATCGAATAGAGCAGAACCATGGCGTTTTCATTTTATCAGCGTTACAGCGTTTGACGGTATCCCCGCGGGTAACACAACGCTACGACAGCAAACAGTGCTGACCCTGGTATCAGAACGAAGCTAACTCACGCAAGGGATGTCTCTGCTTCCACCAACAATGAATACGGCGCCGTTGGGAAAACCCTGCTACCCAACAATACCATTGTCCTTTCGCCATTGATTGGGGCTCGCGGCTTCTCTTGCTTCGCAAAACCGCTCCCTCCGTAACGCAGGGATGTAAGATCGTATTCACGCGGGCACCCGACTATGACAACAAAGTGTTTGCAGCCTATACCATCCCTTGAGTCTGATGCATGAAACCCATAACGTGTCAATGCCGTTCGAAAGCTGGCTACCCGCCCAGCAGACAAGAATCTGACCCCCGGACCGCTTTACTAAGCGCCACCAGCGGCCCGCGCGAACGCCACAGTCATCAGGTCGTATGTCCCTGGTCGTGATAGGGTACCGAGACTTCGGATTCCTAAAACAGGGGGCTGTTGGTTGTTGGTTGTTGGTTGTTGGCAAACACAGCCACTGGCGCTTAGCTAGCCCACTTGTATCTGTCCCTAGCTACTTCGTCAGGATGTGGTAATATGACAATGCCCCCAAGCCCATTGTCCAAATATGGGCTGGGCGGCTGACCATCCAACCTCGAGTAATGAAGGCATGATTTGGGATCAGCTCTGTTGTGTTGTGTTCTGTACTCGCTCCCCTTTTGGCCAGCCAACAATACACTTTGCCTAGACCTACACCTACACCTACACCTTTGCGGCAATGATATCTCTCTGCTCGGATCCACGTTCCTCGACGCCTTGTCGTCAACGTCTCTACCTGATTTTGTTAGTCGCCCTATTCTCCTCATTTGGCTATCTCTTCCTGTACCGGTACGGCACTTCAGATGGCGGGTTGAAAAACATCACCTCACACCATGCTCATGCCACACTCGAGGCTGTACCGGTAATGCCCAGTAGCCCGCGACTGGCCACGATAATCGAAAGTGATGGCTCGGCGTCTGCCAACCTGGTCCCCCTCATGTTGCACTTCGCTACCGTGCTGGGCCCTGCCTGGTCACTCGTGCTCTTCACCCTCGAGGCAAGCTGGCAGATGCCGTACTCGCCCGCCTTCATGCGGGCGGTCCAAGGGGGCCAGATCCAAATCCGCTTCCTCCCGCCCGCAACCCAGCTGAACAGCAGCCACCACGTCTCCGACTTCCTCACCCGCCCGTGGATCTGGGAGCAGCTCGAGCCGGCCGAGCGTATCCTCCTGTTCCAACTGGACAGCGTCCTCTGCGCCAAGTCCCTGTCCACCGTCGAGGCCTTCTTCGAGTACGACTTTGTTGGCGCGCCCATCGACTCCCGCTATGGCGCGGGTTACAACGGCGGGCTGTCGCTGCGGAATCCGAAGCTGTTCGCCTCCATCGCGAGGGAGGAGGATTTCCGGCAGAGCGCCGACGAGTTTGAGGACCAGTGGTTTTACGCCGAGGCCGTGAAGCGGGGTGCCGCGCTGCCCACCCAGCTTGTGGCTCAGGAGTTCTCCGTCGAGACCATCTATCATGCTGAACCACTTGGCTACCACCAGCCGCAGCGCTGGCAGCATGAGAAGATGGATGAGATTATGGACTGGTGCCCGGAAGTGGGCATGCTGGTCGGGCGTCGTGCAGTGTGAGCCCTTCTAAGAAGATATGCAAGGCGACCGTTTATTCAGGCGGCGTGAGGTGATTATCAGTAGGTATGCATGAGGTTCATAGGCATATATTGCACTGGTGACTTTCGAACCACTCCAGCTAGAATACACATCTATCTCAACATCAAATGTGACGCTATCAGCCCATCAAATAATGTTCCTCCACGTTGCCTTTCAGGGGAGATAGGCAACAACCACAACAACATGGTCTGCTGCATCGACAACGGTTTCCTGGCAAATACCCAATTATAATCCCATGGGTATCTATCCCAGTACTAACCCCATTTCCCGTAGCTAAATGTTCCGCAATATTCCTATGGCGATAGACGCGAGGCATGTAAATAGACACATAAGTTCAAAAGTGGGAACCAATTCATATCCGTAAAATCCCAGGAGGAATGCAACCTGGTTGAACATCGTGTGGAGGGTGAGAAGCTGACCAAACACGATGCCAAAAATCGTCAAAGCCAGGCCTATGGCTGTCAGGTAAGGTGACATGGTGAACAGTTGGGATGATTCTCGATAGATTTTTGCGTAGTAGAAAGCTGGCGCTGCGCGTTCGTAGTAATGGTATGTGTCTTCGTGGATGTTCGGGTGGGTTGTGATGTGCGAGTCGTACCTCAAGATGGGCAGGCTCCAGCTATTATATATCCTTGATGTCCCCATTTGCCGCACATGAGCAACTCTCCCGCGCGGCTGGCAGCACACTCTAGACCAGTACACCGAAGAACCTACGATGAACACCCTAAAAGCTGTAGTCAGTTCTGGTAAGACTGCGTCATACGGAATACCAAGAGTCGCGTAAATTTTGAAACATTGTATCTTAAATCAATAGATTGGCAAATGCTAGCAGTTACTAGTGATGTGAAACAAAGAGACCAGCAAAAGGGACATTGATTCTGGTTTCTTTATGAGATGAAGTTTTTCTCAGACATGATATAGTGGCATATGTGTTTGTGGTAAGTGAAACATTGTGCTCACTTTTACTAACGGATCATACAGTAGAAGGGCAAAGTCTCTCGTGTCAAGTCATATTCGTTGTATTAACCCATACCATTCTTTCTCGTAGCTGCTGAGTCTCTCGTATTGATAGCTGATCACCCTACGCTCCGATGCACGTTAGATCGAATTCCACGATTTGCTCAGGCAGCACCTGTAGGCCTATCCCCGAGCTCCATGACCTGACAGGCTCCCATCCGCTGTGACCTCAACTTCCTGTTGAAGAGGCACCATCCGAAGGCCAGAAACCCCACAGTCAGCAGTAGGATGTAGACTATGATTATGAAGAGCCACATCATGTACGCTTCGCTGGCGAGGAAGACGTAAAGAGCGAGGAAAATGGAAATCGTGAGGTGCACGTGAATAACACAAGTCAAGATCGAGACCGGGTGGGTATTGTAGACAGCCCCATTAATGGTATCTCGGATGATGTTGATAATGTTTGCCATAACGGATGAGAAAGATGAGTACTCGCATTAGCTCGTGCTCGCCACACAGTTGCTGGGCTGCTGTACGTTATAGGCAACATGTACGTTGTTTTCTCGCTCGTTGAGACTTGTTGCGTGCATGTGTCGTTTGGGTCTTTTCTGAAGATGAGTATGTTTCGTCTTTATGGGCTCTTGTGTGGTCCTTATACCTAGGAAAAACTAGAAGCTGTACCTTCAGTGTTGCCTTAGCCACCAATCTTTAGATAAAGGGCTCAAGGCCAGAATAAATATTTGCCGATTAGTTAATGTACGCCCACTCTACCTTTAGTAGAGAGCGCATTTAATCAGGCTGCAATAGTGCTAAGTGTGAGTACTTACCTGGGGAACCATCCAGCGGTACTTACAAAACACATTGATTTAGCATACCGAAAGAATTGGGTGGCCCAATCAGGCACAATAATGATCTTCTTTTTCATTTAGTTCGAGCCGAGTTTACACGTTAATTCATTTTATGTTTATAGTGGAATAGCACATTATTATCTGAGGCTTCCAAGGGATATCGATATACTGTCTGAGCAGGCAAAATTCGTCTTGACTGCCGTTCTCTTACATTGGGGAAACATATTAATCATGACTAAACAAGAGTTGAAAAGGGCTTACTAAGCAACTTAATTATGGCGGGTTGCCTTTTGTTTGTTGGTCGCCACCGACACGTGGGATGTCTCAGGGGTTAGGGGTTCGCTGCCAAGCCCAACTTCAACTCCCAACATCACCCTCCCCTTTGCGACCAGGAAGTCATTGAGTGCATTCATACAACCTTGGGAATAGTTGTTAGTCGAACATGGGTCATAATGAAAACTAGAACGAGGCCTCCATTGCGTGACTGGCCACCTAAATGCCTGCCTATATCTCGTGCCGAGCCTAAGTTATACGCTCCCGAATGAGACCAATCGACAACTCCAAGCCATGAAAGCTCGTCTGTACGTGGACGGTGCATTGTCCTAGTTCTTTTGGAATTGATCGTGGGCGTAGAAGGGGGCTAGGGTACGTTACCAATGTCACATCGGAGTCTTCGGTGCCCCTTGTCGGGCCGGCTTGCCTATGTAGCGAGTTGAAAAGTCGCTTCGACTCCCATGCAGTCGGTCGTGTGAACCTTGCCTGTGCCGTCTTGGCACCTTGATTGTTGGGACACCAGAGCTTACGAAGCGCACTTGATTGGCTGGTTGATTTGCCCCCCTAACAACGCGCTATTACCTGTCATAACCGCAACAGGGTGGGATTTTCGCCAAACCAACTGCTTATGCTTTACCCGCAGGTTGCTTTCAGGCAACATGCAATATCTTCATGTCGGCATTCAACTACGTGGCTACTGAGCTTGTCGTATCTCATGTTCTAAATACCATAAAGCTAGGGAAGCTATTAGGAACGAGGCCAATCTGACGTAGCAATAAACATATTTGAATTAATGAATGTTAGTATAGCTGACAGGAATATTCAAAGCGCCACGTAACGGTGGTATTGGTGTGTTGAATTTAATACAGATTGGATGGTTGAAGAAGAATAAAATTATTAAACAAGTCGTCGCAGAAGAATCTTATAACATGTGTGGGAATTCTCTTTCTTTCAAATGAAAAGCCGCAAGACCTGACGAAGAAACGGTGACCCAAGTCTTGGCGCACCAGAGGTAGCATCACCCGGATTGGCGGCGACGGCGGTGGAAGAAGCTCCCGGAGCAGCAGAGCCCGTGATTGAGGGTCCCCCAGGGCCCTGGCTGGAGGTCGAAGCGGACCCAGGCCGCGCCGAAGACGGTGAACCAGTCGCCGTAGATGCGTGGGCATTGATATAGCACCCAGCGTGGGTGATGTATTGCGACAGCCACATGTGCTGGGCAACATCAGGGCTCCCCCACCAATTGGGGCAGTCCGAGGACACGCTAGAGATGGACGCGCTGTTGGATCTCCAGAAATCAGCTGCTGCACTGGCGTAGGATGCGTAGCTGGTGGCGATGGCCGGGGGCGCGGTGGTGCTGAAACCGCACCAGTCCTCGGCTTTCGAGACGGTGCAATCCAACTCGTCCAGCCCCGTCGCCGTGGCAAGGCACGGCTTGATCAGGACGGAGGCGTAGGACATCAGGGCCTTCGAGAGGGCAGCAGTAGGTGTGATAACGTCGAAGAGCTTGGTGACATTTGCCAGCGCACACTCCATCGGGTCCGATGTACCAGTTGGCATCGGCCCTTCGGTGGCAGTGATAGTGATTTCTGCTCTGGCCGGGAGGACTCCTACACCAGCAGTAGAGGAAAGTGCCGTAGCAGTTGGGATGGTTGGTGTGAATCGTGCCAAAGCATGAGTAAGGGTGGTGAGGACCAAGAGCCCATGGGGACGTGGCCACATCATTGCAACTGCGAGGTGAGAACTAGATATCTGAACAAACGCAACAGTGCGAATGGCGAGGATGTCGGAGTAAAATTAAATAATGAAATCAAGATGAAAACTCAAAATGCAATTTCTTACCAGCTGTCAGTTGGTTTACGTGTTCCAGGGGTTCCAGAGGGTCATAAATTGATCCTGATAGTTGCATAAGGTACTTAAAGCCAATCTACTAAACGATCGAAAGATTGGCTGCCAAGAACGTGTAATTACCAGCTGCTGTGTCACAGTTGCATTGCTTACATACCTTCCTCATCCCTTGCATATGCATTACCCCTTGCTTTATCCGACTTTATGTAGTATAGAACAGGCACAAAAAGAGTCGTATATATTGTATGACTGTTCTATTTTCCACCTTTCCACCACCCAAGCAACCTATTGATTCTACCTTTTCTTTTACCTATCAACATCATGCCTGACCTGGAAGGCGTATCGTATTCCGAAGCGGCGTGCGTTGCCGCGGTCAGTGAGTACTATGAGTTTCTTACCAAGATCTACCTTCACAAGTCTGAAATTATCTGCCCTCCTGAGGGAGGCTGGCCCTCAATTACCCAGGCCTACCCAGAAGTTCTTGCCCGCTTTGGCAAATCCGACAAGGTCATCTCACTCCTCGCACACCTCCCTTATATTCGCAACAAAGGCGGCGCCGAAGATGGCATCAATGCTATCGCTGATTGCCCCTTTGCCATTGGGACGACCTCTTTTCTGGCCTACCTCCCGAATCGGACTTAGACTCGTGCAGAATGGTCACCGAGGGCTATGCCTTCACCGAGGTCGCCCCTGCCCACGTGATGGGCCTGACGGCCGGTCACAGGGAGTCCTCCAAAATCATTGTCGACACGGAACTTGGCATCATTCACTGGAACAAATACCCCTACCGCAACCAGGAAACGCAAATCCGAGAACCTATAGTCGACGACCCGTACGACTGGGCGCCCGAAGAAGAGGCTGAGTGGCGGGCGGAGAGCGAAGCTTGGGCAACCACTGACTTCTTCGAGGTTCTCAAGGGACTCTACACGGACCTTCACTTCATTCCTGTAAGCAACAGGGAGGTCTTGTCCTGATGACCTGGGTAATTTGCATTATCTTCTGGTAGACTGGTTTTTTGAGGATCATATTACGATCGTGACAACGAGCAGAGGCAGTGCTGCGATGCCTGGAAAATCAGGATCCAAACTCTTTTGCAGTGGATGCGAGAGTTATCCGATGCTAGAGATATGACTCAAGATTTGCTTACTAGCAAGCACAGGCCAGTTTGCGTGCCTCCTAGCTAGTAACGGAATTTCTAAGACAAAATGCAATAACATGCTGTAAGCTTGCTAGAACGAACCTGGTCTTCAAGGAATGGAGTCCTATGAGGCATACACTGCTGCCACCCCCCGCATCAATACAGGGAGAACTTGCCTATGCAATACTATACATTCCCCATCTCGTTTTACAGGATGGAATTCGAGAACTCATACCGCCGCGAGTACATCTTCTACGATACCCATCACCTAAGCTATTGCGAGGCAACTGCCCCACTCACACACGCATGCCCGTCATGGCGAACTTCATAAATACCATCAGAAACGCCGTTGACCGTGCCGATCTGATCTCGATCCTGTTCAAAGTCCTCGCTACGCAGCTTGTAGCCTGTACTCTTATGGCCATTTACATATTTCGTCTCGAACCGGCTCCTAACTGGGTTTTTCTCGGAATACTCCTATTTATAAATATTACGAATATAATATACCAGTGTTATCAATTAACCGACCGAAATCAACCAACAATCAACCAACCAACCAACACCCTCTAATTAATTAACTAACCACGACCTGTTAAAAAATAAACCGAATTAATTAAAGGAGTTATTAATTATTAACTAATTAATATTAGCCGATATTTAATTAATTTAACGCCGAAATATCCCCGATCTCACGATATTTCTATAATATTAAATATCGATAAACGGATATATAGAAGTTCTATCGGAAGCCCCCGGTCCGATAAAATCTTTATCGATAACTTTATTAACTAAATCGACTATACCCTTTTAAACTAGCTCCGGCTAAACTTCGGCCAAGCTCCCGATAGACCTTTTATCCAGCTATCCTATCTATCTATTAAGGTTTAACACTATAAAATATCGTAAAATCGTCGATATCTCGGCTCGATATTATTTAATTACCACCATTAAATATAGCACCGTAACGCCTCGTCGGTACCCCCTTAAAAGAAAAAAGTCGTATAAACTATAATATTAAAATAATATCACGAGATATTAATATACCGATTAATAATTAATTATATTTAATTAATTAACCAGCGCTTTTTAAACTAACCTATTAACTAATTAACTAGCGCAGATTAGACGTTAAGTATTAATTAACTAATTACTAGTAGGTGGTTCGGTTAGTTAGTTAATTAATAATATTATAATATACCGTATCGAGTATAAGGGGTAAGAGATAATAATAGTTTATACGGATAATCGTTATTAATATATTAATTATTATATTTTAAGATAACGTGGTTTACTATTAAGCTATATATATTATTAAGCTACGTACGTATATAATTTTCTACTATAATTAAACTTTAACGCGTAATTATTTAATAATTATAATACCTATTTAATTATAAAAAGATCGTATTCTTTTAATAATTTAAGCGATACGTAATAGAATAAGAAATATTAGCTAGAGGGCAGCTACGAAACTCTATAACGTCCCCGAAGTAATTTTACGTACCCGAATCTATAATATTTTATTTTAACGTGATATTAAGTACCTATATTATAAATTAAATATAATTAAAGAAGAGGTACTTTATAAATATATAATTAATTTAAATGCCCGAGGAATACCTCTTAGGATAGCCGGTATAGAAAATATAATTAATCTCCTTTTATAATTACGTAATAACGAGCGCGTTAATAAGTATTAAATTAAATAATTTATCGATTATAACCCGGATTTAAAGATTAAAATAAACTGGAAATATAATTATTAAAGGGCTCTTTATAAAGATTTAAATATTATTTCCGGTTAATTTCGGTTAATTATAAATATAAAGGCGAAATACGGGATTTAAAAGGACGATATTTATAATTTTAATAAGACCGGCTTTATAATAGGTATTATTAGGTTAATACTCGTTATAATATATATTAATAAACGTGGGAAAGCGAAGTTAATTTAATTTAGTAATCGGGAATAAATAATAGTAATTAAATATATTAATTTATAAAGCTGGTACCTCCCGCCGTTCTTAATTATTTCGGGTTAATATTACTTCGCGAATTAAGCGTACGAAAGCGACTTATTAAGCGATTAGGTAATTAAACCGATATTTAATAGTTAAACTAATAATAAAATAGGTTTGAATTAAATTAAATATTTCGATAAATATATTAAAATATAAACGAAAGGTCGTTATCGCTTTTTAATTCTAAACGGTTATAAAAGCTATATTTCAATTAAATTCGAGGTATATTATAAGGATAACGGTATTATTACGTTTAATATACCTCCTTATTTATTTTACCTACTTTAATTATTAAATATTATATTTTATTTACCGTTAAAATATACGTATTCGAAAGAAATCGAGTTATTTATAAAGGTTTCGATAAATTATATTATAAAGCTTAAATTCTTTATCGCTTTTAAAACCGTATATTTTATTATTTTTATAAAAAGCAATATTAAATTTAAATTTAGCGTATTTAATTTAATACCTTACTACCTAGACGAGGTAATTAATAAACTAAATATATATCTCCGGACGCTTATACCTAACCCGTTATATTTAAAGACGGCTAATATATATAATCCCTAAACCCCCTCGAACCTTTAATAAACGGTCTATTATTCTTCTTTTCTTAAAAATAGGATTTTAACTTATTAAAGAAGCTTTTTAATATTAATTTTAAACGTTATAAATTAAATAATAAAAGGTATATAGGTTATAACGAATTAAATAACCTTTATACGGGAGGAGCTTTATATATTTCGAGAGGTTAATTAAATATTAACGAAATATCGAAAAGTTAAAAGAATGTAAATCTAATTTAAAGGAGCCCTTACAATTAAAGAATCGTAAGCGTTATAGGATAAGAAAGATAAAGGTAAATATCTAATTACCGATAAAGGCGAAAATAGGGGTTCGTTAAAATAGAAAGCGAAAGGTAGCCGGTATTATAATAATTACAATAAGATTAGTTATAATTTAAGGATTTACGGAATTATTATAGAATTAAGTAATAAGTTAGATAATAATTAATTTAAATAAATTAATAGCGTTTTAATTAAGTTATTTTATTATATAATAATAGGAAGTAATAGAGGTACGCAGCTTAATAATACACGTAGCCTAATAGTAAACCACGTTAGCGTTTATTAATTTAAAAGATCTTCGTTAATATAATAGATAAATATATTTATCACTTTAAATAATAAATAGATATATAATTATAATAAATAAGGAGATAACTTTTAAATAAATAAAAAAGGAAGTAAATAAAGCCCTTTATATATAGGCCGGTAAGTTATTAATAACGGCTGGAGAAAGAGTTAGAAAGGGTTTTTATAATCTCTAATATATTAATTATTATTAAGCTTTTATCGATTAATTAGTTAATAAGAGTTATACTTTTTAAAATATTTTTAAAAGTCTTAATAATATAAGGTATTATACCTTTTTAAATTTATATATTTTAAAGTAACCTACTCTTTATAAGTCTTTTACTTTTATCGGGGCTACTTAATAAAAATTGAAAAAAAGAAAAAAAGAACTTTTTTAAAAAAGTAAAAAGGATTAATATAATCTATAAATAAAATAATTATATAAACGAATTAACCACTTTCCAGCACTTTATATAAAAAAATATAAATTAATTCCATTATAACGCATTTAATATATTAAAATTAATCGGAATCTTTATCTTTAAATATATCTATATTATTTTAATAGGTACGTATATTATACCCGGGCTCCCCGTAGATTTTATAACGCCGCGAGCGTATTTTAAGCTTTTTTATATAATTATTATTCCGGTATAATTTATTTTATAATTATTTATTAACGTTTCTTTAAAATTATAAATCTTTTTTAATTTATATATAAAGTAATCCTTTATTTTATAATTATTTCTTTTTTATATAATAACGCCGGTTAAATATTTTATTTACTTTTTATAATACAGTTACCTTACCCTTTAATAAAACGAGCCGGTATATTATTTATATCGTACCTTTTACGATTTAATTAAATTTAATAAAAATTAATATCGGAGAGTTATTTTAATATTATATAATTTAATTTTTAACGTATTTAATTTAGGATTAAGCTTTAATTACGTTATTTAAAGTCTTTAATTCTTAAAGTATAAGTAGGCCGGAAGAGGTTACCGGCGGCGTCGGTATATATAGTTTTATATTTAATTATAAAATAATAGATTCCGGATTATATAATATAAATCCTATTCTTTAAAAACCTTTTTAAATATTTAAAATAATAAAAGTTATTTAAAACATTTTTAAAAATATTAATAAAAAGTCCTCCTTTAAAATATAAATAATATATATCTATATAAAACCCTCAATTTCTTTTTTTATATAACCTTTTTAATATATAAAAATAATTAATATTAAAAGGTTAAAGCTTATATAACGAATAAAAAGGTATATAGAATATAATAATCGAGTTCTCTTTATAATAAAGTTTAAAAGCTATCGAATAATAATTTTTATAACTATTTAAGATTAATAAACGATAAATACCCTTTTTATAAGACTTCGTATATTTATTAAAGTATTAAATCTAATCTTCGCCTCTTTTATTTATAATTTAATCGTTTTTAATAATTACGATTACTTAATCCTTCGATAATAAGCTATTTTTATATTAAAAAGAGAAATACATTTTTTTAATAAATATAATATATAGAAAGATAATATAACCGGACGATTTAATACTTTAAATAATTATAACCTATTTCTAATTCCTTTATTATATTATCCTAAACCTTTTATATTAATTAGAAATAATAACGATTATTTTAAACGAGATTTAATTTATAAGAAAGCCGGTTTTATTAAAATTATAAATATCCTCTTTTTAAATTTTATATTTATAAATTATATTCTATATAAAGATAAATTATATACGATATATATTAGGATTTTCATAAAGGACTCTTTAATAATCGATTCTTTAATTAAAACGCGTCCGAAAGTTTAATTATTATTATATAAAATTAAAAGCCTAATTAACGCCGACGTAAGACGTGTCGCGTTAATAAAGTAATCGATTTATTATATCTTTAACGCTATTTATTTAAAGAAGAAATAACCGCGAATTTAATTTAATTATATATTATATAATTATATTTTCTTTAGAATTTATTAACTTTCGAGAATTAACGGATATTTCGTATTTTATAAGAATACCGAGCTATCGGTTATAAAAGGTCGTATAAAGGACTTTATACGTTCGAGTTACGCGTCGGAGACTTAATTTTAAATTATTTTTAAATATTTAAAACATTAAAACTATTTACCTTTCTTCCTAAATATTAATTATAATAAGTAATAAAGGAATTAAATTATAAAAGTTATTTATACGAAATTTAACGAAAGTAGTTAATTCGCTTATATGGTTATTTCGCTCGTAAGCTATGTTACTATTTAATACGTATAATACGTACTAAATAAGAATGAAACTACGGTAAGAGAGACTATAGCACGAGAAAGAAATAGAAAAGAAACGTTACGGGAGAGATTTAAACATATTATATTTATTACGACTATAGGGCTATAGTTACTACTACTATGCTACGAGACCGGTGAATATACCAATCCTTTCTTAAAAAAGCTTAAATACTAAGGCTTTATAGCTGGTTCTTAACTAGAATTAACTAGAAATGCTTGTCTACTAATAATAGTTATTAAGTCAACTATTATTGTCCTTCCTAGGGGGTTCCTGCTAGGGTATCTATGCTTTGGACACTGCGTCTTACTCAACAGGTCGCGGGCACAACGAACGTCAAATGGCCAAGCCACGGAGCTGGGTGACAGAAGTCTTGGTCCTGCATGATCCAGCCATAAACTTCGGCTCATCGTGCACTGCGTATGGGATCGTATCCAGCATGCGGAGGAGCATTTGGGATTTGTCTTGATCCCTCGTCAGGCAAACTAATGGATATCTTTATCTAATTGTCAGACTTGTATGCTAGGATTTAAACTAGCCGTGCTGCTCCCCTAATATAAATACTCTGTGTTCTTTATGTGCTTATAAATTATTCCCCTCGATAACATCATCATACGCCACATCCTGCAACATCGCCGTATACTCCCCCTCCATCAACCGGATCCGCGACTGAATCCGCCTCCGCCTCGCAAACTCCTCGAGCTCGGCCCAGGACTCAAACGACAGCAGCCTCCGCGAATGGCGCAGCCGCATCGCGAATGGCAACTGCCTCCGCATCTCTTCGAGCCGTTTCGGGTCGCCCGCGCACTCCTCCCAGATATCGTCGATGGCGACCTGCGAGAGCGGATGGTTGCTCCAATCGATCCAGCTACTACCACCAGCACATAGGTTAGTCCCGTTCTGGGCCCGGTACCACCACATGGACGTGTAGATGGCCTGCAGCTTGGCCTCGGTCGAGACGGCGTCGACGAGGGCGTGGCAGTACAGCGCCAGCGCCACCATGACGCGCGACCGCGTCGGGTACAGGCTCCCCGGCACCACGTTGCGGTCGATGGTGTCGAGCTCCGCGCTCGTCATGGTCCGCACCGCCTCCTGCAGGAGCCGCGGCCCCTTCTCCTCCTCGACGGCCGGCTCAAGCCGGGTCCAGAGAACCGCCAGCGGGTGCCGCTCGCCCAGCTCGATGCGGGTTAGTGGCGCGGCGTAGCGTACAAAGGTGCGGGCCAGGTCGTCCCCGACGCCGAGGAGGTCGAGCAGGGCGAGCAGGCTCAGGATCACCAGGGACGGGTCTTGGCGGTATAAAAGGGTGCGGTACTCGTCGAAGATGCTGTGCAGCAGGTCGAAGCTGGCTGCAAGGTGCTGTCGGCTTCGCAACTTGGCGGCGGCGAACAAAAGTTTCTGATACCAGCACGCTACTGGCTGGGTGTCAAAACCGAAATACTCGGGGGAGAAGTCCCACGACCCTGTCTCGAAGCAAGTGTTGGTATAGGTCGTCACGGCTTGCAGTGCCGTTTCTATCCCGGCGAGGTCACCGCGTGTAGTTAGCGTGGCAGGGGAGAATTGTGCTGCGGGTATCAAAGCGGATCTCTTGCCGGGGGTGGACTTCCGCAAACGAAACGAAGACTGGTGCAAGAACTGCCGGACCCGGTGGGGATCGAGGTCGCGATGGCGTGGAGTCAACGCCCTTTTGGTCGGAAGCTCCCCTTCTCCCGTATGTGCAGACTTCATGTACTTTCGGATGCCCCACCGCTTTAGGTGGTCTTTGTACATCTTTTCACTGCAAGTGTTGACGATTGACCAAACATGTTAGCCCGATGCATCGTACTTTTGCCGGGTTCAGGGCACTCTTTATGTGATATATGGTATGCAAAAGGCAGCATCCAAGTTCCTGCAAAAAGCTAAAGGGTGCACTTACGTGGCACGAAAGTCATACTCTTGAGCCATCCAATGCACGACTTCCTTCAGGGGCCGGTTTTCCTCGCTGTATAGGCGAGTAATCACACCCTTATAGCCCTCCCAGTCCCGATACATACCCGATTCGTCGGCCTTGTTAGTAATCTGCATATTTTGTCGGTTTCCGCTATTAGGTTCTTTGTGAGGTCCTTTTCGGGGGTGGGAGCCCAAACTGGTAGCCGGGCTTTGTACGACTCTTATTACGCCCCTGCGCCCAGGATATAGGAGATAGAGGAATAGTACGCCTCCGGTTCACCGCGTGAGTC
Source organism: Apiospora saccharicola (assembly GCA_038363915.1). NCBI lineage: Eukaryota > Fungi > Ascomycota > Sordariomycetes > Amphisphaeriales > Apiosporaceae > Apiospora > Apiospora saccharicola. Next base: position 3,303,965 of record JAQQWM010000006.1, read on the forward strand.
AAGTGTCTAAATGCAGCGCGCTGCATGCATCTATTTGCATTTCATTGTGGGGCAGTAATAGGGGTGTGGAGTCTATACTTGTATGCAATGACAATTTGCATGCAATGACAATTTGCATGGCCGTCTTTAGCAGCAGCAGCAGCAGTGCTTACTTACCTAAGTCGTACATGGGGCGGAAAGTACTGGCAAGCGCCCGCAACGACCCGATGGGATGCTTCTGGTCATCGGGAACGAAAGCGATTCGGCCGAGTTGCATTTGGACCTGCTCGGGTTCGTAGAGACAGTGAACGGGTAGACAAGACGACTCCGATCCCGGCGGGTCATGCGAGCGCCCTTTCTTTGCCTTGCAAGGATGACTCAGCAGAGGGAATAATAAGCCTTCGAGAAGTGCGTCGGGATGCAGAGAAGTAAGGCTAAGCTGCTTATGACATGCTTCTAGCGCTGCTTCTTCCATCTCCGGTGTAAAGTAAGAGAAGGCGGAGGTGGATAAGATGAGCTTCTTTGTGTACGTAAGGAGGTACCGGGAGATTGGTAGATACGCCATAGGTAAGGTAAGATAGGTATGATCGGGGTCAATTGCGGTCGGGCATCGTCGGGCTCACGTAATCATGGCACCCAACAACGACCTCACTAAGTAAAGTACGAAATCAGTTCGCAGCAGCATAGCGCAAACACAGGGGCACTCCGCCCATCTCCGATAGGTTATGGCAAGGAACTACTGACAGTTGGGGGATGATGTGAAGAAGGAAGAGGTGGGATTGGTCGGCTGAAAGCGAAAGGTCGGTCAGCTTCTATGCTGGTTCTAATAGCCTATCTCGCTAACTACTGCTAGTCGGGAGCTCGTCATTTTTCTTAGCTACCAAAGGTTACCGACGCCCTCTGATTGGCCGGTTCGCCCAATGACAAATACCCGGGCTTGGATCGTCCCAAAAGCACATGGCCATATGCAATGCAGCTTACTTGTAGCACGGCCACAGCACCAAATCTGACGTAAGCATCATCTAAAGATAAGTTAAAAGTAGGTAATCAGACAAACTTCAAATCATTCAACGGATACTCAAATCAGGCAGGTATAACAGTCACTGGTCAAGGCAAGAAAGAAGGAGTTTAGTTAATTTGCAAATCAATTCGCCCGATAAGGGTGCGCGGCATCGCTCTAAGCCGCAGGTTATATCATTGGGTGGGTGGGGGTATTCGTTTCTCCTGAAGTAAGAACCATCTTCCAACGCCTTTATCAACATGCCATAATGTGATTACAAATCAAACCAGCCAAGTTGCACACAGAAACAGCGACCGTTTTCTCCCAAGCCCTTCTTCCGTACCAGCCACAAGAAGAGGTCGGGAAAAGAATGGTCGCCGCTCTAGTACAGACCAATGGCGATGTCACCACGGACGCGGGCCGTCAGGTGGATCTCGGCCTCAAGATCGAGCTTGATACCGACCATGAGAGCGGCCTTGGTGTTCTTGCCCTGGTCGTCAACGGCGCCACGGAGCAGCTGGCCTGTAGATGGGAAAGGTGAGTCAGCTTGGGGTCCTTGGGTGCCACAATTGGATCAGACTTTAGATTACTTACCGGCAGGTTGAGACAGGCCGGAGCTGGTGGGCAGAGGGGGAAGGCCACCGCTGACCTGTTGGAGCTGACGGCGTCCGCCACGAGCCTGACCATCGGAGTCAGAGTCAAAGGTGGTGTCCTTAGTAGGCATACTAAGACACGAAATGGCTGATTAGCTAAGCTCGAGGGTGGTATGCATGAAGTTTTGCCTGTCTCGATGGCAGGGCAGGGCAAGACAGAGAGGCAGGGCAGAAGACTTACGCAGAAGTGGTGGAGGCCATTGTGGAGTTTGTGGTGGTTTTGTTTGGGATTAGGATGTTTGGTGTTGGTCTTGCTTCGAGATATAACCGAGTAGGCTCAGAATTAAGTAAAATATTGATCTCCAGAGATCTTTAGAATGGGAGTGATGGATGGTGAGATGGTTGATGGTAAGGAAGGGGAAAGAAACTGTTTTTGGATTGCAATTGCCAATCTCTTATATAGACATTAAGAGCTTCTCCTTTCTCGCTGGTGAAGCGTAGTGGCTTCTTGCAACTGACTAGTAAAAGTGTCGTTCCCGAAATGCCACGCATGCATGCTGCAGTGCGTTGTGTTGCAGCTCTAGACCCAGACTTGCCAGCCGAGGTGGCCACGGTTTCGGGTCTGTTCTCAACAATCACACCGTTTTCGCCGACGCACAGTTCGGGCTCGTCTGATGATTTTCCGATTCAGTGCACGACAAGTATGGGGACCCATCCCCTGGTGATATTCTGTTTCGAGGGTTGGCAAATTGGGGCCCTTGGGACCTGCAGCTGTACAGAGGGTCTTCGCGCCCGTTAGAGCAGAAGGTTAGAGGGCCGCGACATTACATCGCGCTTATCTGAGATCCATCCGATGGCATGTTTGCGCACAACTGGCCGCATAAATTGCACAACGTTGCACGAACATGGTCAATTTCTTACGCTCAAGCCGCCCAACGAGTTTGATGTCCGCCTCCGTCAGGGTCTCAAGCGGCAATTCCGCATGAGACGGAACCTGGGGTTGATGTCGCACCGGAGAAAATCATGGGGCGGAGTGGTCCGAGGAGTGGGTCCCAGAATGGCGCGAGCATAAGGCCATTCTTGCAGCTAAAGACTTTGAGCCTCAAGTCTGAAACGAGCCGTATGCGAGGTCTGGAAGGGCAAGCACCTGCCAAGAGTCCCAAACTGTCCCAAGCGACAAGAAGCAAAGGGAGAGTGGCAAGGGGGCCAGTCTTCCAATGTGTCCCAATATGTCCGAGAACCCGATTTTGACAAGGTCGTAAGGTCGATTTTCTGGGATCGCGGGCCTTTTTTTTGTTTGGTTTCTTGTGTACCAAAAAAAAGTTAAGCTCTTTTCCAGTTCTATCTGGCATTACCCTCCTCCCATTGATCTGTCTGACAGTAAGGCGTTGTTGAACACGCGACGAACCAATAACCCGATTGGCGATACGATACCCATAAGCCCCCTTGATCGCCCATGTCCATATCTTGAATCGAGCCATTTTCCATCCGCCGCTAGAAGTAGTTACTGTTACCTGTACTTCCTTGCTTGCTTGCATCAATTGAGAGAAATTGACCGGTACGATACACACACTGCACAACCGCACATACACAAACTCCGACCGCCACAATGGTACTAGGCATGCTCTTAGCTATCACCACGTGCCCGGCCATGCTGGGCACACAAGAAGCCATCCGCCAGAGTCAGTCCAAGAACCGCCGCGAAGAACACCGAGCACAACGATGCAATCTTATGGTAAATTGCCTTTCGTCGTCAAATCGGAGTCATGAACTGCATGGCAAGACCATTGTCCTCAAGGGGTCAAAGGTAGGTCCCCACGAGTCCGGACATTTGTCCCAACCAACCCATACCAACCCCAAATCACTGACCCCGTAACGCGGTAGCTCTTCGTGGACACCGGCAATATCCCAGACTTTGATGGTACGGGGTTGGCGCCGCACAAGTTTAATGGCTACTTCTTACCCTACCCCGACTCGGAGTATGAGGGGCTCGTCAGCACGATTACAGACGAGGCCCCCATTTTGAACTGGATATACGTGCACAAAGATACATATGAGGTCAAGTACGGCGTCCGTGACTACGCGCAGCCCAACGTCACGGGTCCCTGGGACTGCACGCGGCAAGACCGGCGCATGACCTTTGAAGGGTGGGAGGGCTTCGCCGCGGTCGAGGTGGCGCCGGCCGTCTGGTCGCTATACTACGACCGCGACGACAACGGGCTAAGGGAGAAACTGCCACCCGGGACCCGCGTGCTGGAAGTCGAGCTGACGAGGAGGGAGAAGAAGGTGACCAAGCCAGACGACGAGGAGCAGCCGACCCTGGACGAGATGCTGGAGAGGCAAAAGCGAGAGAGGGCGGAGGAAGAGCAGAGGACGGAGGAAGCGCAGCGGTCGGCGGAAGGGAAGGGCTCGGGAGAAGAAACCCGACCCACACAGGTGCAAGCGCAAGAACATGCACAAGAGCAAGCACAAGAACAAGCACAAGAACAAGCACATGCGAATACGCAGCAGGATCCAGAAAAAGGAGCGGGCCCCGCGGCGGTAGGGCAGACCCAAGCAACACCAGTAGCAGTAACATAGGCCAGGGATAGCCAATGCCAATAAAAGTTAAAGTCAGGTCAGCCTCGCCTTTCATCATAAGACAGCCGTTAAATGTCAAAGGACGATGAACATGTTCTCCTAGGACGTTGACCCCCTGCCAAGGACCGGGATAGCAAGACATTTGACCAATCACATCCAGGGTATTACAGATGTGATGGCATTTGGGTGCCGAAGCTTGTGCATTTCTTTTTTTTCCCCAATCGTGTCAATCGAAGTTGATCGGCGTTATGGCCCATGGGAATCCCTTGCGTGGCTGGAAAATGTCGGATGGCATGATAATGAGAGGGCCACCAGCCGTTTTCCTGGGCTTGGCCGTTTGAAGTGGTAATACGGCGACAGCGCTGTCCAGGGCACTGAGTGTCGCGGTGGGCGTATCCACCTGCAGAACCACGCGAGTTTGCTTCTCGAAAGTCGGGACAAGCCCTGCGCAAGGCATGGATACCGTGAATCGAGCATATGTATCCCTGGAATCCCCGATGCCCTCATAACCTTTCGAGGTTGACGGTCATCGAAGGTAATCGGGATTGGATCGTACGATAAACAGTTGAGTCCGACGCTGGCCAGGGGATGTGACAAGGGCGCTGCAGGGGCCCGCAGGCATTGGCGGGCCCTGTAAGGATCCGCGACTGGCCGCTTCGGGCAAGTGGGGAGCCCTGAAGGCCACCAAAGCAGAGAGAACAGCCCCCCCCATCTCCACCAACACTGTCGCAAGAGCTGCATCACCATCTGTTTGAGCAACTTTGTGCCCAGCTGAGGCTGCCCATTTCGCGTCCTTTGGACTGGCCAGCAGGGAATACTGTCTTTTCTTTAAAGTTCTGGTCACCGTCACGGCTACTTGTGGAGCTCATTCCTACTTAGTCAGATCTGCACAACATTATCTTCCTTTCTTGAAAGTGTTTTAATATGGTTGGGGTTGCTCCTTGTTATTGTCGTTGACTCTTGAATATCTCCGGCCAGTCCCGGGTGCCTAATAATTACATACATACAATACTTTTTAACTTACACTACCAACGCCTGGCGCACAATCATCTAAAGACTTTCGTTTTTATTCGTTCTTCTGGAAGGCGAAAACCTACGGCAATATCTCTTGATGAGATGTGGACAACGATGAGGAGCCACTTGTCCGGAATGAGATGCTATCTAAACGCTTAGAGGAACTGAGCAGAGACCCAAGTAATCCAGACAGTATTGTCGAGCTAGCCGTCACTGCACTTGGACCGCAGGGAAGCTTCTACATCTGTTGGAAGACTCGGTCCGGCCAGTATCAACAAGGTATGCAGTCTTCCAATCCTACAACGTATCTATCACGCAAGACCCAAGCTGACCGTGTTCCGTCCCCGTCCATCAGATAGCCATGGGCTGCCACCAAAACTCCACGAATGGCTTTTTCCGCCAGATAATAGTCAGAGGGATTTCGGATCACTACAGGTGATCCTGGGGCCGCGGGAAGGAGAATTTCTTGCCTCGGACCAGAATGGCAAGGTCGACCAGAAGCCGACCGAGCCCAGCCCGAGGCCCTTTGCCCTAAACAGAGCCTCGACGTTTGCGCCACGCGATTCGAACAGCACCTCGAGATCCAGGAGAATCTCGTTTATCCACGATGCGCCCGAAGAGGCGGAGAAGACCAGCCGGCGCCGGTCTGCCACTCTTTCCACCTTGGGATGGGCCTCTAACGCCAACAGGAGGACGTTATCACTGCCCAAGGTCCCGCTCGATCCCACCGAGACGGAAGAACAGCGCAACTCGCGACGCACCTCACTACTACCGCTTACGCTGCAAGCCACGCCCAGCGCACCGGCTCCCTTGTCGAACGGATACGACCACAGCAACAACACATCGCGGACGCCCAGCCGCTCATCGTCGCTGCGATCCCAAAGATCCAACCACTCGCTCAACTCCACACCGCCGCCGGCGCGTCAGAGACGTGAGAGTTCAGGCAGCTTTCAGTCCGACGCTCTCGCCTCGCAGCAGGAGTCGATCCCCGAGGAGCCCCAGAGGACGCCCCACGTGCCCATCGCGCCCGTGCGGAGGCCGCGGCCCGTGAGTTGCTACGCGGACGCCTGCGTGCAGACCGAAGTGGTCGAGGAGGAGGAGGAGCCCGACACCCCCTGGCGGCGTACCAGGCGCGACACCACCTGCGCGGGCGCTCATCTGTATCGAGCGCCTCGTCCGTCTTCTCGGCCGGGTCGGACTACAGCAGCCGCCGCACCAGCGTCGCGTCCGACTTCAAAGTCGACGACGGCAATTGCTGGGCCCAGGAGGCGCCCGTGCTGGCCAACCCGATCTGCATGGGCCGCATGCAGGAGTACTTCCGCGCCACGTCCTACCGGCTAGGCGACGCGTTCACCACACCAAGCAACACTTATTGGGGTTCGTGGAGGCAGTGAGAAAAAGAGTTTAGGAAAACCCTATATACCCTACATAACCAGACTCGACTCTCCCCCTGTATACATCTATGTACTATTTTTCTTCGATCACAAAACCTTTTTATAGACTTCCTTTTGATATCACTATTTTACGAAATAAATGAAATGCTCACGGCTTTTGAGCTTAATATCCAATTTGCCCCTTTCTTCTTCGTCGAGGTGAACTCTCAGGGATACCCAGCAGTGAATGCGCTTGAGTGGTTGTTTCTCTTCTGGATGAAACCTGATGATTGCGTGCATTTAGATATCGATTGTTTTGGCTCGTTTGGTACTGGGAGCTCTTAGGATCTTGATGTGTCCATGTTCACTCAACCAACTGCATGGAACTGCTTGGCAATGGTACACGTAGCCAATTGGCAAGCCTCTCATCGTCATTGGTAACAATTTAGGTACCAGTATTACCTGACAGGAATCATCGATGGCAAGATCGGCCGGGTGGCCAATGGCAGGCTCCCGCACATTGACCTGCGGGACTGCTTCGTCCACCGCGCTTTGGTGCGAACGTGCTGTCGACACCGAGATCAACATCGCTTCGTCTTCCATTGCAACTTAACTTCGAAGGATATCATGGTCGAAAATGATCTGAATATTAAAAGGTAAGTGTTTTTGTTGTTTGTACCGAATGCACAGCTAACACGCTCCGTCCTACAGCATCGTCAACTGGGAATTAGCAAGGCGTCGCCCCTTGCAGATGGCGCTGCATCTTCCGGATATGGTCGCTTTAGACCACAATCCTGAGAGAAATGACATGCTATTGGGGTCGGTTCTACAGCCATCTGACCAACTCCCGAGGGACCGCGCGTGCGTGACGTTGTACTTATCCTATCTCTGCTCAGACGATCACACCAATACCGCTGCCACCACTGTGACGTCGTCATCAACCCCTTTAGACCATGCGCAGATGTCTAAGATCATGAAGATACTCGTTTCCGATCCCGATGCGGACTGGAACTGCGTCATTATTATGGCCTGTTTCAGCAAGGGGCTACATAGGTGGCTGGCGCAGCGGTCTTGGCTCGTTCAAGAGACAAAGCGCCAGATCGGGTTTCCATCGAACAAAGACATCGACATGGAGGTCGATGAGTTTCTATCGGCTAAGGCTAACAAAGGAGATGGATCGGTTCGGAACGCTGTTCTGAAAGAGCTCAACAGACGGACTACTTGAGATATGAGTATTGCGGTCTCAATGGGATTACGTTATCCGTAGACTTGCTCGGGGCCAACCATATGTACTTGGAGATGCTTTTGACATTATGTTCGCTTTCATCACGGATGGAGCTAGTACTATACATAAGTGCAACGGTTTTTTAACAGTTTTAATTAATTGGTGACTTACCTTACTCTACTTGGTTAAACATTGGTAACTTGGAACTGGAAAAGGGGAGAATCGGTGGCTGCGAAACAATAAACCAGAAACAAAGGGTACTTGCAAGCACCCACTCCCTGGGAAGAAAGTACCCAAAGAAGAAAGGGGTTAGGCTACAAGTCAGGGTCAGAATCGGATTTGACTGCTTTAGCTCGGGCTTTTGGCAGTTTTCGAAGAACCCAGGTGCGAGGCCGACCTCGAATAGGTTCGACATTTGTCACTTCGCACTGACGCTTTGGGCCTGGAGGTTGGAGCTCCTCGTCTGCATTGTCGCCGTCATCGTCGTCCTCACGCTTGCGCTTCTTCGACTCGGGCTCAGACTCGGGCTCGGGCTCGGGCTCGTGCTCGGGCTCGTGCTCGGGCTCGGGCTGTGTTGGGGGCGGCTGCTTTTGCATGTCGACCAACATTCGCACCATGAACTTGGCGTCATACATGCCCTTGGTGAACTGCTCGGGGTTGACCAGCGGCGCCTCCTCGCCGCTCGCCCTCCAGGCCTCGAGATCGGCGGCCAGGAGGCGCGCCAGCACTTGCAGGTCTTCCTCGTCCAGCTCTTCCTTCCAGTGGTACTGCACCGACAGGAAGGCGGCGGTCGCATTGAGGGCGACGGCGGGGCTGTTGTTGCGGTTCGCGTCCTGCTGCCGGTACAGCTCCGCGACGGCGCGGGCGACGGCGACGTCCTCCTCGCGGATGTGGTCAGGCCCGTCGTCGTCCTTGTTCTTGTTGCTGTAGCTATTGCGGCCGTGGTGCCTATGCTTGTAGTCCCAGCCCGCGTCGCGGATCTCGCCGAGGCCGACGCTGCGGAAGGCGGGCTTGATGGCGGGCCGGTAGACCAGGAACTCGTAGTCGAACTCGGTGTCGTCCGAGACCAAGGCCATCTTGGTCTTGACGAGATCGGGCACGTGGAATACCATTGACGGATCCGAAATGGTCGACGCGGACTCGGACTCTTCCTTGTGGTTCAGCAGGGTGGTGTCCAGCATGGCCAGGCGCCCGTCCTCGGTCGTGTACTTCATGGCAACACCCATGCTGGGCGTCCACGAGGAGAAGGGCGAGTTGCCGGCGTGGCTGCCGGCCAGGTGGGCATTGACGACCTGCCGCAGGTTGGGGGTGTCGAACAGTCCGTAGTCCTCGCAGGCCGCGAACGCGTGGGGGACGACACCCTCGGCCGTGTTCAGTTTCTCGCTCACCTTGGCCCCACCACCACTGTTGGGCCGGATACCCCGGAACAAAAATCGGGGGTAGCCCGGCTGCGGCTTGGAGAACTTCTCAATGGCGGCCGCCCATTTCCGCCGCGTCCCGGTGGCGATGCCCGCGGCTGTGGCGCTGGCGGAGGCCGCTTTGGACACCCGGGAGTTGCGGGTCCGCCGGCCGACCTTGTTGGTGCCGGGGTCTACGTAGAAGGGCAGCTGGAGAGCCTCCAGCTCCGACTTCCTTGCCTTTCTGTTGCCTGACATGTTTGTTGTTTTGACTCGGCTCAAGAAGTTGTCGAATCCCTTCTACACAACGAGCTACGTTTGAAGGAGTACTGACGTGGGTGCTGATGTGGGTTTGCCATACCATATTTATATATCAGTCCCCTGAGTCTCCTTTCTCTTGATTTCTAGGTTGTTGTATCAAATAACAACGGTAATGTTACACGCCTTTATTGTGAAACAGTGCCTTTGTTAAAACAATAGTCATTCGTCGTCAGGGGGACTCTACCCATACTGGAGCTAGTGCCCGGAAAGGAACTTGACAGTCGTCATGGATCTAATCATGTTCATGTTATATCTGTGTGTGTCTTCCTCGACTGCTGATGCGGTGCCTCTGTACCAATATGGAGTCGTTTACTCAAGTACCTAATGTAGCTGTCCCGAATGTCTCAAAGATTTGAACGTCTTAGAGGCAGACGAGTTCTCAAGCGTCCTTTTCAAACTATGGTAATAACATATACGTTAGTAATCGACGCCTAGGTACTCTGTGAGGGATGGAATTGGAGATTACAGGTCCTGACAGGACAAAGCCAGGCTCGTCGTACTTTGATAGCCGAATTATCGTATGAGGCATGGTCTCATCTTGTATCGGGCTGTCCACCTGGTCATGGTCTGGCGTTTTGGTTTGATAGGAAGTCGAATTGCAAGGTTTAGGTTTCTGATGGAGGCGATGAGGGGCCTGGACCCGGCAGAAACTCTCTGCAGAGTGTCTAGATCGTGGATGGCGAAGCGAGTGGATTTGTACATCGAGATGAGAAACTCGAGGTAAAGTCGCTTTCAGGTCGACATAATGGCGAGAAATGGGCTTCTGCAGACTTTCGCATCCTGGCTGCCTTGGGTTTCTCTACAGTTCTTCGGTCGAACTCTTCCTCGCACTTCCAGTGATTACCCCAAGTAGATCTCATTCGTCCCCACAGTTCTTTGTCGTCGAATCGGACAGAACCACGTTGAAAACACAGTTCCGTAAGTTCATCAGGTCCTGAGTGGTCGGAAACGCAGGTTGCGCCTGTGAAGTGGCCGTTGCGGAACATGATATGCCGAGCACCAGCTTCGGTCCACACCATTTCGAGTATAGCTTCCCGAATTGGACTGGGGCTGCAGATCCGCAGTCATGGCATCGAGATCAGGGTAGCGTGAAGGGTACACGGCTCTCAGGCGCGCTGTCAATTTCGAGCCTAGGTGTTGGAGCGACATTGCTCTTGATCAATACAATTAATACAAATTTTCCGATTTGTTTCGGTCGTTTGTCCTTGGGTATTGTTCTGATGAAAATGACACTTGATACGCCTGGCTGGCTGACTGGTCTTTTAAGCTGAGATATGTATTTCTGCACGGACCTTCTTTCGCCCCCCTACCACCCCTTACACGATCGATATGCCCTTGACGCAACCCCCAATTGCGGCGTGAACCTATTATTATCCCGGGTGCTGTTCCTTTAATGCCCCCATTTGCTTGGCAGCAGCCTACTCTTTTCGTATTTCATCCCTGGGCCCTGTTTCCTGCCACGCCATTGCCACTCAGGGATTTGCGGCACGGTGACGGAAGAGCGGGTGGCCTTGGAAGTCATGGAGGCCTACGAGGCGGAGGCTGTGGCGGTCCCGCAGGCCAGCGAGATCCTGGGAGTTGATTACAAGATCCGTGAACAAACTCCAATAGCGAAGAAAAGAGGGGGGGGAAACACCGGTGCTAAGACGGGGGAAACAGGCAAATCCGACTCTCACTCCACACACAAGAAGGGCGAGCTGAAGCTCGACTGCGGCACCGCCAAGTACTCCATCCACGACGGCGACGAGAACGGGGCCGAGAGGGTGGACGTCCGAAACCCCCTGAACGAACAGGGCGGGGGGTCTGGTATAGAAGGATGTACATCTTCAGTTGAAGCGAAATGTATGTTTATGAGGTTTTTTATTTCCGATTGCCATCCGGTCAACTTCCATATTCCACTCTATTTTCAAGCAAATACAATTTTATTCGAGTAAAAATAGAAAGTGACAAAGGAAAGTTTGTCCCTAAAATTAGAGCATCGAAGAGGAATCCATCAAACGCCATGCCTTCTAAACCCGCCTTTTTACCACCCGACCCTACATAGTATATCTCCGGAAGATCCTACCGGTGACCCTTAGTATTCCAAAACCATGGCCCGGAAAGCCAAAGAAAGTTTCAGGCCCAAATATATTGCTGGGCTCAGGCTCCGGGACGCCATAGGTGAACTGATCAGCGAATGCCGGGTTGCGTGCGGGTTCGTTGTCGAGGAATGGTGACAGAGGAGGAAGTATGGATGCTTCGTCCACCGTTGGCGCCATAGAGTTTGTGTCAGTTGGCTGCTGTTCTTATGTACCACTACTGCCATGCGATCCCAACAGTTCCAACTCTCCAAAATCGATCCAGCATTGACGGCAACACGTATACCCCCGGCAGTGATCATTGCGTAGGTGTTCCGTGAGATGATTTATTCTTTTGATTTGTGTATTGCGACATCTCCAGTATAGGCGTCTGTCCTTTTTGAAGAACGGGCATGCAAATGGTTGGTTTTGGCCTTGAGGGTCGTTCAACTGGCTTGCCAGCTCGAGTTCAGCTGATGAGCTTTCTCCGTGATTGGTACCCGGTGCAGATGCCTTCTGTTTCCCACAAGATCGATGAGACTTCTTAGCCCTGGTCCCAATTTCCGGTGCTTTCCCTTTGCGCCGAGACTGTTGGCTCGTGGCATCCTCGAGTTCTTGGTCTCCAACCTCTTCGAAGGCACGAATAACTGCTGAGGAGTTGACTTGTTCTCGAGTCGATGCCAGCCAGGACGAGACCGCAGACCGTACGTTGCTGTCGATGGGCAAAGGTGAAGTTTCCTCGAAAGAACAGTTGCTCACACTCTCGCTTTCGGCAGAAAGGCATGAATGGATGGCCGTTTCGAGGTTGGGTTCAAGCTTAACCGTACTTTGTGGTATTATATCCTCGCACCGTTGCGAAGTTGAACCTTCTGTCGGCAGGCGTTCTGACGGGTCTTCGCCCATCTCATGAAGGACGCTACCCGGAGCATCTGGGATGTGCGGGTCCCCGGAACCATCAATGTTACGTTGAATTTCCTCCTTGGCGTTGATAGCGATCGATCGGTCAACGAGGGTTAAGCCATAAGTTGGCGGGTTCTCGTCCTTGATGGAAGAATCAAGCTGCGAGCTTGGCTTTACCGATGCTTCGGATGCTGGCTGCTCCGCGCTGTCCTTCATAGTGCCAGTGCCTTTGGCACCACTCATGTTGGACCCCTGTTCAATGCTCGAGTCCTGCTTAGGCACTGAGGATCGACGTGAAGATCGATCACCTCTTATTTTGGCCGGGACGCAAAAGCGACATCGATCATGACCGCAACCATGACAAGAATTGATTTTAATTATCATACCAGGCTTAGCACATTGGCACTGGACATTATTAGTTAGTAAATGTACAATATTTCGGTAAATATTTTTTAACTTATTCTTACACACTGCCACACCCATACGCAATTGAGCTTCCGCCTCATTATGAAATGGTATATCCCAGCCGTGGCAGAATATGTATGATAAGTCACATATTCGAGATTCCACGGGACTGAAGTGAAGCTTGATTGATATCGGATACGGGACTCTGATTCGGGATAGTTAATTCAGCTTTGCTCTTGTTTCCGCCTTGATACAGTTCAGGACGAGGAGCCACGCCTGAATAGAAATGGAGAAACAAGCCGAGAAAAGGCAGGAAGAGGAATAGTGCCCAGGTACGGATGACGAATGCAAAGAAGAAAACGTCATTGAATCTAATATACGTCAATACAAGTTTTAGTAAACGTGAGAGAAGAATCCATTCTGCCTTCATTGCTTAATTGTCATTCAACAAGTTTGGATATGCAGCGATTGATCGTGAACGCGATTATGTTGATTGAACTTCTGGAAGCACAGCGGTACCTGAATTTCCATATCTGCACAGTCGGTAGCAATGTATCTGTACTTGGAGACAGTCTGGGAAAGACCTGTGCCTCTGTACGACATAAACACAGTGCTAGCGGTAATATTTCTACAGTAGAGCGATCACGCTCGCGATGTCTTATACGATCGCAGTTTAGTCCTTCCACGACAATACCACATTTCGCTTTACTTTGGCAGAATTTACTAAGACAGTATAAAGTGTCGAAGACCATAGTGTATCATTTCCATTAAATTGTCAAGTTCTTTAAACCGTATATATATATGTGCTTAATGCGAGTTCTGTTAAGCTACATTAAAGCCGTTAATAGATACTAAAAGCGGTAGTTCTCACTATTGAACGACTGCGCGTATCTATTGAGAGGTAGAAAACTTCATTCAACTCAAGGTACGATTCTATGGCGTGCTAACCTGTACTTTCATGCGGGTGCTCAGGTCATGAGCGTAGGCCAAAATCGAAGAACTCCACATGCAAGAAGAACACCGCGACTGCGGGCAGGTGGCCGTTCCCAAATGACCGATTCCAAGGTTTGTGAACTTCATAAGAATAAGAATAATAAAACGTTGGATATGAGACTAATTGGACTTCCAGAAAACATCTCAAACTGCCGATCCGGTTCTCACTAGCTCCGTTAGCGATGCGCGACAGAGTCAGGGCAACCTCGCGGGCGTTGGTGCATGGTGCGATAACCAAGGGCCTGCGGTCGAGGAACCATGGCTGCTGCACGAGGAATGGGCCATCGAGATTTTTGAAGAGAGTAGCCGCCCAAAGGAGGGAAAGGAAGGTGCTTAAAAGGCTCATTCCAAAAGCAGAGACCGCAGTACGGCCGAGCCCCTTAAATCTAGCTCGATTGCGCCGCCCCTATGTTTCCCGCGTCGCAAAAAGGCAAGGCCAAGGGTCGGAAAGCGAATTGTCGAAGTCGAAATAGAGCTTGAATCGTTCTTTCTGAATCAGTCGGGGAATTCTGGCCCAATGGCATGTGACGGGCTGGAGATAGTTCGCTTGAGGAATGCGATTGAGCCATGAATCGGGTCGGGCTATGGCCCACTGTTCCGTTCAACGACGTCACAACCGTCGTCAGCATAAGCCAGGGCGGCGGCGGCGGCAACACTAGCTCGGAGAGCCTCAGATTTGATTGATGTATCCACTCCCAGAGGATCCTTTTTCGCAATGTGAAACTTCATATATAAGAAAGAGTCGCGTGCCAGATAACCTGATCGTTACATAATTATCTTGCTGTCGCGTTTTGTCAAAGTCCCAGTAGATCAGGCGAGATTCCACACATTCAATTATGCCAGCCACAGCTGGCAAACCCCAACCAAAGAGCCAGTTAGTTACTGTGCAACGGGAGACCGATCTCTCCCTTCTTTATCGCGTCCTCCGGACCGTCATCAAACCGTTGCGGCCGCGTCTCGTCAAGCCCGGAAAACCACAGCCAGCCGGGAGCCCCCGTTTGGCCGATTATCCCAAGCACAAGAATGGTTGCAAGATCGTAGAGCGGTGCCATGAGTCCACCGACGTGTGGCTTTACGATTTCGTGCCTGAGACCTCCTCATCGTTCGTCAGAAAACAGGGGCCGGGACCGCTACACAATGTGTACTATTTCGCCGGTGGCGGGTTCCAGAGCCCACCATCGGGCCAACACTGGAGCTTTGTGGGTAAAATCGCCAGCAGTCTCGCCGGCACCCACAGGTTTACCATCGTGAGCTACCCGCTGGCCCCCAACAGCCCCGCGAGTGAGTCGCTGCCCGTGCTGCGCCGACTGCTGGCCAGGCTCATCAGCGAATCTGCGACGGCCGGGAAGAAAGTGGTGCTGATGGGTGATTCGGCGGGTGCCAACGTCGCACTGAGCCTGGGGTTCTGGTGGGCCACGCATCTGTCCAAGACCATCGACGCATATTCGCGAAAAACATCATTCGGTCTGGGCCCAATCGAAACAGGAAAGCCTCTGGATCTGGAGGCGGATATGACAAAGCTGCGCTCAATACTGGAGAGCATCGTGGTCATCTCGCCAGCGGCCGATCTGCGAAACTCGAATTCGCAGATGGCCGCAGTTGACCAGCACGATCCGCTTCTGGGAGCCGAGTACACGGGCTCGGTGGCCGAAGCGTGGACAGCCTCTCCCCCGGGAGAACTGGATACGGGGATCAACGCTGATGACCCTCACGTGTCTCCTGCCCTGAATAGTGATGTGAATTACAGGGCAATGGTGCTCCAGAAGATCCACGTGTATGGCATCTATGGAACGCATGATGTCCTGGCCCCAGACACAGATGTACTGAGAGAGAAGTGCGAGAAGCATGGAGTTCGGGGCAGCTGGATGATATGGGAAGGACAGATGCATTGCTTTCCTCTAGCTGGAATATACGGCATGGAGGAAGGGGTCAAGGGCATGGGGTGGTTGATCAGGATCATGAGGGAGGAAACAAAGATAGAACACAACCACATCAACGGCGATAAACCTTTGACACAACTCCGGCCACGGCTGTCGTCTCGTGGTAGGAGGATTACTGAATAGCTCGGTTGGCGACTTGGTTTGTTAGGTTTCCTTCCACCTTAATGTATAATGGCTAGAACAACGCAACCTTGCTGATCTGCTTTAAAAAGCAGGTCGAATTTCGTTTCATCGTGAAAATTGTAGCGTAAACAATGGGCTGAATCCTTCCGGTGGACCCAGAAGGGTTTGCATGCACTGTGAGATGCAGTTGTCGCGCCTCTACAGCTTGCCAGCCGCCTTCATCGCCTTCTCTCCATCAACGAGGACACACCAGCCCTCGCTGCCCCTGCCGCCGTCTCCTGCGACGACCTCGCCACCATAGCCATCCTCGCCTTTGGAGTAGGCGAATTTGAGCACCTCGTCGTCAAAGGTCCCAGGCTGCAACCACACAGCGGGGATGCCCAGCTCCTTGGCCTCCTTGAGCACCTTCAGCGTGGCCGCCGGGGGTGTGATGATGGACACCGACGTTTCCTTGGGATGCGGCAATGCCGAAAGGGTTGGGACTGTGGTATAGTCCTTGCCCGATACTGCAATAGAACTGCTGCCCGGGTTGATGGGCGTGGCTGGGATAGAGTGGGCGATATACCAAGCAAAGACTGATTAATTAGATTAGCATGGCTGGTGAATCTTGTTCTAGCGCGGGTACTAAAGGACACATAGCCAAGCACAATTTCGCCAAATGGTAACGAGTTGAGATGAGGTATAGTCATATGGGACGAATGGCTTACTCTTGTGTCCGAACTTGGCTGGGTTTGAACTTGCTCCAACCACTGAAAAGTGCGGCGAGGAGAAGAAGGCTTTGGCTGTAGCTTCGGTGGTCATCTTGATAACTCTACTTGACATTGAGCAATTGGATATATTTGCACGATTTATATGATGAAAGGATGGGAGTAATGGGATGGATTCGGATGGAATGGGATGAGAGGTTTTCATTCAAGAGGGAGGTTCCTTGTTCGCACGTATCCTAAAGCTCTAGTAGGCTGTGCCTAAGCCCCGGCCGTTTGGTGTTTCCGGGGCAAGCTTCCTAAGAGGGCATTTCCCTCAACCCCGCATTCTTATTGGATGGCTGCTTCCGTTCCCCAGGCTTGGCCTCGGTCCTGCGATCGGATTTCGTCTCGGCTGCGAGGTCTCATCGTCTATGGGGCACGGCAAGATATAGCTATATATTCATATGCCTGCTTTCGTAGAACTGTGTACAGAAGATAGCAAGTAGAGAACCAGACAGTATCGCTGCCACAATTCTATCTTCACCGTAGCCCGACGACCTGTCGTGACGTTTCAAAAATGTCCGCATTTGCGTAAGTCATCCAGCAACATGTCGCACTCAGTTCTGCCAAGTCGCTAAAAAGAAACCAGGAAATCAACGTTCTCGGCAAAATCATACGCTGCATTCCGGCCTTCATACCCACCCGTTCTCTATCGGGCCATCCTGGCATATCATCAACTCCCGACACCCGCCGGCGCCTTGCTAGATTTGGGCTGCGGCCATGGCCTCATTTCGCGGGAGCTCAGCCCCCATTTCACCTCCGTAACCGCTGTCGACCCCTCGGCCGGCATGGTTGCCCAGGCCAAGAAGACGACGACCAGCGCAAACATCCAGTTCCGGCAAGGTAACGCCGAAGACCTGTCTTTCGTAGGGGACAAGTCGCTTGATATGGTGGTGGCCGGCCAGGCTGCCCATTGGTTTGACTACGCACGCGTCTGGCCGAACCTGGCCCGCACCCTCAAGCCCGGTGGCACCGTGGCCTTCTTCGGCTACAAGGACAACGTGCTGCTGGGCTACGAGCAGGCCACCGATATCATGGAGTCGTTCATCTATGGTTTCGGCGAGGTGGCACCCGGCGTCGAGGGCATGGGGCGCTTCTGGGAGCCCGGCCGGAAAATACTACGGAACTTACTGCGCGAGGTCGTCCCGGCCGAGGCCGACTTTACCGACGTGCAGAGGCAATTGCATGAGCCGGGGCAGCAGGACCAGAGCGAGGAGATCGCGTGGCAGACAAACAAGATGAAACTCGGCGCCATTGAGGCGTACACTCGCACATTCAGCTGCTACAACTCGTGGAAAGACGCTTACCCGGACGTCAAGAGTCGGGCAGAGGGCGGAGAGGGTGACGTGGTGGACGTTATGTGGGACCACATGCTTGATTCTGTGCCGGAGTGGAAGGCGATGGGAGACGGATGGAAGGAAGCTGAAGTGGTGTCGGATTGGGGAACGTATCTACTGATGGCGAGGAGAGGATGATGTGTTGTTTAGATGAAAATATCTTAGATATATTGTTTTGCAAAGCCTATGTAGATGTTAACTACAATGCAGGGACCGTTGTTGACCCGTATCAATGTAATGCAAGTGCGGGGAGTGGTATTCCATGAATCGAGCTGTGTTTTTGAAACGGTACCTTGGAACAGCAGACCGACTACATTCCATCTAATGTTTTACACTGGTGATTCGGCAGACCCTTTGCGAAGCCGACACAAAAAAATGACACGTCCTGTGAAGCTGCTTCAGCAGCAGTCACCAATCAGTCTCACCCATCGGTCTCAAACTATCAGGTAGTAGTTCGTGGGGCTACTCAGCTGGAACTATTTCACCGCCGCTTGCCGCTTGAGGACAAGAAGCCAGCGTTGTCCGTTTGGTTGCCGTGACGATGGGGTGCAGTGGGAGTAGTCGGGCGCTGAGTTGGTCGCACCCCACTGCAATCTGGACGCATTGAAATTGGCACAGACCAGTAAATGCCAATGGACCACCCTCTGATAGGGAGAACCAAAGAAAACCAGTCTGATCAGTTGTTTCACTGTTTGGATTCCTCCCTTTACTGTTTCTCTCCTCCTAGAAATCCCATCACCAAGTCCAAATTACTGTTTGGCCAGAATTCATCTTCTCAAACCGCCCTATTTCCCACGAGAAATACCTCAACCGACAGAATGGTAAGTTTACAATCCCCCTATGCCCCTCAAAACCACCCCACCACACCACACGGCATGCTGTGGTGTAAGGGACTTGTTGTTACCCGGCCGGCCTGCGAAAAGTAAACACCGCCTACCTGTTCGACAAAGAAAAAACGACCAGTCGGTGCATTCCCTCGCAACCCCGACCGAGCGACAGATGAGGCCATGCAAAGCAAGAAAAAAGACGGCCAGAATCCCTGCTTTTAGCGCCCCAGCGATGCCGTCAGAAGCAACCAGTCAGCGCCATCAAGCCCATTCGACTCCCTACAATTGCACTGGGAAAACTTTCCGCGGTTGTTGTTGGCCCGGCTGCAATTCTATTTGCCTGTATGCCGTCTTTCGATGAACCCACCACTTGCCAATACATCTAATTGATTGCATTGTCTTACGATCGCTATTTCCTCATCCGTGCCAGGAACATCAATCGCTACAAGCCAATTTTCCATTTTCTTGCTGCATCAGTTTTCGCATCCGCGGATTTTACCAGACAACGACAACAACAAGTCCCTACGCGCGCATCTCACACTTCGCCGGTGTAAACAAAACCATCACCCAAAATGGCAGCTAATGAAGGAGGACAGGCTTCTACCAACTACAAGGAGGCTTTCTCCCTGTTCGATAAGCGCGGTAACGGTCGTGTCCAGCTCGACAGCTTAGGCGACCTGCTCCGGGCCTGTGGTCAGAACCCGACTCTGACAGAGATCCGCGACCTGGAGAAGAATGTTGGTGGTGACTGTAAGTAACACCATCACGTACCCATGTTCGCCAGCTCCATTTTCGAGCTGCGACCGTCTCTGTGGCCATTTGCACAACTACGACGACAACGCATCGATCGCGAGATATTGCAACACGCGTCTACAAGATACATCAACTAACAGCAAGTTTGAACAACAGTTGACTTCGAGACATTCCAGCGCGTCCTGAACCGGCCGGGCGGTTTCCGCGACCCAGGCGAGCCCGACGAGTACTGCCGCGGTTTCCAAGTATTCGACAAGGACATGACGGGCTTCATCGGTGTTGGTCAGCTCAAGTACATCCTGACGAACCTGGGCGAGAAGATGACGGACGAGGAGGTCGACGAGCTGCTGAAGGCCGTTGACACCAGCTCCGGACAGGTCAACTACACTGGTAAGTCGCACACATGCCTTTCCCCAATTTCTGGGGTATAAATGCTGATGATATGCAGACCTTGTGCGGACCATCCTGGCCAACTAGGGTCGGATCTCGTGACGAAGGGGCGCCGAAATGCGTTGGGAGTTGTGGGTGATTGGATCATCTTTTGTTTTTACTGCACCGAAGCCCAGAATCAGGCATTGCAGGAATTTGCATGGCTGGGGGAAATGACATGGCGTTTGCTCATTGATTGAATCACGGAATTACGTATGTATTGATTTAAGGGGGAACTCGCTCCTGGTTCCTCTCTCGGATAGATAATCATTGAAGGACACATGGCACGGGATAATGCGCTTGTGAATCCCTACCCATACAAAAATGGTCTCTCTGGTGTTCTATGTCCGTTTGTTGTGTGTGGGTGTATGTGTGTTTGCGTAGGTACTTGTCTACAGCCAGTCAAGTTGTGTAACATTGGATGTTACTGTAGAAGACTCTGGCGACCGCCGCGGTGACGACTCGCCAAGCAAGCAATCAGTCCCACATCACCTCGAGTGCCCGGTTGCTTTGGTGCTTTGGTGCACCGATGCTTCAGATCCATTAAGTGACGGGCTTGACTGCAAACAACGCCCTTGCCGGGATCTAGCTCCCTCAGATGTGCTCTTGGATACAGCTTTGGGCTGAAATCACTGGTCGCCCACCGCCCAGGAACGACGCCCCAAGTCAAGCGCCCCTCTCTAAAGCTGACAGTACAGTGGGCAGCGTGTGTGACGGGGAAAGGGGTCTAACATGTCAAGTGGTGTAAGGAAGAATAGACCGGGTTTTCGTACCTACCTCGATACTCTTTTATCTTTTAAACTTAATAGAAAATTAACGAACAGAAGAAGAAAATTAAAAAATTTATTAAGTATTTCTAAAAATTTAGATTATTTTTTATACATTTTTATAGATTATGTTTCCTTATATTTAAGTTTTTAAAAGAACTCTTACTTAGGCTGGGGTGAAGCTGTTAGAACTAGAAAGGTGCCAATTTTCGTTTACACCACTTGCATGTACGGTCTGGTACATAGGTCAAGACTCTAGCCTGGCTGGCAAGAATCAGAGGTATTTGTACAGCATTACTGTGGGCCATACGCCTGTCCTTGTTCTGTAGCTTCTGTGGACCATCACTCGCCAAGCCACTGCGAGAACAAACCGGCCAAATCCAACAGATCGAGACGCTATTATTCCAGTTAAACGATTATTACAGCAGGCAATAGTTATAATATATACCTAATGCTTATACCAGACCGGAATAAGAGTAGGAGAATATAGGTTTATTCCGATTACTCTACTATCGTAATAGAGAGTAAGTAGAATAATTAACGTGTATAGGTTGTTATTACCTATGGGCAGTGTACAGTTTATTCCAGCAGACGCTTGTCGTATAGCATTATGATTATCTTGGTTGGATGTATCAGGTGTACATTATCTACATTATCTGTATCCGACTTGCATGTATCCAAAACCAGGCCAAACAGCCCCTCCTCTCCCGGAAGGCTACCCTAACGTCCTTGGTTCGGCCTTTCAATTGTTTCGGCTAGCTTCCACACCCACCTCGCATTACAATCGCCCTGCCGCTCGCTTACCTCGTCAGCCCTTTGTTACCCCGCGCCGCGCCTACTAATACTCTTACTCGACAACCAAAGCCCACCACCCGACCAGCCAGCAGCCCCCCGCCCATACCGCTCTTCCGCCGTGCATCAAAGTACCGTAGAAATTGTTTAAGCTCGAGGTAAGTGACTGCAAGTACGTACTGTATCTGAAAGGACAGGACATCAATTTGGTAGCTTCCAGCTTGTCTGACCCAAAAACCGCAACGGCAACTACCCACCCCCCACTAAACCTGCATTTTCTGGGTGCCGGCTGACGTTTGCCATTGGAACCGGCTGCAGCTGAAGACTGCCCCCATTGGACTCTGTCTCACATGAAGAAGCCAGAAAAGTAGCTACCAGCCCAGTTGCATAGAACCCAAAGAGCACGAGACGACTCTGGCTTCCACTACAAGAAGAGGCTTCAGTCTCCTCCTCCTTACCTCCCTCCTTGTCCTCCTTGCCTCCATAACCTTCAATCTGGCTTCCTCACGCGCCGCCTCCCGTCTCACTTCCCACCTGAACCATTTGCGATTCAGGCCCCCCGTCACTAGCAGATACACAACACTCACCCCGAGCCGGTCCATCATGTCTGCCTCGATGGCTCCAGACAAGTACAAGAACCCACCCCAGGCCCCGCCGACCTTCACCGGCACCAAGGACTCCATTGCCAGCCAGGCCAAGGCGCTGTGCGACACAACGCGCAGCGTCCTGGACAAGGTCGTGGCTCAAGTCCCGGTGGAAAAGGCCACATTTGCCTCCGTCTTGAAGCCCATGGCCGAGGACGAGGACCAGTCTGCACTCAATGGCCGCATCTTGGGCTTTTACCAGTACGTATCCGCCGATGCGGATCTGCGGAATGCTTCCACCGAAGCAGAGAAGATAATGGATGACTTTGCTATCGAGTGCAACATGCGCGATGATGTCTTCCAGCTGGTCGACGCCGTTTTCAAGAACATCAAGTCCGAGTCAAACCTCGACTCAGAGAGTCTTCGGCTGCTAGAGAAGGAGCACAAGAACTACATCAAGAACGGGCTGGGACTGCCGAAAGGTCCCCAGCGTGATCGCTTCAAGGAGATCAAGAAGCGTCTCAGCCAGATCAGCATCCAGTTCCAGAAGAACCTGAACGAGGAGAACGGCGGTGTGTGGTTCACGAAGGAGGAGCTGGACGGCGTGCCTGCTGACGTCATTGAGGGCCTCGAAAAGGGTACTGGCGAGAATGAGGGCAAGGTCCGCCTCAGCTTTAAGTACCCTGACCTGTTCCCGACGCTCAAGTTCGCCAAGAACCCGGAGACAAGGCGCAAGGTCTTTATTGCCAATGAGAACAAGGTCAACGATAACTTGCCTCTGTTTAAGGAGACGATTGTTCTGCGTGATGAGGCCGCTCGCATGCTGGGGTACCCCAACCATGCTGCTCTGCGTATCGAGGATAAGATGGCCAAGACGACTGATACCGTCAACACGTTCCTCTCGGATCTGCGACAACGTCTGACTGCTGGCGGTGAGAAGGAGCGAAAGCATCTGCTTGAACTCAAGAAGAAGGATGAGGAGTCCCGAGGTCTGAAGCCGGATGGCAAATACTACCTCTGGGATCACCGATACTATGATCGCATGATGATTGAGCAGGAGTACAGCATTGACGAGACAAAGATTGCGGAGTACTTTCCTCTTCAAAATACTGTAAAGGGAATGCTGAAGACCTTCGAGGAGCTTTTCGGCCTGGCCTTTGTTGAGCTCAGCAAGGAAGAACGCGCCAAGATTTCACCGACTGGTAAGGCGGAGGACATTGTTTGGCACGAGGACGTCACCGTCTACTCAGTTTGGAATGACGACTCCGAAGGTAACGGCTTCGTGGGCTACCTGTACCTCGACCTGCACCCACGACAGGGCAAGTATGGCCACGCCGCCAACTTCAACTTGCAGCCTGGTTTCGTCCAGACCAATGGATCGCGCCACTACCCTGCGACAGCCCTGGTATGCAATTTCTCTAAGCCAACTCCCACAAAGCCTTCCCTCCTCAAGCACGACGAAGTCACTACGCTCTTCCACGAACTCGGCCACGGAATCCACGATTTGGCGGGTCGCACCAAGTATGCCCGATTTCACGGAACTTCGACGGTCAGGGACTTTGTGGAGGCGCCTTCGCAAATGCTTGAAAACTGGTGCTGGACTCCTAGCCAGATCAAAGCACTATCAAGTCATTACGAGACGGGCCAGCCCATTCCCGACGACTTGATCAAGAAGCAGATCGCGACGAAGCACGTCAACGACGCGCTGTTCAACCTGCGACAGCTGCACTTTGGTATCTACGACATGAAGGTTCACGCACCCGAAAACCACGAGACGATTGAGAAAATGGACCTCACGGAGCTCTACAACAAGCTACGAGCCGAGCTCTGTGGATTCGCCGGCCCCGAGACATTTGGCGAAGGGTAGTAAGTTTAAACTCCCCATGATCTAGTGGTTGTGCTTCTCTTCTGTGAGTTTACTGACTTTATTGTAGCAACTGGGGTAGTGGCCAAGCAACCTTTGGCCATCTGATTGGCGGCTATGACGCTGGTTACTACGGCTACCTCTCATCCGAAGTGTACAGTTCCGACATGTTCCACACCGTTTTCAAGAAGAACCCCATGGACGGTAAGGAGGGGCGGCGTTATAGACACACCGTACTGGAGAAGGGTGGCAGCCAGGATGAGATGACCACCCTTGAACAGTTCCTCGGACGGAAGCCCAGCACAGAGGCCTTCTACCGTGAGCTTGGGTTGCAGGCGTGAGGTAACTCCTTATGTATATAGAGCATGCATCAGGGCCAGAGTCCATTTGGCCTGCTCTCCTAAGGCGTCACACAAGCATTCATGCTACCCCAGTAAATCCCCAGACTTGGTAATATCATTAAGGGGGAGCTTACAGGGCTGCGGACAGGAAATACAAAGAAGCCAAGAAACAATCGCAGCTTTCGATACAAACATGAATATAATATATTAAACCACTGGTAGTCCTTGACAAATGAGATAACCTTAGCAAAGTGGAATGAGAAACAATTTATGTCTAAGTAGCCATCCATTCTGTAATTTATATGTAAGTATATATATGTAGTTACCTCAGGGTGTTATCCGGTCGCCTACTAATTCTCGGTCTTATAGTTACTCTTTAATAGAATTTATAAATTAAACAGGGTGCTTCAGATATAATATTTCTAGTTAGATATTCTTTGCCCGCAGTAGTATTACGACATGACTTGCTTGGTCCTCTAGATGATAGGAGATTGAGGCGGTCAGGCCGGCAGTAGTGCTTGAGCCAATATACTCAGTTTGATCTTTGGGCGGGGAGCTGGTGGAGTTTGTCTTGTTTAGTCACTGAGATGCGCTCGAGCTAGGGCGGGGCCCCACTGCGTTCCGGGCGCCCTTTAAAGTCGCCAGAAAGTAAACAAACGCGATCCCGGTCGGACCAATCGCAGTCGCGTCTTTCAATTCCTTAATCGATTTCCAATTGTGCGCATCCCACTTTGTTTGAACGTACCTGGACCTGTAACCCGGTAGCGCCTGTCTAGACAGAACAAACAAGTCCTTCCGACTATCACGGCTTTTTGATCGCTTCTCGAATAACAAATAAGCAACAATTCTTGTTACCCCAAGTATCTTGCAGACTCTTTTTGCATCACACACAGCCTTACCTTGGAGCCTCGTCATTAATATCAATTCACAACGCCCAGCGCGAAAAAAAGCAGCCCTTTCCGTCGATACGAGACGCGACTACTAACCGCGAGCATGGACGACGGCGAGGTTCCCGATCATTACTACACTTTCGAGGGTCGCTTGGCCTCCTTCCAATCTTCACAGCCCGTAACGGGCAGGAAACGAGGGCCGAAAACTCTCGCATGGCCGCATAGGGGATTGGACGAGAATCTGGTAAGTTTATCCTCCAGGCGCACAAGAGAGGAGGGGCATGGAGGCAACCACACAGTACAACCATGAACGCTGACATTCGACGTTTCCCTAGCTTGCGAGAGCCGGCTTCTACTTCGAACCTACCGCCGATAAGCCCGATAATGTTGTGTGTTATCTATGCCACGCGCGCATAGGAGGCTGGGAAGATGACGACAGCCCCATCGAGGAGCATTTGCGCCTGTCGCCACGTTGCGGCTGGGCCATTGTCACGGCCATCGAGGCCGGGCTCGGCGACTACAACATGGACGACCCGAGCCATCCCAGCATGATGGAGGCGAGGAAAGCAACATTTGCGAAGAGGTGGCCGCATGAGGGGAAGCGGGCTTGGAAATGCAAGACGAAGCAGGTGCGTTTGTTTTCCACCAGAGCTGGTCGGGCTGAAACGCGTCTTCTGATTGCCTCTTACTGACTTGGCAACAGATGGTCGACGCCGGTTGGAAATACACGCCCACGATCGATTCCGACGACATGGCGACTTGTACCTACTGCCAACTCGCTCTGGACGGGTGGGAGCCCGCCGATAAGCCCATGTAAGGCTGGACACACCTGTTGCTACTGGGAGGTGATCGCTAATGTATCGCGACAGGAATGAACACTATAGGCGCTCACCAGAGTGTCCGTTTTTCAGACTAATAGACCAGTACCAGCAAGGTCCTCTGAAAAAGACAGCCCGCGGCAAAGGAACCAGGACCTCCAAAGCCTCGAGGCTATCAGTACAGTCTGTTGCCACCTATGCCTCCGAAGCACCATCCACTCTCCCCGACTACGAAGATAGTGTCATGACAACCACGTCAGTAGTCACAGCGGGTGGGACCAAAAAGACAAGGGCAAAGAAGGCTACGACCACCCGGGCCAAGAAGGGTCGGGGGAAGAAAGAGGAACCTATTGAGGTTCTAGAAGACCCGCCCGAGGACGAATTACCTCCCCCTCCACCTAAGCCGACCCGCGGCCGGAAGCGAGCTTCTGATTCGCTGGACGACTCGGTGATGACCACTGCCGAGGCACCAGCCCCTAAGAAGCGAGCGACCCGTGCCCGCCAGAGCAATAATGTGGACGCGTCTGTTATTGAGTCCAGTGCCGATCAAAGCATGGTCGATTCATTCCCTGCACCCCCAGCAAAGACCACACAGAAGAAGCCGCGAGCATCAAGAGCTAAAAACACGCGGAAAATGTCTACTGCCTCCACTGCCTCCGCCGTGTCGATACCTGACGAAGCGGCGATTCCCGACGACGAGGAAATCGATCGTCAACTGCAGGCGGACTTGGATAGACAATTATCGGAGGACGAAGGTATTGCTGCAGACTCTGACTCAGAGCGCCGAAAGGCTCCAGTAGCTAAGGGGAAGTCTAAGGCTAAGAAGGCAGCGTCGAAGAAGATGAGCACGGGTAGCAACAGGGAGCCCCTTGGCGACCACGCCATGTTTGACCCTACGCCAGTGGAAGTCAATGATGCTGATGTTTCTGCCGAGCTGCAGGCCATGCGGGATAATATGGAAGCTGAAGCCTCGACCCTGCAAGTGCCCAAGAAGGGTCGCAAGGCGGCTGGCACTACCAGAAAGGTCTCGAAGCAGACGAAAACACAGAAGGCGAAGCAAGCAGCTCTCGAAGCTGAAGCTCAAGCCGAGCAGGAGCAGGATCTGGAACTAGAAGCCGCGCCAGTACCAGCCCGAGTTGCTGCTCCTAAAACCATCCCTGCTCCGGCTCAACCCATGTCAGACGACGAGTTGAGCTTCAACGCGACTGTGCTCACCACTGCCTCGGCACCTGCTAAGAAGCGTGGCCGACCCAAGAAGAACAGCACACAGCCCCCACCAGCCGTGGAAGAACCCAAGCCAGAGCCTCCCCTTAAAGCACCGACGCATGTCGATTTCTCGGACGAAGTCCAAATGTCTTCCACGCCAAGGCCTGCTCCGAGACCTGCTCCGAGACCTGCTCCGAGACCTGCTGTAGAGCCGACTCCTGAAAGGGCCATTTCACCCTCCCCTGCTCCCCCAGAAATCAGTGAGACTCCAGCAACGCCAAAATCTGCCATCTCCCCGGCCCCTTCTGCGAGGCAGTCTGCTCTGTCTCCTTCTCAATCACCCCAAGCCTCCGACGAGGAGAACCAACCTCCGTCATCGAAGCCTTCCAACACGGCCAACTCTAGTCGTGTAGCATTGGAGCCGGTCGCGTCAACCCCTGCGCCCTCGTCGCCGTCCAAACGAAACGCTAATGTTCTCCACGGACTCGAGAGCACGCATCCGTGGACGGCAGTAGATATTGATGAGGTGTTCGAGAATCTGAACAAGGAGAACATCAATCCCTCTTCGCTGCTTCAGAAAGGCGCCCAGCTCACCACACCGGAGAGGAAGATGACGGTCGAGGAGTGGATCAACCACAACGCCGGCCTGGCAGAAGATCGCCTCAATTGCGAGTGTGAGGCCATGGTGAGCAAGTTCGAGCAGGAAGGCGGACGGGCCATGAGAGTGCTGGAGGAGCTGGTTACAGAATGAGAGGGCGTCCCACGTCGGATACTCGTCACGCCTTTAAGAATTTATGACCACCCACTTATGTGTTTAGGCGAAGGCGTTTTTGGGAGGTTTGGGCAGCAGCAGCGCCATAGGGCATGGCTAGAGTTGGTATACGATAACGAAAGTCTATCTGTGTGGGTTCTATACTGAGGGCTATCCTTTTTGGCGTTTGGCTGAATGGGTTGACCGGTTGGTAGCATGTTCGGAACTGTGTGTATAAAAGAACAGAGATCACGATCAGGTTAATGACATGGGTTCTATGCTTCTGGTCTTTCTATTGTTTCCTGCACCAATGTGAGCTTTTATATGTAGATGCCAAAAGCCCGAGTATATGTCCCAGTGGTTTGTCCAAGTATATTGACAATGGGTTCAAAACAGGGCTGGTGTACTGGATCAATTGTGTGAGTCAAGTAAAGATGTACCAGGTTTAACCACGACGATACCATTCTGGATCCGCTGCGAGACAATAAAACATGGCCATTATGTTTTGTTGGGCTCGCTGATGACTCTCCATCCTGTCACTGCAGTGATCACCAAATTGATTATGGAAGGAGCTAGAGCATATCTCACCCAAGCTCTCTTTCGTCTTTTCCCACTTCTGTGCCCGTAATAGGACGAAAACAACAAGCCAGCTGGAACGCAAGGCATCTTTCTTCATCTTTAGTTCATCGGAACTTGGGACGAAAGCCTGTCTACACATCTACCAGTTCGTGCGTAAGGAACTTTTTATTCCTCCAGTACCGTTCGGAAATACGCTCTACACACAAGTTGTCCTGGACAGACTAACGCAGCTCTACCTCAAGCAAGCACCACCTACCTTACCGTAACTCTCAAGGTAAAAGAAAGCCGCCAGTCTCTCACAAAGCGGTGGTCATCTCAAGGGAGATAGGTAACTTCCTGAGCTTCATCAGATCTTCGCATCCGGTCATTTTGAGACATCATCCTTATCCGCCAGACTACATCATTTAACAACAAGATGAACGGCGACGGCGAGACCCTCAGCCCCTGCTGCACCACCGGCCACCTCCACGAGGGTGAGCCGACTGGTACCTACCGTTACATCAATGGCTGTATGTGAACCCACTGAACCTTACCCAGTCCCCCATCCCCAGGCAACCACCGTAGTATTCGCTTGCCCCTTTCTCTTTCCCTTCCCTCGGTGGCCATATTTACACCGTCCTCCCCCACTCGGAAACATGTCTCGAGAGACGAAGATGACGGCGACGACAGCTAACTGACTAACCACGTGCCCCCTCCCCAGCCCAGGTGTACTTCAAGGGACCACCCAACGGCAGCGCCGAGAATGCCGTGCTCCTCTTCACCGACGCCATGGGCCACGGCTACCTCAACAACCGCCTACTGGCCGACAACTTCGCCGCCAACGGCTTCTTCGTCGTGATGCCGGACCTGTTCCACGGCGATCCCATTCCCGACATCCCGAGCGCCGGCTTCGATGCCCACAAGTGGCGTATGTTGCTTGGTTTCACCTCTTCTCTCTCTCTCTCTCCTATTCCTCCTAAATGAATAATAGCAGGCACTAACGTCATCATCATCATCATCATCAGTGCGCAACCACGGCTCCCAGCAGACGGAGCCCATCGTCCGCGCCGTCATCGAGGAGATGCGCAACCATGGCTGCCGCTACATTGCGGCCGCGGGCTACTGCTTCGGGGCCAAGTACGTGATGCGCTACCTGCAGCCGGGCGCCCTGGACGCCGGCTTCATCGCGCACCCCAACTGGTTCGACTTGGACGACGGCCTGCGCGTCCAGAAGCCGCTGTGTGTGGTGGCTGGTGGTAAGTTTGTTTACCCCTTTTTCTTTTCTTCTCTCGAGCGCTACGGATGGTCGTTTCATCCTTACGCTTGTTCTTTTTCGGCCTCGCATGCATAAACACGTGCGAAACGGGGAAAATAGTATATGCCTTGAAGTGGTGGCTACGAAAGCCAAAATACCAGACTAACCGTTTACACAGAGAACGACCGGGTCTTCGGCAGCCAGGAGCGACGGCAGATGGAGAAGCTCCTCAAGGCGGCCGGTGTCCCGTACCAGATGACGGTGTACTCGGGCGTTCAGCACGGATTCGCGGTGCGCGGCGATCCCAAGAATGCCGTCGAGGTCTTCGCCAAGGAGCAGGCTTTTAACCAGGCCATCCAGTGGTTCAAGTTCCACCTCAAGGCCGGTACGAAGTTCGTGAGCCATTAGTAGGCGAGGGAAAGGGGGGCAAGCAACGCTGATGATTATGAAAACACAAAAGAATAAGGGGTGGAAAAAGGCAATCTCGCCATCATATCTGGATGGAAGATGGCCATTGGTGTGTCCATGTTCAAGGATGCCGCCGAATCAGAGAGGCAACGAAGCATGCTGGCTCTTGAATATGAGACGGCCGGGAACAAACGGGGGAACATCGATGCTAGCGTCAGGCCACTCTCGTCCCGGCACGAGTTGCCCGTCGCATCGCATTTGCTACAGCGCACAGACATACCCATGAATACCAGCTCGATCAATAGTTTATTTTCGTCGTACGAACCGTGCTACATATTCGCGTGAGTAACCAAATTGCGCCTTCCTAACCAAACACCCCATACGTGAGGTCGGCAGCCGCACGTGGGCACTAGGGGCTTATCGATTGGCCTGGGGCGCTATCGAACAGGAGGGTCCCCTGTCAGAGTTGGACGGATGAGGTAATCCCACCACACGTCCGGGACCTCGCCAGGCCAATGGCAAACATCAAGTCTGGCTATCCTGGTTGTCCAAAATTAGATTCGGTGGCCGGAGCGAAATAGAGTGTCCCACAGCATGCAGTATCATCTAAGCAACGGGGCCAGCCAACGCCCGCCCAACGAGGATGTCCCTGGCGGGTAGCACGTCGCAGCTGCAACCTCTACTAAGATCATGCCTCTAACAAGGCATGCCCTACCCGACCTGCCGGGTTCTCCCATCTGAGACTTGCAGACTGGAAGACCTCTTGTCGAAAACACAGCAGCTCAGTTGTACAAAAAGGTCACGCGACCAGCTTGCTACGTTGTGTCTCTCCAGTTAACTATCGACCTTGCTGTATGTCGAACGCCGCACCATAAACCTGCTGCAACTAGCTGCATACACCTTTTTCTCGGAGCTCTCCAGGACTCGCCGGCTACCTCTGCTGCCGTCATGCCGGTTGACGCAGAGTGCTTCGTTATCCACCCTTTCCAGGAGTTGGTCAAGATTGCGAAGGAGGCAGCGGCGAATGCCGAGGCCGGCCAGAGTGACGATCCCGAACGGTCGAAACGCATGCTCAAGTCAGCCCGAGGCCTGGTAAAGGAAGGCGAACGCGCACTGCAGAAGATCCAACCGCTCTGGGTTGCCCAGGTAGATAGGCACGGGGATGCTTTCAAGAATGGTATTAGGGATAATGGTAAACTACTTCATCCCGGTGACTCTGGTGACTTGTTGCCAAGTCCAACATATCTCGAAGCTGACTCGCTTATAGACGTGGATGTGGAGAATCGAAGGATCCTGGAGGATCTGCTGTACGATCTAGATGACTTTATCGAGGTGGACACGTTCGATGCAGACAAGTACTCCGAGGTCCAGGCGGCATCGAAAGCGTTTGCTCTGAGTGCCTTAGAGGCCATCAGGCGCTTGAAAATCAAAGGTCATCCATCCACTCCGCAATCACCATCTAAGCCGATGACGTTGACCTCGCCTTCGGCCAGTACCATCTTTCCTCCCCTCCCTCCTTTACCAGCGAAGAGGATTGAGTCATTTTCGCGGCCATTCACCGCGCAGCCAATAGGCTCGAGCCCATCATCAACTTCCCCGTCCAGAAAGGATTCGCAACGTACCAGCTCGTCATGCACCAGCGATATAAGTGCTTCAAGAGGTGGCCATGTGCTGGAGAGAATGGACACTGTGAAGTCTCACGCTTCATCCGCAAATTCTGCAAACTCCCCGAGAAGTGGAAGGTCGTCAATCTCCTCGAGACGCAGCGACCAACCGCCTCTGCACCCAGGCCCACTCCAGCCGGCACGATCGAAATTCAACAAGAAGGGCCGGTCGTCGCCCATACCAGGAGATGGAATTGGTCAAGAAATCACTCATTCGCAGGCTGAGATAGGCCCCAAGATGGCGCATATGTCGTCAACCCCGCGAATAAGTGAGTGGGTCAGAGAGCAGCTGTCCACAAGCCTACTGAGTCGGGAAGATGTGATCCCTGAGAACGGCACGCTACCCCATAGAAATGCAGGTCGTCGTCCCGCTACGAGAAGATCAAGTCGGGATGCATCGGTGGGCTCGGAACTGCCCGATTACGACTCGGCTGCTCCCACGATTCCAGGCTCGACTTCCTGTCGAACTTCAGTGTACTCGGAATCGAGCAGTCATCTTTCGACAGCGAAAGGCGGCTTTCAGGTGTCGTTTAACACTACAAAGATACCGCCCTTGCCTGC
Source organism: Apiospora saccharicola (assembly GCA_038363915.1). NCBI lineage: Eukaryota > Fungi > Ascomycota > Sordariomycetes > Amphisphaeriales > Apiosporaceae > Apiospora > Apiospora saccharicola. Next base: position 3,336,416 of record JAQQWM010000006.1, read on the forward strand.
TCGCTTTTTCAATGTATTCCCGGCCCCGAGTCCAGAGACTCCCCCTAGAAATATATCACGACTTGCGGGCGGTGTTAAAGCCGTCTCTCACGAATGCACACCGACACCAGAGCCGGAGCAGCAACCGTGGTACGCAGATCGAGATAAGTGTACCATCGGAACGGAGAGCAGTTTTAAGGTTATGGGTGGCTTCTGCGAAGGCGCATTCATTTTCAGGGAGGGCGGAGGGCAGGCAGCCACCATTGCCGGCTTGGAACAGGTAAGAGTCTCCGATTGGTGTAGTCGTCGTACCAATATAGCTGATCATGGGAAACAAAGAGTAACAAAGTGACTGTCGCCCGTTGTGTCGATTGCAAGTATCGCCATACGCTGTCAGAGATCGAAATGGACAGCAATCCAAAGAGTAAGAGCCCCCGGTCATGCTTGGCCACCACAAATGCTGACCGAACGGATAGGAAGCCGGGGACTTGTCCGATACCGTTTGAGATTTCTTTACAAATCGCATTTGCCGTCGGAATCTGCACACGTGACAAGGTACGGGTGTGTGTTTTGCTTGCAGGAAGGACGAACCCCATGCGAGTCCGACGCCACAGTCTTCACCACACCAGAGCAACTTTTTCGCCATCTGGCCCGCCATCCCCAACCGCTGCCCGAGCTGGGTGAGTTTCCAGTGGCGTATGGCGAGCCATCGCCGGCAGACCCAGAGATAGGGAAATTTGATCTGATTTTCCCTAACCCGCAAACCGCCAATCCATTGACAGAAGTCGAACCAACGACATTTGAATCGCTACCCACTGCTGTTGCAACCATGGACCATCTTGTCCGCCCCGGTGATCGCATGAATGTTGGGCCTGATGGTGAAAAGACATTGCAGTTTCTGGAAGGTGCTCGCATCCTTGGGGTAGAGTTCCCCGAGAAATGGGGCGGTAAACAGTGCGTGGGTTGGCATGATGGTGCCCGTGGATCCTTCCCGGTTCGGTGTATCTCTCTGTTCCCGCCGCTCAAGGGCAATGTCCGTATACCTGGGATGAACAACGATGGTGTAACTGTCACGACCAGGTGGAAGTGGGAACCCAGTGACCCGGGCTCGGGGTGGCTAAGTTTCGATAAAGGGGCCACGATTCGTAACGTTAGCTGTGAGTTATGCCAACCTCATCCAAAAATGCTAGAGATTGCTAACCAGAGCCAGGGCTTGATCAAAATCAATGGTGTTGGTCTGGGATGACCAAGGATGGAAAAGTCGGCTTCTTTCCCCAATCCCACATCAAGCCCGAGTCGGTCAAAGAAGCCCTAAGCCCCGAGTCCAACCAGTTTCTGAGGCAGGTACGACCAACAAGATTATTCAACTTGCGGCGGACTTTGAGCCATGCCGCGTAGCCAGAAAGACTAGACTGACTGCTATGAGGAATACACCGGATGGTTGGTTTGAAAGTGAAGGGTCGGAGAGGCTGGCCAAGTCTATCATTTGCTAGCCGGCTTGCCAAAATAGTTCATTAATGTGTTTGCTTGTTTGGGCGCAGCATTCTTTGCTTTCGCCTTGACAGGGCTGCTTCCCTCCGCCTTCTTGCCAATCTCCAGGACTTCAATGAGCTCTTCGAACTCCTTTCTGGGGACAATACCCCCAGAAGCTTCCTTATGACCTCTGGCGAACGACTCCCCGAGGCGGTCTCGAAGAGTTGGGTCGGTGGCATTGTCCGCGATGGCTTTCAGAACTTCAATGATGTTGACAGGAGGCTCACGAGCCCTTGCGCTCCGTGGTACGCGACAAGAGAAGTTCACCAAATCAGGTAGATACCCTTCATTGGCCACGAGAATTACTTCGAGCTTGGGGGATTGCAGATGGCCAGCCCACCGAGTTGCAATGACGGGGTGTATTTGGGCGGCCGAATTGATGCGGAAAACAGCGATCCTGCCATCTGCCGAGAATTTGGGCGCAGTATGAGCACAGCGTTCGACCTCGGCGTTAACCTCCGCTCTCGCAGAAAGCAGAGTGGGATTCTTGAGGAGTTCCCTGGGTGATTCAACTGAGATTAAGGCCTGCCAAGCTCCTGGGACGTCATAAGTCGATGTTCTCCTAGGGGCGTTTATCAGGGATACGGCATCGTTGATCGCCTTCTTTGTGTAAGCCTTGAATGTGGCCTTCATGTCGGGGAAAGGAGGCTCCCACTTCAGGGTATTGCCCAAGTCTCCATGAGTGCCTATGGCACACAGCCAATCGCAGGTGGTTGCCACCTTTTCGTGGAGCTCAAAACATAGATGATATGTGAGAAGGGCACTGGTGGCTACCGGGGGAGAGTTACATGCCGATACATGCTCCGATCCCTGAGGGAAGTCGTCATCCAGAGCGAAGTGGTGGTCAATAACGAGGGCCTTATGGGGGCCGTCAATAACGGGCGCGGATTTACGCGATCCCTGGTCCAGTACGAATATGTACTCGGGCTTATACGAGGCCATGATACTTCGTTCGTTTTCAATATGTATGTTACTGCCCTTCTGGAGCAGATGAGCACATATGAGGCTGGGGTCTAGGCCAAGTAGGACTAGAGTCTTCTGCAAAATAGCCCCTGACGTCAAGCCATCCGCATCCTTGTCAGGGATTATGAGCGTCTTCTTGCCCGCCGCGGCACTGCCAAAGAAGAGGATTGTCAGAAATGCATGTCCAAATGAGTCCTGAAGTACAACATACCATTCTTTGATGAAATTTCGTGCACCTTCAATCTGGGCCGACGGGGCCGGCCAAATGATGTCGCCTGTCTCGTCTCTCATAGAAGGAGTCGAGTGGTACTCGGGCACCTCTGGACGAGGTTTCTTGGCCTTGGGGCCCGACTTGGTGGGAGACGGCGCACTTCGTTTCATACTTGCAGTCGTAGAGCTGACATTGACCGCATAAGCCGAGTAGAACCCTCTGGGTAATAGATTACCCCCGTGCTGCAACCGAGTTTGGCTTGAGGACGACCGGCGATTCCAACATTCACGTAACGTATGCAGGGCGTCAGGGTCCTCTGCCAAATAGTTCGAGGAAACATGAAACGTATGTTTTGTATGGTAATGTTGGAAAGACCAATTGGTAATCCGATCAACCCTTTTTCTCGGCTTTGTCTATTTCATGTACCTGGAGGTAGTGACGAATGGTGTTCTCATAGACGGGATGGCCAAATGCAGGTAGCACCCAAGGCGCGATCGAATTAGCGGGAGTCAGGGTCTTTGTGACGTCAATGATAGCGCCCTCTGCCCGCCTAAGCACAGGCCCTGGGGGTGTAAGCCCCTAAATTGGCAGACCAAGAGGAATAAAACCAAATAACACCACGCTGGCATGCCAACAAGTGCAGAAGTCCAAGGTCTTGATATACGTATTATATGCAGAGTTGGAGCATCGAATGGCTTCAATACTAGTTCAACTGATCGATCATACATTCTCCCGTTTTGTCATTTCGGTAACAGTAGTTGGCTACTATTGGTGGCAATTGAAACCTACCTGTCCAATCCTGTTTGCGAAAGTTGGCATACTAAAATGAATGAGCGCGACCAAATCTGGCATGCCGAAATGGTCTCTGTCCAATAGTCAACAATGTATACCCAAGAGACTATAATCGCTGATACCGTAGAGTCTCATTCTGATTGTGTGCTTGATCGCAGGCTTGTGGTATACTGTAGTTTTATTCCTGTTGAAATTCTTGGGGGGATGGTTGGCTATATCTTGTTGAAAAAACAAGGTCATTGAGCTGCATATTGTTCAAGGGGTAGATGAGGGCATAGCCTTTGGACAGTATCATACCATGCAACATGGTCAACTGACCACCTCGAATCTCCGACCATACTGTGTGCGCGTACCAGACACCAAAGTTTGTCCCGACGTTTGCTACGCATCAACCTGCTCTATTTACCTCCAATTATCTCAGATACTTACGTATGAGAGCTTGTGAAGTGGCATACAGACCCTTCTACCTTACCTCGCTCCAACACCTGGATAGAACATATATAATTATGTTACTTTGGATAAGACCACAGAACAAGAAATAAGCAAGAGCGCTCTTCCACGACAAGCGAGGAGATCAAGAAGCAAGATATCGACTTCAGTAAAGGTAAGCAAATTCGGAGTCCAGCTCAGCGCAGCCCCCTTTTCCGGTCTCTGGATGCAACCGATATCGTTACCGGTCCCATTCGGGCATCTGATGGTTCGCCTAGCCTCTGACACGCTGGTCCCTAGGTACCATGGGCTCCAACGAGTATCGCGACCTGGAGAAATTCCCCGACGATAGCAACAGCTTCGGGGAGAAGGAGAAAGGACACCAAGACAACCACAACGATAAGAGCGATGAACTTCCCGCCACAGCACCCCGGCGCGACGAGGAGAAGGCCGATTCCGCCGGGCATGGCGTGACTGAAACGGTCGCCAAGAACGAGGACCAGAACGACCGGCAGGAAGTCCCCAAGTCCTGGTACAGCGGTCTCCTAACCGGCGCAGGGGGCTCTTCACCACCGCGAAAAGAGTCTGGAATTGGCCAATAGAGAGAAACCAGAAGTTAGTGGAGGAAGACCGGAAGATGCGGGAGGAGTACTACGCAACGGCTGGGTAAGTATCGACCAGCATGCTCTACCGGTCCCTCCTTCATGGGGATATTAATGGTGCGATGCAGTCCTTCTGTCCACCGCTGCCGTTGTGGTAGCTACTACTGCCGTCTCTGCGGCTGCCGTATCAGCAACTGCGGCCGACGACCTTGATTGACGACGATGGACGGTGGCAGCACGCCCGCGCATACGGAAAGAGTTGCCGTCAAACCGTCAATTTCGCCATGCCTCCCAACTCTCCCTCTCATCCTCGAAGGTGTACCTCTCTCCCCACTTGCAGGTTTTACTACACGCGTACACTCGAAACGCCGACGCCGAACCGGCACACCGTAGGGCGAGGCGTCGAGGCGGTGCCCCTTTTCACGAACGACGAAGAGCCCCTTGGCTTCGGTTGGCAAACCGTCAAGTGCAACAGCCGACTAGATAACTACAGGAGGCACGGAAGGATGTAGGCGGGAGCCGCAATGATACGATCATTGGGGAGACTCGCTGAAGGAGATGGCAAAACCCTTGCACGTATGTAGTGATATTGTCTTTTTCCGGGTATATGACCGGCACGTCGACAGTTTGATTGGCCATAGGGCGTGGGGTAGAAATGGTTGGATAGGTCTTCTCAACACTCGTATTTCCTGTCAAACCTCTTACATCAGCCGAATACATAAGTTCGCATTATTAGGTGAACAAGTTATGGATCCATACCATTCCGATAGTAAAAACGAAGCATGCACACAAATGATTCATATAAAATAAGACGGACAGCAATTAACAGTCAAACTGCAAAAGTGAAAGCGAGAATTGAGCGGAGCATGCCAAAAACAGCATGCTAAAGAAGTTCAGTGTTGAGACTATCAGAACTTCCTTGGCCCCGTTAGCTTTTGGGACCAATCGACTACCGCCACCTGCTCCTTGACCTGACAGTCAATTTAGATGAACAATCTGTCCTACCAATCGCTGACCCAGGCTTGCTTTCCTCCAAGACTATATCGTCGTGATGCTTGTGTGTTGTAACAAAAAAGAAAAATCGCCTGTCCGTTGCCTTCCATTTCACACCCGGGGTATCGTTGAGATAATGCACCATATTTGAGCCTGACCCTATTCGCCAAGCTCCCGTTGCATGCCCTCGTAAATTTTTGTTGAAAATTCAGGACTCCGTTGAAAAACGCCCATCATATATGCTTGTTGTTGAAAATCCAAGAAATGCCGTTGACCCCTAGAAAAAAATGCATTAAGCCGTAGCCGCAACCGCTGCGGTACCATTTGTCTCGGTTCCGGGGGCGGGCTGGTGAACTCCATTCGCCGTCGCCTCTATAGTTGACACCTCTTCAAGCCCCTCCACTGATAACCCTTCGAAGAGCTCGAAGATAGCCCGTGGGGAGTGGAAATCGTTATTAACTGTGTGGAACATTAGCAGGATGAAGTAAATATTTAGTATGTATGAGCTTACCGATGTTGATAAGATACCAATCGTTCATCATGCCTTCAATCAGTGCACGACTTGGGGTGTCGGCATCATGACAATGCGACCAGTCAAGGCCCAATCTAAAGGCCTCGTCCTTCCAAGCAAGGAAACTGATGCTCTCGACAATTGTCGGCTGTACAATTTCCTTACCCGGGAAAACACCCCATGTTACGGCGTTGGGGCCTTCGGAGGGTGCATTGGACTTGAGCTCGCCCCTCATGGTCACAGCGTAGTACGACATGTCTGGGTGGTTGTGTAGGCGGGGAAGCACCTTCTCAAAGAGTGCTGGCGGTACCAGCAGTTCGACATAAGCCTTCTGGTACACATATCCGTTGGGGGGCCCCCAACCATAGACAGGGTCAGAAGATTTTGCGCCGTTCACAGCGGGCTGCGAGTTGATGGTAAGCAGTCCACGCTTGTTGATGTCAATCAAATCTTGCTTAATCGACTCTGCTTCGCTTGTGAGCGGGGCTTCACTCCAAGGAAGGCTGTCGAGGTCCTGCTCGATATACCGCACGAACAAGTCGGCGACATCCTTCACCGACTTAGGCTCTCCCCACTTCTTGCGGTTCGACTCATTGGTACCGGTAAGTCCAATACCGTACGCATCCAGCTCGCCAAAAGCTGGGGAGCGGGAATCACCCCAACGGCCGTTAGGAAACTCGTCCCAGTCCTGTGTTCTCGCCACGTACGACTTTCCGCGGTTGCGCCAGAAGATTGGCCGCACATCCTCGGCACGGCGACCAAGACCGAGCGATTGCTTCCAGGGCAATGCATGCTTCCGTGGGCGCGTCGTCGTCGGCATCCAGTTCAACTCTTCGAGTACCAGCCTCGTGGCCTGAGCAAGGTTCATCGTGTAGAAGTGCAGATGGGGGATACCAGCTGCTATGATCTTACGGCACATATCCGCAACCAGCACTTTGCCAACTTCTCTCACAGCCGCATCGTCATTCTTGACCGATTCGAGTGCAGATATGAAGTGATCGGGAACACCGCACTGCATGTGTTTGGCTCGACGCATGAAACTGGCATAGGTTGCAATGGGCATGATACCAGGAAGAATGGGAATGTTGATTCCCCTGTCCCGGACCTTGCCCACCCAGCGGATGAAGTTATCGACATCATAGAACATCTGGGTAACAATGAAAGAGGCACCCAGATCGACCTTCTGCTTGAGATGGTCAAGCAGTTGATCTTCGTCCTTGTTGTCATCTGTGCCCTCTGGATAGCCAGCCACGCCGATATCGAAGTGGCTTCCGTACTTTGGCGGATATGGCTGACAAGATCCCTAGCGTATCGGAAGTTTTCGTCGGTGGCGGACCACTTCTCTTTGTTTCGGGGCGGATCGCCACGCAATGCCAGAATGTTGGTGCAGCCGGACTTGTATGCCCTCGAAAGTGCGTCATTCACTTTGTCTTCGCCCATGTCGGTGCATGTCAGATGCATGCAGGTCTCGAGGCCGAAATATGTCTGGGCCTGAGTGACGATCTCCCCTGTCAAGTCGGCCGTCGTACCACCAGCGCCCCAGGTGATGTCGATGAACTTGGGACCGAAATCGTACATTCGCTCCATGCGGTCGTACAGGTTCTGCACACCCTGGGCGGTCTTGGGTGGAAAGTACTCGAACGAGAAAGACGGCTGGCCGGTCTTCTCGGCCTCGGCGACCATCTCGTGGACGTGCATTGTGGCGGCGGCAGCAGCGTCGGTGCAGGCAATTTGGGCTGGTTGAGGAGGAGCGTATTAATGAACAATGGGATTATTACAGGATCGAGACTATTAAATTGAGGAAAAGAGTTAGCGGAAGAAAGCTTGCGTGCAAATTGGCATTGGCAGCAAGCTACTATTACGGCCACGACGATCGATGCCGATGCCGGTCAATAAATTGAGGGCCTGGACTGGAATTGGGCGGTACCTAAAAAAACAGTCTGAAGGGAAGTGACGCAACACTCTATTCTCAGATACCCGAATACGATTAGTCTGTTTATTTGCGGTTTGATACAGGAGGTTCGTGGTGAAGCACTCCGTTCTCACCAGCACATCGAAAACGTAGATGGTTGATCAAGAGTAAGTGAAGAGGTGGTTACGTAGAAGTTCAAGATCTGGGAAATAAATGGGACGGGCAAGTGGGTGGTCATTTTCGACGACCGGAGGAGGGCGGGTGGATCACCAATGACATTTATTAAGCAATTGATTTTCGTAGCAGGTGGTACAGTACAGTCGGTATCTTGTCTATTCTAACTTCACCCAACCTACTCAAGCCCTGACCTTTGTTCCTTTGATTTCCATGTGTTCCTTCGACGGCCCTGCCAGTAAGAGTCCAGGGAGAGAATCGGCGCCGACTACTGGGAGAAGCTTCATTGGCTGACTCGTGCGTACGTGCCTGGTTTGTATTTTAAAAAGGGAGAGTCCGCCGAAACCGAACGACAACTGGTGTCATCAATCAGGATATCATGGGTATTTAAGAGCATGCATTTCCTGTTTGTGGGTCCAATCTACGGGAGACTCTAACAGTTACTCCGAGCATCGCTAGGAGAAAGAAAGAGCAGGATTCCCTTAGCCAACATACCTCATTCTGCAGACCAGCCTCTGTCTTTATAAAGCCAATGTTGCTTTAACCGATGTTATCAGTTTACACTGATTTAGAGACAAGACTGATCCTGGGTTCTGGAGCTGCCAATTGAACTTACCATGTGGTGTCTGTCTGCCCCTCATCATCCCCTCCCTGCCTGAAATCTGTCAAGGGCAAAAAGAGGGGTCCCCGACCCCGCGGATTGCTTGCTCACTGTCCACCCTCATGTCCTTGAGCTTGATTTTGAGTGGACAGCACCGCCCCACGCTGCCGCCCAGCAAGCAACCCGGATGGGCCCCCGTTGCCCGTGCATCCCTCATGGCCCAGTGTTGTGTTACTAATGAGCGGGATTCCCAAGTAGTGCAAATATCAATATTGCTATCAAATGGACTTTGGGCAGTTGTCCAAGCGATACTCTGACTACTACCACGTCGTGTGAATTACAGTATGCACATAGTATTGCATCGGTGTGACGGCTTCACCGACTGATCCCGCCAAGCACCGGTCGAAAACCGTACCACATAAGGTGTCACCCTGCATCAACATCTTATACCACACCTGCCGAGACAGCATGAAATGAGACTGGAGTCACTGGACATCCATGTGGACAGATTTGCTTTTGCATAGTCGCGAGTAAAGCTAAGACGCTAAAGTTGCTTCGACGGATTGCCCCTCTTAGATTGTCTCTCAATTGAGGAAGAGGTCGGTAACAACAACGTTCGCGAAGCTGTGCCTTTTCATTTCTGGACCATCATCAAGGCACCATTGCAACCGGGTTCTTGGTCTGCGACGTCTCATTCAAAAATGCATATATCGCCTTGACGCCGGGAAAATAGTATGCACATTATTGAATCGTAACTCACGACAGGAACTATACTGTCCTGTCTTTCTTTTTCTCCGTGGCGCCCGGGAAAATTCAACTTTGCGGGGACGAGCCAGAATGACACGGCTAAACATGCCAGCCTCATTCAACGTTGACTCGATCAGACGCCAAGATGGCAACTGCCATCTGCATACGAGGTCCCGACATGATGAAGAAGTGTCCGCAGCATCGCCAATGCACACATATCTGCTACTTCCCCCATATGACCCCTCCTGGCCACGCCAGGTTACAAACATTCATGCATAACGCTCATGTACGTTGAATACTGAGGTTTTAGGTTGGAATAATGTTCGCGCCCCATACTTATCATGAGCATGCTGACGTGAGCGTGGCCGGTGTTCCCGCGGCTTGAAAGTCTCCGAAGGATCGGGTTGGGGCTTGGGGCGTGTTCGAGGGTAGGGCTTCTGTCAAGTTGTCCCTTAAGGACAATGAACTCAGGGAACTCAGGGAGACCCTGGGAGAGCAAATTCTAGAACATGACCCCCAGCCCCCAGGTAATGAGTATTACTCTGTATGTGATAGCCCCTACTAAATCAAATGCCCGGCCAAGTATTCGTTCAGCCCTATATAGCATATCTTGATTCTGTTAAAAGGTAGCTAGCGGAGAGCAAGAGTATATGTAGTATCGAGGTGCTTTCATTGACTGTCCGCGACTACCTATTGGTTTGGGTACGTCGCGCGTTGTTGCTGATGGCTTGGGCAGGGGCACGATGGACCATGGGGGCGGTTAGGTTTAGTGCGTTGCTTATTTCCCTGCTGATCCACTCGCTTGGGTTGCCCGTGTCAGAGCCTGCGCGCCGTGTTCCTCGATAGAATCAATTGACCATGCCTCAGGAAAATCATGGATTAGATACTCATCAAAGTCAAGTCGAGATTAAGTGTTGTCATAAAAGTTAATTGTTGACTAATCCAACATTGTTATTCCTTATGAATTTGAGTTATATATGGTCAAGTAATGTATGTATGTTAGAAAAGCTATAGATAGCGGCGGCCCTCCCCTCTTTTCACAATCTTGGTCGCATCTTTCTGCCCACAATTTTGGGGTCGAAATCCCCATCGACAATGAGAACGAGATGACAGACTGGGATCGATCAGGCAACATGAATCGTTCCAAATGGGATACATATGCAATTCCCTACAGATTCGCATTAACATATTGGAGATCATATACCTACCAGGCATACGGAACCCTGTAACAAGAGGGTGCTAGGGTGCTCAGTCAGAGCAAAGTTATTATACGACGGCCGTCAGCACTATACTGTGACGAGCAAGCGCAATGTAACGTTATCGGCGGCTGGGTCCAATCAACTCACTGGATACCGATATATGGTCATATCCTGTGCCGCACGTATCCATTATTCACAGAGATTCCTCTGCTTTTGCTCAGTAAGTGTCGACAGGATGCCTGTAGGGCGAGCAGGCATCATCATACCTCATAAAACCGCCGCCGCTCTCTGGTTTCCTGGCACTCTTGGTGGCCGCCGACCTACTCGCTGTCTCGGAGCCGGATCGCTACTGTTTATTCGTCTGTTTTTTACATATCGAAGGATTTCTAGGTGGTTGCTGCAAGCCCCCTGATAGTCCCACTATACATCTTGCCTTTTATCCAATCTTAAGATCGTCGGCAAATTACTCTGGTCAGCCGCACACGAAGGCTGCAGCCACACACGTAGAAGGGTCGCCAGGTTTCAGATTCTGGCTCACTTCTCTTCCCGTCCTTACGAGTTACGACAGGCTTAGCCCACCATATTAGCTGCATCGGGGCCAGGTCCTGATCAAGCCACGGACATACCCTCCTTCGCCAGGACCAGCAGCCTCACATCTGCCGTTGAGGAGCCCTCGAAACCCCACCCAGCCTCCCAGACTCTCCACTTGTTGTCTTTTCCCTCCCGTCTTATAGACCGTCTGCCACGCTGGATCCCCAGAGACAAGCTTCTCCCATTGCGAACCGCAGGGACGTTATTCTCTTGGTATTGTCGCCCTATCTAGCGCGCCAAGACTGACAAAATGGCACCGAGGGTAAGATGACCGATACTGAACGTCAATCACGCGCATTTGACTTATGCTGACGACCTCGGACTCCCGAATAGTACGATGAGGCCCCGGAAACAGTTCCACCTGCCATCCCCGAGTATCATCCAGCACCAACGGCACCAGAAGTATCAGTAAACCATGGATATGTGCAACAGCAGTCATTGCCGCCTGCTTTCAAGCGGGAGGACTCGGCCATGTACAACCACTACCCTGGCTATGCGATGTCTCCTATGGGACCGCCTTCAACACAGAACTACGACACTACAGGCTATGGGTCGCTACCGTCGGACATGGGGGGCAGACGAAGAGAAAAGCGCACGATCATGGGTTGCTCGGTGGTGGTCTTTGTTCTGGCGGTCATCATCGCCATTTTGTCCGCCGCAGTCATTGGGCTGGCCGCAGGCACCGGCGTGGAAGCCAATCGGGCAAATACGGCCGAGTCGGATTTGGCTGCTCTCCGAGCCAATATGACCACCAGCTCCTCCTCCTCCAGCATCGCAGCGGGCAATTATTCTGCGTTAACCCGAGACTGTTCAACAAATTCCACTGGAGTGTCCGGTACAACGTATACCTCTAAATGTAAGCACCCGTCGTCAGGACTTGTCTATTGCGTGGAGTACTGTCGCGTTTCTTAGTGCTGCCCCTAGACTCATGAGCTAACCACTTGGATTCGCGCTATGCTTTCCAGTTTTCGACCTGTCATCCTACCAGATTGCGTGCAACAAGGACACGGCCAATGTCCCGTTGCAGGGGCTCTTCGTCGGCAACTTCGACGACTGCATGGACGCGTGCGCCAGCTATACGCATCACATATCCGAGAACTTTGCCAACTCGACAGCCAACGTCAACAAGACGTGCTCGGGCGTAACGTTCGTACCGGGCTGGACGGACCGACAAGTAGCAGTAAAAGGGACCGCGCCAGGTAACTGTTACCTCAAGCCAGGGCCTCAGGGTAAAGCGAAACTGAGCGTTCCGAGTAACGGGCAGGAGACTCACTCCGCATTCCGCCTCGACGACTAGAAATCGCACTGCAGACCACGGTCAACGGCAATCAAGTTCACATGGGCAAATATGAATGCTTACTGTCGAATCGAGCCCGCTGCTTGCATGTGCGTTCGACTTTTACTATTCAAAAGATCTGTACTGTCAGTACAATCATTATAATTATCAATTTGGTCTGTTTGGGAAGCCCGGCGCTAAGGAAGGACATTGGGTATGGGAGGGGAGGCATTTGATTTTGGATATGTTTCTTAGCACAATACCCGAAGAAAAACGGCAGAAGCTGCGACTTACCATACTTCCGTCTGTTGATTCCTGTTCAAATTCAAATGGACTCTCATCTCATCGCGTAATTACTATATCTCAGCGAGATGGAAGGCAATGAACAACGTTCAATGGCGATCTGGAGAGACATTTGTATTACTTAATGAAGAACAGTGAGTCGAGTAGCCCCTGCGCTCAAGTGCCAGGAGCCCAGCTCACTATTGATTTTTACAACTACTGGGGATTAGAGCAGATAGCGACCCGGGTCCGAGGTCAAATGCCACCGTCCAACGCAATGCAACCCAAGCGTATACATGCACCAACTCTGTTTGATCGCGTGACATACGTACTGGTTTGAAAATGGTGCCCGAAGATTTAGTCTCCGAGATGGGCAATCGTCAACGGATAATTAATAAACTTTGAGATCGCGATAATGACCCTGGCTTGACTGAAACCACTCTTCAGACCGTGCTCTCCTACAACGGGGATCACAAACGCCAAATCCAGCTCCTTGGGTCATGATGGGCGGGCCGTAGCAAACAGACGTTCCGCTAGTCAACAACCTCGATAACGCCTGGACTAGGGCAAGGATCTCACGAGAGAGTCGGAGAAGGCAATCGTCAGTCCATGCAAAAGTATGCATTGGCATTTGGGTTACCTACACGTGATTGTTTGTCTACGAGGTTGCTGGAAACATCAGAACAGCTCCGATTGGGAGCTCGCTTTCCACCGCTTTTCTAGTCTCGCAGCCCGTCCGCGACGAGGTGGTTGATGAGAAAATGGAGGCGCCAAGAAATTCATGTCAGCACTAAAAGACGTGGATCCCAACAACAACTCCGGGAGTCGGCGGCGTTGTCGCGTCTTTTCCTCGATGGAGGTTGCAGTGGTACAAAAGTGCTTAGAGCTAGAATATGGACATACCGGACCGTAGCCAGGTATAGTGGTAGCTCCAGTGGAATGCGGCGCTGGGAAGGGGTTTTCCCTGCGGTCTCCAGTAACATCAATAGCCATTGAACTGCCTGCCACTGGGCGATTAATAATGTCAGTCCTGATCCCCCGCACCCCACCAGCATCCAGCCAATCCACCATCGACTAGCTTCCCACCGGTCCTTGCTCGTCAAGTCAACCCAAGGGCGCAAAGTTGACATGATGTGGGGCTTTGCGCTCCATCGCCATCCGACTCGCTCTCTCTCTATCTATCTTGTTGTATGGATGATGGAAGGGTTACGCCTGTAACCCTCTGCCGATGATACAATAGCTTTCCTTTGGCTTACTGGAGACTGCAAACAGCACACATGCCTGGTTACTCGCTAGGGCTAGCCTGCTTGATAAATCTATCGGCCGTGGTGTCGTATCCTATGACTCAAACCTGTAAAGATCGTTTCTCTTATTAGTCCAGCTTCCAACAAGACGCTTCCTTAAAAGCAAGATACAACATCTTTGTCTCCTTTCAGAAGCAAGGCTTGAAGGCGTCACCTATGCTCAACTAGAACTCCAGGGGGAAGGATATATTTATACTCATCCGACTCAACTGCTTCTTCCAGGCCCAACCCGGTGTGTAGTCGAAAGGCGCATTCATGACAAAGCGCCCAGACCGGCCCGTACGCCCTTCATACCAGCACTTGGCCTCGCACGCCCTTTAAAGGACAACTATTGACGAGCTCGAAGCAATGGATTTCATTAACTGGGATGCAGCCGGTGCTGACACCGGCTTCAACCTTGAACATCAACATCAACATCAACATCAACATCAACATCAGTCACCACAGGGCGCATTTGACCCAAACCAAGGCACGAACATGGATCTCGTTCTTGGAGATGTCGAAGGCGACGACTGGTCCTTCTGGGCCCTCGAGCACTTCGACTCAACACATCTGCCCCAGGAGACCACTGCCTGCCCCTCCCAAGAGCACGCAATGCCGCTTCCAGAACCTATCCCAACTGAGTTTGTCTGGGAAACTCCCAAATCACCCTGTATGCATTGCGCCCAGGGTGGCTACCAGTGCAAGCTCATTAGGGAAGGTTCATATAAGGGTTACTGCACTGTTTGTGTGGCACTTCGTTGCGAGTGCAGCTTTGGACCCATTGGCAACCACGCTGGTCCAGAAGCTGGTCTGACGTTCCCGGCAGACCCCTGGCCTACGATGGGGGACCGCCCAGGAACCTCGATTCTCCTCGAAGATGACTTGGTAGCTCCCCTGAAGTCTGTAGCGGCTATAACGGAGACTAGCGCAGGGGATATCTCCAAGGAGCAACCACATCCGGCCCCACAATCAGCTCTACCGACCAAGCCCGGGGCCCGTTTCTCTCGAGAGTCTGTCAAGATTCTGAAGAACTGGATAGCAACCCACAGTCGGCATCCTTACCCAACCGAAGATGAGAAGGAGACTCTGCAGAGGATTACGGGCCTCAACAAGACCCAGATTACCAACTGGTTGGCAAATGCCCGCAGAAGAGGAAAGATCCAACCTACACGCTCCACCTCGCCCCATGTTGGACGAGGTTATGCTACTGCCATGGACATACCTCGGCGATCCGGCACTCCTGGATTGCTCGAAAACATGAACCCGCTGCAGCGTTGGGCCAACTCGCCTCCTGAAAACGAACCGGCGTCCGTGACGGATATTGCGAGGGCTGTCACTGCTTCGGGCACCAACATGTCTTCGAGCTCTAGCTTGAACAGCCCATACGTGTCCGGTTACTCGGATGACGGATCTAGCAGGTCCATTGCCAATGTGTCCTCGGCTAGCAGCTTGTCCAAGTCGCAGTCCAGTGGCGGCTCCTTTGCCTCAAACTTTTCGCACCAGTCGCACGGCTCGATGGGTTCGTTGCCGTCTTTTGTACGAGCCCGAGGCCGACGACGCCGGAGGCGTATTCCCCAAAGAGGGTCACAAGAGAAGTTTGGCGAGAAGCCCAAGACTTTCCAGTGCACTTTCTGTACGGAAACTTTCAGAACGAAGCACGATTGGCAGAGGCACGAGAAATCTCTCCATTTGTCACTCGAACGCTGGGTTTGCTCACCCGAAGGTCCGAGGGCCATCAACTCCGCGACGGGGGTATTGAGCTGCGTCTTTTGTGGCGAGGCGAACCCGAGCGATGCCCACGTGGAATCGCACAACTTCTCCGGCTGCACGGAGCGATCACTGGAGGAACGGACTTTCTATCGAAAGGATCACTTGAGGCAACACCTGAAGCTCGTCCATGACGTGACATTTACAGCATGGTCCATGGATGCTTGGCGCGTCACAACACCTGAAATCAGATCGCGGTGCGGTTTCTGCGGCGTTGTGATGGATAGCTGGACGGCCCGAACCGATCATCTAGCGGAGCACTTCAAGAATGGTTATACCATGGCTGACTGGAAGGGTGACTGGGGTTTCGAAGCCCCTGTCATGACCTTGGTCGAGAACTCGATTCCACCCTGTAAGAGAGAGAGAGCCAAACTGTGACCTCTTCTACCTGTGCATTTATCTAACAACACGAAACAGACATGATCGACCACGAGAGGAACACCCCTCTTCCTTACCAAGCAAGCCAGACCCCGGCTTCTACTCCCACCAATGCGTACGATCTTTTAAAGGTTGAGCTGCAAGAATGGATTGAAAGCCTGGCCGATGAGCAGGCTATTCCACCTTCAGATGAGAAGCTGCAACTGGAAGCCTGCCGCATAGTCTTTGCTGGAGATTCTCTTACTAAAGGCAAAGCCCCAGCACACTCGTGGTTTCGCGACCTTGTCCTGGCCAAGCCTGAAATCAGTACTGCCGCCATGTTCAGACCGAGGGGCCCAACAGAAGGTTGTCTTTCGAAAGTCATGATCACTGGAAAGAGGCACATCTTTGAAAATTGCGACCTAGAAAGGGAGCTGCAACAGTTTGTGTTAGCCCGTCGACTACTCGGCCTAACAGCAATGGATAAGGAGCTTCAGGTGGAAGCTTGCAGGATCATCAGCCGCATGGAAGAGAAGTCCACTGATCCATCCGAGGCCATCGCCAACTGGTCGATTCGCCAGATCCACAATGACACACAATGGCTGACAGATTTCCGGAAGCGAGCTCATCTACCGCGCAGCGAGGACGTCAATGACGATCCGCGGCGATCGCAAGATCCCATGTCCATAGACTCCACCGTTCACAACTACAGCAGGCTCGACAGAGAACTGGGGGGGGTTTCTGCGTTCGCAGAGGTCGCTGGGCTTGGATCCAACAGACGCGGACCTGCAGAGGCAGGCACGAACGATCATATACGAGCAAGATGATGACTGGAACCAGACGGCAGCGGATGACGGGGCTTGGCTCAATGGTTTCAGGGAGAGGCACGCGGCCGAGACCAATCCCTCTGTCTCGATTGATACTCCGCTGCTGAGCACCTCACGACCCCCAAAGCCTTCATCGCCGCTATCGGGCTTTCCGACCACGTCCACGTCAACACCGGGTCGACGGAGCCCCCAGCACAACAACAGCAACAAATTCATGTATTTCGTGAATGAAGCAAACTGTTATCGGCGAATGGCTAAAGAGCTCGGCCGCTACGTAGCGTCTACAATGTCGGAGAATAACCCCAATCGGCATGTACCGACGGACGAAGAGCTCCAACACCAGGCAAGGTGGATCGAATATGATGAGTAAGTCGACCAAACCTCGCTCGAGTTGTAGATGCATGAAGTTAACATGAAAACAGCGATGATAAATGGAACCAGACGCCTGCCGATAACATAGAGTGGTTGCGGCAGTTCAAACAAGACGTTGGGATACTGCCTCCCGATGCTCAGCCAAAGCAGATTGATCTATCTTCGTGGCCATTATCGGTAGGGGGGACCGAGCCCTTGGCTCATATTCCTTCCATAGAGTTTGATGCCATGCTCCAGACTCCAATTATGACAACTCCTTTTGCGACCGGCGATATTGCCTCGGTCAGTCAAGCTGAGCAGCTGGACCCTATGCGACACGAAACACCTACCAGAACCTTTGGAAACCACCAGCTCGCAAGCGGACTGACTGCTTACGTGCGCCGCGAACTGCAGAAGACAGGAATCTTCCCTAGCGATGCGGACCTCCAGGCTCGCGCTCGAGATATCATGTCGATGCAGAAGACACCAGCCGACGACCCCGTCCTGCTAGGCAGGTTCAAGGCATCACTCCAAGGCCCCCTATCCGTGGCCACGGCGAGCATTGCAGCACCAGCGTTGACATCATCTGTAATGGCGTCCGGCATGCAATCAGGGGCTGTGTCCGTCAGCGAGTCGCCTGATGATGAGTTCCAGTTTCCCATGGACATGGACATCAATTTCACGGAGCAAGAGCTCGACAGCCTCGTCCGGGAGATGAACTCCAGCGCCTCAAGTGGGAGCCCGCTGTCCAGTGCTCCCAATACCACTATGCAGTCCAACACACCGATGTAGCAAGAAAGCATCATCGATTGACACTTGGTCTGAAACAGTTTAAGCTCAGATGCTAGACATATAAATACTACTTAAAACTTGGGAGAGGCTGTTATTATCATGTTTTGGCAGCATGCAGGTATGGCGAGGCGCGTGGACCAAAAGCAAGTGGCAGGATGACCACAGACTTACACAGATCAGCATGACAAAGATAATGAGATGAATGACAATCTTTTGAACCACATTGACGAACAGTACCATTCATAATGAATCAGCGGTGTTAGCAGACTGTAGCTGCACTCTCCCTCTCCTTTCACGGTCGCAGCATCCCAATCCAATACATCGCAGACATTTACCATCAGACGGGCTGGCGCTCGACTTGTAGGCTGTCGGCCGTGGTTCTCTACCCCTTAGTTATTGTGTACCACTTGCTCATGTCCACTTGGGAATGTTGGGTGTGAGAAACTCCTCTGTGTCCCCTTTTTAGCCATCCGACGGCTAGGTCTACGGTGCACCAGAACGGAGTCGCCAACAAGGCCCAAACGAGTCCAAAGCTGGCCAAGATATCACCCTGGACACCACCTGATGTCTTCTGCTGGGCTTACAGTGTCGAAGACCTTGTAACCCGATCTCACAGTGTGATACTTCGTAGTCCAAGTGTTCGTGATTCCAGTTAGGGTTACGGTTGGGGTTCGGGTTCGGGTTACGGTTAGGGTTGCGGTTAGGGTTATGGTTCCAGATAACATGTACTTCCTGTTGTAGAAGAGGTTATTCAAGCGCCATAACTGACCCACCACAGTAGTCAGGGCTGCCGCAGACCATGGGACGTGGTTCACTGGTCTTTTTGGTAGTCAGTCTTTTGCGTGTGCCCGCCGCCGTTACAGAGGCTTGAACGAACCCCACTCACAAGCACGAAAGAGTCCTCAGAGACCCGAGTCCGGATAAACCTGCTACAATTGGGTGTCAAGTTGTTTAACATGTAATCAAGTGGGAGAATGTTTCTAATTGTTGAATATACAAAGAACGTTTGGTAGGTTGTGGGCTTGAGTACTGGCCAAGTCAGTGCAGCTGCCAACCACCAACCACGGAACACACCTGGAGATCCCCCTCACACCCCAATTCTTCCCTATGGTCAAGTGAACAGTGCATTGAAAACAGAAGCTGCAACCAGGTTATTGCAGATAAAGACAATGTATCCAAAGCTCCAAGATAGATCACATCTTGAAGCGGATCTCTTTTCGCCCGGGGAGAATTGATCCGCTCAAGGTTGTGACCAGAATTGTGACGTCGGGGCTACAAGGCAAAACCCACTGGCTGGAGCTCTATCCACCTGTTATGGGGAGGTCCACTGGGTGGGCTTCGCTTCCCAGAAAAGTGCCCGATGTCCCAACTTACTCATCATCACAGCAGATAAAGGAAGACGGTTTCCAGCGACTTTTTCTTGTTCGTGGGCAAGAGATGATATGCCTTTATTTATTTGTTATGCAATAGTGATATGTGCTGTCGTATTAACAAAAGGACATGCCATGGGCTTTCACAAGGTGGACCAGCACTCCAGTGTGGAGGTGACCAACCGTTTCCTTTCCTCCGGAATGATTACGCACCCTGGACTTTGGTTGACCGGAGAGTGAATGGATATAACAAACCATACCAGTTACCATTACTGCAACCATACCGTAATGGTGCGATAACGCTTCTCTTCCAGATTCATGCACAACGAAGGCAGAGACATATTGTGTTAGGGTGAGTAATATGTGCTGACTGAATGCGCTTGCTGCAAGCGAACATCTTCACAGCCTCGATGCGACACTGCGAGATGATGGCTGATAGTGCAGACTGGATCTGTGTAGCACATGCCTATTCTGTCTATAGGTCGACGAGTCCCTACAAGTAAAGTCCCTAAAATGGTAGAAAACTGGGCACCGACCAGTGGGGGTTGAAACTTGCTTGCCCTTAGCGTTCCGCCTTTCCCGCTGATCAGACGATAGGTAGCTCTCACAACTATGTGCAGTAGCCGGGAGCAAAGGACCGATCAGAGCACGTTTCGTGTCGAGAAGTCGGCAAAGGAGCCATCTCGTTTGAAAATAAAAAAAACGAAAAAAAAATTCCGCATAAAGGCCACTCTTGGTTATCGTAACAATAGGCACATGCGCACCCACCCCCCCCGGCTGCAGGCTCTGTGCTGCTGCATATTGTTAACAGCCATGATCCCCAATTGGGCTTGCTATGTCCGTCCGTCCAATGCCAAGATCTGGGGGACATCTTCTTCAACTTACCACAGCCTGGCATCTGGGAGCCTCAAGGTTACAGGGAAACATCATCGTTGACGCAAGTATGTAACAAAACCTGTTGCTTTCGGAAGCTGCAGACGTATGCATCTATCTGCATGCTGTCATTGTCCCAAGTTGCCGAAACGTTTCCTGACCGGTTTCTCGTGTTTCGGTGACCCATGTCCAGACCATGTCCTTCCCGTTGGCATTAGGTAAGGTGAGAGGAGCCCGGCTTTCTGCCCGGCTCATGGCCACAGGTGTTCCCGTGCACGATAAACTACGCAATCTAGGCAATGTCCTTCGAGAAATGGAGACGTGTGGGCATTCGTGAAGGACTTGGGTGGTGATCTCGCTTCTTTTACCCCACCGACCAGCCCCCTTGACCCCTGTTCGCCCTTCTACTCTGGGTGGGCTAGTATGTCGGGAATATGCCCTGCTGCAGTCCAAGCGGCGAGTCCAGAGGCGGCAGAGCCCCCAAGCAACCAGGCCGCTGCCCTCACTGCACAACTCAACCGGCAGGCAACCAGCAACGACGGAACGAGCTGCTTATCACAGCCCTGGCTGGTCTGGGTGGTGCTCTGAAAACCGGAGGTTCCACCCACTCGCTTGTCAAACTGGGATCAAGGGCCTTCGTAAAGGAGAGCCGAACCCACTTCGGCTGCTGCCAAAACCTGGTGAGAAACACTCTAATGGCTACTACCACCAATGCCTTGTCCATTTCGTTTCTCTGGGCGGTTTCTTATTATAAGATAGATTTGCAGCGCTTCGCACCTCTGACTTGCTCTATTTTTTGTTTGCTTTTTTCTCTCTCTCGTCCTATTCTCTAGACCTTGCTCTTAATAGATTATACGTTGTTGACCATGGTGTCAACCGGTCTCACCTTCAGCGGCGCTGCCGCCGCCCTCCTCTCCGCCTCGGCCGTTGCACAGGCCGCCGTGGCGCCCGCGCCAGGCGACTTACACGCCCGGCAGTCGACGGGCACGGGCAAGTGCACCGACGTCCACGTCTTCCTGGCCAAGGGCAACAACGAGCCCTACCCGGGCCGCCAGGGCAAGCTGGTCAACGCCATCTGCCAGGGCTACGACAGCTGCGACTACGAGGACGTCGTCATGCAGAACATGCTGCCCGACCCCTACTGCGACTCGGTCCACGAGGGCGGCGCCAACACCGTCACCCAGATCATAGCCTACAACAAGAAGTGCCCGGACTCGAAACTCGTCCTCAGCGGCTACTCCCAAGGCGCACACGTCGCGGGAGACGCCCTCAGCGGTGGCGGTGGTGTTTTCTTCAACGGCTGTGTCGAGAAGCCTGTTATTGCCCTAGACCCCAAGAGTGACGCCGGCAAAGCGCGTAAGTGGTTTTTCCATGGGGCTTACTCCTTTTCCACCACGACTCATGACCACGGCACTAGCCGCCAGGGTTTTTCTTTCGTAATGCGCTTACGGGTTGCTAACAATTTTGGTATCTTCTAGTCACTGCGGTTCTCACGTTTGGTGACACGCGTCACACTGCCAACCAGCCCGCCAACTACGAAAGCGGCGCGAATGACAACGGCCTTTTCCCTCGCCCCGGCGACCAGCTGGCCAAGCTGAACGCCTTCTCGGACCGGCACCGCGACTACTGCGTCGACACCGACCCGATCTGCTCGGGCGCCGACCCCAAGGGCCCGGGCGCCATGTCGCACCTCGAGTACTTTGAGAAGTTCACCGACGACGCCGCCAAGTGGGTCAAGGAGAAGCTGGGCGACGGCGTCAAGAAGGGCGACCCGTCCAAGACGACCGCGCCCGTCGCGAGCACCGACGTGAGCAGTGCCAGCGCGTCGGCCTCCTTCTCGAGCCTGCCCAGCGGCAGCGGCAGCGGCAGCGGCAGCGGCAGCGGCAGCGGCAGCGCCACCAACTCGCCCGTCACCGCGACGGACTCGTCGTCGTCGACGACGGGCGGCGCGGCCCAGGGCTCGGATAAGCCCGATAGCGGTGCCGGGATGACCCTGGCGCCCCTGGGCCTTTGCACTTTGGCGGTTGCCGCTGGCATGGCGATCCTAATGGGTTGATAATAAGCCTTAGACGGAGGCAAATCTTACTGAGTGGCACTCATGACTACCGGGCACATTTTTGGGTTCAGCATCATTTTTTTTGAGCATTTCACTCTCTTGGGGGGATCTTGGGAAGCAACATCAGCCAGCATCGGCGTTTTGGGAGTCCGTATTTTTGATGCATGATCGTCTTGTATAATGCATCTTCTTCATTTTTGGGGGACATCACCATCTATTGCATCAGAGCCCCTCCACATGCTCCGGAGAGCCTGGACAAGTTTTATAAATATTAATACCTAATCTCCTGTCTGGATCTACACAGCTCTAACGAGTCTTGATTGCGTCTATGTTTCTGAATCGTCTACCATGTCCAGTGGGTTGAAGGGGGAAGAGAAATGACCTGTAATGTGGGCTTCCAAGCCGATCCCACTTTACGAGGAACCCCTAGCTCCCGGGGCTGTCACATCCCGCAGTGGTACCTGGAAGCCGCGAGTCATGACATGTACGGAAATAGCCTTTTTTCACAGCCATTCGGGGCTTCAGCCTCAAAGCTTTCTAGACAGGATGAAACATGATGGGGTCCAGAATAAGGTTTTCTTCTTGGCCAAAGCCTATCTACTCAATTCCGCTCGGAAACAAGGGGGCAGGGGGCCTCCTGCTTGCGTGATCTCCTGACCGGGTCACAACAGCTAAACCCCTCTGTAAGAGAAACTATCTATCTTGCCGGATCACGGGAAGATCGCTGTTGCTCGTTTCCTGTGGCGTCTGTGAGTGAATGACTTTGGTTATGGCTATTGTTTGGCATAAGTGTAAGAATATTTTGACGTACCCTTGTCCATCCAGCAAATAAAGCACTTGACTCTCAATTAGTCCTGTTGCTTCTGGGTGACGACGGCGGTGAGAGCAATGGCCTGGTGCTTGTGGAAACACTCGAGGGCGGTGGTCCAGGTCGAGAACACCTCGCCGCAGTTGTCCCAGCCGCACTCGTACTGGCTGCGCTCGGCGAAGGGGAAGTGTTCCTGACGGATGTGCACCCGCATGCCGGCTTCCGTGGCGGTGGTGTGGCCGCAGCCGGCGACCTGGCACGCCGTGCCCACGTGGACGTAGTGGAGGTGCGCCCGCATGGACTGCAATTCGTCGAACGTCTAGTTTCATTTTGGCGCTACGAGTTAGTGTCAAGTTACCCCTTCAAGGAAGGAAGAGAGAAAAAGAAAACTTGGAAACCGCACCTTGTCGCATAGCTTGCAAGGGAAGCTGGGAGCCGTAGTAGCGGCCAGTCTGGCCTCTTTCTTGGCTCGGATCTGAGCCGAGAGGGTCTTGGGAGTCCACTGGTCATCCTTTCCCTAAAAGGGGAGCGGTGTTCTCTTTCGACCACTCATGGCTCCTGTCAAACGCCGATAACGTAAATAGGTCCTAGGTTGCCCCGAGAAGCTAGTCGATGTTATGAGCAACTGTTTTTGTTTTTTATTATAAATTAGCCGTCAAAGAGCAAAGTGAACGAGTTTGGATTTGTTTTCGGTGATACCTACAAGCAAAGTGTGAGATGGAGAAGGAGGAGGATGTGGTGGTGGTGGTGGTGGTGGTGACGACCGTGCAATTATTCAGAAAACTGCAAGGTGGTCAGCAGTTGAGGGCAACTAGGAGGGGGGAAACGAGGAGGGGGTGAATGAACAAGGTAGCCATGGCTCCATACAGGCCTAGATTCAATGAGAACCTTTACAGGCACTGGAAGCCTACACGCAATAAATTCGGGTGTAGGGAAGACTATAAGTACAAGGGGCCCTATAAGCCACCCCGGGACTCAATTTTGAATAATAAAATGAATCATAGACAAACACACGTGGAGGAGAGAAATGAAGAGATCCTCCCTATATTAAGCTACTCATAGCCATACTATACAAACTACTTACTCTAGCTTAAATATGGTTATTCCTACCTGCCCTTGACCAATACGTTGGTTCTATACCTACAAACTCGGCCACATGAATATAGCTAGTATTAATCGTTCAAAAATGTGGTAAACTTCGTGGTGTGTACAGGGTGATGTACAGGGTGTTTGGCAGGTTATAGACCTTTAGACAGGAGGGTGGAGAGCAATGTCCTATAGAAGGCTTATGCGTCTTGAAACAAGTTACAATGGTCGTCAAAATGGTCGGCGATATACTTGGCCTCGAAAAAGATATATGAAGCTAAGTAGGTTTTCGAGATAGACAGGATGAAGGACTGAGGAGACGCAGCAGAGGTATGTACAAACTTTATCTATAAAATAACTGTTTTCCTACATGACTAGGCTATTCTACCAGAATATAAAGGAAAGATACACTGGTTGTAAGAGTAAGTCGACCCCTTTCGTCGATATGTAGAAAATCCAGGCACGGGCCAGACGTCAGCAAGAATAGTTTAAAGATGAAATGACCCATACAGTGATGTTACACACGCAATATCTTACTAATGAGCACAGTATTTGAGCACTCTTAAATATATATGTCCCATTTAACAACCGGGTGAACAAGGAGAGGTGGAATTGTGTAAACCTCCTTTAGTCTATAAAGGCTTGGAAATATGGGTATCTAGGGACAGCTGACACAATAGTCAATCTTTTGGAAGTAAACTTATCGTACTACACGGCTGATCTTACGGTAGAGATCTCACATTTCATAATATAATATGACGGCATTTACAGCCAAAAGACTTGCACCAAGCCACCCGGTGGTCCAGAACCGCCTGGGTCTGGAGACGAGATCTGCCAGCCTGACGTGAAAACTGATTCGGGACTGTGCCCGAATGGAAATTTCCCTATATTCGATCCCATTCTGCAACAAGTGCGGTGCGACATCTCTCCCGAGGACGCAGGATCGTATATGACAGGGTGTCAGGCAGATCTGGACCAAGACCTAGAGGGCGCGAAAGCCCGATATCTTGACGTACGCAGGGCATTCCGAACTTCACCCGACCAGGCCGTGGTACCGCGGCAAGTTTCAGGCAGGGGGCGATCCAAACGACACTCTCGAAAACTTTGAGGGCTGGGGCCTCATCGGCTGCAACGTTGAAGAATATCCCTGGGGCTCGGGTAATCCCAACCGTAAGACTTACCTACGCAAGTGGGACGAGCAATCAGTGCTACGGTTGGTCCCCATGGATGAAAACCAAAGTCATGGTGGTAGTCTCAGCGGATTTTCACGCCAGCTTACAAAAGGGGGCTCGAAAGCAGGGATACCCTACAAGGTCGAGTTCACCAACGGGCCGTCGGGGACAACAGACGAAGATTATTTCCTGGGAGAGGATCGTTCCAAAAACCGTTGCGCACTACCATACGGAAACGCTTTCCTTCTGATAAACTCGGCCGTCGTCAATAAGGGGGAGCGTTCACACGACCCCTGGTGGGACGATAAGACGTTCGAGGAAACCTTGGCCTACAAGACGGACAGCAATGGTCGAGTCACGGCGAGCGTGACGACTATGGGTGTCAGCGCGTACTGCAAATACCCATCGCCTGGAAAGAAGTTCTGGGATGGCACCCAGTGGCTCCAACACCCCTTGGCAACATCTTTACCGCGCAAGGAAAAACAAGGCAGAGTCGCTTACTACTCATGCGACAACTACCCAGGGTACGCGGGACCGTCGGGGATACCAGGCGCCACACGGAGGCGGGGGGCGTCTCGCGGCCTATGAGTTTGTTTCAGTTCCGGAACCCAGCTGCCGACGTAAAAAAGCCCAAATCCAAGATAAACTCGACTGCAGCAGGCAACCATACGGAGCAACTCACGTTTGATGCTAGTACGAAGTCTCCAGGGCCCAGACCGTCGAGTTCTTCCAGAGATGTGATTCAAAACATGGAGGTATTGGGCGACCATGACACAGATGCGCAAATCAACAAAACCCGGATCGGGCTCAGCGCCCGCCAGCTCAGCAGTGGGAGCTTTCTGGACGCGAGCGCGTTCCTGTATCTAGGATGCGACGGCAGCGACGAAGATGTATGTTACCACTTGGG
Source organism: Apiospora saccharicola (assembly GCA_038363915.1). Lineage (NCBI taxonomy): Eukaryota > Fungi > Ascomycota > Sordariomycetes > Amphisphaeriales > Apiosporaceae > Apiospora > Apiospora saccharicola. Next base: position 3,362,863 of record JAQQWM010000006.1, read on the forward strand.
GGATGGTTGCTCAATGGCAGTGACGATGGAGAGGGTTGGGACACCCCTGATCCGCCGGCTCCGCCTCCACCTCCACCTTCGATGCCAGAGGCCACATGTCTCCTATTCGACCTTGTTTTCTTCATGCATATTGAAATATATGGTATTCGCAATTGGGCAGACCAGGATGGCGGGCAAGAGCTTCGAAAGCAGGAGGAAGGGTGTGGGGCCCTCACGTCTTGGACATGGACGGATTCGAATCAGGACCATGGGGCCTCGGCATCGTTCGATCTGCCCGAAATCTTCAAGGGCGGGTGCGTGGAAAGAGTGATCAAATCGGCGGGAGGACCAGATCTTCAGTGCATCTACATGGAGAAGAGAAAAGATGGAGCAGCGGTTAACAACACTTCAGACACATCAAGGTGGGCCAATGTCTCCGATAAGGTACAAGGGTAAGCATGAGAAGAACGCAATCTGATATTGATTTGAGGAGCTGGAACTAGCTGAGTGGTGAGGGAAAGGGGTGGATGTATGTACGGGCTGGTTTGTCGCCTTTAATTGTTGAACACTGTGCTGGTGTACCAATCCGTATGCTCCAAATTCTGCACATGTAGCTTATTGTACGATCCCAAGAGTGTCACCCCATTATTGATTGCTTAGATCCCGTTCTGTCCCTTTCGCTTCTGCCACTTCGGGGCGTATAACTCGAACCTCACGGACCAGAACCATGACTGAATAGTCGTCGAACCAGTCGTCCGTGTGATCACCCAGGTTCTCCAGATCCGGAACATTACGTTCCTCGTACTATGCCAGCAGCTCTATTACGTCATCGAAGAACTCCACGCCGTTTTGGTTTATATCAACTACGTAGCGCCAATGCCAGTTAGTGTCGCTTTCCTTCTCACAGGGCAAACCGTCCTCGCGCCGACAGTAGAGGACGTAGCAGGTGGTGTTTTCTCTGCCATATCCACACTCCCAGCCACCTAAAACCTCCCAGCCCGAGAGGGGAAGCTCGTCGGGGTAGACGAGACTGTGCTTCGCTCCGAGCTCCGAGCACTCGATTCCGCTCCAAAAGATGGTTTGTTGCTGTCTCCATTCGTGCGCGCGATAGTTTGGCCAACCGTGGCCATGGAGCGAGTCCACCTGGCCCATTAAGACCCAGAAGTCACCGGGGAACTCGAGACCGGCCATAAGTTCGTTATCAGAACGCCCTTCCAGTCCCGTCATAATACCTTCCTTGAACGCGGCTCGGTCCCTCTCACGCTCCTCGCTGGTTTTCTCCTCAGTGACACCATCGAGGCCGAATGCGCGCACAAGCTTGGGCCACTTCGTAAGGATATCGGCTGACGTGTTAATGCGATGATCTGGGTTCATCGCCTCGTGCTCGCTTTCCGAAATATTGAAGAGCTTGAGAAAGAATGGCAAGCGCTCTGCTGCCAAATCCTCAGGCGTCTCATCATCCTCCTCGGCGTCGGACTCGGGCGACCCAGCTAGCTCGACAAGTTTAGCATATGCTTCGCGGCTGTGTTGGACGACGCGCCAGCGCAGCTAGGAATACCAAGACACGATGAGCAATAAAATGGAGACCGCGAAGGCTTTTATAAATAGGGAAGAGAGGGAAAACAGCCAAGGGAGAACTGTGCATGGGTTTGCCTGGACTTGTCCCACATCGAAGGCTATGTTCGTTTTCCGACTTTGTCCCTACATTTAATTGACATGCTTGAAAGGCATTGAGATGAACTGATAGTCAGCTTAGACACGTTCAGCATGCTCCCAAATGTCAAGGGACAGGGGAAGGGCTGCTCAGAACGAAACTCGATTCACACTTATTAATAATAATAAAGAATAGCTAAATTAGAGCAGTCTTAATAAATTAATATATTGCTTACCTATAAAATTATATATATACATACGCCCGGTACAGGCACCTATCACTGTCCCCTTACTCTTTACTTGTACTCTCTTTATATTATTTATTGTTTATAACAATCGTGTCTGGGGTAGCCTCGAATCCTTATGCTGGCCTTGGAACGCTGACGGCAATCCACGTACTGATCGGTAGTGCAGATATGAAAGAACATAACTACAGTACTCACAATGGGTTCAGCCGTAATGGGGAAATGCGAGAGGAAACTTTTGTTGAGTCTCCGCTCCAGGTTGCTCACCATCCACAGGTAAAAAGGCAATCCATAATCAATCATAGAAGAACAACAGGAGCAGCACCGACGTGATAATGTTAGTCGTGTGCAAGGTGGAGATTGCCCCCATGGAGGCAAGTTTTACCTAAACAAGTCGGACACGATGCCCAATCGACCAGCAATCAAAGACATTGGGCAACGATCAAGCGCCATATTATAAGTGAGAGAGAAGCGAAGTAACAGTAGATAATGCGAAATCGTACAGAAGTAGCCCCCCGTTGCCGTCTAGTATGTATCCCCGAAGCGTCTATATTTAGGTTCTTCCACTTACATCTTCTACATGTATATGGTTACGAACACAGCTGCCACAGAGGTCGGGGCAAACTGGCCAACACCGTCGGTGGTGCATGTCCCGTCTTTGTCGCCCTGGGTGCAACGTACACGACCTTGCGAGAGGGGTTCCCGACCAGCACGGAGCGCGAGTCAAGACCGTAGTAATCCGAGATGGAGTGGGTGAGCCATCGCCTATAGCAATAAATGTCAGTAAACTGGCGCAGGGGGAGGGATTGGTAGCAAGGGGAAGTTGGAATGAAAATCCACATAAAGCCTCCTCCTTTTCCCCTCTTCTTGGAACAGCTCTTCGCCAATAATTTCCAATACGGCAGTGAATGTATTCTTGATTGTACGTACTTGAAAGCACTGCTCTCGTCATCGTCGCCGAGCGCATCAAACACCATGCCCTCCTCAGTCGCGCCCTGCTTCTTGTCCTCGCGCCTGGCCTTCTTCCAGCCATCACGCATGGTGCCGTTGCGGCCGACAAAAACAATCTCCTCGTCCTCAGTGCTGTCGCTGCTGTCTTCGACCTCGACCTCGGCATCCTCGCGGGCGCGGCGCTGGTCGACGAGGAACTTGCGGACGGGCTCCTCGAGGGAGCGCACCCAGGTCTTGACGGCGGGGGTCTTCTTGGCGCGCACGAACAGCTCGCGGGGCACGCGCCCGGCCACGGCGTCGTCGCCAAAGGTCTTGGTCTGCTGCTGCTTGCGGAGGGCGGCGGCGGCCTTCTTCGCCTCGACTTCGGCGCGGACGCGCAGGTCCCAGGCGGCGGCGATCTGGTAGGGGACGTGGTGGACCGGATGCGTAGCACGGGGCTCCCAATCGAAGGGCTGGGGTGGCTGCGCGTTGGGGACACCCATGAGACGGTCTATAATTGCAGAGCAAAAAGGGGGCATGTGATTAGCCGATGCAGCGAACGCGCGATGATGTGTCGTTAGCAGCGATGGGGTGGAAATCAGTACCATTCTCCCAGCGCCGGCGCTGTCGACTACCCTCATTGCCCTTCAAAAGGGCCTCGCGGCGCTTCATGCTATCGCGACGGGAGAGAGGCCGGCGGATGGATTCCCCAGTGGCGCGAGCATCTTGGATGTTGACAGATGGCTTCGAATTGATCCCGTCCAGGGGAATCGAGAGCGGGGCACCGGTGCCTCGGGCGTCCGGAGAAATGGCGAGGGATTGGAGCGCGGATACAGTCCATGCTTCAATGTCGAGGGCCGGATGGCCGTCGACAGTAGCCTGGGGTTGCTGTTGCTGCTGCGATGCATTCGTGGTGTTGGTGTTGGTGCCGCCGAGGCCGGGGGGCGGCGGGACAGCGCTGTAGATAGCCATGGTGGGATGACGATAAGGGCTTCGTCTTTGGAGTTGAACTCAGCTCAGCGACCACAAAAGCTTCCTATTCTAGAAGGTATGCAGCAAACAACAGCGACGATGACAAAACGTCTACTACCGGAGGAAAGGAGAGGAGAGGAAACAAAGAAGCGCCAGGCAACCGATGAGTCTTACTAGTCAGATAGAGAGGAGATAATGATTAAGAGGGATTGAGAATGACACCGTTGACTCGGACAGCCTGCAGTACCCCGGAGCGCGGCTGGCCGCCAAGCCTGTAGCTTCTAGCCAGCTTCGGCCAATCAAGGGGCATGCGCAAACACTGGCACACTCAATCTGACCCCACTAGGGATCCTGGCCCTGCAGGCCGGATTGATTCCAGGGCTCCAGCTTGTGTCTCGTCCGCCAATCGAGAGCTGCTGGCTGTCAGTAGCCCACCTGGTTGGCAAGTGGTATCCAAATAGCGCATCATCTAAATCAAGCAGACGGTGGTCTTATCGGACTTATGGACAAAGACTGCTTTCAACTGTGCGGATGGAATCCACTTGGCAGCTGTTGAGCAAGGCGTGGTCTGCGACAGGTTGCGAGTCATGTTTCACGCCCAGACCGTTCTCTGAAATGCATCGAGCCTCGGCTATGAAGAGAGCTATAAGCTCGTTGACACAATGTGATCATGATGCCGATAATGCGTTACTTGCCACCACTCGATGGAGTGAAGGAGCCCACACTAAGTCAAGGATCCCGACGAGTAGACAAACGAAGCACTGAGTAACAACCGCTGTTTAATCAGCCAATAAGTAGCAAACACTTCTATCTCTATTCAGAATCAATAAACATAGGCCCATGATGGTTTCATTCTTTTTTTCTATTCTTGAGCCATTCTGTAATGTCAGTATAATCATGTTGTTGCCGTCAGAAACTTGGGGAAAGTACAGTTGTTTCGAGCTTTGGCTCTAAAGTGCACGGCAAAAATGCAATAAGATAAGCGTAGGCATGGTAGAGTAATACATGCACGGTAGTCCTCGTCACCTTTATCGAACGCCAGAGCTTCCAATGCCCCCAGGTGCAAGGAGCGGCTGGTTCTCACCAAGGCCTTGTACTGCCTCGCGGTCCAGAGCGGCCTCGATCTCTTCTTGCGTCTCAGCGTAGGCCTGGAGATGGGCCGAGTACGGGCCAGGCGAGGGAAGAACTCGGGGCGTGGTGCGGCGGTTGAAAGCTGGCCTGGTAGTAGCCGGTTCTTCGTGTCCATGGCCACGGTGGCTGGGCCATTCATAACCAATAGCCATAGCAAGTACGATGCCCTGCATCACTGCAGTGAGAACGTAGACCCCCCATGAGCTCCAACCAGCCCAGCCAAGGCGGGCACCCAAACTTGCGGCAAACAGAAAGCCGCCAGGAGTTTGGACGCACATCATGGGGATGCTCAGACTCCCCGCGTGCTTGAGGTGATAGGTGGTCCAGATCTGTGGAACATATTGAATGGCAGCAAGGGAAGCAGACATGATCCCTAGGATGTTGGCCCACATGGCTAGGTAATCCGGAGCTCCAAGAGCGAGCGATGCTGTTATAATGACGACAAGCAGACCGTGGACCAGGCAAGCAGCAGCGACGCCAATAGCAGTCCTCCATGTAGGCTGGTTGGGGTCTATTACATCGTCGTCTTCATCTTCGGGTGCGGTCTCGTCTCGGCGAAAGAACACCAGAAAAAGAACAAGACTACAACAGTCCCACGTCAGCAACAAATCCGCCATCCAGAGTTGGTGGTGTATTCTTACATGATGGCGAAGCATATCCACTGCACCCCAATCTGGGCGATACCCAGAAGTCCGGCGGCACATTCGAGCCCGCTAACTTGCTTGCAGCACTCGACGTCGGCACGCGATTGGGGCAGGGCGATGATGTTGGCGAACTGGGAGTTGGCACTGGTGACGCCGAGGAGGACGAAGTACGGCGAAATGCCCTCGGATGTACCACGGGAGATGATACGGTAGTGCTGAAGCAGGTAGGAGAATAGAATGCCAATGATGATAAGGCTGGAGTACAGCAAGAATCAGTCAGCTCTGTACGTTCCCTCCTAGACGGTTCGTTCCATCAATGTTGCACTCACATGGAAACGAAAAAGTTAGTATAGCCGACTCTCTGGAGTTCCGCACACCGGTCCTCCATCATGTCCAAAAAGCTGCCCATCTTGCCCTTGACCGCCTCGATACAGTGACAGTTGGGGGATTTGGCTCTGGAGTTGGACGCTGTCGAGAGGCGCAAGTTATATCGTATGCTAGTATGATCCGGTGAAGTCAGAAGCTAGTGCAGGTGTATTGGAAAGTCAATAGAGAGGTGCAAGAGTTGCACTTTGGCGATGTCCTCTACAAGTGTTTCGAATACATGGCGTGCTAGAAAAATAAACCACCATTGACCCCGAACGCAGTAGAGGTTGAGAAATGATCAGCCGGAAAACCCCCTATGATAATGGGGACGTGATGTTTGGGCTGGAATGGAGTTTGGATCATGCACGAAGTCAGTTGCGCGCAAGTAGCTCGGTGCCAGAACATGGTCAGAGGTTGGCATTGGCCGCTACCTGCCGGGGAGCAGGGAGTTCTCCAGGGGACCGCTGTAGGCCGCAGAGGTACCCAATAACGCCTAGAATTGGAAGATAGCGCGTTACCCCATCCTCTTTCCGTTCCATCCAGGCACCATGAACTGGCAGGGGTTTTTAGTGCGTGCATCACTTTGATTGACGACACGCGCCGAAGATAAGCAACGCTCTAATCGATAAACGATAGGTACGGAGTACAATCAGACAATACTACATGTACATATTGATGCGAATCAACGACCGCTTCTCCTGGTGCCTGGGTTGGTGGACGGGAATAAGTGCCAGTGAATCGTACATGCATGTGGGAAATAGGCCAGCACATGCCATGCACTGCAATGACGCTCCCTGCCAGTTTGGCGATGACGTGAGACTCACCACCGCTTCTGATCAGCACCCCTGCAATCTACATACCAGGGTGCTTTGACTCCACCATGTCGGCTGATCTGTTGAGTGGAATCGAATTTGTTTTCGCCATGGTTGGTTTCGCCGGTTACGGACTTGATGGATGCCACCTTTGATGCCCGCCTACCTAATTGCATATCAGATGCTCACGATGCTGCACATAGAGTCGTGATAGGCTTATGCACGCATAGAGTTCCTGCGCCACACGCGCCTCTCAGGTACGAGGGACAAGTTGAGCCACTTCGCTGCAACGCGAGAAGCCCAGCCACGCGACGAAGGTAGGTAGGCGTTTGGTGCAGATAATTAAACTGTAGACGAATCTAGAGAAGTCGACATGGAGGAATCAGAAGCAATCGACTCATCTAAGAGCGACTCCTCCAAGAGCAGAGTAAGGCTAGTCGCTTCGACAGGCGATATAACCCTGCAACAGCAAAATTCCCCGAACAGTCGACCCCAGAAGAAGGATCAACTGCATGGCTACTTCGAAAGCGCCCAATGGTATGCAAGACGGTCCAGCTATAAAGCCCCACACTCACTTACACGGGCGAATACCCGGCAAACATACTGACCCAAAACGATTGACAGGACCGCAGACGGTACCACTCTCCTCACAACCTCATCTAACCATCAGATCGACGGCTACATCCTCCCTCCGGACCTGCTGGACCCGGGTTCAAGCCCGCACTCCCTGAACCCCCAAGTCACCATCCCCCTTTCCGAGCGGACCAACGTCCTCTGCCCCGCACCCTACTTCCAGCTCGCCGAGGCCTATACGAACCAGATCCTGATCTCCAGCCATGACCTGCCCATCCAGCTTTACTACCTCTACCCCCCTCAAACCTCCGATGATGGCACCGCCACCAAGGTAAAACACCAGCCCGCCGCGTCGTACCCCTTCATGAAAGCCCACTCCGAGACTTTCCTCTCCGCCACGGCGATGCTGTGGCCGGGTCCCGGAACCCACTTCGTCGCCGCCACCAAGAACCTTTTGGCCAAGTTCGACATCTCCCGCACAAGCCATGAGCCGCTCCTGCGCATCAAGACGATCCCCTCGGAGCGCCACCTATCCAAGGGCAGCGGCGTGGGCATGCGCGGCACCATCTCGACCATGGCGGCCCACCCGTCATCATCCGAAAGCGGCCTCGGCCTAGTCGCGGCGGGCACCTGGACGCGCTGGGTCGGCATGTACGACTTCGCGCAGGCGGGCGACTGCGTGGCCGCGTGGGGCATCGGGCCCGCCGTCCAGAAGACGACCGAACGCGGCGGCTACCCCGGCCTCGGCATCGGCGGCATCGGCGGCAACGGCGTGACGCAGACGGTCTGGAGCCCCTGTGGGCGGTACCTGCTGGTCTCGGAGCGCAAGTCGCGGGGCATCCTCGTGTACGACGTGCGCGTCACGGGCGAGCTGCTAGGCTGGCTCGAGGGCCGTGACGCCTCCGACAGCAACCAGCGCGTCAGCTGCGACGTCTTTCCCTCCGGGGACGCTGCTGGCGGCGGCTTCGAGGTCTGGTCCGGCACCACGGACGGTACGGTCAAGGTCTGGGAGAACGTCGGCATGCGCGAGGGACCACACGAGCCAGCTTGGGACTGGCAGGGCCACGAATCGACAGTGGGCGGCACGTGCCTGCACCCATCGGGCTCGGTCATTGCGACATGCTCGGGTGCCTGGGACTTTGCTGGTCAAGATAAGGAAGTCGACTCGGATAGCGACACGAAGGAGACGCGCAACGGCGACCAGAGTGAAACGGAAAGATTGCCGGCATGGATGCGCAGAAGCAACAAGGAGAGCAGCCTTAAAATATGGTGCTTAAATCATACTGATGGCGACACAGAGGCAGAATGATGGGCATAGACATGCCAATACTGTCACTGTGCAGCCAAGTACTTGGTGTTCTATTCATGAGCCAGCTGTCCTGAAAGCAACATCGTGGTGATTCGAACATACATAGCAAAATGATAATATCTGTCGTCTCGAAGATTTACCTCCCCCCAAGCGAATATGTCAAGCTACATATCCCTGCCGAACAATACTACCCGAGACTTATTCCCATGGACCATCAAGGGCCGCGCCAACTCTTCGTAGGACATCTGTGCCACCCATTACTCTGGAGAATCGGTCAATTCGCTCCAGGGGCGTCATAAGGATGAATCTCTGTAGCTCTCCCATGAAAGGACCTTGCGGGTCATTGTTGCTGATCTCTTTCAATCCTGCCAATATAACCTGCGCAGCATAAGCGTTCATCCCAGCCCTGCGCATTATCAGTTCCCAAGTCCCCTCATTCGCAATCAGCAGACCTTGAAGTCCGTCGGCCTCGATAGAGTATCGCTGGATTAACGCCACGAGCCACTTGGCTAGAGTCTCCTCCCCGCCCCCTACGAAGTATACCTGGGAGTTGGGATTGAGTCCCAAGACCATGCCCGAGAACTCGGCGAATGAAGCACACTCCGATGCGGAAAGATCCCTGGTTGATTCATCAACGCGATTAGATTGCGATACTAAGACAATGAGCTTCTCATATCTTGCGGAGACCTTTTCCACCCGATCCTGAATCGCTGTTTTGCTCTTTTGCCCAGGAAGTGGTTTCTGAATCACTTTGATGAGTGTGGTCAATATAATTCCGGTGACTGGCGATACGATAACATCTGCTTCCGCACCTAGGGGAGATACGATTGGAGAGCGAGAGACCATATTCCGATTCCATGCGACAGTATTCCAATGGTCAAAGTCCCGCTCTATGAGCTGAGCTTCTGGGAGCAGTTTTTCAATCCAACCAAGCATGCCGCGGCCAATAGTCAATGCCACGATCATCTTGATCGAGTCGGAAGATTCCCTCAAAGTCGGGACTGGGGCTGACTCAAATTTCTCAATCGGCACCACGTTGGATCTCGAGTTCTCGTCTTCTTTAGTGCGTTTCTTGGTTCCGTGACTACGAACGTCTGCTTCATCCTGAGCCGATTTCTTAGGGCCGAAAAACGAACTGGCTTCATTTTTTTGCCTCTTCGAAGTCCGCAGATTGACATAGTTCTCCAATAGGGTTGCCGTAGCATTAGGGTCATCGTTGCCAACGAGTAGATGTGTTGATTTGGCAGCATTGATAGGCCGCGCGTGATGGGGATGGCGCACCAAATCCACTACCGATGTATTCCTCGTCGGCGATGATTGACCGGATTCCGCATCGTGCAACTCGAATTTCCTTTTCTTCAGGATATCCGTAAGACCCCCATATTGGTTGTGCGACAATTGAAACTCTTCTTCCTCGTCATCCTCGGGCTCTCTCAAAATGGCTAGGCCAGGTCGCTTCCATACATACGACGCGGCTGTCGGGAGTTCTGCCTCGTTGTACATTCGAAGAACGTCATCCACTCCTACAACACCATCCAGTGACTCATCAAGAGATACCTGGCGAAGCCTATAAGGTAATGGTGCCCACTAGAAATCCCGTTCCTTATAGTTGCCCTTCGATTTCTTCAAAGCCATTCCAGGAGCTTGCAAGAGGTGTTTGATGTGTCGGCTGCCGTCTTGCCCCAATTTTCGCCACTCCGGGGCTGTGATGGCAAAGTCCATGATCGGGACTTGGACGCGGGCAACTGCATCTGCGTGTTCCAAGCGCTCCTGTTCTATAGCCAAATTGGCCGAATGCGCCCCTGCTTGCAGCTCTTCAAGCAGCTCGTCGCTCAAGAGGTCAGGTATATCTTTCCACGCGTAACCGTCTACCTCATAGTCAGCATCAATAGCCAATTGCGCACCCAGCGCCGCCTCTTGCAAGTCAATTGTGTGTTTCACAGACGGAGAGTTGGGTCTCGATGGGATCAGAGGCTGTTCCACTCCGAGGGACTCGGTTTTCCTGATCACCGGGGAGAATGCTTCCACTCCAGATGACGATGGCAAAACAGGCGTCCCGAGAATAGGAGGTGAACTTGCTGCGATCAAGGCAGACTGTGCCGCCTCCAGATCTTCCTCAAGCAGACTGCACGGGTCTGACGCAACCGGAATCTGACAGCGCTCTAGTCCAGGGATGTATAGCTCTTCAGATACTAACAGCGGAGTTAATGGCGGGGTGACATCGCGAGACATGAAAGGCTAGGGAATGTGTCAGCTTTAGTTCGTCAAAAGCATGCCTCCTTGACTACCTACTTTGCGATCACTTGACCCCCCCTCGAGCAACTGTGTCGGATCTTCAGTGTCCTTGTCAATAGCCAAAGTTGTGGCGAGAAATCTCAATGCATCTTGAGATGTTGCGAGTTGACTCGTATCAGCATCCCGCGCCAACTGTGAATGAAACGAGTAAACACTCTCAGGATACTCTGGTGCTTCGTCCAATGATATCTCCAGTGGTTCAAATGGAAGCATGTTGGGATACAGATGAACATTTGTTCTCTCTCGCACATCTCTGAGGAGCTTTCTCCAATCGGATTCATGGTCAGATCTCAAAAGGGGAAGCGACACCTTCAGATGCCGGATCTGGTTTGAACATGCGGCCTGAATGGCCCCGCTCATGATAGCTTCGTCATCCTCTCTCTGGGCGATGGAGCTGAGGAAACTGACGGAGCCCTTAGAGATGACGGGTGGTTCGCTGAGGGAAAGTTGGAAGGGAATATGGAGGTCAGGAAGCGACTCATCCTCTCCGTCTCCTTGACCCTGGGATTCAAGTAGTGAGTTGGCGGTTGATGTGAGATACGAGACGGGATTGTATAACTGAAAGTCAATGGACAGCTTATTCCTGCGGGCATATTCATCCACAGGCATTTCCGCAATGGGGCTCGGCCCCTGGGAGGATGCACGAATGTTTCGCTCATGATGATTAGCGGAAGACTCTCTATTCGCGCCCATAGATAGAATCAAAGGATATTCCTTAATGAGTGTCTTGTGCTGCAACCGAAAACAATGCCGGTAAAACTGATACCTTAAGCATACCTGTTGATGGTTCCTTCAATACGCATTCAGGTTCGGTATTTCTTCGAATTCGACCCAAACATATATGTAGGTAGGTACATCAAATTGAAAGATCTAGAAAAGGCAGTGGCACAATTCCAGTTGAGTGGTGTGCTCCTTCCCCAATGCAACACCATCAGTTTACATCTACTTCATACTTACATTTGATTTCTTTTCAATCATATCACCGTACAGTATTTCTGGTAAGAGATTTAATATGACTTGCCTGCATTTTGGATACATATGTCATTTAATTGCCAAATTGCTAGAATACCTAGAAGCATGACGTCTTCAAGGCATTCAGCTTATCGATTCCGAGGTGGCACATCGCGCGCCGATGGAGGTGGAGATTACACGCAGGTGCTCCTTCCTCTTCAACAATTCGACTCGCCTCCGTTAAGCGAGTCACCAGACAGTGCTGTGTATATGCCGAAGCTTACATCCATCCCATGCATGCAGTTCCAAATAACGCCTGTCTCATCGCCCTCTCGAAAACATGATCTTGAATCTAGAACAGATCCAGTGAGGACAGACGTATTATCCAACCCTTTCAGACCTTACTAGATTAACTACATCTACAGGTCCGTACAGCTACTGTTCAATAATCAACTCTGTGAGTTATGGAAACTTACCTATTTAGAGGTTTGGTGGATTTTCAGGTCTTGTAGGGCTGGCAGGGATTGGGTAAGGTCGTTTTTGAAAATTATCCCAGTAGAAGCCATCAATCTTATTTCTGCATTTGGAATCTTGGCAGTTGAGCTAGCATACAAGCTTAGATACATAGTATGTAGAAAGACCGCGCCACTTCATATTGTATGAGGTGTGAAGCCAAGGCCCCATCAAACGCCATCGACCTTCAGCTTCTATATCGCTTGACTTTGCCCTCCCAAAACCCACGCTTGCCGCGATAACCACAAGAGCCTTGGTATCAAAGTCCCCTCCGATTGGTAAAAGTGACCCCTGCTTTCAGCTCTCAAGACGGGAACAAGATCTGCATCAACTGAGTGCCGCGGCTGAGAGGCGCTAATAACGCTCCTTTCTTCTTCGCGCTTGTGGCTTTCCGTGTTAGTCGGTCATTGTGACGGCTTTGAGACAATGGCCTTATCTGGGCTCCCCGGGCAGAACCCTTGTAAGCAATCACATTCCTAGCAAACATTTTCTTGGTCTCGCCTCACTGGTTCCAGATGTGCCTTTGTTATATATACTGCAGATGGCACATTCCCAAGGGGAGCCATCTGTTGCCTACCTACTTGCCTGGCTCTCCACCCCTTCTCTTGTCGAATCCTTGTCGGACACTATTCATCGCTAAGAATCGTTCTTGATCTTGTTATCTGCATCTCATTCATAATCAGATCTCACAATGGCGTTATCAGGACTGACCGCACAAGGTGTGCCCCCTCAGCCGAAATGGCTCATCTTCATCAAGGGAGCGATCATTCTGCTTGCCGCCGTCATTCTGGCTTTGGCGGCCTATGCGCTTTCTTTATATAGCGACATCTCATATTACTATTCCGCCGGGGCTCCTGGATATCTGCTCTTCGTGGTAAGTCCGACCTCTTCCCTGCCCCTTCGAACAATGTCCCCGATTACATGCTGACCAAGTCCAACAGACCATCTTCTCTTGGGTCGTCTACGGCGCCGCCATATTCCTCGAGCTCAAGGCCAACCAGTTTTACTACCGCATTGCCATGCTGCTGGCCTATATCCTGACCTGCATATTTTGGCTGTCCAGCTGGGGTTGGTCGGCATCATGGGCGGCGTTTCTGCTGGCTTCCTACGATGGTTTCTACTACACGGGACTTCACACCTTCGGCTCCGTCATGGCGGCATGTGCTGCTCTCGGCGCGGTTACCTGGGTTCTCTGCGTCATCAACCTGATCTTCTTCATTCTGGGAAGTGTCCGAAACCACGATTCGACCGCGTCGGGCAACGTCGAGCTTGGCCAGAAGCCAGTCGGAAATGTTCAAGCCGACACGCCTGTGTATGCACAACACGCAACCACGCAACCAACGTCTGTTCAGACATAATCGCTGAAACGCCCGGGGATGTTCTGTCATGCAGGACGTAAAGGGGCCAACAAGGGTCCACAGTCACTGGCTCCGAGGCCCTTGGCCCAGTCAGCCATAATGTATAGTACTTAGCTTATGTCGATGAAAAGATGCAGGCAATATACCCCAAACTGATGACCAAGGCCAGCTTTCGTTCTAACCGATGAGTTAAGTCACGTGGACATTGACCCAAGTTGTTATATAGAGAGAGGGCATTCTAATATCATCTGACTGCTATATGCGTTCAGTTGATTTGACATATAAAACCCTGGATAATGAACGGAGATGTGCGACTGCATGCCGCTGTGGCAATTAGCTAATTACAGACAATTTGTGGCCAGATGAAGCAAGAAACGAGCTGCAACTCCGTAACTTCAAGCACCCCTTTGAGCAATCCACCAATGAACAACATCGTCCTTAACATAACGAACCCTCAATCCCACATTGAGCAAATTGCCCCTTCAGTACCACGTATTCACTTCCTCTGCGCCAAGATCTCCACCGCCAAGGCCCGAAGACTCTCCGCCCCCGTGATGGCGCTGAGCACCAGCTCCACGCCGGCCTCGCGGCGGATCCAGTTGCGCAACTCGACCGAGACGAGCGAGTCGAGGCTGAGCGAGGCCAGGGGCGCGTCCGCGCCCACCTCATCACGGTCCAGCATGGTCATGGCCGCGACCTTGGTAATGAGCGCCTCGGTCAGTCCCGGGAGGGGGTCGTCGACGGCCTGTTGCCAGGGCCCACTGCTGACGCCGTTTGTGCTGGAATGGGGCGCGCCGTCGGCACCTCCACTCTTCGTCATCGCCAACTTCTCCCTCTTGGCAGCCTCTTCCTTGACGCGCTCGCGCGCGTACACCGGGTGGATGTAGTCCCAGGGCCCGTCCCGTATAGGCTTGCCGTCGAGGTAAAAGGTGCAGGCGATGGCCTTGGCGTCGCGGTGGAGCGGAGACGATACCATCACGGCGCCCTTGACGAGCGTACAGATGTCGGCCATGGTCAGCGTGGCGCCGAGCGTCTGCTGCAAGAGGTCGCTCAGGTTGTTGCTAGCAACGTAACCGACGTCCAGCACGACCGGCAGGGCGATGGAGACCGTGGGCATGCCTAAGGCGCTACGGTACCTAGCGAACTCGTGATAGAACACGGCCGAGCCGGCGTAGATGGCCTGGCCGGGGTTGCCCGTATCGCCCAAGAGCGATCCGAGGCCAATGAAGAAGTCCATATCCTTGGGCAGCAGCTCGTGGAGGTGCCACGCCGCATCCACCCGAGGTCTCATGATAATCTGCCAGTCCTCATACGTGGCATTCTCGAATAACTTGTCGCTGAGGAGAAGGGCGCTGTGTACGACACCGCGGACCCGAGGGAGATCCTGGATCAACCCCATGACACCTTCCAGTTCCCTCTTCGATCCGACATCGCATGCCAGAGCCCTTACACGAACATTGGTCCCTTTGTATCGGGACAGGAGTTTCTGAACCTCAGCCCCAGAAGCGCCACTGCGACCAAGCAGTACCAAGTTCATGGCGCCATGCTCAATCATCCAGTACCCCAAACTGAGGCCAATTCCCTTGGTGCCACCTGTGATCATATACGTCGCGTCAGGATTCAAGAGGACATCTGTCGATCTGAGGTCACTCTCAGCCATCACACACTCGTTCTTCCCAAGCGTCACCACAACTTTACCCGAATGCTCGCCAGACCTGAGCCTGCGCAAACCCGATTCGAAATCTGATATGGGGAAGACTGACACAGGCTTGATCGGAAGAGCGACGCGCTGCCGGGCAAGATCGGCAAATGTGGAAAATATGCGGCTCATCTCTCGCGGGCGATGTTTGGCCAAGCCACGCAAGTCGATGGTGTGGAAAGTGGCATTGTTCTCGAATGGCGTCATCGGTAGGTTGGTATTCTGAAGAGCATCCTTCTTGCTAATATCGATGAACCGACCGAGGGGTGCTACCAATGACCAAGTCTCCTTCATAAGATCGCCACTGAGCGAGTTGACGATAACATCTATACCCTTTCCACTTGTCGCGCAGAGAATCTTGTCTCGAAATTCGGGGGTCCGGCTGCTGAGAATACGCTCGTTTGGTAGGCCGTACGATGTGTGGAGGAACTCCCGCTTGTCGCTGGTGCCAGCAGTGGCGTAAACTGTGCCTCCAAAGTGCTGTGCAACAGTGATACATGCCTGTCCTATAGCACCTGAGGCTCCATGGATCAGGACTGTCTCTCCCTTTTCAAGGTGTGCCGTATGCACCAAGGCATATATAGCCATGGAATACGCCAAAGGCATGGTCGCGGCGTCCGTAGCACAAGTGAAAGGAGGGGCAAGCGCAACATGAGAGGCTTTCACCTTCTGGTATGTGGCAAAGCTGCTGCTGGTCTCAACTGAAAGGAAGAAGACATCATCTCCCACCTCTAGACCTGTCACGGATTTGCCGGTCTTGGCAATTGTGCCCGCCCCGTCAAATCCCGGTGGAGTCCAGGGTATGGATCCAAGTACGAGACTCAGATCGCGTTGGCTAACACCGGCCGCCTCGACTCTTACAAGCACTTCCTCGTCCCCAAGGGGGTCTTGAAGTGCATCAGTCCTGCGGTAGTAGATAGAGTCAGGGCTGCCAGCACTATCAATCGTCATCTCCAAAGCCCGTTTGCCGTCCCAGATTTTCTGCAGCTTGCGACATGATATGCCCTGTTCGACAGCGAACGGCTCTTTCAACTCCCGCAACAGACGCATCCGAGGTACATGGATTGATCCTTCGTGCCATACGAAGTCCAGGTCCTGCGTACGCGTCACCTCTGGGTCTCGGAGCTTCTTCGTAAGATCAAGGATTGCCGATACGCCTTGCATGGTCACCGGCAGCTGATCGATAATCAACAGGTTCTTTGGCTCGTCCTCTAGCCGCAAAGTGCGCATGATTCCCTTGATGGTTCCACTCTCGACCGGTCCGTTGTGGGGAATTACCCATAGTAGCCCTGCATTGTGTACCAAGAGATCCTTCAGACGGTCAAACTTCGCTGCATTGACGTCTTTCATCAAACTGTTCCGCGGCGAGTCTAATACAATGTACAGGGGATTCTCCGTTGGGTCGATGTCGGCGAAGGCTTTCATCGTGGTACGACAGCCGAACCACTCAGACACGGCATCGGCGACAGTCTGTGCGAACCCAACTTCTTCCTTGTCCATGAACGGACCACACACCGTCACGGTCTGGCTTGCCTCCATCTTGCCGACCCTGGTGGAACACATGATACCCATCACCTGCTCTTGGCCACCAAGTTGGTCGCTGACGTTGACGTCCACGCCCGAGAAACCGGTGTCTTTGAGTAGACGGTCCCAAACCGAGACTGGCATCATCGGACCTTCTTCACGGTCACGGTACTGGTCTTCGGCGTACCACCAGCCTGGAAGCAGGAAAAAGGGCAGGAGAGTCGGTGGATGTGCGCTTGCCTCCAGTAATAAGAGCTTGCCCTGGGGTTTCAGCAGCTTTCTCACATTCGCCATGGTGATCCGCATATCCGGTGTGGCGTGTAAAACGTTGGCAGCGATGACAACGTCGAAGTCCTCGAGTTCGAAACCTTGCTCCACGGGATCTTGCGTGATATCCAGCTTCTGGAATGTGATGTGCTGGGACCACTGGTCCAGCTTTTTGCGTGCATTCTCGAAGAACCCGGTCGAGATATCGGTGAAGGTGTAGTTCACATAGACACCACCTCCTTCTTTCCGGTCGCGGGTAAGGGCCTGGAGCACGGGCAGTGTAGTCCCACCCGTACCCGCGCCGACCTCAAGTATTCGCATGTTGTGAACGAGATCGGATAGGTGAGACACCAGCTTACCCATGGTCTTGCTGAAGTGGGCATTCATCGCATCAGCCTCGTAATGGCGCGTAAGCAGGCCGTCGCCGAGCATGATCTCCAGTGGTTCCACCTCTTGGCGTAGAATGGGCACGATCTTCTCGCCCAGGACGCAGAGCATCTCCCCTTGAGCGTCTCGACTGCGTACCATGTTGCGCAGCTCCGTGGCCGCAGCATCTGAGTCCAGGGTCACCTTGCTCGCAGCATCGTGCCGAATACCCCACTTGACGAACTGGGCCAGGTGGTAAGGCAAATTCGAGCGGTCGTCTCGGGCTGTTTCCACCAGTCCTTTGTTAATATAGTACCATGCTATTCGCTTAAGGTCCTCAGCGCGCGTTTCTTCTGCTTGGTCATCGGCATGTTCCGGGAGGACCTTCTCAATCTGGTCATCGGAGAGATACTCGAGACTGGGCAACAGTTCCCATTCCCAATTGTCCGGGAGGCTCGCGGCCGGGTCAATGTTCTCCTCCGCAGACCCAATAGTGCGAAACGCAACTGACTCCCACTCAGCTATGGGTGTCAGCGCGTTGTCAGGGCCCCGTGAGAATGCCGCCACGCCAATCTGCATGCGGCCTCCCTTGAAGTCGTAATGTAACAGTCGAGTTACAATGTCGAACCGCTGTCCAGGTGTTGACGGTATAGTGTTAGAGACGCGGAAACGACTGATATGATTTGGCATTTGGGCCGGTAGCCTTCCGTCTTCTGTAATCTGGAGAGGGGCACCTCCTTGAAGAAACCCATCCAGCGTTGGAGGGTCGACCGTGACAGGAGAGTTGACGGATTTTGGGCCGTCTGGGCCGTCTGGGCCGTCTAAGACGTTGCGAAGGTCTCGGAGTTTGTGTTCGAGTACTGTGTACCCTTTTCCCGAGAAGAACCTAACCGAGTTCTGGAAGCTAGGCCCGAAACGAGTCGCTCTCACGCCAGCCTCTTTGTAGTAGTTGGTGAGGTCGTGTTCGACAAGCTCCTCTGTCGTATCGACTAGTGAAAGAGAGGCCTCCAGTCCTATAGTATCCGCCTTCATGCTTTTCGTCTCGGGCTGGACAGAGCCATGAGCATGTATTGTCCAGCCAGTAGCCTTATCCCAGGTTGAAATTTCAAAGTCCCAGGTCGTCTGAGAAACGTTCGATGCGCCTGTGGCGGCCTGTTTCAGCTTAGTGACCATGTCGATAGCCTGTTCTTCTTGGATCTCCATGCGCTCCTTGATGTAAAAGTCACGGACGACAAAAGCGGCCGCGGGCACAGACAAGGTTTTTCGCGCAGCCTCAATGGCACACGCGATATACCCAGTCATGGGGAAAACCACAGAACCAGCCACAGCATGGTCTCGAATCCAGGGCACCTCGTCGAGCGTGAAGACCTGTCGATATGCGCGCTCCTTGCCACCATTGGAGGGCAACGGTCTACCAATTAGAGTGTTGTAAGGCTCGCCTGGAAACAGCCATTCGTGATTGGATCTTGATTCAATCTTGTAACTCGTCGATTTGTCCCATGCATAAGCTGGAAGATCATCAAGCACGTTGGCAGTTTTCAAGCTAGTCCCATTGACCTCTCCGATATTGATAGAAAAGCCCAAAGTGAAAAGGGAACTGGCCAGGTCGAGAAGCGCCTCGTCCCCGTCTGTGTCGCGTATCAAGGAGGAGAGGTATGTTGTTGGAATAGCTTGCTGGCTTCCGGACTTTTGAGGCCGAGTCAGCTCGATCGTTTGCTTGATGGGATTCTTCAACGCGGAATGAGGCCCGATCTCGATGACGACATTAGCAGCTGTGCCTTTGCTGCCGATCATGTCTTTATCTTGGGGCATGACGAGTTTTTGGACGGCGTCACAGAATCTCACTGGGCAAACCAGGTTCTGGACCCAATATCTGGCATCAACCGCGACTCTATCTTGAACCTGTCCAGTTACAGAAGATACGAAAGTCGGAAAGGGAGATTCCCCTGCTGGTTGGTCGGCGAGATCTCCATCGCAAAAAGGCTTGATAGTTTCAAGGTACCAGTCGGCCACTGACTCCATATGCCGCGAATGATAGGCAATCTCAACTTTGAGTCGTCGAGAAAACAAGCCTTTTTCGCCAGCAGCTTTCTGGATGTTCTGAATGGCTAGAATATCTCCGGAAATGGTGACGCTCCGCGGGCTATTGATGGCCGCAACGGTCGCGTAAGCGCCTTCGGAATGCTTGTTGATGAGATCAGTCGCCTCTTCAATGTCGATTCCTAAAGCAAGCATCGCGCCTTGTCCAGCATATTTGCTTGACAATCGGGCAGTCGCCTGGCCTCGAAAGTACGCGACAGCACAAGCCGTCTCGAAGGACAGCAGACCCGCGGTGAATGCGGCTGCTATCTCGCCACTGGAATGTCCGGCAACAAGAGCTGGCTCCACACACCAGCTCCTGAGAAGTGTCACCAGGGAGAGCTGGACCGCGGTACATGCTGGCTGACTGATCTTGGCGTCGTTGATATACGAAGTACTATCCGGTTTTTGGAGCTCTTCTTTCAGGCTCCAGGTGGCGCCAAATTCTCGAAAGTGTGCCTCTGCTACAGCTATTGCCCTGCTAAAGACCTTGTAGCGTTGCAATTCGGCAGCCATATGAGGGTACCTGTTTCATGACGAAGTGTTAGTCGATGATGTTGTGAGTGGCACAAAGAGCCATATGGGTTATGAACTTACTGGGCACCTTGTCCAGTGAAGACAAAGGCTATAACCCTTTCCTTGGCTCTTGATGCCTTGGATATAGATATTTTCTCCAATAGAACTGTAGTAGAATCCGCCACAACGGAGACACGGTAAGGAAATTGGGTGCGACGCTCGCCTAGCGTATAGCTCAAATTCTCCATGAAATCATCAGTCCTGGATGCTTCGGTGAGATATTCCTCGAATGACGACAGATATGCAAGGAGGCTCCGTTCTGACTTTGCTGAAAAGACAAATACTCGCTTAGCTTTTGTCTTGAAGCCGTTTTGGTGAAGCTTGTTGCCATTGACGCCATTCATGTGGGATTCGCCGTCTGTTGAGTAGCCGTTTGTCTCGATGGAGTTCTTTGGAGGTGGTCCATCAATGATGACAGCAGCATTGCTTCCACCGAATCTTTCATATCCATTGTCAACATAGGCTCAGGACGAGACGTGTTCTGTGGGCAGGCCATTTCTTACCGAAGTTAGTGACAAGAATTCTCCTGTTCTCCCCTTGAGGCCATTGAATTTGGGTCTTGGGCACAACAATCTTCTCTTTGTCTTGAATCTTAGGGTTGATAGACTCAAATCCTGCCGTGGGAAATACGACTCCGTGCTTGACTTGGAGAATGGCCTTGACCATTCCAATCATGCCACTTGCTCCCTCCAAATGACTGAGCATATCATGTTAGTTATGGTAAGCAAAAAGTGTATGACGAAAACCGTACCCCATGTTCGACTTGATCGATCCAATGTAGATCGGATTCGAGGCCGTGCGATGTTCTGCGAGAACTGACGTGAAGGCTCCAGCCTCGATAGGATCACTATAGGCGTTTCTCTATTAGCCAGTAGCCCTCGTTGTAATGTTATTTGGCGGTACTTACCCAACCGCTGTCCCTGTTCCATGGCCCTATCGAATTTCACCGATGTCAGCGAATGTTTCCTGCCGTGGTTGCTGGTGGGAAGAACAGGGTCATTTGCTGGAAGAATGCCAAACAATGGGGTCCCATTATTTCTCAGAGCTAAACTGCAATTCAGGGGGGTACATGAGGCAAGTACCAACTCAGGGGCAAAACCATCACATGGAGGACATCAACCCATGATCAGTCATATTGAACACTCGGCGACGAAAACATCAATTCCAGGCAACTCGGGGACATACCTCAACGACAGCTGTGCCGGACGGGTCCAAGCCTGCCACCTCATGAACCCGCCGGAGCAATTTCCGATGAGCTATGCCATTGGGCATAGTAATGCCGTCGGACCGGCCGCCGTGGTTGCAAGCAGAGCTTCGTATGATGGCTTGGATCGGGTCGCCATCTCTGATGGCCTCGTCCATTGCCTTGAGTAGCAGGCAAGCACCGCCCTCGCCACGGCCAAAGCCAGAAGCTTTTGAGTCATACGAGTAACTCCTGCCATCGCCCGAAAGCGCTCTGTCCAATATAGGTTCAGCACAACAGACATGTAAGGTGTAGAATGAGGATGATATAGAGTCTGATTTCTTACCCTGTCTTCTCGAGTGCCAGAAAGCCCCCCGGGCTGATATTCAAGGAAGCCGCTGCTGCAAACGCCGCTTTGCAGTCTCCATTGCGGATAGCCAAGACTCCCTGATGTACAGCATACGCGCTCGAAGCGCAAGCCGAGTCAAGAACCGTGCTGGGGCCGTCGATGTCGAAGAAGTAGGACAGCCGGTTCGCGAGCATGCACGGCGCGATTCCCGTGGCGGTGAACGTCTTGACACCGAAGGTATCCTCCGTAAGGCACCCAGAGTATTCATGTTGCCCACTGCCGATGAAGACGCCGATCTTCTGGCCGGCAAGGCTGTTCAGGCTGTGACCCGCCATCTCGGCTGCCTCCAGAGCGACTTCGAGAAGCATGCGCTGCTGGGGATCGGCATTCTTAGCCTCCTCCGCTCTCATGTTGAAGAAAGCGGCATCGAAGGCATAGATGTCCCCGGGGACGAAGTGACCACCTTGGACCCTGAAGATGCCAGACTTCTCGGGGCCTGTCCTGCAGTACGCATCTTGGTCAAAGCGATCTGGGGGGATCTTGGACCAGGCCGATCTTGCTTGTGCCAAGTAATCCCATAGGCCTTTTCCGCCAACGCCAGGAGCGCGGTAGGCAAAGCCTATCACTGCAATAGGTGCGTCTTGAGGCATCGCTACTCAAGATCGATGCGAGATGTTGCTCAATACGAAACAAAAGGGTTATTCGACCAGTAGAGACAGGTCTAAGCCTATGACCTCAAAACGCCAGCTAGCTGGAAGCCACCACCCGTCTCCAGGCGAACAAAGAGGCGATGGCTTAGTAAATTTGACCGAGTTGTTGTATCGCTAGATATCAATTTGTTTTATCAACGTCACCACCAGTCAACGTCGAGGTAACAAGTAGGAAACGTAAGCTACATGTATCAAGTCAAACGTACCACTATTGACACAACGAGTGCAAGGAATAAGACATTCGTCAACCAATTGGTTGCGATATTCAACCCAGTTTGTTATCAAAGTCAATTCACTTAGCGAAACAAGACTTTCGACAGCGTGTATTTTTATGCGCACGCCAATGCGAGGCATCGAGGAGCGGGCCTCGAGCCTGAGCCCGAGCAAGAGCAGGAGAAGGAGCAGGAGCGAGTGCCTGTGCCTGCGCCCCCCACAACGCCACTTCGCCTGCCAACTGCTCAAACCTGGATCCTTGAATCACCAACTCAGTTCGATGCAGTAGCGCTCCGCAAGGTGTCACTTACGCTACCTAATCTCAGCAATCATTCCGAATAGTCGCGCCCGCTTTCTGAGCATGTGCTCTCTTCAAATCTGCAGCAAGCTGTAGATTTTGGGTTTCAAAGCATATCACGTAAACTTCAGCGCCCTGCATCACAACTTGCCAAAGGAGAAATAAACAAAGGAGATCACCCCTATCCGGTGGCGGGGAATCGAACATGTTGGACGATTCCTACATATTGCGCAGCGGAATAGAGGTCTAGTCTATCCATCTGAACTCTTGTTTGCGCGATAGCGAAGTTTCTTCCCCAAGCAGCTACTTTGGTTACATGGTCCCGAAATCTCCGACATGTGACTAGAGCTCAGGCTCAATTGAATTTGGCGAATCACGTTATGGTCGACGACTTGGCCGTACGACCATGGCGAGCATGCTGAACTACCGAGCCTAGGCTTGAGGGGTAAGTTAAGTGGTACATGCATGAAGCGGAAAGTTTGTTTTTGCTCGGGCAGGAGTTCGGAAGGAGGCCCCTCTTCCGTTGAACGCCTTGCGGCCCTTGCCCCCACACATCTGATCTAATGGTAGCGTTGCACGCTCGGCCTCCCCGGATAGCGCTGACCCTATTTCGACGGCAAGCCGCGGCAGGCCGACATGACGTCCAACAATTGGCGGTGACGTCGACGAGAACATCAGTCAGATCGCTCCCGACTATAGGATTGTTAAAAGAACTGCGAGGCAACAACAATAAGATACAAAGTGTATACGAATGAGTTATGGTGGGCGTCCCAGCAAAGAAAACATGAAGAGTCACCATGGGAGTTTAATATAGTTGTATCAGGATAGCCAACATGGAATAACAGCCCGGTAAACAAAAGCAAAAAGAAAAATGGCAGCCAATAATAGGAATATTAGCAAGCAAAGCGACAGTCCATTTGCCGGTGGGGAACGCTCTTAACACTTTTGGAATATTCTTCCTGTGCCCAATTACCCACTTGGCAGTCAGTTTGGCAGGTTGTCGGGGTCTACCGCGTAAAGGCTCGAGATAATGCTACTGGGCCAAGCCTTATCACCGTACTTGAGATGAATGACCCAGTTCCTCCACCCCTCTCGGTAGCACGCTCGACTCCCGGCTAGTGGACAGTTCGGAGTCACCGCACCTGGTTCTGGTAGCCTGTCGGTCACCGTCACGGAGATTTGGTGGGTGAGTCCAGTCTCGGATGTGGGTACAAGGTACTCTTGGTTCCAGTTCCCTTTGAAATGGCCCACGTGTTTCGGCTCGTCGTCCCGTCGTAAAGTCTGTATGCCACGAAAATAGGTTCGTGTTCAGGGTCTATGACATACTCGTCAAGATGCAGGTTGCATGTCTTCGGGACCGGCGGCGGCGGTTCGGTCGGGGTCGTTATGGTGACAGTGGTGGAACTTGCAATGTCAGTGGGTGCTGAGGTAGCTGGCAGACTCGCACTAGTGGAGTACACGCTGCCAGGATCGGCCCCCTTAACGGGACAGCTTTGTTCATCCCGCTTTAGGTGCTGATGTTCTGCCGGCACCCACTCGGCACGTCGATCTCCGATGTCTGTATGACGAGTAGTTTCAGTTTCCATTGTCCAACCCTGGGCTATCATAACGAAAATAGAATGGAGTCTGTTCAGCTTACCGTTTGCTTCGAACCACATGCGCCACATGGGTTTGGGCTGCTCTGCCTCGACTATGTCCGTGTTGCCGGCACATTTCTTCGGGGCCGGTTGATATCGAATAAGCAGCTTTCCCCGGTGGAAGTCGAATAGGCTATCGCCTCTATCAGGTACCATTTTATCCTGTCCATCTTCACCTCTCACCCTCTCAGACTCCCATTTCTCTTGGATTGAGTACTGGATAGTCGAAAGGGTAAGCTCGTTATTGTTGGGGAACATAGTCCTCAGTTCCGCGAGTATCCGTTTGACGTAACCGTTGTGCCTGAACACGCTTCCGCCGGCCGTTTCCGAGTTGCTGGGGTCCCCGTTCCGCAGGTATTCTTTCTGGCGTGGTGCTACGACGAAGACGCGAGGCTGATTGGCATCGTCGAACATGTGTCCCTGGGGGTTGTTATTGTTGTTTCGTAACTCGTCAAGGCCGAATTAATTCATTTAATGTACTACTACTCCAGTGTGCAAGCGACGGATGACGTCGTACTCGAATTGATTATCGCCATGCGTGAACGATGGCCATTCCCAGAAATGGCTAGCCCAAGCACCTTGTGTAGAGACGACCACAACGGACGTGCAGCCATACAAGCTCGAAACAGCCAGAGTGTTAACATGGTTGCCAAACTCGACCCAGTTTGACGTAGAAAATGCTTTGTTACCAGGGAAGCCAAGCTCAATATGGTTTGCCTCTTGAGCGCAGGCCAGTGCAACCTCTACTCAACAGTCAGAACACAATTATGATGAGCAGGATAGCTTGGAGAGTAACTTACCGCCTCGAATGAATCTTTTTCGGTCGCCATTTGTTCGCTTCCGGCTGACTGTCACGGGCTGGGGCAGCACGCTTTTTGACCTGCTGCAAGGACCTCTTCCCTCGCGCGCAGCTTGAAGCACCACAGTTATCAGGACTGCACAGAGTCTCCTCCGATAAAAGCAATGTAGCGGTCGATGCCGAAAGTGTGTTACAGGCCGTTCCAGGATTGTATGCAAGCGTTGAGCAGCCGGTGGGTTCTTGACGCCCTCTGTTCCCCTCGTTCTGTCCTGATCCTGCATTCGCTGTAACAGAGCAGAAAACGCTTTCGTAAGTCGCAGAAACTGTCGTAGTGCACGGGGAAATACTTTGCACTGTACTGGATGGTTCAGGATCGTTGTCGGTCTTGGTTGGTTCCTCTTCTTTCCCAGGATCCTTTCCCTCTCCTGGAGGAAGTATTATATTGGTAGAGGCAGTTGACATCAGCTCTACCGGAGGATGCGGCTTCGGGATATTGCCAACCGTGGTAGTCTGAGTAGCAGGAGGTATGGCAGTACCAAGCTGTGACATGGCAACCAGCAGGTTCAAAGACACCTTGTCTGCATCGTTCCGGATACCTTGAACAATCAGACTCAGATCGTTCGGTTCTGTTGTTTGCTGACCGGTTTCAAGGCCTGCGAGGATTCTCGATATTTCGCAATACACATTTTGTATCTTCTGGAGAAGTGTTTTCGTTGTGTCCTGTATCATTCTAGAGGAGCTGCCCATACCAGCACAGTCAGGAATGGTATTACCGTCGGGAAGCTCATTTGCGAACCCAATTATCTCCGGAAGGACTTTCTCAATAGCCACAATTGCGGCAGTAGCCCTGGTTGGATCCGGAGCCGATGCCCAGGAGTTTGCGAGTGGCAGCACGTTGCTTGCCAAATGAGAAGACATGTATGAAACACTAGTCTTCACAGGGCCTCCAGCAGGATCGACAATTGTCGACTGAGGGCCGGAGGGTAGGGTGATAGGGGCGGTTATGGGACCCCCTGTATCACGGCAATGGTTGTAGGTTTGCCATTTTGGTCGGTAGTCTGAGTGCTGATGATCGTTGGTGCCGCTTTCGGTTGCCCATATCCTGGACTTTAAAGACTCTTGGGTTGTACTAGTAGTCATTGGGGCATTCTTTATCCCCATCGGAGAAGGACAGGGCTTGTCCGCGATGCAGCAACTTCCAGCATGATATTGGACAAGATCGATGCACGTATGCCATTTTTGTGCAATTTCCCCAGGTGGTTGCGAGGGGGGAGACGGTAGAAGCGTAGGCGCTGACCTGACTGCACGCCAAAGCAGCCGCTATAGCGGGTGTCCTTGTGAGGATCATGGTGAATGGAAAAAGAGATCAATATGGAGTTTCTACACAACTGATCTTTGAAGCGGTGTCTGACTCGAGTTCTTTCTCTAAACTGGCAGGATTCTCCGCCAGTCTTATATGTGCCCTTCTACGTTCCACAACAACTCTTGTATTGCCATTTCTTGTTGGCAACCTGAAGCACTTTACTATTACAAAACATCCGTACGCCACTGCGCCAAAGTACTGTGTGTTGGTTCGATCATGTCTGCCTTCAAGTGTTCCCCTTTCAATTCGCGATACCCGTTCGAGCTTCTAAACTTAGGTGATAACACCAAGAACCAACTATTGCATTTCTGACTAACAGCGAGCTGCGCCGCCTCCCAGCCCTCGTAACTATCAAGTTACCTTGCCGCCGCCAATCAGTTGGTGATTCATCATGATGAGAGCAAGGATTGTCTGGCGGTAGAAACTCCGTTCGTCTCTTAGTCAGACTCCGGGAGGGGTTACCACACGGATGCCCAGGCTGGGCCGAATGAGCACTCTCGGGCCGCGTTGTTTCAACCAACAACCAACAACCAACGACAAAGGCCCTCGCAGGCCTCAGCCCCGCACTTCAACTTATCAGCTCCCAACAACACCCATCTTCCATCGACTACCAGCGTCACGACCCAGAAACCAGTTCTATGTCAATAAAGCCCTGTCCAAGGACGCGCGCAAGGGAGGAAGATGATAGTGTCGAGAACGAAGCCCCCATCGAAAAAGAGCCAAAGAGGGAGGTCCCCATAGAGGACAAGCAGGCTCGCATGCAGGACGAGGAGAGACGCAGAATCGAAGCCCTATATGACGAGCTCCCTCCGTTACCTCCAAACTGTGCGGTAATTACCTGATGCAGGAGCAAAATACCAAGGCCCATGCCCGAGTTTTCCAAACGTACAAGAGCACTGATCCTGCGGTGCAAAACCTTTTTGGTGATAGTTCCGTTATCAACCAATACATCTGGGCAGAGAAACGACCCCCGCTGAAAGGCAATGCTAGGCTCGCGACGGCAAACGTATTCGCAAGTGGCTGCTCGATGGTCGAGATGACGCGTTACCTCACGGGTATTTTTCAAGCAGACCTCAACAAGCCTAGTATATTCGCAAGCGGTAACCCCGATCTCTTCTCCCTTCTTCAGGTTCTCCTTGACAGCGGATGGCATCCCAACCAGATCCTCGGACCACCCCAGGAGATCGCGCTGCACCATGTGCAATGCGTGCAGGACACAAATATATTGAAGCTTCTCCTAGAGCATGGCGCTGACCCCACCATTGCCCGGAAGGGTTACGCTTCCCTGATATTCCATCGGCACCCTTCCAAAGCGCCCGTTCAGCGCAAGGTTGGCGACGTTCTCGACATAGCTGCGAAGCTTGGGTCCACCAAGGCTGTCGATCTCTTGCTGGCCCATGGTGCGAAATTTGAGTACGGACGAGCATTGCACTGCCTCATCGAATTCAATCCCCAAAAAGGTGCCATGTGTGGTTCTGCACGTTTTGATATGGCGGAACACCTCGTAAGGAACGGAAAGGATATTGACGGAAACAGAGACATTGCAGATGCCATCCGACCGTACAGCTCCATGCATACTGTAACTGGGTTCAATGCAACCCCATTGTCCCATGCTATGGGATGTCAGGACTGGGACTTCGTGCAATGGCTGTTAGAGAAGGGCGCTGATCCCCAAGCCTGTGATGGTCGGGCATTTGACGAGCGTGAACGGGAACATTATGGACTAAGTTATCGAAAGGCTTTCGACAAGAACCAGGCACGTCTTCGTGATCTAATCCAGAAGGTAAAGAACAAGAAAGGAATAAACGATGAACAGAATTCACGAGCCTGAAGTGAGTGTCCCCTTGGAGGCGATAACGCTGCTTTTGGCATATAATTCCTGAAGATGATCGGCAGGCCAGATTATCCCAATTTATCCAACAAGATATCGTTATAATTGAATAGACGTTATGCCAATAGCACCAAGTGATCCATGGTGGTCAACTTCACTGTTCGAGGCTGTATTCAACGCCGCTTCTGGTCATCCAGCTGTTTATCTCACGTGTTAAATCTTCGAGCACACCACCACTCGGCGAAAGCATCCATCTTCACCCAACACCTTCACCATGTATGCCACCAAATCTGCCCCTGTCCAATCGCCGCTTCCTTGGTATCCTCACACTGATACTAAGTTGACTATCAAATGACTCACCAAGGTGTCCAAAGTATGATGATTGCACAAAAAGAGCTCGAAAGGTGCTGGCAGACAAAGGCCAAGACGGCCCCTGCGCTATCTCCAAAGGGTTCCCGTGATCACGAGGGCGCCCTGACTACAACACTCTGACAACGGTGCTTAGTAAGGGGCTCTATGGTCGTTCATTCGAAAAAATGATTCATCGACACGATCGTCGAGTCAGCAGGCGCCTCCATACCTCGACGAGGTGTGGTTTTCCCAAATTCCTCAGGGAGGAGTCTTGATCTTTCCCATAAACTTTCCCACCTCTCCCCCACTTTCTTTTTTCTTCGTACGGCATAATCTTTTTGGTGCTCCGTCTTTTCATTATTGGCCTGCTTCATCAAAAATCAGAAGAAAGCAGGACCAGATTCCTCGGAGTCAAGAACACACATTTTGCGAAGCAACCGGGAAGAGCGGGTACAGTGGTATAGAACTACTCGATTTACCGTGAGTTCTAAAGAAGGTACGAACGATGCGCGAAAAGCGTCCAAAATAATAGCCGTAAGGGCAAAGGACGACGCAGGAAGATATGCTAGCTAACAAGTACCGTTGCAGCTGGCCAGAGATTACCACAACAACAACTAGATGGAGAAGTTGAAGTTCTCCAAGGCATCCATCGAATCCCCCTTCTTCATGCTTGCCTCGAACTCCTCCATCTGCTGGAAGAACTCGCTGTTGCCGAGACCATTGTCGGGGGCATCCGACAATGGCAGTAGGTTGAAGTCAGCAAGGTTGGGATTGGCTGATGCAGCTGCCAAAGCAGCACCTTGGGCCTGAGCCTGAGCCTGAGCCGACGCAGAACCCATATCTGGGAAAGGGCGCATCAGCTGGGCAGAGGCCTGAGTGGCCGGGGCCGGGGCTGGGGCTGGGGCTGGGACGACGGCGATGTTGTTGAGAGGCGTCGAGTTGACAGGGACAGAGGGTGCCATGGCGGCCGGGTAGGCAAGGTACTGTGACGATACCGCCTGTTGCTGACCGCGGGAGCCACCGACACCCTGCATACGATCGACGATACCCTTCCAGTAGTCCCGCTCACGGGTGAGGGCGCCGGTCTCCTCCTTCAGCTGCGCGATCTCGCTCTTCTGCTCCTCGATGAGATCGGCCCGGCGCTGGCGGCTGCGGCGGGCGGCCTCGTTGTTGCGCTCACGCTGCACCTTCTTGTTTTCCTCGGCCTGCTCGCTGTTGTGCTGACGGCGGCGCTCATACTCTTGGACCGGCAGGTCGTTGCTCAGGGGCAGCATGCCACGACCGATGATACCAGGGCCTCGGCGACGAACAGGGGCAGACTGGGCCTGCTGCTCGGCTCGCTGAGGTGCCTGGGGCTGGGGCTGGGGCTGGGGCTGGTGGTGGTTCACAGGCCTGTATCGCGCAATCGATGATTAGTTGGCGGGGTCACATGGTGCGGGGAGCGATCAAGGAATAACTTCAAACATACATGAAGGCATTCTGGGGCATTTGGTCGTTCTGGGCGCCATTGCCACCGGTGCCACTGGGCTCAGGGGTTGCAGAGTGGAAGTAGCCCATCCACGCGTTGCTACCGTTTGCCGACGACATTGTGCTGTTTAGTCGAGAAGTCAAGGTTCGTTTAGTCGACAAGTCGTAGTCCGTTTATTCGAGAAATCGAGAAATCAAAGTTCGTTGTTCCTGATCTGTATCCGTTATGTCAAAAATACTGAATGCGTTTTGTGGTGTTGTGACTTTGGCTGGTACGAAGAGAATATGGGCCATATGGTGGGTGTTATACATACGTTCGCTGGTGCTGTCTCGTTACACGAGTAGGGGCAGGAGTCTCGATATGTTTGGTGGTGACTCGAGATCGGTATCAACAGCTTGTGTGTTAGGGTTCACACTGGCTGTTATGGCTGTTTCGTAGATGGGGGGTATAGGCTTGTATCGCCTGACTGGTTGGTTGCTATTATGTAGAAGCGACAGCAGTTATGGAAATCTGCTTCGTGACCACTGTGAGCATGTGTGTGTGGTGATGGAGAGAGTTCGTTCACAATCAACGGCTGACACGAATTTATAGTGAGAAGAAAGTGCACTCAAGGTGCAACGGAAATTCAATCTTCGTCCCAAGACAGCTTGGTTTCTTGAGTACATTTGCTGTTCCTCTTCAAATTGAACCCATTCAATGCTGTTTGGCACATCCGCATG
Organism: Apiospora saccharicola; assembly: GCA_038363915.1. NCBI lineage: Eukaryota > Fungi > Ascomycota > Sordariomycetes > Amphisphaeriales > Apiosporaceae > Apiospora > Apiospora saccharicola. Next base: position 3,394,026 of record JAQQWM010000006.1, read on the forward strand.
ATACTAGACCACTCCCTATCCAGCTCCAAAGATGGCTTTGGCGTCAGTGAATACAAGAAGTGCCCACCATAGCTAATATCCTTCAATTCTATTGCTGGAACCGTCCGATATATGTGCAATCGGGTTTCTGAGTCACCCTAAGCGGTTATTCAACAATACGTGGTACAGCTCAATATGATGTATTCAAGATACGTAGGAGGCGATTAGGTGACATCGTGTGCGTGTTCAGTATCCCCCTGCCGCGTACAGCGTATGGCCTCTGTTGGTATGAGAAATACCTACTATGAAGCACGCCTATTGCCCTTGACTGTGGTTGTCGGTGCCAGATGCAGCAGTTCTACACGTAATTGGCGGGGTTGCCTGACACTTTCTGATTGGCAATTACCGTAGCAGAGTAGGCTGGGAAAAATCATGCATTGAACTGCAGTACCAACATCTGGAAACTTTTATACAGCAAGTCAACGCTCGAGGGACTTCCATGGACGTTGATATCAGAATCAACCTTTAGATATTTTTCAAGGCTTCAGAGTTTAAACGCTGGAACAACTGTTAATCCCAGTGTCAACTAATATTTAATAATTCGCGGGGTGTTTATTCTACTGAATAGTTGAATTACAGTTGGCAGGCGCATCAAAAAGACCCAGGCTTTTCTCCTACGGTATTAGATTGCAGAATCTGACTATCTAGTGAGTAAAGGTACTGCTGTACCGAGATATGGGTGCGCGAGAAGTTCAAATCGGTCGGAGTTTCCGGCCTGGTGATACTGTGGGCAAGGCTGAAAAGGGGTAAACCCTTGTACGAGTCAGCCAATGCGAATTTGCGGCATTGTGACCAGCTCCCGTGATCTGAACTTCAAATACAGGATCAAACGGAATGTCGGTATTCTGCCTGATGCTACTTGGGTAACTAGATTGCTGGCCGGAAAAATGCCTTCAACGCATTGGGTCGGCACGTGGCCTCTATCTAGAAGGGAGGCTCCCACCTCAAACTAACATAAGGAATCACGTTTAAATAACGAATACACTTGGTTCCGTCCGTTCTAGCTGTATTGGACATGGCTATGACAAGGATTGCAAGATCATTAAATCTTGGTTTTCCCATTGTTGAGAGACTGCTTAGGGAACTCACGATCCATATTGATTCTACGAGAGCCTCCCTCGACCCAAAGGCACAAGAACCGCTGCAGGTTTTAGGAAAAAGTAATTGCAAGAGATCATTGTACCTTGTACCAACTAAGTTACGGCTGTACACAGTCAACAAGTCTGCTTCTCGGATCCGGTGAAATTGGAATCTTGTTACAAATGTATGTCGGAATGTTCTAGTTTACATCATTAGAGGTTCTGCATTATACATATCTATGTGCAACGAACTCTTGACTTTGATAAAGCTTAGAGCGGTGCCAGTCAGTTTCCAGGAACGTTACCCTTCGTGAATAGTAAAGAGATGATACTAAGGATCGCTGTATACCGGAAGGAAGGAAAGAAGGAAGCTTCCGTCCGTTTGGCCTCATAGCATGTATTCAACAATGTCTATATCATATTACATTTCCGTCTCGACTCTGAGTTGTTTAACAACAATAACCAAGCAACTAAAGAAACTGTTAATATTTACAGGATCATGTATTGTACCCTCCAGTTGCGTTCAATACAAAGAACTAGAATTCTAACACCCTTGAGCCCCGTCCATGCCTTGACCAAAGTAAGCGATTATGCCCAATTGCTATGGCGTGGCCCCACGGGCAAATATTGAACGCATGATTTGATTTGTGATCAAGTCTTCGTCCTAAAACTGCCTTAATGTACCGTGTGATGCCTTCCTTGTCCTGTGAGGTCTTGTAGGTCGGTCGGCTCCATCACATGCTCTCGGGGGAGAATAATGCCCCATGTGACGGCAACTCTGCGTACAATACACAACCCGAAGTATTCCACGTGTCAAGACCAGCAGATTCCATAAAGAATTGGGCAAACTTGAATAGAAGTAACCCACACAGACTGGAATTGTCAGCCTTTTTGAGCAAAGGTGGGGGTGACCTAAAAAGGGGACGCCGATGCCAGAGCTGATGGACTGTGGAAGCCCTGCCAATCGACCCCAGGGACAGAAGCTTTCGTAACATCACCTTTCGAAATATCAGACTCACAACCAAGGCACCCATAGTTTGCTCCTTCGGTGAGGCGCCATGCGCTTCTTTCAACATACCTGTAATCACCTGGATCTTGGCAGATGTATCCGAGTGAGAATTAACAAGTGGAAGCGTAACAGATTCGGATCTTCTATGTGATCATGGGCAACGGAGAAGACGATTCTCCACCAACTGCACAATGTGTCTATCCCAGGCCCAAGATCTACGAGTCACTTCAGCCGAGGAGTAAAATCCAGCCTGAAAACAACTCTTGATGCCGATACATACCTAATAAGACTCTATCCTACGACAGAATCGAGGCACAGAAGGACCGAGGCACCCCGAAACCAACACAAACAACCCGACAATACGTCCAAGGTCGACATGGACACCACCCAAGACGGCTTCAACAAGGAGTCAGCAGAGACAAAGCTCACCGCGCCGAAAGCCTTTCCAACAAGCACGCACACTACCATCCCTTATGTACATCCAACACGCCGGTAGGATAGCAAGCACCAGCAAAGAGTCAATGGGCAATTTGGCCAACCGTATTAGGGGTTGACGCATTTGGTTGAGCCATTGCAGCCCTACTCGAAACCAACGACATACATCCCCAGAAACAATTTTCGGTTTCTGCAAGTGTTTTGGGCGATAACACCGAAGACCCAAAGAAAAGAATACACCCAAAGCCTATATATTCGGAGAACAATGCAATATCATGGTCAATTGACTGGTCATCAGGCGACACCATATTAAAACACCCCAATGCACTCCCTTCATGATATAATGTATCAAGTATGTATCAAAAAAGCAACATGATCAATATAGCGAAATTCCAGGCTATTGGCTAAGGATATAGTAGCCAGTAAGGGATGCCAGTCAAGAGGTGGGTCCTGATGTTGACCGCGTAAGAAACCCCCAAAGATGAATGGCAGCCTAAAAGTATACTGGGAATCGACACATCCGACCTAAAGAACCCTTTTTGTTTTTTACCATTCTGTTATATATATATTTCGTTTAAGAGTAGCAAAGCCAGCACGTTGGAAACGAGCAGGATACATCACAGGAATACAAAAGTGTAGAGGTGTTGAATTGAGCCTTCCCACTGGAGAGAGAAGCAGTATGGCCAGGATGGAATGATGTATTGCGACTGAATGCAACTGAAGCAGCGGGCCATATCGAACCATGGTCACATGAATGTATTGTTACTTACGTCCACATATCCTTGCTCGCAGTTCCCCCACGTAGGATCCACGGATATGGATTAGCATATGGGATGGGGCATCCCCGGCATTAGCAGGAGGGTCAGGAACACAAAGAGGTACTGATACAACTGGGCAGGGGCTTAATCGTAGCGGCAAGAGCTGATAATCAAGCCTTTCACCATGCATCCATTAGCGTGGGGTTGTCAGCTCGGAGATAGGGCTTTCACAAGATCAGGGGCTGGTGTCGCATGGGCCGCTGTCAGGACCGATGCCATATGCCGAAAGGTGGATGAAAGCGGGCCTACATATATCTGCCCATGGCTGCCGAGCCTGTGGTGGAGCTGGCATATCATCTTGGTAGTACGTCTGCCATTGCACATTAGCCCGAGGGATTGAGACAAGAATCGGTGCAGGTCAAAAGTGTAAAGTGTATATTTGCGGTTAACACTTAACATGTGTTGTAGCCATGAGAAAGCATCGATGCCTCTACCTTTCTCTGTCCCTCCTCTTTCCTCCCTATTCAATGTCATTGCTCGTCTATATTTGGTAATGTATGTAAGTACACACGACACTGAGAAGTAAAATCACGTTCCCAATCGACAAACACCTGCGCCACCAAGTCTAATATATACATTCATTTACATGAAGCGTTACACCATGATGCTTAGAAAGAAGCAACCGATACAGCAATTGCTTGCAGGTCAGTGTGGGAGATGGAAACAACCACATCCTTGACACCAGCCTTGTCGGCGGCAGCCTTGGCATCGCCGTGGAGCTGTGAATACTGGTTAGCAAGACTGGTCAAAGCGTAGGACAACAACGGCTTAACTTACAGTGACTGTCGGGACGCCGTGCTCATTGGGAAGGACCTCGATATCCTTCAGAGCGGCACCACCACCCATGCTCTTAACACCTAGACTCTTGAAAACAGCCTCCTTAGCACTCCAGCGACCAGCAAAGGAGCTTTGCGGGCTAGGTGCTTTGCGGCAGTAGGCAATCTCCTGCTCAGTGAAGTTGCGCTCAACAAAGGTCTCGTTGTCAATGTTGATGGATGCAATATCCTCAACATCAACACCGTGCTTCTGTCCGTTGTTCATCGGGAGGGCACGGGCCATGGTCTCGGTGAGAGCCTGAGTGGTGCTCTTTGACACTGACGTCTTGGCAGCGAGGGCAGCCTTCTTGGCAAAGTCGGTAGCAAAGATCAGACCGGCAGATTTCTTGTCTTCGGAGACGCGTGCCTCGGGGTTAAGGAGTACAGAGCTGAGCTGGTCATCGGTGTAGGGAGCGTGGGCCTTGGCCTGGAACAACGAGTTGTTGATCATTCCGTTGTGGAAGTGGCGGTAAGTCTTCTTCTGGCGCGCGGCAAGCTTCTGGCAGTAGGCCTCGTACGTGGCCTCGTCAAGGGTGGCGTACAGGTAGCGGGGGTGAATACCAATTGCTTGGGCACCCTTCTGTCCAAAACCGAAGGAAGTGACCGAGAAAGCCTTGACACCATCCGTCTGGATGCTGCGGCTTGGGTAAACGATCAAATCGAACTGCTCCATGATGGGATCGACATTGTCGGCATTGCGGTTGCCAGGAACCAATCCAGTGTTCAGGACTTGCAAGCATCCGTTCATCATCCAAGCACCAGCGGCACCCTTGGGATGACCAGTGAGGTACTTCTGGAAGATACCAAGAACGGCATTGCCCTTCTTGCGACCGAGATGGCGAAGTTGCTGGCAAATGACGGACGACTCATTCTTGTCGTTGGCCTTGGTGGAAGTACCGTGGAAAGAGGCAACGTCGAGGTCATCAATGGTAAGACCCCAGGTAGCCAAGGCTCCACGGAGAGGAGCAATGGTCGTGTCTTGTTTCCAGAAGTTGTTACCGAAGCTTCGGAGTGCCTCCTTCTCTTCACGGATGGCTTCCTTCTCAATGTGCTGGACTCGGCTTTCCATGTAGTCTTTCTCATCAAATGGCTCGCCTGCGGACTTCATGGCCTCAACCTCTTGCTGAATGTACTGCATCTCCCACTCCTTTCGGTCTTGGATCTGGTTCTTGCGCTGCTGAATCTGCCTGCGGCGGTACTCAATATCGAGCAGGGGCGAGGGGAATTTACGAGTCGTCTCGCGGGCGGTAGTGAGGACACCCTGGCCAGGGGCAGGAACAGAACGCCCGATCTTGTCGCTGGCAGTGGTGGTGAGTGCCAGGATACCATAGATGGGCACACCCATGTCAAGGGCGAGCTGGGCAGTCATAATAATCTGGACACCAGAGCCCTGAGACTCCATGAAACCGTTACGGGTAGTGGTAGTGGGTCGAGACATCTCTTGGGGTGTGCGGCCGTGAGCAAACTCATCGACGGCATTGCTGGTTGCCTTCATGTTGGCGAATTCATAAGATCCCTCTTCGCCAAAGTCATCAAAACCACCCACAAGGCACACGCGTGCTTTTCCTTCCATGATGGTCTCGTATCCAATGTCAACCGACTCTACCGCAGTAGCGCAGGCACCGACAGGAGTCTTGATGGGACCGGAAGATGACAGCAGCAACATGTTGACCCATGCAGCCATGGTGTTGATGAAGGACTCCTGAAGAATATCATTCTGAACAGGCTTGTCCAGGAAGCGGTCACGGTGCATGCCACGCAGAGCGCCAGCACCACCCATACCCGAACCAATGCAGTTACCAACTTCAGAAGTGTGGACGTACTTGTAGAATTCGTACGGGTCGGTGATACCGGACGAGAGAAGGGCCTCAGCGACCGAGACAAGTACAAAGAGAGTGACGGGATCGACTTGAGAGATGATGTCCTCAGGAACACCGTACTTCTTGGCGTCCCAGCCAGTGGGGATTTGACCGGCGACGAGGCGATCGAATCGAAGGGCCTTGGGGATCCAAAGTGTGGCACCCTTTCGCATGCGCACAATGTATTCACCACTATCCGGAATCTCGAAGATTTCGGCCTTGTCACCATGCTGGCGCTTGAACTCCTCAGCAGTCTCCTTGGAAGACTCAAATGGCTCAAGATCCTCTTCAATAACGACCTCGTGAAGCAGTTCCTTGTTGTTGGGGTCGTAGCCATCGAAGAGCTCAGGCTCAATCAGACGGATACCAGAATGCTCCAAGATGTGCTTCTCGTACTTTTGCTTGATGTCCTTGTCATCGACAGGCTCCCCGGATTTGGCATCAACCCAGCCCGAGTATTGCTTGCCCTTGATAGGACCGTTGTGGTTCTTGATGAGACCCATAATCCAAGCCATCTCAACGCAGCCCTCGAGCGAGAACTCGCCGTATGCCTCCATCTCCCATCTGGTTCGCGAGTTACCCCATGGGCCAACCTCGGCGAAACCGGTAACGACAACTACCTTGTCAAGATCGACCATGCCCTTCAGCTTGTCATGGAGGGGAGCCACATCCTTCTTCCAGTCCGGCAGGTTCGGGAAGTCAAACTTGAGGTTGGCACGCGGCTCAATAACCTTCTTCTTGTAGAGAGCCTCACTCTCCTCACCGTTGACGATCTTGTTTTCAATTGCCGTCTCCTTGGTCACAGCGCGGCGCACTTCACTAGTATTAGTGATGTTGGCGCGCTCCCGGCCCATAAGCTTGTTGAGCTTCTTGAGGAATTGAAGGCCACCGTTGAGGTCAGCAAAGACAGGCTGGTGCTGGCAAAGATCAACGATTTGAGGAGACATAAGACCAAGCAGGTTGAATGCCATTTCTTGCTGAGAGAAAGTGCGTGCGCCTTCCTGCTCGACGCTCTCAGCAACGACGTTGTTGCCAGACATCAGACCCGTGCCTCGAGTCCAGCCGATGACAGCTCCGCAGATGGTGAGGTAGCTAGCCCAGTCCTCGGATCGCCATCGGTTGAAGAGGGTTTCCAGGCCAAGCTTGGACTCGGAATAAAGGCCGTCACTTCCGAATGTACCATGGTTGGGTGACAGGGGCAAGACGACCTGCGCCGGTCGAGTCTCGAAGCCTCTCTCGATCTTCTGGGCCTTTACACAGCCAAGCAGGCGCAAGAGGTTGGTCAACATGATACGATGTGCCAATTCAGACTTGGAGTCGATGTTGTCGATCTGGCGACCCTGTTCGGAAATGGCAGCGAAGGGGACAATGTAGTCAAGATCCCAACCAAGACCCTTCTTGGTATCATAGATGTAGTCAACAAGAGCTTCCACATCCTGCTTGCTACCTTGGTTGAAAGGCACAACAACCAACTGAGAGCCTCGAGCACCAAACTTTGCGTACATGGCCTGGTAATACTCCGTAACTTCACGCGAGAAGCGGCTGGTAGTAACGATGACCTTTGCACCACCGCTGATGAGGCCTTGCAAGACTTCAGCACCAATGGAGCCAGCACCGGCACCAGTCATAAGTACGTATTTGCCCTCATAACTGACACCGTCCTTGGCGGCAACCTCCAAGCAGTCCAGGAAAACCTTGGTCAGCTTCCTGTCATATTCCCACCCAGTAAGCTCGTCAAAGCTCTTGAGGTGCAGGAAAGGAATGGTCTCGGTTTTGCCCTTGTTGGTTGAGGCGGGGGTGGTTGCCTTCATGCCGCTCTTCTTGACAAGACCAGATGTCTTGCCAGTCTCCTTAGGCAAGATCTGGCTCTCGTTCATCGCCAAAGACTGGCGGAGGTTGTTGGTGAGGGACTTGATCTCCGCCTGTGTGGTCTTAGCCATTGTTTGCTGAGCCTTGATCAACTTGACAAGACGGGTGAAGTCATGTTGAACCCGTGTACGGTTGCCGTATTCTGTGAGCTTTCCGCCATCGGCCATCTGCTTAACATAGTGTTCAAGCTTGCGGCAACTGGGTCTGGGAACTTCCTCGTACTTGATGTTGCCTTGGTTGTCAACAGTGGTATGGGGGCCAGTGGGAACAGCAACATCTTTGTAAACAGGAGAGACGTTCAAAACATCTCTGCAGTTTTCGATGAGCTGTTGACCCAGCTCCTTGGCAAGTTTGTAGGTTTCTCCCCGCTCAGTGGGGCAGTTGTCGATGTGGTACTGCATGAACTCGAGAAGCAGGGGGTTCGACTTGCTCATAATGCGGATGCATTGGCTGACAATCTCGCGGTCGACAACCTGGAGTCGACCAAAGATGATGTCATAGAACATGTGAAGAGCATCCTGGCGAGCCCAATTCCATGCCGAATCGTATGTGCGAGCCTTCAGAGGGCTAAAGACAGGCTCAATACCAGCGGCGTAGAAGTCACCGTGCTCAGCCGACCAGAGATCGAGCTGGGCTTGCAAGACCTTCGAGGACTCTTGAGTTACTTGTGCGGCTTTTTCGCCGGCGCGGAGATCCATTTTCAGGTATCTCGCCAGAAGCTCAAGCTGCTGCTTGAAAAGTGCACGCTGGTCCTTAGTAAGAGCGTCGATGGCTGCAGGATCCATCATCATGCCGCCACCGCCTCCAGCAGCAGGGCCAGCCGCTGCGGCAGTAGACAAGCTGACGCCAGCATTGGTAGCGTACTTTTGGGCAACTTCGTCCAGGAATGCCTTGGCGTCGTTCTCAGAGCCTAGACGTGCAGCAGGTTCCATAGTGATGGCCAGGAGCAGCGCACCATCCTGTCGCCCAGGACCAAGACCCCATCTCGTCTCTAGGTACTTGCGGGCAGCTGTGATGTTGAAGCCTCCAGGCATCTTTGATGAGACGAGTCGAGCAATGAGAGCTAGCGACTGCTTGCCAAGCTGGCCATTGAATGTTGCCTGCATGACAGCACCGAGCTCGTCGAGGGGTGTATCTTCAGGTTTCTCAGGGGTTGAGCCAAATTCCTTGCCCAGGTCACCCAGGATTTCGTTCTGCAGAGTAGACTTGCCTGTTTCAAATGGTTAGCATTGTGAGATTAACTGACAGTTGAGGTACTCCATAAACCACTTACCACTAACAAGATCCTTGATAGCTTTACTTAAGGGGATCTCGAGGAAGGGCTTCTTGAGCTTCTGAGCTATTAAGGCTCTGACGATATCAAGAGCTTGAACTGGGGCGTCTGGCACAGAAGCAGCAGGGCCCGCGCTCGCCAGAGCTGGTACAGCCGCTGCCGGTGCGGCAGAGGAGGCGGCGGCAGCTGGAGCAGCTCCTCCACTGGAGCTGGAGCTCTCAGCTGCTGGCTCCGGCTCCTCCTCAATTGGATCTACGTCGTAGTAGATCTCTTTTGCGTCCTTGTTGTAGCAGAGAATTTGTCGTTGGACCGACTTTGCTGCGTCAAATGCCTCGTACTTGGAAGCAAGAGTTCGCTTTGCCATCACTCCTAACGTATCTGCGGGGCCGACCTCGACAATCCGCTCGGCCGTCTTCTCTGCCAGGAAGACATCTTGTGTTTCAATCCATCTCACTGGCGAGGCAAACTGGTAGGCGAGAAGCTCGACAAGGAGCGTGTGAGCAAGCTCTTGCTCGACTTCGGGACGCATCTTGGGCGGTGTGGCAAGGGTCGGCGGGGGAGAGGTTGGACACCTCTGTGAAAGGATCCTCTATAGCTTGAGAGACGGGTGCTCTCGTTTGGCGAGACTCCACGGGGTATCTCGGCTATTGGTATGGTGTCTCGTGGTAAGTGTCGTGCAGGCGTGAATGTGTGTAGAAAGAGTTGAGAGTAGATAGGTCGGGAGGTCGACAGTTTTTGGCTGTCCCTGTGGCTAACCTCGACTTGAAACTATTACAATTGAATTAACAAAGAGTCAAGATGGGAAAGCACCGCTGAGCTTGGATGGCAAGCAAGCAACAGAGGGAAATTGGGAAGAATGAGAGGACTCCAGGCGAGCTACTGTAGAGGGAAGGGAAGGTGGGTGAATACATGTATGAGCAAGCTCGGGTTTTGCGTACTGTCTGTATCGTGCAATAGAGGCGGTTCCAACGCCCCTGCAAGAATAAGAATACCACACGAATTGGCAAATCCACTCAAGAATTGCGGCCTCAAAAAAAGTGACTGGAAGGAGCGCACGTCTAGGTACCGTACACCATAGTTTTCTACGACAGGCTGTCTAAGACAAAGTGGGATGGATACATGTAGACAGGGGACTGGGGATATGCCGGGATGGGCACCTTCTAGAGGCTGTAGCTTCAAGTTTCGCGTGTTTTCCCAAATGTTGAACACGCAAAAAAAAATTGGCTGGTCTGGCCGCTAGCCTTGGTACCTGTCTTGCTGCAAGAGCGCCGCTGGCGAGCAAGTACCCAGCAGGTTCGAGCCGCCAATCCGACAACCAATGTACAAAAATATGTAGGCCCTTCTGCAGCATGCAGAACGACCCCTGCAATCGCTGGTTCTCGTTTCTCATCATTACCACATTGCTCTACGTCTATCTTTTTGTGCTCCGGATCGTATGTTTCGTTGCTTCCCATGTCCTGGCGTTCAAAGATCCCACTTACTCGTAGAGAAGGATGTAGACACTGGTAGATTTACACATGGATATTCGCAGCCGCCACCTGTTGACCAGCACGAAGAACACCAAACCCTTGACCCTCTGTTTCTAAATTGACTCTCCACTTCTGTGACACCACTTTCCTCTCAACCAACTTGATTTGTCTAAGCTATAATCGGAATAGCGCATACGAATAAGGTCCCCTTCTCCCCCACAGAGTCTCATCCCATCTACTTATTCCAATGGTCTTGGCTTCTGGCCTTGGTGCCATCCTTGGTGCAAGTTGAGGACCCCTTCCTGCCCAGAGCGTTTTCGGCCGAAGTCTTGACAGACCCAAGTGACAAGTCCCGGCAACTGTAACTGGCAGTAGGAAAGAGTCTTGCAATTCATTACTGCTTGTTCTGCATGCTTTGACTCTGTCTTCGTACTCAGTCACCCTTGCCAAGTCCGAGTACCGTGTCAATATGGACCGGCGTTACTGACAACTCATCTCGACTCAAATGAAGCCGTCACCGTCTCTCTCCGAGTCCGACCCCTATCGTCGGGTCCACTTCCACACCCAAATGCCTCGACTTAATGCGGGTCCCATCCGTTCTCCCGGTGGGTGCAACTGCCAATGGCTTCGTACCAGATACATTCGCATTATACTCGACATCATTGGTTGCTGCACCATCCGACTACATTACTCACTTGAATCGGTTGAACTATTGGGGCTACTGGGAATGGTCGACTTCCAATACTATAAATCTGTTTTTGAACCGCGTGTAGTACATATATAGTGGTTATGGCCAACTGGAAACCATTGTAGTGAGTCTCCGGGGCTGGCATAAGGGCGCGAGTGTTCTCAACTCTGAGGACACACTGATTGATGGAGCTAGCTGTTTGGCTGCATATGTTTAGTACAGACTCTGCAGCACTGGATGTTGAAGTCGTCGCCAACGTTGGCATACGAAGCAAGTATGGGTTTCCGAGAGCGATCGGCTGATGCGAGCTACGACATCATTGAGCATTGTCATGCGGGGGATTCTCTATAATAAGTAATACCATCGACAGGATACCCCTCCAACGACCCCCATCCGTGCCTCTTGCATGACCACCTGGGTATCCTTTACCTTCGCTCGCGCTTCGCGGGTTCAATGCATTGACATGCCTGTGATCCTTTTGTATCTTAGTCGATCCGACTACCGTTAACACGAAGCCGAAAATTTTCAGATTTATGTGTCCAAGGATCGAATAAACAGGTATATTCCGAAACCATAGCAGAATGTCGTAGAATGCATGTTTTATCAGATAGCAATCGCGCTCGCTCCAAAGCCCCCTATGACAGTATCATCTTGATGGCGAAAGCTTACATACGTGGATCACTTGGTGCTATTGGTGTAATGTATAACCCCTTAATACGGTATCTCATTGGATAAACTGGCCTATCGATGTCACAGGAAGTATTTCACCAAAAGCAGTGCCAACGCCATCAAAGGGATACGTGAGCTGCTCCAGGCTATTCCAGGGTATTGTATGTGGTTTGTTTAACCTTACTTCCGAGCCGCCGTCCGATCCGAGGATGTCGGCTAAGGTTCGCGCAATTTTGTCTGGATCCGGGTAAGTTCAAAAGGTGGTGGGAATACATGGAAGTTCGCCTTTCGGAACTCCTAGTCGACAGACACTTGCATGTAAAATATGGGCGGGCCTACGTACTTTCGTCATGTTTCAAGGGTGGCATATACCTTCATACACACGTTCGAATATAGGCAGGCAGCCAGGCAGGTTAATCCACAAAGACATCGTTGGAACCCCAAACAATAGAATGATGGGAGTTGGGATTGATCATCAACACTTGCGTGGTGCCCCAACGAACGAATATCAATGATGGGTGCAACGCACTTACAGTCTACAGGGGCGCAACAGACGACGTACATGGCTGCATCCCCAGGAGTTCGAGGCATAATGTCATGCATGTGGGATAGCCACGCGTTGCCAGCCAGGTACGTGCATCACGCACTCAAGACTGATACCATTGATGATATCGGTGCGCGGGCGTAATACTCGCCGAAACGTTCGGGTGGTGTGCTGACAACATCATACATATTCAATTGACTTTTTTGTCGTCCAGTCTCCCAGTCTGGTCTTTTCAGAGTTTCGTTCGCGGGCTGCAGTCAGGGTCTTCGCTCAGGTGGGGGTGCCATGCGGGCGGATAAGGGCGCTGGGCGCAACTACTGGCTGGAGATTGACATCCACTGGGGGGTAATGGTGGCTTGGAGAGGTACCGGATACTTCAACCCTCCGTACAACCCTCCTGCTCCAACCTGCCCCTCCCCCTGTCGTGGATCTGGGCTAGAGCTGCGCGTAGCTTCCCTGTCCGGTACAAGTCCCCAACAAGAAGTCGAATTTTTTGGCGAGGCAGAATGCTTCCCGCAGCCCCAAGAGGAAAAAAAGTTGATACGTTGAGCAGGGACAGGCAGGCATGGGCTGCATACGCAACACGGCGATTGGGTAATACTCATTGACTAGAGAAGGAAGTAGCTAGGCGTAGTCACCAAGCAAAAGTAGACATTTGCTCCATCAAATGAAATGGTAATGGGGTTTCTGCGCTGCTACTGCTGCTGATGAATGGATCTTTCAATAATCGACTCGCTCAATTGAAGTGTGGACGGGAATGGACAAACCGTCTCTTGTTGCTCCTTCCAGATCATTGACTTTGGGCGAGCTTTGAAACCCGCCCATCGCCATCCTTTTGACAGATCCGATCCCATCCTTCACTTCCCTGACTCCAATTCACTTTTTCTTTCCCTCCAAGCAAACAACTTGGGAAGACCTCCATTCTTCTTCCAACTCAAGACGCATATTGTCGTCAGAAATTAAATACACGCCCATCCTACGCACGTTGCGTAGATTGACAAGGCCATTACCGTCGCCAATTGCTGATCCTTTGGACGCTATTGCCTGTCTATATCGTAAAGCAATTTAATACTGCCCATTGCTGGGAGAAGCTATCTGCCTCCTGCTCTTGGCTGAGTTCACGGAGACATCCACAAGTAAGTCCACCGCTACCGCAACTTGCTCTGTTCTTGAGCCATCCCGGACAAGAATACTAACTTGAAATTCGAATAGCCCGACTTTTCCACCCATAACCCCCGTATAGCCGCTCACCATGTACGGTACCGGAACCGGCCCCCAGACGGGCGTTTCTACTCCTAGATCCAGTTCCAACCTCCGCCCTCTCACACTTGCCCACGGATCTCTCGAGACTTCGTTCTTAGTACCAACCGGCATTCACTATTATGCACACCAGCTGAAGGAGCGATTCACCGCCACATTACCCGCTGCAACAGACGAGTTGGCTCAAGATGACGAGCCTTCCTCAATACCCGAGCTGGTTGCCAGATACATGGGCTTCGTGGCTCATGAAGTAGAAGAGGGTGAAGACGATGGCCAGGGGTCGTACGAGGAGGTGCTCAAGCTCGCACTGAACGAGTTTGAGCGAGTTTTCCTCCGAAGCAACGATGTCCACGCTTTGGCTAGAAGCCTTCCTGGTATCCCAGAGAAGCAGATTGCTGTTGTCCGGTGCTACTTTGCTGCCCGTTCGACAGCGAACAGAGCTATCCGCCCACATGACTCCGCCATCATGAGAGCAGCTGACGAGGAAGACGCCAAGCTGTACAACATCTTTGGCGGTCAGGGCAATATTGTCGAGTACTTCGACGAGCTTCGTGAGGTGTACGAGACGTATCCGTCATTTGTTGGCGACCTCGTCTCCAGATCAGCAGACCTGCTGCAAACCCTGTCCCGAGACCCGAAGGCTGAAAAGCTGTACGCGAAGGGGCTTGATATTATGACATGGCTTCATACTCCCGATACGACACCGGACGGCGACTACCTGATCTCTGCACCTGTCAGTCTGCCATTAATTGGTTTGGTCCAGCTGTGTCACTACATGGTCTTGGGGAAAGGTCTTGGCCTTCACCCCGGCATCCTGCGTGATCGCTTCAGCGGAGCCACTGGCCATTCTCAGGGTATCGTTGTGGCTGCTGCCACTGCCGCTGCTAGCGACTGGGACTCGTTCGACAAAGTCGCCAAGGATGCTCTTACAATCCTCTTTTGGATCGGAGCTCGCAGCCAACAGGTCTTCCCCAGAACCTCGCTCACCCCAAAGGTGCTCCAGGACTCGGAAGAGAATGGCGAGGGCGAGCCTACGCCCATGCTAAGCATCCGTGATCTTCCTCAAAGCGAGGTGCAGAAGCACATTGACGCCACCAACCAGTACCTGCCCGAAGACAGGCACATCTCTATTTCCCTCATCAACAGCCCGCGTAACATGGTGGTAACTGGACCTCCGATCTCCCTCTACGGTCTCAACCTGCAACTCCGCAAGGTCAAGGCTCCCACTGGACTCGATCAGAACAGAATCCCTCACACAGAACGAAAGATTCGCTTTGTGAACCGCTTCCTTCCAATCACGGCCCCCTTCCACAGCCAGTACCTCACCGACGCTACCAAGCTGATTGACGAGGATCTCAAGAACATTGAGATCGATTCCAAATCCCTCGGCATTCCTGTGTTCAATACATGTACCGGCAAGGATCTGCGAGAGGAGGTACAAGGTGATATTGTCCCTTCCTTGATCCGCATGATCACCCGTGATCCTGTGAACTGGGAGAAGGCCACTGTTTTCCCAGGTGCCACCCACATTTTGGATTTCGGCCCTGGAGGCATTTCCGGCCTGGGAATCCTCACCAGCCGTAACAAGGAAGGCACTGGTGTAAGAGTTATCCTTGCGGGTAGCTTGAGCGGAACAATTCCAGAGGTGGGATACAAGCCTGAGTTGTTCGATCGTGATGAGGAGAATGCTATTGTGTATGCCGCCGACTGGGTTAAGGAATACGGCCCCAGGCTGATCAAGACCTCTACGGGTCAGACATTCGTCGACACCAAGATGAGTCGACTCCTTGGTCTTCCTCCCTTGATGGTTTCTGGCATGACACCTACAACTGTCCCTTGGGATTTCGTTGCTGCTACGATGAATGCGGGTTACCAGATTGAGTTGGCCGGCGGTGGTTACTTTAACGCAAGGATGATGACCGAGGCCTTTGCTAAGATCGAAAAGGCTATTCCCGCTGGAAGAGGTATCACCGTCAACCTAATCTATGTGAACCCTCGTGCGATGGGTTGGCAGATCCCGCTCATCGGTCGACTCAGAGCCGAGGGTATGCCCATTGAGGGTCTGACGATTGGCGCCGGTGTTCCCTCTCTTGACGTTGCTCAAGAATACATTGACACGCTTGGATTGAAGCACATCGCTTTCAAGCCTGGTTCAATGGAAGCCATTCAAAATGTCATCAACATTGCCAAGGCCAACCCTACCTTCCCTGTGGTATTGCAATGGACAGGCGGCCGTGGTGGTGGTCACCACTCCTTCGAGGATTTCCACACGCCTATTCTTCAGATGTATGGACGTATCCGCCGCTATGACAACATCATCCTGGTCGCCGGTAGTGGCTTTGGTGGTGCCTCGGACACTTACCCTTACATTACTGGCCAATGGTCCAAGCAGTATGGATACCCTCCCATGCCATTTGATGGTTGCTTGTTCGGTAGCCGCATGATGGTTGCCAAGGAAGCGCACACCAGCAAGGCAGCCAAGCAGGCAATCATCGATGCCCCAGGTCTTGATGATGCCGAGTGGGAGAAGACCTACAAGGGCGCAGCTGGTGGTGTGATTACGGTTCGATCCGAAATGGGTGAGCCTATCCACAAGCTCGCTACTCGCGGTGTCAGATTCTGGGCTGAGATGGACCAGAAGATCTTCAGCCTGCCCAAGGAGAAGCGAGTCGCGGAACTTAAGAAGAACCGTGATTACATCATCAAAAGACTCAACGACGATTGCCAGAAGGTCTGGTTTGGCCAGAACTCTGCAGGCCAAACTGTTGACTTGGAAGACATGACGTACGCTGAAGTTGTACGAAGATTGGTGGAGCTGTGTTATGTGAAGCACCAGTCTC
Organism: Apiospora saccharicola; assembly: GCA_038363915.1. Taxonomy (NCBI): domain Eukaryota; kingdom Fungi; phylum Ascomycota; class Sordariomycetes; order Amphisphaeriales; family Apiosporaceae; genus Apiospora; species Apiospora saccharicola. The sequence continues at coordinate 3,410,692 of JAQQWM010000006.1, forward strand.
GCTGGATTGACCCCTCTTACATGAAATTGGTTGGCGATTTCATCCACAGAGTCGAAGAGCGCTTCACCTCATCAACTGGACAGATGTCAATGTTGCAGAACTACTCAGACCTCAAGCAACCCTTTGAGACTGTTGACAGAATCCTTGGGAGGTACCCGGAGGCCGAGACTCAAATCATCAATGCTCAAGATGTGCAGCACTTCCTGATGCTGTGCATGCGACCAGCCCAGAAGCCTACAACTTTTGTGCCTGCATTGGATGAGAACTTCGAATTCTTCTTCAAGAAAGATTCGTTGTGGCAATCCGAGGATCTTGACGCCGTCATTGGCCAGGATGTCGGCAGAACATGTATCCTTCAGGGACCGACTGCGGCAAGATACTCAACCGTTGTGGATGAGCCGATCAAGCATATCCTTGACGGCATCCACAATGCTCACATCGCCAGCCTTACCAAGGATCTCTACCAAGGCAAACCGGAGACAATCCCGACTATCGAATACTTCGGTGGCAAGTTGATTGATGCCGGTGTTCCTCTCGACATTGATGGTTTGACGGTGTCGCAAGACGACAACAAGAACACCTACCGTCTTTCCAACTCACCCACAGCTGCCTTGCCTTCCGTGGATACCTGGCTGACTCTTCTGGCTGGGCCGAAACGTTCATGGCGCCATGCTCTCTTCATGTCAGAAGTATTGGTTCAAGGCCAGAAGTACCAGACCAATCCGATGAGACGTATCTTCGCACCTGTTCGCGGCCTCTTTGTTGAGATTTCGTACCCCAACAACCCTGGCAAGACTTCGATCATCGTGAAGGAGCAGCCCCGGCACAACCAATATGTTGATGTCATCGAGGTCAAGTTCGACGGCAAGAACAAGATCGTTGTCAACATGATTAAGGACACCACTGCCCTTGGCAAGCCAGTTGCTTTGCCCCTACGATTCACCTACCACCCTGATGCCGGCTACTCTCCTATCCGTGAATACATGGATGACCGCAACGACCGCATCAAGGAGTTTTACTGGCGTGCATGGTTCGGCGAGGACAAGCTTGACCTCGATGCTCCGGTCACCGGTAAGTTCGATGGCGGCAGCGCAACTATCACGAGCCAAGACATCAATGACTTTGTGCACGCTGTTGGCAACACGGGCGAGGCTTTCGTCGACCGGCCTGGTAAGGAAGTCTATGCTCCCATGGACTTTGCCATTGTTCTTGGATGGAAGGCTATTACTAAGCCCATCTTCCCCCGTAAGATTGATGGAGATCTCCTCAAACTTGTCCATCTGTCGAACGGTTTCCGTATGATGCCTGGCGCCGAGCCTCTCAAGAAGGGCGATACCGTCAATACAACTGCACAGGTTAACGCCATCGTCAACCAGGAGTCTGGTAAGATGGTTGAGGTTTGCGGTACCATCACTCGTGACGGCGAGCCTGTCATGGAAGTCACGTCGCAGTTCCTGTACCGCGGTGCCTACACCGATTACGAGAATACGTTCCAACGCAAGATTGAGACCCCAATGCAAGTTCACCTTGCTACGGCTAAGGATGTTGCTGTCCTCAAGTCCAAGGAGTGGTTCATATTCGAAGACAATGAAGATCTTGTGGGCAAGACGCTCGTCTTCCGTCTCCAGAGTCTCATCAAGTTCAAGAACAAGACTGTCTTCAGCAGTGTCGAGACCCGAGGCCAGGTGCTCCTTGAGCGTCCTAGTAAGCAGATCGACCAGGTGGCCAGCGTTGAATACGTGGCGGGCGAGTCGCACGGCAACCCGGTGATTGACTACCTAGAACGACATGGATCGTCGATTGAGCAGCCGGTCTACTTCGAGAACCCCATTCCCCTTAGCGGCAAGACACCTCTGCAACTCAAGGCCCCGGCTTCGAACGAGACCTACGCCAAGGTTTCAGGAGACTACAACCCTATCCATGTATCTCGCGTCTTTTCCAGCTATGCCGATCTCCCGGGAACCATCACCCACGGAATGTACTCGAGTGCAGCCGTGCGAAGCTTGGTGGAAACCTGGGCTGCCGAAAACAACGTTGGCCGAGTTCGCAGCTTCCAAGCTTCCCTTGTCGGCATGGTGCTTCCCAATGATGATATCGAAGTCAAGTTGCAGCATGTGGCCATGATTAGTGGTCGCAAGATCATCAAGGTCGAGGTTAGCAACAAGGAGACCGAAGAGAAGGTCCTCCTCGGTGAAGCCGAGGTTGAACAGCCCGTGACGGCTTACGTCTTCACTGGCCAGGGTTCTCAGGAGCAGGGTATGGGTATGGATCTGTACGACAGCAGTCCCGTTGCCAAGGAGGTATGGGACAGAGCTGACAAGTACCTTTTGGACAACTACGGTAAGCCAAGTACAACCCCATCATCCTGTGATTCTTTTCTAACTATAATACAGGCTTTTCTATTACCCACATTGTCCGCAACAACCCTAAGGAGTTCACTGTTCATTTCGGTGGACCCAAGGGTAAGGCCATCCGACAAAAGTACATGGACATGAAGTTCGAAACGGTGGCCCAAGATGGCAGCACCAAGTCGGAGAAGATTTTCAAGGAGATCTCGGATAAGACCACCTCCTACACCTACCGATCCCCACAGGGTCTGCTCTCTGCTACGCAGTTCACACAGCCCGCTCTCACATTGATGGAGAAGGCCAGCTTTGAAGACATGAAGGCCAAGGGCCTCGTTCCCCGCGATAGCACCTTTGCCGGACATTCGTTAGGCGAGTACTCTGCCCTCGCAGCACTTGCCGACGTGATGCCGATTGAGTCCCTGGTGTCGGTTGTTTTCTACCGAGGCTTGACCATGCAGGTAGCTGTAGAGCGTGACGCCGACGGACGATCCAACTACTCGATGTGCGCCGTCAACCCTAGCCGCATCTCTAAGTCGTTCGACGAGGAGGCTCTGCGCTTTGTTGTGGGTAACATCGCGGAGAAGACGGGCTGGCTTCTTGAGATTGTCAACTACAACATTGCCAACATGCAGTACGTTTGCGCTGGTGACCTGCGGGCCCTGGACACGCTTGGCGCCGTGATGAACTACCTCAAGGTGCAGAAGATCGACATTGTCGACCTCAAGAAGAGCCTGAGCCCCGAGGAGGTCAAGCAACATCTGGTGGAGATCATCGACGGGTGCGCACAACAGACGGAACTCAAGCCCAAGCCGCTGGAGTTGGAGCGCGGGTTCGCCACGATCCCGCTCCGTGGAATCGACGTGCCCTTCCACTCGACCTTCTTGCGGTCGGGCGTGAAGCCTTTCAGAAGCTTCCTGAACACGCAGATTAAGAAAACTAGTATTGATCCGGCGAAGCTGATTGGCAAGTACATTCCCAACGTGACGGCTCGCCCGTTTGAGCTCACCAAGGAGTATTTCGAGAACGTGTACGCGTTGACGAGCTCTCCCAACATCAAGGCGATTCTGCAGAAGTGGGACTCGTACCAGGATGACAGCGCTGTCAACGGCATTGATGGCCAGGAGAACCACGAGGCTGAGGTCTAGACACTCGGTCTTGACCAACAATTATTACTAGGGACGAACCACGATCGGAATGTGTAGATTAGAGGATACGGGGAGCAAAGATATCCATTAGATGAAGAAACGGGAGAAATGACGGCTGGCCATGTACATGTATAGAAGTTTCGGTGCTTGCCTGGCACAGGCAACTGCTATTCTTTTGGGACGGGGTGTGATGGTTGCTATTTGCACGATAGCTTGACATCAGTATAGTATACTACGCAAAGAGAGTGGCGCAACGGTGTCGCCTAATAGAATATCGATAGATAATGCATTATCTTGGCTCATGTTGTCTTGTCATGTGTGTTACGTACTTAACATGATGGCCACTGCAGAAAAGCCAGATGGTGGGCGGCAGCGGCCGAAGCTTGAGTACAGTAGGTTACTTACCTACAGTAGGACCTGGAAACGGCGCTAGCAGCAGTTACAGTAGGCGAGGTAGCAAACGCGGAGTGTGCCAAGTGCCGATTGCTTGAGACGTGCAGCAGCAGCACGCAGCAAGCACAGTCGCCTGTCGGGACTGAGCCAATGCAGGAACCAAGCCAAAACGCCCTGCAAGATAAGACGGCCCCCCTTGCTGATGATTGGCCCTGGCCCCCGACTTACATAAACCGCCAACAACCAAACCCACCCGAACAGAAACTCCCCGCTTGTATAAAGAAAGGACAGCGACGTTACTTACTCCCCTTTATCATCTATATTCACAGAACTGCGGGTTCTTTAGGAGGTCTGGGGATACATACAGCCAATTCGCCTAATTTCTTGTACTTAAACCGGTTCTGCCCTTGACTCTTTCCTGGTCGGTTATCCTAACCACGCCCCAATTCTTTGTTGCCCCCAACTAAAGTACAACTCCTTTAAACAGGTCCCAGGAAAGGGGTCGGGGCCTGAGTTCTCTAGAGAGTTGATGTAAAGAATGGCGCCGCCAGCACTGCAAAAGAACCAGCTCTTCGTGGGCACCTTCGTCCACAGTAAATCGCTCAATCAGTTGGACTACCTGCACGATGCGTCTGTTGCCGTTGATAAGTCAGGCAAGATTGTAGCTATCGAGTCGCAATGCCACGATCAGAAGAAGGCGACAGAGGTCCTGTGTCCGAAACTGGGATGGGATGCTGCCGACGTGGAAGTTCGGGCCTGCGAAGAGGGACAATTCTTTTTCCCCGGCTTCATAGGTATGAGAAACAAACAGGCGATGCCTTGGTTCGTGCTAGAAGCTAACCTTGGCACCGTCAAGATACGCATATTCATGCACCGCAGTATCCAAACGCCGGCATCTTCGGCAACTCGACCCTGCTGGACTGGCTCAATAAGTACACCTTCCCCATGGAGGCATCTTTGGCAGCGCTGCCCCGGGCCCGCCGCGTCTACGGCCAGGTGGTCCGCCGCACCCTATCGCACGGCACCACCGCTGCCGCCTACTACGCCACCATCGACGTCGCCGCCACTAACCTGCTGGCCGACCTCTGCCTCGCCGCCGGGCAGCGCGCCTTCGTCGGCCGCGTCTGCATGGACCGCCTCGCGCCCGACTACTACGTCGACGAGGGCGGGCCCGACGCCGTCCTCGCCCGCACCCGCGAGACCATTGACCACATGCGCCGCATCGATCCCGCCGGCGATATCGTCGCCCCCATCCTCACCCCACGCTTCGCCCCGGCCTGCTCCGACGAGACCATGGCGGCGCTGGGTAAGCTCGCTCAGAGCGATAACCTGCGCATCCAGACGCACATCTCGGAGAACATCGGCGAAATGGCCCTCGTGCGCGAGCTCTTCCCCAACGCCGCCGACTACGCCTCCGTCTACGACAGTTTCGGCCTGCTGACGCCTCGCACCGTACTCGCGCATGCCGTGCACCTGACCGAGTCCGAGGCGACCCTTATCCACCAACGCGGCGCCAAGATCGCCCACTGCCCCTGCTCTAACTCGGCCCTGACGAGCGGCGAGTGCCGCGTGCGCTGGCTGCTGGACCGCGGCATCGGCGTCGGACTGGGTACCGACGTCAGCGGCGGGTACGCGCCCAGCGTGCTCGAGGCCGCGCGCCTCGCCTGCCTCGTGTCGCGACACCTCGCAATGCCCTACAACGCTCAGGGCGACGGCCTCCGCGCCCCGTCCGACATCGGCGACAAGGAGCGTGCGCGGGCCACGCTGAGCGTCGAGGAGGTTCTGCACCTCGCCACGCGCGGCGGTGCTACCGTGCTCGGGCTCGAACACAAGGTCGGCGGGTTCGAGGTTGGCATGGAGTGGGACGCACAACTGATCGGGCTGAACATGGTCGCCGAAGACGACAACGACACGGACGGGTCCGACTCCACAAAAAAGACCATTGATGGTGTCTTCAGAGGAGGAGTCGATGAGAATGAGGGCAACGTGGACATCTTCGGCTGGGAGAAGTGGGATGAGCGCATCGCCAAGTGGGTGTACAACGGCGACGACCGGAATACCAAGATGGTCTGGGTCAAGGGACGGCTGGTGCATCAGCGCCTTTCGTCGAGCTCGTCGTAAGTAATGGGAACGAATCAAGACAGCCAAGGGGATGTGCGACAACAGCATACAAATGGCATCACAGAAAAATAGACTGGAAAGGGGAGTCTAAACAAGGGCGGGATTATGTCACCATATGCTACGTTTATTTAGAGGGCCACGATTCTTTTCTTCCTTCCTTTCACTGTTTTGGACCGGGGATAATAGAGGTAGAAATAGATAGCTTTCGGGCTACTAGGAGTCTCCCTCCTCACCATAGGACGGACATATTTACGCGGAGAACCAGGTTCACTTGAACTCTATGCACAAACTAGCACCAATGCGTGCCATCATTTGATGGGGGAGAGACTTTAGAAAGCTGCCAAATGAATTAGGTTATCTACATCGACAACATAGCTATCAAGGATGATTTCTTCCAACTGTTCCTTCCATCTGATCGAGCTAGGTCACCTCCAGCTTACTAGGGTATAATACTACAAATCGTCGCATAAGAATTGCTGAACCACCGGGAACGTATGTCTTCCCTAAAGTCCAGCTGCCCTTCCGTATATGCCTTACGCCTATGTAGCAATGGTAAAACAAACACCACTTGTGTCTTCTGTCTCGGCTTCATTCCTTGCAAATGTTCATCGTTAAGGATGCTCGTGCATAACCTCGTCGGATTATCTATATCAATGCATGATATATTTATTGCTCAGTCGAAGCCTAGTTGCCAGAATGGCCGCGGCTCAACAAATCAAATATCGACGGCTCTTCTCCATAGCTCGATCCGTAACCAGGCATGTTTGGCCGATGGCCCGAGTACGCCCCAGCATTTGCAGAACCGCTCGTACTGCCGTAAGTTGCGTTTGCTGTGTTACTATTGTAACTGGCGTGATTTGAGGTGCTGGTGCTTGCCGCTGGGAAGCCGTACCATGTTTGATTGCTCTGGCTTTGATGGGGTTGGTTCGCACCACTTTGTGATTGGTAGGAGTTATATCCTGGCTGCTGGGATTGGCTGTAAGCAGCCTGAGAGGCCTGTCGGGCAGCTGAACGGGTTCCATATGGACTGGTTGGTGCTGGTTGCACGTTCGGCATGTTGTAAGAATGTGTGGCGTCTGACCGGGAACCTCGACCTTGGGCAGATATCCACTGGTTAGAGCTGCTACTGTTCGCAGCACCGTAGTTGCTTGTGTCATTGGAGGTGCTATTGGTGTCGGCAGTGCCGCTGCTTCTCGAATAATCATACGACGGTGTCGTATACGAATTTGTTGCCGTGGACGTAGACTGCGTTTGATACGAACTAGGTTCGTAAGAGCTCTGCGCAGCAGTGTCGCCAGCTGTAGTGGTGCTGGGATACTGCGCATTGCTCGTGTTATATCGACCATACGTATCGTAACCAGGAGCTGTGGTCGGGGCGCTGGCGTGGCCATAAGCGTTTGTTGCTGTGCTGAAAGATGTGGGAATCTGCGGTGGCGGCACGGGGGTCTGTGTGACTGGAGTATTGGTCTGTGATCTATGACCTTGTCGTGACTGCGTCCTTGCGGTGGGCTTCCTCGTTGTTTGGTATGGAGATCGAGTTACTGCTGATACGTGGGGGGTATGCTGCTGCGTTGCCGTTTGTGAGAGCGTCACGGCGGCTTGCATGGTATCCGGACTTGGATGGGCATGAACTTGGGCTTCGTATCCCGATTTACGCGACTTGGGTCGTTGCTTTGCAGCCTGAGCTTGCGAGAAACTCGGCGATCTGGTTGTGTCTTGCGCAGTTAGAGCTGGCGAGTGCGATGCATTGTCCCAGCCTGGTGAACGACCCAAGTTCGCAGCTGTATTCCCGGAGTCAGCGCGCTGGTGCTGAGTGGCGGGGCCTGCGGGGAGGCTGCGTCTGCTTGTGTTCCGAGAACTCTGTCGAACTGGTTGAGGTTGAGCAACAGGTGCATGCTGAGAGTACGCGGACGACGGTTGGCTGGGTTGAGTCGCAGAAGGGAAAGATAGAGATGGAGACGCTTGTGACGTATCTCTTTGAAATTGGGAAGATGGGAATGACAGGTTAGCCATGGCCTGATGTGCATGTCGAGCGGCTTCTGAACTATCTGCATCGGAGTAGGTCACGCCGCTATTTGACGAATAGTAGTTAGTATTCATGGACTGAGGCGCGGCGGGCTGTGGTTGCTCAATTGGGCCTGACAAGATATTCGGATCCGGTATGAATTCATCATTGTCCGGATCCATGACTGGGGCAGGAGCAGCCGCAGCAGCCGGAGCAACTTGCTGAACTACTTGCATTGGCCTGGGCACCGGTACTGGTGTGACTTGTACTGGCTGCACATTTTGTGGTGGCTCAACATGCTCGGTTTGCTCTATCTGTTCTCCCTCCCCAGTGTCCTCCTCTTCAGCTTGGACATCGGTATCATGATCAACGGTCTCTGCCGATTTCTCTGCCGGTTTCTCCGATTTTCTGCGTGGGCGCGGCGGCAAGTATACACAGGTCTCGCCAGCCTCCTGGCAAACAGAGCAAACCGGGTGTTCCTTTGTGCATTTCACTTTCCGGTTCTTGCAGGTGTCGCAGGTGCCGCGAGTCTTTCTCTGCTTTGGTAGGTTCAGTGTCATGGTTGTAGTTTCCATCCCGCCGTTTTGTGCATTACCAGGCTCGACAGCTCGCGAGTTCTCAGCGACGGCATCTGACTTCCTCTTGCGCGATTTGCCCGTCTTGGTAGGTGTTTCTGTGTCACCAGGTGTAGCCGTAGCAGGTCCCGCTGTGGGAGCATCAGCTACATCTGGAGTACCTTGAGCGGGAGTAGTATTGGTTGAACCTTGTTGGTCTTTCTCGTCAGGGTGTACAATCCTCAGACGCTCTGCACCGTACTTAGCGAGCATTTCAAGAGAGAGCTCCTGTAGATGGGGTGCCTGATTCGAGAATATATTCATCTGTTCTTCAGAAAGCGTCGTGGGGTCTATTCCCTTCCCTGACAACAATTCAACCGCCAACTCTCTCCGTCTCGCGGCTTCTGCTGCAGGGATATTCAGGAACGGCGTCGCAGACGCTGCACTAGCACTGGTAGAATCTTGCGCCGAGTTTGATGGATTCTGAGCTGGTGTGTTCGTTCCGTCTGGATCGGCTTGGTTCAGCTCAGTATTGTCTGTCGCCTTGCTCTTTCTCTTCGCTCGCTTCTTCGGTGCACCTTCCTCGCCCTCGGCAGGCGGCGGTCGTTTCGCCTTGGTTGACTTATTGCCAATGTGGTTACCGTTGGCAACAGGGGGGAGGAGGCGCCGCCGGAGCCAGAAGATCTGCCAGCTCGGCCACGGTCTTGTGTAGAGGCGTATGTTCGTACTTGATTACTATAGCTCTACTGCTTCTCGAGAACATGACAGATACACTGCCACGGCAGTCGAAGGCAGGCCGGCTCATATTGCTGGGGTCTTGCCCGCCTGGGCCGCTCCAAGCAGCAATGGGTGGCCTTCCTGCGCTCTTGGCATGCTGGCGGTTCCACGCTTGCAGCGAGTTCTTGCACTGGTAGGTGAAGTCCCAGCCCTGCGCACCTCTCACTACCTGGCGCACATTCCAGGAACTTCCATCCACGTCGCCAATAGCACCAATTATATGTTTTGCGACGATGCGCTGCAGGACCGGGTCGTCGGCCGGTTGGTTCATAATCGTCTCAGAGGCGTTGACGGTGCGCGTGACTGGGGCTTGCAAGTGATGCACCGGGTCCTCCCCCTCAGGGACTTCGGGCTCGACGGCGATTTCGAACACTGCATTTTGCCGAATCTCGAAGGATGTCGATATGTGTTCGGCGCGAGTTTCGGTACGTCGCGCAACGTAATTGGCCAAAGACTGGCAAACGTCCTGAATCTTATTGTAGACGTTGCTATTGCTGTGGCTTTCGGCTCTAACAGACTGTCCGATACTGCTTAGAAGGGCCTCCATTGTAGCGGAAGTGGCCGACGGGGCAGCATGAAGGTCAAAAGTCGCGTGTCGCGACCAGTATACGCGCCCCGGATTGAAGTGACCAAGATAGCCGTGATGACGGATAAGTTGGATAAGTTTGGTGGAGTAGCTTCTTGCAGGTGCGAGGGGCGGGTCTGTGCGCGTGCCGCGTGCGCGTGCCTGCGTGTTTTGCTGATAGTACCGACACTACCAGAAATGAGATGTTGGCGTCTGTGTTGATGTAAATCTTCGCACACCTGAATGAAAATAGTCGAGTTGATTGAAGTGTTGATTAAAGTTGGGTATGAGGGGTAACAGGCAGACAAATTTACCCAGATTAGGAAAGTACGGTGATTGATTTGTTTTGAAATGTAGTAGTCAGTTGCAACGAAACGTGAACGGGTTGCTCTTGCTCTTGTTACCTGTCAACTGTAGCGTACGTAAAGCGCCAAGTAAAAGTAAACCTCGGGAGAGTCTTTACTTGGAAAACAAATATCAAAGGTATGTAGACCAGGTTCGTATGCGGTTTTCTCACTTCTAGTGCCAGAATGTACTTGGTTAAAATGTTGGGGTTTTCCCATGGGAGGTTTAAGCGTCGAAATCCCCCTTCCGATTGCAAATGGTGAGCAGGTTTGCTACTTCCCTCGTCTCGGAGCACGAGGGGACGTGAGGGTTGCTTGAGTATTACGCGTTTTATTATCTAGACATGCAGAACAACAACAAGTTCTCTTTCACGATTGCCCATCACCTATCCCTCGAGGCCTCATACAGCAGACACCATGATATATCAATAAATCCGGAACGCCTTGCAAAAGTACAGCTTCTGGCAGCATGTCGTCCCGATCTTACACATTCTCCTCGACCCATTGCTCAAGCCGTTCAACTAGATCGGCCTTGCGTCCTTTCGTCTCCAAGCTGCGAGCTGTGAGGACCTCCTTCAACTCAGTAACCTTCATCTTTGTGATGTCGCCCGAATTGACCAGCTTCTTCAAGGCTGCATCTGTCATGGCAGAGCTACCGTCATCGTCAGTCTTCTTGCTAGCTGCCGCCGTCTTTGTTCTCTTCTTCGGTCGAGGCTCGTCGTCATCCTCAGCATCAAGCTCCCGCTTGATAGCCTTTTGCTCCTGATGTTTGGCCAATGCTTCATCGGCGACATCGGCCCACTCCTGAAGGTAGCCTCCTGCAGAAGAGAAGGCATGTCAGTATGTACTGTGTAGAAGAAAGCTCCATTTGTGTTGGAACTAATACGAAGGAATATGTGGCTCACCCGCCCGCTTGCTAATTGCCTTGTTTTTGGGCATAGTAGCGTCATCTGGTTTGTCTGGGACTTCTTCTTCCAGAGCCAAGGCTTGCAGAATCTTGTAGTGCCACTGCAGAGCTGGATTGGGGTACCTGTGTGGCTCGTACAGTCCTCGAGGCATCTGCAACTGTCCCGTGATCTTGTTCATCTTGTCGGTCAGTTCATTCGTAGTTCGCACTATCTGCGGTTCAGGCCCAGCTCGAACGTCATCCGCGAATGGAATGGGATAGAGCCAGAGGCCGGCAGGAAGATACGGAGTCCCCGATTTCTCGTCCGACTGGCTTCGTGAAGGAATAATGGCGACGAGTTGGGGGTTCGCATTCTTGCGTGCGATATGCCATGCGATGCCAACCTTCTTTGACTTGACCAGCTTTTGCCATAGCGCAGAAAACACACGCGTTGAGCCTACATAACCCTCCTCGCTGGGATAGATAAAGATAGACTTCTTGATAGCCATCCAGAATTTGAGGAGGGATCGATCTTTGAATCCGATGATCCTGATAGTCTTTTCGCCAAATTTCTTGACTTCGGTCTGCTCCTCTGGGCTGAAGTAGACGTACTCGCCACCAAATTTGTACGCCTTCTTGAGCTCCCCTTTCTCGACGTCGCGTGTGCTGTCCTTTTCTGTCCGCGCAGTCTCGCCAACTGCAATTTGAGCCTTCTCGTCATCTAACCAGACGTAGCAGCTCCTTGCAGGTGCCTGTTTTTGAAACAGGTTGTAGCCCTTGACAGATATGGTAAGACCTGGCCCAATCTCGAAGGGCATGCTAGAGAAGTAAGCACGTTTTGGTGTTTTCTTGGAGTCGATGTTCTTGATCAGCGATTTGAGGAGAGTAAGGCCATCGCTGCCAGACTTGGACTCTAAGACAGTCTCCGGGTCGGTGAGTTCAGCTAATGGGTCCTTAAATATGATATCCTGGAGCAAAGTCAATATCAGCCATCATCTTTTAACCATCGGGGGGTTACATACGTTCCAGAATTTGCCTAGGTCAAAAGTGCTATCTTTGTGGCCAACGGGGAAGAGAGTGATAAACACCCCCAGATCGTATAAGTCCTTGGCGCGGACTGCGGCTGCCTCGTTCATTTTCTTATCATCCAAGTGAGGATTGTCACCATCGCTGATGATGAAGACTCGCCGAGAGCCAAAGTTAGGTGCCTTGGTTGCCATAATCTGGTTGGCACAAAATAAGACGTCCTTGATAGTGGCTGGCTCCTTAGATGGGGTCAACACCTTTTCAGTGTCTTCGCCATCTTCTACAAGGCTCTTCAACTTCTTCACATCATCAGCAGCCGGGACGTCGAGCGGTACGTATACGTAACAGTGAGGATAACCCAAGCTGCCGCGTTCATCATGCTCGTCATTGGATTTGCTCTTCTCTGTATTAAACAAGAGAATTCCCATCATATCTTTTGGGTTGGAGATGATTCGCTGCTGCATCACTTGGTAGGCACATTTGAGAGCTGCAGTCAGGCCACTGTCCGTGTCAGCCTTCTTGTCATCTGAAGCTGGAGGTGCCTTCTGCATGGTCTTGCTGACGTCAATGGCAAAGAGCAGCGCATCTTTCTGGGACTTGTAGATCTGCAATGATGTGAGTTCATTAGATTGAAATAAAAATATTGGGGCATAAAAGACGCACATCTTCATCCAGCTCGTCTTCTTCAGGCTCTTGGCCATCTTGGCTATGGTGGTAACTCATGATGACGTTTCTAATGGAAGGGGTACGGTCTCAGGACGATTGATTCATAAAGCATTGGAAGTCTGAAAGGAATGAAGAAGAATTGGTCCCTTCTGGTCGCCGAACAGTTTGGTATGATATTTGTCCGGTTTTTTATTCTTGTTCTTGACGATGGCCAGTGAGGACATAGGCACCTACACGCTTGCCAGGGATACTTAGGCAACCACCCGCGTCCAGGCCAAGTGGAGCCGCTGTCTAACACACGAAAGCACCTGACTTTGAAAGGACAGGTCAGTACTTAAACCATTTACTCCCGATTAGCAACTGCAGCTATCCAATTGGAGCAAATAGGCACATAAGGCATCGGCATGGCAAACTAGCGATTGTCGCTCTCAGTCCTGTCATCAGGGACGAACGACCACATTCTCCAACATTTAACAGTTGATGTATGGAACTACAAATGGACTCAAATCGTCTATGTTGGCCGGTACTTGTATGTCAAGAAGATATAATGCAATTGATTAAGTTGGTAATTGACCCATCTTGTTGTCCATCTTGAGATCCTGCAGAACAACTAGACCCGTCAAGATCGGCGCTCGTAGGTAGCAGCACCATTAGCGTACGATTACCAGTGGATGCTCGGCAACTCGGTGCCTGTCTACAGCCCACCACTGGCACAGCTACTAGACTACGTACCGTGTATTGCCGGCCATGACCCTCACGTTTTATTCGAGTGGGATGATCGATTATCGTGGCACTTTCTTTGCCCTCGTCAGCCTTTTCTTACTGAATTCATAATATATCTCTTGACTTGCCGCTACTGAGTCGGACTGTGTTTATCTGTTTTGTCAATCGCTTCTTTCTTTCACATTCCAGGCCCTGCCTGTAACTCGCCAGTATGTCTCTACGACATTCTGCCGGGCAGCTCTCGAAGCGAGTATCGCAAACGACCAGGAGCTCCAATTCCCCCGTACTTAGGTCGCTGGTTGCTCCAGGATACAATGTACTTCAAGCCCGAGGCTTCGCGACTCCGGTTCCGCCAGTAACGCAGAATGCCGTCGGGTCCAAGGGCCCGACCGCCATGGTGTTCCTCAACATGGGCGGTCCCTCTACTACCGACGAAGTCCACGGTTTCTTGAGTCGCTTGTTTGTATGGACCATTGACGCCTTGCCCACTTACTCTATACGATAACTAACCTTACTCTTGTTCTAGGCAGATGCCGACTTGATTCCCCCTCGGACCTCTGCAAAACTACCTCGGACCCTTCATTGCGAAACGCCGAACACCCAAGATCCAGAAGCAATACGCAGAGATCGGAGGAGGGTCGCCGATCCGAAAATGGTCGGAGTACCAGAGCGCCGAGATGTGCAAGCTCCTTGATAAGATGTCCCCCGAAACCGCGCCCCATAAACCCTACGTCGCCTTCCGGTACGCGGATCCTCTCACGGAGGAGATGTACAATCGCCTTCTCGCAGATGGATTTGGCAACGGCAAGGGAGGCAGAGCTGTTGCCTTTACGCAATACCCCCAGTACTCTTGCTCTACAACCGGCAGCAGTATCAATGAGCTCTGGAAATGGCGCCAGCGCTTGGAGGGAAAGGCAACATCAGGCACTATCCAATGGAGCGTCATCGACAGATGGCCAGCGCACCCGGGACTGGTGGAGACATTTGCCAAGAACATTGAGGAGAAGCTGGCAGAGTATCCTGAAGAGCGACGCAAGAATGCGATGCTGATGTTCTCAGCCCACAGCTTGCCCATGACAGTCGTCAACAGAGGTAAGGTTCCGTACACAGCAGTAAAGATTGCACCAAGCTAACATGGCCCAGGCGACCCTTACCCTGCCGAAGTTGCGGCTACCGTTTATGCTGTTATGCAGCGCCTGAACTTCTCCAACCCCTACCGGCTATGTTGGCAGTCCCAGGTTGGCCCGCAGCCCTGGCTGGGACCCCAAACATCCGACTCAGTGGAGCAGTATGTCAAGAAGGGCCAGACAGATATGGTACTGATTCCCATTGCTTTCACGTCAGACCATATCGAGACTCTCTACGAGCTTGACAAGGAGATCATTGGCGAGTCGGGGCACCCAGATACGATCAAGCGTGTGGAGAGCTTGAACGGCAATCCTACCTTCATCAAGGCCCTGGCGGATCTTGCCAAGTCGCACCTGGACAGTGGTGTTTCGTGCTCATTACAGATGGGCCTGAGGTGCCCTGGATGCAAGAGCGAACGTTGTGCCGAGTCAAAGAAGTTCTTCGCCGGCCCGGAAAACGCATTTGCTGTATGATTTGCCATATTAGAAAGTGTATATTAGAGCCTGCTGTCAGGTGTGGAAAAAGTCACCCATTCACGACCCAGGTAGCTTTATGAAGCCTTATGAAGTAAAGCCCTACTTATAATGTGATATCACTATGTAGTCTGATATCTGATTTGTAGGTACTCACATGTGCCATTATTACCGTATCGAAAATCTCGGTATTGTCTGACTGGCTGTCCCTTTCCTATGTAGATACCCCGCCTCAAACTCTCTACCCGGAGACCGGTATAGTGCTCATGAAGGAACTCTTCTTGCACATAGTCTTTTGCGGTATTAGACATCATGCCGATGCAGATGCACTGATTATCACTGATATATGGCCTGCACCCCGTTGGCGTTATTGGTGCATCCGCTAAAGATTACCCCTACCAATGAGAAGGATTTGCTGATAAATGCCAAATCCCAGTGGACTGGATAAGCATCCAGCCACCAGCCTTTGAGTGTAGTACTACCACTACCCCACGCTCCAGAGCCCACGCGGCGCACGCAGGTCTTGATGTCGTCGTTGCGTCATTGATTTGAAATGCGATTTTCATCTTTGCGATAGCTATGTGGCTATGATTTCACAACAAAACAGATGGTTTTGATGCAGGTGACCAACTCAGTGCAATGCTGTGTGAACAAAGTCCCTGAGTCGCAGTGCTTGTGAGTTTTATCTGACCGTCCACAGGCAGCTCCTTTTTAAAAACCATTGTGTGAATATCGTACAAAAGAGGCGATCTCGGTGGTTGTTGAGACAGAGACACCCACTGAAGCAGGATGTACCTTGAAACTCTTCCGTGGCTTATCCCAGCAAATCCGATAGGGCCAGAAACGCCGTGTCCCTGAACCGCCTGTAGATTGATAGCAAGCTGCCACGTTCGCAGTCGCCTACAGGGGTGAACGTGGCTGATTGTCAGCATCGCAAGGAAGGTTTTCTCCCATTTCGGCATCTTCCTTCACACAGACGAAACGAAAGGAGGATGGACGGGATAAGCTTCTTGATGGGGTAACCTGAAGTCAGCTTATCAGTCTTAAGTCTGACCAGTGGTCTGACGGTCCCCGCCAGGCTTTGGCTCAACCCATATCCAGTAAATTGTCCCTTTTTACAGTCGTGCTCTACAGTTGATCAGAGCTGGCTTTGCTTGGGCACTATCGAAAAAGCAGGTATCCTGGAACAATGCCGGTCTAGCGTTTCGTTTCGCGGCTGTTTCCTGTTTCCCCGGTTCGCCAGCTTATATAATAATAGAGCATGTCCAATATTATCATTGCGTTGTGTCCGTAAAGCCCGCGCGGTTGGCTTACATCAAGCGTAGGTTACATGTAGCACACTCTCTTGTGCGGCATTACTGAATTCCTGGCTGACACATTGGGAGCAGAGGGAACCAACTGGCATCCACCCACACCCCCCAGTCGCGACGCTAAAGTGGCAGCCCCCTTGAATCCCTCGGTGCTTGTATGTAGGTATTGCGTAGACTATCTTGATGAAATAAGAAAGTCGTGTGTCGTAAGTACATACTCGGACAATGCCAGAGGAACGGGGCCCGCGTTCACCACCTAGCTTTCCCTTATCTCGACCTCGGATCCCTCCCACCCCGAGCAGAGATCCGTAGCGATATTCCTCCCACTTTTTGTGATATTCTCCTAAGCAGTTATTTCCTTTCCATCTTCCCTCTCTTCCCCCATGGCATCGAGACAAGGTAGGAGCTTTTACCCAACCTCTGTTGCGCACCGCAGCGCTTCAACGACGTCATCCTAGATAACCCGGAAATCGTCTTGCGCCAGCCCAGCTGTGTGACCTGCGATTACCCCGGCTCGATCTTCCCCGACCAATCAGACCGAACCCAGCACCTATCAACTGTATACATATGCGCAAGCCTACCAAGCGACATCGCTAAGGAAAGAAGAAGAAAAAATGACCAGCGAAAGGCAGCCCCCGGGGCGTTGGTGGGGAGTAATAAAATCATCATGATAGACGCGGAAACGGAGGGGGAGACATCGCCTTTGCTCGGCGCCGGCGCCGGCGCCGACGGCGACGCATCGGGAAGCGACAGCGAAAACACAAGCTCGGAGAACAGGGGAACCTTGGCACAAGAGTTCGACCATCTGCCTTGGTATAAACGGCCCTCGGTACGTTGATCTTGCTGCAGTTGCTGCTGCTCCTTTACCCGAACGAGCGGGTGCGCCATGCAGAAGCCCGTCACGGGCCACCCGCTTTCATTCAGTGATTAGACTTTTGGCATGCAAGGGAAAACTGACTCTCGAGTCAGGTATACTGGCTCATTGGTCCCTACTTTTTGTTTACGCTTGCCTTTGGAGGCGTCTTGGTGCCGAGGATCAATCTGTAAGTTTCATTTCCATCCAGTCGGGGTGTAATCCGCGATTCGGATGCGCGCCGCTGACGTTGTTTAACCCTAAATCGCAGGATTGTCGATTTGGTATGTCGCGACTACATGGCCGATAAGAGCCTGTTGGATCCCACGTTCATTGTCACCCCGATCGTGCTGGGCGGGGACAACCCGCAATGTCAGATCCCTCCGGTCCAGCGCAGCGTGGCCACCTTCACGCTCATGACGAGCGTCCTGACCGGCGCGCTGAGCGCGCTCACGGCGCCCAAGCTGGGCTCGCTCAGCGACCGGTATGGCCGGACCCGGCTGCTCGCCATCGCCTCCGTCGGCGGCGTCCTCAACGAAATCATCACCATTCTCTGCGCAAAGTACCCGGACACGCTCGATTACCATTGGATGCTGGTAGGCGCTTTCTTGGATGGCATTACAGGGTCCTTCACCGCAGGCGGTATCATCGCTACCGCATACACGAGTGACACGTCGTTGCCGTCGACGCGCGGCGTGTACATTGGTTATCTACAAGCCTGCCTTTTCGCCGGTGTGGCTATTGGGCCGTTAATCGCAGGCTATATGGTGAAATGGACCAACACACTGCTATCGATATTCTATGTTGCACTCGCGGCTCACGTCATCTTCATGCTCTTCATCTGGCTTGTCATGCCCGAATCATTGTCCAAGAAGCGACAAATGATAGCGCGGCAGAAGCACCAGCAAGAGGAGGATGCGCTTGCCGCACATCTGCATTCTCGCGTGAGAAGCAGACTCCTTCTGGACTGGCTGCCCGCCATTTTCATGGCCAACCCTCTGGCGCCCCTGAAGATGCTCGTCCCGGGAGGTCCAGGCGAGGGCCGGTTGAGACGCAACATATTGATCCTTGCTTTCATCGACACCATCATCCTATCCGTCGCGATTGGCTCGGGGGCAGTCACCATCCTCTACGTCGAGTACATGTTCCACTGGGGCGTCTTCGATGCCTCGCGATTCGTGTCGCTGACGAGCTTCATACGCGTCATAGCGCTGCTCGGTGTCTTCCCCCTCGTCAACTACATCTTCCGCGTCCGGCCGCTGCAGCGCCGGCAGCGCGAGAGCGCCCTGCACATCATGGAGACCAACTCGGGCATGGACGAGCTGGACGTCTGGCTGCTGCGCATCGCGCTCGTGTCGGACGTCACGGGCATCATCGGCTACTGCCTCGCGCGGACGCCCCAGCTGTTCATCTTGTCCGGTGTACTGACCTCCTTTGGCGGGCTCGGCGGCGCCGTCATCCAGAGCTCCATCACCAAGCATGTGCCAGCCGAGCGCGTCGGCTCGCTGCTTGGCGCCCTGGGCCTCCTCCATGCGCTGGGCCGCGTCTTCGCCCCCATGATGTTCAACGGCATCTATGCCGCGACCGTCGAGAGCTTCCCGCAGGCCTTCTTTGTTCTTCTTGCGGGCCTTTTCGGGCTGGCGATGGTCGGCAGCGTCTTCCTCAGGCCTCATCGTAAGTCTTTATCTCTTCCCTAGGAAGGCAGAGTTCTTTGATTACTGACATATTTGGATTTAGTCTCCTTGAAAGAGGACGGCTATGCACCCGGGCCTACGTCTGGTGCCGAGGCCCATTTGTGTAGTGAGTGCGCCGACGAAGACGTAGTGGCCGAAGAGGACATCGCCGCTGGCTCGCTGCCTAGAGTGTAGGTACATAATCACGAGCCTGACAAGGTGTCGTTTTCGAATTTCAATTAGATCGGGTGCTTAGAGGCTACTGGCGCATGGAGTTTTCTGCTTATATACACACATGCCATGGGAGATCTTACTTGCTGTACATTATACGACAAACGAATTTAAGCCAGCATATACAAATATATCAAAAACTTTTGTTTATATTATATGACAAGACCTGATCGAATCGAGGCGTTGAAAAACATGATGACCGTTTATGTAAATCAATTGCAGTGGACACTATCTGTACTGAACCCGGCCAAACCATATATCTACTTGCAGTTGATTTGGTGAAAAGGCAGCTTTCACTCCTGATAAACAAAGAAAACAGAGACTCCCTCGAACGCTGTTACACTACGGAAGAAAGACAATGCTGTTGTTGATTGGAAAAACAAAGATAGTGCCAACGGCACGATGTCTACGATGATGATGACAACTTACCTGTCATAACCCCGTGATTGAGGTGGCGGCGGGCTAGAAGCAGAGGGAGATCAACCAGCAAGGAAAAGAGAGAGGGGAGGGAGTCGGTTTACCTGTCGTTTCACATCTGCTTGTTGGCATTCTCCCACAGGGCCTTCCGGAAGGCCGGGACCTTCAGGAAGGCGGGCCCGTACCGGTCGCGGCGCTTGGCCTTGCGGAGCCGACCCTGCTTCCAGGTGCCCTTGTTCCGGCGCTGCCACTGGCTGGCCGTGAGCTGCTGTTTGCCGGCGTCGGCCTGCTGGGCCTCCTGGGGCCCCGCGAAGTTGCCGTGCTTGGGCGGGGAGGCGTCGGTGGTCCCGCTGATGGTGATGTTGGCGAAGGCGTTGAGGGCGGCGTTGGTGTCGTCGTCGAGGAGGGCACTATTTGGGTTCTGAACCGGGTTGAAGGACTGTGCGCCGCTCTTGAACCGCTGAACCTTTCCCGTACGCTGGGGCCGGAGATCGCCCGGCGGGTACACTCTGGCGTCGGCGGCGTCGGCGGGGACGGCCACCTCGTTCTTGTTCAGATCGAGGTTTTTCAGGATCTGCTTCCGTAACTCCTGGTCGTACATCAGATCCCGGTCCGTAACCGAGTCGATGGGCACGAGGGCGGCGCGGGCCTGGTAGTCGTACCGGTTGAGCGCGACGCAGACGACGGCGCCGATCATCTGATCGCGGACCGCGTTCTCGTTGACGTAGCCGTGGAAGGGGTACTCCCACAGGACCCCCTGGAGCTTCGGCTCGTTGATGCGGCGGTTCGGGTCCATGGCACCCAAGATGGGGTCCGAGTCCGCGTCCGCGTCCACGTCCACGTCCATGGCCGAGTTCTGCTTGGACCCCTCTGACGACACCGACTGGCCACCCAGAGACACCAGGGGTGCCGTCAGGTCCTGCCGAGTAGAATTGCTCAACGTGACGGGCATGTTGGTGGCGTGGAAGACGACGGGCATGGCGGTGTAGACGAGGGTCAGGCGCTCCATGAACTCCTTGGCCATGCTGTAGGCGCGCAGGCCGCACGAGTAGTCGTCACTTTGCGTCGGGTGCCAGGGTGTCCGGTACGCGTCGGGGGCTATCTTGATGTTGTCCCTGCTCAGGATGCCGCGCACGCGGCGGTGGACGCGCTTGAGGATTTGGGGGTTCAAGGTGGGCTCGAGGATGGCAAACTGGCACACCTCGTCGTACCGGGTCGACTGGTCCGCGTACGGGTCGCTGCGGCGCATCCGGAGGATAATCGTCACAAAATGAGACGAGGTGTGCGTCGACCACACGGTGAACTCGCGGGCCCGGATCCGCTTCCAAAGCTTGGGCTGGTTCCTGTACACCGTGTCGAGCGTCTTGAGAAACCTGGCGTCGGCTCGCTGCTCGTCCTTGATGCTGAAGGGCGATGTGTCGGTATATTCCCGGCCCGGGACCACCGGATCCTCAAAGAGCTTGTGGGTGTCATTGTTTAGCAGCAGGTTGATGCGGTGGCGAACGGCCCGGGGCTGGCTCTTATACGCCCAAACCAGCGGCATATCGACACAGTTGCCAGACAGCCAGGCCTTCCTCCGCATCTGAAGTAGCTCCAACGCATTGATACACTCTCGGAGCCCATCCATGGACCCGAAGTCGACCGTCTCAAGGTATTCCTTGCTGGTGAATGCCATCCGCATACCGCTAGATATAATCTGGGCCGGCACCGCACCAACTTCGTATTCACTTGGTTCCTTCTTCTGCTCGTTCCGCTGCTGTAGCGTCAGCTTCGCCACTTTCGGCGGGGTTGAGGGTGGTGTCGGCGTCGCCGCCATCTTGAGGTTGTGGGTAGCGTTGTATTGGAACACAGTGACACTGATAAGGCCAGGCAGTAGTTGAAGAGCTGTTGGTGATATTGTGAATAAGCGATGATCAACTGTTTAGTTCTTGCACCTATGTCCGTTTGCCAGCCGCTCATCCACTTGATAGAAAGCTCTTCTTCGAGGAGGGTGCCCAAACAATGTATATATATTCAATTCACGGCCATCAATGTCCTTGTTCTACATATAGGCCCCATTGTCTTATGCTTGCAGCATTTCTAAGAACAACGGTGCTGTGTGCTCAAGGCAAACAAAGGCAACTTGTAAGAATTGGGAAGATCGATCGTTTATTCAGTATTATTATCAATTACAGATACTTTCAAATCTAACCCTCTATGAACCTGTAATACATTATTCGAAGAAACATTATGTGCTGTCGGAAATCCAAATGACTGGAGTCAGCGCCGGGGTTTAACATATATTGTGTGTACAAAAGAAAAGCACCCGTCTATGAGCCGGTACCGCCCGAGCCTGAAGTAGAGTTGGTGATGTAGAGAGAAAGGAGCGAGGGGCCTCCGCAATATGTCCGTTGGTTGCCACCGCAAAACATCGAGCAGGTGGTATTCGTCTTGTTGGTTGCGCCCGAGCTCAAAGTATTGCCACCCCAGCATTCCTGCGAATACTCGAGTCCAGCGTACTTGTAGCCCTTCGAGGCCGCCCACGTCAGGCACTGCGGGACGGTCATGCTGCTATTACCGTAGCTGGCGGACAAGGCGCGGCCGTTCTGCGGCTCTCCTACACACCCGTAATAGGTGTAGTTGGCGTTGCCGCTCACAATCGCGGGAGGTCCGCTGTACTTTGTTGGGTCGGAGGAGTAGAACAGCGAAAGCAAGCCACCATCACCACAAATCTCGGTGTTATTTCCTCCGCAGGGCTTGCCGCACGCGCCATGGATGGTGCTGCCAGAAGTCTTGCTTGAGCTGCTGTCGAGAGTGGCACCGCAGTAACATTCTCTACCATACTCGGTACCAAACCAAGCATAATTAGTGCAATTCGCTGCACAAGACTCCAGGGTCATGCTGTCGTAGGCGAAAACCTTATCAGGTAAAGCGCGCCGCCCAGAGGCTTCGGTGTAGCAACCTTGATAAGCGTAGCCTGATACGGTGGGGACGGAGGGACCAGAGCTTGTCGTGGTAGACGAAGTGATAACAGTGCTGCTAGGCGGTGCAGGAGTCGTGCTGCTTGTTGTGGTAGCAACAGCGCTGCTGGTTGAAGGGGTTGTGGCATTCGGGACTGAAGTAGATGTAGCAGTGGAGGTCAACGAGTTTGAAGCCGTACTGGACGCCGGGGTGCTGCTGGCGCTGGCTGACGAGGTTGAGCCGATAGAAGACACAGACGAGCTCGTCGACGGAGAAGCAGAGGAGGAAATCAAGACGGGCGATGAGACCGCCGAGGAAGCAGACAAGCTCGACGAGGAAGAAATGGCGGAGCTTGATGAAATAGAAGCAGATGATGAGGCTGTCGAGGAAGCGGAAGAGCTCGTCGACAAGACATTAGAAGATGTGCTCGTCAAGCTCGCGCTGGACGACACGGCGCTCGCAGACTGCGACGCTGTCGCTGGAACACCCATGGTGCCAGAACTCGCTGAGCCGGTCGTCGAGAGCGTCGCCGAGAGCGTCGCCGAGGAAGACGTGGCAGTAGTAGTGACCGAGGCGCTAGCGCTGGACGAGGTGGACGTGGTGCTGGTCACAGCCGTGGACGTGCTGACGGGCGCCTGTGTGTATAGATTGAGCCGGTTGCCGCTGCCGCAGTACTCGGACTTGTTGCCGGGGCAGAGCATTCGGCAGTCCGACTCGCTCGCGTTGACGCTGCCCACGTTGGTGGCGGTGCCGCAGTAGCACTCCCGTCCGTATTCGACTCCCATCATGGGGTACCCGGCACAGATCGAGGCACACATCTCCACCGTCAGCGTATCGTTGTAGTACGACAAGCCGGAGAGGGCCCTCCCGTTAGTGGCTTCCGTCACGCAGCGAGAGTAGGCGAAGGTGCCGGCCTGCTGAACAACGCTGGGACCAGCCGGAGCAGTAGGAGTTGAAGTAGGTGAGGTGGTAGCGACAGGTTTAGTCGTTGTTGTTGTGGCTGGAGCCGTCTGGTTGCCACCGGGGTTGTAGGTATACATCGACAGCCTACCGCCAGCTCCGCAAAGCTCAGTGCTGTTGGCAGCACAAGTCATACTACAATCCGTCTGGCTTATGCCAGTCATGGTACTGCCGGCATTGAGGGAGTTGCCGCAATAGCACTGATACAGGTTAGCATATACATATTCCAGAAAGGGAGGATTGGACTAGGAAATCCTGTCACTTACCTCGCGCCCGTACTCAGCGCCGAAATACGTGAAGCCATTGCAGAAAGCGGCGCAGCTTTCCAGGGTCAGTGTGTCCACAGCTTGGCTACTTCCCGTCAATGCCCTTCCGTTTGCAGCCTCGGAGTAGCAGCCGGCGAAGGTGTAATTGCCAATTGTCTTAGGCTGGGCTGGGCCGCCAGCTGGGACGGCGTTGGGAAGTGCCTGCGTTGTCGCGAAAACAGACATGAACGAGCCACCCTGGTGGAACTGTCCGTCACCACCGCACGTCTGATTGACGGTCCCGGTGCATCGATAGCTGCATTGGGCGTCTGCGACGAAAAGGGATGGCATGGTGTTGCCACACCAGCACTCGGAATTATATTCGGTGCCGGCAATTGTATAACCTGCTTCATAGCAGGCATTGATGCAATTCCCGTTGGTGTTGTTAACATTGTCTACATAAATTTGCTTGGGCAGTTGTCGTCCAGGGTTATTGTCTTGAGCACAACCTGTGTACCTGTAGATTGCGGAGCCGTTCGAAGCAACAGGGCCAAACTGCTCGGAAGCGGCGTTGCAGAAGAATTGGATGAACTGTTTCCCCAAGACAGGATCGCCGGTATTGAGAGTCCATTGAGCAGTGCCATTATAGGAGTCAACGTTCACTTGCGATCTAGGCACAGAGCAGTAAAGGTCGGCAGTAGCACTTTGACCAGCCTGCAGCAGTGTACCCTCGGCAAGGTCAACGTTGTTCACGGCACCAACGATGCCCTGGACTCCATATGGCGGCTTGGACACGGTAACGGAAAGAGCGGCAGCATTAGGTCCACCAATGTTGGTGAGGCGCATCTTTCGTGTGACAGTGGTGCCCTCGAGGACGTTACCAAAGCTGAAGTTGACGCCACTCGTATAATTGACCCAGCTCTGGCCATCAGGGCTCTGGAACTCAATCATCACCTTCGGCAGGGTACTGGACGTCCCGATGATGTCGAGGACTCCATTGCCGCCATTCGAATTGACTTGCATGAATACCTTGAAGCTTCCACTGGTCGTTGGGTTGAAGTTTACAGGGATGTAGGCCGACGTTTGAGGGGCAATCGTCGTGGGCAGATTGTAGAGGGTGTATGGGCCGATCGACGTATTATTAGAACTCGTGGTGTTAGGGGTGATCCAGGGCCCGGTCTCCCCTGTGACCGAGAACAGGAGATTCGAGATGTTCAAAGTGGAATTGCCCAGATTCTG
Organism: Apiospora saccharicola; assembly: GCA_038363915.1. Classification (NCBI taxonomy): domain Eukaryota; kingdom Fungi; phylum Ascomycota; class Sordariomycetes; order Amphisphaeriales; family Apiosporaceae; genus Apiospora; species Apiospora saccharicola. The sequence goes on from JAQQWM010000006.1 coordinate 3,435,714, forward strand.
AAGCACCGCCGTCTGGTTGACACCAGCCGCCATCTGGCCAGTAATGACGCCAGTGAAAGACACAGTGTTGGGTGATATCAACAGCAGCGGTGCCTTCGAGTTACCCGTGCCCGTCAGCTTCGCCGGGGTGTTGGTGGAGAAGCCAGTTACACCATTGGTCGTGTTGACAATTGCACTGCTAGACAAGGGCCCGACCTGGTTTGGAGCGAAGGTCGCTTGGAATGAGAAAGAAGAGCCTTGGCCCAGAACCAGGGGGAATTTTGGCAACCCAGAGAAACCAAAGTTGGCATTGCCTTGCAAGGTGACATTGGTGACTTGGGTGTTGATATTCGCCGTACAAGTGACCGTCTGAGATGCGGAATGATCTCCTAGGTTGACAGTGCCAAAGCTGGAGGGAGCTGTGCAGTTAAGGGGCAGGTTGACAGGAGAGCCAAACCCATAAATGTAGCCTTGGTTGCTCGCTACGTAGCAGATGCCGTCTCCGAAGACTGGGCGGCCAAATTTCATTGAGCCGGGTATGTTAAAGGAGTTGATCATATTCATGGTTCCGGCCTGGGGAACGGCCTGGTAGATCCTCAAGTTAAGGCCCTCGACGTCGGAGACCCATAGCAGTCCGCTTCCCGACTTTCCGTTGAGCGAAGTGGTTGTTCCGTGGCCAACACCGAGGATATAAGAATTGGATTCGGCAGTATCTGTAACGTGGGTGAATGCAACATTTCCGTTGGCGTCACAGCCGAATTTCCACACGTGTGTCTTGTACTTGATGACGTTGACGTACACGTATCCCCCATCAAGTGGCATGACACCTGCACCGGCGTATACCGAGTTCTCGTTCAGAAATTGCTGGGGCACAGCATCGTATTGTCCGGGTCCCATTTGGTAGCCTCCTAAGTTATCGAGGTTGAGCCAATATGTCTTCCCAGACTTGCCAGTGACCATACCGATGCGCTTGGCGTTGGGGCAGCTGAATGTCGACGACGGGAGGAGCTGCAGCGGGCTGGTTCCAAGATCCTTGTCCGCTCCGTCCAAGTCGGTCTTTTCCCAGGGCATGAAGAAGTCGATTGGCGTAATGGTACCGTCATCGTTGATCTTGGCATTAACGGCGGCTTCCTCGAGGGCAGTGGGAGGGTTTCGACCTTGGACCGGAGTGCCCTTGAGCTGACTTGCGTAGCCGTTTCCGGTCGCGAAGTACATAGAGCCAGAATCGTAAGCAAGTCCGCCTCCGCTCATCCACACGCCGCCGCCGGGGACGGTGTTTGGTTCAGGGCCGCCCTCCATGGCAAAAGCCTCGACAAGGGCTCCAGTGTCCTTGTTCCAGCCCAAAATGGCACCGGTAAAGTTGTACTGGACGCAATGCGACGCGAAGCCAGCGTAGATGTACTTTCCAGCCTGAAGCAGACCAGGGCGTTGGTGTTGATTACCGCTAATGAACATCCGGTTAGGATTATTACGGAAGATGGTGCCTTCCATCGACACGGGAAACCCGGCGCGCTCTTTGAGCGTGTTGACGTCGACCGCATGAAACCAGTATTCGCCGTTCAGTCTTCCTTTAGTATACCCTTGCTTATAGGTTTTGGCAGTGAAGTACAGCGTCTCAGTCGCGGGGTCAATGACACCCGTTCCGGTCACGCCAACGGTGGGGTTGATATCAACGCAGCCATCGAGATCTACCCAAACCGTTAGTGATCCAGTGCCATGAGATTCTGAGACCCACGCCAATGACATATGCCATAAATCTAGCCCTTCCCGGCGTCTAGCTCTCTCACAAAGGGGTTGGCTACTAACCAGACGTCAAGAATGGGATATGTAGGTTCCTCGAGTTAACAATGACACCAGTCTTGGCATCAAGTTGGTAGAGATTGTTTTGGGTTGTGAGGATGTAGACATATTGCTTTTGGGTCGCGCTCAGGGTATAAACCAAAGGTTGGGAGAAGGTCTGCTCGGGGCCGAGGTTCATGTAGTTACCTGGCAGCGCCGTTTGGAAGAGTTTTCCAAACTGCGCGCTGCCAACGATATCCGGGTCCATGTTGTGGTTGTCCTGGTAGCCGGTTCTGGAGTTATCACCACCCCAGGTGATGGTATCCGTGGAAGCGAGGCCATCAACGCCGTGTAGTAAGCAACTCGATAAGACGAGGGCAATTGCCCATGTGAAAAGGCCAGAGGGCGCCATGCTTGTCAACGTCCGGTTCGGGGTTGGAAATCCTGACCGACCAGGCTGCTGGGATATCAAAAAGATAGGACAATGAAGGACAGGCAGGCAATCCAGCTTCTTTGTGTCATTGTCATTGAGACCGGAGAGCCGGATATTTATTGTCTAGCAGGCCATCCATCCCGGACGCAAGGAGACAGGGGCCCTGGGCATTTCGATAGTGCCAAGTCGAACTGTTACACATGGGCCTGTATACCATTGTGTGGTGTGCCGAGAGTTCGATAGAGGGAGAAGAGGGTAGCGCCGTCACTTGGAGGCTAACTCGACATGGGGCCGGAACCAACAAAGCTGTGCAGTTCCTACCCATTCCCGCCGTGTCGGTAGGGTCACGATGATTCCAAGAAGTACCTACAGTAGTAGATCAGTACTAGGTACCTGATATGTTACAGTTGATTTCATTTTGCGAGTGGCTTTGGTTCTATTCCGGTCTCGTCTTCTGGTTTGTGATAGTCTTCATTTTGTACCCTACTTACACAGCTTCGCAGGGACGGCCGCCAGCAGCTTAGGAAACCGACGAGTCCCTCCTGTCGTGGCTACAGGCAGTCTCGTGTTGACGTGCCTAGAACTGCTTGGCGGTTGATAACCACCCCTGCTCTGCCTGCATGTTAACTAATAACGCATGCCGGATCCTTGCGAGAGCTTACTGCAGGGGCACTCTTCCGGCGCTGGTCATCCTCGTCCTGCATATGTAATTCCATGGGCTACTCCTTCTAGATCCCGAACCGTCCATAGGAATATCTAAATACCGGTTTTCTGGATGATTGGGTCCAAATGGGTGTACACGCCTTGACGTTGGATTGGTATGAACTGCCCCGCGCGGATTATGGCCCGCAAGCTGGCAAGGTTCTGCGCAGCTTCATGCAAACACTTGATCTATAAAAGTTTCCTTGGACGCTAAAAAGCTGCTTTCCATATATCTTCTGACAGTTGAGTGATCGTTATCAGTGCGTCGGACTTTTGAAGCCGTAATGCCGATTACACTAAACCAACCCTAATCCATACAATACATGATCGTTTGGTAAAGGGCAGCGCTTTGGCATTCAGGAGGAGCGAATAGTGTACATGTAGTTGCGCAGCGCTGAAAACCTACCTTGCCTCTTTTTGACCATTGTGATCTTGAGCAACGAGGCTTGCAGCGGTCATTTAATGGGCGGGAAAAGGAACCAGGCACACAACCCAATGCATGCGCGTTCGTACCTTGCATGCGGTGACAGCCGTTCAGCCCTCTACTGGCGACGCCATCAACCCAGCTCAACTGCATTGTTTACCAGTCGAGTAGTCGAGGCCCTCTTGCCCCGAGCTTTCTCCATCAACCGTGCCTGTCTAGCCCACGGGGCCGGCCACTAGCCCGCCGTGCCATCACCAAGCTCCCGCGCCATAGCTCAACTCTCATAAAGCGGACCTCTTTTTCTCCCACCTACCACAGCGCTGGGCTGGCTGAGGGCAACGCGGGCTGGAGCTTTTCCTCTCAGCTCGTGGCTGCTAGGGTCCCAATTGACAATGCTCTCAAAGGCAAAAGGAAATCGGGTATCGCGATGATCGAATAAGATGCGCCAACGCCGTGTGATTGAATCTGCGCTCGAGCTTCAGCTCGCTTCACCATGCCCGCCGCTCACCAGATATCCATAAGAAATCTGCTAGTTCCTTTTTGGCACCCATGCGATGCCGTCGATGAGGTCTCGCCCACGCTGCTGGGTGATGAAAAGCAACCTCTCTGCGGCCGCACAGGGGATATCCTGGGCTATCTGCCGTGCCCGAACTCAAAGGTGGTGAGAGCTGAGCAGTAGCCTAAAGCAGAACAAAAGCTTACTTCTTCCAAGGAAACCAACTGTGAATATCGCTTACACTTACAGCACTATTGGGTCTGGACCGGTGCATCCAGACCTGTGGCGAAGCTAAGTAACCAACTTCGGGGGAGCTATCATTGCTACATAGAACGGCGCCACATATGTCCGCGTAAAGCGCTGGGAACTAGCCGGTCCCGAAGGATAGTTGTAAGATGCTCCCGGTAAATTGTCAGGAACGTCGCTACCTGAAGCGCTGGGCTGTCACAGGCAGTGCAGAGATAGACTAAACTCGATATTCTCGTCGTGAAACTTCCCGAGCCGAATTAAAATCTGTCAAGGAAATTGCTGTATACGCAACGAAGTAACGAGCCCTTCTAGCATTCCCTCTAGTAATTCTCTATGTACATGTAGCTATACACACACAACACAAAGCCTTTCCTCTCAAGACCCTTCCCGCTCCAATCTCCCCAGCACGTCCCGGAACAGTCGCGCCTCCTCCTCCATCTCCTGCATGCTCCTAGCCTGCCGGTCCGCGTCTTCGATGCGCGGGAACCCGCCGCCGGGCTGCGGCCGCGCATGCTCTCCACTACCATTTTGAATTTTCTCGTTCTCGCGATCCCAAAGGGCGCCCCCGACGTTCCCGTGCTCGTCCGCCATCATCTCGTAGATCTTGTCGCCCGGCCCGTCGTCGCTCTTGGCCGTCGCGCCGCGGATGCGCGGGATCACGTGCACGTGCAGGTGCGGCACCGTCTGGCCCGCCTCGGCGCCGTCCTGGATCGCGATGTTGAACGAGCCGTCCTCCGGAAGACCTTTCCCCAGTCGCTTCTGTTGCTGATGTGGCTCCTCCTTTCCGGGAGACGGTTTTGGACTAAAGTAGTGCCTCGCCAGCATGTGCTGGACGCGCTGCACCGCCTGCATTAGATCCGTCAGCTCGGGGGCCGACAGATCCGTGAGCCGCTTGTGCGGCTTCTGCGGGCAGACCAGGACGTGACCCGGCAGCAACGGCTTCAGGTTCACCAGGGCGAAAGAGTGCGGTGTGGTGTAGAAAACCTAGAAGGGGCAGATTGGTTAGGCAGTATCCAAAGCAGAGATTGAAGCAGAAATACGAAGGCAAGAAAAAGGTAGGTAAGTAATATATCGGCAGGTAACTCTATGAGTAGTAGCCCAATTAAAAGTGTGCTGTTTCTATCGTTTATTTCTGACGGCCCGGCATACAAAGAGTATACACCTTACAGATAGCTAGCTAGGCTATCTTCCGCCGACCTAACAGATTAAAGTGTCGCTTACCTGTGACGTGACCTCGAACGGGCCGAAACGAAGCGGACTCTTTTCCGAATTGACACTCATCTTGCGTGTGCAGGTCTTTAAGAATGTTCTGCTATGAGCGCCCCGTAAACTTGGGTGTATTATCATGGCTGTGCGATATCCAATAGGTGGTCTCGACGCGTAGAAAGAAGACGGGTTTTCGATCCTTGTGTCGATTGTGAAGATGACGTCGGCCAGGTCCGGGGCCGGCTAATGTGGATTTTCCTACAAACATGCTATTTTCTATTTTCCCACTCATGGGTATTTGCTCAAAAACGGGAAATAACCATGCAATTCTGCGTTCTGGGAATCAGATTGCCATATTGTCAAATTTTCAAAATAACAATTATATAGCCATCAACTAGTAATTGAAGAACTTATGTCTTTGTTATCAAACCGGATAATCCATGCGATTCCTAATGCCAATTCTACCCTAGTTGCTCCAATCCCAGCAACTGCATACATACATAACGCTTCTCTCATTAACGCATAAACCTACAGCACCCTACATTACAAACCCCTGAACAGGTCATCCAATGTAATAGGTTTCCTCACAGCATTGTTCATTCCCTCGTGGAAAGTGACCCAAACCTTGTTCTCTCCGATTGGAACAGGTTCGGGCTTCTTTCCTTTGGCGTTCCCGTCGCCCTCCTGAAGTGGCTGGACATCAGGCTTCACAAGCACCCGTCCAAAGAAATCCCTCTTGACGGGGATGATCGGCAGCTCGACCCCCTTAGACTTGCTAGACTTCTCCTTAGTTTCAAACACGGCTTCCCTATGATCCGATGGATTTCCAGTACGGAAACGAGTCTGTCGCGCTGCGCTTTCTCGTAGCCTACGTAGCTTTTCCATTTCCTGATCCAGTACCTGTCGAACAGCATAGCGCGTGGGTGCTTGGGTACCATGCATAACGGCTGCCGATGTCTCGTACGTCGCCAAGATATCCAAGTCACTGTCGGAATAATGTTAGCTTTTTGTCCACGTTGCTTCGAATATCGTTGAAACTTACGGCTCCATGCGGTAAACCCAGGTAGGCCCTCGGCCGAAAGTGTCACCTTCTATCTTGCCTCTTTGAAGCTCGACACCGATATCCAGTAGTGTCTCTGCACCCCGGGCAACCATTGCTTTCTCCGTCTCCTTCCTGACGCTTGCGGTACCCTTTTGGTCGCCACTGCCGCCGACGACGACCGGCTTGACATCCGGCGACACAAGTCGGATGAGATACGGCATGAAGTCTGTAGCAATGTCTTCGGCACCCCGAAACGCACGCATCAGTGTTGGTGATAGCTGTGCTTGGATAGTCTGAAGCATAGCACGGTTGGTCTTTTCAGTTTCGTATGCCACAAAGTCGGCACGGGGACCAGAAAAGGGAAGGGGTGCCGCTTCCTCCTCAGCCGCGTCGCGTTTTTGGTACATCATCTGGGAATGGCGAATGGGCGACGCGAACAGATGGTGGCAGGCGAGGACTGCCCGGCTGAGATAGGGTGCTAGCTCCCACTCCTGGCCACCATACAGCCTTGACGTGCATGTATCGTGGAAGTTCATCCATTCGTAGGCTTGGTCCGGTTTTGTAAGAAACGAGTCATCGTTGAAGTCATGATTCGGGTAATCTGCGAAGATGTCGGTGACAATGCGGTCGATATCGCCACTGGTCTCTACCATGTGTTGCAAGCGTTCCATGGCATACTTCTTTTGCTGCTCGGAGAAGCCAAGCTGAGCCTGAGGCTGCTCGAAAGAATTGAGGGTCGCCTTGGGCACAGCCATGCCCGAGTTGGGAAACCCAGCACCTTCCTGGAAAATGCGGCTGACGATGTCTCTCACGCTGCCACGTCCGCTTCCTCGGGCACCACCACCACCGTGGGCGAGTTCGTGCGCAATGTGCTTCTCGACCCATTGTCGAGTTAGACACAATGGACCTTTGAAAGATGCCGCTCGTAGGCGCCCAGCGACCCACTCTCCAACAACCATGATGCCACGCAGATCACCTTCGGCGGTGCTCTCGCGGCCTTTCTTAGCATCCAAGCCACTGGTCATACCCCACGCCGATTCGCAAAGCTTGCGCGCTGCGTCCTTTTCACAAGGGATGCCCTCTTTCTCGAAGACCGACTTAAGACGGTGCACAACCGCATCGATCGTCGGTTTACCCACATGGATTACCTCGGCCAAGTTTGACTGGCGCAGTGGCCGCAAGGAGGGGTGATACACATCATTACAAATGAGGATAATGGGTCGCATCTGTCGGAAATCGTCGCCTTTCTTCTTCCGGCGTTGGGCGTGTGGGGTACTTTCTGACTGCCCAGAACTGTTCTTCTCGCCAATAGTAATGAGGTCTAGCAGCGCCTTGACGAAACCTCCCTCGCCGGAGCCGGAGGATCCTGATACCACACCGTCGACCTCGTCTACCACGACGCAAACCGGCCGGGCGATTTTCTGACTTTGGCCAGATTGACCGGCCTTGTGTTGCACAATCTTGACGTTCTCTGTTCCCAAACTGGTACGAATCTGGTTCTTCACAACATCTCGACTGCGATCATCACTCGCGTTGATCTCCAACACTTCGTAGCCGGCTTGTCGTGCACAGACGTGAGCTAACGTGGTCTTGCCTAAGCCAGGTGGTCCAGTGAGCATGAGGATCTTCCGGTGAGGCTTCTCCTCTTCTGTCTGCTGCTTCACCCCGGGCCTCCTTATTCCCCTTGACCTGGAAGAACCAGGGAACACTAGAGGGTCCCACCTCTTCAACCAGCGTAGCACATTTCGATTCGTTGAGTCGTCGCCACAGAGGTCCATGAAATTCCTTGCCCGATATTTCTCCGTCCATAGGAGAGACTTTTTGGGCTTTTTGCCTTGCACTGCCTCAACCGAGGGCATCGGCTGGTCTGGGACGACCTCTGTTGCCGCGGCTTGCTTGCTCGTAGCAATCTCCTTCTTGGCCGTGTCGACCAGTTCGTGGATGTCAAGACCATAATAGCTGCGCTCGGCCCGCCCCTTCTTCGTCTTCGACCTTGCGGCTACTAGGCGCTCATATGACGGAGCGGCTACGGCCTGGCGCTGTTTGATCTCCTGGCTGGCGCCAGAACACGTTTTGATGTTGAATTTGCCTTTGTTATTGCGCGAGGCGAGGTTCTGGAAAGCAGAGGCGAAGTCTTGGGTCGACTGGAGCAGGGAGTCGTAAAGCTCCTTCGTGGTCTGTGGCGGCTCGACAGTGGGGTTCGCATCAACCGTTACTTTTGGTTTGTCGCTTTCGAGTCTCAGAGGCACGTTGAGAAACGCTTCGAGTTCAGTCGGAGGTGACGAGGGTTCTGTGGTTTCGATAGGCGTTTCCCTCGGGCTGTCCAACATGCGCCGTTTGGAGGCGGGCTCGGGGGCTACATCGTCGTCGGAGTCATCGTCAAGAAGGAAGCCACCTTTTCCACGTTGGGGGGCTTTGGGCCCCTTGTGAGGTTGCGCCCGTTTCGAGGCGGGAGGTGGTGACGAAGTTGCAGGATAAACAACAGGCGAAGAGGCTGTCAACATGGTCGGCACTCAATTGACTTGGCAAAATCCGAATTGGAGTGAGTTCTGAGTTTACCAGTTACTTCGAGCCCGCGGTGTAGTCGCTGGTGTGGTGTTGATCAGTGTGGTGTTAAAGTGGCGCGTAGCATAAAGTCCACCCGCGGGTACAGCACTTGCAAGACGCGACGCGTCGCACTGAGGAATTGTTTAAGTGGTTGTGAGTAGTGGGGTCCACACTTACCTATACCTAAAGGCCCCTAACAACCGCTAACGATATTATCAACCCATCACCACAATTTACGTCTCGTCAGTTCAACTATAAACAGCGACGGTCTTTTGATGTTCCTAATCATGAGCGCATTCTTCTTCCAGAGCCAGCAAACAGGTTATATCTCACTCTACGTTTCTCAAGTTTACTTGGTTGATGTATTCGCCAGCCGGCAATGCTCGCTAAATACGTCGCGGGGTGGACCCCAGATTTAAGCGAAGACCTCGTTTTCATGAAAGATGCGACGCCTGTAAACTAGGTAATGAAGCACCTCACCCGTATTGCTATCGCGACTCCTGCTACAGTGTAGCCTCGTCCGGCATGTTCCCGCGCCACTTGGCCGCCGAATGGTCGTTGGCCCACTCCAGCAACGCATCGTAGTCGACGCACTCGTGCTCCGACCCTTCGCCGGGCCCCGCCTCCGTCTTGCCCTCCAGTGTCGTGTCCGCGGAGCACATGATGCCCTGGCGCAGGTAGTTGAAGCAGTGCGCCGTATGGTGGGCCACCTCCTCGGTCAGGTTGACGCCGGCGTACCCCTGCTGCAGGTGCTCGGCCAGGTAGGATAGGCAGTGGAGCTGGTGGAACGACGACATCATGTAGCCCGGCCCCTCGGTCTCGCGGTCGATGGCGACCGTGTAGGGGTCCGGCAGGTCGTAACGATCCGCGTCCTTGATCACCACGTAACCTCGGCTACCTGCTCATGTACGGGTCTCAATTAGTAGCTGGGCATCGCCAGAGATGGGTGGGGAGATTTACCGGAGCTCAGCTCGATCCAGTGGTTCAATGTGTGCAAAGTGTCGGATTCGTTGAAGAACATGTCCCCGCGCATGTATCTCGGGTCGTCGTGGAAGGTATATATTTTCCTCGGAACTTGGTAGCAGCGTTAGAAAGTTGTTGGCGACATGTATTGAGTAAAGAAAGACTCACGCTGAGGCACCGGAGTTCTCCTAATGGTGTTTCGATGAGGGAAGGGCGGAAAAAACAGCAACAAGACTATCGTGCTTGCCATGGCGAGTTCGAGGAGTAGACGCCACCACCAGGTCGCCGTCCTCCGCGAACTGTGGGGTTTCGGAGGGACGCCGGCATGGTCAAGGAATGCCTGCTCCTCCTCGTCGTGCTCATGCTTCCCCGATTCCATCGTAAGCAATGGTCTCGTGTGCAGGAGTCTTCTCTCAATCTCTCAAGCAAGGGATACGATGGTAAGAATGGAGGAAAAGCACGCCGCTATCTCGCTGGCCAGCAAAGGCCTTAAAGATAGCCATCTCGGGATTTGTCTACCGAGCTTGAAGTGGTTAGCGTGATTGAGATATATTGATTGGCCTGTCACGACAGAGTTGGGGGAAAGGTTGTGACCCATAAATAATTTGGGGCTTCCCTTTTCGGCTCTCCATTCCTGGCGACGACGAGGTAACTTTTCAGGTCAGCTAACTCTCGTACGACGATATAAAGCCGCGTCTAATTTCACAATCAAGAAACCAGATTAAACTTCAACATCGAGCCAATAAAGGAATGTGACAGGTCGTTTGTTTGCAACAAGCATGGTTGTGTTAGAGAAAGGGTTTTGAAAAGGGGGTGGGGCCGCGATGTCCAAGATAGCATATACAACATAACGTGCTCAAACCTAGCAGACTCTGAACAGAACAGTTGGTATTGCATTAAAGGAGTATAACTATACACATTTGTGAACTTCTATCCATACTACCAAATGAACAAGAGACATGTTCAAAGCCTCGTACGACAACACGCCTGTGCTGATATACCAGCCGGCGTAGACTCATACATCGAAACGTGCCCCATCGCCCGACGCTCAACGAGACACAGGAGTCAAGTGTACATGCAATGCTGGCTTCTCCCAAAGAAAATATACATCTTGTCTGTCGATCCAGTCTTCTGAGTCATCCGCCAAATGAATATCAAAGTTGAAGATAATCTTAGCCAATATAAGTCGCATCTCCGCATATGCAAGACTATCGTCACATTAGCATCTGAATTTCTTCAGGTTGCCTCTTCTGGGCCAGCAGACACTTTCACTCACTTCTTTCCGATGCAGTTTCGAGGCCCCGTGCTGAAAGGCTGCATGGCGTCAAGCAGGTCGCCCTGATAGCGTGGGTCGTTGTCGAGGAACCTCTCTGGGTGAAACTCCCAGGGGTTTGCCCAGAATCGCTCGTCGTGGTTGATTGCCCATTGCCAAACACTAACGACGGTGCCTTCTGGCACAAACCTGCCAGCTACCGCCGCGCCTCCTTTCGGCACCACCCGGGGCAGGCCAATCGCCACGGGCGGGTACATGCGGAGGCATTCGTTCAGACACGCCAGCATGTATGAGAGACAGCCGACCGAGCTTAGTGTGATCTCGTCGTCCCTTTGGAAGGTGGAGCGCACTTCCCGGGTCAGTACGGCGAGACATTCTCTGTTTTTGGCGAGAAGAAAGAGCGCCCCTGACAAAAGGGTCGCCGTGGTTTCCGAGCCCGCAACAATGAGGGTTGCCGCAGCCGCCGATATTTGGTCAAAAGGCTATTGCCACTGAAGTTAAAAGAATGCTGAAACAGGAAGGAGTTGGCTTTAAACCGGAGAGGAAGTGTTGCGCTGAGATATTCACAATTTCTTACTTACAAGGTCAGTTTGCTTTTTCAGTAAGCCCTCTATCAGATCCGGCCTCTCGGTATCGAGTTGGATCCTCTGAGCAAGCTTTTCGTTTACCTGCCTCTTGTGCTCACTGCGAGATCCCCATATCCCGCTGTCGACTATCCACGTGACGAGTTGGATGCCCCCAAGTTCGTATACGGCCTGGATGTAACTGCCAACGTTGACAGTACGGGTAATGCTCCGGCCCCAGGGGTGGTATTCGCTATTATAGAGACACCCAAACGGGCTTCCAAGTCCGAGGTCGCCAATAATGTCGAAAGTCGTCCAATTCAGCCACTCGCGCATATTCAAGGCGTTGACACCGTCACCTCCGTGCTGGCGCAGGCGATTGAGGAGCAAGTCGACATACGATCCAATGATGGGTTCCTGGTCCCGCATGCTGCGGTCAGAGAACCCATGCGAGAGCTGCCGGCGGAGAAGTGCGTGGTCATGGCGTGGGGCTGACATGATGGACGCCGGACTCTTCCTTTTCATCGGTCGGTAGAACCCATTGTACTTTTGAAATTCTTCCTGGCCTTGCTGCCGATAACCATATATATCTTTCCAGGCTTGCGGCTCGCAGAAAGCCAGTTCGTTGGGAGAAATGCGGACCACTGCGCCGTACTTTGTATGCAGATCAGTGACGTGGAAAGCCAGTCTGCCAGACACTTGATACGCTGTCCGAGGAATGACAGAGATTCCGTGGGATAGAGGCCCTGGGAAAGACGCCAACGGGTGAAAAAGTCTATTGTACACGGCTGTGCATATGGCGTACATAAATAGCTATTGGGCCAAGGGTCATTAGTATACGGTGGTCTTACCGACACGCCGTAACAGAGTAGGTCTCACCAAAATGATAGCTGGCATAACCAGGGAAAAGGTGCAGTCTTGAAGAAGACCCGGAGACGTAGGTTCCTGCATATTTGATGCAATCTGTCGGCTAGGTAGGCTGACAGGTTCAAGAAACGCAAACAACATTGGAATTTCAAGCAAGATCGACGGAACAAGGGGCTTCTATACCGTTATGCGTACGAGCAGATCTCAAGCTAATGGCTGATTTCTCCTGCAAGCCAGAAGTACCGTAGGAGTTTTGGTCGGATTCTCCGACGGGGTTTGACGTCCAAATATCCGGCGGAGAAATCTCCGGGACATGTTGACCCTAGACCAGACTGTAACAGTGCCAGTTTGCTACCAAGGTATTAATTGGTGCAGATGTAAGTTGGTTATTAACCTGGAGACCAATGTGGTAGATAAACAGACAACCCATGATGGCGAGGATCTTCACCATGCCCGTTTCTTACATCCTGTACTAGATAATACTCCAAGTCCCACGACAGTTTTGGTGACATTATACATGCTTAGTAACGCCAGTTTCTATCTCCAACTCGAATATTACACCCCCTTCTTGTGGTGTCAATCCTTTGCCAGCCGACTGTCTCGCCGTTCGCTATCTATTCCAAGGGCAGCTAGCCCCATCCTCGTAAACTCATGATTGTGTAAGCTTCACGTCGAACTGCGAGTGTACACGGACTCGCAGTAGTGCAGTCTATGCGTTCAAGGCGGGAAAGGAGGCGTTAGTAGAATGCTTGATAAGGGGCCATCCTACTAGTGCACTTACTATGCTGCTGATAGGTACGCCTACCGTGAAGCCACCGTGATATGTGGAGATATGTAAAAAAACAGCCAATCACACGACGTTTTGCGCGAGGTGGATTCGCACCCGAACCTCGTCCTACTTTCCCAATACAGTTAGCTGCGCGAGGACTTACAAGTCGAGGCATAGGTATGATAGGAGCTCAGGATGTTGTTACACTTGCCATGACTGTATATAAAGGGATCGAATCACGACTTCAAAGAGATATATTTTTTCCCTCATCATCGCTCTACAAGCATCTTTGTCCTCAACTGTATCCAGTCCATTCTGACTTAGAAAGTAACCACCACTACAAACACTTCCACCACATATTCACATACCTTATTCACCACAATAACAATCGCCAACAGTACAGCTTCTCAGTACCAGCCATGGCCCCATTCAACAACCCCCGCCTTGTCATCACCGGCCACGCCGCGGACGGCAGGTCTATCTTCCGCACCGACGAGCTCGTCGAGGCCTTTTCCCCCTTCGGCCCGAGCAAGAGCTCCTTCTCGACCTTCGACACGCGGGACGCCGTGCCTGTATCCAACAACAACACCAACTCGCCTGATGGTGCTGCGGTACCAGCCCCGAAGATCCCGCGCTGCCCGCCGAGCGGCAGCCTTTTCTGCGTCACCAATCTCCCGCCCCGGTACAGCGTGCCCATGCACCGGACGCAGAGCCTCGACTATTGCGTCGTCATGTCGGGCGAGATCGTGCTGGCGCTCGACGGGGGCGAGGAGAAGACGGTCAAGGCGGGCGAGTTCATCATCCAAGGCGGCGCAAACCACCAGTGGATCAACCGCACGGACGAGCCGTGCCGCATCGCATTCGTCATGGTGGGCGCGGACAAGGTCCAGCTGGGGGACGGGACGGTGCTGGAGGAGACGGTGTTCACGGGACCTAAAAGCCAGGATCCGCTTGAAGCTGAATGTTGGCTTGGGCTTATCGGTAAAGTTTCGAAGCAAAGATACAGGATGCGAGGTTAGATGAAGGGAGTTTATGCAGATCGTGCCGTGGCTTTTGGCCAAGTCGCTAGTTCCGCATTGAATGTTTTTATTAGACGATCATTGTTTATGAAGAAAATAATAACCGTTGGCCAACCTGGTTCCTTCCTCTCCCCGCTGTTGGAGATGGACAGCGAATGTCTCTGTCCACATGCTTCGTCACCATTTCACTATCAACAAGCAATTGGAGCGGGATGCGATTGAAATCCATGTCGGTATCAAGCTCTTGGGGGGCCTGAGATGCAGTGGCAACCTCCTCTGCAGATACACGCGCCGCCGGGGCAGTCATCGTTGGTGCTGCAGGTGTCTCTGACAGCAACTCCGAACTAGACGGTCACTGTTAGCGTGGTTCAAATCCCCATTTCACCTGGGTTAGGGGGCGGGGTGCCACTACTAAACGTACCTCAGAGAAGCTGAGGCCATCTGGGGTGGTTGCAGGTAGGGCTAAGGCCGGCATCACGGCCAGCATGGCGACAAGAAGCTGAGCGATGATGAACATGATTGAAGTGTGAATTCTTCCGGTAGTGAGGGATGTTTCTGGGCGAGGGAAGACTGTTGTGCCAAATGAAGAGCAAGTTGCTGCTTGAAAATAGAGACGCGAGGTGCGACACAATGGAAGTTGGTTCTGGTTGAGGAATATCGGTGGAATTATCGATGGGGAGTAGGAGGCGCTCCGAGTTGGTCTGATTGGAGGGTAGTCATCTACTTAAGGAAGAGGTGTTGGTTGTTGCCTGTCGACGTGCATTCAATCACGGTCTATCTGATGATCATCATAGCCAATAACTGTTGGCTCCGTCTGACCATCATAGATGCTGACAGGCCATTTCCTAAGGTTGCTCAAAACGGCCGCACAAGGAGCAGACGCTGTTTCCATATGACTTTCTTCTCGTTTCCTTCCCATGACGTGGATGGCTGCAATTCATCCGTCAATCCAAGATCCGGGTTCGGGACGATATGTGGGGCCGTGGCTGCCGCCCCTAAGGAAAGTAAGTGGAAGATCACACCACTTCACCAAATTTGACAACTATCCAAAATCACGGCAACATGCTCAGATCTCCCAACCTTGACTTCATCCCAGTGTAGTCTCGAATTCGTTCATATACAGACTGGGCCCTGCGTTTTTGCTCTAAAGACGCTGTCGAACTGGGGGCTTTGATTATTTTGATCGGCCATAGAAGAAGATAACACCCAATCGACCTGCACTTAGGGATTCCATTCTGAGTATGAGGGACATGACCCATATTGTCAATGTCACCCAGCGATTGAGGAACGGTGGCCAGTATCGATTCCACAAGGGCATACACAGTCGTTGTTGATCGGTCCATCATGTCATGCAGACTTAGGACTACTGGCGCTGATAGGCTGGGTTTTGCCAATATTGCTTCCAACACCTTCAGAAGTTGTTGGTGTAACAAGAGCCGGGCTGTCCGGTGATAATTCAGCTCGTAGGCCTTCCACACATCTCCATGAAGCTCAACATTGCGGGTGATCGGTCGAAATGAAAGATCCAAAGCCAACTCGCTGGCGGCAACCGATCTAAAATGCCATTGGGGACCTTGCCGCCAGCCGGAAGCTGCTTGGTCCAGTTCGTACAATTCCCCGAGTGATTCGACGGCATCAGTAGAGACGTCATCTACTGTCACACTTTCTAACAGGCTACGTGCTCTCTCGCATGTCTGTTTGATTTCGTGTGCATCTTTCTCCAACCGGACGAATGGGACCATTTCGTTTAGCTGATCAAGCCAAACCGTCGACTCTGTGAGCGCTGGTTGATTGAAAGCCAGCTGCTGTTTTTGCTGGTTTGAAAGTGAGTATGCCTCTTATGCTACATAAGAGCAAGACTTACGATACGATGATGCGCCAGCCGAAAGAGAGACCAGCCTCGCGGATTATAGAACTGGTCAGAGCCTCGAATTCTCAAGATCTGGGCCATGCCTTGAGTGTGGGCACCGGCCTGGGATATATCTGGTAGGAAAATTGCCTGCTGCCGTCAGAATCAAGCTGTAAAGTCCCAGTCGGGATGTCGTCTTGCCTCGAATAAGTCCAAGATGACAATGGTCATCAAGTCGTAATCGTCAGGTGTCTTGCCTCGTACTGCCAGTGACTCGCCCAGCGCCGACAATGCCTCGCCGTAGCAGTGCAGAGCGTTCTGGACGATATGGCTTCCCTCGGAGTCTCTGGCTGCCTCGGCGTATGAAGCCGCCCTAACAGCCCAGCGCAGAGCATACCGACCTTCAACATTCACTTCCTTGAATAAAGATGGTAGATGTTCCAGAAACCCAGGCGATGAGGACTCGTTGCAAGGGTACATGACGTATTTTTCCATGAACTGGTCCACCGCTTGGTCTTCTTTGTGAACTTGGACATGATGGGGGATTTGTTTTAGCCACGGGTAGGGCGAGGGAATGCTATGGAGAGATATGGCTTCATCTGGGCTAAGATGGGAGGAATCCACCGACCCTGTTAACGAGACCGGACTCCTCCCATCAACCGATCGACTCCTACGGTGAGAACTTATTGACGCGGGAGGGGTAGAATATACCGCAGCGGCAATTCTTGCTTGTTGCATAACCTTTACAGTCTCATGCCGAAATGTCAAGGTTGCTTCGTCGCGGTAGCCCTCGCAGACTTCGTTCCGCTTGATGCAGCGCTGACAAGAGGGGCGACCTTGGTCGCAGCGAACGCGTCGCTGCCGACACTTAAAACAACCTCGACTCAATCGGCCCATTGTGCACGTGAGAGTATGGCGCAGTGATGATGAAATTGGAAACAGAATGCAAGTCAATCACCCGTTGCATTTCAGGTAGGTAGGTATTGACAGAGGTCGTAAGCTGGCTGTACATAGGTACAGGTCAGACTACGGGCGCCGGGCCCCCAAGAAATGCGGCGCCGGTAAGATCGGATCTGCCACTAAATCCCATCGCTAACCATGTGTTTCACCTCTCACGCGGCAATGGACTTACTGGCATCCAGAAGTAGCTGCACCTGACCGTAACGCCCAATATTTTTCTACTAGTCTTCAATGCACATTTGTACATACACGTGTGGAAGCAAGTCGTTAAGTCTCTACCAGGCGACAGATGATGATGCTCGTCGCGGGCCTGAGCTGAGTGAGCCTGACTGCAAAAAGCGCCACAGTTGGGGGTCATCCCACCCCACCAAAACTCACTGGCGTAAGCCAAGTCCATTGTCATCGTCGTAAGCAAGGCATGACCAGCTGGGAAGGAGCCTGGGGGTGCCGAAATCCCGGCTGAAACGTTTAAGGACAGTTCGGGGTTTTCCTTCTTTCCATAATGAAAAGATACTAAAACCTCGTCATAATATTCTTTGGGAGTTGCTGTCAATTGCAAATTTCCCATTGTTACCACCCATCATGTCCGACTTGAGCTCGAAGCTAAGCAAGCTGAACGTCTTTTCAAAGATTACTGGCGAAGACGATGAGGAGGAATATGGTGAGGAAATCGATTTTGAGAGTGTTGCGGGTGGAGGCCGCGCTGGTCGCCGAACCGCCATCACGACGGGCCAGCTACGCGTCAGCCACGCCCTTCGGTCGTTCCTTGTGAAGCAGAACGTTTTGAGCGAGGCAGAAGCCGGCGTCGATTCTGACCAATCCACAACAGCTTTGGAGGCCTTGGTACAGCGTCCGCACATCTCAGTGCCAGCGCATTTAACAGACCGCTCGCACCCATTGCCAGAGTATTTTATCTCATCGAGTCATAATACGTAACCGTGCCACGCTCCCTCTTTACCTCAAGTTCGCTGGAGCTCATTAACTTGTAGTTACCTTCTCGCCCATCAGCTGTTTGGAAAGAGCTCCGCCACCGCCTACGAACGCGTATTGAAAAATGGAGCGCGTTGTGTCGAGATCGACGCCTGGAACAACAGAGACGACGAAGAAGAGCCAAAAGTGACCCATGGGTATACCCTCGTGAGTCACATCGCGTTCAGGAAAGTCTGTGAGACGATTCGCGATGTTGTTGATCAAGAGGCCGCCGAGGCCGTGGACGAGCAGGGTTACCGAGCCGCGCCCATCTTCTTGAGCCTGGAAAACCACTGCGATGCGTACGGGCAACTACGACTCGTTACCATCATGCGAGAAGTCTTCGGCGACCGACTCCTGAGCAAGGCTGTGCGCGACCGAGGACATCTCGAGCAAGAGGGTTCTAATGACCATGTCTGCTTGAACGACCTGGGCTCTAAGATATGTGTCATCGTCGAGTATCACCATGCAAACGAGGCCATGGAAGAGGATGACTTATCAGAATCCTCAGAAGATGAGGAAGA
Organism: Apiospora saccharicola; assembly: GCA_038363915.1. NCBI lineage: Eukaryota > Fungi > Ascomycota > Sordariomycetes > Amphisphaeriales > Apiosporaceae > Apiospora > Apiospora saccharicola. The sequence goes on from JAQQWM010000006.1 coordinate 3,454,327, forward strand.
AAGGCGAAATCATCAGAAGTATCGCGAGCAGAAAGCGGCTGCCGCTTCAAACGTCATTATTCCAGAGCTGGCTGAGTTGGGAGTCTATGCTCAGTCCGTCAAGCCTCCCGACAACTCTTGGTTTGAAGATGTGGAATGGGGAAATAAGGAACCTCATCACCATTTGATAAACGTTTCGGAAACGCAACTCGAAAAGTTAATGCCAGCGAATTCCGAGAAGATATCCCGCCACAACGCGTCCGGGCTAGTACGCGTGTTTCCGAAGGGAACGAGAATCTCAAGTCGCAACCTCCGGCCTGTGACCTACTGGTCAGTCGGTTCTCAAATCGTTTCCTTGAACTGGCAGAGCTATGGGGCGGCGATGCAAATCGCAGAAGCAATGTATTCAAATTCAGAGGGGTATGTGCTCAAGCCAGCAGCCTTGCGTCCCGGTGGAAACGGACAGCTCAACACAGGCAGGAGAAGGAAGCTTCGGCTGCACGTGGCGGGGGCTACCGACATCCCACTACCTCCAGACCGCGATGCCAGTGACGTAAAGCCCTATCTGACATGTTCAATGGAACATCCCAACGAGGAAAACCTCGTGGCGAAGCAAAAGACCGGCCCCTACCACCAGCACAAGCTTGGCTTTCTTCACCGGGGTGAGAATCCACCGTCGACAGATCCCATTTGGGATGAGGAGCTCAGTTGGGAGTACGACGACAACGAACTCATTTTCCTTCGCATGATGATCAAAAGCGACGATTCGTGGGCTAGAAACCCCACGTTCGGTGTAGCCGCTGTTCGACTTTTGTATGCGAGATCGGATTGGAACTTCATCAGGTTGTTGGATTTGAAAGGAAAGGAGACCAAATGCTCCCTCCTAGTGAGATTTGAGTTTGAGGATATCTGAGCCCTCCAGGTTCTGGTTACCTGAGGGCGGCTGAAATGCTTGCATACAAATCAACTGCCGACAGTCTGAAGTCTTTGTGTTATCTAATATACGTTCTACCAGATCTAGGCTAAATAGACAAAAGAGACCTCTGCGCATCGTACTGAGAATGGAAGTATTATGCATGTTATCTCAAGCTATGCTATCTAGGAGTAGTTGGACCCAAATGGGTAGAAGACACCCCTTACGGCATGGCAACCCCTTGCGGCATGGCTACATGCATTGATAAGTAAGTAGTATTCCCCTGGTTGCCTCTATGACTACCAATATGGTTTCACTTCACTCTTTCGCCTCCGATCGTTCAATCCGCGTTCCGTTCCATTCCAGTCGATGACAATGCAAATACCGGCGATTATTTGCCTTTTGATGCCGCTCGTTCCGGCACTGGCTGTCCGACAGGAAAATCAACCCGGGCCGTGCGATCCAACGCCTTGCTACGAGGTAATTGACTCCGCCGCGTGCTGGAGTACAGTCTTGATGGGCCGGGAGGCCAACGCAACCAAAATATTCGACTGCGTCCCGGGCGGGAAAAAAGAGGTACGTTTGTCGTCTGCGGCGACATCAAACCTTGGAAAATACTCTAACTCACGATGCCCACTTCCAGATGTGCCAATGTTACGGTTGCGATAGCATCCTCGACAAATTTGTGGTATCGCACCATATGTGCAGCTAAGGTTAGAGCGGCGCACTGGAGTAGCGGGTGGGATGGCGGACCGATCAGCGCTGTCTACTCCGGACCAACCAGTTCTAGCACCAAAAGCTACATAAGTCGAGTGGAATAATCTGACATATGGACGCTCGAATAAACACTTGATTGCACGATGCGAAGTGTACTAAACTGCTGGCAATCAGGTGAAGACTGGGTAACTGGTTAATCCACGAGATCGAGTCCTGTCAATGTTGAACAGTGGGGTGCTGGCGGAAACAAACTTGATGAAGTATGATGATGACAGCAGTTGTTAGTGCCCGTAGCGGGGACTGTTAGTCATAATGGTCATCGTCCTTGCCCAACAGCCAACCTAATACAGCGGGAATAACTCCCGCCTAAAGAGCACGCTGCCAGTTACCCTTCCCCTACTGCCACTCCAGGTTTTAGTGGTCGCATTGGACGTATGTTCTACGTAGTAACGGCAGTGGGGTCATCACAATGCGCCGGGATGGCTTAATGTTCGGTATCAGAACCGTTATTTCCTTGCGTTTTACAAGACAAAGCAATTGTCACTTCAGGTGTATAGAAATCATATGAAGTTGACCGACTTAATTGAGTTGTTATGACCTCGAAGTATTCTTTCGTCAAGGGTTTGTTTCAAGGAGATTGTGACCCCCAATGGCGTTATGGTGGTCGATGGATCGAGCCTGACGTCATGGTTCAATGACGGTCTGGCACTGTAATCCTGTTTTCCGAGCTAGATATATAGAGTAATAGCAACGCAGAGTAGAGCCCCTACTAAAGAAAACGGCATGAACCGACTTTAGTATTATTGAAAGAGTCATCACACGTATATTCATCATGTTCGACGTTCCGAAGATCGTGGAGGCGGCGTTACCAGAATCTGAACGCAATGGGCGAACGCTCAATATAACCGGAGGTAGCATGGCCGGGGCTGGGCCTAACCACAACGACCCTAATTTCCTCTCGGGTAATGAAGACCCAATACGATTGATATGACGATAGCTAACCTCGCCTCAAGATGACTTCCCTAAGGGCAAGCCCAAATTATACATCACGGCAGAAGAGGAAGAGTTCGACGAGCTCACCATAGCCGAGTGGCGCAATGAGGGCTATGAGGTCGAATACTTTGGCATGGGAAAGGGTGGCAAGGAGTACAAGGCGCATCTGCGCGCCTTGAACAACCAGGACGACGGCCCATGTTCTACCCATGGATTAATAGGTAGGTGGCTTTCGCCCGACGCCCACGATGATTTCTCAGTGTTTGCCCTATACTGACTATGAAATAGCATATGGCGAAGCGGCGTCGATTTGCTTGGAGTTCTTTCACGTTCTTGACAATAACCCGTCGTTCAAGCTGTGCTGTCTTATTGCGTACTACCCTACGGCAATCCCGGATCCGCGCACTCGCTACCCCGGTGGCGTCCACGTGCTGGTACATCTGGCCGAGGGAGACGAGACAGTGGGCATCGTGAAACAAGATCAGATGGTGGGCATCCAGGGCAAGCGGCGGACAGTCAATCGCAAGATCCCCGAGGGTATGGGCACTGGAAAATACGTGAAGTATAACTATCCCACCTTCTCGTACGATGCGGATAGCGGCTTCGCCGAGCACGATCTGGATGAGTACGACAAGATCAGTGCCGACCTGGCCTGGACCCGATCTCTGGCGACAACTCGGAGAGCGTGGCGACGCGATGTCAACCTGGAGCGAGTGCACGAGGAGAACGTCCAAGGTAAGTGTTTAAAAATCTTCACATCTCGCTGATACCCATCTCGGTGCTGGCAATTCAGGAACTAACAATCCCAGCCAAATTCTTCACGCAAAACCTTCCGAAGACCATGGCCACATACACGAAAAACACCACACCATATGTGACGTTCATACCGACGCTGACCGGTGGTATCGGTGCCGACGAGTTGCATGATTTCTATGGACACTACTTCCTTCACCGCAACCCGGGGTCGCTTCAGCTGACGCTGCTGTCCCGGACCGTCGGCACCAACAGAGTAGTTGACGAGCTCCATGTCGCTTTCAAACACACTACCGAGATGCCATGGATCTTACCCGGGGTCCCGCCTACCAAGAAGAAGGTCGAGGTGCTGATGGTCTCCATTGTGACGGTTCGAGGAGGTAAGCTCGCCCACGAGTACGTGTATTGGGATCAGGCTTCTGTCCTCATGCAGGTGGGCCTCCTCGATCCATCACTCATACCCGACAAGGCCAAGCGCCGTGGAGTTACCAAACTGCCTGTGGTCGGCCGTGAGGTAGCCCGCCGAAGGCTCAACGGCAACGAAAACGGCGAGGATGGCGAAGCAGACAATCAGTTGATCCCCGATTGGTACGACAATGACGACGATGAAGAAGACGACGATGATGAGGAGGAAGAGGAGGACGAGGGGAACGGGAATAATGCTGTAAATGGCGACGGCAAGCAACGACAAAATGGTGCCCAGGACCAGGACGAAGAAGATGATGGCGAGGAGGGTGAAGAAGAAGGTGAAGAAGAGGGCGAGGAAAGCGGCGAAGAAGAGGGCGAGGAAGAGGGCGAGGAAGAGGGCGAGGAAGAGGGCGAGGAAGACAACAGCGGCGAAGATGGGGAGGACGAGGGAGGGCAAAGCGGTGACGACCACGACAATGATGATGACACTAAGGTCGAGCCGGACAAGGCCCACCACAGCGATGAGGAGCCATCGCGGTCCTAATCTGGGAGTGGGAGAACCTCACGAAGCCATTTGATGAACATAAAATATACCCTTACTAGGCCAAATCTTTGCCAAACCATAGGCGAAAACGGTAGTCTGTAATGTTAATGGAAAATTGTACGAATGAGAGAACATGCACAGTTTGCATAGTCCACGATATCGTGCTCTAAACCCGCACATATTCGTCTAAAAGGCGTGTGCGCGACCAAGGAACTGCCCGAGGCATCGAAGATCTGTGAACGACTCTGTAATCAATTTGATTCCGGACATGGCCAGCTCCGAGTAGGCTGGACAAGCTATGATGCCTAAAACCAGACGAGTCTTTGCACAGGTACGCCGGGATTTGCTTTCGGGGGATGAGGGCGTCGTCGATAGCCTACTCCAATGCGACAAGACGGCCGCGCCACCCAAATGAGTCGCTTTCGATATCCCAAGTACCCTTGACAGCTGAGACTTTCCATCAATTCGATCGATGACAAATGAAGCGTGCAACGACTGGGCCAATGGGCGTGCTGCGCTCGATAGATTTGGAGATGAGGCTCATCCATCGTCAGATCGCTGCTGAGACCCACGCTGCATGTCGTTGATCGCCTCATCAGGGGAACGATCATAGAGTCTCCCCCTTTGTCAGGAACCACATTGCTAATGTTTCCAGATGGAAACGGAGGCTCGAAACATGAAACGGCCCTCACTGATCGCTCGTATACTTTGGGTTCATCTGGTCTTGGCGTATCGGCTTGGACCTAATCAATCGCCATAGCCCAGAGGCGATTGGATCAGGAGACTGGGAGACGTCGGGGCTGGGCTGATTGCCAGATTTTCAAGGTTGCCCGGAAACGTTTCAGGAAAAAAGAAGTATTCGCGGCCTCCGGGTAGTAGTCATGGACTTGAGGCCCGAGGTTCTATCAATTCGTCTATAAAGCTGGCTAAGGGGACCTGTCATCTGACCAAACAACTCAATCACATAATTTTCACTATTTCATAACGTCGACAGTTCTTCAAGGCCCGGTGCAGTATCTCTCCAGATACTTTTTAAGATATCCTCTACAGTCGTTATATCCAAGGAATACAATATGAAGCTGGCTTCACTTTTCTTCGAGGCAACTCTGGCGGGTCTCACCTACGCCCAGCTTGCGACAATACAGCAGGCCATCGGTGCTGTTTCAGATGCCCTGGGTGACCTCGATACGAAGGTCAAGGTACGCAACACTTTCTCTCTCATCACTTACACAGAAGGGCCACGTCCCATATCAGCATAGTAACTGATATATCACCGTGCGTAGGCCATATCGGGCACCGACGTCAACTCTGCGGCGCCCGTCCTCCAGGCGTCGCAAAAGATCCAGACGACCATGCAGGCCTCGACCCAAAAGGTGAGCGGGGCGGAAGCTCTTGGTGTCTTCGATGCCCTCTCGCTTCAAGACACCGCCACCAGCCTAGTGACCTCGGTCAACACCACGATGAAGGACTTGGCTGCCAAGAAGCCACAGCTCGACATGCTCGGTGTCACCAGCGTCGCTATCCAGTCGATTCAAGACCAAAAGACGGCCTCCAAGGCGCTGGGCGATGCCATTGTCTCTAAGGTGCCCGGTGTTGGTCAGGGGATCGCCCAGGGATCTATCGACCAGATCAACTCGGCCCTCGAGGGAGGCATCAAGGCCCTACAGGCTGGAGGCACCGGCGCAGGTACTGGCGGGTCTACAGGCGGAGGTGCTATGTCCGGTGGTATGACCGGTGGCAGTGGTCGCAACTCTTCCAGCAGCAGCGGCAGCTCTAGTGGGAATGGAAGCGGAAAGGGAAGCGGTAATGGTTCGAGTCGCAACTCTACCTCCGGTAATGATACTGGTAGCAATTCCCCTGCGCTCAATCCTGCTCAGCCCGCTGACGCAGGTGATAGGCCGTCAACGGGCTCAGCCCAACTTCCAGGCATGATGACAAGTTCTATGGCTGGGATGCCCGGCATGATGACGAATTCGATGGATACGGCCCCCGGGATGATGACAACTCCGGTTTCTGCGGCCCCTGATATGATGCCGTCAACTACTACTGGGATGATGGCTTCAACTATGATGTCACCTAGGCCGGCGTCTTCCTCGGTGATGGCGGAAAGCGGTGCTGTCAGTCTGGGTGGTAGTCCGGCAGCAATGGTTGCAGGAGGCTTGGTTTTGGTTGCTGCGATTTGGGTGTTCTAATCAGACTGTACTTATGTTGTGCAATGGTGTCGATTACTGACGTGGTCTTCCGATTCTTTAGTAACTCGCTGTATGTAATATTAAAATTGATTCAAGCAGTTGAACTGCTTATACGTTCGTTACAGTAATTCATCTTTGTTCCAGTATCTTGATCGTTGCCTCATGCTTGACCATTTGTGAAGGAATGTAGAGAAGGAGCATGACTCTGGGTTGGTGGGGTGATAGGGATCTTTGCAATCACTGAGAACGAGCATGCCCCGCACTTGAGGCAGGCATGCACCGCGGAGGTTACTTGTGCATTAACCCCAGGTGCTTAGGGGTAAGAGGTACGTAATTGGGTGCTAATCGCTTGCCCCTGGCACGTCGGCGAAACAGCGATATTGAACAAACCCGCACCTGGCAATAAGTGAATCCCAATACTCGTAGCTCTATCAAAGCCCATCGTTTGTCCATCTTGACCTGCCGTTAGTTCGTCCAATCATCCCGCTTTACCCAGTAGGTCACTCGAGCACCTGCCTCATTCGGCCTGACCCGCCGATGACCGCCGCATGACTAGCATACATTACAATTGTCCCAGCCCACTGTACCCAACCACTTCCGTTCCCAGCACGACGGGCTGAGCTGCAAGGAACCGGGGAAGAGCTTGGTTAGTGTCTCTGCCGATCCGGATATCGGGAAGCCTTCGATATGGGAACGATAACGGAGATAAACAAGCAAGATGCTGAGAGCGGGCTGGGCAGGAGCAATGGCGAGCTGAAAGGTCTTAAGAAAAGCCCCGTTGTTGTCTCTCGCCTTGCCCGCCTCTTATTCTTCGCTTTCCTCGGCGCCTGTGTCTGGCATTGCTTCGCTACACTGTTCTCCAACACATCAGGTAGTCACTCAATGGTCGCCATGCTCACCACTTCCCTCAGCCGAGCTTTCAAGCTCGGCCTTGCGGCCGTCGCCGTCACGTCGCCGACCGTCGCGGCAGACGCATCGTCGTGCGACTTCAATACATATGAACACATGGGCAACCTATCCCCGTACTTCCAACCCAGCAACACGCCGCCGTCTCTATCGAGCGGCGCTCCTCCGGGCTGTGCCGTGACCAAGGCCTTCCTGGTCCACCGCCATGGCAGCAGGAATCCATTGTCGGACGAGATCGGCACGATCCAGAACCTGGCCTACTACATCGGCAACGAGAGTTCCCTATTCTCAGCGCCGCGCGCTCCCGTGCCGGACGCACTGGCTTTCTTGCAAGAGGGTTGGAACAGCACCTTCACGACCAATGATCTCTCCGCCACCGGACGCCAGCAGCTCTTTGACCACGGCGTCGCAATGCGCCTAAAGTACCCGCAGCTGTCGGCCTCGCACGTGCTAGCCGGCGACCAGGACCGCGTCGTCGAGTCCGCGCGCTGGTTCATGGACGGATACTACGGCCGCTCGGCCAACTCCAGCGCCTCGCTGGATCTCATCGCCGAGGACAACAAGACGGTATCGTGGATCACGCCCATGGACACGTGCGAGAAGTGGACGTACGGTTTCGGGGGCGCCCTGGTGTCCGAGTGGGGAAAGACCTACCTGCCGCCCATCGCCGACCGGCTCAACAACTTGTTGGCGGACAGTTTCCCCACCGTCAACTTTACGGCAGCCCACGTCCACGGCATGCTCTACGCGTGCGTGTACGGGACGGCCGTGTACGGCAAGGACTCGTCCCCCTGGTGTCCCGTCTTCACGCGGGCCGAGATCCTCGATCACGAGTATGAATACGATTTATTGATGCGTGGCGCTTTCGGATACGGACTGCCCGGCGACATGGGTCCCGTGCTCGGGAGCCTCCTAGTGAGCAATATGACGGAGTTTCTGATGAAGAAGAACAAGGAGGGCCACGACAACCTGTCGCTCAATTTCGGCCACGATACCACTCTAGATTTGCTACTTGCTGCACTCCACCTCGTAGAGGACTCCCAGTTTCCCGCGACCGGCCCGGTGGACCCCAACCGGGCGTGGCGGACGGCCCGTCAAGTGCCGTTCGCTGCTCAGATGCTGTTTCGCGGGTTGGACTGCGCGGGCGGCGAGCAGCGGATCCAGATGCTGCTCAACGAGGCCAACTTTGACCTGTCGCCGTCCGGGTGCGAGAGCGACAAGTATGGCACCTGTAAGATGTCAGACTTTACCGCCTCCGACACGGTCAAGGCCGCCTTGGCTGTCACGCACGGCGACGCACGGTGGCGGGCTGTCTGCTCCGCATAGCTGGCGAAGAGGGGCTTCGGAGAGGATCGAGAGCGGTACCAGCTCTAATTTAGGATATAACTAATTATATAATACTTTTAGTATAGAGAAACCAATGAAAATTAGACCTTGCCTGTTTCCCTAGAGCGGAAAGTCCCATATACTGCCACTACTCACTTCTGCCCTGGGAGGACGTCAAATCGCGCTCCATGGGCACAACGAGACGGCACAGAATCTACACGACGTCGAGAGGGAATAGCAGGTAGACACAAACAACGAGCCTTAGAAAGGGGGGGTATTTGCCAGTCCGTTTGCGACGTACTAAAAACTATGTCCAAGTTTTCTGCATGCCAGGTGTTCCTTTCCGTCTGGTAGTAGTCCATACACACATGCCAAATCAAACAACCTCGTCCATCTTATGCAAATGCTCGCTGACCCGCCACCTTGAACTCCGTCTATTTCCGCCCCTCCCCGCCATGATGATCTTGAGTACCACCAACTGGATGTGCGCGTCTGGTTCAAGTACTTACTTGCCCATCGACCTCATCCAGTCTCTTCTGTTCGGATCTGGTCATCATCCTTCTCGACCTTGGGTATATCGTGATCCGTCGTGGTACGTGTATCAGGGACAAAGGTGCTGATATCCCCCTCATCACCGGAGTCATATTCTGGCAACGGAGATTGCGCCGCCGCCGCCAGCATCCCAGCCTCAGAATCGGGCTTAGATACCTTCTTTTGAGCCATTTCGCGTCGATACAAGCCATCACAAGGGCTAGCTTGACTGTAGATAGGAAATCCTCCTCGCTCCAGCTCATCCTGGGTCCCTTGTGACTCCCGACTTTGGTATCCCGAGTCGTAAGAAACCTGGCGATCAGAGTTCACGCGTAAGAGTACCCGACCGGGTTTCAAAGGCGTCTCACTGATGGCGCCACCATCGAATGGTCCAAGGGAGGAAATCGCGGGAACATGAACCATCGGCTTCGTAGTAGTAATTGGGGAATCTCGCACGATGGAAGGAACATCAGGTGGACCCGCATCGGACACCTAGTTCGACTGGAGTTCACGTTGAATTTTTCCTACTTCGTTCAGAAAGCTCTTGGCGTTGGCAGGGTTGAACTAGACGACATGTCAGAAAGAAATTACAATAATAATGTACCGTATTTGGTAGGAGACGTGATGAACTGACCTTGAGCTGGATACTGACTGGCTCTCCCTTGTCCTCAATTGCCGTAAACAGGACACACACCGTCTTGCTCGTGGGCTTCTCTTGAAAGCTCATGGCGGGTATGATGACGGTGTTGAGGAGCAAGCGGTGAGTAGAGTCTTGACGCATGACGAGGCGGACGTTCTTGTTGTCGGCGTCCTCGAGGGTGGAAGCGTCGAAAGATCCGGGAATGGGGAGGTTGTTATCGTCCAAATCAACACAGGCCTCGGGCACATTTATCTTCAGATTACCTGCGCCACGCTCCTTCCAAGCAACGGGTGTAGCAGACTTGTCCAGGAAGTAGATCCTTGCACGGAGCTGGAGGACCGTAACCTCGCCGGCCTCGCCGTCATCAACATTGGCTGCAGTCGCGTTAGCACAAGCTGGCATGCGATGCGTCGAAATATACTTACTTTTCTGTAGCTTGACTTTCTTCTTATCATCGTCAGCTTCCTTCTCTTCCTTATCCTCGTCCCCTGCGTTGTCATCGCCGTCGTCAGCTTCTTCGTCGCCTGACTCGGCGTCGCTCTCCGGAGCTCCGAATGGTTTGGCCGGCTTGCTGCTCTTGAAAGACTCGCCGGGTTTGCCAAACGACGTCAATTTGGAACCACCCAGCCCAGAGAGACCACCACTCAAGCCAGAGCCAGAGCCAAACACACTTGTTTTCGAAGGGCCGCCCAGCGAAAAGGGCGAGGAGCCACCATTAGAAAGACTGCCGCTGCCGAAGACCGACTTGGTGGTATCCGTTTTCGTGGTGGCTGCGGCACCAAACGGAGATAGCGAGCCAGAAGGACTGGCAAAGGAAGTGAGTGGTTTGGCGCCTGTCGACGGGAGAAATGGGGACGCTGTATTAGCAAAGCCAGATAGCCCTGAACTGCTGAATGCCGAGCTCGAGGTGGTCTTGGCGGTCTTATCTCCAGCTGCTTTGGCATCTTGGGACTGTTAAAATGTTCTTATCAGCAGTTGTCCCAAATGCGACCAGGGGGCATCGAGCGCAGGGTTGCCATTATTGGAAGAGTAACAAGACGTAAAAAACGAAAGTAAAAACCACATAGAAATGAAGAGGGTACAAAAATGGTATAATGTGACGTACAGCATTGTTCTGTGCGGCGGCTTTCGTCTCGCTGGAGACGTCTCGGGGGCGCTTCTTTTCGGGCTCTGATCTGTCAGTTCTGTTGGGGTTGGCATCGGCGCCCAGCGGCGAGACATCGCCATTGGCATCTTGGGTCGAGTCCTTGTTCTGGTCGACCTCGTCGTGCGCCCGCTTCTTTTTCGGAGAGGAAACTTGGTCTTTCATCTTATTCTCGTGATCGGGCGTGTTGTTCCGAGCGGAAGCAGTATCGGAGTCTGTAGCAGCAGTGTCGGCGGCAGCAGAAGAAGAACCCATGGCTGAGGATGGGGCAAGATCAGGCTTGTCAGAGATGGCCGTGTTGCGAAGCTCTTTGCGCGCGGCGGCGGTATCGGGGTCTTCGGCTGCAGAAGAGGGAGGCTTTATGCGGTCGGTTTCGGAAGGAGTTGGGCTCTGTTTGCCGACAGCAGGATCCTGGCCGGCCATTTGGTCTTTGTTGTCGAGCTGAAATGATGGGTTGCTGAGGAGTTCAAATGTGTGTCTTGTACCACGCGTCGTACATGTAAGAAAACCGCAGAGATAATGGAGGAGGGGAAGCCGTAATTGGATTTTTCCCCAGCAAGCAAGCAGCACCAGCGCACCAGCAACGGACAGCACCCTGCACTGGTACCAAATGCGGATGCGATGACCCTGGACGCGCTTCGGCACGGTACCTAATACAAGCTTGTTGGGGCCTTACAATCCAATTAATTGATCGATTTGAGGACAAAGCGTTGCGAGGCGATGCGTTGGGTCGGCCAATCGAAGAGTCAATCAATTGCTCAATCCGTGAATTGATTGGAGTGAAACCAATGTAATGTAATGCGATGCAATGTCGAGAAAGACAGCGAGGCGCGTGTGGTTTTTCAGTCAATCAATCTACATCAAGGGCTTTCCCATCTCCGAAATGCTTTTTAGGTACTAATATGAAGGAAAATTGATGCGACTGGAGACGGAGATCAATATGGAGCGGATGATTGAGCTGGGACCAATCTAATGACGGCGGTGGGTTGCTCCAACGGTTTAAGGTTAGTCGAACGGAGGGGAGGGACTAAGGTTATGGGACTCGAGCACGTTTAATCTTCAACTCCTCTTTGTCTCTGCCGCCGCCACCAGTTCAACCTGAACCCAACAGCCGCCGCCACAAAATGCACATCTATCTCTACAACAAGAGATATGTAGTTAGAAGTTTACGCGATACAGCAACAACTTGGTAGTTCCTTGGTAAGCCCCGGGTTTACTTTTTGCGAGTCAAGGGTGTCCATTCTCATGCGTCGACTTGATGGCGAAATAGTTGTAGAGCCTCCAACCTAGCTAGCAACGATTTCTCCTGAGCCTTTCTACCAAGACAGCAAACAGTCGCATAGTGTTGCTTTTCCAATCCTTACTCAGTAGCCGTGGACTATCAAGTGGCCTGCAACTTGGCGTGCGACGCCCGAAGGGCAGGCGTCAGTTCTTCACGTTGACCATGTAGCTATTGTCCTTGAAGGAATTCCAAACGTGGTCCAACCCGGGTCCTCGCAATGAGCCGTATCATCATTCGGCATTCAAGCAGTACGCATTGCACCCCTTCCTTCTCGCCCTAGGACAATGGGCTTTGTATACACACACCATAAGTTGCTGGAAACAAGCACCTTGTCGAACCCTCGCAGGAAGAAGCATGTTATCAGACAAAGGCGACAACAAGAGCACAACACTACTGGTTTTGTTACGATTAGCAAAGGGTTTCTCAAAAAAAAAAAAACAGTGACGTTTAAGGTCTTGGGGATATCATGAGTTAGTATAAATGCCCACTCACTCCCTTCCCTGGTCGCCAATTCAAACACCGCTTGCTCAGAATCATCTGCTCGCTGATAACCTGTCCTCCCCGAACACCCCTAGCCATCATCCAAACCAACGAATTTCTATCCCAACACCAAACAAAATGGCCAACTACGTGGTCTATCCCATCGCATTCGACAACGCGGGCGGGGCGGCTGGACCTGGTTCGGCCTTCTACTCCGCGGCCATGAGCCAGGCCCGTGGAGACATCGGTCCCAGCGATGACGGTTACGATGACGGTTACGATGGCGGCGACGTCGGCTGGTTCCGTGGCTTGCTCAGGCTCAGGAGCGGCACCGACAGCACATGCAACTGTCGCGCGCTCGATAGGAACGCGCTCATCGCCAACATCTTCATTGCCTTGTTCGCATGGGTTGTATTTGTGGTGGTTGTTGCTGGCTTAGCGGCGCTCGTCGATAGCAGATTGCGACGTCGTACTAGAGAAAGAGGAAGACCCCCCGTCGCGCCGCATCCAAACGATAACCCAGGTATTGAGCTGGAACGCCGTGGTCAACCTCCTGGACCTGGTGAGCCGGTTCTACCCCCTCCGGCTGCCCAGCCCGGCCGGTCTCAGGGTTAAGGATTCTCATTCCGCCCTAGAGTTTTCACCCGAATCTCTACTAAAGGCCACTTCGTGCGTCGCAAAGTTTTGCTTCCAATGTTTATCTGGGTGAACCGATAGTTGAGTATTGTGCTTATTTTGTTTCTCGAAGGTTGGAAAGATGAGTAAATAGGTAAGACAATAAATACTTTCACGAATACCGTACGACTGTTATATGGTTACCCCCATGTTTAATATTCTCTCTACCCCACTAAGACATATGTAGTAAGGAAGTTGAGGTCGTCTATAGTCTATAGTCTAGCACGAGGCGTGTCACCCCTTAGTTGAATATCCGGTGAAAACTCGTTTCTACTGCCTTGATCCTTGGCTCCCGCCTGCCTCCTTACACGGTGGTCTCGACTATACAACGCCATCGGGAAAGGCCTGTCGTTGTCTGACCAAAAGCCATCGCCGTTGATACTGCGTTTCTGGTACTGAGACACTCCCGATTTTACCAGGTGCTCCACCTGCCTGTGCTCGGCCGTACGTTTCTCCCACTTCGAGCGCAACGCGTTGAAGTCGTCCCCGACCAGCAGGCCCATCGTGCAGGTTCCCAGCAGCAGCTCGTACGCCTCGATCGTGAGAAAGGGGCTATACACCAACGTCTCTCCGTCGATGACGCGCCCCGCCTCGCCCAGGTCCGACGGCGATGTCGTCTTCAGCACTCGAACGCCCATGCGACGGAGAAGTGCTTCGTCCGCTTTTGTGAAACCGGGGTCTTGTGCGTAAATGTTGATTTCGGCGGTACTCGCCGACCGCAGATATTCGGCTAAGCCAAGCAGCATAGCTAACTGCTTCAGACGCCGCGGTTGGTCTTTGGACTTTTCGTAAAGACTGCCCAGTCCTAATGAGACAATTTTGGTGACGGTTGGTAGGACTCTGGCGCTCAGGAGTATTCCTATCGACGACGACCAGCTGGACTGGTTGTATTGGAGCTTTGCTTGATCATAGAGTCGTTGGATTTCTCCTTGTTGCTTGGGAGTCCTTTTCGGGTATTTCAGGTTGTTTTCTACCCGTTCTAAGCGTGGTTGGACAACAACGCCAGTTGAGTGAGGCATTGTATAAGTGTAAGTGAGTAAGTATTGATATCTGTATAGTAGTCCGAGCACCAAGGATGTCAGGTTATTCCTCTTCCACTTCCAGGAAAGCCCTCAGGGGCGCCTGCCAACATATATAATTCGTCGGCATCGTGCTATGCGGAATGATTTTATTGTCCAGACTTGACCAATTGTTTTCATTATTTTCATGTTCCTCCGCGCCGATCCTCTGTTCGGCCTTTTCGGGGCTACTCAGTAATCCATCGGCGCTAACAAATCAGGGGGCGGGCTGACTGTGCCTCCGGGGCTATTAATTACAAAGCAAAGCAGCATCGAATCTTATGCTGTTGACTCATTATTAATTATCTCACACGAGACAACCCAGAAACAGAGCACATGCAAATTTGAGAGTATACATCGTTCGGTTTCGCGACTTCAAAGCCTGCACATTAATAAAACTCATCATCAAGTGGCTTCGCATGTCCATAAGCACGCTTTGCCAAGCAACGATTCCGACAAGAAAGACCAGGGTGCTACGGGCCGCTTTTTTTGTTCTTTGCAACTCATAACAGTGAAGCAGGTGAAATAACTATGTACCTCCATTTCCTCACTTTGTATATTGGACATCGACGTCGCGCTCTACAGTGTTACGTCCAACCCTCGCGCTCCATTTCGGTTCCCCCTGAAATCTCATGGTAAGACTAATGCCATCCACCATGCGGACACCTGGAGCAATGACGTGCATCTGCTCCCATGGCACTTCATATTCGCACCCAATTACGCATAGCTACCTGACAGTGTGATCGTTTCTAACAGATGCCTCAGCTGTATCGCTCACCAAGATGTTGAAGTAGGTCTTGGTGGCGGTTGCGTCTTTGACGTATTCCGTGAAGTTGTGAGTAACTGGGTTCCTATCATGGACGGTGTCTCCCTAATTATTGTCCCGTTAGTTGATAATGTTGGGTGACGGCTGGTAGCTGGTAGGGAACAACGCATGAAGTCGATGTACTCGCCTGTCTTAGGTACCACCGCATACGCCAGACCAGCTTGGTACCGTCGCAATCTGTTGTTACTCTGTCTTTGGTAATATCAACGGGAGGAAAGACTCTGTATAGGGGTACACCGCTCTCTACACCATAGTTGAAGCGCGAGACCCGTGCAGAAACCTCGGGAAGGCGATGCAGAGTCTGCCTCAGTTTGTAGTCCTGGGTGCCGGCGAAGTCTCTGCTCGAGAAGGTGTTGCGAAGCACGGATATGACCGCTCCCCTAGCTACAACGGACCACCTATAAAACCAAAGTATGAGAATCGGGCTGCGTAGGGGTGGGGGCTGTCCTAATACTTACGCTCTAGTCGGCTGTAACACATTCTGGTGCTCTTCCTGCAGCCGGTTATAGATGTACCTGGAGGAGCCTAACCCGCCGACGAGAAGGATTTTCTTGAAAGTGTTGGAACATTGGTCTGTTGCCGTAAGGATTTCCAGCTTTCACTTACCTTCGGCTCTCTGTTGTGTTTTCTCCTGATCTCCCTCCTCTGGTCATTGATCAGCTGTCGGATACCGATCAAAGTCTTATCATAGAATTGCCGGACTGTCTCGCTAAGAAAGATCGTAAGCTTTCAGACGCTTGTTTTTGTGGATACGGAGAGAGCCCAGAAACCTACCCCTTGATTGAGTAGCTATCGCTCTGGCCTCGAACCCTCTTGAATTTGGAGAAAGCCTTTGCAGGTGGTCGGACGATGAACTCTTTGTTCATCTCGTTGCCGGTGAAGGCTCTCTTCATGGTGTATTCCCATTCTTCGTTGACAAAGATCCGAAACTCGTTCTTGGGTGCGTGGCATTGGCTGAACCTGAGGCCCGATCTGTTTTGCATCCAGCTCTCAAAGGCGTCATCGATCAAGAAGGCGCCACAGAGCTTTCCTATATCCGTGTCAATATCAAGGGCTGCCAGTCCTGATGACATTGGAATTGAGGCTCACCGTCCCCCTTTGCAGCTTCCTCCAGACAAAAGGGCTCCATAGATTTCACTCTATAGCTGATGGTGTCCTAGTGGCCCAAGTAAGTGACAAACCTATCAGAAAAAGGTAAGCATCGGATATAGGCATCGTCCACTTACTACGGTTCCACCACCACAGTCACATACCACGAAGATCTCGCCGACCTAGTTTTCGTTAGCTCATCGTACGACTGTACAAGGTCTGGCACGTGTAGCTCACGCTTGCCTCGGGATAATTCTTTCTTTCGAAAAGTGTTGCTAGAGCGGCCGCCTCAGGTTCCTCCACCAGTTGCAATACAGTCTTGCCAATGGGTCGGTACTCCAGCATGCCGGCTCTTTTCGCTGCAGCCTTCATCTTCTCGCGTGCATACTGGGGCCATATTGCGGGTACCGTAATGGCGACTCGGAGCGGCAAGGCATCAATGTCTACCTGGACGCTGATCTCGCTCACGGTGTGTTGCCAGATCTTGCGCAAGTAGTCTGCGATGAGACCCACAACATCCATCGACCGTTCCTCGAGTCTCCATTTCGCATCGTAGAGGTACTCGCAGCTCTTCAAGTCATACTTGACGTACTTATCGTCAATGAGGAGAAGTTTGAACCACCGGATGGGCAAAGCGTCTTGTGAGACCATGTATCCAAAGTTGTTGGTCGCCACATCGTAGATAGTCGGCACTTGGATTTCGTCCTTGTTCTGCGACTCAGCTGGCCAGTGACTGACTTCGTGTATTAGATCGGGATCCTCCGAGTACGCCCAGGATACTCCTGAGAACCTGGCCTAGAGTCAGATTTGTTTGATTGTGTTTCATACATAGTCCATTGAATAGCTTACGTAGTCCCGAAGTCGATGCCTACTGCAATGAATCTATCTGAGGACCTGCTGGGCATTCGAAGCCGGCTAGTGCTAGGCTTCTGGCTTGCTTCGTACCGGTTGACAGATTGTGGTACAGGCGAACCTGGCAACTCTGCTATGCCAAAGTTGTTCGACTTGGCTGCGTACCATCGAGGCGTGGTGTTTTCCGGCATATTCGATGCGCTCGGCCTGACTTTGATTTGATTCGGTATAAGTATTCCAGGATTGCCATCAAGACCACAAAGAGGTGGGAAATATAATAGACACCGGTTGTTCCATAAGCCCAGAATTCAGGCTTTTGACCAGCCATAGCAAAATCCCCAGAGCCCTGCAAAGAGTTCCGTCCTCAAGAGCGAAAACGTACGGCTGCATATTGCCATAGCCCAGGCTCGGACGAATACGACAAGCCTTAAACGCCACCGACTACAATCATTGTACTTACTCGATTTGGCCGTGGCCCATCACGACTTGCGTTTACGCCTTGTGGTGGGCCATCTGGTATTTTTATCCAATGGCTGAGCACGGAAGTCGTCACATGTTGAGACAAATGCAGAATTCCATTAGCTGGCGGCTCGGCATCAAGACCAATACGACTTGTGGCTGCAGGCATGACACTGTCTGCAAATGAGGAGCCGAGGAGTTATCAATTACCTGGCAATAGCTGAGAAATTAGGCGGAAACAGAAGCGCCATGTTTGAAACAATCCCGAGAAGGTCAGCCACAGGTATAAATATAGATTAGATACATAGTGTACATGCGAGAATAAACCGGTTTCGCACCCAGCATCTAGGTACTACTATGTGATGACGCACGGGGAGATCCGCACCCTACCCCGGACTCCAAAGCAATCAAATTCCACGAAATGCCCGGTGCACGATATCCCGGCTAACTCAAACCTAAGAGACGTCTGCCCTTGATGCGGCGTGCTACACGTGGGGTGAGTAACCTAGTCTGCGGATAGTTACGTGCCAAGTACACACTGATACTGGGCCATAATATATCCTTGGGCTGAATGTCCAAGCCTTCCAGAAAGCTAGCAAAGCCACCATCCCGTGACAAACAAGTTGCAAAGCGCTGAGACTTGTTGCGGCACTGTGTCGTCGGACTAAGCCCGTCGCCTATTCTCCAGACACTTGGATGGGCTGTGCGGCTCCGACCTCCATGATCGAAATATTTCTAAAAGCTGCTCCAGCAAGACTATGCGCGGCGAACCAAACACCGGGGAGGATGGGCGATATCCAGAAATAGGAGGGCTTCCTCACGCCAAAGCTTCATTCTTGGGGAGGAGAGTAAGGCCCCTCTTCAGGCGAAACACATCAAAACCGAACGCGGATGGCTTTGCCCTTTCCAGGGTTACGACAGACCCTGGAAGCAGAGGCAAAGATTCCCGCCTCCGGCCCCCTACATCAGACAGCGCTTTACATCCACCTGGGCCGTGGTCTGAATCTGATCCAGATGCTGTGAGCAAGATTTTAAGAGAAGACCGACAACTGTCTTCCATACCGGCCTCGGATTCGCCAAGTAGATTGGCAGGTGAATGTTTCCCATTCAAACAGGGATCCTCGAGTCCTACGCGCACTACGGTACCGCGCGGCTATGACAGTACGTCTCGAAGCAGCCTGTCAAAAGAGCCGGACAATGCCCACGAGGAGAAAATCGCGGCCTTGGAGAACCAGGTCAGAAGCCTCAAGATAGATATGGAGGAGATGAAGGCATCTTACCAAGAAGAAATGCTCGAACAGGTGCAAACGATCGAATGGCTGCAACGCAAGGTACAGGAGAAGGCTGGCCCGATTCGAGACCAGGTAGTATCCGGCACCGGACTCTTACCAGACAGCGAAATCGTCAGCAGATGGAGAAAACTCGTGTGGGAACTAGGCCAAATTGTGAGCAATAACGTGGTTGGCCCATCACCGTATCATTCGCCGAGCAAGTCTAGGGCAGGCTCTCTACAACGAATCACGCCACAGCCAGAGATGTTCATTCATTCGAAAGAAGACCGCATAGACTTGATTTAAGCAGTCATTTGGGATTACCTCGCAAAAACCGTGTTTACATCACGAGCCTGCCCTAGCCGATGTTACTGGGCCGGGGAACTCTGCGACAGATTCTATGACTTGAGTATGTTCACCCATTGATCAGAGTCCTTGCCACTTAAGTAAAAACTAATGTCCGAAAAAAATCAGACAAGAATGTTGCTGGCAGTGGTCGGTGCGGAGATGCACATTACCACCTTTGGAGGAGTCAATCTGCAGCGCTCCTATCATCTTACGCGAAGTGGGACAGCGTCAAGGCCAACGCATACGAAACCGTGGCCCGTATCCAGAAAGACCTGAGGGGTCTTCTCAAGACTTGGGATCCCAGCCTAGTCCAGCAACTCTTCGACTTCGTCCTGGAAGCCATCCAGCTCGACTCGGATCTGTCCCAGCAGAGGGCGTCGTGGTTTTGCGAGTACCCGGGGGACAGCCACCGCCACGGCGTCGAGTTTAACGACTTTGCGATGAGACCCGTGAACAACAACTTTGAGGAGGGCGCCACCTGTGTGGCCTTGATCGTCGCCCCGGCGCTCATCAAGGCCGGGGACTCGGCAGGGAACCACTACGACTCAGAACAGGTTATGGTCTCGAGCGCGGTGTATCTGGGCAGTCCATATTCATCGTGTAAAAAGCCCACTGGGGTGGCACAGCTGAGTTATACGGACCACAAGAGGGCTGCAAGGTCCTCAAAAGACGCCCAGAGTAAATCGTCCGCAAAGCGGAGGAGCCTCTGGTGATAGGGATCCAAGCATCACAGTTTCTTTTATTCGTCAGGTGAAGAAGTGGCTATTTCAACGTTCTATTTATCAGTTTTCAAAGCGTGTGCTATTCTTCTATGTATTTCCGAAACTTAACAATTGTACAAGAACTTGAATGTTTTACGAAAGGGTTAAAACACAATAATGACTGACAACCCCTATCATCTCCTTCGCCTAGGTAGTAGCATTATAAGCCACACAAGACCACGAATCGGCGCTGTTGGCGTCACCGCCCATGAATTTGTTCATAGTCGGCCACCTGCAGTGCCGGCGGGTAAAAGCGACCTCGCCACCCTGTGTATCGTTGACAAAAGCCGTACCGGTAATAAAACCGGGGGCCTGGTCCTGCTCGACCCAGCGGACGAGGTCCATGAGCACGCTCTGGTCGGCCTGGCCGGGGAAGGCGAGCTGCCTGTTCTGGTTGCCGATGTAGTGGGCACCCGGTCCGCCGCGGCAGTGGCCCATGCCCGAGATGCGGAAGAAGCGGTAGAAGGCGTCGAGCTCGGCGGGCTCCTGCTGGAGGGCGGCGCGCACGCTCTCGTAGTAGCGCGGCGAGTTGTCGCTGCTGATGATGGCGTCCATGGTGCCGTGGTAGTGCAGCAGCTTGCCGCCCCGGTCCCGGAACGCCGAGATGTCGGCCTTGTTGGTCGCGATGTCGGACGGGTTCAGCGTGTCCGACAGCGCCCACAGGTCCGGCGTGAACTTGGTCAGGTCGAAGTTGGGATCGGCCAGCACCACGTACTTCATCCAGTCCGCCTTGTCGCTCGGCTGCCCGTTGTAGTACGAGTCGAAGGCCCCGGCCGCCTCGCTGCCCGGCTGCATGCGGGGGTACAGCACGGTGCCGTTGGGCGCCTTCATGTCGCTGAAGATGGTGTTGACCGTGTTGACCTGCTTGTCCGTAAGGCAGGCGCCAGCAGGCGCGGCTCCGTTGCCGCACAGGAGACCGTCGGCCTTGTACCGGCACAGGTCGGGCGCCTCGAGGATGCCGTCAGCGTTGCCGTCGAGCGCGTCGCATTGGCTCAGCATGTCCTTGTGCACGACGTCCCAGAGTTCCTTGCTCACGAAGGTGTCGCTCGTGTTAAGGCCTGTCACCGGCAGGAAGTGGGCGCTCCACGTGTTGAGGTTGTTGAAGTTCATGGCCGGGGCACCGGCGGAGACGCCATCGAACAGGTCGGGGAAGTCCTGCACCATCTTCATGCCCTGTCTGCCACCGGTGGAGCAGCCCAGATAATAGCTCTTTGTGTGCGCCTTGCCGTAGAAGGCCTTGGAGACGTCCTTGCCTACCACGACGCCGGTTTGCACAGCGCGCCAGGCAAAGTCTGTGACAACCTCGGGTTCCAGAAACTCTCATTTTCAGACGAAGTTTAAACGGAGCGGACTGTTCGGCAAGAGGGGAGATGATCGGATTGAAAAACCTTGTTTCAATGTTCGGCCGCCCGTCAGGGTTTTATACCCTTCGGCCCAAGCCGGTCCCAACTCCCAGCTCCCAAGCAAGGCTTACTGTAAAGGGGCCTGGCCGCCTGGGGGGGCTTCGGGGCTTTGTTGGGATGAACATTGGGAAATCTCCTCTTGATGCAACGCTGCATCGCGAATCTCGAGACCTCGGCACCACCTTCTCTTGTTGCAGATGCCGGCAGTGAAGCATGGAGGTAACTCGACTCCACCTGTTTTGCAACTCTTATCCGCAAGTGGACCGGGGATACCCACAATTGCGGCATATAAGAGACACGAGCGAGTCGGGCCATGAGACCATTTTCTGCCCATTCCCACGAGTAGTGTCCGATGCATGGCCAAGTAACTGGCCAATCCCTGGAAGAATGTTTACCACACTGCATTGGTGGTTACTTACACACGTGTTCCCTGGAACGTGCCGCTATGGGGCCGGATTCATGGCCGATTGCAACACTACAATGCTGCTTCGATATTTTCAAATACAAATAGGAACTAGGTAGCGTGCATGGCTGACCCTTGTTCAATCTGAGTAACATTAACAGGCACAAAGGGTTAATTTCCACAAGCAGGGAAAGAGAATTAGGAACACGCGTGTACAGGCTTGCAACGAACTGTACAAAGCTGGAAGATGAGAATACTAAAGTTGGGAATGAACAGGAAGGAAATATTAGCAAATAGAAGAGACAAGATGATGACAGATAACATTGGTACGTCGGTTGGAAGTCGTCGTTTAGTGAACCAATGCATTTCCTGAAAAATAGGCGGAGGACTAGCAAACATCTGCCAGGAGAAAGACGTAATTTCACAAACGAACAATTCACTTGTCGACAAGCGTAGAAACCACCAGTGCCAGTTTGACAGGCTTACACGCGAAGTCTGTTATTACCAGCAGTGTGGAAATCACAAATGGAGGTTGGCATGTCCCATCCACTTACCATACGACTGGCAACATCAACAACCAGAGTAGAAGTGGACGAGGACATCAATGTATTTGTTACTCACTGAGGCCAAGGCAGACCGTGATTAATGCCAACCTAGAAGCATTGAGGTGGCTGCTTGTTATCTCCTTGATACCAATTTTTAAATCCGACGCAACCACAAGAGCTGCATGGCAGCACCTCGACATCTGCGAACGACCAAGAAATCCACCGGGGAGCCTTCTGTTCTTGCAATTGCATCCAGCAAATTTTGCAGATCATCTGGTCAGGCTGTAGCTGTAAAGTAATGTGCTTCCACTGGCTGTCTTTCTTCAAGTCTCGATCGTCTTTCGGACTGCAGTTACACAGTGAACAAATCCGGTCGATAGATGAATGTCTTCCAAGCTCCTCCTTAGATGTTAGAAGAAGTCCTCGCTCGCGACTGGCTTGCTCAATTGGATCTGGAACTCGACGATTCGTATCGATATAGACGTAGCAGTCCTCACACACCCAAATACCAGCCCGATCTGGGTGCGAACGCAGAGTGACGTCTGCGAGCAGTCTAGAGCAACGGTCGCACACAATGACTTCCTCACTGAATATGTAGGGGGCGGTTTTCCAGATGGACCACTCTTGGTTGAGCGATTTGTGCTGAAGGTTTGGGAGGGATAGACCGGCCCGGATGGCGACCTGATGATCCTGTACAGGTTTGGGGTGAGACCGAATTTCCTCAACGTGGAGTGAAAGTCCGAGGAAGAGATTGATCAGGCCTTCGACAAAGTTAACAAATTCAGGGTCATCATACAGGGCGCCTGCCGTATTGGGTGAGCCCTTTGATGAATTTGGCACGATATTCACGACCTGAAAATCCATGACCCTTTTAGGCTCACGTGTAAAATCGACATGCTGGCTGGTTATGTGCGGCGGATTAAGACAGCTGGCCTCGTATATATGCCTCTGAACCCGTGAGCGACCACCCTCAACTCTGCCGCTAGAGCCGGCATAGACATTGAAGGAGACAGCGTCATGGGGGCCATATCCGGCATTGTATGCTTGCATCCAAACCGTTTGTACATCTCCTTCGTTTTTCTTGGAACTCACGAACGACGATGTATCCGGAGGCATTGAAGCGACAACGTCAATGTAGTTCAGTCACAGTCGAGTATGGGGGGTAGATCAAGAAGGTCCTGGACCTGCAAGGTATCCAACTTGCCGAGCACCTGCTGGACCTT
The DNA here is from genome assembly GCA_038363915.1 of Apiospora saccharicola. NCBI lineage: Eukaryota > Fungi > Ascomycota > Sordariomycetes > Amphisphaeriales > Apiosporaceae > Apiospora > Apiospora saccharicola. Next base: position 3,478,048 of record JAQQWM010000006.1, read on the forward strand.
GCGGGGCATGGAAGCGAGCATCCGATCAGTATAGGTGATTGGATCCCGGCTTGGATGACGCATATACCGCAGAACCGACGGCGGGAAGATACGCTCCACAGGTGTGACACGTAGCAAAGAATCGAAGGCGTCATCGTCCGGGTCTCGAGCGATAGAAAAGAGCCGCCGAACAAGCTCAGCTAGTGTGTTCTGAAAAAGGAGGACGTTTTTGTCGGCAATCGACACCGGGTACTCCGCGTCTACCTTATCCAGGCATTCCTTTGCGGTAATTCGAGAAGATAATGGCAATCCGGTGTCAGGGGTAGGGACTGGGTCGTGACCGGGGGGGATGAAAAAGAGGTAGAGAGGAGAGGTCGCCAGCATTAGGGGTAAGCCCGTGGTGAACAGACTCCGACTCAGAGACTGGTTGATCTGCACTCTGAGATTCCCGCCCCTGCTTAAGCTCTCGGTCTGACCCCATGAGAGCTTCAAGACGAGATCGCCAGGACGACGGGACACTGACAGGAGAAGCCTAAAGCACACAACACAGTTAGCCCAACTCGATGAAAATAGCGGGAGGCAGGTTATCCTTACGTCAGGGCAAGTACCAGGCACAGCGTCGCTCTCGTCGTCAGCATGTTCGGACTCGGACACGACAGCGCGCCGACCGGGTCTGCGCCGGTAGAAGGCAGACGCAGGCACAGCGTCGCTCTCGTCATCAGCGTCATTTGCGTCATCATCGTCGCTACAAAATTAAAGCATGTCGAGCTCTCGTAGTGGCGCGGTGGACGACTTGATTGCTGGAGGGGCCGCGGGTGGAGGGTCCTACACCCAGCAAGTCAGACATCAATGGCAGCCGGGAGAGGTAAAAGTAGGAAGTAGGCAGTGCATACCTGAGAAGAAGCAGTGTGTTTGCCGACAACGTGCTTTGGGTTGGCAGAGAGGGCCCCTCCCGCACCAACCTTGATCGGTGCTGACTTCTCGCGGACCATCTAGGGTTGAACTTCATCTTAAAACTACTCAGATGTGACTGTCATTTAGAACATACCGTGTGAACTCGGCGAGGGGGGCGCCCTTTGGAGCAAGATATAGGGACGAACGGCAACTTGGACTGCTTGAGGGGCCTCTTCGCCTGTACCAAGTCAGTAACGCGAAAAATAACCAACGTCCACAACCGGACTTACATTAGCTACAGGCGAGGAGGTGCTGCCCGCGTTCGAACCGGCAGGAATAGGCTGAAAGTTGAGCGTTTGTTTAAAAGGCTTTGGCTGTCATGTAGAGTTAGTATCTCACACCTGATAGGGCAAAAGGCGGAGGGGGTCGAAAGCTAAGATACATACTGCAGGCACTGGTCCGTCAGTAAAAGAGTCGGAAGAAGCCGAGTCTACAAAGAGACTGGAGTTGGGATTGACTTTGTGCATATCGTGATCATCATCGTCGCCATCGGTATCGGCGACCTCCCATTCATTATACGTCGCGGCAATCCGCGCCTTTGCAACACCCGCACTAAAAGGTTTGATTGCTTTAGCCAAAGAAGATCAATAAGGCCGCACAAAAGCTCACCTTTGACACATTCTCTTGGACATCACGGCAACTGGTCCACGAGGTGAGCGAGGCAAACCTTTGACGAACTAGCGAGGGCGTCTAGGTTGTCGTTGCTAGGATTAAGCCACACCAGACAGGCGTTGGAGTAATAACAACAACAGCAATTGGATTAAGCACCGAGCCAACAGAAATATAGATTGGAAGGCAAGAAGCGTAAGGCTTGTAGGCACTGCAATCTGCTCGCTTAGGTGGTGTGGCAAGACGATTGTTTTGCCAGCCAAAGGGGGTTGAGCAGTAATCAAATCGAGAGGAAGCCAAGGCGACGGGTCATGGCCCGATCAGTAAAAGGTATTATGGAATTAGATAACCTCCGGCTCCCCACACCCAACTGCACCGAGGTTTTCCAAGCACAATAACACCCGCAATCCTTCCAAGTCACGGAAATTAAGTCTCAATAAGATAAGCCGAATCAAGCTAGGAACGGTGGCCATAAATATGCTGTCAAGCAAGCGCAGCCTTCATCAACGTTTAGCATCTGCGAACGTGTCTATTGTGTACGATGGCACCTATACTCCTTCCTCATGATTTGCAGCACCAAATTAGAACACCGCAGCAGAACATGGGAAGGATAACCATGCAACTAGCAGGAGCCACATACGCGCCCATCAACAAGCGCAGTTTCCCACAACCAGTTTCACTTGTGTCGGCCAGGTCCAGCGGCACCGGCGCTGATAGGCTCCTTCCGGCAGCACACTCACTCCATGTCCCGAGATGACGAGCCAAGAAAGCGGAGACACATCTGGACGAGGTCCCCTAACTATACCACCCACCTCCCAGACGTGCCTTGCCCAAACAGGACCGGTCAGACTACCCAACAGGACTTTAACCATCATAACCATCGTGGAGGCATCTCGTCAGCACATCCAAACTAGACATTTTCTTTTCAGGTATTACCAGGTTACGAGACTACTCCAGTGGTTAAATACGACCAACCACCCCAAGGATTATGCGCTTCGGCTACCATGCCCAAGAGAAAGCGGCCCTGGTAACTGCTCTCCTTAGCCGCCATTACTATCAAACAAGCCTCGTGGACAGCTGACACTAATCGTAAATAGTACCCGTGCCAAAAGACAGCAGACTCGGCGACCGAGTTCACCTAAGGAGGATGTGATCAACAGCAAAGACGTTGAACCCGCTCCCAAAAGTAAGGTCCGTCACGATCTATTACAAGCTCACTATTATCACTTTACACTAACTGTATAACTAGAGATTGAAATAAATAACTCTGCCATTTCAAGCGGGGCCACCTCAGGGGCCACCTTAGGGGTTGGGATGTACTCAGAGCAATCTACAAGCACCGGTTAGTCACTGCCCCCCCCTACCCATTTGAAACGAAACCCGTTCTGACAAGTGGCTACAGTTATCCACGGCCCTGCCGACACCCCGTCAGACGCAGGAAGTCATCCAAATCGACTCTAACACCGACTCTGATAATGATGAGACCCGTGCCGCGAAAGGGGTGGAGCAGGCCGGCTTGCTTGACGATACACCCCCGACCAGCGGTCACGGGGTTAATTACAATCACGTGATCGAATTATCCCAGCACCCCCCCCCATCCTCTGCGAAGCGAAACTCTCTGTGGAAGCAAACGGCCCAGCAATGCTTAGCGGATATGAACAAGACCTATCCATTCGCGAATGGGAACCCGGACGTGGCTCTGTTTCCCGCCATGGCGGCCGAATTGGTCGCCCGCATCTTTGCCTACGTCCATGGCCGCAAAGATGGAGAGTTTGACGAACTGCTGCGTCAAGATCAATTAGACCGAATCCTGAGCACTCCCTTCCTCCTATATATCAAACAACAGGGACCCGACTCTGGATCGTACTGCAGGCGGATCTTGGAATCGATACCACAAAAGACCCAACAGGTGCTGGGAAAGCGAAACCTCCACCCGATTCACCTGCTCGACTTGCCTCTGATGCCGATGGACTCGTCTGTCTGGCTAAACTATCTCGACGTCGTCGCCTCCATGCCAGAGAAACCCTGGACCCGCGTACCATCGGCCATTAATCGTCGCAAGTCGGACCGTGAGCAAAACGGGGAGATGGGCGTCTATCAACTTCAAACATATTCGGATGGCCACGGGCCTTCAGATGCACAGAGCCTTGCCCTGTACAACGCTTATAGCGCCGATAAATTTGGGGGCGCCAAACGAAATCTCACATATAACAGAGTCGAATACTGACCCAGCGGTCTTCAAGTGTCCAGAGAACCATAGCGTGGTAATATGTCAACCTGGGAACGTCCTCAACTTTAGGACTATCAACGTGGTGGCGAATTCGTCCAAAAAGTCGCCTACAACAGAGGGGGGCAAGGACGACGACGACATGTTCCTGAGCTTCGTGGATGGTCTGGTAACGCTGTTCCTTGGACTTGGTATGGCTGGAAACCCGACGTCGAGTTGGGAATTGAGACCCCGGGTGATAGAGCTCCAACCTTATCTACGCCAAGGTCTCCCTTTACCAGACCTAAGAAACCAAAGTACCGCCAAGGTCTGGTCGCTCACTTGCGGTCATGTTTTCGAGGCACTGGAGACCACGCCAGCGATCCCCGGAGCGATAATATCAACATGCGATAGCTGTTCGACGGGGACCAACCTGGTGGCTCACCCAGAGGACTCCGCCCGTCACCTATGCGGTCCCTGTTATGCATTAGTCCAGTACCTGGACCAAATGTCCCCAGATGAACGAGTTGTCACACTCGAGAGTCAGCACCCAGTGCGTATACCCATCAAAGAGTGGAGATGCGTCATCTGCCTCCATATAAACGAGGAGGGAAAGCCTCAGAGGACATGGCGCTTCATGGATAACACCATGAACGAGAATAGCGTCTATTGCAACGCGTGTGATAAATCTATCGCTATAGATCGCGACTATCCCCGATGGTTATACTTTAGTTATCCCAATGTTGATACACCACCCTGCTACGCTTGTGGATGTACAGAGTACAGGGGCTGGCACCGCGAAGATCCCAAAGGGGTTGTACTCTGCGTCGAATGCTATGCTTTTAGCCGGTCGATCGCATCCAGTCTTGGGCAAGATCCCTCGCCTAGCCAATGGGACATGTTTAAGGCTAAAAAGGCTGCACGAACACCGGACCCCGAGGATATGTGTATTCTATTCAAGTGCCTCCCGGAGGAAAAGATCAACTGCCCTTGTCCCATTTGCCGTATCTGGGGGCCCATTAGGCGTCATCTATCACAGCAGGACTGGATGGACGGAGGAGAGATGTTGTTGTGTTCGAGATGCCATGATATGTGTAGGTCAAAAAGTTTTCCACCGGCCAAATACCCCAATTATTGGCAAAGCGATGGGCAAGAGACACGAAGAATTACGGCGAAGTACGGATATCGAAACGGCCGCGATACCTAATAGAGGAAGAAGAAGGACCCACCATGGAACCCGGCGCGAAGTTCCCCTCTACGAGAGGCAATGCCTCAAATGCGGCGCCACAGGAGACGTGGACACCGATTGGGTGGCTACTGACGGTGACGAGGATCACCTACTCTGTATTACATGTGGGTCTTGGGCGCCGGATTATATAAAACTGCATGGCGACGTGGCAGGCGAAAAGGAATGGGCAAAGTATAAAAGCAAGAAATCGGCGAAGGCTCATCCGAGTCCGGGAGGGTTCATGGCGAGCGATAAAGGGGGGTATGGGTATATTGGGTCCGCGTGTTAGGAGTCACGGTTTGTGCCTGGGGGCCTTTGCTGTATCGCTGCAACGTGTATTGGAGGAACATCTGCTAGCCTAAACATGTCTATACTATGTACTAATAGTAGCTGCAGCTATGGACATAATATGTTATACGTACTCGGATCGGTATCGGATTAATATTAGCCTTTATTAAAACCTATCGCCGAGCACTACTCCATCCGAGGACGAGATGACCGCAGTAGGTCTCTGAAGAGGGCTGTTTGCGTGGTGTAACGTTTCGCCAAATGCTCCTGCACCGAAGCAGCGCCGCCGTCGGAGTAGCGAGATTCGCGTCGACAAAACGAGCAGATGTCGCAGGTAGTCCCGTCCAAAGAGGTGATATGAGACCAATCGACCAGCCCCCTGATACCACAAATGACAAATGGCTGATTACCGAACCGCAAAAGCTGGACAATAAGCAAGGTCTCGTGCGGAAATGCCGACTTGGACTCCTTTTCATTGAGAACCCGACGCCACTCGCGATCCGTGGGTTCTCGCCCTAGGACCAACTTGCGGGTGGTATTGTAGGGTCGCCAGAAAGACTGCTGGAAACAGTAACACTCATAACAGAGAAGCCGTTCGTCCGGTTGGCCGGGGTTGCTCTGATGCCAATTTCGATAGCCCACAGAGCCGCAGGATGTGCAGGGTGGGGTCGGCACCTTGGGGAACTTGAACTGAACGAAGCGAGGGTAGGTAACGGCACTCGTAAACGATGCATTGCACGTCCATCAGATCATTTTATCGTCGTCAAGGAAGTCATCCGTTTATAGTCAATTATCAGCCTTGTTACTGGAACAATTGGCACACCGGCGGCGCTCGGTGGGCACAACGACACGAGCATCGTCATTCGCGAAGCCAAGGGCTCGTCGCCGGCGCACCTCGATAGAATCCGGCAGCAGGCAATTGCGTAGCAGGTAACGACGACAAGCAGAGCACAAAACTTGAGTGCTGGCCTTCGATCGGAAGCCTCTAAGGTTGATGCGGAGGCGGCAGTTGTCACACCTCAGAGACGCGCATAACCACATTGGGAGACCTTGGGACAATGGCCATGCCCTGTTAAGTCCCTGGAGAGCAAAATCCAGCAAATCTAGGCCCTGTCGCAGCTCGATCTGATATTCGTGGATAAAGGCCGGGTTTGCGGGCGATCAGGCGCATTAAGACACAACCCCAAGTAAAGCACAACCAATCCCTCCACGACACGTATAAAGACCGCCTGGTCCATGTATTGATTGCCGTTAACAGACGAGCCCAAAGTAGGGGCTTGATTTTGTACAACGTTGACGAGCCGGAAGTTCATGACGTGGTCGAGTCGGCGAGCAACTTGGTAGTGAAAGGGTCCTTTGACAGGGTATTTATGCCTCTGAGAAGTGCTCATATACTCGACTGGGTCCGGCACGAATGATAGAGCCAGCGTAAAGGAAGGCATCTAAGGCATCGCGGGACCATGGCCGGGAGTGTAACCCTGTTGGGAATTGAAAGCAGAATTGTTGCCTCGGTTTCGAACCCGACGTAGAGACGACATGCCATCTGGCATAACAGTAATGACATCGAGGTAGTTTATCCAATGGCGCATGGACTGGGGGATTGAAGGCAACGCCACGAAATCAACGGCCTGGAGGCGTTCCTTCCCGAAGATTTCCTGGGCTCGGAGAGGCATCGATGCAAAGTCGGACGCGCGCATCGTGCAGTTCGTAGAGAAGCACGATAATGCGATCCAGGACTATGTTAAACGGGAGATTAAAAAGGAGGTTATAAAAATAAAAAAATTAATAGACGTTTAATAACCTTGTTAAATATAAACTTAAAGTATAAAAAAAGATTTATAAAAGGAAATAAAGTAATTATTAAGTTATAAATTAAATGTTTTAATTTAATATATTTATTTTTAACATAGATATTAATAAAGTAATATTATAATTTTCATTTTTAGAAGGAATAAGCTTTTAAATTTAAAGGTTTTAAATTTTAATAAATATATATTTCGTATTATTAATGAAATAATTATTATTATTATTTTCTTTTTACTATATTAAACTAGGAAGAGGACTTTAAAATAGAAGTTATTTATTTAATATTTTATTAGGCTTTTTATAATTAAAATAAGTAATATAAAATAAATAGGTATTTTAAAAGTAAATAAAAAATTAAAACCTTTAGCGATAATAAATAATAAGTATTAAGCCCCTTTTTATTATAGCTATCGGTCTTAATTATTTATTATCCCTTATAATATAGGATTTATAATAAACCCGGGTTTAATAATAATATTATATTTAAATATTAAGAAAGGAATTATTTATTTACGTTATATAAATTTAAAATTTATTAAAGATTATTTATATTTAAATAATAAAAATTATAATATTAAAATATAAAACTATTAATTTTATATAAGTTATTAAAGAAAGCTTTTATATATAAATATAAAATCTTAAAATAAACGTTCTTTAAAATTTATAATAATTCTCTCCTTTTATTATAACGCAGTCTATAAATAAAATAACTATATAAACGAATTAATTACTTTTTAATATTTTATATAAAATAATATAAATTAATTCCGCTATAACGTATTTAATATATTAAAATTAATCGGAATCCTTATTTCTAAATATATCTATATTATTTTAATAAGTATATATATTATACCCGGGTTCCCTATAGATTTTATAACGCCGCGGGCGTGTCTTAAGCCTTTTTATACGATTATTATTCCGGCGCGATTTATTTTATAATTATTTATTAATATCTTTTTAAAATTATAAATTTTCTTTAATTTATATATAAAATAATCTTTTATTTTATAACCGTTTCTTTTTTATATAGTAATATCGATTAAATATTTTATTTATTTTTTATAATATAATTACCTTACCCTTTAATAAAGCGAGCCGGTATATTATTTATATTATACCTTTCGCGATTTAATTAAATTTAATAAAAATTAATATCGGAAAGTTATTTTAATATCGTATAATTCGATTCTTAATATACTCGGTTTAGGATTAAGCTTTAATTACGTTATTTAAGGTCTTTAATTTCTAAAATATAAATAGGCCGGAAAAAGTCGCCGGCGGCGTCAATATATATAATTTTATATTTAATTATAAAATAATAAATTCCGGATTATATAATATAAATCCTATCCTTTAAAAATCTTTTTAAATATTTAAAATAATAAAAGTTATTTAAAATATTTTTAAAAACGTTAATAAGAAGTCCTCTTTTAAAATATAGGTAATATATACCCGTATAAAATCCTCGATTTCTTTCCTATACGACCTTTTTAATATACGAAAATAACCGATATTAAAAGGTTAGAGTTTATATAATAAATAAAAAGGTATATAAAGTATAATAATTAAATTCTTTTTATAATAAAGTTTAAAAGTTATTAAATAATAACTTTCATAGCTATTTAAAATTAATAAATAATAAATACCTTTTTTATAAAACTTTATATATTTATTAAAATACCGAATTTAATTTTTACCTTTCTCATTTATAATCTAGCCGTTTTTAATAATTATAATTATTTAATCCTTTAATAATAAGTTATTTTCGTATTAAGAAAAGATATATATTTTTCTAATAAATATAATATACGGAGGGATAGCGTAACCGGACGATCCGATATTTTAAATAATTATAACTTATTCCCGGTTCCTTTATTATATTATTTTAAACTTTTTATATTAATTAAAAGTAATAACGATTATTTTAAATAAAATTTAATTTATAAGAAAATTAATTTTATTAAAATTATAAATATCCTCCTTTTAAATCCTATATTTATAAATTATATTTTATATAAAGGTAAATTATATATAATATATATCGAGATTTTTATAAAGGACTTTTTAATAATCGATTCTTCGATTAAAACGTGTCCGGAAGTTTAATTATTATTATACGAAATTAAAGGCCTAATTAACGCCGACGCGTCCCGCGTCGCGTTAACGAAATAATCGATTCATTATATCTTTAATATTATTTATTTAAAAAGGAAATAATTACGAGTTTAATTCAATTATATATTATATAATTATATTTTCTTTAAAATCTATTAACTTCCGAGAATTAACGGATATTTCACGTTTTATAGGAATATCGAGTTATCGGTTACGAAGGGTTATATAAAGGACTTTATATATTTAAATTATATATTAAAGATTTAATTTTAAGTTATTCTTAAACGCTTAAAGCGCTAGAACTATTTACCTTTCTTCTTAAATATTAATTATAATAAGTAATAAAGGAATTAAATTATAAAAGTTATTTATACGAAATTTAACGAAAGTAATTAATTCGCTTATATAGTTATTTCGCTTATAGGCTACGTTATTAAATAAAAAGTAAGGGTTTTATATAATTACTTTTATAATATAATTAATAAACTAACGTCCTTTATAAGATAATAAATAATAATATTAAATATTAATTTATAAATTAGATTTATATTTTAATAAAGGGTGTTTTATTAAAGGTTAAACTTATATTTTAAAAAAGAATATATTTATATTATATTAATTTATTATTATTTAAAGTAGACTTATAAACTCTTAAAATGTCGGATAGTTTAACTATTCTCGGATATATAAGTGATAGGATTATATAGATAGGGAAAAGAATTAAAGCTAGAAGGTAAAAACTAAGAGGTATAACGTGCGTAAGAGCGTAAAAGTAACAACATAGCGTGACAAGATTAAAACCTGACGCTCTAAGGGACAACGGTTGGCTCCTATATCATTTTACCATCGTTCGCCCATCCAAAATAGGTAAATATGTCCCGTTACCTAGCTGGCCCTCTCGTATGCCCCCGGGGTTTGCGGACCGCCGCGGCCTCCTGCCTCGCTGCATCCTTTCTGGGTGGTGTAAGGAGCACCTTCTCGAGAATTTCCTCCCAGTCCTCGTCGTCCGGAATACGACCGTTTTCCTTTGCAAATGCTCTGCTTCCGGTCCTGCAGTCGAAATAGAGAAGGTCACTTCGATCATCACTCGAGTAATACCAATGAGAGTGCTCATCCCCAGGAGCGCCACACCGAGCACAACGCTTTAAATAAAACGGGACGGCTCGCCTCTCGAGTCTCCCATCTCTCCATTTCTTCTCTTCCCGGTCAGGCGTACGGAGCGCCTTCTCAAGGATATCCTCCCAATCGTCGTCATCAGGAGTGCGATGGTGTTTCTTGATGAACTTGATACTCCTGCTGTAGCAGGCCGGACAGACCATTTGCCGAAGATCATGACTCGAGCAAAACCAGACAGAATGCTCGTCCCCTGTGAAGCCACACCGGAAATACCGCTTTAGGTAAAACGGAATGTGGTACTCTGGTAGCCCGTGACCGTTGGTTTTGTAGGACCAGGGGCGGCTATCCAAAAGCTCGGCAGAGGGCATAGGCGAAGGCTGGACGGGACGCGAAGAGGCAGGGAGAGCCGCGAATCTGCGAGTAAGGTGTTTGAAAAATTGGCAGAGGATTGTGCAGTGTCTCTCCAAGTCGCGAAAGGCACTAATGTCATCAGCCCCTGACTCCCGGCATCGGATCCGGCATCGATCACATAGGAGACACCCCGTTTCAGGTAGGTCAAGTTAAGCCGTAGAAGCGCGTGCCATTCGTGGCATTAGCCCCCGCATTCCACACAAGTAGCAAGGCATCCCGCCGTCGTCCAAGATTTTGACATAGAGAAAAACCCCCTTAGACGGTGTTTCTCTTGCATTTTTAGACTCGACAAAGGTATCCCACTCCTGTTGCGATGGCTCCCGAGCATCTCTGCCATCGAGCAACATCAAATGACGGAATGCGAAGCATTCCAAGAAAACAAACAGGTTCTCCGGGTGGTTCGGACGAGTTTCGAACCAGTTGCTATAGTGAGAGGATCCGCAGAATGCGCAAGGAGGAAGGGTGGGGATGTTATAATAGAGTATGTGAACAAAGCGGTCGCGAATAACCTGAAGTAATGATTTCGAGCAACGGCCGCATATCATCTTGCTTTCATCAGCGGGTTTAGTAAAATGCCAGTTACCCGCGCCTTCGCTCTGGGTCTGAAAGCAAAGAGTGCACACCCTTTCGTCGAGAGGTACTTGAACAGGCTCCCCAGAAGCGACAAACTCCTTTCGTAGCAGCCTTAAGCGTAGATGGTCTGGAGGACAATAGTGGCCATGCTGTTTAAAGTACCAAGAGCAGGCACTACAGAGCCAACCATTTTCTTCGATTGGGCTACGATACCAGGTCGCTATATCCTTTCCTCGGCCTTCAATGGAGCAAGAGTCACATCGCTGGATGGTGTGTTTTTTAAGACCAAATCCCTGGGAGAGGGGCCACGCCCGGTTCAACGCGAACTGGCTGAAGTCGGGCAAGTCGAGTCCGTCCCGCAACTGGCGCTGGAACTCTATGACGGACTCGGGGTTGTAGTCAGGATTTGGGACACCAATGGAGAGACCAAGGAATAGAATGACAAACCCCTCGACAGCGATGATGTCAAGCTGTGGACCGGCGGCGGTGAGGGATGCTGGAGGCTTTTGGGAGGCAACGTTGGCGACGGAGAGTAGGGAGTTATCCGCGATATTGATGAGTCGGAAATTCATCACAGCGCCAGGGTTGCGCGCTTCTTGGTAATGAGCGGGCTCTCCGTGTCGGTGAGGCTTGGCCGCTTCAGATAAGTGACGATATACCCTTAACGGGCCGCCTCTTCGGTTACGGCTGGAGCCGGCGTACGTGGAGAAGTGGGACGCATTGACGGCACTGGAACCTAACTGGTAATCGGCCACCTTGATCTTCGGAAGACGGCCATATCCAGATGCTCTCGGGGGACCAAGAGCGAAGCTAGGCTTCCAGGCTCCCTCGGCCATATGGGCAATAATGTCAATGTAATTGAGCCAGTGTGAGGTATCCATAGGGATGTTAGGAAGGTCCAGGAGATTGACAGGGGTCAACCGATCCCGCCTAAGGACCTGTTGCGTGCGAAGGGGCATCGTCTTGAACATCGCGTCGCAACAGATCTTGGGATCTCGGTCTTCGTTTCGGAAATACCAAAACATTGACGTGCTGATGCTAGGCGCCGAATTACACCTAGGATCAGCGATATTGTTGGTGCGGGCAAAAGTCACAAGACGCCGAGTCAGCTCCAACCATAGCTCCTGAAATCTGGCCACTTGAGGGTCGTCGTGAGTCACAAGATACCTCTCGTCGATATTATTCACGGTCTGCTGAGTAGTACGGCGTGTTGAGACCGGTGTAAGGTCGGGAACTTGGGCATCACCGGCAAGCTCAAGGTCAGGATCCGAGTCACCGAAATCGGAGGAGACGTCGGATTCACTCGACCAATCCACTTCCCAGACGTCGGTCTCTTCAGGATAAGATAGGAAGGGCGTGGGTGAGTAGGATGAGGGATAAGAAGCAGGCGGCCAATGCGACCATGGGAGCTTGCCATCACCGCTGTTGTGAGGGCCTAGCATACCCTGCGGACTGGGATCCGTATCACCGTCCGACGTCAACTCACGGAATAGGCCAGGAGGGGGCGGGGTGGATGGACGAGGTCTTTCCTCGAGAAAGGGGTTGGGTAGGGGGTGGGGATTAGGCGACCAGGGTGTCCCGTCACCCGGAGCGGCAGAAGCATAGTCATCCGGCAGCGAGTGGTCATTATTTCCATGAGCTAAATAAGAGGGGAGATGAAAGATTGGAGTCAGTGTTGCTGTAGGTGCCGACTCGACGGCTCGATACCTGATGGGTCAGACCGCTGGGTTGCTGGCGGCGTGATGATAGGAGCAGAAGTTCGGGCCTCTGCGGATAGGAACGGGTCAACGCTCTGGTTGTGTGCCCCAATATGGTGTACGGGAGTGAAGGGAATACGGCTCTGCTTTGCCTGAGGAGTAAGATACTTCGCCGTCGATGTAGAACCCTGGGGAAGGCCAGTTCATGACGAGATCGGGACGAGATATCAAGAGGAGTTCGCCTGCCTTGCGCTTTCGGGCCTTCGACGAGACACTCGTCGCCGTATCTGGCGCGGGCTTCGTAGGGCCATTGGGTTCTGGCAAAGAGCTGGATTTCGACGGTTGGGCCGCGCTGGCAGAAGAGGGAAAGTTCAAAGTGGTTTGCCTGGGCGGCTTGATGTGCGGGCGGCAAGGAGTTCAGGCAACCGGAACGGGACCAGACGACCCTGCATAGCAGCCACAGTGGATCAACGAGCTCGCCACTGCAAATGGCGTATAGAGGAATCGATGAGACCAACAGGTGGTAAGCGATGGGCGAGGCGAGTTGAAGTGGACAAACGAGGGATAGAATAGAGAGTAATCGGGTCAAGGTGACTTTGGCGAAAAGAGAGGGATCTGGAAAATCGATGGAAACGAAGAGCAGACCAGTTTACCACCCCATAGACTGCACTAGGCTCGGAATACGTGACATGAGTAGCAGAACGTGGCATTTGAGGGGCTTGGCAGTTGCAGAGAGTAATCCATGGCTAGAAGCAGGTAGTAAAGTACCTACTGGTTGTTCCTTTCGAAATAGCTCAGATAATTCCCGCATACATATTTGTCATCCATCTCAGGATGTACACGACGGGTGTGATATAGTTCGACATTGAAATGCATACAGAGGTCAGGCGCTGGCGCCGACGCCGGTCGAAGCCACTTGGTAATGTAGAGCATAACGTGGAACACATAGCGCCGACCCGTCACTTTGCATCCTGTGGACCTCAGCGTGAGCTCCACGAAAATCTTTGAGAACAGGATGACCCTGCGTAGATCAGGCGCCGTCTTCGTGTCGTCTATATCCATCTTGAGCTTTGACGCAACGGCCTTGAAATTACGGAGCCACGATTTCTCATGTCGAGCACGCGTGGCAGGGGATCTTGGATGTGTTTGAGTCTGGCGGCAGAGGTACTGATGCCGACCAAGGCATCATCTATTATGTGACTTTGCCCTCATGGACGACTTAGCTACTAGTGGAATAATGGTCAACCTCATAGCTTTTAGCAACTGGTCAACTGGCTGATTACATGGACTAACTTGACTAACCGATTACTACAGTGTCATAAGCAGCTTTCCCAGTGTTATACGGGGCCGAGGGTGGTATGCTACTTGGAACATTCATAATTATGCAGTTGAGTTTTATCATGGGGTAATAACCGTCTCTTGAAACCTATGTGAACAACACCCACTAGGCATTTGACCCAAGTTGGTATCATTGTCGTCTAAGATCAGGGGCACCAGGTGGCCAGAATAGATGTATCGAAAGGGAACTCTCTACTGCGTGACGTTCGGATATCATTGATTGAAGGGTGTTTCAAACTGGTATCTTCTATATCTAGGTCCACTGTCTATCCAAAATGCTAATGTTCCCAATAGGTATCCATCCTGAAAAGGGGTATTATGTCAAAGCCAATCGCGAACGTGCGCTCTTTTCCATCCCTCACCCTCACTGAACCACAGCAAGCCTCACGAAGCACTTAACCGGCTTCGTCGTCAGCGTATCCACCGCCTCAAAGGAGTTCAGCTCCTCAGGCAGGGTTCCAAACTCAAAGTTCCACACAATGAGCGTCATCAGGATCCGAAGCTGGAGATACGCTAGCCTCCGGCCGAAGCAGCCCCGGATACCCAGACTGAAGGCGAGCATGGGGCCTGCCTGCGAGTCGAAGGACTGCGTGCCATCCTCGGCCTTGAGCCATCGTTCAGGAACAAAATTGGCGGCGTCGGCCTCATCCCAGGTGCCGCGCATGTGCTTGTGGGACTGGGAAGACGGGCTGCGCACGGACTCCTCGATCGCAAAGGCCGGCGCGGTGAAGCCGGGCCCGGTGATGGGCAGGAAGACCTGGGTGCCCTTGGGGACGTGGTGGCCGAGGATGGTGGTGTCAACGGTGGCGGTGCGGAACAGGGTTTGGACGGGGCCGGTGACGCGGAGGATCTCCTCGACGACGGCGTCTAGGTAGGGAACTTGGGTCTTGATGATCTCGGTGAAGGTGGGCTGGCGACCTTCGCTTACAGCATCCGCATAGGCAGCACGAAGAGATTCCCGGAGAGTGGTCTGGACACGCTGATCCGCAGCGAGATGCTTGAGGCCCCATTGCAGGGAGGTTGAGCTGGTTTCGTGACCGGCGCCGATGTAGCCGTACAGCTCATCGTACATGGAGGGCGAGTTGAACACGGGCGCACGGCCGGCCTTCTTGGCAGAAGCCAGCTCACGCTGCATCATATAATCCAGGGCGGACTTGACTTCAGCTCCGGCTTTCATGCGCTCCACGCCCAGAGAGACCTGTCTATCCAGCATGGAGAACTTGGCGGCGTAGGCTTCTTTCATGGCTGGCTTCCGGTTGTTGATCTTGTGGAACAATCCCGGGAAGGGCTGGGTGGCAGCTGCTCCGACGGCTTCTTGCTGGGTTCCATGTGCCCGGAGATCCACGTTGGGCTTGTTCTCGGGGAAGATGAAAGGTTCATCCTGTCCGGCGGAGGAGGTATCTTGGGCATTGGCAGCAGTGGATCGTACCAGGTCGGTATACAGGGCAGTCATGCTTTGGTTATCACCCTCGCCGAGGGCGACTACCTTGATAATATCGAACGTCATACCATGCAGGTCATCTTCGGCCCTGAAAGGCCGGCCGCCGGCCACCTGGGCCTTCAACTTCCAGAGCTCGATGAAGTTCATGGCGTTATTGTAGATCTCAGGTCCAGAAACCTAGCATACATTGTTATTAGGGGTGGTTCAGCCAAAAGAGCTTGGGGGCCAACGTACGGTGTTCAAGAAATGAGGAGTCATCAAGTCCTTGACGAGCTCTCTGTTCGCTTTGAACTGGGGATCCGCCGTGGCCATGGCGATATGATGCCAGGGGACGATGCCGGAGAAGTTGGCGACATGACGGGGGCCACGGTCAAACTCCTTACCTCTCCGGAGCAGGATATCCTGGGACTCCCTAAAGTCGGACAGGATGAGGACGGGCTTGGAGAGAGGCGCCAGGAAGGCCTGCACGAGGGGGCTGTTGTGCTTGACCGGCTGCAGATTGAACCAGGCCCGCGGGCGGCCGCCCTCCTTCTTGATCTGCTGGAGCTCGGTGGCGTCGCCGAGGATGGTCTTCACCGCGTCCTGGTTGTACGGGATGCCGGGCAGAGGCTTCGGCAAGGCCCACTGGCAGGCGAGGTACAGGGCCGAGAGCACGCCGATAATGACGGCGCTCGCCGCGAAGGGCAGACGCGCGAACGGATAGGTCAGATCCAGCGAGGCGGTAGACATGATGGCGACTGACTCAAGACACTGACGGGTTCATCCCAACTTCAGAAACCAGGAAGACCGCAACGTATTTGGGGAAAAAGCACAATGGGGAACCGCTTAAAGCGGGAGAGCGGTCCCATTTGAACCTCAACGGTCCCTCGGTATCTCGATTAACAAATATGGGGAGAGGCGGAGGCCTGGAGAGGAGAAGGTGAAGAGGCGAGGAGACCCTGGCCATCATGTTCGCAGCATTGACCATGGAGCCCCCTAAACACCACTTTTCCATGCTACGGCGCGGCTGCGACCCGCCCACCAACGGCCATCGTATCGTCACATCGCCCTGTCCGAGCATTTCGTCGTGCGCTGTTCTACCCTCGTCTTTTCTTTTTAATAACGATTGGGAGATGACGATGTCTTGGAAGAAACGGTAAAGACGTTGTGGCGATTGGCCAGTTGGTTTCCAATGAGCATGGGATCTAATTGCGAGCAATATGCCCACGTGGAGTGGCCTGCATGCAGCAGAGCCATGCAGCGACAAATTTTCGCTGCTGGCAGGGCGCCAGTGGGGTTTCGGTGAATCTGGCCGCCCAGACCTTATCGGCTCACTTGCCACGGGGGCACCCCTGCCGAGGTTCAGGACGAATGAGATACTTTCTCCGATGATCTTAATGATCTCTCTTATGACCAGGCCGCGAAGGATACCCGTCTCGGTTAGTGGTAATCAGCGCTAGCGCCTTGTCAGGGACCCGCGCGGACTCTGCCAACTCCCCGGGACGCTACTCGATCCACTGGAAACAACGTCCTCGAGACCCAACGCACATCCTCGAAATTCTGCCCGAATCATATTGATCTGTCACTGTTCATTTGACGAGTACATTACGTATTTCGGAGTTAGTCATAAGAAGGGCTTTTTACTTCTGTAGTGCCGTCATATGAAAAAAGAACTGCAATCAGTCTCCCAAACCACTCTCAGCCCTGCATATGCCGATATGCCGTGCCTCAGGGGGCATAAGGGGTAACCGTGATATACTCTACCCCGTTCATATTCCAAATATCCCACTCAGTTGACTGCCTGGGATCGCCAAACGGATAAAGCGCCGCAATACGCCAACTGCAACCCAATTAGTTTTCATAGTGTATCAAAACAATGCGCAAATTAAGGATAAGTACGTACTAGTAGTCACCGGGCGCAATGTAGGATCCATTGGCCAGCTTCCCGAACCACCAAAAGGCAGAATCTTTCCCTGCACATGAGTCGCCCCGGCTAAGGGGCACCGGGAACGGAACGGTCACGTTCTGGTCGTTGTAGAGAGTCGGGTCGTAGCCCCAACCGCCGCTCCCTAGTCCGGCATAGTAGGCCACCGATCCGACGTAGCCCGGGGTCTGTCCCAGCACCGGCGGATATTCCCAATTCTTCTCGTCCCAGCCTTTCTCAAAGACCTGATAAATCCGAAAGGGTCAGTTTCTCAGTCTCTGTCGCATTTTGCGGAGTTCTGCTTTCCACTTACATCCCATCGAAGCTCCTTGGTGCCGTAATGGAGATCGAGATAAATCTTTGGGAAGTTCTGGGCTTCACATGTCAGGTTGAAGTCGTATCTATTCCCATGTTGCATCAGCATAACTCTTTTCCTTCTAGTCAGATATCGGAGCACAGGCAAAATGGGACTCCGTACGTGTGGAAATACTCGATGTTGTCCCGGTTAAAGCCTCCGTACTGGTACGAAACGTTGTCGGTGAACATGCTATTCTGCATATGCTTGTGTATATCTGCGCCGACTCCTACTCCCGTGTGTACAACATCAGCAACAGGTCTCAAAGTGGGGTCGGGTTGAAACAAACGAACCTAGATAAGGGACAGATAGTTCCTCTCCGTTACTCCCGGATATGAGAACCTTCCCGCTATACATCCCGAGTTTGGCTGGATCATACTCGGGGTATTTGAAGTTGAAGCTGGAGGAGACAGTAAGCAATGATAGCTATGACATCTTGAAAACAAAAATACCTATCGCCCAGGTTCATTCTGGAAGATCCCAAAGAAGTCGTGTAACTCATCACCTTCCACGCATCGATCATGCCAGCCCCCACCTGGCCAACCGGTGCCCAGTTTCCGCTTGGCTGAGGGTTTCCCTTGGGCTGTTCGACGGACCAAGGCAATGCGGCGCCGCTGGCGATGATGCGGTTAGAGAGCTACTTTGCGAAATCTTTGCCGTGGACACTGCGACCCCCAAACTGGCCAATGTACAGAGCTGCAACACCGGCAACATAGGGGCATGCCATAGAAGTACCGCTCATCACCGCGTAGCTACGGGTGAAAGTTGGTTTTCATTTCGTCCACAGTAAAGCTATGGGTGCCAATGAAGCAACTCACGCCGTGGTCCCGCCAATATATGTACTCAGGATATTGCGTCCAGGGGCTGTGGACTGACCATCCACTTTTCCCGGCGACGATCCCCGCCACATGAGTACCGTGGCCAAGTTCGTCGTCCAAAAAATCTGAGCCTGGCTCCTTGGATGTGTATGGCCAGTCTGCAAGAGCGTGAACATCATTGATTATATCTCAAATGAAACGACGTGGTGGAACGAACCTCTATCGCCAACGAAATCATATCCAGCAGTCACTTTGAAGCCAGGCCCGAAACCGCCCCCAAGCTTTCTTTTGTTAGTACGGAGCTGTCTGCCATTGGAAGTTAGAGAACGTACCGCTTCGTCATGGTAGTTGGTCCCAGTGTCAACAATTGCCACTCTCGCCCCTTTCCCGTAAAGACCGGCAGCATGGCACTTGGAGACGCCTATCCCAATGTCAACCGTCAATGGAAACGTTTGATACTTTTCTGCATTTGACTGACCTGTATATTCATGGACCGAGTAGTTCGCCGCGTCGTGGGCAAATGACCGAGTCGGCATGATTGGATCAAGTTGCATTCGGCCAATGGGCCAGATGCTGTGGACCTCATCGTGGGCCTGCAACGAATCCGCGCTGGCGTCGGTTTCGACACTGATGTCGGTGAATACATGGGAGTCGAAGGTCTTCAAGATCTTGGCGCCTGTGGACTCGACCCTTTTGGCCAGTGACTCAATGGAGGTGCTCTATGAACCGGTAAGTGTGTGTTGGCTCTTATCTTTGTAGTCTATCGTATAGTATAGTAGATATGAGGCTTACCTCCCCGGCTTCGATGATGACCTTCTTGGCAACAGTGACCTGGGTGGCATTCCTCGTTGCATCAGAGGCGGCAGCGCCGATGGCGACTAGTGTAAGAAACAGCACGTTTGAGAGCAGTAGAACCTGTTTATGGGTTCAGGGAGTTGATTAAGCTGCAGAAGCGTTTGTTTATGTGGTTGGTGAAGCCATGCTAAATACGCAAAACCACTCCAAAACGATGTTTGCGCTTGTCGAGGAATACAAGACAGCCATCACATATCTATTTTTGAAAGACCTTCCTCGTGCAGTAAGGTCCCAAAAGGTCATGCATATGCGGAATCTTGGGTGGCGATGGGGTTCGCGATGCTGTTGGTGTGGTAGCAATGCAGTCATCTTGATAAGAGAGATGACATACGAATGTTGGTGTCACGCCAGAGCTTACATCTGGGATCACGGGAGAATGGACCACTTTACTTCATGATGCCATGATATACAGTAGCAACCATGATACGACAGTCGTGTCGTGCAACTCTCGTGTGATTGGAAGAGTTTATTTTCCCTTTTCTCATGCTCAGCAAGCCTGGCAGGCATGGGAAGGGCAGGTTCATCTCTCCTGCCAACTTTTGGTGTCTTCTCAGCCCTCAATGATACCCCAACTCCCAAGAATCCGGTGCATCTAGACACGACAAGTTTTCTGACAGGGGGGATGGAACAGAACGTACGTGGGGGTTGCCGGGTCCTGCCGGAGTCTGGAGATTGACATTTGCTTGGCACCCCAACCGCACGAATCGGCAGGCGTTCCTGTCCTGCGGACGCGACCCGGACGCATTGTCCTTTTCGCCTATACCCTGCGATGCGGCTGGTCCCATCGTAAGGCAGGCGGGAAAAACAAACCATGCTACCAACCCACCTGGCTCATGAGACAGACATGCTATCCGATCCGCCTTCACTACCCGGGCCCGATTCACCAAATGCAAACCCCGGCCGGACATGCAAACTCCAGTGTGCGGGAAGCCGGGAAAACAAACCGAAGTACAAACTCCTCACCGGTTCCTGCACATGGGCGGCGTATGACTTGCATGTCGCTCAACAATCGGTTTGCGGATCGTGGTTCCGTAAGATTCGAAATCGCTCATCTTGGCTAACCTTGCAGCTGGGAAGGAATGTTACCTGGGTCCTGCGTGGATGTATGTAACCTTTGGGTGCCGGTGAAAGAAATCTATCCACTACACATGTAATTTATCAAGGACGTTGCGTGTACTACGCCTCATCTAATTTCACCATATGTGCCCCCCTCCGGCTGTCGTGGGGGTCATCAGATGCTGATGTAGCCTTGAACGCAGTGTATGAAGAAGACTGAACCGTTGGGCGAGGCGTCGGAATAGGACCCGGGTCGCCGCCACGGTTTCATGGTAGGCGCCGTGGGGGTTAGTTCTCCACCGCTCTAGCTCATTATGTTTGGAATGTCTTCAAGTTACCTAAGCACTCCAGAATACACTTGCTTGTGAGCTGAATCTTGCTCTGCGCCACTTGTGCCTAATGTCGGATTGCCGGTTAAGGTGCCGATTGAGAGGTAGCGTGTGCGCACCGTTGAGTTATTGATGTTTATGATCCACAAGGCCGTTGCCCCAGCCAGATTATCTTGCAGTTGGGGAAAGGGTTGATGAGAGGATGTGTGTTGGTGCTACGGTCTTTGGGCCAGCTCTTCGTTCGTCTGTTGAGCAGGTTTAGTATTATGATAGCACTGCACTGAGGCAAATCACGTGTGAAAACGGTACGTTCAGTATTGCACTGCCTAACTGTCTACAATTCGGCCGTGTGGTTAGTCAGTACGTAGTAATAAGCACATCTGAGATGAGCGACCATACGTCTCTGAAAAGAGTCCTCCGAACTACAGGGCCACCACTCGAATGTGCTTCCCATAATGCCAGGGGAAACGAAGAGGCTCTTCCCTCCGTATCTAGGGATGGTGAAACTCCATACCTACTGACTCAGCGGTAGTGTCCGAGATACGAACATGATGGTTCCAGAGACTAGAATGGTTTTGGCTGCTGAGTAGGTCACTTCACAGGCGTGGGCGCCGGCGCCGGCGCCGGCGATGAGCACTAGATGTCAGCTCAACTATCATGCAGACGCAAGCCGAGCCTTCATCATTTTGATGTATGATACGATGATGGCGGCCCAAGCGAGCCTCCAGTAAGTTGGATGGCATGATACCTTCATTCGATCATTCTTCTATGGTCACATATCTACTCTGCCTCGTTACAAGCAAGTTGCTCTCTTTCCAGAGCGAAGGAATGAGTTCCTTAGGTGGTTCTCTTCACCACGTATGCGCCACGCTCCATCGTGTTGATCAGGATATGCCCGCTCTTGAAGAACGGGTAGTGGCTCCAAGTACCGACAAAATCGATCATGCCGCCGCCCTCGGCCTGGTCGTCCTCAGGGTAGATGTCAAAGAATCCAGCCTCGGTGACGCTGCCGCCAGTCGGGTCCGAGGGAATCGACGTCAGGTCCAGAATACTCAGACCTTGGCCGTAGTTGCTCTGGTAGGCAAAACCATCGACGACGAACTCTTTATATGGTCACGATCAGCGCCCGGATCGCAGGACTAGAAGGGGGAAATATCAGACTTACGGTTGTGGTCGATGCCCTTGCGGCTGTGGCGGTAGAAGCCCGTCAGCTTCGGTGCCTCCAGCGACTTGATATCCCAGAAGTAGGTGATGGGCTTTCCAACTCCGCCGTCTGTCTTATCGTATTCATCGTACTCGTCGTCTAATACGAGGTATTCCTGCCATTCCTTGTCGAGAACCCAGCCTTGGTGGGTGAACGCCGATCCTTCATATCCCGTGCGGCTGATGATGTTGGTGGTGTTCTTGTCCGTCACATCGTAGCTGCAAAGGAAGTCACGATTAGCGCCCTGATTAAATCCGCATATACATACATGTATGGTCGGAGTCTTACATGGTCAGAGTGTCTTCATTGTATCCATAGCAAATGTCCTTCTCGTTGTACTTGGCGTCGGGTCCTCTATACACAAGGCATTGGGCATCGTGGACATAACCTGCGAGCGTTAGCATCATCCTCGTAGATGGACTGTCAGATCTCCCAAGAGAATACGGATAGCTTGGCAGATGGCCGCGTACCATCCCCTCCCGGGCATACTGGGAGAGAACATACTATCGCCTGGAGCGCATCCAGGTGAAACGGGGTTCGTGGGGTCCGAGAGGTCGATGAAGGTGAGACCTGAGCCACAAGCAGAGGTACGGGGCTGAGCGCCGACAGCGACAGCGTACTCCTTCTCCTCGTTGATCACGATATTCTACAAAAGCACAAGACAGGTTAGATCAACGTAATGAACGGATAGCATGGTCTCCCCTCTCTCCCCAGGGAAAAGAGGCACACGTACGTGAGTTCGGCCAACGGGAAGCCCGTTCCAGTAGCCCGTCAAGTCCTTCTCGTTGGTGAAGTTGACGGGGCTGTCGGGATCGATATCTACGAGCTTGGACATGTCAAAGACCTGGACACCGTGATCGACCGCCTCCGATCCGATCACGATGTAGTTCTTGTAGCCGCGGAGCTCGCGCCACAGCGAGGGCTTCGCAGTGGTGTACTGGGGCAGACGGCCGAGGTAAACGAGCTTGCCGGCCTTGGTGAGCTCGGCGAACGCGGCGCCGTCGGCCTGGGCCACGGCGACGAACTCACGGCCCTCGGGACTGGTCCAGCCCCAAGAGCTGGAGCCCTGACCCATGGCCGAGCCGAGGTCGGCGTGGCTCTTGAAGTCGTAGAAGTCGACCTTGAAGAAAAGAAGGGAAATACAGTCAGTCGGCGCTATTCTTCTTCGCAACAGGATGAGCGAGGACTCACATTGCTGCACGCGAAGGTGTTGTTCGTGTCGCCAGGGATGACCTCGGCATACCCGTCCACACAAGGTACCGGCCCCTCCTCGGTGTAGCTCTTGTACTGGGACACTTCGAAGACTCCCATCTGCTCGCGGGTAGCCCAATGCGCCTTCAGGACGAGGAATCAGGTCAGTTACTCTTTCTCACAAGAGGATATACCGCAGAGGTTGTCGTTGCTTACATGCTTCAGAGCCATGATACCCTCGTGGACTTCACCGCTATCGTAACGTTCGCTTCGGACAGGGTTCGGGATCTCCTTGCCCATGGCGGTGGACTGCCATGCTGCCACGACGGCAACCAAGAAACTTTGGGACTTCATGGTGAAATTGGGCAAAAGTCGGCCAAGGATGAGTAGACACAGGAATGACTGTACTGGGAGAACACACGACAGGATCTTCGCACGCACACTATCACACAGAGACAAGAGTCAGACTTGGCTGGCGCCCGTAAGGAACAGAGATCTATATATATGCAACTCTTTTACCCTCGCATATCCATTCGCGGCCGAAATTGGCGCCATAGCCCTTGTCCATTCTTGCGTCTTCAACGGCCCTCGTGAAGATACCGAACCCAGGGTTACATAGTCGATAGAGAGAAGCGGTATAAGCGAGCCGACGATCTCCCAGCGTTATCAGGTCGCAGCGGGCGAGATGCAGTGCAATCTACGTAGCGCCTTGGCCATGCGGCGTACAATCGCGGGCGACTTCCTCTTGTGGTAGGTGCCAAGCCCCACGAGTGCGACTTCTGTCGGCAAGCGGGAAGGTGACGGCAGTTCGCGTGCTTGGCGCACGAAAAGGCCTGCCACACCCATCCCGACATGGCTGCTGCTGCTGCCGTTTGCTGCGATGCCCGGGTGTAGTTTCCTCCCCCATGACCTCTAAAACCACTGCCGCCAACTGAGTCAAGCATTTCAGGTGTTATTGTAGAATTGTGCAAGATGACACCACGCTTGCCAAGTCAGCCGCCCCCGCATTGTCCCGCTACAGGCGGCTGCGACCTTCTTCATTCGAAGCAGTCGTCATTCTCCAACGCAACGCTGTATTGACATGTCACGCTCGATTTCGGAAAGGTACCATGCGGTCTCACATGAATCTACCCGGATGGCCAGATGGGCATGCCGAGATCTTCATCGACCTTCTTTAGCCGCCCGCCACCGTCAAAGCTCCGGGAAGTGGCTACCTACCTAGTTTATTAGGACAATGTGGCGTAGGGTTCTGTATTCCACACATGAATCAATGGCTGTTCGGTTTGGTGTGGTGTGTACTATAGATGTGCAGATAATCGGTATCGTAAATGACATTGAAATGGACGCTTATCTCGCACCCCTTTAAAAAGCTTCGCTATATGCATGGTAAGTCCCCCCGAATAATTAATTATACAGGTTTGCTTATCAATCCAGTTCACCAGAGACGTATCCAATCTGCTGCCTGCGGGCCGCCTGGCCCTGTCCTCCCAAGTTGGTCGCGAGGTTGTTCTGGCTGTCGACCAGCTTCTTCTGCTCACGTATGCGGTCGCGGAAGCGCCCATCGGCGCTTTTGTCAAACCGGTCCATCTCCTCGCGCTCCCGCAGCCGAATACTACTGAGCTGGTTGGCGTTGCCGACCCGCTCATTCCCCAGGTCGCGCTCCCATTCCAGCATCCGGCTCTGCCGCTGGTTCTCGAGCGCCAGTTCGGTGTTGCCGACGTCGCGCGCGCGGCGGACGTTAGCGTCGGTAAGAGCCTGCTGGTGCAAGACCTCTTCCGTCTGCCTGGCACGCTGCTGAGCCATGGCCTTGGCAAACAGCTGTTCTTCCACGTGAGCCCGCTCCTGTATGGCTGATAGCTCTTCGCTATGGGCACGCTGCTTGCGTACATCCTCTAATTCGGCTTGGGCTGCCCATATCTGAGCTTGTACCGCGGCGAGCTCTTTCTGTCGTGCAATCGAAGCTGCGTGGTCTTCGCTTTCCCTTGCTGCACGGTCCAATCGTGCTTTGCGCTCCTGTTCCGCCGAAAGGACAACCTCAGGCATGCCCACTGCACCTTCTGGCTGAGGACCGGAATTGGCATAATAAACATCGGTACCACGATTGGCCTTGATGAGAGCAAGTAACTGGGGAGTAACCTGTGTCTGTGGCATGACACGCGAGACATATTGTGTAGGCGAATATGTGAATGTGCCATCAGTGTACTGATTGAAAGGCTTGTTGATGTACTTCCACATGCCCGCCCGGAGTAAAACTTTGGCAGTTGTAAGAGGGTCAACTGATTCGAGAGCCAGTAGAAGTACGGATTTGCCATCGGACTGGACAGTGATATCGGAATCTTGTAGTAGAAAGTTGATTGCCCGCTCCATGGCCTTTTCCTTGATGGCCGTGATTGGGCCAACATCGGCAGCATGGAGGCACAGCTCGCCCAGAGCACTACGGCCACCATGCTGAGGACTGGGAAAATCAGGCTCGTGTCTGTATTCCACCAGTATCTGCATAGCTTGCACGTTGAGCTCGCGAGCGGCATTGTGCAATGAGCCATCGTTTCTCGAGGCACCTGCAGCGAGCAAGTTGGACATCATCGTGATGGCCAGATCTCCGCCAATTGCAGAGGCCGTGGACAACGGTGATCGCCCTGTCGCGTCCGTTATATCCACCTCCGCCCCTGCTAGCAGCAGCGCCTTCACGATATCCTGGCGCCGGGCGTCAATCGCCAGCATGAGTGGTGTGATGCGAGTGATGCGAGTTTCAAAATCGACCTTAGCACCCCGGTTAATCAACAGAGTGATGACGGTGCTGCTGATTTTCTTTTGCGGCTGCAAAATAGCCCATGCAAGGAGCGTGACCTGCTCATTCTCCTCAACTTCGGGCATGACCTGACAGCTGGTCATCTGATCATGATAGTAGCCAGCATCCAGCAATGCTTGAAGAACCGCGGTTGATCGAGGAAACCGCGAGAGCGCCCGAACCATGACTGGCTCCGAGTCGGGGTAGGTAAACATGACATCCACCCGGTTCTCGCCCTCACTGTGCCCTGTGAGAAGTTGAATGAGCTCACAGATCTCGTCCTCCGTGGTTTCGGTATCGAATATCCGGCGAAATGCCAGGGTGAGCGCTTCGGTATTTGGGTTCTGCTGGAGAAGTCTTCGCACCAGATCAGATTTCCCCTGCGATGCAGCAACCTGTAATGCTTCACCTTGATTAAAGTTGACATCCGCGTTGTGTGCCAGCAACAGCTCCAAGAAGCTCTGTGTCAGATTCCCTGGATCTTTCGCATACTTGCCGAGTATTGCAGCAAATGCAGAGGAAACGCCGTCGCCAACCGCTCCTTTCTTTAGGAGCAGACGGGCTATTTCCAGGCCCGTGTTCGAAAGCCAGGACTCGACATTTTCGAGGGCAAAGGCTTGCTTGAATACCTCGGACGCATCCTCGCTAGTGACTTTCGATTCCAACAGGTGAGCGAACATTGACGGCGGCAACGTACGCGTGCCGTCAATCAAGGTTTGGCACCCGTTGGCGGTAGGATTTGCCCGATTTGCGATTAGTAGCTGTATCAATCTTTCTTCGGGGTCTTCTTCGTTAACGACCCTGCCGAGAGCACCATGCAGAGTGCTCGGAACAGGTTTGCCGGCTTGGAATATCCATGTCATAACCG
This sequence comes from Apiospora saccharicola, assembly GCA_038363915.1. Taxonomy (NCBI): domain Eukaryota; kingdom Fungi; phylum Ascomycota; class Sordariomycetes; order Amphisphaeriales; family Apiosporaceae; genus Apiospora; species Apiospora saccharicola. Next base: position 3,505,182 of record JAQQWM010000006.1, read on the forward strand.
TATATCGTGTGTCTCTGCTAAGGTTCCAGCAGGAATCTATTGCGCGTACCAGTGTGGCCGAAGACGGCTTCTTTTGCTTCCCCCCAACCTCAACGATGCCCAAGAGCATCTCGAGATTAGTAAGAAAGGCACTCTCGATAGCCATTGCCACAGCCTCCCCGTTTTTGTAGTCGGGGCTCGCTCCGTATGCCAGGAGCAGCTTCAACAAGCCGGTTCCAGCGTCACCATACCTCTCCGCCGAGATGAGCTGAGCATCTACAACTTCGCCAGTGACGCCCTGCTGAAGGAGCAATTTGAAGATGTCAGCTCGCTTTTCCAAATCAGATATCTCTGTGGCCGCTTGAAATCCCTTCCGTAAGACGGGCTGAGCGACCTTAGCCTCGCCAGAGAGGAGCATGCCCAGTACACCCGTTGCCCCTGACCTGCAGGCTTCCACGATAGCCTGGCCATCCTTATGGTCGATGCTTCCTCCGTTCTGAACAATTATCGTACCAAGCTCTAAGTCGCCATCTGTAGCTGCCGCGAGTAGTGCATCAGAGACGACCTCCCCCGAAGCTCCCGCTTTCAGAAGGCTACCGCATGATATACTACGCTGTCTCCTGTTCTTCCCTCTGGTTGCTTGCGTAAAGCTTTGGTTCAGTACTTCTGACGAGAACTTCTTTTTCCCCAAGATCAACTCGACCACATCCTGACTCTCTCCTTTGATTGCTTCAATCAGAGCCGTGCCATCATTGGTGTCTGCATATGCTAGCAGAGCGTTGATGAGCGGTATGTCATCCGGGTAAGTATTTACAGCAAACACCAATGCGCGGTTAACCTCGACTGGTGGTATACCGCCTTCCAGGATCCTCTGAGCGAAGGTGAGGCGATCCATTGGGTCTTTGATGCGTAGCGCATGGGGCATAGCGAATGACAGGGTGTGGGGACTGGGGCAGGACCGAAAGAGGAGGTCCACCACTGGTGTATCTGCAGAAGCCACTGCGCGACATAGTGCTTCGCCGTTGAATGCATTGATGTCGGCGCCATTGGCTAGCAGAGTCCGCGCGACAGACATGGTGCGTTCTTCGAGTGGTATCTTGACAATAGCATGTACCTCCTCTACGAGGAGTTTGCTGATGACTTCTGGGGATTGAGATTTTCGGAGAAGTGCGCTCAACTTTTCAGCTTTGGACGCGCCGGACGGGAAGTTGGAGAGGTGTTGCATGGCCTGTTCTACGGTTTTCTCATTTGGCCGTCCCAAATCGAGAACAAGCTGCAAGACTTCAGGATCTGAGTCTTGCGTGGCATGAATTACACCCATGCCATTATTGGTGTTTATATCCACGTTACCCTGTTCCAGTAAAACTTTCAGCAGAGCCTTGTCGACAGGGTTAGCTTGTAACACTTTGTCAACCGCAGCAGAAACATGGGTGGCGTCTTGCCCGCCTCCGGTAGCTAGGAGCTGCGAGACCATGCGTAGCCTTTTGTCTAGGTTGTTGACCATCATGGCCAAAGGTAGTGCCTTGGCCGCTGTCGTAGGGGTAGGGTTGCTCCTCATTAGGCGAGTAAATAAGCTCATGTCTTTTTGTGAGATAGCCGCTGTAATAGCAGCCCCCTCGTTAAAGTTGACATCGGCGTTCGAACGTAGAAGGAGGGCGATTAAACGATCATCGCGATGAGGTGGCAGCTCATCCACTACATTCTGCAGAGCGGAATGTACGGAGGGACCTGAGACACCGGCGGCGAGAAAGGCTTCTGTCATCTGATATCTTTCCAAGCGAGGCAGGTTTCGCACACTGGGGAATACTTGAGCCATTGCCTCGTTTGCAGGAGGCCGGTTGGCTAATATGACTTTCATCATCGGCACATTGCTCTGTTTCACGGCAAGCTGCAATGCCAATGCCCCTTTGTGGTCTGATGACGCCACCTCGTGTCTCTCAAATACCATGCTCCGAGGACCTTTCTTCAGGCTACGGTCGCCGACAACCTTGCCCGGAAATTGGGACGTGACCAGTAGTTTTGCTGAATCGGCATCTCCAGCCTCAGCTGCGTCAACCAATGCCTCGTCTAGCGCCTCTCCGCTAGCACCCTTTCGAAGAAGCAGATCCAACAGCTTTTGTCTGTCTTCGAATCGCATTTTCTTGGGCATTGCTGCGACACATTCGGAGGCCAAAGCGGGATTAAGGGGCGCAGTCCCGTTCAGAAGGATATCGGCCAAGTCCAGCTTTCCTTTCGATATGGCCCGCTTCAGGGCGACTGCATTGTCGTATTCCACCGATGCATCGTATTGAACAAGCAGATGAACCATGTCTAGGTAATCGATCGCACTCGCATGGACCAAGGCTCGAGCGACAGAATCGCCTCCGGCACCAGCACACAGCAGCACCTCAGCCAACGTAGTCTTCTCGTTTGCGTTGATGTTCTGGTGATGCATCAATTGTTCAAAAACCTCGCTCAGCCCCGGCTCGCCGGGGGGCTTGTGGCCCAGTAATATCGCGAGTGTGATGTCCCTGCGCCCAAGACCGATCGCCGTCTTTAGTGCCGCTGCACCATCGTGGTTTCCATCGGCGCTTGATTGACTCAAAGCCATGACGGTGCTTAAACAGCCAGCTCTGGCGGCATCGACCATGCACTGCGAGACACACTCGTGAGCTGGCCGTCCGTCTGACACCAACACCATGGAAACAAGGTCAGCGTTCCCGCCCTGTGCGCATATCCGCCTGAAGGCGTCCTGGCATTCTTCTGTTGACGCTACGCTGGCGCCATAACTGACCAGGAGCATAGCGAGTGATGTATCCTGGTTCTGTAAGGAAATGGGCAATGCGGTGTCGAGACTCAGTGCATCCGCAAAGGGCAGCAGTACCTCGACCATCTCTCGTTGGCCGTTCTCTACTGCCCGCTGTAGGACTTGACTTCGCTCCGCTAGGTCCAGGCTCTTCCTCCGTGTCAACAGACTCGTTCGGCTCTTCTGTGCCAGATTGACATTGCCACCAACCAAGTTCAGCTTGGCGATCAGAGCCTGAGCAACGCCGGGGGCGCCCTTGTTGGTGACATGGGTGGTTAAGGCATTATATATTTCTTTATATTCCCAATGTTTCTTCTTGGTTGTGAAGGCCCGCGACAAGCCAACCTTCCCATGAGAGCCATGCGACTCTGACATGCGTTGTCGCTTCAAGAGCTCCTCGGCCAGTGCATCATCGCTCTCCGTCTGGTATGAAGGTGGCGTCTCCGGCCGCATTAAAGGATTTGGGGGTGAATAAGTCTCTATACCCCATTCCTGACCGAGCTTTTGGAGGCGGTTTTGGCCGATTTCCGCGGCCGATGGATGCTCCATATCGCCGTCGAGCCCCGGCATAGTCTAGAGAAAACTGCAGCCTGGTTGTTTGGAGAAAGCCTCTCAAACCGATGGTTTGTGCGACCGGTATGAGAAGTACGCAGAAAGTGGAAAAGAGATGAAGTTAATGGCAGGCAGTACGAGGTATGAAACGGCGTGTCAAAATTAGGCTCAAGGCCGGCAGACGTCTAAAGCATACATAACAGGTGATGCAAAGTCCGGGATACCTCGCATATCACAGGCAGCCTCGTGAGTTGTATGGAGCCCCGGCCGGAACCAAGTATTATGCAGTAGTCGCTTTTAGGGGCTGTCTGCGATTGGGTTTGCAAGTAGGTATATCCCAGGTCGACCTCAGGTAAGCGGGTGACAAGTGAGAAAAGGAGTGGTAGAGAGTCTGGCTGGCTAAACCAGAATATTAAAAATAAAAAAACGAAAGGTTGAATAGAGACAATCCCACGACTTCAATGAATCAGTCTGCAAAACGGCAATTGATCGTCGTACACGTGTGGCTGGGGAAGAAGAAAATAGCACACACTCGTTGGGATGAAAGGAGAACGCGAGACGACAGGCGCTCGTGTTGCTTCAGGCTCTACAAAATTAAGAGTCGCATTGACGAACTCTTCGAGACAACAGGGTTGAGCCACACCCAAAACGATCGCACTACCGACGCTGCGTTACTGTAGGTCGCTCCCAGTGGAGAATATTGAAAGGCAGTGGACAGAAATGGTGACCTGCTTGATTTCCTAGTCCTACTACTACCTAGCTTTCAATAATTGGCCAGTTCTGCCCTACCCAAATCAACCCGTCCCGCTCGTATCCATTTCCCGCGTCCTGAGTCGCGATGCCGCTGCGCCTCGAATATGTCATCATGCTTTGCGCAAACCTGCGCGCGCCCAGCGCCTGTCCCAGTCTACCTGCACACGCACACATGCGCATATCGAATTGGCAGGCCCCCCCGAGCAGAAGTATGTCGTTTATGAGAGAGGGCTGGCCAAGGGGAACGCAGGAACCAAATAACAACATGCATGCGCGTTGGCTTACGTGGCAGGATCGGCAATCCAATTCTGCCAGAATTGCCCTTTATTGCTTCCTCCTCAATATGCGCGCAGCCGTGAATTCCTGTCGTGCAACTTGATCGTTCACATCCCGGGGGTCTTGTATTAATTTGACCAGCCTAGGCCCAGGGATTGGCTCTTGACAGCTGACGTGATGGTGGGCTTATCAATGGGACCTTTTTGCGCACTGAAACGCTGAAACGACGACGCAGTAGCTCTGAGGACGGGGACAGCCGGCCTGCGGATACGATGCGCCGGGCGCTTGGACTGACCCGTTACCTAGGAGTTGGTGGTCGCAACGATGCTTGGCCCCCGATTTCTGGTACCCATCCCAATCACGACAGGCTTCAACCACATGCATCTATCGTGATATTGTCAGCAAAAAGCGCCAGCCAGGCTTACAGAGAATATGGTGGATTGGTCTTTATTTATTCTATTCTTTCAATGCTGTGTATGTATATCAGATAGCCCAGTTCTCAGTTCCACTGCACTTCCTAAAGCTTCCTTGACCATGTTATTCTTCTGCTCAGCTAGCGCAGTCTCCTCGTATTTAGGAAGACGGGGTCTTTACGGCATTCAGCAACTCAGCCGGGGGCTCCTGTCGGTATCCCTTGGGGTTGTTGGACACCCATCGCCACAGGTCCTCACAAGCCTTCTCCATAGTAAGCTCCGTCTTCCAGCCAAGCTCCTCGTTCGCCCTCGTAGGGTTGGCTGTCAGGTCCAGTACATCACCTTGCCTGCGCGGCACAACATCGTAGGGCAGATCTTTGCCGACCACGTTCTTGAATGCATTGATGATCTCGAACACGGTGCTGCCTCGCCCGGATCCCAAGTTCCATGCCTTAACGCCAGGCTTCTTCTCGCGAAGCTCGTTCAGGGCGACCAAGTGTCCGCGGGCAAGATCGACAACGTGGATGTAATCACGGATGGCAGTGCCATCGCGAGAGGGGTAATCTGTTGCCAACCACATTAGCCGCAAAGTCAACGTAGCATGCATGATTTTCAGTATTACTCACCATCACCAAAGACCAACAGCTTCGGGCGATCTCCCGTCGCAACCTTGCCCAGAAGGGGCAGGAGGTTGTAGGGCACGCCCTGGGGGTCCTCGCCCATGAGACCGCTTGGGTGGGCGCCGCAGGGGTTGAAGTAGCGCAGGTTGGCACCATTCCAGTGCTCGTAAGGCTTGCCAGCCTTCTGCAAGTTGTTACGCTGCGCATTGACGTGATCCTCGATGATGTTCTCGACAAAGGCCTTGGTGCGCCCGTACGTGTTGGTCGGGCCAATGGGGCATTGCTCGGGGATAGGGATCATGTTCGGGAATCGCGTCGCGTCACCGTAAACAGTCGCAGACGAGGAGAAGACGATGTTGGAAACATTGTGCTTCGTCATGGAGGAGAGAAGGGTCATGGTACCCCCTACGTTGACGCGGTAGTACTCCAGAGGAATCTCACTCGACTCGCCGACAGCCTAGGGCCATTGTTAGTTTGCTATAACCGCGCAAGGTACTGGGGTATTGTAGGTCCGAGAACCCAAGCAAAGGACTTACCTTGAGCGCGGCAAAGTGGATGACGCTGTCAATTTCCGGGTGCGCGGCGAAAACCTTGTCCAGGTCATCTTCGTTGGTAACGTCGCCCTTGTGGAAGATAGGTCGCTTGCCGCAGATGAGTTCAATGCGGTCTACAGCGACCTCGGACGAGTTGTACAGACTGTCGATGATGACAACATTGTAGCCGTGCTGCAAAAGAGCAAGCGTCGTGAATGAGCCAATGTAGCCGGTGCCACTACAAGCCACATGGTGGTTAGCAAAGTGTTCTGATTGCCTCTCCGCGGGTGTCGAGGCGCGCCTTGCGCAGAGCGATGGCGGGGCGGCCAGCTGCTCGAGCTTCCAATTCCCATATGTCCCAATTCTATGCAGACAAACGACCACATCTAAACAATGGAAGGATGCGGGGTTCGCGACAGCTGTCGCCTGCGGTCCAGGCCTGCGCGCTTAACGGGCAACGTCTCCAACTTACCCAGTAACGAGAACAGTTCCAACGGCCATCTTGTCGCAATAAGTATTCTGGATTCGTGTGTATGCGGGGCAGAGATGAGGATCGAGGGGAGAATGCGATGGGATAAGAGAGAAAGAATGTAGAGCAACAAGAGAAATAAAACAAATGTGTCGAGGGGGAGATGGCAGCACTCCAGGTGTACTAGGTAGGTTACCTTTAGATTAACTGCCTGATCAGTCTCATTTCATCTGGCGCAGCGCAGTAACGTCTATTCCAAATCTCGTTACGATCACCTTCTGCTTGCTTCAGACACACAAGGTTGGTGGGGGTTTCCGGATTGTCGATCCACCACCCACTACCCACACAAGCTGCATGGAATGGCTAAAATGGGGCCCTCGTCAATTCGCTAGAAGCTTGCTGTTTGTTCACTTCCCGTTAGCTACACCATGTACCTACTCCGTGTATGGTCCGGGCAAACAGTACATCTTCAGCTTCATCTAAAGCTCCCCGTGGCCCCTCCAGCAAAATCAAGGCATCTGGTTGGACGCGCAACCAGGGATGGCCAAGGATCTCCAGGGGTCCGACAATGATGCCACCTCCCGACTTGACTATCTTATTAAACGGCCCTCTGAACGGCTCAATGTCCAACATCTTACCGCCCGTGCTAGATGAGCCCAGTGGCGTCGCTCGACTTGGCGCATCAGCAGCGTTATTCTGGGAAGAAACTTGGCAGACCCTGGTAAAGGTTGAGAAAGGTATGTACCTAGGTAGGTAGGTAGGTTTGGAATCTACTAAGTGCATCTAGACCACATGCACCACCACCAGCTCCCACGGGTATATCTCCCTCGAAGCTGTCAAATTTTTTTATTCTATTTTTCTGCTACAGTCAATTGGGGTTCCAGCAAGTGCTTGGCACTGCAATTTAATTTAATCCCGATGAAGTTGTCGCGCTCGAGTCCTGGTATTTCTCCGCCATTCGCAACGTGCAAGAGGGTCACTTACCAAAAACCCATTCTCGATTTCAGGTCACGTGGATGCTGCCCAAAAACGTCCTTCTACGGGGTCTAGTTCTACTCTCCATTAGCCACGCCGAGACGCGCGCGCGCCCCAGAGCCCGCCGAACGCGACTAAAGGCAAGTCCACCCCGGCGCAGTTCGCATTCCTGGATTGGCAGATACCATCGAAGCACGACAAAGAGTAACGGGAAATGATGCGACAATCCATAATTCAGTCCACATTCCAGCCTTTTCTTTGACTTCTCCAGCCAATCCCCGAAACGGCATCCCAAACCATCGAACTGGTGCTGTGCGTTGGTCTGGTTGCTTATTTGCATGTCTTGAGCTTTCTCGAGTCGCCTTGGTGGAGGAAGTCAGGACCGTCTCCCGATCAGTCAGCCTTTGTGTGCACTTGAAGCTGCATTGTCTCTGCCGTGTCCGGCAGTCTTGACACCAATGAGCTTCGAACTTTTCTGAATGCACCTTCGTATTGTCTGTTTCCGGGGAGCTGGGACAATCATCAAGGTCATCTAGAGCTACCCTAGTCATCATTGTCAAAGCATTCATCTAGCCCGCCAGAACCATCAACAATAGTTCTCAACCACCAACTCGAGGGGGGATACCATCCAGTCCTTTCCTATTATCTTGCACATCTACGAAGCTGTATATGACTATAGGATTTGAACCATACCCGACGAATTGGTGAGATTTTGACACGGCTTTTCCCCCTCTCTCATGCTGCTGAACCCGGTTAGGCTGAATGCAGACACCGTAACCTTCATTTGTACAACAGCTTGGAGTTGCTTTTATCTTTTACATCCGCTGATCTGAGTGATAGGACTACGCTATCTTCATAGCGGCCATCGCGTGCACAAGATGCCTCCCAAAGCCAATAATAACAGGCCCCCTCGGCGTAACACACGCAGCAGCACCCATGCTGGAGACTTGACACCAGCGGGATTCAATGCCAGGCACGCTAGCGTTGTGAGGCGTGCCGCTGAGGAGGCTGAATCGCGGAACCGAGGTGAGAGGCTGATTGACACAATAATGAATGTCCGCCCGACAAACCCTGCCGGTTTGTCAGCCGCTCACGCCAGCGCAGTCTATGGCAAAAACACATACTCGGCGAATCCTGGCCGTTCTTCTGTCTCAAGAGTCTTCAATGCAGTTGACGAGGCGGACGAGGATGAGGCATTCGAAGCGCAAATCTTCGGGACGAAGAAGGAAAAGAAGACAGCCATGGGTCGCTCGAGCTCCAGCAGTCTTCGAAAAGCCATGTCTGATGCTGCTGCGGATATGACTACACACAACACAAAAGAAGATCTTGACCATACTGACTTAAGCCCTGTAGATATGGCTGACGCTGATTTTGGCCCGGATTCAGCTGACGCCGCGGAGCACGATGACTATGACGACGACGGGGAGAATTATGGCCGCCGTACAAATGGCCAAGAGCCCGTGAGAGGACCACTTGGTTTGGTTAGACCCCCTTTAGACCCTAGCAGGCCACCGCATCTTTCTGGCAACAGGAATAACTATACAGGTCAGACGACGGACCGAAACTTTTCTAGTACCACGTTCCTTGACCCAGGCAGTACTACTTACAACGGACTGCGGCCTCCTTCGGAGCCTCCCTCGTCTCTTAGAAGCAAATACGGAATCCCAACCGGGCGTGCTTCTTCCGAGCCATACTCTCCAGGTCGCCCTGACACATCGAGGAGTTTCGCCCAAGAGAGTAACATATATGGAGATGCGTCAGTCCACACGCCCGTTCCCATCTCGGGTACCAGAAAGCCAATCCAACCGTCACCTCTCGGGGTTTCAAGCGAGACGGCTGGTAATGCAGAGCCTCCAAGCAAGAGCTCGTTGACCAAGCTGCAAAAGCAGCCATCCTCACAAGCTAGCCAACTTAAGCCGCCGGCTCCTCAGCCAAAGCCAAATTCAGCATGGGACAATAAGAAACGACCCGAGGGTTTGACATCTCTCAACCCAGAGAAGACCCGTCAACCGATTGTCGGACCCCACACACCACATATTCCGCATCTTGGTGACAAACTATCACCTCCTCCTTCCATGGGCTTTACAGTTGAGGCCAAAGATGGCAATCACTCCTTCAAGGAGAATGAGGATCCATACGAAGAACCGGAGGACGTGGCCGAGCTTCGTAATCGAATGCGATACCAAAAGCACCCGCAAGTCCTTGGCCCTAATGGTGTGCCTGCGCTTATAACGGAGAATATAACGCCAGAGCAGCAGAAGGAGGTTTCTGAACTGCGGCGCCGCCTCCAGAACCCGAATTTGGTGTCTAGTTCCCTAGGCAAAGCTTCACGCCCGCCGGCGCCTTATCAAAATCCTTTGCCGACGGCACAGAAGCCCATATCGTCCAAAGCGTCCCAGCCTACTGTCAACCGCTACTCGGAAAACCCCACCCCAATTTCACAAGAAGTTCCGGTCTCTACGGGTGTTCAGAAGCCAGTCAAACCCGTACAGGAAGTCAGGAAGCCAGTGCCCGTACCGGAAGGCAAGAAGCCAGTGCCCGTACCGGAAGGCAAGAAGCCTGTGCCCGTACAGGAAGGCAAAAGGCCTGCTCGCACGCCTAGTAGGCCCACGGGTGGCAATCCTGTACGTGTGCCACATGGGGGCACTCCGAAGAACCAGACTCCAGGCACTCCCAGCCGTTCCTGGTGGCAATTACCCCAGTTCCTGTGGCCTATTCCAGGCGATATCATTAAGGACTTTTTAAAGCTGTTCTTGATGTTTGGTGGGACGGTTTTGGCGCTCATGCTCTGCATCCATCTCGCATCCAAAGCTATGTCGGCCACATCCGACCTTCACCTCCAAGATTACACGTCCCATGCCGGCATTTCTTGGAATGTGTGGCCTGGTATCAAAGACAGATTTACAGGGCTGATCCCAGCTGTACGGAATCCGCATGGAGACTTCGATGCTCGACACCTGGTCGAGCGTCTGGACAAGTTCGAGTCCAGATTGGACGAACTGGGAACCATAGTTGCAGAATTCCCATCCAATTCCTACCTGGAAGTCGACACGAAAGGCAAAACGCATGTGCCCGAAGACTTTTGGCACGCCGTTAAGGATCGTATCCAGGCCGAAACTGGCACAGGGGTGAATCTCCGAGATACTACGGAAGAATTGCCTGCGCACTTCTGGACCGGATTTAAGCGTATGTTGGACGGCCAAAAGGTCGAAACCCATGTGGAGAAGAAGCTCCTCAGTGGATGGGAGTCGTGGCTTCGGCAGAATAGTGAGACTGTGTCGAAGATCCTGGGTCCTGACATGGCCAAACAGTTGCCTGCAAAGACGGAAAAGGAACTCAAAGCCCACTTGGAGGAACTGGTCAAATCTGGCGGCGGCAACTTAGTCGTGTCGAAGGACCAGTTTGCAAAGCAAGTCCAAAAGGAACTCGATACACACAAGAAAGAATATCAGCAAGAGCTGCGCGAAATCCGTGAGCGCAACGAGAAGATTGAAGAGGCACTAGCCAATGTTCAGAACAACCCTCCTCAGGGCATGTCGCGCCAGGAAATCAAAGACCTAGTGAACACATGGGCCAAGAAGGCTGTCGCAGACGCTAAGTTCGAGGCGATGGCCCAGACTGGTATCAAGACGCGCCTCGATGATCATTTGGCCAACCAGGTGAACTTCTTCGCCATAGGCTCTGGTGCTGTTATTGATCCCACGTACACCTCGCCCATGTGGAGAATCCCGGCCAAGCCGCTCAAGAGCAAGGCATGGATGCAAAGAGACGGGTACAAACCACAACCGGCCCTTAATGCCCTCCAGCACTGGACCGACGAAGGCCAATGCTTCTGCACCGGGAACGACCGAAACACTATCAGCATTCTTCTCAGCCGCGACATCACTCCTCAGCACCTGCTCGTCGAGCACATCCTCCCCGGGGCCACGCTGGATCCTGAGGCTATGCCCCGCGAAATCGAGGTCTGGGCCTACTTTGAGGAGCTGAACTTGCGGACGTCAATCAATTCTTGGAGCACCACGCAGTTCCCCGATACGCCCGAGGAGAAGACGCTGAACTCGGGCTTTGTCAAGGTCGGACACTTCATCTACCGGCAGCAGAACACGGGCGACAAGCGAGGCATGCAGCTGTTCAAGCTCAGCTCCGAGCTCGCGGGCTTGGAGGCCGTTACGCACCACGTGGTCATCCGGGCCGTCAGCAACTATGGCGCGGACCACACGTGTTTCTACCGGCTGAGACTGTTTGGCGACGTGAGACAGGAGGATATGGACAATGAGAAGAATCGCGCTTAAGTCATTTTCAGAGGCCAAGCATTCAATTGCCTGTCTCTGGTGGCGTAATAAGTAATCAACAGCAACATTGAGTGGGGATTCGGTAGTCACTTCAGAGTTTGGGTACATGATCAGGAGCAGGAGTTATGTGTGTGGTCGATCGAGCCGGCTAATAAGGCGTCACAGCCCTATAGCGGGAGTTTTCTGAGCGGGCAATGAATGGATGGATATGGCAGATGACTACGTGGACTGGATGGACGTAAGGGAAGGGATGATACCATCATAGTTTCTGAGTGTAGTTTATTTCATCGTCAACTGGATTTTTCTTTCTTTATTTTCTTGGTCTTTTCCGAAATGGTCTTCCAATTCACCTTCCAGAAACTCGAGATTCCCAGAGATTTCTATACGAAACGCCTGACTACTTAAAAATATATGAGATGCGAATATTGGTTCTATGCTCTATTTCAATGGGTTTAACCCTACTTGCGGGCTTTTTGGAGTCGTGGATTTCCACTGCCCTATAGGGAGGGCAAATCCCAACTTGGTTTTGGCCGCAGGTTTTTGTCCCTACTCCCATACTGCTAGCAGCTCAGCTCATTCTTTCATACCTTTCAGGTACACGTTGGGTGTACCGAAAGGAGGGAATGACATGTCTCAGCCACACACATGCGCCAACTACCAGACTACCGGTCGCGTCCTAGCCTCTCCTCGTCGTCTTCCATGAGCTCGTAGGCCGGCCGGAACCCAGTATTTGTCTTTTCTTGTTCCGTGTCATCGTCCTTTCGCCGCAACGCCGGATTCGGGTGCGTATCGTCGGTTCCGCCGAGCGATGTGTAGCCCATATCGTATAGCGGACAGTAAGGGATGTCAAGGGCCTTGATGAACTATTGCATTGCGGCAGACAAGTTGGTTAGCGGACTGGAGGTTGGTCGGAGAGAGAGAGAGAGAGACTCTTGAGGAAACTAAGAGAAAGGGCAGGAGCGAAAGAAGCGAAGGAAGGAAGGAAGACACTTACGCCCCAGACTTCGCGGTAGTGCCAGTCAATGACGGGGTGCACGCGCATGAAGCGCGGCCAGTCCTGGTCCGTCTCGTCGAAGAAGCCGAGGGCGGCGCCGTGGGGGTCGGTCCGGCGCGTGCCGACGAAGACGGCCTTGACGCGGGGGCGCTCGACGAGGTACTCGGCAAGGGCGGCCTTCATGGGCTTGTCCGAGGTGGCGAGGTCAAGGTGATACGTCGCCGTGGTCTCGGCGACGAATGCGTCCACCTCGGCGAACGGGCGCGGGGGCCGGATGTAGAGCGCCTGCAGGGCGTGGGGGAACCTCGAGGCCAGCGAGTTGGAGGACTGCGCCGTCCTTGTGTTGTTGTGGTTTTGTTGTGAGGAGGAGGAGTTGGAAGTCGGATGGTGTTGGAAGGGGAAGTGCGTCGGTAAAGAGGCGAGGATCAGGACCAGCAGGACCAGGCAGTCTTTGCCACCGTTGTAGGCTATGAGGAGCTGGTCAGGTCTGCGTGGCCACAGTATTAGCACATTGCCAGTTCTCTCATCGCTCTGGCGGCTATCGTCGCTGTTGTTCTAGCGGGCAATTGCGCGTCAGACTGCTTACGTACCGATACCGCTTGAGCGCATCCTCGATGACGGATTGCGCGATGCGCACTTGGGCCTGGACGCCCTTGAGCACCTTGTCGTCGATTGGTGTGTCGAGGAACTTGTCGAGCTTGCTCCGCAGCTGCAGGCAGAGCTGCCTCATGTCCGCCACGTCTCCCATGGGCGAGGTTTCGTTGTGATTGCCGGCGTCGCCGTGCTCTTTGGAGTGTCGAGATTATTGCCCCACGTCAGCGTTGGTGGCAGACTTCTGGCTCGCGGTATTCGTGGTGGGCTCGGAATTGGGTTTTATAAAATACAGTTTCCCATAGTTTCTAGAAACTTGGGTAGAGGGGAAAGTATATACTTATATATATCTGACAAAGACCTCAACGCTGACAAGTTAGTATCTTATATGTAAGCGCAGAAATAGGGACGGGGACGAAAACGGGACAGATCATAACCGAGTGTCCAGGCTGACCGGGGGTTGCATTCAGTTGTGTCGGTCGACATGAGTAACACGAGGGGTCCCCAAGGGATTGGGAGATAGGTGGTCCTCGGCACACTGACATTCTGCGGGGCCCGAGAGGGTAACGGCCGAACCCGCCACTTAGGCAGTAACCTAGGTTCCAGTTTAGACTTCAGTCAGTTTCCCTTCACTCTCATTCGGCCGAGTCTGGACAGGATGCAGATGCCAATTGACGACGATAGTCGTAGAAGTTGGCTACCGATCGAAAGCCGTATGTGAAGGTTCGAGAAGGAGTTGGATCAGACAGCGCTGGCGCCATCGGAACCTCAGCGACACAAAGTCCGACTTGTTACTCCGCCAAGTTGGTATTCTAAGCTGACTGAATTAAAATGCACGCCACCTAGTAAGAAGTTCTCAACACTATCCGGCCATGATTTTCAACTTCAAATCTCTCAGATCTACTTAGAGCTCAAACTTATTACGTTATTATTCATATTGAGATTGGAATTCTAGCAATACTATAGTCGTTTATTACCGGTCGAGAACAGTTGATAAGTGCATAAACGGGGTATATAGGGTTCGAGATGTTCGCGCATTTGATCCTGGAGAGCGTGAGATCCATGGTTATAAAGTGATGTAATACCAAGCTGTCTTTCCTAACACCACCACCGTCTAACACCACCACCGTCCCCCTTCCATATTTCCCCATTCTTCCAACTAGTACCTATACCCACCCACCCTGTTCCTAAACATGCCTTCTGGATCCACGCTCCGCTGCAGCTCCCGGAACTCGTCATACCCGCGATAGCTGTGCAGGACATCCTGGTCCGACATGGCATCGTTCATGAACAACGGCATGTAGGCAGCAGGAGGAGCAGCAGCTTCGTCTTCTCCCACGCCCGCGACCGCCTCCTCGTCTCCTCCAACCGGGCCTACGAGGCCGGCCTGCCTGTTCCAAGCCGGCAACCGCCCCGCAAGCCACGCAGTCATCTCGGCGGCCAGCGCCCACACCGCCTCATCGTCGCGCACCCGGCGCCACATGCACTGCAGATTGAGCACGATGCGGTCCGGGTCCGACGCGCGCAGACCCATGGAGTTGCCGCCCGCGCGCTCGCTCTGGCGCCCCACGGCCGCCGGCAGCGGCTGGAACTCGACGCTGCACTGGCTAGGAAACTGCCGCAGCTGGTTGAGGTAACCGCCCAGCATGATGCTGTGCCACTGCGTCGCGATCTCGTCGTAGACGCGCGGGTTGCTGGGGATCGCAGGGAGCGTAAAGGTCTGGGTGGCGAGTGCCGTCATGTCTTGGTCAGCTGGGGGATCGGGGTCTTCTGTGTGGTGGTGAAAGAAAAGGGGGAGGGAGTGGGTGTGCTTACACGGAACAGGACGCGCCCTCGGATCCAATCTGCAAGAAAACCATTCGTCCAAAGCTGTTACGTGTTCATGTCAGTTCATACGCCCGGAGAGGGGACTCATGAGAAACTGGCAAGTCTTTACCAGTGAAGAATATTTCTTGGCGGACGTAAAGTCGACCGTAGCAGGGATTTTGAGCATCTCTGCAAATGGCCCAGTCGATGGCGGGTCCTCGCCGTCGTAGAAAAAGAACACCGAATAGACGCCCCATTTCTTAAACATGAAGAAATCGGCAAAAATTATGGCGGCCTTGGGGTCCTCGGCGCCAGTGGTGATGAAGTCGTGCAACGCCGCTTGCAGCTGTTCCCATCGACTTCGGTGGTAAACCCTCACCCCGCCCCAGATTTTGCCCATGGGACGGGTCTTGACCGTGAACTGCGTGACGATTCCTAGCAGGAGTCAGGCAACTGTGGTCAGCGAATATACAGTAACCCTACATATATAACTGTGCCTATGGGTGAACGGGCAGTGGGCTGCACTTACCGAACTGGTTACCCCCACCTCTCATGGCCACTGACAAGTCCAGGTGCGTTTCTTGTGTGATGTTGACGATGGTCCCATTCGCCATCACCGTTTCCCACGCGACAATACTCTGAGTGGGAAGAGTCAGCTCAGATTCTTCTCTTCCAAAAATAGGGAAAGTAATATATGCCAACTCACATCTGCGGCCAGGCCATGCTGTGCGCTCAGGAACGACAGTCCTCCCTGGAGTAGGAATCCCCCAACCCCTACTATCCCGAGCCGTCCCCCAACAATGGTGACGCCGTGAGGCTCCAAGGCCGCTATCACATCATTCCACTTACCCCCTATTGTATTTTCTTCAGATTAGTAAAGGGGTCCAGGCTATTTAAGCTACAAAACTCAGTCGGGGGAGATAAGAAAGGCTATGGATACATCGTATAAGACTCACCAGGTTTCACGTACGCGACTCCCTTCTCCGCATCGTACCGCGCGCCCTTCATGTGGCGCAGCGCGATGAGCACACCACCATCGACGCTGGCGTGGCCCGGGTTGGGGTCGTGCCCCCCGCTTTTGACGGCGAAGCGGACCGACGTGTGGTTATGGTGATTCAGCACCCGGATCACGGCGGCAACCTGCGCCGCCGTGGTGGGCTGCACCACGCACGTCGGCCGCAGTTCCGCCAGCGACTTGCTCCAGTAGTGGCTCAACTCCGCCCAGTAGGCCGCGTCCCCGGGGAAATGCGTCGTCTTTTGGGAGGACGGGTAGGCAGCTTGAATATCTCTGCATGCTCTCTCCGCCTCGGGCGAGTAGGAGGAAGAAGACTGTGAGACATGTAGTGGTAACTCAAGGCTTGGGAATAGTAGTCTTGCCAAAAGAAGAGCCGCGCAGAGGCTAAAGAAAACCAACGTTTTCTGGAGGCGCGACCGGGGAAAGCGCCTGGCTGTAGTGTGCCGCTCATTGGCGTGCTTTGTACGCCGTCGGTTATCAAGGTGACCATCGTCCTTATTGTCGTAGTTATTAGTCTCGATGCGGTCCATGATGTGTATGCTTACCATCCCACGCACACAAGCCCCAGAAGATCTGTATGTTCTGGTTCTGTCACGAAATATGCTGTCTGTCATGTACGGGCGTATGGCGGGAGTTAGCATTCGATAGTAGCCGTGACTACTTATGGGGGATAGGTCAACATTAAAGTTACACCCCGGTAGATATGCTGTATGTATTTCATATCGGGCTTTGCCCATGTGTATGCTTCGGTAGTTATACTACTGTGGTATTAGTTAATCAAATTTGATCGGATGGAAACCAACCATGCGAAGCCACGATGTTGGCGACCATGAATTCGCAACCGGAAGATTGAACCACTGCTGGTGCCGTAACGGCAAAGGCAAAAGACTCGACTCGGGACTCGGGTAGACTTCTATAACCCTTCTAAATTTCGCCTGGTCGTATCCGCGTGAACCAGAGTTTATATGTTTCGAATGCGAGGGCATGTAGGGATAATGGCACGTATGCCAAAATCCTCAGGGGTGCCATCCGAACCAGAGAAACCTTCTGACCGGGCCGTAGCAAAGCATCCCCTGTCACCTGTGAGTACGAAAGCTTGAGGAAGGGTGGCTCAAACTATGGCCCACAGCTTCCACGTACTCGTGATCACATATTCCATATCATTATAAGAAAAATAGTTGAAGAGCGTGGTTACAGCCATGACTCGAAACTGGCATATGTTTCATGTGCCTAACAGCCGCATTAGGCGACTCGTATTCGGATAAGCCATGTTTTCGTAGACTAGAAATTTCGCCATCAGTCCCGCCTCTTCTTCTTGTTTTTAAACATAATAATCAAAGTTCAACTCAAGTACAGGGTTAACGAGATATGCTTAGATCTGGTCATTCTCTCAAGGTCGAATAACGAGGGCAGGGCTAGCAAGTCGGGTAACGCATGTAAAGGGAAAAGCCAGTAGTTTAATGTTTTGTTTTTACCATTATTGTCTACATAATGGTTTTGCTCATCAAAAGGTCATCAATCCGGGTCTGTCTATCCTTTATACCAGTCCAACGCGCCAGGCAACGAATTTCATAAGCACCGCTTACTCCTTGGCCTCCGTCTCCGCTTGAGGCGCCTCGGCATCAGTCATCACCTCGTCCTTAGCGGGTTCAGCCTCCCTCTTCTCCGCCTCGGCAGCCTTCTTGGCGGCAGCTTCAGCATCGAGCTTGGCCTGCAGAGCTTGTCGCTCAGTCTCGACCTTGTCAAAGTGTCGCTGAGCGATGGGTCCAGCCATAGCCCGGATCTCGTCCATCTTGGCGACGTAGACGGCCTTGGTAGCGTCCTCGCCATCCTCGTACAGCCAGTCCTAAATCACCATTAGTACACAACTTCTAGATGCAGCACAATGAATCAACTTACCTCGGTCTCTGTGAGCTTCGCTCGGATCTTGTCCTTCTCGTCATCGTTGGCGAGCTCGGCGTACTGCTCGTCGAGCTTGTTTCGCATCTCGTAGATATAAGCCTCCAGCTCGTTCTTCTTCTCCTCTGTATCCGCAACGAGCTTGTCCTCCATTGCCATGGAGTTCTCCTTCTCGGCAGCGGCGGCCAGCGCAGGCTGGTCAAGAGACGTCACACCAGCCACAATGGGCAGGTCGCCCTTCCGCACCTGCTTCTTGACCTTCCGCGTCTTGGCCTTGGGGTCCTTCTTCTCGCCATCTGTCTCCATGGCCTCGGGGTCCTTCTTATCACCCTCGTCGTCCTTGACCTCTTCCTCAACCTCTTGGTCTTCCACGTAGTAGCCACTCTCCACGTTCAGGATACCGTGAATGTTGACGCGAGCCTTCAGCTTGCAGATCATGAACTCGGTCTTGGGGTCGGCCTTGACGCCCTTGACAGAGAAACGGCCGATAAAAGGCTGGACCTTACCAGGCAGAATTTCGGGCTTAGCGTACCTTGCCTCCAAGTCGAATGCTTGCTTGCGGTAGAAGGTGAGAATCTTGGTGGAGGGAAGGACATTGCCCTTCTGGAACACGGTAAGACTTGTGTCCTCATCCGGGATGTCTTGGTCCTTCTCCCAGGAGAACTCGATAGGGTAGGAGCAGATATCCTGGACAGCGAAGTCGCGGACCTTGAAGACGGGAGACAGGATGGCACAGCTGAAAGCGCAACCCCTGGCAATAGCCTCGTCCTGGTTCAGGGTGAAAGACAGCTGCTTTCCGAAGTATTCCTGAATGCGATCCTTGAGCGAGGGAACACGCGTGCAGCCACCAACCAGCTCGATGACGTCAATGTCCTCCTTGGTCAGCTTGGCCTCGGCCAGGGCCTGCTCGATAGGACCAGTAACCTTGAGGAGCATGGGCTCAATGAGAGCCTCGAATTCCTGTCGTGTGATCATGCCAGTAACATCCACATCGTTCATCAGAGATTCGATGTTCATGGGAGCCTGCTGGTTGGCAGAAAGGATCTTCTTGAGTTTCTCGCAAGAAGTCTCAACTCGCACCATAGCCTTGGGGTTTGTGGTGATGTCGATCTTGTACTTGGCCTTGAACTCCTTCTGAAAGTGGTTGACGAGGGCCAGGTTGAAGTCACGGCCACCAAAGTGACGGTCGCAGGCGGTCGACTTGACGGCGAGCTCACCCTTCTTGAAATCTATAATGGAGCATGTGTAGTCACTGTGGCCGATGTCGATGATGGCGACACGGCGGGGCTTCTCCTCGGGGGCAGGCAGGTCGAGCTTGGTGATACCCCAGCCAAGAGCGGCAGCGGTAGTGTCGTTCATGAGGCGGAGCAGCTTCAGGCCGGCGATCTCCGCGGCGTCCATCAAGCTTCTCCTTTGGACGTCGGTGAACCAAGCGGGTACGCTCATGACGATGTCAGACACAGGCAGCTTAAGCTCGGCCTGGGCAGTCTGCTTGACCTTGCTCAGGAACATGGCAACGAGCTCAGTAGCGCTGAACTTCTCCTTCTTGCCCAAGTAGGAGACCTCAGCGCCAACCTGGGCACCACACTCGACCAGTGCGGCCGAGACATATTGCTGCTCGATCTGAACATCGGGGTCCTTCAGGCTTCGGCCGGCTAACCGCTTCAAACAGCTGACGGTGTTCTTGAGATTGGAGATCTCCTGGGTCTTGGCAGTCTCGCCCAGGTAACGAGCCTTGGGGCCAAATCCTACGAGAGAACTAGAGCAGAAGACAGTACATGTTAGGAATATCTTTCGTAGAAATCGAGCCGTATTAGATGGCAGAAGAGGGGTAAAAGGACTTACGGGGTGGCTCTGTTGGACACTTCATTGGTAATCTGTAAACTCAGTTAGTACGTAGTCGCAAATACCGTCATGTTGAAAGGGCAAGACGTTGTGGGCGCAAGTGTTGCAGGGTGGAAAGGCAGGCAGAGGTAAGCTTCTACTTACGACATCAACACCTCGATTCCTCGCAACAGCGATGACGGTGTTGAGGGTACCGAAGTCGACACCAACGACGCTCATCTTTGCTCAAATATGACGATCGAATGCACAAGCGAAAGAGTAGAGGAAAGTCGTTTCAGAGAACGGATCGTGTGTTTCGTTGTTAGGAGTCGGCGCAGTAGCAGAAAATGAATGAACTACAACTTGGATGTTGGTGATTCAAGATAGACCGGGTCGTAAAAAAAAGTTGGCGCTCGTCTGGATGCTGCCCGAGTTTGTTGCGCAAAGTGCCTGTGTTTATTACTGTGATTGATTGGATTGCGTTTTTGGTGGGGGAGGGGGGAGACGATCAGAGTCTTCTGGTGCACTTCTTCCTGCTTTCCAGGCTTGCGACAGGCGGCGCGGGTCGAGTAAGTAATAGGGAAGGACACAGTCTTCCCCTCCTCTAGCAGCACCCCTCCGCCCCAGGGGAGTGCACTGTCTATTTTGAGCCTTCCTGCACAATCCAGAACTTTCCAACATGGCAACGCCGCAACGGATCGCAACCATCCTCGCTAGCCAACCACAGCCTAGTACCACGTCGACCTTACAGGTAATTTCTATGGCCCTGCCCGCTCTTCAGCCCATTGTCTCGGTTGGCCCAACCAGAAAACCACCAGGCATCAAGGGTTTGACGAGCACGGAGACGATACCCCCAACTCCCGTCGAGTTTTTCTTGGTTCCATATTTAGCCCACTGCCATTATATCATAGTCTGATTTGCATGACTACCTATGTACCCTCAACCCCTTAAGTAGGCGAGCGACCCGGGCAGCTCTGCTCGCTCTACGGTCCAGGGCACTTGGCATATCGTAAATCTGCCCCGCCTAGCCCAGTTCTGGCGGTTGTGTTGTCATCAGAACTACCAAAACCAGAAACCGCGCCAGCCTTACAACCTTACCGCCCGCACCGAATTGGAAATGCCCAAACGCAAAGTCAGCGATGTGTAAAGAATATTGGATTTTACGTGATACTGGTTCGATGCTAGATGAGTTGTTGCCTTGGCCTTGACTGTTACGCTTGGCACCTCTTCCCTTTGTCTGTTTCCGGCCTCGACTTAGGTAAAACCCTACTCGGGTGCTGGGTGCTGCTAGGTGCTCATCTTGTATTTATCTTCAACGTCGGCTGCAGCTACCCTGGGGGGTCGAGTCAGTGTTATCGAGAACCCCACTAAGAAAACCCGCCTTGACCGCCCTGTCCGTCTGCCCCGCGAGGTGCGATGTCATATTCCCACTCAATCACTGATATCATCATAGAGAGATTCTAACTTTATTGATAGCCAGGTCATGGTCCCCCATTAACAGCTACATGTATCTATATCTGTGCACGTTATCTCCCAAATCGATGTTAAAATAAAGTCATTCGCATTAGAGGTCGGACTAGATCTACAGAGGAGGCTTGTGAATGCAGTGGCCTGTGGTCAATATCCGGCTGTATATTCTCCACCCTACCTAGTCTGCGACCTGTTTTTTATCTGCCCAAGATGGTTCGACCCCGCGGCATACACTCTCGTAATCTCGAAACTTTTGGTCATCCAAAGCCAGTTCAGGTGTGGTCCAGAACATTGCCCAGTTCATATCCCTTATTTTCAGTGATCCTGCCGATCGCTCATGATACCACTTGTTCACGGGGTTGTCTTTTCTGCTCCTCCAGCAGACCCCGTACGGGAAACAGTCCCGTACCATTGCGTTGAAGACGATATCTGCCACCCCTCCAGCGCCTTGGCTCTTCCTCAAGACGGCGAATTTGTCCAGGTAGGGGACCAGTCTAGACGGATCAACATTACCAGAGGCATCTACATCGCGCGGTTTCTCCCATGTCAGAATGGCGCCTCCCTCATACTCGCCAGCGATGATGATACCAGCTAGGTTATCCTCGACTCGCCTCAAGTAATGCTCAACATCCAGTTCCCGCCCAAAAGAGTCATTGATCAGATGCACAAGCCGAGGGAGATCTACAGAGGAATCGGTGAGTCTCAACCGTGGCTCTCCTGGCCGAGGCGGTTGCCACATCGAAACTTTTGGATCCGGGAGGATCGTGACATGCATCCCGCGCTTGGCTAGCGTTGTGCTTGACCCCAACTGAGCTGCACCATTAGAAGACACGACGGGAGTGAACCTCCCAGACGGTAGAGACGATGACTGAGCAGGCTTATCCGTGAGAAGATTGTGTATGAGCGGATTGAGTTTCCTACGAGTTCCCACGTACGGCCAACCAGAGTCAGCTTCATCCTGGGGACGCTCATTAGCAGCATCTTGAGGCGTCGTTATGATAGCAGACGACGTAGGGGGTAAAAGTGACAGCGCCTTTCGGGCTAGCTGTGCATTTCGTAGATGGTGCTGGTTTTCCTGCACTGTTGCAGGGCTGTTCGCGTCTGCACTCGAGATTGACTCTGTGAGGGAGCGAGTAACTTCTTCGTACTCCTGCTCCAGGTTCAGAAACATATAACGGCCTGTAGCGCGGTTGTTTGCGGGCACTCCTCCAACAGGGTCGAGGATTATCAACCTGTACACCTCGGTAGCCTTCAATCGCTGCAAGATATGTTTATCCTCCGTCGGCTGTCCCAAGAATTGGAGCCCTGATAGTTGTCTCGTTAAGGCCAGGACTGCGTCGTTGGCGTCGACACATTTATAAGCAATGCTTTGCTCCGTCTCCCCAACCGATGGTATGACAGGGATAACGTCGTCTTGCAACGATTGCAAGAGACTACTGGAGTCTGTGACGAAAAGATCCTCGGACACGTATGGTGATGTTCCTTTACCAACGGTATCCCCTATAGTCAGTGGGGTGCCGAGGACTACGGCTCCCTCCTCGTCAAACAAGTCGATCGCTTCCGCAATGCGGTTGGCTTGCGCATCAATGGCATGGCGGCGTTCGGCATCTGTTCCAATCACACCATCGCAGTCCACAACCACAATGCTGATCAAGCCAAGCGTCTTTAACGCGCTGAGGGACTTGGCTACACCGAGGATCGTGCTATCGTCTGCTTCTTGGGGAGCCCGGAACTTGACTATGGCCACGAAGAGCGGCGGCTGTGTTGCGGTTTCGACGGGCGGCTGTGTCCTTTGGAGTGACCCATCTTGGTCCTCCTTCTGTACGCCATGAGACGGGTTCCTGATTGCCGATTTTGCTATTTGTTGCTTGAAGCCAATCCTCTTTCTCTCCAGTAGGGGAGCGAATTTATTGATATAGGCGCGTGCATCGCGCTTGGTGACTGATGTTTCCAAGACAGAAACCAGGAAATCCTGGAATGATCATTAGCCAAACTCAACGACAGCTGAATGCCAACGAGGTTACCCTGTCTATGTTATTTTGTTGCCTTTGTGCCTCTGGTATTGAGGCAAACCGAGACTTTCTGGATGCTACCGAATTTGCAAGGCGTCCACCAGTCCGTGATGCCCCAGATTGGTGCGGTGACTGTAGTGAGGAGCCATCGGCTATTTTGGTTGAAATCCCTCTGTGGCACCCGTGGAAATTTGCGGTCTATTGTTATAGATCAGCCATTGTGTGCCGTCGGAACGTGAATGAGTAATGGAGAGAGGCACGCTCACATGGAAGCTAGAACTAGCCTTCAAGGCAGTCGTCCGCAAACTCATGTCGATAGTGGCATTTTTCGAAACACTCAGACAACGATTGGTTTAGGTATTGTGGATTATAGGTGTCAAGTCGTAGTTTAATGACTCGATGCACCGTTCTCAGCACTTCACCGGCCGGGAGCTGCAAGTAAGATGCTGGTGGTACCGAATTATATCATTTAATGGAATGCGCAGTGACTCAGGATTCGCTGGATCTGATAAGATATAGATAGGGAAGGGGAACTGAACTTTGACCCTCAAATGCTAAAGTCGGCCCATCAGGCCGGCATCGGCCAATTGCAGATGTTTTCTACAACTGTGGAGACAATGACATCAGCTTAAGACTCTTATCTGCTCGTTAATAATGCCACTTACATGTCCAGGTAGATTTACCTATACATTTACTATCTTGACTTGGTGATGAGAGCTACTGACAGACTGTTTCAAGTCGCCATACCTTTGAAGATAGTGTCCCTGATGGTGTGTCAACGCAGAACCATGTCCTTGGCGCACGGAAAGTAAGCCGTAGGGAAGAGCCAGTCACAAAAGAGCCCCAGAAATTATCCCGCCCCCGGGTGGATGGTGATTGGACAAGCAGTAAGACCCCTTCCTCCCCTTCTCCATAGGGATCTGAAAATGGAGTGCTCGGACTAATAGCTGCTCAGGTCACTCACTGGATGGACAATATTGTGTTGTTGGGCATGATTGCAACTGCCCCAACCTGGACCTTTGAAATCCACCTTCGGCTGTCTTTCGGGCATCTCTAATCATACTGTTTGACACTACAAGCGGATACTACATTATTGGGTCAAGCTCCTTGTTAACAGAAGACATTTCCTTGGTCGCTTTTACTTTCCACGAGGCTGCCCTCTATCCATATAATACGTCTTGATCATGTTGCTTGACGTATATTGTTCTCTTTGTTCTCTTTGTTCCCTTAGATGCAGTCGTATCGGTAATTAATGGAACACCGGTTCCACTGGCGCGCCTTACAACCATATCATCACCAATGCTGGCCTAGGGGGATATGGCCTTGACCATTCGCCTGGTATCGAATCCAAGAGGCCAGTTGCTCACGATACTAAACCAAGTTAAATAGATACGTTCTGTTGGAGTAAGCATTTCCGGTTCCGCTCATTGAGGCAGGTGATCTGTTGATGGTCATGAAAGTTATTGAAATGCCGACAGTAATTTATCGTATTAGAAAGGGATCACCACGACGCATGGTGAAGTTACGTGAGGTGGTCTTCACGTGTACGGCTGAAACTTCATACTGATCCCGGCTACCGATTCGACTCCTTTAGCCAAGGGCGGGCGGTCGGCGAGAGTACGGTTCTAAGTGGCTCTTGCTAGACACGATGGCCCAAGGCCAGATACGGCGCTCAAAAGGCTCTCTACGACCCTGGATGAGATGGAATTTGAACGTACGAGCCACATGCTCCGACGACGGCTTTGGGTCTGAGCGTCAATGATCTACCTGCTTTGGGAAATTTGTCATTGACATCAAGGACTCGATCCGGCATATATTGCATGTTTAACAAGGCTTGTCACATCGTGACCAAGGTGGTGCGATTTGAGTTGGTAACCCACGATATCTCTATAACCACTTCCGTAAACGTTCCAAACACCCATTCGAAACCTCTCACCATGTGAGAGCCGGAGCACTTCTCAGAGGCGTTCCTAAATGTGGCATTACGTTCAGTGGCAACCTCAACGCAGACGTAGTGGATGAGGTGGCTATAGTACCGAGGAGTATGTCGGCGAACGACCAGACACTGTTCGACGACATGGTGCATGCCTTGATCCTACTTTACCGCGGCGTGGCCTGCGTCAACTCACATTACACATCGTCACCCGTTCGATGTCTTGAAAAACTACCGGCTTTACTTATTGGTCACGCATCGCAGTCACAGGTGTCGGTTGAGGTTAACCAATATGAGCCTGCAGAAACTAAAGCATACCGCATTCGATACCTTACTGTGATGCCCTCTACAGTTTACCGATGAAATGGCAAGTCTCGGGCTTTGCGCCATCGCAGCGTCCCACAGATCGCAATATCCAGGATGTGGTTGAACTACCAGAAGTTGGACAGTACTGCTAGGATCGACCGATGATACAACCTGACAACAACTGTGAGCAGCGTTTCTCGTGGATGTGTTGTTACAACAAGTCCTGAATGTATGGCAGGCGACTCG
Organism: Apiospora saccharicola; assembly: GCA_038363915.1. Classification (NCBI taxonomy): domain Eukaryota; kingdom Fungi; phylum Ascomycota; class Sordariomycetes; order Amphisphaeriales; family Apiosporaceae; genus Apiospora; species Apiospora saccharicola. The sequence goes on from JAQQWM010000006.1 coordinate 3,530,925, forward strand.
ATAAGAGATTGACACATCGATGAAGATACGAAGCGAACGACACATTGTTCCCAGATACACTGGAGGAATTGACGCAAAACGAAATAGGCACTTGTTGGGCCTCAATCAGTTCTCGTCGATCGAGTTAGCACACATCAACTCTCAAGCCCTATTCGCAGCATCAGCAGTCCATCTCAGGCGTCCTACTCCGAAAGCCCCATGTTGCACTCCAGCTATGCTGCCCAAGAGGTGATGTTGCACTCTCTAGTAGCCAGCAAAGAGTCGCCCACCATCCAAGCTCGTGGTAACGCCGTGGGACCAGCTCTCCTTCAGCACCATGCAGCCGTACCCCCGCGGCACGGTGCAAGCGTTCACCCGGACATCTGAGATCTTCCACATCACCGCAACGGGGGCCCGCCATCTGCGCGGGGCGAGCGGATCCGCGAACACGTGGGGACGGAGTTCCACCCGAGCGGGACGACGGCCATGATGCCGCGGGACAAGGGCGGTGTGGTAGACCCTGGACCCCTCGCTCAACATCCATGGCTCTCAGAACTAAATGGTTGTTTCGATTGTGGACGTGGGCGTGGTGCCGATGATTCCCGGAGCGCATATCCAGAGCCATGCTGCTACAAATGGAGTAGCCGCGAAGGTGAGCAGGCTGCCTTCCGGCCTTCTAAGTCATCACTGGGTGGAAAACAAGAAGACGTAGCCGATAACCTTCCTAGCTACCAGACGTAACATGGAATAAATACTGGGACATGAGTTCGGATACATAGAGGTATGCCGGAGAACTCCAGATTAATCCGTACGTAAACTTGTAGAACCAGGTGTAAGAGGTAAACTAGGTAGGTAGTACCCAGTCATGTCATGCCTACGGAAATATCTACCTTGGCGCTGGGCAAGATCAGATATTGCGCCCGTCCAAACAATTGCTTCTTCTGCCTGGGACACGTCAAATAAGTCTTGACGAGGATGCTTCATGTATCATTGTACAATACTGCTTGACACGGTCAACGTATATTATTCGCGGCTGAGCCGTCCTCCTGAACCACTGTCGAATCGCCATGAGCCCAGGCCTGTTTGGTCGAATCACAGACAAACAACAACTGCTGAGTGGAAACGTGACGGTGAGCATGGGCGAATAGGGATGTTTCCCAGACGTAGTTTTTATAACAGACACTTGTGACAAATACCTACGGGCATGCGTAAAAAAAACCCATCAAGTAATCCGTCTTGGAGGGACAATGTGCCATCGTGGCGCCCCAAGTGAATACATAAACACAAAGATCGGTAGAGATCCTTGAAATATGGAGAAACCGCATTTGTCGGGTAATCGATCCGATTACGTAAAAAGAAAGTGAACCGCTCGTGATACTGGGGTTTGTTTTCGTAGAAGCTGGTAACGGCAGCGCGAGGTGCTGGATATTGGAATCATCACAAGTGCCAAGATCAATTTAAAGAGAGCTAGTTTGAACAAAAGCTTCGACACAATACAGAACGTCTTCTTCATAACGATGCGCGAAGCACCATATCATGATGAAAAAAGTTTAGGTATCAAAAATTCCACTGAATACGACCCCGAAGGATAGTATAGGAGGGGCAGTGCCTCGCTGTGCAATGAAGACTGCCCAACACCTGGCCCAGGGAATACTTGATCTCCCCGAGCCCCAGCAAGGTAAGTATGAAGAAGAGAAAGGGAAGGAAAAATTAGGATAAAAATCAGGATATAATGGGTATTTAAGAGCATGCATTTCCTGATTGTGGGTCAGTCGGAGTCGGGCGATATTTGTACCGGGGCAAAGGGCAGGCTGAGGAAGCGCCTTGGTACCCGCTGAGCAGCTGTCGAAAATACAAAAACCTTGGTTTCTCATAGGCCAGAGCCTCTCAGCTGCGAGAATCTCAAGCCCCGCAGCAGCCCAGGATCCGATTGTGACTGGTGGGAGCACTGTGCTGCTAAGCCTAGATAGGAAAGTATCTCCGGGAGCGTGCTGGGTTTAGTGGATACCTAGACATGGAAAGCGTCTGGCCAGTGGAAGATCATTGAAACACCGAACCTTATCTACTACTATGTAAAGTGCGCACCCAAGTATCCGTACCTACGGAGTACGGAGTACTATTATCACTACATTGCACATTACTCCCAGTATGCACTGCGTTAGAATACCACCGGTTTTTATACTTATAACATTTGCGATTAACTTTGAAACGATGTTGGAAGAGGATGCCATGTTTTACAGACATAGAGAAACGACGTCGTCGTCTAATGGGTGACGCATAAGTGCAGAATAGTGGGAAAAATACCCATCTGTAGGTAGGCAGACATACGGTCGTACAATTTCGGCGAATAGATTGTAATAGACGGACTTGCGGCGTTTTATTGCGAGCAATCGACCTTGAAACAACTACATAGGCCAGTGCATGTCAGTGATGGCGATATGGATTTTCGGTGTCTTCGGGACCAGATTCGTAGCCATGTCGCATGGTGTGCCGCTCTTTCGAACATTCTATCGCCAGCTCGCATGGCATACCAACATAACAGGCACTTCGCGAAATGCTCTCATGGCTCACGCACCCATGCGGCTTGCTGTATCACGTGCTCCAGAAAGTCAGCGATGCATCCCAAGCCGGGGTGAAATGATGCATGACTTCAAGATGTTTTGAGTTCGCGTACTAAACACTATCTTGAGTCAAGCTCTCACCCGACATGCCAACTGGAAATCTCTAGAGTCCAAAAACCTGGTTGAGCTTGCCTGTTCGTTGGCAACTGTTACATAATAAATACTGAGCACCATAAAATCTATTTCTAGGACACACAGCGCGATCTGTAGGACCACGGTAGTAGCACTGCTTGTCGATCCTTAAACGCGACGGCAATTATTGGGGGTTGGTCAAACTTTCATCAAACTCACGTTACCCTTGTGGCCTTTGGTGTTTTTTTCTTCTTCTCACTTATCAAATGTACCTGCCGCTCATGAGCGACGGTGAGTGAGCATACCTACTCCCAAAGCACTGGCAGAACTGCCACAAGTCAACTGGGCAAAAACCAACATTGAATGAGCATGCATGGTCATTTGAAGGTGTGATTATTTCGAGACAGTCTTGCGACAACGTGGGGCAGCCTAGGTAGATGAGCGCAAGTTGCACGAGACCGAAAGGTTTTCGCCGAACGCGGAACCCTACATAGGTAATAGCTAGGAGGAGGAGGAGTGGTGCCTGGCTTCTCCTTTTCAAGTGGCTCGTCAGAAGACGTTATCAGAACGGACGCACTGTGCTATCTGGTCTGCGTCTGCCTGCCTGTGACAGGATAAGCGGATGCGGAGGCACACAACAGGGAAGTATTGCAGCTGGCAGGCTGGCAGTGTTGCGTTGCTGGGTGGAAGGGGTCTGCTAAATGATCTGGGCAGCTCCGAATATTTAATATTACTGCTCGCTCATCACTACATGTATGAGAATCCGACTTACTCAAGGGAGATATCTCCTGGCTGTTCTGCAATCACTATTGTACCAACAGGCCGGTACTTATCACTCTTGCAGGAGCAATCATTACGTGCCGCCTCTTATTCTGAGGAACAACCATCACTCGAGCATGCCGAACTCCCAGCTCATTATCAGAAGAAAACAAAAATGAGCCCATTTGTGTGCGGGCAACACCATCATCATCCTTTATCGCCTACTCATGCAAAGGCAAATCCACAACTTGCATGGTCGAAGTCTGATTCTGCTGTCCTCAGGCTACTAGGTACAGCTCAGGCATACGAACATTCAATCAATCATGAGCCCGTTCGCTCTGCAGGGGTGGGGTTCAAAGATACCGGATGATCGACTCGAGGGTTTTTGCGCTCGTGGTGCTGCGCGGCCGACGTACACCAGACTCCTTCCAGCCTAGTCGTCTCTCCCAAGCTGGCTTGTGAGTGGCTACTACTCCCCATAATCTTGCATCCGCGAGCGCCGCTACTCGTGGATGAATCGCCCCGAGTTTCCCTTATCCAAAACCCCCTCGATTTCTCATTGCTTGATCCTGGGCGGCTGCTCAGGCCTAGTGGCTTGTTCGGAGGGTGATACAGTACGACTACGAGTAGGCATACATGCCTGCTTTGTACTCGGGGGCGCAACAAGTGTCACCTCCCAGCTGTCCCTCCAGCCCAGAGCAAACCTGCAAACCTGCCTGCCAGTCTGCTTGTCTGCTTGTCTGCCTGTGTCATCCTTCCCTCTCCCTTCCACCATGTTGCAACGCAACCTGAAGGAAATGGAGCAAGTCTTTCACTTGCCTGGCTTCAACATCCATCTCTTCATTAGAACAGAACAAGACCAGAAAAAAGATATCTACGTAGGTGAGCAAAAAAGGTGAATTCTTGTTACTTTTTTTTCTTTTCTTCACTTGTTTTGCATTCCCAAGTCGCAATCATAGACTTGTCTTTCATGTCAGCACCTGGCAAGCCTCCTGATTAGCACCCTCTCTGCTCCTGCCCCAAAGCAAAAGAGAGAGCGAGATCGAGAGGGCAGGAGGCGGGTTATGCCCAGGGGGACGGGGAAAAGGGACTGTGCATCCCACAGGCGCCGCGAGCTACGCTAGCAGCCACTGACAGTTGCCATCCAAGTGTTGAGACGCCTGTTCGCTGTTCCGCCTTCCGAACGGTAGGTATTCTCACTTTCTTACAGCACTCTACTCTTGATGGCACCAGGCCTAATTGGGATTGCCTTCGCAACCAAGTACAGTTGCACGTCTTGTTTCCTTTCCTGTCTGTCTCTCTCTCTCACCCGTGTCCCAGTCCCAGTCCCTGTCCCAGTCCTCGCTCATCCCAGTCCCGCCGGTCCAGTCCCAGGCTGGGACAGCCAGCCAGCAGTCCAGTCACAACTGTGTTAGGTGTGCTGAATTTACTTGGCGGGATGCCCAGGCTTACCTTACCTTGCGTTACCCGCCTGTACATTATTTGTTAGCCACCTGTGCTGGGCGCCTAGGTAGGTTAATGGTATGCCCGCGCTGTTAGATGCCGCTGGACGCTTGGTGCTGCTGCTGCTGCAGTGGGTGGTGCTGCACACCTAGTGGTGCTTTCCCTTCTCCCTCTCCCCTTCTCTCTCACTTTGTGTGTCTTGCCTCTCTCTCTGATCTCTCTTTCTCGGCTGGCTCCTGCTAGGCCCAGTCCAATCCCAGTCTCCGCTTCCCAATCCCAATCTCTCGCTTCCCTCTCAGCAACGCAAGTCTTTTCCTTGCCCACCCTCAATCCTCTCATGCCCCCCCAGTCTCCATCTGTACTCACCTACGCCTTCTCGTCAATCCCTACTGTTTCCCAAAACACGCACATTTCTCTTCAACATCTTTCCAAGACAGACTCGACGCGCCGCTGTCCCTAACGGCTTTTCCCCTTCGAATTGAAACTCTTACATGCATTTATCTCTTCCTGGATCCACCCTCGAAGTCTATTCCTCGAAAGGCGCGCAACCTTTTCCTCTCGCCCGTTCCACGTCTCAACCGAATCAGCGTTCACTCGCAACCACCCGCGGTCGATTTTCAATTCTCGAGTCACCCATCGCAACAACCTTCGCGGCCGACTCGTTCTGGTGAATCCGTGTCTAGGCGACCCTGATCTATCGTCGGACCTGCTTCATTTTGCAAGAAACCCCCGGCGCCTCGACGTGTCCTTTGTCCGTGTAGGATAGCGGCCTCCTCGATCTCGAATCCACTCTAAGGGCATTTTGCCATTTTCGGACCTCGAGCGAATGAGTGGGATCCCCAGCTTGCTACAAGAGCCTCTCGGGACCTGCGTACGACTGTAGCCGACTTCGTCTGTCCGAGTCTGGTTTGCACTGCATCCTCTGTCTTCGTCGCGCCGCTACACGACGGGGCTTCGTCATGACAATCCGACTCTTCCAATAGGCTCCCCTCCCCTCCAGCAACCTCGACACCCTCGCGACTCCTTCACCTCGCGAGGTGTCCTGTTAGATTATGACAGAAAAGCTTCATCTACTACAAACCCATATCGTGGCTCCGAGTCAGACGACCGTTCTCAGTCCCAAGTCAACACCAGCCTTGTTACACCATGTCCCCAGCAAGGCCGAGACGGTCGAGGAAGAACCGTACACCATCAAGTGTATCTGCGGTTTTGCTGACGATGACGGGAACACGATATACTGCGAAACATGCGATACCTGGCAGCACATCGAATGTTTCTACCCCCATAATATCGAGGACGCGTACGCCGAGGACTTTGCCCATTCCTGTGTCGATTGCAAACCTCGTCCGCTTAACCATCAGCACGCCCATGAGCGTCAGAGGCAACGGCGGACCAAGGTCAATACAGAAGAAGTTCCCGAAAGGAAACCCAAGCGACCCCCGTCCAAGACCCACAAGAAGAGATCGAAGCCGACCGATCTTCAGTTGAATGGCCATAGCGGTTCTGATTCCACTATCAAACAACCCCACGAGTCTCATCACAGGAAGTCCAAGAGCACACATCGGCCAAACCCCTCGATCAGCTCCCAGGCCCCAAAGCGCAGCCCTTCCGAAAGCCAGAAGAATGTCAACCACCATGGGCACCCCCCAAGCCCTGCTACCACACCACCGGATCTTCCAGCTGATTTCGAGATTCACGAATACTCCAGCGGCTTTCTGTCATTGTACAACGACGACCGCGACATGCAAATCGTGCAAACAAACTCTTTTGCTAGCTTGCCTATTTCGAATGCTTTGTCGCTTTGGACCCGCGATCACGACAAGCTACGACACGAAACCGGCTGCGAATATGACGAAGTTTTCCAGAACCTCCCGGGAAACATAGACGCCGTCAAAACGACACCTGTCGTCGAGCAAAAAAAAGCACATAGTTGCCCCCGACACCGTCTTACATTGGCGGTACCTCTCAACACCGCATGCCATTGATAAGGACATTCCCCTGATCGAGCTCAATGGGCAGATCGGCATACAGAAGGAATACTGTGAGGATCCGGGCAACCGGTGGGCGGAACTCAGCTCTCCACTTCCATTCGTCTTCTTCCACCCTGACCTCCCCCTCTATATTGACACGCGCAAGGAAGGTTCGCTTGCCCGTTATGTGCGGAGGAGTTGCAAACCTAATGCCGTGTTAGATACGTATTTGTCAGGGGGCTCTGAATATCATTTCTGGCTGGTCAGCGACCGTCACATCGCTCCGAATGAACAGATAACAATACCCTGGGATTTCCGCCTTCCCAAACCCGACAGCGTGCGCATGCTACGACTACTTGGACTGCGCAACGAGGAGGCACACCACCAGCCAGATTATGACCCAAACCAAATGGAATACTACCAGCACATCGCCTCGTGGCTCTACCAAATCCTTTCAGAATATGGGGGCTGTGCGTGCGACCTGGGGCCCGAATGCGCGTTTGCTCGATATCACCGTACTTTTATAACTAGGTCACACTCGCGGTCTGTTTCCGGCAGCAAGAAAAAATCGCGCAAACCCAAGACGCATGCTGTCTCCCCCACCAGCGCGGGAAATCCTGCAAACAGCCGCGCCCCTAGTGAGGGACACTTGGACGATGTAGGCGATAATGACTCAGGATCTTCCCACAGCAAACCTCCAAGCCGGGACATGACTCCCGCACGACAAGGCTCTTTCGACACCTTGGGTATACTCACCGAGCCTACTGACAGGGACAAACGGAAAGTCGCCATGGTCGAAGATTCCTTTCGGCGAATGGAGCAACAACAGCCCCCTCGGAAGAAGAAACGCACCTCAGATGGCAACGCTTCTGGGTCAAACAAGGCCAGAACTAGCAAATCACACAGCCAGGGTCCCAATGGCATTGGTGAGCGCCGGTACGTCGATGCTGGCACTAACCGCAGCATGTCGGGCTCGCCATCTAGCTCAGTTTCGCCGCACACCATCAGCCGTGGCAGACCACAGTCGTCGACAAATCCTTGGCCAATGCAATCGGGCCGCTCATCTGAAGGCCCCCCGCCCGAGTATCGGGATGCCTCGGTTCAAACAGATCATGTGGATGGAGAATGGTTCAGTCCACAACGCGAACTCCCAAAGCCAAAGAAGCGAATTGTGTCCTTGTCCAAGCGTTTGCTCGAAAATCGCCATCGTCTCCGCGCGGACGGAGAGGATCGCCGAGGAAGTATTACAGAGTCTCCTACCTCTGTCACGTCGGCAATGGTGAAAATGGACATTGATTCTCCATCAATGAAGCAAGCCGCAAGATTTCCTTCTCCTGAAGCTGTGAAAGCCATCAGCTTGCCAGTCATCCCACACCATGTGGAACCTGATGCCGATGCTGCTATGACTGATGCTCCGCCGGTATCCCCTACAGACACAAGGCCGTCCCCAACCACCACGACCCCGGAGGCTGGTCTTGCAACCAAGGCGAAATCGCCTGATTTGCGGGTTCAAATGCCACCGCCTCCTATGTTCAATGCATCTAGCGTCTCAGCTTCTGCCGCAAATCCTTCGTCGGCGGCCGGGACCATTGTACAATCAACGTTTCCAAGCAATTTACCAAACCCTTTCGGCCAAGTGTCGGTATATGGCACAGCTGCACAACCAAGCCCGGTGAAGAAGAAACTCAGCTTGAGCGATTACACAAAGAGTCGAAAGGCGGCTGCGGCAGCAGCAGCAGCAAAACCGGTCGAAACCTCGCTCAGGCCACCCACGGTACCCGAGGGGCCAACGTCGCCTGCGAGCGCCGATGTGACCATGTCGGATTGTCCTACAGCCGACAAGCCTACAGAAGCGTCATAAGATTTGGGCACACTATTGCGCTGAAGCCAATAATAATTCGGAGTTTCTATGTAACATATAGAGATGGGTTGTCGGATGTGCCAACCAGAGTTCCAAGTTGGACAGGGGCGTGTTCAATAGCATATGGGTAAAAGCCACGGATTTACTCGTAATCCCAAATGGATTTGAACGAGTTCAAAGATGCAAGCTGGTTGATGGCGTTTTATGATGCTCGTCTATACGTTGCGCGGCGTTTGGGGGGTTTTTTCGGTCACTATAACGGTCATGACCATGGGATTGGTTGGTTCCTGGGATCCTGTCAGAGGGTCATTATGGGGTTTAAAATAGTTCCCATGTGGAAATTTCTATCATTGCCGGACTTTTCATTTCAGCGTTTTATATCCACCACCGCTTGGTTTGGCATGGCATCTCGGAGTTGACGTGGCGGATAGCTGAAGTACGGGTGACGAAAAGCTTGATTTCTTGGTTGTTTTCTTATCCGCCTTTCCCCTTTCCCTTGAGCGGAGGGGCGGATGATAGGAGTTCATGGAAAGAAAGGTTGAATCAAGAAGCATTTCTTCACATGTCCAGGCAAAGACGAATCTTGTACGATTATAATGAGATGAGCGACAAAGGATGGAGATGAGGGGAGGGGCAAAAACAGGCCACCCCTGTTTTCTGTTTATTTCCCTCCCAAGCAAGCAAAAATGGGAGAGGACGATGTGGGTGAGAGGGAAAGAGAGAGATCGTCACTCAAGATCAGCCAGCCAGCTATTAGCTTTACAGTACCAACCCAGTGTGCACTCCCTACCGCCGGCCTCTCGTAGGCAAGGCGATGGGGAGAAATGCAATATAAGAAAGAGTATTAAGTTCATCATATTGCCTTCATTTGTTGTTGAATGTTCTCCCGTGGGTGATAGATACGTGGAGCTTCACTTGGACAGCACCCTGTGAGTATCGCATGTCCAAAAATACATAGTCAATTTACTCTAAGTTGGTGCGGTATGGTGTGTATGTCTGTATGTATTTTTTTTCTCTCTATACCTCTTGTGATTTGAGAGGAAGACCTTTTCTTTATGGCCATTTCCCACGTCCTGATATACACACACCTCTATATTAGCAACTACCGATATAATTGCTCCATGATGACGATGCATTCATATAGTCAATCGCAAAGGAACTCGTAGAAAATCCCCAAGGCGCCGCTTGGAGTCAAGAAAAAGGGTATCTTTGTAACTTCTTCCGGGCTTCTGGGTGGTATATGGACAACAAAAGCCCCCGTTCCGCATCATTCTGCGCGCGCGCTCCGCAAAAGCAAGCCGAGACTTTCTCATAATATGGCGCGTTCCTACACAGCGCTTCCGAAATCCCAGTTATCCGCCCTGAATACCAGCAGGGCGAGCTTGTGGCGCACAAACAGACCGAATAAGCCCACCGCGACTTGCATCGCGGTAATCTCCCAGGCGAGACGGTCCTCTCGCAAGGGGCCGCGCCAGACGAGCCACAGGTTCAGAATGGTGAAGTTGCTCGTCTCAAGGATCCGGCCCGTTTCCTTGTCCTTGGTGACGCGCAGCAGCTTCAGCGAGGCCAACAGCTCCAAGCCGGACTTGATGAGGGAGTGCTTCGGCTGTTTCTCCTCCCATTCCGTGACGCTAGGCTCCAGAAGCCCGGTTCGCGCGTTGAAGTGCGGCAGGCGATGGCGCGGGCAGGGGATCAACCCGAAGAGCTGGGGCACGCTGTAGAGGAAGTTGAAGATCTGCGGAATCAGTAGCAGTATCAAGGTCTTGGAGAAATGGCCTAAGATGGAGACCATGACGAAAACCATGCCGGCGAAATAGCAGTATGTGTCGCCCACAAAGACGCGTGCTGGGTACTTGTTGTGCATCCAGAGCGCGAAGGAAACCCCCAAGAAGGGCAATAGGAAATAGAGCGAGAACAGGTGCGAGTCGGTCGCGGGGTGCGGGTAAGGAGTGACGAGGTAGAGCACGTCGTTGAAGGCCAAAAGAAGGGCGATGACGATAGACTGCGAGACCTCGATGCCATTGATACCGGCCAGGATATTGATACTATTCGGGCTGAAGATACAGAAGGCGGCCATGTAGGCATAGTAGAGGAACCCCAGGTCGAGCAACTCGCGGCCGGCATAGGGCTGGAGGAAGGTTGGTAGTACGATCGAGGTGACGCCGAAGTCGATGAAGTAGACGACCAGAAGGGGAATCGATGCGAAGGCTGGGATGAAGAACTTGTGCCGCCAGCGGATGTCGAAGAGATCGTCGCCGATGCCAAGGATGGTGATGAACTGAAGAGAGATGATGGCTGCCAGATAGGAGGCAAGCTACAAGTTGTTCAATTAGTGTCGCCTAAGGGGAATAAATATATGACAGAAAACAAGGAACATATGCCAACATGGCAGGGGCTATTGCAGAGGACTGCGATGTGCATACCTTGGTATGTGGGAACTTGTGTAGTAGGCGGCCCTTCTCGACATAATCGAAGTTCATGACCACATCGCGATTTCCACCACCACTAGTGGCGAGCACGATGTCCTTGTAGAAAGGAAAAGGGATGAAGACGATGATAATTAGCAGATAGACAACAGCACAAACGGCGCCCATGCACTCGGGAAGCATGTCTCTGTTGTTGACTTTGGCCATATCCCTGCCCTGCAGGCCAGCCTTCATGAAGGTCGGGCCCAGCCAACGGATCATGGCATAGCTGGCAGCAAAGCCCAGGCCACTGAGAGCCAGTGACGCAATCAATGCTCCCGCTCCTTCGCCCGAGAATGTGTTTGCTAAGATGGTTGCGCAGGCAAGCGACAGGGCTATGAGGCCGAGCGACTCGGATCGCGAAAGTTGGCTCGACATGTTGGGGGCCTGGCCGTGCTGGTGGTCGGCAAAGTTGGCAATGCGACGAGGGTGCGGGTAGGATGTTGGTGGTTATGCGCTGGACGGCACGGCCTTCATGCCTCGTTGTGTTCAGTCGGCGCCCGTGGGCATGCCTTTTCTGGGAATGGGAGAGTTGGTGAAAGAGGGTATACTCAACCAACCAACCTATCATTCACAAGTGACTGTGGTGATGCTTTTCTTTTTTTGCGATGCGTGTCCTTACACGGCAAAAGACAGAACGCGCCTGCCGAGGGTCGCAAGGATCTTTACCAAGCTAAGCCTGGAACCCCGAAGCTTAGCGTGATTTTAGCGCCATCGGTGGATATCTCCTAAAGAGCTAAGCACTAAGCTCCAAGTTCGCGGGCATGGATGATCGGAATATCGATGAGGAGGGGCTGACTGACTGGCCGTGGGGTTCACCGTCCTGGAGTAGTAGTTTTACTTTACTGGATATAGACTCTCAGAGCGCTCAGCAAACTGCCTAGCTAAAACCTATCAGCCACAGTGGAAGACTTCCATCGCTACCTACCTACTGTATGCACTAGATGCTTATCGTGTCTTAGGATTTAACACGTGTGGTCACCGCCTATATATTGGGTTCCTGCGTTCCGACAAGTCGGGTCTGTAGCACCATCGGGTTCGATACGGACGAGATGGATGCATGGGTTGGCTGCACACTTCGTTAGTGATCTCCAGGCCTTGCACCACCGTATTTCACATTTCCGCATCCGACACCCTCTTGCCGCATCCTCCCGTCACCAAGCGACCAATGGCATCATACCTTTCCAAGACCCCATACCCCCTTCTGCCCCCTTCATGCCGTCATTCACCTCCGTGCTGATTATTCCCGGGCTTTGTTGTGCCGCCTGTCATCGCCCCCTACCTACCTCGCTACCTTAGGTAAAGTCAACATGTAGCCCGTTGCCCATCATCCTGGCTTGCTAGCCAGCACTCCGGGGCTCCAGCATATAAAGCTAACCTCCTTCACCCTCCTCTCTTGCTTTGCCACACTTTGCGCTTTGAAGGAATCGCAGTATTTGCTGTCTTATATGTCAGATACTCGGCGCCCCAGAGCAACACCCATACACTTCTGAAGCTCCTTGGGACCCCCTGAGACATGGTATTGTGCGGTGCTGGATTAGTCATCTTCGTACAACAAACAGCAGACAATTTGGTCAATCCTATCCCTGCCCAATATCAGGCGCACCGAGAAGATGTCGAGAAATCCAGATGTCGAGAAAGCCGGTGATCATTTCAGGGCGCCAGGGAATACCAGTGACTTGGGGCAACACCGTAGTATCGAGGGCAAGGCAGAGGAGAAGCGCATTGAAGAAGCTGACGGCGGCTCGGTAAGGCTTCGCTCCAAAATGTCGTCTTATAAGTGTGAACCCCTAACTCTATCTACCCTTTTGTTCATTCGCAGTATGATGAAATTGCGCGGATTGCCTCCCAGCACGGAAGCCAGGCAAGTCGACGCAGCAGGATCTCGCGTATAATCAGCAAAGCCAGTAGGAAGAGCAGCAAGAAAGACGAGCTGCCCCCGGTTATCCTCCCGGTAACCGACCTGGACCGGGGCATCGTCGGGTGGGATGGCCAAGACGACCCGAAGAACCCGCAGAACTTCACCCGGAGCCGGCAGTACTGGATCATCTGCCTGCTCGCCCTCGTGACCTTCATGACGCCCCTGGCCTCGTCCATCCTCGCGCCGGGCATCAAGTACTACAGCGCCGAGTTCGGCAACCAGAGCACCATACTAGGCGCCATCCCCGTTAGCATCTACCTTTTGGGTTACGCCATCGGGCCCCTATTCCTCTCGCCGCTGTCGGAGATCTACGGGCGCTTCATCGTTCTGTCGTGCTCCAATGCCTTCTTCTGCATCTGGTTCATCGGCACGGGTCTGGCGCCCAGTCTGGCGTCGCTTATCATCTTCCGGCTCCTGATCGGCATTGGCGGAAGCGCCACGCTGACTTTAGGGGGCAGCGTCATTGCTGATGTCTTCCCGGTGGAAAGGCGCGGGTTTGCCATTTCGATTTGGACAATTGGCCCTACTATGGTAAGTCACGAGACACTTCTAATTTCTTCACCCGCCACAGGGTTCGCCCGGCCAAGAATAGGATCAAGCTAATGTCACTTTTGGCAATAAGGGGCCATCACTAGGGCCTGTGATCGGCGCATTCATCGCCAGCACAATCGGTTGGCGGTGGACATCCTGGATCGTTATGATACCGTCCACCTTGGCAACCATACTGCTCATCATCCTGCTGCCCGAGACTAACAGCCGGGTCCTGATGCGGCGTAAGGTCGCGGCCCTCCGCAAAGAACTGGGCCGTTCCGACCTCGTCTCCTGCTATGATACCGAACAGACCTGCACGCTCTCCACGTGGGGCGTCATCCGGCAGGGCCTCACGCGGCCCCTGAAGTTCCTCTTCTTGTGCCCCATGATCTCCATTCTCTCGCTCTACATCTCCTTCGTGTACGGTACCATCTACCTCATGTACAACACAGTGGCGCCCGTCTTCGAGGGTCAGTATGGCTGGACCACGGGCGTGTCCGGGTTGCCCTTCTTGGCCATTGGCTTTGGGTACTGCGTCGGCCTCATTACCTTCTCGATGTGGTCGGACCGCACCGTGGTGCGCCTCACCAAGCGCAACGACGGCGTCTACGAGCCCGAGATGCGCCTGCCCATCATGATGTGGTACGCCTTCATCACCCCGCTCACCTTCTTCTGGTACGGCTGGTCGGCCCAGTACCGAACCCATTGGATTGTGCCCATCCTCGGGCTCGCGCCACTCGGCATCGGCATGTTCGGCATCTACATGTCCGCCCAGGCCTACATCATCGACGCCTACCCCGTCTACTCGGCAAGCAGTCTTGCGGCCTTCGCCGTGCTCCGCAGCCTCACGGCCGCTTTCCTTCCCCTCGCGGGGACCGATCTGTTCGACAATCTGGGTCTGGGCTGGGGCAACAGTTTATTAGGTTTCATATGCGTGGCCATGATCCCCATTCCGATCTTGATCGGAAGGTTCGGGACCAAGATCCGGAAGAGGTATCCATTGAACATGTAGGCGCGGACATTATGTCTAGATAATACGTAATCTTGTCCGTAAACCAATGCGACACCACTGATCATTGACACCGTGACATTATGCGGCTGATGGTTCTGCCATGCAAGATAGCATAGAGGTCGACTTATATGTGAGCTATGATGATGATGCTCTAAGCCCCGTGCTTCCATTCTGGGGGGCTCGTTCGTTGCGGTTAAAGACTCGGATGAATGCAGAGCGTAGATCCAATCCCACCCAGCCGGCAGATGCCTGAACATACATGGCGCTAACTAGCTGATGAAAGAGCAAACATCGCCTTGCACTTCATATTCTCCAGCACGCCATTGCACTTTCTAACCACGACTTGGATTGGGGGACACCATTGAAACGATGTAATCACCCGCAATGATTTCCATTGGCGCAAACACATAGGGCGGGCCGTGTCTGCATGTAGTGCTACCCGTTAGCCCGGTACCTGATCTTCTGCATC
Source organism: Apiospora saccharicola (assembly GCA_038363915.1). Lineage (NCBI taxonomy): Eukaryota > Fungi > Ascomycota > Sordariomycetes > Amphisphaeriales > Apiosporaceae > Apiospora > Apiospora saccharicola. The sequence goes on from JAQQWM010000006.1 coordinate 3,546,028, forward strand.
CCGGAGATATCCATGAAGGACCGGAGCTTGCGTTGAGACCAATGCTATGCGAGTACTGTCGCAGGCATCAAGTGTTCCTGCTTGGTTATCAGGGGCGCAAATGGTGTCTCGAACGTACTTCGTAAATGCCGTGTATGCAATCTAGACGGTGCTTAAATCGATAGCCGAAATATCTGACACGTTCTGTTGATGGGGCACAGCACCTGAGTCCGCGAGTGCTTCGGTGGAAAGCACACGGCAAAGTCCTCGAATGCGCTCGACTTATCTTGTGTTGCTGTTTTCGTTCTTCTTCTGCTTTTTCTGTCCCTGCCTTGGTTTCAACCGTCACTACTTAGTGGATCGATATCCATAGTGTCAAGGCCTGGCAATGCCGTCAACAAGTGCTTATCGAGAAGCTTGGAGTATATCCTGTTGCCTCCAGGTAGTCGATGGATGCGATGCCTCAGATATCGTATGTGCTCTACTGCGTCGTGCCGATCGGAATCTACCGGGATGCGGGCTACGACGTTGATGGCAGCCGACGTGACATCGAAGAGTTTCTCGGTAAACCCGCCCCCGTGGACGGCGAGGCATTCCAGGTCGAGGCCCCTGATGCTCGAGACAACGTCCCGGGCTATATCCAGCGGGTACTGGTAGGTGTAATTAGCCGGTATTAACTCTGCACCGGCAAGGTCTTCTGAAAGATGCCCCAGGCGAAGGCGAACCTGCCACAAGATGGCATGTAACCATAGTTGTGTGACTCCGAGGTTCGCGATCTGGGTATCTTGTAGTGACGAAAACGGCGTTAGACTCAAAGCGCCGCATACTTTGGCCTCGATGTCGTCCAGGGCACCGGGAGAGTGCGGGCTTGACAAATTCTCGCCGTTGTAGGTCGTTATGAACGACGTATCTAGGGGGCGAAACAGGGCAATCAGGCACTCGAACCCAGCAAGAGCTTGCGGGTCGTGATTTCCGAGGATGGCAAAATCCGCTGGAGGGGACGATGAGGTAATTTGTAGCGTGATGGGACGACGATATCTGATAGCATGCGAGCGCTCAGATACGACTAAAACCCAAAAGAGTCTCCCCGCAAGTGTTCGGCAAGGCCCCTGGAACATGTCCAAGTCCAGCAAAAGAAAAAGGGTGGTCGTTTCGCGGAGGAAGAAGAACGCCTGGCTGTGGTGAAGAAGAGCGCCATGGCATGCATAAATGAAGAACGTGAATAAGACATGCTCGAGGGTGGGATTTGAGCGCCTGGCCAAGTTGCGATGAGCGGCGAGGGCCTCTTCTAGTAGCGTCCATCCATAGGCGGCGTTGGTGTCGACGCCCACCACATGGGAAAACCGACGACTGCCAGCCTCTTCGACTTGAATGAAGACCATGGCGCACATGCCTACCAGGACACAGTAGGCTTCCACGCCAGACTCGGAGGATTCGGTGATCCTTCTCCGGAGAGACTCGACGTAACCCAGGGAGAGAATGGGTATGGTCGGGCAGAGTCTCGCAAAAAAGCGCTCGACACAATGGTCGACGACATGGCTGGGCAGCAAGTTCCGATGCCTCTGGAAGGACTCGCGAGGGAAACTGGTGAAGGCCTGTGGTGATATGGGCAGATCCAGGGTGGACAGGATGGGAAGGCCAACGACAGGGGAGAGCAGGGGTGGGGTGGTGGCAGAACTGTCGTCTGGGTCGGGAAGATGGAGCTTAGCTGATTGGGCCTTGCCAGCCGCGGCAACACATTGGTCGCCCAGCCCGACCTTGATGCAGCGCTGGCAAGGCCGCGACTCGCTGCATCCTTTTTGCAGGCGCCGACAGCGTAGACAAGCACGCGAGACCTGCGCGCGCTTTGCTCTCTTGGAAACTCGCTGCTTCATCTGTTGTTGTTGTTGTTGGGGCGGCGTCTGGCTGTCGTCGTCGTCGACGGCAGGGGCTGAAGATTCCGAGGCATATGAATGTGGATCCGGTGGTGAATCCCCGTTTCCGCTCCCGCTTCCTCTTGTACAATCCGACATATTGGAAAATCAGCGTGAGGCAACTGTCCGGGCTATGGCGTTTGCTTGGGCCAGAGAAGTGAAAAGAAAGAAGGCATGGCCGTGGCACCGAAAAGCATGCCTCCTCTTACTTACTTACGTAGCGACAGCATTAGTTCGAGGGCTTGCTTCTAGCATCCCAAGTAAGTAAGCAGTACGTGGTGGAATCCGATGATGTTGCGTCCTGGTCAATCGAAATATGATGCACGCACAACGCTCGGATTTGGGTGCTTTATTTGGCCAGCCTGGGTCATTATTTGCGGGGTTAGGACTGGAATTGCACCCTATAATGCATAATGGACTATAGTAGTGACATGCCAGGTACTCAATTGACATGAGGTTTTGATCCGGGGTAACATGGAGGGGAAGGAGGGAAAGGCAGGGACCGACCAGGTAGACCTGCGGCTCTCGCCCGTCCGCACACTCGCACACACCCAGAACCTTCTGGCTTCGGCCCGAAAGGATACTGGGGGAGTGGGAAGGCCAGGGAAATCAGGGAATCCAGTCAGGAGGACGGGACGGGGCATTTCAAACTATCGGCTACCTACTACGGAGTACTAGCTGTCCAATGGCTCTTCTCTTCCTTTTTCTTATGAAAACAATCAGATTTGTATGTGTGTGTGTATGTGTGTGCAGTTACATCACCTGTATGTAAGTGACTTATGTACGCAGCTCTCTATCAACTTATATTAAGTACATAGATAGGTAATGTACGTGTACCTACGCATATATATGTAGAGGGAAAACAAGTATGTACATGACCTGACGATAACCTTCCAATGAAACAAAGGGACACGGAATTTGCCGTTCTGCAAATTCCCACCCTGCACACATCTAGACCTCCTAGGCCTCGGATCAAAAATTGACGTATATCCTGCCTTCCCACGCCTGCAGATCATCCCCCAGAAGTGGTTCCCTCTCCTCGGCAGCAGCTGTGGTGAGGAGGAGTCTCGCCTGCTCCTCCCCACAGCCCAGCAGATGAAGTACGTTAACTTGTCTCTGTACTTGCTCGGACCAGTTCATCACCACCAGCGCCCTCTTTTTGGCACTCGAGATGGCCCCATCCTCGGCCACCGGGACGTTGCATTCCTTCATGTACACGTACCTCGTTTCGTCCTGCTCCTCCAGGTGCCGAAACGCGCCGAAGACGAAGACGTCTGCGTGCTGCTTCCTCAACCGCAGCGCTTTCTTCCAGAACTCCAATACGCTAACTGGGTCGCCGCTCTGCTTCCGCACGTTGATACTGGGAAAGCCATCGTGCACTCTCATCCAGGGATGGTCTGACGTGGTGAACCCGGCGTTCTTCGCTTGCCCGTCCCATTGGAACGGCAGTCTTGCGTGGTCTCTCCCCAGGATCTGCAGGCCATGCATCGTGGCCGCTAACCGCTGCTTATCTCCACTGCGCACTGCATCTCCATGGAAACTCCGGCTCTCCACGTCTTTGTATTCGTCGATGCCCCAATCACGTGGCATATTGACCATGCCGATCTCCTGCCCCTGGTACAAGAACAGAGTCCCCGTGAGCGATGCTTGCCACAAGGCGAGCGTCTTAGCGCTAGTGGCCCAGAGCTCGGGAGTGCTAACATTTCCGAAGCGATTTACAGCACGCCCGTTGTCATGATTCTCGCAAAACACCGTGGTCCAGCCATCGGTGCCCTCTATAAAGGTCTGGAAATGTGCCACGTGGCTCTTGAGTTTGGATAGCGCGTATGGCTGGTAGATATACTTGGGCCCAAACCCACCGCCCGTACCCAGGCGGATCATGCTGAATTCGAACACCATGTCGAGCTCCTGTGCCGCGGCACTTACGTAGGGCAGCACATCCGACGGACCCGCCATGTTAGAGAGCTCGCCGACGCTGACGGCTCCATATGGAGCAAGAGCCTTTTGGTTCATCTCGTGAATAAACTCGTGGATACGCGGTCCATTACACCTACAAGAGTCCCGGTCAGTTATTTGCTAGAGACTGACTCGTTCGCGGCCCAGGCCAGATCGGAGACTTACCACATCTCCGGGGCAGGCTGGCTTTCCCACCTCGGGTCTGTTACGGGTGCATCGACATATTCTGTGCGTTTCGAGTACTTATTCACCGTGTCGATCCGGAACCCATCCACACCTTTGTCCAGCCAGAAGCGCATGGTATCTTGATAGATGGCCTCCCGACACTCGTCATTCTCCCAGTTGAGGTCAGGCTGATCTGACGCATAGAGATGTAAATAGTACTCTTGGGTCGTCTCGTCCCAAGTCCACGTTGGACAAGCAAAGTAGCCTCGCCAGTTAGTAGGGGCTAGTCGCCGGCCTTCAGGATCATAGCGCGCAGGTTTCCATATGTACCAGTCACGCTTGGGATTATCCTTGCTAGACCGCGATTCTTTGAACCACGCATGCTCTGCACTGGTGTGGTTCACGACCAGATCGAGGATTAACTTCATGCCGCGCTCATGGCACCGCTGAGTCAATGTTTCAACATCCTCAACGGTACCATAGGGCGGGTATATGGCCTGATAGTCTGATACATCGTAGCCCATGTCTTTTTGTGGGCTATCGAAGACGGGCGACAGCCACACGCAGTCGACCCCTAGGTTGACAAGGTAGTCGAGCTCCGAGATAAGGCCTGGGATATCTCCCCATCCGTCCCCATTCGAGTCCTTGAAAGAGGCCGGGTAAACCTGGTAGAAGACGGCGGATTTCCACCACGGCTCTTTCCCGACCAGGCGGGCACCATTCTGCTCTGTGGTGTGGTGGTGGCCATTGCAGGTACCATTACTACCCATCACAGTGCCTGTGATCCTTTGGGACATAATTTCGCCGCTGGGCTTTTCGGTCCTTTTTGACGTCACCTACATCCAAGCGAGGGGTTGCTAGCAGGCGGCCGGGAAGCTGAATGGCTGCCAGCTCTTGCTTGGCCGTCGAACCCTCCAAGAACTGGTTCTCGTCTTGGAAACGCGACGCGAAGAAGGGGTTGTTGGACGCAGGATGACTCGAGTGATGACCTATTCAAGTCACGAACATTGTGTTGTTGCGAACCAGTTCCAATTTAACAACGGTGAATTGAGCCTCACCTTCGCCAAGATGTTTCGACTGGATAAAATCGGGCACAACTCCGCATAACCCCGACTCCGACAGCCTGGACGGCCCCCGGCCAATGACAGGGACAAAACTCCGAGCCCCCTGTTCAACGCAACATCGCGCCCGCGCTCGCTACCACCCCAAGAAATTGAAACAAACAAGCCGGCGAACCGACCCCAGATTCAGCCCCCGCAACGCAAGGCAATGCGGAGGATGGCTAATGAAGCAGGCCTGGGCCGGCCCTTTGGGGGGGGGCGTTTCGCGGCCATATAATGGGAATCACACCTTCCCACATCTGACCATTCGCTCGGGTTGCGCAAATATGTACCTGGATTTCCTTACCACAAGTGAACTATTGTCCCAATCATGACTACAAATAGGCCCGATGCCGTTTCTCTAACTCTCGGGGGATCTAGTCTGAGAGCAGCCAGCACCCGCCCGCGCGAACCTCTAACTGTTTTGTCTCTTTGCTACAACCCTACCTAACAGCGCAAGAACCCGAATTTCCTCGAGCGTCATGTCAGGTGCGGGTGCCCAGCCACAGGTTGATGACGGAGGCCATGCTCAAGATGTGCCGGACTCCAAAGGTATGGTCAGCATGGACACCACCATGCTGGCTTCGGAAGCCAAGCATGCGGCCGACGCCGAGCAGCAGATGAGCTTGTGGACGGCCATGAAGCTCTACCCCAAAGCCATCGGGTGGTCTGTCCTTCTCTCTTCGACTTTGATCATGGAGGGCTATGACCTGGCTCTGCTGAGTTCTCTCTACGCGTCGCCCCCTTCAATCGAAAGTACGGAACATACGATGCGAATAGCAACAAATACGCCTTGTCGGCCGCATGGCAGTCTGGACTGTCCAACGGCGCGCGTGCCGGCGAGATCATCGGGTTGATTCTCGTAGGTTGGACAGCCGATCGATTTGGTTATAAGATCACGACAATGCTCAACCTGGGCCTCATGATCCTGTTCATATTTGTGCTGTTCTTTGCTCCAAATGTGCAGGTTCTCGTGGTAGGGGAAGTTCTGTGTGGTAAGTCCTGTTCCCTCCCCCTCCTCCCTGCGTTGAACAGCAATGCAATGAATGTGGACGTGTGGAGCCAACACCAGATGATCAGGGATACCGTGGGGCGCTTTCCAGTCTGTCACACCAGCCTACGCCTCGGAAGTCGCTCCCGTCGTGCTACGCCCTTACCTAACGACATTCATTAACATGTGCTGGGTGATCGGGCAATTCTTCGCCGTCGCTGTGAACAAGGGTTCGGTGGGCCGCGCAGATGAGTGGGCCTACAGGATCCCGTTCGGCGTCCAGTGGGTATGGCCCATTCCCATTCTGGCTGGACTGATTTTTGCCCCGGAAAGCCCCTGGTGGCATATTCGGCACGGTAACCGCGAAGCCGCCAAGGCCAGTCTTTTGCGACTCACAAGCCCCGCCGACGAAAAATTCAACGTGGATGAGACGATTGCCATGATCGAGCATACCAACGCCATGGAGAAGGACCTTCGCGCCGGTATTACCTTCCGTGACTGCTTCAGGGGCGTCAATCTGCGTAGGACTGAGATTGTTGTCGGCATCTGGCTCGTGCAGACGCTCGGTGGGCAGAATATCATGGGTTACTTTTCTTATTTCCTGACCCAGGCCGGCATGGACGCGTCAAACTCGTTTTCGTTGTCCATGGGCCAGTACGCCCTCGGCATGGTAGGCACGGCCGGCTCCTGGTTACTTATGGCGCGCGTGGGCCGCCGCCGCATCCACTTCAGCGGCATGTGTGCCCAATTCCTCATCCTCGTCATCGTGGGCTCACTTGCCTTCTCGGGTACCCAGGCTTCGGTGTGGGCCATCGGCGCGATGCTCATCGTCTTTACCTTCGTGTACGACTTCACCGTCGGCCCGGTCACGTACTCGCTCATCTCGGAGCTGTCGAGCACGCGCCTCAAAGCCAAGACTATCGTCCTGTCCCGTGCCGGTTACAACGCCAGCAACATCTTTGTGAACGTCATGACCAACTACCAGCTCAGCTCCACAGCCTGGAACTGGGGCGCCAAGGCGGCCTACTTCTGGGCCGGCACCTGTCTGGTCAGTACCGTCTGGGTCTTTTTTCGCGTGCCCGAGCCCAAGGGTCGCACGTACGCGGAGCTGGACTTGTTGTTCGAGCATGGGGTGCCGGCGCGCAACTTCGCGAAAACCGGCATCGATCCGTATGCTGATAACTTGGGAACTACCAAGAATGTCACGACTAATGAGAAGTCAAAGGAGTAATGACACGATACTAGATAGTGGGATCCCTTGAATTGGTAATCATGATGTAGAATCAGCAACCCAGCTTGTGTTGCGCTCTTTTGGTATGCGCATAAATAAATAAGTAAAGTTGTCATACACAATGAGCCACCTTCAGAATCAAGAGCGCCCTAAGGTTGTCACAGTCACACTAGCATGGATGCAAAGTAGGGGCCGCTCTTTCGGCGTTGACTCCGGATCAGGTGCTCAGTGGAAAAGTTGCGCGCCGGTCGGTACATTTAGCAAGGCGCAACGGATTGATTGAAAATGACACGGGGATCCGCTGGCGATGAGAGGCTTCCAATTTTCATACATGGCAAGCGTACGTAAACTCGTGAGGAAGGAGGAAGGTTCATTGCCTGGGCAGACTAACCACTCTCAAGTAATCCCATCAAATGTTGGAAGTTGCAGTCCATGCTTGGTGCCTTGCATGAATCCTAAGACATTGTTGCGTCATAGCGCCCTGCCAGACGCTGCCTCCAAGGATAAGCTGTTTGGGATTTGGCGGGGTTCAACTGCCACTGAGCTTATTAGATGCGCGTACCTTGAGATCAACTGAACATCACAAGCACGATATTGCTGTATATTGAATTAACAGCACCAACCAGCAAACTTCACACGGCACCAAATCTATCCTCCCGTCCATTTCTTGGGACAAAATTCCGCATCATGGCCTCCGCCACGCAGACACATCCGGACCCCGCGCCGGGCAGCTCGCCGGCCTTCATTCCCCTCGAGGCCAACCCAGAGTTGATGACGAAACTGCTGCACAAGCTCGGCCTCAGCAACGCCCTCCAGATGCATGATGTCTATTCTATTGAGGACCAAGATTTGCTGAGCTTCATCCCCCAGCCCCGCATGGCCCTCCTCCTCGTCTTCCCCGTCTCGGCTGCCTACGAGTCGCAGCGCATGGCTGAAGATGCACCCGTAGCCGACTACGCCGGCAAAGGCGACCAGGAACCAGTCTTGTGGTTCAAACAGACAATCCGCAATGCATGCGGCATGATGGGCTTGCTCCACGCCGTCAGCAACGGGCCCGCCCGGGATTTCGTCGGTAAGCAGCTGATCTACCTGTCTACACTCTTGACCTAAATTGGAGATGTTTCATTATGCAGCCGGGTGACTTTACTGACTATACGGCTTCATTACAGAATCCGGCAGCGATCTGGACAAGTTGATCAAGGCCGCGATGCCTCTCCCACCTTCCGAGCGATCGAAACTTATCGAGCAGACCCAGGCACTCGCTTCCGCACACCACGAGGCGGCCAGCCAAGGCGCCACCGCCGCACCCGATGCCCAGGACGACGTGGACTTACACTATGTTTGCTTTGTGAAGACGAATGACGGCACGCTATGGGAGTTGGACGGACGACGCAAGGGCCCGATTGCCCGAGGAAAGCTGGCTGAAGAGGAGGATGTGCTCTCCGTGAGCGCGCTTCAATGGGGGCCGCTCAAGTTCTTGGAGAGGGAGGGAGCCGATATGCGCTTTTGTTGTGTGGCTTTGGCTGGTGCCCTCGACGACTGATTCGACGTGGTGGTTTGAATGCCGCATCTTTTGGCGTTGGTGTAAGGGATATTTTGGGCGCGCCGAGCGCAGAGGTTGTTGAGGAACCATACTCACAGCATCCTGGGCGACATCATTGGCGGATTGATGAGAGAGCTTCTTTACGTTGAAGACCAAAGTTACATCAAATGAACACTTCATTGTACTAGACCTTTGGTAGGTACCGGAGGTATGTAGGTAACAACCTTAGGTCACATGGGCAACATGGAGTGCATGGGCCAGCCACTAAGCCACAATTTCACGTTTCTTGCAATGCGATGTGAAATTTACAGTAGGGACGAACGACACTGGGCTCAATGCTCATATGGTAAAATCGCATGCCACTTGAGGCTGGCATCAAAATACAAATTGATCAGAGGCTTGCGATGATTGCATGTGAAAGCCATGAATACATCCCGGGTGTTCGGTCTGTATGAGACCAAGCAGGACAGAGTCAACAAGCTTGCCAAGTGCCTGGCCCAAACCGACCGGCTCCGGCATATCTGGCTCGCGGGCGCGCCGCCGCACTACCCGTCCGTATACGCCGCCCGGCGAGTCGAGCTGCTGCTCAAGGATCAAATCCGGCAAGTGTACTTGAAGCGTCGCGAGGCGCAGGTGATTCCCGACCCCAGCGGCACCCTTAATATGCCCAACAGCATCCCGAAGCTGCTGAATCGGACGCCGGTGCCCCCGGCCGTCATCGCCTGCACGCTGCGGCCCACCTACTTCCTGCCTCGGACCTCGCCCTTGCGAGGCGCCGTAGAGGATGGCGGCGTCCTGGGCCGGCTACGCTTGCGGTTCCCGCGGCTGCCTGAGGGCTTGACGGAGCAGAGCCGGTGGGACGTAACCACCAACGGCAAGGGCAAGACCAAGACGACTTCAATACTGGAGGGGGATCCGTACGACCATGTGTACGAGACCGAGGTGCAGACGCCCATCGACGGGCGCATGCCCCCATACTGCGGGCCCGGCCGGCTCATGCTCTGGTACGTCGCCGACCTGCAGCAGCAGACCAGTCTCAACTACAAAAGGCTAGAAGGCGGCGACGACCTACGCATATGGGCCGATGCGCTGGCCCAGACCACCATCAACCTGCTCGACGCCGAGTTCGGCATCAAGGCCTGGGCCGACGAGACATATACCGCCTTGTGGGTGAGAAGAAAAGGTGCCAATGGTGACGAGGGCCCGGAGCGCCAAATCGCCGCGATATGGCCCCACATCGACGAAAAGTCGTCCATCGTGAGCGCCGGCATCACCTTGAACGTGGGTCTACCTAGAGAAGAGCAGATCAGCACCGAAGAAGAAGGAGGAGGAAGCGGGGAACGAAAAGAAGCAAATGACGAACCAGACGACACTACCACCAGCATTGCCGCCGAACTAGCCTCGAGGCCCGCGGGCTTCAACCCCAAACACCGCCTCAAGTCCGACGCCGTCAGGCTGGGCAAGACGATGCCGGTACGGGAGATTGGCGCCCCCGCGTCCGCCGACCCCGCCGGCGCGCTCGTATGGTACACACGCGCCTCCGAGGAAGGGGTTGGCGCCGAGACCGTCGCCCCGCTTGGCATGGACAACTACAGTATCTCGGTGGCGTGGTCGCATGAGTTGACGCGGGTGCTGGGGTACCGCAACGCCCTCGTCGACCATCACCGCGATGGCGGCTGGACGACGCGCAAGGTGACGCCGGCGGGAGACAAGAGGCTGCCCATGCGGCCGCGCATTTTTGCGACAAAAGAACGCAGCGATGCGAGTGAAAGCCGTAACAAGGAGGAAGAGATAATAACGTTCAACCTGGGCGACATTGACGACAAAAGTGCAGATATTTTACTTGAGGATGCTGGTGCCCCGCCGAAACGCATAGCTAATTTCGAGAGAACGCTGTACAGGTTGGTGGCTAACTTGAAACAATCGGTCGGGGCAAATAAGCTGGATACACGGAATGTTGATGGCTACAAGGAGAAGGCTTTCAAGTCGCAGCAAAAATCCCAGAACAAAAGAATCACTGGCTCTTAGAGCAATCATGGGCGAAAGGCAATTCTTCCTGTATTGATATCTGTGCTATACTTGGTCGTATTTAGGTCGTCCATGTAAGTGTGAGTACGGTGCTAGGTCAATCGCTACTCTCAAACCAGTGATCAACGAGGGCAACTTTGGCTCGGGCAAGGGCAACTTTGACTCGTTGCACAGGTGACTGTCGACATAGTGTTTAACATCATGATGGTGGGGAGAAGGTCGGTCGTGCCGTCCGTACCCCCAGTAGTTCCCAGCGACTCCCGCTTCTCCGCTGCCCTCTTGGCCCTCTCCTGCTTCTCTTGAGCCCTCCTCTCAGCTCTTTCCTGCTTCTCTCGAGCCCTCTGCTCCCTGCGTTCATGTCTCTCGCGGTGCTTCTTTTCTTTTGCCTCTTGCTTCTCTTGCTTCACTCTTTCCTTCCGCTCCTTGTCCTCCTCTGATTTAGACAGCTTCTCCATGACCTCTTTCTGCTTGGCCTCGATTTTCTGATAGACAGCTATCATTTTACCGAGCCGTGGATTGTCGGCGACAAGGTGCTCCGCCTTGGCGTCTGGATGCTCCTCGCAATCGGCTGGGTGGATCACGCCAATCACCTCATCTTGCCCAGTGTGATCAGCGACCTTCTTCTGCTTCTCCCGAGTGGCCCCAGACTCCTCTGTCATTGGCTCGGGATCCAGTACGCAAACATGACCCTCACTCACGGCATCTGGGGAGGAACCTGGTGGATGTCCGTGGGAATACTTGCAGGCACGGCTGTGCTTTTTGTCATTAGGCCGAGGCTCTGGCCCATCTCCCCGTATTGACTCCTCCGAGTCTGCATCCCCGGAACTTGCGTGAAAATAATGTCCAACTCGTGTTAATCCTGACTTCGCTAGTGAAGAGATATGGGAGACTAGAGGGCCATTGGAGTCCGCCTTAGTAGAGTCTTTGGTGGACGAGTCTCCAGGGAAGCGCTCACTGCCCCCAGTCGACTGGTTTTCGGTTTTCTCGCCGTTGGTCTTGGAACTATCCTTGGTGGATGACTCTCCAGAAAGGTGTCCGGTGGTTTTGGTCAACCCCTTGTCGGGGTTTTCGCCATTTGCATTGGAGCTGTGCTCGCTTGGCTTCTCGAAGCGCTCTAATGAAACCTCCCTGGCAGATTTCTTGTAGGTATCCATAATGGAGTCATTGGCCGAGTCCTCGGTAGAGCCCTTGGTCGAGTCCTTGGCCGAGTCCTTGGTAGAGCCCTTAAAAGAATCCTTGGTATATTCCTTGGAATGGCCCTTGGCGGAGGCCTTGGCAGAATCCTTGAGAGAGTCCTTGGTAGGCTTCTTGCTAGACTCCTTGTCGGATGTCGGGGTAGGCATTGGAACAGACATTCTCGGTGAAAGCTGCTCTGTACTTTGTGTTGTAAGTTCATGCATGAGTACTTGGTGTTGTTTGGACTGATTGGCGTCGTGAGCCGAGTCTTTAGAGGTTTCTCCAGCATGACCCCGAGCGGAATGGCCATCTGATCTCTGAGATTCCGTAGCTGCCTCATGGGATAGGTCGTCATACTGGATCTCTGGCGGGTCCGGCCTCTAGTCACAGAGCTCCGCATGATCGGGAAGATTGTGCTGGGCTGCGAGATCGTCGTACTGCAATTCGACGGGATCGCCCTTCCAGCCACACGCAAGAGCCTTGCCTTTGTCTTTGCTCTCGTCGTTGGTGGCAGGCTCAGGTGACTTGGACTTGGTGGATTCGTTGATGTGGCGTACAAGGTGCTCACGCGGGGTCTCCTTTTCGTTGCTACCTTCCTTGTTGTCGATAGACATGATCTGGGCTTGCTTCTGGGCGAAGTCCAGCTTCTCAGATAGGCTCCCGTCTTCTAGATGGGGTTTGCCTTGGGAGACTTCACCAACTTTCTTCAAGGCTTCTTCTCCTCGCTCAGTAGGAGTCAGCCCCCCAGTAGGAGTCAACCGGGAAAGCCAGGATGACATCTTCGTCAACGGTTGTCACAGTAGGAGTTTAGACCTAGTAGTATATGGAGTAGTGAACAACCGCAAACAATATAGTAGATATACAGCGAGTAAAGGTACGAGCTCAGTAAGCTGACAGGTAATGATGAACCAAAATGAGAGAAAAGCGTCCCGGATAGGTGATGAATGTCGATGAGGTTGGGATACCAGGAGAGCCTGGAGTCAATTACATAAAGCACACCAGGTGTTGGGCCAAGCAGCCGCTGTGTCATTGCCATTGGTTTCACACTTTGGTCATCTCCGATTCGGAAGGCTCGACGGCCTTTCTGTATTTACGTCACATGCAGCTGCCATCTAACCAGGCGAGCATACTATACCACACCGCAGGGAGCGGCATCTACAGCCCAAAAAAAGCGTGATTACTATTCGTGTTACTTTCCAGCTGGCGACTTCATTGTGAGTATTTGCATTAATGTAGGTGACTGATTAGTAACGTTAACCGACACGAAATCATTAACTTGCATCGTCATGGCTTCCAAGAGACGTAAGGAAGGATGCTTCTGAGTTTGGAGAAGGAAAGGAGAGGGGAGGGAGAATGCGGTACCCAAAGCTTGGCTTTGTAACGTCGTTTCCAGTGCTTCCCGCGTCTTCCTTCAGGGGTTTGAACCCTGAAGTATACACTACTTCAAATGGATCCTTAGTCGGATCCCAAGGGACTGGTACAGCTGGTTTCTCGGAAATCACGCGCAGTGACAGTTCCCATCAGCAATAACGGGACCCGACTTGGAAGGTTCAAAGTGTTTCACATATTATAAACCAGGTACTACACGCAGCCAACGTGCATACCAGGCCAACGTGCATATCAGGCCGTCGTCTCGGAGAGGGCGGGGAGTGAATGTGGATGCGAAGTGGGTGTGGAGGGGCGGGGTTGCAGATTGATAACCAAGAATTGCCCTTGCCTTGGGGGAGGAAGGAGAGGGTCCAAGGGTTGAGGAGCCGCATCCTCACCAACAAGTCTACTTCCGGGGAATCAAACACGGACTTGGAGTTCCAAAAATGCATGTGCATGTTGGATGGTGTTATCGGTGGCATCCCGACGGCTATTTCCCCAAATAAAATGTGTGTTTCCGAAGAGCCCTCACGACCAGAGATTGCGGTCGCTCCGGTATAACTTAAATCCAGCCATGCAATGATACGGGAAATGAGTACCGGAAGATGTCACAGGTCATAGTGCTTTGGCCCCGGGGATGGAGGTTACTTTATGCCCTTTGACCACGGCAACCCGCTTTGTCGTCATATGTGAGGGTAAACAAAATCAAACGAGTGGGTGTCCGAGAGTGTCGACGGGGCGCCGTCTCAGAGCTTCTATGGTTAACAATGGCAGGAGGTACTCACGAACTTGTATGGTACTCTCTCGGCCTGCTATCCCACCTCAAGCCTAATCAATTGAGCCGGCAAGTATATAACACTCCTGTCACTTTTTCTCTTATAATATGAAGACTACTAGTAATACTTTGTTTCAATAGGCTGAGGGAAACGAGATTGCACCTGTTGTACAAGAATTGGAAATCCTCCAGCCACATGGCAGATCCGATGCAAACGCTAAAATTAGTATGAATGATCTATAGAACATTAGCATTCCACGTGGAACCCTTAACTTTTTTACTGCCTATGTCAAATTCTGGTCAGGGGCCCCAGAATCCAAACCACTCCATTGTTAATCTAAGGATCCATCCACTAGGCAAGTATTATACTATATGCAGATATATTACTATAGAGTAGCTACTTACGGTAATAATGCGATACTGGGTGCCTATACCTAATGTGTCACCATTTACTTTATCTAATATAGATCCTATTTATTTACTTATTTATTTATTATATATATAAGCTATTATCCCTTTTAATATTAATAAAGAAAGGAAAATATAGAAAACTAATTAAGAAAAAGAGCCTCTAATTAAGGCAGGTGGGTCTACTTTTTCTACTGGGTCCGATTATATTACATTACACTAACAGAAGGTCAGTGTCACCCAGTGAGTCAGCTCCTCCCTTATGGCCAAGTTGGATGCAATGCGATGCCGTAACTTGCCTTCAGGGCAAGGCAAGCAGCAAGGATAGGTGGAGTAAGGGGAACAGCCATCAACTCTGTTGCTACAAGGATAGCGATAACGAGAGAGGAAAGGAGTTCGCCCGGCCAGAGCAGAGCCGTGAATAGATACGACACTTATGTCATCTTTTGGAGTTGATGCAGATCATCCTATCTCACAATTAAACTCTACTAACTCGCGGGTCCCGTCCTAACCTCTAAGCACTAGGTCCCCACCAGTTGCTATCCCGTCAATTTCAGACAGAGGCTGGTAGATAAGCAAAAACGGAAGGTGCATCATTTAGATTTAGGTATGTTATTTTTGCCGGTTGTAGACTCAAGCCCGGTGCCATACTTACCTACTCTCCAATCCCGAGTAGACAGTCGCTAATACGAGTAGTTCAGGGGGTAACCGGCCAGTACATGTAGGTAGGTATGCCGTTGGAGCTTTAATAGTAAGGTTGTGACTGGATGGCTGTTCTCCGTGTTCGATACGTTCCAATATTGGGTGATATTTGGCAAGTACAGGTTGACCCGCTGTTAGTCGACTCGCAGCGACGACGGGAACGGCCGCACACGAAATTCCATCGAGGGTTCGAAAACCCTTCATGAGTCATGGCCGGACAGTAAGTAAGCCTCTGCCATCCCCGCGAAAATAAATCACTGCTGATGCCGCGATCAAATGGACGAGATAGCTTTTACCATCCTCGCATGTTAAGTAATTAGTCACTGGTATACTAGATTGAAAGTAACCCCGTTATGATAAGTGATAAGAGGGGTACTTAAGGAGCAGAAATCTGGGTCGGAATCGGAGATCAAGCATCCTTGTCTCTGATCGATCGCTGACGTTTCTAGCCAATCCAACCAATGTACAATAGAGTGCGCACTTGTTTTTCCATACGGATCTTCAACGGGCACTTCAGAACTCTTGGCCATTATTGGTAGACAGTGGCATAAAACGAAACATATTTATTTGCTTCTGGCACACCTTCAAGGGCTGAGCTCTCCCTCGAACCTTTGATATTAGGAGGGAACAAAGGAAATGGTCTCCCACCCAGTCTAATTCAGCCGAGTCCAAGTCAAGTCGGGTCCTGTTCTGATGTAGAAATTGTTGCTTCACTTTGCGTCTCGCATGCCTGGGGGGACGGAATTTACCCACCACCACGTTCGTCTTTTCAACCGGAATAACAATTAGAAAAGTAAATACGGAAAGCACTTTGATGATTGCCCCCCCCCGACGCCAACCCATTGACCGTCGCGTGAGATGGCAGATTATGGACAAGGTCACCCGAGGATGCGAGGGGCAATGTTGGCTGGATGGCTTGCACCCGCAAGATATTTCTAGCGACATGTAAGCAGCCAGCCGTCCGATCAAGGTTTTCTCAAGAGAGTAGAGGTCGGATGAGTTGGGCGAAATAGAAACGTTTGCTGAACTCAGTCAACTAGCACGCAGGCGAACAGACGCCTCTGCACGTACGACTGCATCCCATCCCATGTACAGTATCGGATGGAAAACACTAGGATGCCAGACCCCTTGTGTCCCGACGGCGGCACGACGACCAGGGGGTGTGGGAGGGGGCAGGGGGCGTCAGGGGGCAGGGTCATCCCCCTACCCCTACCCTTACTCGACCAACAACGAAAGAAGAAAAAGACTACCCCCATAGAGATAAATCAACTTTAGGCAGAGAAGAAGCTAGAAAATCAGAGCAGTACTGTCCCAAAACTCACTAGAGGTCACTATGAGAATTGTATGATATACTGGTTGATCTGGCTGTATCTACTAGGTAATGAGCCGGCACTGGCGCTAAGTCCAAGTCCCACCACGCTGTCGGGACCCAGACCTATGGATTTTCCTGTAAGTAGACAGCCCACCCCAATGCGCGTTTGAATCATTCCCCGTGATTCGTTTGTTTCGCAAACACCCCGTCACTACCACTTTGGCGTCGTCTTCCGTAGGGTACCTACATACATAACCTATTCATTATGTTACAGTAAACGCAAGGTACCAGGGGGTCCTTGGACAGGGTATTACCTATCAACCGGGGTAACGACGCTACTGCCTTTTACCTTCAGCTTAGCTGCCGGATCGCCGTCACGACGACTGTTGATAGGCGCTCCCCAAGTGCGCATTTGAAGGAATCCCTGCCCAGCTCCCTCCTCTTTTTCCAAATTTCTGTCCCGCCGTGTCTCCCCCTCCGTTATCTCTTCTTTTCTCTCATATTCCCTGCACGTACTTGCGTGAACGTGAACGCGAACTCGTTGTCATCCGGTGCTGCGACACTCCCGTCCCTCTCTTTCCACATGAGGGTCTTGGTAGACTCCATGTCTGAATACCTCAGACCTTGAGACAGTCTGGACTGGTAGACCGTCCAACACCTCGCTGTCACACCCGACCAACCACTCGAGGTTGGACCTTGCAGTATTTCAGCTCGACATACCAACATCGAAACAAGCCAACACACATATGGATGGTCCGATTTGAGTGTGAATATGGGCTTATTTAGCTTCTTGTCGAGGAAGGCCTCGCACGACCAGAGAGACCTCGCCTTGCTCAAGGCCCAACCCTACAATGCGACAGTGGCTGCCCTCCCTCCTATAAGAGGTAAATCTGCGCCTAGGCCTTCGAGGTTTTATATCGGTGTTTTTGTTATGTGGACGCTAACAGGGCGTACTTAGGTGCTTACCCGGTAGCCGGGAATGGACCCAACATTCTGGAGAGTTTGCAGAAGACGCAACGTCCATTCGTCAAAGGGGGGAGTCTTTTGCGGATAGCTTCGCGCCATCTCCGATCGTGCCCAGAATTCGAGACGAAGATGGTAAACGGCCGCGGACTGCACCCAGTCGGGAGCCCCATAGAAGACTAGATTACTCCAAAGGGCCCCTATCCGGCTCTTTGCGATTTGAGGCCTCAGCTAGAACTCTCGATTCACCGGTCCAGGGTCCTCCATACAGGCTCCCCTCAAAGAGTCCCGAAGAAGGCCGCCCAATCCTTCCGCCCAAGGTACCATCTAAGGAGCACGTCTTTACCAAGCCACCGCCAGTGTTCCACGAACGATCGGCCTCCATTCGCAGCGGGGATTCTGGCATGACCAGGGGATTCGTTGATTTACTGGATGCGCAGTCGAGCATCAATCCTATCAACTTCCATCAGAGAGTCCAGGCTGCGGGGGTAAGATATATGGTGAAGACGTTGCCGATCGAAATATCAGGGAGAATGGTTTCAATCTCGACTCCCCCGCAATCCGCGCTTTCTACGAGGAACCATCGAGGACTTCCCCTTTACCCCCATCATCAGGATCCGATGCGGGTTTAGACATGCGATCCCGTGCGAAGAAGCGGCATTCTATTGGCGCCACTTTGCGGACCAAGTCCCTTACATCAAGCAAAACCAATACCGCGTTCTTTCCAGAGAGGACATCCTCTGTGATACCTTCCATCCCTCCAGAGTATCGCACCTCGAAGGCAAAGAAGTCTACCACAACTAAGGCGTCACGAAGAAAGTCGATGCCGAGCTATATTGCCTCGTCCTCTGCGGATACCAGATCCCGGTCTAGCTCGACAGCATCAAAGCAGTATGCACAAAATCAAGATGCCGACAGCTTTCCAGCGGCGCTTCAAGATAGAGGTAAATACATGGCGTCTGTTCAAGTCGCTGATGAGAAGTCGATCAAGTCATACGGTAGCAACCGGCGGTCGGTGCTGGTGAAGAATCACAGGGACTCGTTTGTGCTTTCCGAGGCCAATAGCGATGAAGCGGATTTCGGCGTTGCACGGCGTATCAGTGTCGTTTACCCTCTAGTGGTCGACGGAAACCGGCCGAAGTCGGTGCATTCCTCGGGGAGAGATACAGCCTCACAGAATATCATATCAATCTCCGGGCATCCGCCATCCAAGAGGATCAGTATACACAGCATGCAATCGCCACTACAACGAAACCCACCCGACGTGCCACTTTCTGGACCCCGAGGTCCTACATTGGAGCCCGGCCGTTCAAAATGCGACTTGGGAAGTACCTCTAATCTCCATGACACCACCTCGCACGCCTCTGTGCAGTTGCAGGCGATTTGTTCACCTTGTCAGTGCTTTTTCTTGCTTTTTCTTGCTTTTCATGCCGCCGCTTCCACTGCATCGTGGGACTTGTACTAACCCCTTTGACTATAGGCCTAGGTTTCTCTCACATAAACCATTATAGCAATGATAGCTCCAGTCTGCGTGACAAAGACCGGACACGCAGTCTTGCCTCGTCCTCGGGTCGAGGCGCAAGGAAATTCGACATTGAAGAGTCTATCCCAGAACGTACCAGCAGTATACGCCATTGGTCAATGGACTCGACCACGGCCACCTTATCGAGCTTGAGCTCCAACCCATTCCGGCCACACTCGCGCCACACAGCCAATACGTCTATCGATCTCATGCCCTATACGAAGGGCGTAAATTCGAGCCGAGAGACATTCGGCTCCGCTGCTTATCACACTGCTTCCGAAAACTACAGCCAGCCATCTGTGGCTGTTCTTTCTCCTTTAACCCCCCAAATTAACTTTAATCGCAACACAGAGCCTCGCCCCAACTTCAATATCGATGATGAACTCTCATCCGACGACGACGATTTCTCCCCACGCCAACCGAGGGGTGAGGGCGAGGAGGACCTTATATTCAACCCTTCAGGCTACGGCTTCGATGCTGGCGAGCTACCAGGGCTACCAAACCCACTAGATTTTGCCGCTTATCTTGAAAACCCACGACGTACCAATTCGTCGAGGAGCTCAAGATACTCTCTGAGAGGGCACCAGGCATTTGGTGCCACCATGCCGAACTACGACAGCGACTTTCTCTCTCTGCCAACCAGCCCCATTGTGACATCAAGGGCCGACTCCAAATGCCAAAACTCACGTTTCCAACCCCCCAGATATGATCAAACCAACCTAAGCGACGACAATGATAACGTTTATGGATCGGATGACGAAGACACGGAAGACGAGCTTTCGTTTGATATTCCTTTCAGCAGAGGTAATACGCCTAATCGACAGCCTCCACGAGCTATGCGATGGGCTGGTAGCCAAAGTGGCGTGATTGAAGAGGAGGAGGACCTGAACAAGATGGTTCTTGAGACCGCTGCAAAGCTCAGGAGGGAAGTCAAAAAGGCCAATCGCATGAGCGGTGCTACCGTGAGAAGAAGGAAAGACTCCTTAAACGCCAAAGGGAAGGAAGCTGCTTACTCTGCACGGCCTGGCCTGTATGATGACTCGGATGCTGACATCGAGTAAAAAGAAAAGAAATGGGAAAAAAGAACCACCCCTCCCCCAACTCTTCACTCTTTCCCTTATGACTTTGGCATTTTCCAAACAAAATTCGGCGTTTGGCATAGATGGAATATATCAGGGCGACTACCACGACAGGGTTGGAGGATTATGTGGGCATAATTGCCCTTGCAGATACCCCGTGCTTATCTGGGTTCACATTTGTCGTCAACTCCCAGCTGTTTGCGGGCATACGAAGGCATTCAAGAGCGAGCATTTACGCGTCACGATCTAATCCCATTGTGAAGGGGGTGGACGACCGTGTCTCTCTCCTTTACTTTTCTGTGTTCTCCTGAAATCTGTGTTTATTTTCACCTCCTCATGATGTGTGTTACGCGAGTTTTCAAGCACGGAGTTCGAAGAAAGGGTTTATTTTCTTAGTATTAATACCCCAACCTCACTTACACATATCGAGAGTTATGATGGGTGGTTTTAGCGAAGCCTTGGAGACTCGAGGTTTGTCTTGTTGCGTTTTCCTTTGTCCTGTTGTTGTGTGGATTGAGGGGAAGGGGTTTACAGGGCAATTGTCCAATGGAAGAAAACCGAGGCAACTTGACTTCCTTGTATGTGATAGCATGATACAATTGAAACGCATATACTCTATCACACTTGCTGTCTCCTGGCACATCCTATTTATATTATGATTTCATACATCTGCTGCTGGGATGGTCATCCTCGAAGGCAACCACGGAGAAGACACAGGCGGCAGTCCTTTCGAAGACGCGTAGCGAGTCTGTGTAGAATATTAGAAAGAAAATTCACCAACACGTAATGTAATAAAATCGAGGAATCAACATATAAGAAAAGTTGGGTTGATGGTCATTGATATTTTGCGTAGCTATCTGGCTTGTGCCCCTTTTGTCGTTATCTAGATAACGCACGTAGAGCACAAGCAACGTTGGTATCACTTACACAACCCATGAACAGTAACCGCTCTTCTTCTCGATATCGTCCGAGAAATTCAAGCAGCCGTAGTAGCAGTAGTAGACGAAGCCTTGTCGGAAGCAGCCTTCCGTCTGCAATTGCAAAAGTACTTCTTCTTGAACTGCGCCTGGTCCAGCTCCTGAAGACAAGCCATGGCTTTCTTCGCCGCGGCCACCTTGGCATAGCGCAGACTAGCCGCCGATGCCGTGGTGACGACGCGGCTATGGATGGTGACGCCGAACTCGAGCCCGGCCTCGCCAAGGCCGCCGTCCACATCCTCGTCGCCCCGCAGCGGCAACATGAGCAGCTCGTCGCAGCCAAAGTCCTGTCTCACCTTGTGCTCGAGAGCCGTCGAGGGCTGTTTGTTGGCGTACGTGTCGTAGATGTGCATGTTCTCGAAATAGGGGCGCACTTCCTTCGTGAAGAACTCCTGGACTTTGGCGTAGCAGAAGCCACTGTCCACGAACAGGGCGCCGATGTAAGCCTCGACAATGTCGGGCAGGCACTTGGGTGGCGGGTTGACGTCCACCCAGTAGTTCCGAGCGAATGCCTCGCGCGCGAGCCCCGAGTTAATAGCCTCCTCCTCGGCAGCCTCCTGTGCCTCGGTGATAGCCGCGAAATACTCGGCTATTTGCTGAGGAATCGCACCACTCATTGAGATCAGGTGTTTGTTGAGGCCTAACGACACGCAAAGGCATCCCAAGAACTGATTTGATACCATGGCCATTTTGTGCTCCGTGAGCCACTGCGGGTCGGCGCTGGTAAATCTATGGAATAAGTAGTCGACGCAAACCATGTCATATAGCGCGTCTCCGAGAAACTCGAGGCGCTGGTAGTGAGGGATGTTCTCATACATGTAACTGTATGATGGGTGTGTGAAAGCAGAACGAAGCAGTCGGGGGCACTGGAAGCGGTAGCCAAGACGCTGTTCAATCTGGTCCGCGAGATGGACATGAACAGCTGTAGGACTAGCCTTTTGCCACTCTGGTACGACAAAACCCGCCAAGAAATCATCATATTTGGTCATGGTGTGCTGCTCGTTGCCGGTGAACTTTGTCACCGCCTTGACAGCCATATCAAAATCCCCTTGGTCATAGGTTGTCAGATACGCAGCGCCAATGAGGGCCTCGCATACATCTGCAATGGTCTTGTCGGCAAGGACATGAAGGCCTCTTCCCACTCCCTTCTTGCCCATTATGCTCTCATTCTGCTTTCCCTTGAGCAGCTCAAGGCCGTCAGGATACCATATCCGCCTATTGAAGGACTTGGAGCGAATAGATTCCTCGAGCTTCAACTCCAAAGCATGATTGAACAGATTTGTGTTGCAAATCATGACCATACGGTCGACGTGATACTGAAACTCGTTGGCGTCCGCTTTTCGTGCAAAGAGGGCTATCGTAGTGCTCATTTTTAGAAACGAGTCACCTAGTAACTCTAGTCGCTCGTAGTTGTTCCCCATACCTCTCTGGAAGTTGATCTTTTGCTCTGCATGTTCTTCAGTATTATCGCTGTCTTTGGTCATTGCCTCGAGAGCCAAATCGGGCCGAAGTTGAAGCCCCAGCGCCTCGCATGCTTCCAGTGCTACCAAGTTGGAGTCCACTCGGTGAATGATAGCTGGTAGATTGTACGCCATGGATACGATATTGGTAGGTAGCTATTGTTGCACAGTCAGCTTTCTGCTACAATTGCACACTCATTGTCTATAACCTACTGGTGAGACCTCCAGAGTCTGAAAGCAGATGTAACAACGGTTCTGCATGTCTGATGGTTTCTCGAACTCGTCGAGAAGATTACGCCGCAGAGGTATATACTCAGCCTCGACTACGGCGAGTTCATCATTGCGCTCGATATTGGCTCTCGATCTGGACCACAAACTAATGCTGTAGTTCCAGATATCATTGGGTGCCTGTCTCCGGCCCCTGTTCTTGCTTAAACCTTTGGGCGCCCCTGGAAGTTGTGGATCGCTAGGCTTCATGCCCTCGACGTAGCCAAATGTGTAGAACTTTCGAGAGCCATCGTGCGGATCGGTCACGAAACAATCTTTATAATCGTTGGTTGTTGAGGTCTTTTGGTCTGCCACTTGAGAGTCCTGAAGCGTTTCGAGATAGTCCCAGTCGATTAATGTCCGGATATGCTCGAGATTGTGTGCTATGTCAAATTCATGGTTTTGGGTCAGAGGCGCCAGGTAATACGGCAACTTTTCAGGCTCGTGCTTGTATTGCTTGCTGAATACGTCCTGGAACACGCGCAAGGTGAAGGCTGTTAGGGCATTCGTGTCATCCAACGACACCACCATGGCTTTGCCAAGCGGTACACACTGCACGCCAGAACCGCTGCCGTTTCCGAAGAAGATCTGGAAATCAGCGACGGGCGGCAATGCCCTTCGTGTGAGTATGGCCATGGGTCTGGAAGATCGGCCCAGTGAGTGTGGATCCGTGAGCCGGACTACTGTAATGTACAGCTGCGTAGGGATCCCTCGCTGTGACCATATCGCCGGTTTTGTCTTCATCGGATATTCGTGTCGCTTCTTGGAACTGAGAGCAAGTCTTGCGTTCCTCATCTTCGGTAGCTGTTTCTTGAAAGTACTTTGCAGCCACTTGTCGAGATACCCCTGCTTTCTCAGCCGATAACAAGCATTAAATGCGGCAGAGCATTTTGCGACTTGCTTGGAAGCGGCACGGTCGCCAATGGCAGTCTTGATAGGCGCATGATCGGGCAAGATAACCTCGCACTGAAACTCTTTTCCAATGCTTTTCACCACGTAATCCGCATGCAGGAGATTTTCGGGCGTGTTCTCTAAGGAAGAGACAAAGTCGGCCAGAACAACCAAGCTGCTCTTGAAAGTCAATTTCGCTCCCGTTTCCTTGTCAGTGTAGGACTTCTTGACCTCTTTCCTCAAGTAATAGTCCATATTGAAGTCGTTCCCCACGAGCCGACGGCCTTCCGGTAGTACGGCAGACAGTTCGCCAAGGGCTTTCTCATTCACTTTAATATTGAGATACCTCTGAGCATGGTCCTCGTTGCCATGCTCCATCATGTGGAAAAACCTCGAGTTGTCCATCCGAGCCCTGCCTTTGGATTGGATGTACTGTATCATGGTGTTATAGAGATCGAACCGGATGACCATATTGCAGTTTGGGATATCCAAACCCTCCTCAGCAATGTTGGTAGCCACAAGGCAGTTGGTCCCCACAGACCTGAACTCTCTGATTGCTTTCTCCTGTGCCTTACGTGACATGCCAAGCTGCTCACCAGCCTCTACTGTTCCAGTACCTAACTAACTCATATGTTAGCACGGATATCAGAATAACAGGGTAGGTGGAGCTTACCAGTATTTTTGGCTGGACGTGTTTCAAACCCATTCCGGGTTGTTTGAGTAAGTCGTTAAGTACAACCGCAGTAAGGCGCCTGTCGACGAAAATGATGCATTTATCCGTCCGGGGCGTGAAGTCCTTGGTAAGGATAGAAACCAGTCTCAGTATCTTGTCAGATACCAGGTCATACGAAGGATGCGCTTCCTTCTCTGTGTGTGCTAGTACTGCGTCATATGCCAGCTCGACCGCTTGCACCTCTCTATCAATCAGGGAGACAAGTTTATGGTCACTGTGCATACCTGCAGCTCTTTTCATGACATATGCCTCGGTTCTGGCTTTGGCCTTGAGCAGTTCGTCTCCAGTGAAACATAAATGCCAAATCCGGTCAGCACACCATGGACCGAGTTCTCGGGTGCACCACTTGGCGAAGTCGAACAATTTCTTGAAATGATTGTTGTGTCCGATCAAGCTGTTGAGTTTCGACCAAAGGGGCGTCTCGAACGGGACTGGGGCAAAACTATACTCGACGATTTTCTCAATGTTCGTCTTTTGCAGGTGTTCTCGAAAAGCTCCTGGATCTGCGACAGTTGCGATTTCGCTGTGTAGCAGGCCTTCCAACTCAAGAGCGCCAGTCAAAATATCGCCCCTTTTCACGTCGATTGGAGAAGCCGTCATTCCAAATATGCGCGGTCGCTGGCTATTGCGCTTCTCAGCATCTGCATAGAAGTCCTTGATGATAACCGAATAGGGATGATTCTTCTTGGCGTGGTGGGCCTCATCAAATATCAACAGATTGATCTGTTCAATCTGGATAAAAGAATGATGAAGCCAGTTGAGAAGAATGGCTGCAGTACAAACGACAACTTCTTTGGTCAGGCGGGTATTTTGGCAATAGTCTCGCTTCATTCCCGAGCTTCCCAGTTGCTCGCCTGACACATCGCCAACCGAGTAGTCCAGATTTTTCCGCAAGAAGGCAGATTGTTGAGCCACAAGTGAGACCTTGTCGACAAGGAAAAAGGCTACTCGTGGAGGCTTGCCGAAATCACGGTCGTTGATTTCTTGCTCAATTGTGTGTCGTAGTAGAAGTGCTGCGATGTTCGTCTTTCCCGATCCTGTACTCAGGACAGCAATTGTGTTCTTCTCTTTTGCTCTCTCGAAAAGCTCCACTTGGTATTCTCGTGGGCTATCTATCACCTTCTTGACGTTGTCTTCACCAGGTGTAAACTTGGTGTTGCTGTCGTTATCTTTTGCCTGCTTTAGCTGCTCTCTTTTGTAATCGTCGAGGCTCTGCTGAGCAGCAAGCCGTATGGCTTTCCTCTTAAGCGCTTCGGGTTGCTCACTGGTAGATTCGGCATCGCTCAAGTTGTCCGGATCGCTCACCTCTTCCGCATGTTGTCTGCTACTATATGAGGCAACATCATCGTCATAAGCTCCTGGGGAGCCGGTATCGGCTTGATCAGGCTGTTTCGAGGCCATCTTGGTGCTGTGGCCAGGCTCAGGGAGGCACTAGTGCTGCACTGGTGATGGGAATGGGGATATGATGTGCTTTAATTCAAGTCTAGGGAGGAGTCACGGTCTCGAAAGACCTGGACCTGGACCTGGGAATGAAAAGTGGCCTGATAAGTTTAAGGTCTGGTACAGAACGGGATTTATTCAGAGAGATAAATACAGACAGAGAAGGGGTGAATGATGTTGAGGAAAACACATTGAATACACGAGCTTTGCGTTTCCAGTTAGCTCGAGACATACATGTGATGCCTCAAGAATAACAAAGCACAACACTCAAGTGAGAAGAGCACAAGAGTGATCTCGAGCTTAATCGTGTGGGAGAATTGCAATCGTCAGACACATACATGATTGCTCGCATGCAAACAGGCACAGGGCTCTCATGACGTAGGCACCTGAGCAAACGAATAAACAGTCACCCGTTGTTTCCCCATTGCGCTTTCCTCTTTACACCGACTTCACTTGACCAGAACATTATCGACACTATGTTCTGAATGGAACAAGTCTTCGGTGATTGCTTGATCAATAGCATTGAGCTTGGGGAGATGCATAATAGTCACAGCAGTTATAATCCCTCTAGGTGCTCCGTAACTCGGGGCACGAGAACAACCGAAGACAAATCAAAATAGATCAATATCATTGATATACCCATACCCGTAAGTCTCCGTAGATTAAAAGTACATGATCAGTCAGTACATGTAATAAGGTTGGCATGTTAAGTACCTACCTGCAGTTGAAACCTCCCATGCCCGATTGTTTATGCAGGGTCCTTGAATGAATGTTGCAAGGGTGGGGTACGTACATGTAAATACCTACCCCAAGTGTGACTGTCCCGCTCTTTCCCTACTGCCCAGACTAACCTACTGGAATGCCCTACTGGGCGAGGCAGAAAAAACGAGGGGTGCTGGGCTGGGTGCGGCGTATGGTGGAAGATCTGCTACTAACCTCAATGATACAATAATTGCCCCTCCATCATTGCTTGATTTGTTGTTTGAAAGACACAGATTCGTGTTATTACGTATGTCCCTGTGCACGGCATATCCCAATATTGCCACCCAAATAAATCAACCTGGTCACAGGCTACTATTGTTCGATGTGCATATCGCCATAGCAATTTTTCCTATTTCTCCCTCCTCTTTCCCAGCTTTGGATGATCTTCACAAAACCAGATTCTCCCCGTTCTTTACCCGTCGTCCGTACTTCTTGTACAACCGTTCGGCTGGATTATCTACTCGCGGTATCTGCCTTTCACACAAACCATTTACGGCTTAGATATGGATGAGCCAAAGACCCTGAAATCAGTGTTCCTGAGCGCTGAGACAAAAAAGGCCACACTAGATGGCGCTTTTGAAGCAAGCTCTCCAACGTACCGTGAGGATCTGGAGTTTGCTCTGAAGGCTTACCAGGAATGCCTGCAAATCATAAGTCAAGTCTCTTTGTTCAGCAACAACGAGAGTCTCGAGGATATCAACACTTCAGACCTGCCATATCTGTTGGTCAGCTACCGTATAGCCGAACTTCTGCAGAAGATCTCGGTCTCTACCCCTCTCGAGCGTAGGGCAGCTCTCCGAACAACACGAGAAGCATATGAACAATTTCTGCACCTTCTCGACAACTATGAACTGCTCTCTCCGTCAGACCTGAAGCTTTTCTCACAATACCAAGATGACCCAGAGCGTTTCTCCACAATCTCCACTACAGATCCAGCAGCGCGGCGCAATGCTAAGATCGCGAACTTCAAGCATGAGAAGGAGATGAAGCAGAAACTGGAGTTTATGAGGCATTCTCCACGCCACCTCGAGAATGGCGGCGACGAGGAAGCAGTCAGAGAGCTGTATCTGGCTAACATATCCTACTGCGCCTATATGACATTTCAAGCATTGGAAGGCATTAGTCGTGAGATGGATGTCTTGGCCCAGGCCCCTGTGCCTCTCATCCCAACCACGACAACCGTGGAGGAGGACGAGAGGCGGCGTCGGTCGCCAACAGGAGTGGATGATAACTTGGGCCGCCTAGATTCTCCCTTCCAGAGCACACAGTCAAGTGGACCGCTCTTGAGCCAGGACGGGAAACCGCTGCGACCTTTCACCCTCACAAGCGGAAGACAAGACCTGCAGCAGGGGGTTTTCCGGTCTGGTCACAATCTGCCTACAATGAGCATTGACCAGTACTTGGAGGAAGAGAGGAAGCGGGGTGGCATCATCGAGGGCGGTGGAGAGGCCAGTGGTCGACAGGCAACTCCGGATGAAGACAACTATGAGAAAGCGGATGCTGAAACGATGAAAGCCCGTGAGTGGGATGAATACGTCGAGGCTAATCCAAAGGGAAGTGGCAATACATTAAATAGAGGTTAGACGGTGACCAAGGCTGCCGTGCATTGCGAGCACTCTGCAACAAGACGCATATACGTAGAAAGCAGGCGAATATCATGACGTGCTTTGATCGTTGAATTTGGGATTTTAGGGGAACGCCAAGTAACCAACCCTTTTGGCTGATGCATCTGCCGGGCATATACTTGATCGCTGTTTAACAAATGAACGTCCTTCGATATGCAATCATATCCATAGTGATCGCACAAACTCGTTGGCATGTTTTGTTTTGTTCTTTTCTGAGTTTGGCTCTAATGCGATTCAGGGTGAGGTAAGTGATTGAGCTGAGCAGCCTCGTATGAGAAGCTATAAAAGCTTGTGGCTGTGCAGCAAGGCTGCATTTCTGGAGCTTCACCTGATCAACAACCAACCCACGCATCATCGCAACCTTGAGCTCAACCATTATTATTTTCTGTCAATTCCGAGTGAAATCAAGATACGAAACCGATTTGCGCGTTAATCGATTGGACGGATACTGGACGCCATGGCGACCACCGATATGGACCCGTTGCTCCTGCTGCGACAGTCTTTCGCGTCTGGCAGCGCGATAACCGCAACGCTGGACGACGGCTCCGAAGTCGACCTTTCCAAGGCCACAAAGCTCACCTTCACAACCCCGTCCCGGATATCTTTACCGATAGACACAGCGACGCGATTCGTATCCAACGACACGCCCGTCGACCTGCGCAGCATCTACCTGGCCTGGCTCAAGCGCGAAGTGGCCATCCCCGAGTACACGGCGTCCGTGACGCAACTGAACGAAGAGCTCACGAGCGGGAAGAAGGTCCAGAACTTGGCCTTCGTCGAGCGGTTAGATCTGATCACATGGCTTGAAGGCGCGAGCGAAGAAAGCGAGTACATCAAACCTCTCGCCGGCGACAAGGATGGCGTGGCCTCGAATGCGGCGGCGGCGTTGGCGTCCAAAGGTGCACAAGCTCCCGCCATTGGAGGGACTATGGGAAGATCGGGCAAGGGCACATTAGATCCACGGCTGGCCGTGATATACAATAGCGAGCGGAAGATGGGCGATCGGAACGCGGCCCTACGAGGAATCAAACCAACCGTGAGTCCCGGACTTGCCTTTTCTGGCGTTTGTGTCATTGCCTTACATA
The DNA here is from genome assembly GCA_038363915.1 of Apiospora saccharicola. NCBI lineage: Eukaryota > Fungi > Ascomycota > Sordariomycetes > Amphisphaeriales > Apiosporaceae > Apiospora > Apiospora saccharicola. The sequence continues at coordinate 3,575,479 of JAQQWM010000006.1, forward strand.
CTAACCACGAGTGGTGACAGGACTTCTCCCATGTTCGCAAGCTAGCAGCACCTTTCATGTCCAAGAAACCGTCTTCGACAACCAACATCTCCTCCAACCCGTCGCTCGCGCTCAACCAGAAGAGCAAGCGCCCAGACCCCATCATCCTCCTGTCGCCCTCTGCATCCTCCCTCCTCCGCATGTCTAATATCAAGTCGTTCCTCGAAGGCGGCCAGTTCATGCCGGCCGACAGCGCCAACGCAGGCTCGACGTCAAGCGCGTCCATGCTGCACATTAACCGTCACTGCAAGGATATTGACCCGAACCGCCCAATGCGCTTCATCCTAGTCGAGGGCCCCGAGAAGTTCAAGGAGGAGTACTGGAACCGCGTCGTGGCCGTCTTCACGACGGGCCAGCCGTGGCAATTCAAGCAGTACCGCTGGACCAACCCCCACGCCCTCTTCCGCCACATCCCGGGCATCTACGTCGGCTGGCGCGGCGACGCGCCCCCCGAGAACATCCAGTCCTGGGGCCACCGCGTCCTCAACGTCGGCATCGACCGCTGGAAGGGGATCAACCCCACCGGCACCGACGCGAGCCGCTGGCGCGACCGCGAGGTGGTCGAGCAGATCTGGAGGGCGATCGAAACCAGCATGCGGGCCAAGGGATGGAAGAAGGACCAGGCTCCCACCGCGATATGATGATCACGTGTGCGACCTTTGGAGGTCCGAGTGATCGAGACGGTAATGATAGTGGCTTCTGGTGGAAAATTCGTAAGCACGTAGAAAGCAAGATATGTATCAACAGGGAGAAAGGCGTAGACACAAATCAACCTAGGCTATTGGGGCAAGCACCAAGCAAGAGTTGGGGAAAATTAAGAATGGCAGTTCTATACCATCTTGCCATGTACAGTTATCTACTCGGAGCGTGAGGGGCAGTGGCATCCTAAATAGTCCGCCCAGACACGATGTATGACATATAGAAGGAGAAACAACATCCCCAAAGAAAACATGATATTCGTTTGTCTAGGGCCTAGGGTGGGCATTACCAGGCGAACAGGTTCTTCCGGATATGTCAACCTGGTCTGTGGTCCTAACCTGACATTCTTTCCTAGGCACACAATCGACGTTGGCATGGCTCCTGCTGTATAGGCCCGTCCAGCCCGAACCTCCCAAGTGAAGCCGGGCTTTGCTACTCCGGAGACTGGCCGACAGATACACGAGCATCAGCTTCCTTGTGGCGCACTGGCAGTTCATGGCAGCGTACCCGGCTCGGAGTATAATTTCGATACAGCAACAGCCTTATACTAGCTACATCGTCTTTCTGGTTCAACCCCTTCGTGGGATATGTTTTCTCCTAAACGCTTTCTTCACTTTGCTTTTGCACAGAAATCGAAGATAGAAAATGCCTGCGATAGTACCTTAAGCAGTTGCGTGCCCGATGGCAATGCCCGCGATGGTGTGGCGGCATTGCCTCAATGGCCGCAGCTTTGCGACTTAGACCTCGTTGGAACAATGTCACTCGGTGGCAATCGGTGGACTAACGGCCACTGATACGGCCTGACTCATCTACTGTATGTTGAGGCAAGGGAGCTGACATTGTCAATGAGACGAAGCCGTCAAAGGTCCAGCTCAGTGAGCTAGCTTGCCCTGCAGTACGAGCGCACAGCCCGGCTCTCTAATATGCTCTTGAGAGGGCCTAGCTAGTTGTCTCTCGGTTTACCTTGTAGCTGCATGATGTGTACTTGCGACTCTTGTTTCCCACCAATATATCAGCTTTGGTAACGGTCCTTTAAGAGGGCAGCAGTGACATGTATCATCTCTTGCTGTACGCAAAGAAGGAATCCAGGGACAACGCCTCGATGGTTCCTCCTCCAATCGCTGGTAGCGATCGCTGTGGCTTTGCCGGTTCGTGCTCCGCGGAGACGCCGCCGGCAGCTGCCCGGATCGGCAATGCTTAACTACAATAAGTAAGCATGTAAACGCGAGGGCATACGCGCAGCCTTGCCATAGCCACCCCCATCCCGCTAGTCAGCACTTGACTCTGCCTCCTCCGTACAAGTGAGCGTCACGCGCGGTATTTTCGGGATCCGACTTGCTGCTCGGCCGGTGCGCACCACGTTTGGTTTCGTCCGAGAACGAGAGAATGTGCCGGGTGCGTTAAGCTACAAGATATCGGAAGAAGACTCGCTTGGACACGCTGCGCCCCGGCAGGCTCTGCTACATCAGATCACCTTCTCCCGTACTGGGATTAGAGCGACTTCGCATGATCCGTAGGAATCCAAGCCGATCAACAAATCGTCACCAATAAAGGCGATGGGTGGAAACCGACTCTATTCATATGCTCGTGCCTGGCCTTCTAGCAACACCAGGCGCCAGCGGAAGGCCGCGATAGAGATGGTCCTACTGGTACTTCGCTGCTGCGCATACTTAGTTGGCCTTGGCTGACCTTACTAAACAGGTCCTCCGTTGTATGCGGAGGTTAAACCTAGGTAGTCATCCAGGGTAGGATGTAACGAGACAGTTCTGGGAAACTCGAAGTCGGGTCTCCAGGGATTACTCATCTTTCCCCACGAACTGGCTCAATTACTCGTAGATGGCAGGAAACGGGTTATCCCGAGCAACTCAGTCTGGGGTAATGGCAGACATATCCATTTGGCAGCTGGCTACTTATCGAGTAGCTTGTCAAACAGCTATCTAGGTGGCAAAAGAGCTACCTGGGCAGAGAACCCCTTGACACGAGTGCCGTCTAACATTACCCAGAGCAGGAGGTCTTTCTGTCCTGCCAACCCCCGATAGTGCTGCCTGCCCCGAACTGTTGTTGGCGGTTTCCAGGGGGTTGGTATATCGAAACGTTAACATTTCTGGTCACACAATATGTTCGCTACGGCTCGGAGAAGCATACGTGGAAGCCCAACTGGCGATCTGTGCTCGGCTAATAGAACAATACGTCTGTACTCTGCACCGAACCACCTCGATTTGGGCAGTGGCCACCGGGACATGACGGTGAACATACATGTAAGTAAAATATAAAACATCGACATTCATCCAATTCACGCCGGATGTAGACGCCTTTGAGCTGATACCTAAACACCAAACACACGAGTGTGCACATGGCTCGGACGACTGTAGTGCAAACCTTATATACGAAGCATCGAGACCATTATGTTTCGCCTGGATAATCGATGACATCAACGGTTGGTCTTCTCCCAGCGCTTAGGGCGTACCCGAGGGTAAGTTTTACATGTCGCATCCAGTAGCAAAGTCTGTTCTGGCTCGGACAGACGTCCGACTGGGATGAGAATGACGGGGAAAATACGGCTGTCCTGGATGTGACGTCCTATGATATGATTTCCAAAATGCCTACACAAGAATGATTGCGATTGCAGTATGCTTACAGCACCATCGATAAGCACCCTCCATCCATGGCTCCGATATTTCCCCAGAGTCTGGTTTGACTCGAGGAGATGGGATGGTATGGCCAGCGCAGCTACGGCCTCGACCGTCTGGTGTTTTCCTTTATTTTCTTATTTGACAAGCGCCTGCCGACAACACGTGGTTGTGTGGCACAGAGATAAGACACACACGCCCCTCGGAAGGCGCACGCTGTCAAGTTGCTTGTTCAGCTAACACCCTGCGTGAACCTTGAGGCGCGCGGTGAGGCAACGGGTAGCAGAGACACTGGGGAGAGGTGCTGTAGTCATGATTGACTGCCGCCGCTTGCTGCCCCTCCCCTATATCTACTGATACGTTCACAAAGATCGGCAACGACTCGACCCTCATCTCACGTCTTCAACTCCCGAGCATTTGTGCCATCAAACTGTTTGTTCTCGCGCAATGGGCGCCGCGCTGTGCCACTAGCGACTACGATGATCAGTCACTCGCTCGTTTGGGGGGCCCTGAGGCCCATTGGCCGTCTTCCTTGAAAAATAGAATGAAATAAAGTAACAGACGAAGTTCAACCTAAGCCAGGCGGCAGCAGCCAGGTACCAATATTACAAGAGTCAAGTAATACTGTAAGAGCCTGCGGAATACCGCATCGTCTCATGTTCTCACACACGTATGCTAGTAAGCCTGGAGACTGGTAGAGGCAGAATACGTACCTAACGGCCAAGAGAAGAGCGCGACTGTCGTACATTGATCGTTAAGGGGTGGGCAGCAATCGTAGTACCGCAGGACAAAGGCTCCCGTACAACGTTGTCTCGCTCGCATACCGGGTGCTACAGCTAGCAGTTAGCCCAACAGTTGTGTACCAAGATGCTGCAAGCGCATCCAGGATGCAGTCGGTTTCAAAAACGACCAATTGATATATATTATATAACTACACTACCTATCAATACCTATACATTAGGAATAGGGGGGACCGGTCTGGCAGAGCCCCCCCTAGCGAAACGCATACCGGCCGAGGGAGCAGATCCGGCCGCTCTCGGATGAACGGATCGTGCGTCGAATATTGCAGCCGCTGAAGATCACTAGCCTCTAAGCCCCCTATTGTGCTACCGGCGCCCAAGACGGATACCACTAGGATCTAACATAACAAGGCCATGCATGAGACGGATGATGTTAGTGACTGGTAAGATTGCCGTGAGTGGTAAGATTGCCTGCCTGCCGAATGCCATCGGCGTCGAAGCTCCATTCGCTCCCGCCTGTTGAAACCGAGCGTTACGGGAGTGCCTTGACCTCTGCGTCCTGGCCAGAATCACAGATTGTTTATGCCTCCGTGCTCAATACAGTTACATCACACCGACAATGTGAGCATGCTGCAGCCGAGTAAATAATCAATTGATGAGTAAGTGAACAGGGCCAACAATGTTACGTACCCACAGATAAGCACCAAAAAAGGTCGAATATAATACAAGTATGCGATCGCCTCACACTGTATGTATCATGTTGTGCTTGTGAACCTCACTAACGTTGAGATGCCCACGCGCTCAGCTCGCTAGACGCACCACTACTTACTGGAAGCAGTAAGAGACGTGCGCAGAAAAACGGGCGGACTGTTCAGCTTGGCGGGGTTTGCTGCCACGTGGGAGCACAACCATGTTCATGATGGCGTTATGATCTGCATTTTGACCCGTTCCGTCGTGGGTGTGCCAGCCTGCTTTGCCTGCCTGCCAGCCGACCATCCATTCAGTAATCCAATCCATTAACCAACCACCTGCACTTGCCAATGGAATGGCCTTTTGGCCCGGCCACCGCTCCTCGCCCTCCGTCGTTTTCTGCCTCTCTCCCTTTGCCTGGATGCTACCTCTCTCTTCTGTAGTACACTACTAATCACCACAATCACCTGGAGGTGGTATCAGTCCCAGCTGACCAATCTTCTGTCCCCACCAGAGTCAGCCAGCGGGCGTAGTGCCCAGTCTAATGACTCTGTCCAATACCACCGTACTATTACCACCGTACCAGCAGCAGTAGCAGTAGCAGTAGCAGTAGCAGCAGAAAAAGCTACGCGCTTGTTCTAACCCCTCGGCGATTGATCTCGGGATTCCCTATGCGACCTTCGCGTGGTGCGTGGGTCTTTGGGTTAGGCGGTGAACGGGAAAAAGCAATAGGCTGGGTTTGCTTGCTAGTTATCACCGAGGGGCTAGCGCCAAATGCCATGCAGCTATTTTCTTTTAGTAGTATTTCCACGTTTTTGGGAGGGGAAACCCATCTGGCCAAGCACGGCTTAGTAGTACCTACAGAGGTTCGCCTCTCACGGAACGAGGCCGCTATTTGCTGCGCAGGAGTGTCACTAGTGCTAGAAGCGACTATAACAACGAATGAATTATGGCTGCAATATAGGGCCATCACTATTACTACCTAGCCCCTACATAGGCAGGATTGACTGTACGCCCCCTCAGTGCCCCCTTATGGGAAGAGGGGAGTAATCGTACAGAGAGGCAAGTGTTAACAAAGAAAGAACTGGCCTGCCTCGCGCGCTTCGTTTACCGGTAAGGCTAGCCCTTCGGCGACGGGACACCCAGCCTAAGGAAACATTGCCACCACGATCATGATAGTCGACGCAGCCGAGTTCGATCTTGTGTTTCTAAGCCAGTTGATGACACCGCCGTTACCAATGGCCGGTTGGTTGATTGTCCACACGGGACGGCGATCAAACTTCTTCTACCCGTACGTTCTAGAACCCGAGAAAAGCCGTTCGGCGCCTGGGCTGGCTTCTGGGGGATCTTACCTAGGGTACTGTGGCTGCTGCGACTGGTTGAGACTGGAGAGGAGAGAGTCGCCCGGGAGAGTACATACATACATACATACATACATACATACATACATACATACCACACAGCAGACGAGACGGAGCTTTTTCTGCTGTTGAGGGGTAAAGTTGGGCGAAATGATGGCATCGTATGATTTTCATGGGAATGGTCTGCTTTTGGAAAGAACTGAGGCGGACTCCATGTGCTTTCTGCATGTGGGTTCAGGGATGAGCCAGTCCCCCTTTGCCATAGAATGCTACGTTATCGTCTCGAGCGAAGTCCATGCATACCATGTTAGTGCAATACAAGACTACAAGTACGTTGCGCAGATCCCAAGATTGGGCCTTGAGTATAAGTGTTTCTTCGGCCAACGATCCATCGCAGGTAGGTATTTCCATATCCGTATCAGTAATCGCACCACCTTCTCGGTGGGTAGAGTTACTATATCTGTATGTAGTTTGGCACCGTAGGGTGTGTGTTGAGTGAGTCTTGACATCAATTGATTGACGCCCTATGAATGACGTAAATTGATATTGCGTCCTATTAAATGCACCTTCATGCATGAGGCAAATTACAGAAAGAGCTTCCTTGGATCGTAGGTGCCCACTGCATACCTGGTACGGAGTATTGGCATTCTAGATCTCACTCACTGCCTAGTAGTACTGTAGGTATGTTGGACATCAAGATTTGAAAATGTGTACTAATACTGTAGGTAGGGTAGTAGGTAGATAGGTAGTCAGATGTGCGCTGTGACACCAACCTCCATCCCTAACAGCCGAATGGACGATCCGAACTGACTGGGAAGTCGTTAGTTCCTTTCCTTTGGTGCCCACAACAAAACGTGGATGGAGACTTTGATGACCTGAAAATCTTAGTGTCACGGCGAAGCCGTAGGAATGCGGCCGACCATGTGGAACGCTAAAGCCGAGCGCCTGGGTCAGCTCTTGCGCCGTTCGCTGCTAATTACGTCCATCCAACGACGAAGCCCTTGGGTGCGCACAGGCGCCTGCGCGTCCGTCGGTGCTGGGCTGGGGGGAGGTGCGGAAGTTTGAGCTACCCGACGAGGTTGGAGACTGGCAAGGCTGGTTGGTGGTTGAGGCATCATCGGCTTGGTCCGAATTACATATTCAATAGCACGATTCTTTCCAGGCGGTGGCAGGATCGTTCATCGTCCCAGTTCCACACCCGGAAGGTCTGGAACAGACAGAAGTCGCGAATCTTACGAGGGCGAAGGAAGGAAGAAACCTCGGCCTCTTGTCTGACCCTCATGAACGAATGAGGACGCAATGTACAGCAAACAAGAAGGTTAATAACGCAGCGGAGTTAGGTAAGGCCTTTGGGACCTTTGTTACCAGATACAGATGTACGTAGTATGTGGTTACGGGAATCGTGTGTCAGCATCGTTTGTAAGCTTGGAATCTGTGTAGTAGTAAACATCCGTTTCTGGCGGGGCTACCTCTGCCGTCACGTCCACGTGGGAGTTGTTATCTATTTACAGGGGTTGTAGGCTTCAAAGCATCATAAGAATGCCATTTGAGGCACAGTAATGGTAATAGCAGAATTGGAATAAGCAACGCTTCAATATCTAGCCGTGCTGGCTGATACATCAGTGTCGGACTGCCTTGGGCAATCCTTGTAACAATACCACCACGGCATTGAAGCCTGTCCATGTCGTACCTTCAGCGCCTCTGCTCTGGGCCGACCAGTTTGGTTACATACGAACAGTGAGGTAGGTACCTACATACCTACTTATTTACGGTATACATGCCACCCCGGAGATATCGAAATGTGAATACGATTTTGAGAGACAGACAACACAACCAGGGCGTGCTTGATCCTGGCGTACTCAGCCCGAAGAAGTCACGGCTTCTAGCCCGAGTTTCAGCGCGTCGAGAAGAACCTTGGTTGGCCCATGGAGGGAAAGCTTGTCCGCCGTACGATTTTGCTCGATTTTCAAGGATGCCCCGGGGAAAATTCAATAGCGACGGCGGCTCCATTCCTTCCACCGCACCTGGGTTTGTTCTACGGTTTCTGACGCGCAAGGCTTAACCTTCAGCTTTTCTTTTCAGCTAAGACACTAGGGTAGCCAGGATAGGTCCCTGAACTGACGCGGCTCTTGCTGGTCTTCGGCCTTGCCGTGCCCCCCACGTCCATTCCCGAGACGTTAGATTTGACGGATTTCAATAGACTATAGGTTTATTATTAGATTGAACCAGGTCAGCCATGAAGGAAGTATTCTGAATTTTGCTGGCAGGCGTAAGTAGATACCTTACACCCTCGAGAAATTGCCAAGGTTTGAAACGGAGGATGACACACGATATGTTCAAATAAGAAAGCACACCCAATTCGGGTTCTTCTTGATACCTGCGCGTTCAAAACGGACATACGTGTCGTGTCATAGGTTACATCAAATACCTACTAATGCAGAACAGTGGCGGCCTAGTGCGTGGTTGGTTGGCACAAGGGAGCGCGAATTTGGCACTGACGATTGCTGCAGTTTTGTCACAATACCAGATCAAACAAAACTCCAATATAGCTGGGATGACACTCATTGGGCACACAGACACCATCCCATCCCCATGGGCGCAGCGCACGTAGGATTGGTTGAAACCACCCTGCAGCAACTGAAGGCTACTTTTAGAGGCCTGAGGCGATGAGGAAACGAGATTAGAGGAGCATGGAGACATTCTGGAAGACCCTGGAGGCGCCTGCTGCGATGGATTATCTGGGGGTTCAGAGTTTCAGGCTATTGGCGATTATGCGAGATGCAGCCAACGAACGGCGTTCCGGAACTGTTCTATTAAAGTCAATTCGCCCTAGGGGCGGCTGTCTGGCCACGAGGAGGCCCTGTCTCCCGCCATGTTTTACCCAGGATAAGACTCCAACGGGTGTTTGTGATATATTGGATGCACCCCAGCGAAAGGGGCAAAATCAAGGAAAATGTGCGAAAACGAAGGCCAAAAAAGCAAAACAGACTGGCCATCAAGCCGGCCGGCACGCAGGCAAGACGTTGCCGGAAGCGCACAAAAACCCAATAGGCTGGGACTGCGAATTGTTTCTGGTTGGTGAAATGAACTGCCACGAGGCAGTGTAGTCATCCTCCTTTTGTGACATGTCATGCAGACTCGTGGTGAATACGGTTGCGGTTTCGTATGACTGGCAACATTCCCATACGGGAATGGGGAAGACGAAGCGTCACATCTACCTAACCTACCTAGTGAACACGTGCTTCAAGTTCCTTAGCCGCAGGTCATCTGAAGCTGAAGACCCCTACATTTTGGCAGGGCTCTGCTGCTCCTTGAACTTGGATTGCTACAGTCGGTGGCCCGGGGGCTTCGGGGCTCATTGTAGGTTCAAGGTTCATGCTACTTACTGGCTTTCACTGTCCTTGCATGCTATGGCGCCTGGGCAAAAGCCAATTCGACGAGATCAGCACGTAGAGAACTGTTAGCAGACAAGTCAGGCAGCAAGTTGCCTCGATAGCAAGGGTCTCGGTTGATACAGTTTTGACAAGTGCATCTGCGAACAATACTGGAGCCTGGTTTGTTTATAGGCGCCCCCGTACCAGTATAGAACCGCATAGTCCCGAAGAGTCAAAACGTCTACCGTCCCGAGGCAGTGCTTCTTTGTTCAGCAGCCGAACGCGCGTCAGGATCAATGTGTGCAATTTCCTGAATGCCAAGCGAGCTTTGCTAGTCTATCTGTTTGTTTGTCTGGACTTTGGAGAGTCGTACAAGCTACGGTGTCTTTGGTTAGCACCTGCCAGGCTCTGCATGCCTCCCAGCGCTCTGCCACCAGATCCGGACTATGTACAGTATGTATGAAGTCAGTTGGTCGCGGAAGTATGAAGCTATGCCTGAACCGGTTTGACCTGGAGGAGCAAATCCCTGCCAGCCACGCGCAGATCTGTCCAAGCTGACATTTCTGCCATCAACCGGTTTCGCGCTGATGGGGGGATAATACATGCGTCCCTTTGTTGTACTTAATAAACCATGGCTGCCAGAGTAGGCCTGTCTGAAAGTACCTGCTTAGCTCGCCCGCCGTAGCATTGGCGGTGGAGGGGTTGAACTACATAGCCCAGTGCCTAAAACCTAATTGTATAGCATCTTTGGTCCTCTGAAATGCACACTGCCTTCTTAAGCCGATGGCCTAACCCCACGCGAGCATGGCTCGTCTATTACCATGTACAGAGTATGAGATGTGTATACTCCGCAAGTCGAGTGGTATCACTGATGATCAAATAATTACTAGGCTTATTCGTGCGGTCATAAGGGAACCAACTAATGCAAGAGTGACCCTTTGGTATATCAGACGTTTCTCATGGACCCGACAAATCGGTAAGACAACCAGTCTAGACAGACACCGACTAAAATCGATAATAGAAGTAAATAAGTAATGCTATAGCAGATGGTATATAATTAATAATTCTTATTTTTAAATATATTATCCCTTTAATTACTATAACGCTGCTTTTTATATAGTACTTCCTGTAAATTATTACGCGACCGTGCGAGACTGAGTAAGGAGTTTTAACCAATAGGAGGCTGCTAAAAAGAGGTAGAACGATTAAAACGTATTATCCATTACCCTAAATTATCCCTAGTCCGTACAATACGTTAGTTTTGGAGGAAAGCAGCGTTATAGTAATTCAGGGGATATTTGTATATACAGTATTAGACAATATAGTACTGTAAACATCCCAACGCTGTAAGGCTTGGTCTGAATTCACCTCACGTCAGCTCTTGAAACACTCCTGTTGGAGGTTCGGGCGTTTGCTTTGGTATGCTTCCAAATCCACTGCATGATATCAAGGACGTTGCATACATGTGCACTGTTGTGAAGTTGCCTCAGCAGAAACACAAGACGTACTGTACAGTTTTCGGACCCAAGTCCTTGTTTCGTCTCAACAAGATCTAGCATTTGCAATTACACAGCATTGCCAACCTCGGATGTATTTTTTACAATATGTCATTACTAGAATCATTCGTATTCTACAGGCAGTCAGAGAGCTAATAATACAGTGGTGGCGAGTTTATGTGAACAGGTACGTATACGAAGATAGGGCTCTGGTTGGTGTTGGTTGACTTGTTGGGCTTCTCCAGAGCGGCGTAGATATGGAAGCGTCCAAGGCGTTCGGCTCTCGGGAAGAGGGGTGGGTGGAAGAGAGAGACGGAAGATGATTTGTGATGAGTGGTTTGGAATGTTACACAACTCCTCCAATGGTGAACCAATCGAGGAACTCTTGGCTGCCACAATCAATACTGCATGAAGATCTGACCGGACACATGGCACATGGGCATGCTTCCACTAAGATCCCATCATAGCCACGCGAAACAAGACGTTGGTGGGCGAGAGGCTGGGCTGCTGAGCCAACCAATGAGTGAGTAGGGGGTCATATGTGCATGTATCTACTGTCCACCTCGCACCGTAAGTAGCGTTCTATTGATTAAGCGGTCTACCGGGGTTCCTATCGGGTGAGGATACCTACATAATATAGGAGTCTGACTGTGCCGGATTGGGCTATCCACCACCCCTTGGGATTTCGCCGATGGCGCAATCGACAGGTATGGAGGTTCTCTCGAGAAAAAAAACACCAAAAAAACCACGAGCACGTGGATGATTCCATTCATACCAGGCAGTACCTGCCCATTCGCACTCACTTTGGCTGGTGCCCGCCCCAATAATGCGAGCAACACACTTCGAGAGGCGGCGACTTGATTCGACTTGACCCAAATGAACTGGGCCAAGGGAAACATGAAAGATGCAGCGTGCCATGCATTGCATGTATGCATCATAACGAACGTAGAAGGCATGTATACTAGACAGTACGACCCTCGATACATGAAGGGCATCCAGGCAAAATAGACTGATGACTAACGTACGAGAGCGAAATGAAACCCCCAGGACCATAAAAAGGGTTTTTCTTCCTGTCAGTTGATCCACTTAGGCCTAATGCATAGCTCAGGGGATGCATTGGAGAGAGAAACGACATATGACTTCAAACCCTAGCTAATAAAGCACGGCGCGAGGAAGAAGAGGCAGGCCAGCGGCAAGCGGTGCGGACAAAGACGGCGAACGGAGAACGAGGGAGCCTCCACCGCCGCCGGGGATTTCTTAACATTATCCTCATGCGTTATTCAGCAACGACCCGCTATTTCCTCTACAGAAAAAATCACCGAGTAACAAACAGTCTGTATAGTACGTACGCAGATGGGCAAAGGGCATTGTCGACCCGTACGGTCCGTTTTACTCCCTCCCTATGTATGTATGGATTATTAACCAACCCAGGCACCAACTGTCTGACTGGCTGTGCTACACGCTGCTTTCTCTGTGCCGAGGAGAGGGGGTCAGGACGGGAGACTCAGAGACACCGAGATGGCAAAGGTAGCGGACAGTGCAAAGAAAAGGAAAAAGAGCGCGCTAGGTCAGGGCCCACTTGAAAAGCCATGCCATGCCGCCATGCCACACCCATGCATCCCAATCCACATGGCCACTCCACCTTTTGCGTGCGCGCGCAGGCATTTCTCGTTTTTTTTCTTCTGTCTTGGCGTGTCCCCTTCTGCAACCCAACCCACATGGGACCCTGTGGCATCCACCCACCTAATCTATCTATGAACGTGGTGGATGGCGGCCAATGTACCGTCGTAGCAGTCCGTCTATACGAAGTTCCGTTACGGTACATGATCAACTGCAGCGTGCAACATGCACACTCGCTCACTTCACCTCACGTTGTCTGTCACGCTTTTTCTTCTTCTTTTCTGCCCGGGTATAACACTCCTGTGCTATATGTGTACTGTTCTGGTTGTGGGGATGTAGGTAAAATATCTAGGCAGGCAGGTAGGTAGCAGCAGGCACAGTCAGTCCAGCCTGCGTACGCGTGCACGTACAGCGAGGTGCAAAAGAATGCTGCAGCAGGAGGAGTTAGTAATAGTCCAGGACTATGTGGTCAGGTTAGCAGCAAGTCAGCACAGGCATCCCATCGCTAACTACACCCAGTAGAACACCCAAGTACCATTCAACCCATCCAACAAAACCATGGGAAATTTTTCCATCGTAGTTCGACTTCCATTCCATCCATACCAACCCAGTCCTGCCAGTAACTAGGTACACTCCATCGGCTTAGCTGCCTGCTACTCAGCAGCATCCGTTTCTTATTGTTGCCAGTAGGTACGGCCCTGGCGCTGGAATAGGACCAAACCGCACACACACACACGCACCCCCCTTCGAGCGAAGACGCCCCCCCTCCCCAATTCCCACACCCCTCTTCTTTCTCTGTCTTGCTCGTCCCGTTCGTTCTTGCTTTTATTTAGTGCGCAGTTTTGAATCAAGTCGATGGACCACCTTGTTTCATTTGACCGCTTCTGCCAACTAAAATCTACTATTACTCTGACCTACAATATTACACCACTCTTATTAGTTCCTCTCTTTTTTTATTCCCTAATAATGGTAGATGGCTGCTCTGTCTGGATCGGTTAAGGAACCTCTAGGACAACCACCACCGCCACCACCAGCAGAGACTGAACCACAAACAACATCATCACCTAAACCACCACCACCACTCTCCTCACCAACTAGACCATCCTCGTTCTTGCCGACGACGACGAAGACCAATTCTGCTCCGCTCGCATTAGCCGCATCTGCTATTAGCCACAGCAGCATTGACGCTAATAATAACAAAACCACCTCCAGTCCCGTTGCAAACCCGCCCAACTTGCAGCCTGTGTCAGATCTCAGCGAAGGCCCGACTAACAAACCACTACCGTCGCACAACAGCAACGACCACGCCCCCGAGCCTGTCGCTGTTACCGCTACCAGCAACCCAAAGTTTTATCTTATTGACCACAGCACTGCCCGTCAACATCAATTGACCTCGCCGACTGCCAGTTCCGCTGCCTCGACTTTGTCATCGCCCAGATCACCGTGGTCTTCTAGTGGAGGATTATTTTCATTGGCTTCTGCTGCCTTAGAGAGGACCATTGGCCCGAAAACCCACCACAACCACACTCCTTCCACGCCGGTGTCACTTTCAGAAGAGCCCGCTGGTTCTATAAGATCTCGTCGTTCCACTTCTGCATTGAGTGGACTCGCGCGATTGTCCATTTCTCTCGACTCGTCTTCGTTCAGCTTCACCAGCAACGGCGCGAGCAGCACCGACCAGGCTAGCCCGGAAAAACGTTCTTGGTTCCAGTCGGCAGCACCTTCTTCGGCCTCGTCCATCCCGCCCTTCGACGCGAAGCGTGCGAGCAAGCTGCCTCAATTGGGAGATCCCATATCGAGGCCGTATTCCGAGGCGGACCCTAATACACCACTCCCAATTCGATTGCCTGGAGCCAAAAACAAGATGCATCAAACAAGTTCAAGGTTGCTCCGTATGACGGACGACGACCGACCTTTTACTCGCGATTTCAAAGACTTATTCTCAACCCTTCTCGTCAGTCTGCTACCTTTGTCTGCCCACCGTGTGCGGTTAACGCGGGTTGAGCACACGTTTCTGTCCGAGGATGCCATCAACAATCTCGGCTCTCTCAAATTCTCTCAGTCCAACCGCATGCCTGACCCGAAAGACCCGTCCCGCATTGTCACCACGACGACAACCACGACCTTCTCCATGGCTAAGGATATGGCCCGTTCTATATGCCAACGGTTTGTTGATGCGAGATTCATTCAGTCCGCAGATGGCAAGTTGCAACAGGTCTACACCATGAAGGGGTCTGTTTGGCAACTAACACCCAAGGGCGTTTGCGTACTGGACCGCTTCTGCAGCAGAAATGGCATACAACAGCGACAAATCGGTGATTTGGTCGCCACGGGTGTTAGCTCGTTGGTCATCCTGGAAAGGGACCCTCAATCGGACAAGATTGTGATGGATCGCGGTACTATGGAAGTTGTCTTCCGCAGGTTCATTGGTGCCAACGGTCTGAATGTCAAGTCGAGCGTCAGTTCGGCCGATTCGGACTCATTGAGTGATTACAAGGACGGCGTCACGGGCGTCAAAATTGCAGGAGAGCGCAAGATCGGAGGCAAGACGTACAAGGACACATTCACAGGCAAAGGCTGCTCCGACTGGCTGATGGACTGTTGCACAACCGTAGATCGCCGCGAGTGTCACGAGATGGCTTCCTTGTTTGTCGAGTATGACCTTATGGAGGTTATCCAGCAAGATCGCCAGTTCATGGCATCGTCTCCCTCCGCCGCCATGTTCCAGCCTACTAAGAATGCGATATACCAAATGACGGCTCGAGGAAGAGATGTGGTGAACGGCGCTGGAGCTCGGGGACGTCCGTCGGAAAGCGAAGGTATCGTGACGTCGCGCCCCGGCGTTGCGCGAGACTCGAACACTCAGAGGCTTGACAAGATTTTGAGCGATGCTGCCCTGAGACTTTTGTTCCGCGAGAACCTGAGGGAAACGCACTGCGAGGAAAACCTGTCATTCTACCTGGAAGTGGACGAGTTCGTACGTGGATGCCGAGCCGCCATCAGAATAGCCCAGAAGAACCCCAATGCTACCTCCATGGACGGGATTAAGGAGATTATGGCTCAGGCGTACGGCATCTACAATGCCTTCTTGGCCCCTGGCTCGCCGTGTGAGCTCAACATCGACCACCAGCTTCGAAACAACTTGGCCACTCGCATGACCAAGGCAGTTGGTCAAGACGTGGCCATGATCGACACGTTACATGAAGTGACAGCTTTATTCGAGGACGCGCAAAATGCCGTATTCAAGTTGATGGCAAGCGTACGTAACTGCTTTACCCCTATCCTTTACCAAGCTTCGTTTTTTCTTTCTTTCTGATACTAACTTGCACTTTACAGGACTCGGTGCCCAAATTCCTGCGCAACGCCAAGTATGAAAACACACTGAAGAGCTACGACTTTGACACGATTTCTGGCGGTAGCGGTGGTGCTCGACTCCCCCGAGAGAAGCCAGAGCCGATCGAACCGGAAGTAAAATGGTCGATTTACCCACGACTCAAAGCGCCTATCCGAGGCGACTGTTACCCGACCCAGCCCAGCGCGAGATGACCCATGCTCTACTATAGCCTGTGCACGAAAGCGATTGCCCAGGCACACGATATAGTTGACTGGCGGACTGAGATACCGATCTTCCCAGTCGGTTTCTTGCATCAAGCGTATGGTACTTATTTTATGGGATTTCGATATTGAGAGCATGCGCCGACGCTTTCTTCACCATTAATACAACCAACCCTTGATTTATTCTCATCTATCCTTTAACCAAATATTCTTTTGTTGCTTTCTCGACACTGGCGTTCAAAGGATATATTAGCATAGAGACCCCATCATCGGCGTTTGAAGCAGCAGATTCACGTCCACTGGCTCAACTTGCTCCGCCCCATGTTGTTTGATGACGAATACCACAATCGAACGGGGTGGTGGCTAAGATCGTCACCGCCGGCAACAACCCTTGGCACGACTGACCAGTCTTCCGAGTAGAGAGTACAGGTGATGTTGAGAGGAAGGAGTAGAGGATAATCAGCGCAAGCCTGGTATCCAAGAGAGGCTATTCGAGGTACATGGGTACCGACAACCGAGTGAATGCTCGACAGGGGATCAGCAATACAGGCCCTCTGCTCTCAGTATTGGTTCGGTTGAACCAACTGGGATCCCTACGACTGAATCCAGCTGGCCCCGAATTTAGAGGGCGTATAGAAACGAAGGCAGCCAATGTTTGACGGCTTGTTGGCAAGACGGCTCAGGAAGAGATGGTAGGGCCTGCAACAGGAGATTGTCCCTCATAGCTCTTGGCAAATCTGTATATACAGCTACTCATGGTGCCGGTTTCTGGCCCTTGAATTGAAAAAATCCAAATTCTACTCAGAAACGTGATTATCATCCCCGAGAATGTGAGGTGACGCTGTTGTGTTTTTTGTGATATGCGTGGCCAAGGGGGAACAAGGGCGGCTGTGACATTCCAAACATGGCTGTTGATAGTAGTTGTTTATTACCTGGGCCATTAAAGTGTCTTATTACGGATTCTCGGTCTCGCCCCCTTATTTCAGCCATCGTTGTTTTAAGCCCGCCCTTCCAGCCGATGTCTGTTGACTATCCAACCTGTATTCCATTTAACATTGTCCAACTCATCGCTTCTTCCCTCTTCTTTGATCAAGCTCTCTTAAGTCACTCGTTATTTTCTAACTGAGCGCCTTGCTGGTTTTAGCACCCCGCCTCTCGAAGTTCTATCATTATTGACGCCAGAATAAAGAAAATATGCAGACCCGCAACATCTTCTTGCTTCCTGTCCTCTCGGGCCTAGCTGTAGCCCAGTCTTCTTCTGCCAGCGATGCTGCCGTCTCTTCTTCATCTGCTGCCGCAGTGGATGGTGGCAGCACCAGCACCAGCATGATGAGTGGCTCGTCTGATGCTGCTGCCACCACGGCCGCTCCCAGCATGACTGGCAGCACGAGCGGAAGCAGCATCATGGGCAACGGCGCCAGCGCGGTCTGGACCTACTACAACACCACCGTCGTGACCACCGCCGTCGTGGCCGAGCTCACCACCGTCTGCCAAGGGCCGGCTACTACCCTGACCTTCAACGGATGCGCCTATCCTGTCACCCAGGGCCAAACGTTGACGGTTACCAACTGCCCTTGCACCATCACCACGGTAAGTAAAAGTCTGTCGGGAGAGATATGGTAGAAGAGATAAATGTGCTAACCGCTATATGCCATCGACGCCAGACCGTCCCGACAATGACCTCGTCCCTCTGCACCGGCGCGGCCTCCACCGGGGCCGGCTCTGGTCCCGGTGCCATGGGCAGCAGTGGCCCCATGAGCGGCGGCAGCGACATGAGCAGCAGCAGCCCCACCGGCGGCGCCGCGGTGCCCCCGGGAATGAACAACGCCTCGCCCGACATGCCGAGCATGGGCGGCAGCAGCATGATGGCGACCTCCTCGTCACCCACGGCCTCGCCGTCGACCGTCATGGTCGCAGGAGCCCCCGGTTCTGCCCAGACAAAGAGCCTGGCCGGTCTCGCGGCGGCCGTCGTGGGCGTCTTGGCGCTGTGCGGGCTGTAGGCACTTTGAGAGGACATTTTGATGATATTATTCTTCCCTTCCTTCCCTTTGTCTCCTCCTTTCTTTTGCCCCTTTGTTTGTTGATGGTCATCGGTCTTGGGAGGAGTTAATGAACAATTATGCTATGAATACAAGATGACATCACGAATGGAGGGCTGTGCCGAACGATCTTCTGAGAAAGTATATCATGAATGCCAGGAAGGGAGAAGTATGACGATTCACGCGTAGTGCCAGCAAACGCAATGGGTATGAGTATGGGTCATCCGACGGGAATGGGGTGATCATTATATGGCAATGACTACGGGGTTTCTTGTATTTCTGATGATGGTCTGGGCAATGGGGTTGGCACACACTGCGTTTTGTTCACTTCTTTGGTATATAGTTTTTTTCAATAGAGAGTTGGGCGATCAACTCATCGGTTGAATCTTCGACGTCTTATGCCTCCTGGGAGGGTGCAGAACCTCGTAGGAACGGGATCAGTAGAGAAGGGAAACGCGTAAGCTACGGATATTATCTTTGCTTCTGATTCTCAATGCGTAAACTGTCTCGTGCGATTCTCTCTATAAGCAAGGGGTATATTGATATCTCTGATCTCCCCGCCATGACTTGCAATCCTTCGTTTCCATGATATTACCATCATCAAACTTCCTGCACGCCCACCGAATACTACCGACTGGTTTTTTCTTTCCCTCGCCGCTCTGTCCCACAACCACAAGGTGTTATTGCAGCTCCGCCATGCGTGGATGAGAAAGTGACTGTGACCGGTTGTGTTGCTGGAGGATGGAGCCGTCATCGACCAGCGTGGTCCGGCTCAACGAACTCCCTTGCTGCCGGTCACGACCTTGGTCCTGGCGGCCGTGCGGATGCGGGGGCTGCAGCGGCCAGCCGCCGGTCGAGGACCAGCTGTCCTGGTGCGTATGATTCCACGGTCCTGGCGTCTGCGCAGGGGCGAGTGAATTTGGCGACAGACTGGTAGGGCTCAGGTCCGTCTCGCTGGCTGCCGCCCGGTGACCACCGTACACTGGTTCGAGATTGAGATTGGCGGCATTCCGCCGCCGTGTCCCTGCGACTTGTTGTTGGTCATCCTGTCCCTGGCCATAGACACCATCGTCGACGTCGTCGGCGGTGGCGGCGGTGCCTGCACCGCCAACTCCATCGGCAGTGGGATCCTCACTGCCCCCCATCTGCGCCTTGGCCCTCTCGGCGATGTTCTCAATCACCTTGGTGTGAGCCTTGGAAAGAGTCTTCCGGACGAAGCTCGCCATCAGAAAGTTACACCGCAGCTCTACGTCCTAATTCAAAAAAAAAAAGAAAGGCATGACGTCAGCGCTTCGGTTTCTTGTTTCCCCCACATAGACAAACGGAACTAATTTGGGTGTGTGGTGTGAGACTGTAAGACGTAGCGGGGCAGGCAGATATATATCGAACACACCTGTTGCTGCCGAGGAGCAAGGACAAGAGGAAAAACAGAAACAGAAACAGAAGCGGCAGCGACAGAAAAGGAATCAACATACTTCGCGGATGTACAAGCCCTGGCGGGGAGCGCCGAGGCCGAGCTCTTGGGGCTCGGGGGGCTCGCCGGGCAGGGTGCCGCCGAGGGTCCAGCGGTTGCGGATGTCGGTGCCCATGGGGGCGTAGACGTGGGTCTGGAGTCCGTCGCGGAGGTCGAGGAAGGCGGCCGAGTAGGTCAGCTCGCCCTTGATCCCGGGCAGGTAGGTGATGCTGTCCGTCATGCTCCACCAGCTGCAGCCGGCCGCACACTCGTCCTCGGGCGCGTGGGGCGGCGGCGCGTCCAGCCGGTGGCGCTCGACCACCAGCGGGTTCAGGTCGATCATGGCCTCGTGGTCATGCAGATAGCTCAGCGCCGCCGCCCGCGAGATGCCCGCCGGCAGCGGCGTCACGTTGGTGAATGTGGTGCGCTTCGACATTTGGGGGGTGTGGATGTGATGGACGAAAGGGGGAAGGATGTGTTTGCGAATCTTCCTTCTTCGCCTTCGACTTACGGGCCACGAGATCTTAGGGGAAATGATCCGACTCGGATCAAAGTGGATACGATGACGAAGCAAGCAATACAACCCGACACAAACAAAACAACCACGGCGTCGCCGAACGGGAATGTCGAGAAGCTTGGACGTTAATGGTGTTTCAACTTTCCGAGTGAGGCGAGGGGCCGGGCCGCCTGCACCACACAATGTGAATAGATGGTCTCGGTCAAGCCCGTAACTTCAGCAAATGCCCATGGTACCTAGGAGCAAAGATGTGTGGTTGGGATGCGGATACTGCTTGGCTATGAAAGAGACAGCATGGCTGATGTCGTTAAAATAGTAAGTCTATATCGGCTCACCTAGAAGCAAGGTGGCGGCGGTAGCTTATAAGGCAGGTACTTATATCTGAGATCCCTGCGTCGATCGGTCGCGTTGAAGGGCGCATTCCGTTTCTCAGACGACAAATCACAGGGCCAACCCAACACGGCAGCATGTGATGAACTGAACACAGCCTCGCTGCTGTATTGGAAAAGTGCATTTCAGTCATTAGTAGTATTTACTCGGGCGCCTGTCATTATCAACATGTACCTAATTGTTGGGTTGGTCGGTCAGCTGGCCGTTCTTTTGCCCCTAGCGCATTCCCAGGCCACCACCACTAGCCAACCTTACCCAGTCCAGTGGTCGAATCAATTTGATGACAAGTATATGCAATGCGGTCGAGGCGGGTAGAGCCGATCTTACCGACTCTATGTGTGCCTATTGATTGGTATCTATGTAAGGTTGTTAAACGGCTTATAATACACTCTAACTGCCAAAAGCGTCTTGTCCAACACACGTCAGAAGGCAGCGATAACGTCTAATCTATCAGATCTGTGTACACCACTTCGTCAAGAACCCGGGAAGCTCTACCGCCCCCGGGATCTCTTCTAATACCACCTCGAGCTTAAACATCTTACCCTCGAGGCCGCCATGGGCCGAGTTGCTTCGTCCTCCGATGCCCGCCGGAATCATCAGTCCTAGTGACGCTAATCTTTCCCACGCCATACCGGCAACCCCCCGCCCCCACACTCGCCCCCCAGCGCCAAGGGCCAGCATTCCCGAGCCGCCTGCTTGCACTCTCTGCTTGCCCATCTGGGAACTGTATTCGTCATACGCCATGGCAAAATTGACCGTGTCTGTGTGGGCGACTATGTCCAGACGAGCCGCCGCAATGAGCATAGCCAGTTCCAGGTCCGACAGCGCCGCCACCAAGTGCTGCTTCGAGTCGGGGGCCTCCAGCGAGACATGCTCCAGGTTCGTCTCCAGCACTTTCAGGTCCAGAGACGAGGGTGACAACGTCGATAACGGCATGATGAGGGACGTGAAGAACGCTGCAACGGATTTAGACGTGTAGAAGTGGTAGTCTAGGTGGTCCTGGAAGCTTGGCGTTTCGCGTAGTGCCTGATGGGTCGTGTTAGTCGAAATGTATAAGTCCAGAAACTGGTGCGAACAGAAAATCGAAACTTACCTCGATCCTTCCCTGCCACCAACGGCGGAACTCATCAAGGCCCTCAAGCGCCACATCGAACCCTTCCGCATCTAAATCTTCCTCTTCTACCACTAAGCCTTGCCTGCAAATGTCCCAGAAAGCGGGCACGCTCTTTGGTAATGACATATGAACATAACGATGACTGAAGCGACTCTTGACTCTCTTCTCCAGGCTCTCCACAACGTCGATTCTCGTTGTCAGCCCAAGAACTGCGATAGGGGCCTTCCTCGCCTGTGCAATATCAAACAAGTTGTACAACAAAGTCTGGCGAGCATGCGTTGCAAACAAATCAAATTCGTCGATGACGAAGACGACAGATTTGGACGTGACGCCCTCGTCCGTTCCTGTGATCTCGGATGGATGAGACAGCAGCGCGAGCAGCGAAGCAAGGGTGTCAGCGTAGTTGCTCGTCTTGTTTAGGTCATCCTCGACCTCCATTTCTTTGCCCAACTGGCGCCATATCTCCTTGAGGGCTAATTTGTCGTCTGTGTGAATGAAACCGCTGAGGCGGATAACATGGAAACTCTCCGTATTCTCGGCAGCCAAGTCGGACATGATCGTCTCGACGAGCTGCAAACGCCTCGTTAGCAGACATCGGCATTAATCCTCGCGTGCGAGCAACCTACCAGTGTTTTCCCACAACCGCGCGCTCCAATGACCATCATAGAGTTGCCCTCGCCGGCCAACACCGTTTGCTCAACCAGTTGATACGTTTTGTCGTAAGCTTCATCTTGCCCCTTGAGTCGAACACGCCGGCTGCCAGAACATCGATCCAACAGTACTCGCTGCATCGACTTGAGATGGCGATCGAAGTTGGGAATATCAGGGCACTCCGTGACTGCGCCAGACGCACCCGAAACCTGCACGGAATCCTGGGCACCTGGTACCACATCTTCTTGAAGACAGTCCTTGCAAAACCAATCGTCCTCTGGTATTACTGGAACACCGTAGCATTTCTGATGGAACCCCTTGTCACAGTGCTCGCAAAAGAGAATCTCATTAGGCGGTTCCGAGTCTGGCTTGGAGCAAATCACACAGATTTCATTATCTTCGGCGGGTTGTTCCTCGTCGTCTTCCGGCGCATTCGATGCTTCGATATCTTTCTTGGTAGCTTTGGGGCGTGCGGACTTTGCAACGGACGGTAGATCCTCGAAGAAAACTTCCTCGGTAGGCTTCTTGCTCCCGCTATCGAAGGCGACATTCTTCCGTGGTCGTCCAGCTTTCATATGCCGGGGCGTCAAAATGCCCTTTGGTGCAGGTGAATCTTTCGAAGGCGAATTCTGAAGCCAGGCTTGGTTTTTGTTTACCCTAGGCTGCTTTACAGCAGGCTTTACAGGCTCGTCGTTATTCTTTGCGACAACGCTCTTTCCTTTGGAGGCGACTGGCTTCGCCGGGCCAGAGCTGCTCTTAGACACTCCGTTCGCTTGCTTCTTCGTACGAGGCGCATTTTTGCTGGTCTCATCGGCGGCCTGTAGCTCCAGCTCGTCGCCCGAATCCGGCACGTCGTATATATTGTTCCCGCCCCGTTTGGCGGAAAGCGTTCGAGATTTAACGGCCGATTTGACAGCCGGTTTGACGACGGCTTTGACCGCTGGTTTGACGGCTGGGCGAACTGGCGCCGGCGGCTTTTCAGCTTGCAACTTCTGAAGCTTTGCAACCTTGACTGCGGGTACGACAGGTTCCGCCGCGACTTTGGTATTTCCTCCTTTTTTCGGTGCCTTGGTCAAGCTGACTGTCCTAGACGTGCCACGTTGAGCGGTCGTCGCGCGCGCTGATGATCGTGTAGCTGAAGGAACGGCGGAAGGCCCATTGGCTGTTGATGTCGCCACAGCTCCATTCAGCTTTCGTTTCTTTACGGTCGCGGCTGGTTCTTCGCTTGAAGGCGCAGACGAGTCTATCTCGTCCTGTGCATCTTGGAGCCGAGTCCTTTTGCGGCGAGTCGTGGCAGGCGACGGAGCCATTGGGAGATCTGCTGTTCACTTTGGCCGGCAGGGGCAACTTGAAGGAATGTTATGATAATAGCACACCAGACATAACTGCAGAAATGAAAAGAGGTAAGTTGTCGGGATGTTCCTTATTGCGAATGACGTTGCGTGCGGTATGCGTTTCGAGATGCAGTCTTGAGTGCTAAAGTAAAATAGGTGCTAGTTCTCGCTGAGATGTTGGATGCTGGTAAAACACCCCTGTAACATTTAGGTAGGTAAAGTTGTCAATTGGTAGCCAAAGCAACCCGCTAATTGACCTTTGCAGACGCGACGACCCGACGCGACAATGCGCCCCGGCTACGCAATGAGTGTGCCAAGGTGGGGCGTTGGACCTGGCCAAGTCTTATCCATGCCGCGAAGCCCAAGGTGCAACAGATGGTATCCTGCTGGAAATAGTTGAAATGAGGCAAATGGCAGAAACCTATCTGAGAGAAAAGTTTTTGTACGTGCATGCAGCATTGTTAACAAACTTGTGTAGAATCACCAGCCCAGTCATGCCATTGGCGGATCTTGTAGGCACATTGGGGAAATGAACAAGCTACCCCTATTGAATTGTCGTCGCCCAGGATAGGGGTAGCTTATATATTTCCCCAGGAATTTTGGACAACCAGCCCGAGAAACATCTTAGTGATGTCTGTGATGCCCAATGAAGCGCACATGTCATTCCTGTGCGACGGATTCCGTCGTGGCTCAATGAACCTGGCTGTAGCCACCTTTTCATTGTTGGTGCCTTTGCTTCAAATGCACCCACTCGTCGCCGAATCGTTCAGGATGCTAGCACATCCCAGAAGCTGGAAACCCGGGTATCTTTACCATACTAATGACCATTATTGGGTGTATCTACTGCCCTCTGGGCAGATGAGTAGCTCGAGTCCCAATCTGGCAGATACCCGTCAACTGTCGCTGGAATCAGCCTTGGCGGCATTCGTTTCCATGAGTACTTGATCATCAGGCAAGGGGCAGTACCAACAAGCGAGCCAGCTGGGCGGCGACAACGCTCAGACTGTTAAAGTCCCGTTCTTCACAAGATCGCCAGTAGAATGGATCTGCTCTTTGGGTTATCGAAAAGTAGTATTGAAGACTTTGTACGTGGGTGCATTTTGTTGCAAGGAGGCCGAGGCACGTACGGAACAAGAATAGGTGTCATGTATCAGTCACATTGCACCCGTAAGTGCTCTTAAAACACACAATCTTGTACTCCTAGAGGGGATACGGAGTTTTCAGTAGTAGAAACCAGATAGGCGGTAATAGAAAACACCAGTCACCAGCCCTAAATTGCAAAGACTGTAGCTCCTGCCCATGTAGGGGAACTCCGTCTTGTAATCACTCGTTGTTGTTCCAAGACGCAGCGTTTGCCTGAAGATGTATCACAGCTGGTATGTTCTGTTAGCAGTGGCACATGACGAGGCCGCTTCTGCTTTGAGCCCACGACCCATCCCGAAGTCTTCGGACATCGTCGTTTGCATCAACAGCCTAAGCCTCCTCATTGTTACTTAGTGTCAGGGCACCTAGTTGACGTAAAGGGGAAGGTTCAAGCTGAACAAACCACACTGGTCGCCTGGGGAGAAAGGGTGGCTTGGTAAGCATAATTCGCCCGAAAGAGGAGATGAACAAGATTCCTTAATCGCCATGAGCATGAGACCAATGACTAAAAGCACATTATTGCTGGAGTCTTCTAAGTATACTATAAGCTGCTACTCAGGTGCATCGTGAAGGGCGTTAGTGACGGCCAATCTGCTGCAGAACCTCTTCTCGATAGTCCATATGTACGGTAACGGAGCCTCATGGCTACTATCCAAGAATCCTGGCACCCCATCGTCTAGGTTAGGCCTCTTTCGAGCCCATGGATATCAGGGGAGGCTGAACTGCCCAAACTAGAACCCCCCGGCTAGTATGGCATGCAGGCAGAACAAACTAGCCAACACTCCCATTGTGCTTTCTTCTCACTCGCTCTATATACGAAGTATTTCCTACTAGCAGTAGTCGATGTTTGCTGGCTCCATGTGCCGTGCGTGCTCTTGGACCTCAGCCGCTTTCCGTGGCGGCCCTCTAGCACCAATAATACTATTCCTATCCGTACCCACCCCACATACTGTCATTCTAGTCTCTGCAGCGCGGTACCAATTCCGCGCTTGCTTATACATTTGTAAGACAAATATAGCTTGACTTCACTATGCTTAAAGGGCTGCCCCAAAGCGACCGGCCTCGTGGAGTAGTGGGTCCAGACACACATCAACTCCGGACAGGCAAAAAGCGATTTGCGGCGCTAGACTTTTGATAGTTCGCGTTGGTTCGCCCAGGAATCCATCAGTGCCGTCAAAAAGAAAACACTTCTTGTCGTTGGTCAGCGTTAGCCCTGATAGAGGAGGTTGTTGGGACGATCAGGGTCTTACCAAGACCCAGGCAAGTAAGCATAAATTCAATAAATTATATATCGGTTGATCTGCAACACCCGTACTGGCCCTTACCTAAAAACCGCGCCGGCGGTCCTGTGGCGCTGCACCAGTTAGGCGGTTATACCGAAGTAGTGTGTGTAGCTGGGCTCCCCAAGGGCACACTAACAAAACGCCTATTACCACGTGTCGTACTAGACGAAGCCCGGAATGCCCATTTCGACTGTATATCGAGCGGCGATCTATCGTGGGAACTTCAAATCGTATCGCGCCAATCGGTTACCCGGCAAGGTCCTTTTGATAAGCGAGTATCCTTGGTAGGTAGTAGTACTTGGCCATGGCGCCAAGGGGTTTCCGTCGTTGAGTACGTACCTACTCGGTACGTCGAAACAAGCAGACTTGGTTGAACGAGAACACGCAGGGAACCCCCTTACTGTCACCTTTGACAAGGCCTGGAGGGCGCACTCGAGAAGAAGAAATAATCCCAGCTCCGTAACACCAGGTCATCTACGTGGGCTCTAGAACAACCTACCAAGCTTAGGTAGCTTGAAACACCAACAGTCAGCCGGATGTGGCAGTTATTGTAAGATGAAAGCCCCCGGCGACTCATTCATACGTATGAAGTGTGTGCGCATAGATACACAGTTTCTTGGCGCACCAGAGTCGGAGGGAAAACGCCTGCCTGTACACCGCAAGATAGACAAGTGGAAGCCTTTCGTTTGAGATTCGGTCCCGAGCGGAAGGAAAGGGAAAAGGAAAGAAAGGGAGGAAAGTGTTGGTGGCGGCCCTGTGTGGCCCTTCGCTTGTTGGCCCAGCTGTATGGATGGATGCAACAGGCTCGAGGGGAAGTAAATTCCAGCAGGACGGTTCCTTTCCTCCTCCGCCTCCACGCTTTTGCGGTATGCCATCCCCGCCGTCCCAGGGCCTGGGGTTCGACCCGGTAGCTTGTCACGCACATGGATGGCTGCATTGTCCTTGCTTCATTTGCCTGCAAAGCCGATAATTTGGGCATATCACCGTATCTGCCATTTTATTTGCGAGTGCCGTGTATAGAATATTTGAGATTCTCCGTCACATCCCGGACAATTGCGTGATTGCAGGTGTCACATAATCACGCCGCTCTTCTTCATCTACTACACACCTGTCACGAGGGGTCAGGTTAATGGGGTTCGTGTTACACCACACTGCCTAGGGCCCGTATCACATGTTTCCGGGTAATAATAGATCATCGACATACAAAGATGGTAGGTAACAATCAACAAATGAATATCTTAGATTGGAGCTGATAGTATGCAGTGCTTCATATTGGAAGCATGATAAGTATAGGGTATCAAGAAAAGAAAAATGACTGTAGCACGCTTCTGCTTAAAATGCCAACAACTCCTTACAAGCGCATGGGACACCCCAGCCAAAGGTGTTATTCGACTGAAAGTTGGGCTAAGCGCTCGTGGAGCAGCTTAAGTTCCTCTGGGCCTGGACCCCGCAGGCCCTTTTTCGGTGTTAGCAGCGGGCAATCTGGGCAGAGCTGATGAGAGCATTTGCCGCATTCGGTAGCCTCAACGGCTTCCGCCGGAAATCTTTCACTGCACTCGTGGCATATATGTCTGGGTAACCAACTCGCGGCTGGCTCATCATTCGGATATCCCTTGGGGTACTTTTTCTGTTTGAGTCTGCGGAAGGAAAGAGCATTAGTTAGCACGTGCATACGGTCTGTACGAGTATGGTTCAACTCACGGTACTCGTTCACAGTCGCCACAACGCTTGTGGCCGCATTGGTCGCAGATGCGGGAAGGCGCTTTAAACAATGCTTGACATTCATGGCAGTATCTCCTGATCCGCATCCGGTGCTTCTTGTGAACTTGATCTTGACCGCCGGGTTTCGGACTCGGACGGGTTAATATAATGGGGTCCTCTAGACCATAGTGTGGGATTATTGGTGCCAGGTCTTGGTTCTTCTGGGTCGCAGCCGCAGCGTCGCGTCTTTGACGGCTGGCTTTCTTCTCCTCCTCGGTCCGCTTTGGCGGGTTGCGGGGACACTCTTCACAACGGCGGTGTTGACATCCAGGGCACGAGTTGCCTGGGCCAAAGGTGGCTTGACATTTGTGGCATGTCCTGTGAATTCGAATCCGTACCGGCTTCTCCACCCGGAGGACATCACCCCGGGCCGCATTCCACTCAGCAGGCTTTACTTCCAAGCCAAACCTGTCCCCTAATCTCCTCGCACGCTCGTCATACACCTGAGAGCGAGGTATTCTGGTGGCATTCTCAGGTTCTGTTGTCTTGAGGGGCGCACTGGGTACAGCGGAGCTAATGTGATGTGTTAGATAAGTACTGTTGGGGATAAGACCGCAGGCACAGGTTAAAGTCACTGCAGTACGTACCTTGCCGGCAGATTCACCGGTGCTTCCTTTCCGATCCGCGGGTCGCTGGTTGGTGGTTTTTGTGGTTGCTCGCTGGGCCTCCTGAGGATGGTCCTCATACGCGAAAGGCCCCGAAGAACTTTGCTCAATCCTTTCCTGTCCTTCCCCTTATTCCCCTCCGACTGCGCCGGTGTTTCCATAGCCGAAGAACTCACTTTGCCGTACTTGCCTTCAACGAAGTAAAAGAGGTCTCAAGTCCAACTGTGCCAAGCCCCACCAGTGAAGATTGGTAAAATTACCGGCTCAGGGCTTGGGAAACCGTTATTGTAGGACCTGACCTGACCAATTGATAACAATCGCTGTCATATACATCCAGTGAATAATCCAAATTCGTATTGCACAATCCGGAATCAGAGCAGAAAAGATCAAAGGTAACGGCGTGGCCGTTGATTATTGTTTTGTGTAACGAAGCAGGCGGATGCTTGCAGTTACCAATCAATTGGTGGCGGTATCCGGCGTCGACAGAGAAGGTGTAAAGCGAAATGATGGCGTTGCGAGCAGTGGTCGATATATCATATACCAGCTGTTAGATTGTATCGCCTGTCCCTCCGTGCGCAATGGTGATATCGATATCCACTAATATATGACGAATTGCCGAGATGAGTAGTTGTGCCGAGGAGCAATGTTCTCTACGCTGTCTGGGGCGTGTGTAGGCGAAAAGAAGAATATTTCAAGGAGGTTGTGAGATATGGAATTCGAAGATCAACAAATTGATCAATTACTGCCCCGCGACGAGGCCAGGCCAGAGCGATCGAAGGTCATTGGGATGAGGAGAAGTGGGAAAGGAAGCAAAAGAAAACCGACAGGTTGGGTGGACGGGGCCTCGAGTTGTACTAAAAGGCCGTACGTGCGTGTTGGGTGCAGTAGCAGCATGTATGTATGATGTGTGGTATGTACAAGTAGTAGGCAAGTAGGTTCTGCATGTAGGAAAAAACGAGCCAAGGCTACATCCTAACATAACCTCTCTCTCTCTCTCTCTCTTCCTCTCTTTCGCTCTTTTGCTTTTCTTGGTTGTTACCTACGGCCACTACATTACCACCTCCTACCTAATCTATTGCTAGTTTCTCGACTTGGGCAGTACAACCACACCCCCATCCAAGACCCTGGCTCCCGCCTAATGCTCTTTTGGGGTCCTCTGCCCGCCGCAGGGTGCTTGAGTGACAGGCTTGGACAGGCTACAGGGTGTCAAGTACCCGAACACCCAAACGGAGCTTGCCCAACCAAGCCCTGAAGGCCTTGGGCCACTGCTGCATGTGGAGACCTGCATATGAGGGGCGGGTCTTGCAGGCAGTGTCTTCCGGAATGGTGGGATTGCCCATCAATAGATCTTGGCTTTGTAGCAGGTATACATACATGTATGGCTAATACCCAGAGACCCAGAGAGACCGACATTCGTCAGCGGCGATCGCAAAACATATATAACTGGAGTGGCCCGAGAGTGCGTCCGCAGGAGACCGCACTTCGCAAATGGTCTGTACACTCCTAGTAGGTATGCAATAGGGCTACTAGCATAGTAGATAGATCATCGAGGGCGCTTTGGAGGGGCTTCGCGAGGTGTCTGAATCAGACACATACATGACACAGCTTGATAAGACTGCCTTCACGAGTCAGAATAGGTAGTAGGTAATCGATGCCCGCCCTAGAAGCCGCCCTCCCCGCGCTACTTTTTACCAAGTCCACGGAACTCCTCCCATCAATGACTGATCTCAAAAGATCAAGGACCCCAAACTCTAAAACCTGCTTTCACCGACCCAACTACCACCTAACCGGCTACTACGGTAGTAGTTGAGCAGAGCAATGCTACATACATCAAATGTGGCTGCGTAGGTACCTATGTACTTACCTACTTAGGTGTTCTTATTAGCTTCAGTGCTTCAAGCAGCCTCAGCAGCCTCAGCGGAGGCATCGCTACTGGGCATTGCATCCCAACTGCTAGCAACTTTGTTTCACATGCGCCACTGTTCAAACATAACAGGCATACCCGGCTTTTCACGACAGATACCTATCCCATCATCCCAGCTACACCACCCATCAGATCAGCCCATTATTGATTTAGCGTATCCACTGGGCATCTTTTGTAGTAGCAGTAGCCCCAGGCGGGCATTTCTGAAGTCCGAGCTCTCTCCGATAGCCCCCCTGACGGTGTTGCAACTGCAAGGATAGCTAGCTAGCTCCATGGTTCAATAGGCTCATCTCCCCAGGAGAACGTTACAAGCAACATAAAGGTGGTGGGGGCTGCCGTCAGCACTGTATTCTCTGGTATGGTTCATGAATAATGCTAATATTTCTAAATCCGAGAGCGTCGCTTTGGGTACGGGTGACCTCATGTTGGCCTTCTCGAACAACATCATCCTCATCATAATTGGAGTGAGGGCGGTCGCTTATGTATGTGTGCCGACTTTCCAGCTGGCGGCTAAGATAGATCATGTTACTTACTCACTATAGTATAGACTCACAGGCTAGCCACCCGACCGAAAGGCTTGTCATGCGGCTTCAGCTACGTATAACACTACTGATGCACTAGTAAGCAGAGCGACGATGCTATACTAGTACTGAAACTGGGTATCAAAGGCCAGGCATGCTATAATACCCCTATGATATTACCAAGTAGCTACTATGCAGTCTAGTATACAAATATTTATGATGTGTTATCACGCAGGGAAACGACTGTCTGTGTTCGTCTGTTCCTCTTGATGGAACGCTGGCTGCAAGCTGCGATGCCAACGTGGCAGGCGGTGTTTTGCTCGCCTTGTCTCATGCGTCGTCGAAACAGGCTACTACTGCCTACTCCCTGAGCGAGTACCCGCGTATCAGATCCGTGTTGTTGGGCACTACGCATCTGGGAAACCGTACTATCAAGTGAATATCTAAAAGTAAGGTATCCGTAAGGTGCAACGACGACTTCTGATTTGTTTGAACATCTCGGAACTACGTTCCTGATCACCGCCGAGTATGACGGCCAATGACAAGGGCTCACCAGGCCAGCGATCTCATGTTGTTGCAAATCCGTCAGCAGCCGAGATCACGGTACACCCACTTGCAGCGCAACCCTCGTCCACCAAAAAGCGACAGCCGACTGGGGCCATCGCGCCAAGACCCGAAGCACTATGACCTCTTTCTCGAACCATTTCGGAAATAATGGTGTGGAGACCCGGTGCTTTGCTGAAATTTGGAGAGATGGTAGGCAAGTCGCCTCTGAGGAGAGACCACCAGATGGGGGTTTATTAATACTACATGTACTATATGCCTACGGTTTATCTTGGTTGAGATTAAACGGTTAAAAACAAGCAATCGATCGATCACAAACAAAAACAAAGGGCACAGCACAAAAGAAAAAATTGTAGATGATGTTTGACTTGGACGTTTCGTCCGAATCGCACTTGTTCATGGTTCATGGTCATGGTATCCTGAACAAACGGTCGGGATTTGGAATGTGCTCATCTCACACCACGGAGATGCAATGCGTACGTATTGTATCCCGAAGCGCTGGGACGCATGATCCCTGCCCAATCTAAAAGGTTGTAAGCAGCCGGGCGGCTACACCCAATCTAGGCACTCCGGTCCCGTCGCCGTAGTGGCAGTACAGGCTTTGTACCTTGGGCATTTGGCTATCAGCTCACAATGGGACAGCCAACACACGATGCTTGGGTGATTGATCACTTCAACTACTTTTATTAGGCAATATGGCCCCCATTCCTCTTCCGGCTTCTTGGGAACTTTCCCCTCAGCCTTTCCCAGTGCCACACGATTCAGCCCCAGCCATGTCAAGCTATCCTGTCGTTCCTTGCATTGCATGTAGGACCTTGGGTCCGGGACATATACCTCGGCCGTTAAAAACCTTGACGGCATCTCACCACATAACACTGCGACATTGGCGACTGGGAAGTCACGGAATAAATCCGTGGTCTTGGCTTGGGGCCGCTAGAGCAAGCCACAGCATGTAGGTGAGATGGATGTGCGCCACCAAAGGGCAGGATAGTGTCAGATCATTGACAGTCGGAGAATTCTTAAAAAATCCAATGCATCGAGCTGGCCATCGAGCTGAACACTTGACATTGCTTGGGGTCTTGTCCACGCGTGGTGTCTATTCTGGCCGCCTTGCCATCGCCCCTCCCCAAAATAGAAATCTTTGATAACGTCAAACCAGGTTAACCCTCACTTTTGATTCGATGGTAGCGATGCAATAACTAACATGGGCTTTTTGACATTTGGCGAACCCTTTCCATCCCTTTGCCGCCAAACCAATCAGCTCTCATACCAAGCACCTCGCATCCATCCAGCTCCCCCATACTTTACAGAGTTTAGGTACGGTACTGACACGGGTGTGTGAGACAAGCATAATAAAGCGTTCCACTCCCTTGGGAAATTCGGCGGTCAAGGGGGAATAAGGAGCGCCAGTTCACCACGTACCAGTTCACCGGAAGTCCCTGACGACCCGACAACCCAGAATTGCCTTTCCGTTGAAGAAACAAGCAAAACCATGACGAAACCTCTACGTGCCTCCTCTGCCTCTGCCTCTGCCTCTGCCTGACTACTACTCCTGCCCCCTTGGCCGACAAAGTAGTCTGCTCCGGTTATTATTTTTGTTCAACCGACTTTTTGCTGGGTACTCGGTACTCTCACATTGTCAGAAAACGGTCCCTGTCTCAAAAAAGCAATAAGAAAAGTGACTTGTCGGTTGTTACACCGGTTTCCTCTCCGCCGCCATCGACAGGAGTCGCATTCGCTAGAGTCGGTACCGTCGAACCGGATCGTCAGCGTTACACATACAGGGCATCTAGACAGGCGCTAGAGGAGGGGGTAAAGACCAAGAGTCTTATTGCTTATTCAGCCCGTGCCGCTGCACTGGATTTTCACATGGCTGCCAATGAGAAACGTGCGGGTGGGCTGGGAGCTACCTAGAGTCGGTCAGCTGGTTGTTATCAACATTGCGCATTTCTTCTTCTGGCACATTGTTCCTTGTGCCGGGTAGTGGCGATGAGCCAATGAGCACGCTCGGTCCACGGTTTCTGTTATATCGTATCTGTATGCCGGCAGCGTGTAGCTCGTTGCTAAAATCTTACCTTAGATTGCTTACGAATGTAGTGTGTGAATGTGCCACTCGGCCGAATGCCATCTCACGAGACGAACTTGAGTACGGAACCAATGTAGCCCCTTTGCCTGAGCTGAGATACGGAGCCCAAATCGCAGCCAATATATGATTATGATGAATCGATTCACTTGCCATGCTTGATGAACTAATTGGTTGCCTGATATGCCTGTATGAGTACCCAGCACCTCCTATTCTCAAGCCGATATCCAAACGCAGACAACCATGTTAGTTCTCAGCCGCAAATTGCTTCGAAACTCAAATCTGCATTCTGTGTTCGTTTCCTATAGACTATGACCGAAAGGAGTGTGTTGCTTCTCAGGGGGAGAAAAGGACCCGGTGAGATGTTCCATCGTTGTAGCGTCATATGAACCTGGATGCAGTAGCCTCCAGCCAAGACAACATCGTCGTTCGTTCGTGTTCCACATGCCCATTAATAGAAAGAAGGAAAAAAGGAACCCCCCATCAGTTCTTTCCAACGGGCAGCTTGATGACACTGCCAAGAACGCCCAAGACAACAGGATACCTGGGATCATCAAATTGTCTAGTGTCAGTTGACAGGTGTGTATGTAGACAGAGGGACGAATAGGTGCTGCTCAGCTACCCGCAAGAAAAGGAAGAAGGGCTCGGGGAAGAGTAAGAAACTGTAACGGGGAGGCAAGACATAAACTTACAACTTCTCCGCAGGCTGGATGTGCAGGCCGGATTCCTCGTTGTAGTGGGCCTCGCCGGTGCTTTTGTCCGACGAGGAGGACGAGCTACTCGAGCTGCCGGTGATGGGCATACCGAGGATCTTGAGGCCTGTCGAGTCGCTCTCCTTGGCCTGCTGCAGGCTCTTCTCGAAGCTCTCCTTGGCCTTGTCCGAGAAGGTCACGTCCATCGACGGACCGTAGCCGATGAGCAGGGCCTGTGGCTTGACCTGTAGGATGGGAGACGAGAGTAGAAGTTGTCAGCTCCAAGTGGATAATTGATTGACTTTCTGGGCAGGGAAAGGGGGTAAGTAGAAGAATATGAGGAAACCCGTCTTACGTATTCCTTGTACTGGACGCCCTCCTCGAGCTTGAACATGTCGAGGTTGCTGGACCAGCCGCCAGCGCTGATGTCGTATGTCTCGACGCGCTTGAAGGCGAGGCGCAGCGTCATGTCGTCGACGACGTCGTTGAGGCCCTGGTCGACCTTGGACTCGCTGCCCTTGGAGGCGTCGTGGCTCGCCACCAGGAAGTTGTTGGGCCCGGACTCGGCCGCGCTGCTCGACTGCCCGAACGACTCCCACTTGCGGCTCTGGCCCTTGCTCGCGCTGATGTCCCAGACCACGTGGTTCTGGGCCTCGGCCGCCGTCAGGCTCGCCACCTGCTTGGCGTGCGTCTCGAAGCCGCCCAGCGTCCAGGCCGGGCGCTGGTACACGTTGGCCGCGTCCACGTCCTCCGTGGCTTTGTACTCGCGGTCCGTCGCGGGCATCGTGATTCTATTCACAATAACCGTAAGTTGGTATTTGGATGTCCCTCAGACGTAAATGAAGAAAAAGAGTAGACAGAAGAAAACGTACCCAGGCGTGGCCGTGTTACTGTCCTGGGCCT
The DNA here is from genome assembly GCA_038363915.1 of Apiospora saccharicola. NCBI lineage: Eukaryota > Fungi > Ascomycota > Sordariomycetes > Amphisphaeriales > Apiosporaceae > Apiospora > Apiospora saccharicola. The sequence continues at coordinate 3,610,660 of JAQQWM010000006.1, forward strand.
GGATCAGCTTGCAAAAGATGTTGGCGTAGACCCCGCCGTAGATATCGCGCGCCTTGTTCTCGAACTTGATGGCTGTGTTCCTCCAGCCCTCGTGCAGGTTTCCAAGCTTGTCCGAGATGTGGTCCTCGTAGGGCTCCGGGGTCTCAGCCCGCTCGAGGCAATCGGAAACATACTTCTTGTACATCTTCTGCTCCTTTTTCTCCTGGTTCTCGTAGCTCTGCTTCCGCGTGGCCAGCTCCGAGCGGAGTCTAGCGAGCTCTTCTTTGGCCGTCGCGCTGGGAGTGTTGTCCTGAGGGGGGTTCGAGACAAGTGAGCAATTTTGTTAAAGAGAATGGAGGGAAGAGAATACCAGGAAGGTTCGGCTTGGATAGGGGGTTGTCTTACAGGCTTGACAAACTCCATCCATCTTAATTTATTACATCGTTAGAGTTAGCTTGACCACACCTAACAGTCATGCCAGTGGAGTGACTATGGGGACAGTAAGATATCGTACCTGGCCAGGTGCTGGATGTAGTCAATGTCCGTCTTGATGTAGAAAGGGGAGCCATCGTTCTCCACCAAGTAGTTGGAGTAGTCGTGGATCCGTTTGTTGAAAACTGGCAGGGCGCTGTCAGCGCCGCCACCAAAGACGCGCGAGGGCGGCGCGATGTAGAGGCGCTGCTTGGGACCAACCTGGGTCGCCCCGAGCAGGTAGCCCTTGACCTCGTTGGCATAGGCAAGCCAGACGGCCTGGTTGTTGTCGGGGATCTTGACGGATTGGGGCTCCTCGACAGACATCGTGAATACGTGGTGTGTGTTGACTTGGTGGAGCTTGGTAAAAGAAGGAAGGATATTTGAGATGCACGATAGGGGTAATCAGCTTATGTTCCAGTGTGGTGATGTTGATAATAGATCTGGAATAAAGCGGAGGGCGCACAGCCTTTTATAATCTAACCATTAACACGATGAAGAGTTGCTCACGGCGCCGTTGAAGTATTTGCACGAAGGGCAAACTCCCTGACGGTGTCATAAACCTGCAGACTCCTCCTGACCGTCATCTACATTCGCTATTCACCCATGCACTGGAATACGATGCTCTCAACTTTGAGAGCATGGGCCAGTCTAGACTAGATACAGGTCGAAATGATATGTGCTATGTCTCAAGTTTAGCTACTGTATTTGATGAAGCGATTATCAAGAGCGATATTAATTGACCAATACGATTTCGTGGGTAACTGAGCCTTTGAGGCAAGTCCATGTAGTTATGATAACTGTAGCAGATTCCATTCCCCAGTACCCGAGAAACGTCCAGGCAACGCCACGTTCCTGAGTCCATCTTTATACTCTTTGCGGGTGATACCCTTTTCGTGTATCTGAAAGCGCATTCCTGTACCGTTTGTTATTACAGCTCGCTGCTTCTGTTGCCTCTAGTAACGGCGGTAGGAAGCTCGCGAGTGTAGATGAAAATACAACTATAGTCACCAATTATCCATGTGTATATTTTCCCATATGATATTCAGGTCGCTCCCGTGCTGCGGTTACGCCCAGCGTCACATGTACATGATATGGAGCAAGCTGTAATACCACAACAGGATCTACATGAGTCATAGCTTAACGGCGTATCACCACCACAATATGAGAATTCACATGGTGCTGAACATCCCAGTGGTATAGATCACATCATACTAGTCTCCCCTTCAAGCAGCTGATGATATGTGGTAGATTCCTACCTATGGCCGTGCCTACCCCGCGCAGCTTCACCAGCCGTGGTTGAAAGGGGCTGGGTGTGGCCTGTATAGAATCTTCAACTGAGCTCTTTGCCCGTGCCCGTGGCATCACGTCGACAACGACATCCAGGAGAGGGGCTAGGGATGATATGTGATAAGTTCCTTACCTGGAAGCCTGCAAGGTCTTAGTTTTGTGACCTGGGACTTACATATCAAACATACTTACCTATCATCTACCATACATTATTGTCCGTACAACGAGCAGAATGTTCACCACTGAAGACCATAGGTTGTCGCTCCTTCTCTACGAATTGTCCTACGTGCGCTAGTACTTTTTGCCCAGTACAGTAGGCAAGTCATTTCGACCGAACCCTCTAGGGAGTATTTCTACTTGCGACGCAGCAGAGTATCGGCAGAGTAGCGATGGAGATCCGGCGAAGTGGACAATAATTCAGCCGTGCCAATCATCTATGAGTCAGGCCGAATGAAAATGTATACTGTATGTTGCTGTAAAGGCGCATTGCTTATCACGTCGGAAAAGTCCCGAAAGGGGATTTGGTCGGCTTGGTATTGATAGACCGAAGGGCCCCGCCGCCGATGAAAGCCGATTGGCCAATGCCTGCACGCTAACACCCTGAAGCCCCTATGACAATAGCCGGACTGCACTACTACAGCGCATACTATCTAAGGTATATCTATACGTAAACCTCCTTTTAAGTTCATTTGGAACAGTTAACGTACCTAGCTAAACCATCGTCCACGATTGTTAATAAATCGGTGGCTACACAACCGGCGCAATATACTTTCAGCCTATTGAACAACCAAGCCTTCCTACCTGAAAATGCCGAACATAGTTGTGGTAGGGTATGTAGAACCAGCCCAGAAGCATTCGTATGGTGAAGACTGACCCTTTTCTATCACAGCGCCGGGGTGTCTGGGTTAACCTCAGCTTATTTGTTGTCTAAAGATGGCTCCAACACCATCACAGTCGTTGCAAAACATATGCCTGGAGACTATGATATTGAGTATGCATCTCCATGGGCTGGCGCAAATGTGCTGCCGTGAGTAGACGATCCCGACCTTCTGCCACTCAGAAATGGTACTGACATACAAAGGATGGCGACCGAGGCCTCGAGCCGCTGGGAACGCCAGACATGGCCAGAATTGAAGAGGCTAGCCGAAGAGGTGCCCGAGGCTGGCATTCACAAGATGAGTATGTATACACAGAGTCCAAATCCTCTTGATCATTGAACACGCTGACAAGACATACTGTAAAGAGTCGCGGGTGTACCGGAGAGAAAAGGACCTCGAGAAGCTGCGTAAAGGGGAGTACGCGTTCGATGGCCTATTCAAGGAAAACCCTTGGTACAAGTCACTATTCGACGACTTCCGCGAGCTTCCCAAAGACGAGCTCCCAGCCGGCATTGCCTCGGGCGCCGAGTTCGGCTCCGTCTGCATCAACACCATGCTCTACATGCCTTGGCTCGTCGGGAAGTGCCGCGCCAACGGCGTCGTGTTCAAGCGCGGCGTCCTCAAGCACATCTCCGAGGCTGCCGCGTGGGGCTACGCCGGGGGCTCCAAGAAAGTCGACTTCGTTATAAACACGACGGGGCTGATGGCCTCGCGGCTCGGGGGCGTCATGGACCCGGACGTCATTCCCGTCCGGGGCCAGGTCGTGGTCGTCCGGAACGAGGCGCCATACATGGTCACCAAGTCGGGCACCGACGACGCCGAGGACGAGGTCTTCTACGTCATGATGCGCGCGGCTGGGGGCGGCACCATTTTGGGCGGCACGTACCAGAAGGGCCAGTGGGAGAGCCAGCCCGACCCGAACATCGCCATGCGCATCATGAAGCGCGCGGTAGAAATGGTCCCGGAGTTAGTCGATGGCAAGGGCGTGCAGGGACTCGATGTCATTCGTCACGGCGTCGGGCTTCGACCATATCGAAATGGCGGCGTGCGCCTGGAGAAGGAAAAGGTGGACGGCACTTGGATCGTTCACAATTACGGCCATGCGGGCTGGGGATACCAGGGCTCTTATGGATGTGCCGAACGGGTTGTTGAGCTGGTGGCCGAATCCTTGAACCAGCCCAAGTTGTGAGATAATTTGTGGTCATACCTATATATGAGAAACATTAATCAAGGGAAATCGCGCCAATCCTTATTAATAGACGTGCAGATCTTCTTATTAAAACATGCATACTTCTATGCACTTGCTCATTAGGTTTATATATGTGCTAACCGAATATGTGAAGCCATCACCATAGTATCGAGCTGACAGGTGGTGACCTTTTTGGTGGCACTAGAGTTTAGCGGGTTACCGTCTGCACCCCAAACAGCTACCATCTAATTTTAGCGTGTCAAATGCTCATCCATCACCCAGAGCACCCGCACGGGTACCCAGTAAACAAGCGATTCTAGACCATCTGTGTCTCAATCTGGCCTTTAACTGAACGTCATTCTTCCAATACCATCGACGCGGCTGAACGCGTAGCGCAGCATCGTCGCCGCTAAAGCCAACACCATCCTCAGCAATGGCAGATCACCAACCGGGACTTGTCGCGCGGGCGCGCAATCTAGTCTTTGATGTCGCCAATCGTCGCCATGTCCTCTCCAAGCTGGTGCCGGTCGGCCTGTTCTTCCTGGATGCCGTCTTGTGCGCGCTGATCATCTGGAAGGTCCCCTGTAAGCTGCACTGCACTGCCGAGCCTAACCTAACCCGCAACCCACCATCCTGGAACTCCCGGAGATCAAAGTTGCTAACAAGAGAATGCCCCGCAGATACCGAGATTGACTGGAAGGCGTACATGGAGCAGGTTGCCCAGTATGTCTCGGGCGAACGCGATTACACCGCCATCAAGGGAGGCACCGGCCCCCTCGTCTACCCGGCCGCCCATGTATACACCTACCACGCGCTGTACAACCTCACCAACGAAGGAAAGGACATTGTTCTCGCACAGGAGCTGTTTGCGGGTCTATACATGGTCACGTTGGCACTCGTGATGATGTGCTACTGGAAAGCCAAGGTAGGTTTGTCCAGGCGAAGAACTTCTTGGGCGGCGCGCGCGAGCTTAGTATCTGACTTTGACAGGTTCCTCCGTATGTCTTTCCTCTGTTGATCGCGTCCAAGCGACTGCACAGCATATTCGTCCTACGCTGTTTCAACGATTGCTTTGCGGTCTTCTTCTTCTGGGCTACCATCTTCTGTTTCCAGCGCAAGGCATGGACTCTCGGCTGTCTGGCTTTCACGTGGGGCCTGGGGATCAAAATGACTCTACTGCTGATTCTACCTGCTGTCGGCGTTATCCTACTTCAAGGACGGGGCTTTGCCGGAGCTCTCAGGTCGGCCGCGATCATTGCCCAGGTCCAATTCGTCATTGGCATCCCCTTTTTGAGGGAAAACGCACACGGCTACTTGTCACGAGCATTTGAGCTGTCTAGACAGTTCTTCTTCAAGTGGACTGTTAATTGGCGTTTCGTCGGCGAAGACGTCTTTCTCAGCCGACCATTTTCTCTTCTGCTTCTAGGTTCACATATCACAGTCTTGGTCACTTTCGCAATCCAAAAGTGGCTAAAACCTTCGCGCAAATCTCTGGCGGCTATTGTAGCCCCCATCCTGCAATTCCACTCGCCCTTTAGCGCCCAAGAAGAGCCCATGGTGGCCTCGGGCGTCACTTCGACGTACATCATGACTACCATACTCACGGCCAACATCATCGGGCTCCTGTTCGCACGGTCCCTCCACTACCAGTTCTATAGCTATATCGCCTGGGCCACGCCGTACCTCCTGTGGCGGAGTGGTGCTCACCCCATATTCCAATATGTTCTGTGGGCAGTCCAAGAGTGGGCTTGGAATGTCTTCCCCAGCACGCCGGTCAGTTCCGGTGTCGTAATCGCCGCGATGGTAATTACTACAGCTTCTTCATGGTTTGCTGCAAATAAGGACTTTGACTCTGTGCCACAGATATTCCCGAAACCGAACAAGTCCTGAAGCAAGAGACAAGTTTGCTAGTTCAGTCGTCATCTTCTGAATCGGAAGGAGGCATCTTGCCGACATTGGACTCCTCTTCATCCTCCTCGTCGTACGTGTTCTTTGTGAACTCTTTGGGCCTAAAGTCGGATTAGTTTACACGATTCGACTAAAGCAGGAATAATGGGACGTACCAATAACTCTGCTTGCGCCATGCCTTCTCATCGCGGACAACGTTGGAAATGCCGCCCTCGGCTTGGCTCTTGGCCTCGGGGGTAGGGTACAGGTCAACCAGGACGTAACCGCCACGCTTGATCCATATGGTGTTTCGGAAGCGATCGGCGAGTTCCACTACGACGGTCTTTTGGTTGGGCAAGAGACAACCATACATGTTGTTTCCCTCGGCCTTGATTACACGCGCCAGAGACTGGTTCTCGCTGAGCGTGTCGGGGGGTGTCATGGACTCCTCGGCCGCGGCACGAACATCACGCTTAGGCCTGCCCATCTTCAGATTCTAGTGTCTATTCTCTGGATTTGATGCGCGGAGGGTTTGGTCTGAGGTGGTATGGGGAAGAGTGCGCTCGATGTGATGGGAAGTTGAGGACCTAAGAACGGGCAATTTTTGGCAGCTACTACTACGGATTCGGGATCAACCGGAGTTCTTCCGATCCATAAGTTCAAACGTCAAAGTTGAACATTTAATAGGTTGGCTGTAAACCCGTTGATATAGCAATATAAACAAAAGAACCCTAAAGGAGTGTCAATCTTGAGAGACTTTGTTTGTAACTGCATTTAGGAGCTGTCTCCAAAAGCCTGCGTGAAGTTGGTATTTGTATGCCCTTTCTTTCAAGACCTTTTGCACAAAATCAAGCATGCTTCGATGAATATCGGGTTCATGCAACACGAACGAGTTGCTCTTTTCTCAATATCTCAATACCTAGAAGTAATGTCTGCATGTTTCATTACCCAAGGTTAGGTACTTAGGTTTTGATGAGAAGACGGCAAGCTTCCACCGATGCATGCTATGACACTGAGTAGGTAGCCAGGCTGGACCACAGCTTAGACCCTGGGAGCCAGGTGCTCGGCTGAGCTTAATCCGGCATGGTCCATTCCCCCACGCCCTGGGGACTGGGGGGCAGTCAAGGAAATGTGGGGAGCCCAATACCCGCTTCCCTCTCCTTGACCGGAACTGGAGCATGCCCGGTAGCTGGTTGGCCTCCGTAGTTTTCACGACGGTTTCCCCGTAGCATTTGCCGCTTATCTATAGGCGCGTCTGTGTCCATCATCCCGGTCCATGATCTGATCTCAACCGGAAGAATTCCCCCGTTGGAAGAAGACTGGCGCTCTCGAGGATCCGTCATCATGTGTACTATTCCCCGCTGGCCAAAGGGTTTATATGTAGGGTTCGCCGGTGAGCCTCATTATTCAGCAGTTGATTACCAATCTTCTTGGAAGCTATTGCGAGGTCTTGGCTTGAATACATGTTACTTATTACTTGCTTCTATATGCAACTTCATACCACTCATAGGGGTTTATTTGACCTCTTTGACAAACCCTTTACAATCACACCTTCTCATTCAACTAGCCAACGGAATCTTAAGTCACTTCACTCGTCATCAACAACAAGATGGACTCGCCCATACTCGGGGCACTCGTCCATGTCGAATCCGCTCTTGCGCTACCCGCAGCACCGGGGCGGGTTTTCTCCCGTACACATCCTGCCGGGCCGCAGCGTCACGATGACATCGAGCTGCAGGCAACCAGACCGCGGACTCAGCATCAGCAGCACACCAAGTCGCCCTCGGGGTCGCTATCAAGCCCCGTTGTTGGGTCTCTGGATGGGGAAGCAGTGTCAACGCGAACCGCTGTTGGCGGCGGCGGCGGCGTCTCCGGCCCGTCTTCTCCTGCTTTGAGCACAGCCGGGGGCGGCACGGGAGGAACAGACGCCGTCGAGGCCGTGCAGAGCCTTTCTGACCCGCTCATGAACCGCTACCGGCTCATGTCGATCTGTCTGATGCAGCTTCAGGGCGGGCTTAACGACGCCGCGCCCGGTGCTTTGATTCCGTATATGGAGACGTGAGTACATTATCTTCTCTAGTCTCTAGTGGCGATGGCCATACATATCTGCATCAGATCCTCCTTTCTTTATTGTCTTTCTATGAAAAAGTACGGGCAGTCTCTATGTCCGAAAGTTCCCCGATGATAGCTAAAACGATGAAACTTGAAACATATAGCCATTACAATATCGGCTACGCCGTAGTATCACTCATCTTCATCGGCAACGCCCTCGGCTTCATCATGGCCGCACCCTTTATCGACACGATCCGGGCCCGTTTAGGTCGCGCCAAGACCTTGGCCTTGAGCCAGATATTGATGGCCTGCGGGTACATCCCCATGGTCTGCACGGCGCCGTTCCCGGTTGTGGTGATATGCTTCTTCTTCATCGGGTTCGGCTACGCTGTGAGCCTAGCTATAGGAAATGTGTTTTGCGGCAATTTGCGTGAGTGATCTCCTTTTTTCCCCCTCTTTTTTGGTCACTCCCTTTTATGTTACTCCGATGGGGCATTCATTCACTATGGTTGGGGGGACTCTTCTCCTAGAGGACGGGTTCTGACTTGATATATCTGCTATGGTGCAAGACTAATAGCATATCGCCCATACAGGCCACGGAACCGCAATGCTCGGCGCCATGCATGGTAGCTATGGGATAGGAGGTACTATCGGGCCCATCATCGCCACTACGATCGTGACCGTCGGCCATACCGTCTGGTCGCGCTACTATTTCCTCACGCTGTCCCTCGCCATCGTCAACCTCGTCTTCGCGACATGGGCATTCTGGGCGTATGAGCGCGAAGATGCCGTGCCTTCTCTTCCTACAACGACGGCGCCGAATACTGCTGCTACTTCTACTTCGATCGCTACGCCGCAGCCGGCAGTGGACAGCAGCCGCAGCGCCATGTTCGCCGCGTTCAAGTCCAAAGTGGTGGTTCTCGGCTGCCTCTTCATCTTCGCGTACCAGGGCGCCGAGGTGTCCATCTCGGGCTGGGTCATCTCATTCCTGATGGCGGAGCGGCCCGCGAGCGGCGTGGACCCGGCGTCCATCGGGTACGTGACGGCGGGCTTCTGGGCGGGCATCACGCTGGGGCGGTTCCTGTTGTCGCCGCTGGCGACCCGCGTGGGCGTGAGCGAGAAGACGTTTGTGTACCTGCTAGTGGCGGGCTCGGCCGTCTTCGAGGCCCTGGTGTGGTGGGTGCCCAACGTGGTCGGGGACTCGGTGGCGCTCGCCGTCGTCGGCCTGCTGCTGGGGCCCGTCTACCCCTGCGCCGCCTCCGTCTTCACCAAGTCGCTGAGCCGGCGCGAGCAGGTCAGCGGCCTGGGCGTCATCAGCGCGTTCGGCAGCTCGGGCGGCGCCGTCGCCCCCTTCACCACGGGCATGCTGGCGCAGGTCGCGGGCACCTTTGTCCTCCACCCCATCGCCATCGCCCTCTTCGCCGCCATGACGGTCTGCTGGTACGGCATCCCCGCCGTCCGGAAGAGGACCGAGTAGATCTCGCGCGTGTAGAGCGGCGAGACGATTTTGTGCGTCTTCTTCTTGGATGAGATCAGGGACTTGGTGATCATCGTGTGCAGGGAGATGCTCTGTTTGGAGGCCATGGTTGCTTCGGACTGATTTGCTTTATTCCGAGGGAGTGAGTGAGTGATGATGTGCTGGTTTGGGCGGCGTATAGATGGATGTAGAAAGCAGTATAGATTCTAAACCAGATGGGGTGGATTTATATGAGTTGGCGCGGTGTCCGGTGTCCGGTCTCCAGCTTCTTGTATTCGGCGCGAGGTTCTAAAACATCTGAGGATCCCCTTTCCGGTCAATTATTCGGCGTCTCTTAGAAACACAGGTCTGGGTGGGTCAATGTGTTTGGTATACATCGTGCCATAAACGCACGATTGAGATTCTAGAGCCCAAATAAAATCGAGGCATTTTATTTTTCATGTGAGTCTGGAATCGTCTTGCAGATATATCGGTGTTCAGTATCAGTTCGAGGCGGCAATCGAACGGTCAATATCATAACCATGTGGATCTTGGTTGCAACTGCGGCATGCCGACGCCGGCACTTATCGGGGGGGCACGGTGACTCCTCTTACCCCGGCCCTTAATAACGGCCTTGTATATGACGATAAAAAGTCGGAAAACTCTGGCATCCATAATAATGTTTAATAAGTTGTGGGATCCCCTCGGTTAGTATATGCGAGCGAAGTAGCAGTAAGATGTGCCCGTTGCATTTCTTAAGCGGTGTTCGTAACGCAAACCCATGCGCACGCCAAGTCTATTCTTCTATTTCATTTCTATCATGTCTAATTGGCATGAGTTATAGATGCCCGAAGAATTGCGCAAACCTATCGCCTATCATCCTGACAAGTGTCATCATGTATGTATGTATACCTTAGTCGCGGCCAGTGGCAGCCTCCTGGACGGTCTTCTTGCCCTCGACAACGCTTTGGACAATCTTGTGGATATCTGAGAAACTGTGGAAGACGGTGAAAGGAACGTTCTCTCTCTCGCAGTACATCACAAGGTCTGTTTGGGTTAAGAGAATAAGTCAGCAAGTTTTTATGCACGGCATGTTTCTCCGTGGCACCGATAAAGGGCCGATATAATGACTTACCCCGGCCGGCCCTAGCGAACAGCAAATCCGTCTCCTTGGCGGCCGAAAGATCCGACACACCGTCGCCGGCGTAGAACATGACGGGACGCTCCTTGAGCGCGGCGTACGGGCGGATCTCCAAGCTCTTGTCGTGGCCATGCTCGCTCTCGTCGTGGTAGGTGATGGTCCAGCCACCCTCCTCGTTGATGTCGGTGTGACCCGGGCTCACCGCGACGTCGTTGCTGACAATCTGCATGTGCTTGACGGCCTCCTCGCCGACCAGATGGGCCAGCACGGCGCGGATGACGGGCTGCATGCCGCCCGACAGCACGACGACCGGGACGTTGTTGGCGCGGCACCAGTCGAAGAACTCCTTGAAGGCCGGATCCAGCTTGATGTTCTCCGTCAGTACGCGCAGGCACTCGTCGAAGGGCGCCTTGACACTGTCCAGCATCTCCTTGAACGAGTCGGCAAAAGTGCGCTTGCCGTCGAGGACGTCGTCCATGCCCTTGCGGCGTAGCTCGTAGCCGAAGCCCATGTTGTCTGTCATGTAGTCATTGGTGTCCTGCAACGTGATGGTGCCATCAAAGTCGGTGAAGAAGATGGCCTTGGGGTTTGTGGCCAGGGCAGGCAGGTTGGTCTGAGTGGTTGAGCCCATGGTTGCTGAAATTTATCTATACCGTCGGGGCACTTCTATGTCGATCAATCGAAAGATATAAAAAAGATTGGTAACTGGAATACCAACTCTTGAACGAAAGAGTGAACTTGGGACTTTGTAGATAAAAGAATATGCAAATGACGTCACGCAGAACGAATGCAATACAATCCAGTTCGAGTCGATGAAACGACTGCACCTATTTTGAGAAGGTATAAGACGTCTAACTTTCCTGGGCGCTTGGGATAGAGGAGGGAAGATGAAAGGGGGGAGGAGAGAAAAATGCAAAGGAACGGGATTAGATAATATATTGAATGAACTGCTGTAAAACCTGTCGCGACTCAGAACGCTTCCTCTAAAAAGAGTACCTAACCTACCGTACTTACTATTCCGTGTAACTGACCGAACCCATCAATCAACCCGTTAAAAGATAGTGGGATGGGTTTCCTGTTACTTACTAAAAACAAAACCACGATTGTAGTCCCGCCAATTGAGCCGGTGTAAGAGAAAGCTACCCCTCCATCCATCACCGATAACCAACCAAGTTGGCAAGTGGGGGAGGGACAGGCCAAGCTGCTGCGTTGCCGTCACCCAACCAGGTTCCTTCTAAAGCTCCCTGCTAACGCTCCCTTACTCCCTGCAAGACTGTCTCGGACGGGCAGGCGGTGAGAATCTTGGGCCAGCGCATTATCGGGGATGACGGAACGTATCACTGGACTTTAGGCCTCGGACCTTAGTTTTTTTACAGCGCTGCTACAGGGTTGAGCACTCGGGTTACTACTATCCATTGTGTCAAGCATCAAAATCCCTTGGGCGATCTTGACAAACCCCCGTGCCTCGAGCTTCGAGCAAACCAGCCTCCAGCACCTAGAAGGTGTTGTGAGACTGTTTCAATTGCCTCAATTGGATAATGCCACCTCCTCGAGTATGGCGACCCATACTCGGGATGAGCACACGCTTGCTGCACGAGCAATCGCCATCAATATCAGCCGTGTCGACCTCAAGGACGCTCAAGCTCGTCTCTGCCGGTTATAGCTTCAATCCCAAGTACCAGAGCCAATTACGCTCTTTTTCGTCCCGGCCGCCTCCTGATGGCGGGACGTCCCCAGACTTTTCACATCTCGATCCCAGCAACGTCTCGAAACCGCCGCAGTCTCGAATTGCCTCTTCCTCTTCCTCCAGCATCCCGTCATCGTCACCATCTTCGAACTCCCACGAATCCCATGCCAATGCCAGTTCTCTCTCCAAAGATGCCACGGCTTCTTCAAAACCGTCCTCCAGCCAGCAGGCCCCAGCTTCCAGCGACATCACGACCGACCCCTCTCTGCCCTCGCAATCCACGACCGCCTCCCCCATGGCCGACAAGTTCGCCTCCTTCATGGACCGCTTCCAGTCCTCACTGTTCCGGGCCTCGCAGCGCGTCAATGTCCTGACGGGCTACACGGGTATCGAGACGCTCAAGTCGCGCATCTCGGACCTCGAGGCCTCCCTGGCCGCCGCCCAGGAGCACCTGCACGAGACCCGCAACACGTACAAGTCGCGGGTCGACGAGCGGTCCGCCACGCAGCGCGAGGTGACGACCCTGCTGGCCCGCCAAAAGACCTGGACCCCCGCCGATTTTGAGCGCTTCACCAGCCTCTACCGCTCCGACTACGAGCTCGAGACGGGCGTCGCCGACAGCGCCCGCGAGCTCGAGGAGGCCGAGCGCGAAACGGAGCGCCTCAACCACGACCTCAGCTCCGGCATCCTGGCCCGCTACCACGAGGAGCAGATCTGGAGCGACAAGATCCGCCGCATGAGTACATGGGGCACCTGGGGCCTCATGGGCGTCAACGTCCTGCTGTTCCTCGTCCTGCAGTTCGGCGCCGAGCCCTGGCGCCGCGCCCGCCTCGTCCGGGGCTTCGAGCAAAAGGTCCGCGAGGCCCTCGAGGAAGAGCGCATCGCCCGTGTCTTCGAGAGGGAAGAGGAGCGACAACACCAGCAGCAGTCCGAAGGGCTTGCTGCTGCTGCGCACGCTACTACCCCGGCGTCAGTGGAGACAACACCTGACCCAGTCCTCATGGCAGAAGGGATACCCGTTGAGATCGATCCTGCGGAGTCGACATCGACGCCGGCAATGTCCTGGCGGGAATTGATAACTACGCCGGCATATTGGAAAGACGCCGCCCACGATCTAGTGAGCGATCGCAGAGTCGCTATACGGATGCGGGATGTATCAATCGTAGCATTAGAAGGCGTTGCGGCTGGTGCCGCTATAGCGGGTACTGTTGCCGTCTGCTTGATGAGGAGAACATGAACAAACAAAAAAGGGAGAGGCCCTCCCCCTTTTTTTAGACGAGAGTCAACTCCTTTTTTCTTTGTGTTTGTCACACAGAGTGAGCTACATGTACATATATACATAATGTTTGAAGAAACGACAACTGTAAGAATCGAAATGTACATAAGCTATCATTACGAGAAGAAGTCAACGTGTACACATACCAGGACAACACTACATCAGATCACGTCGTAATATGGGACTATCACCAGACTCACTATCCAAGGCACACAATTTGGGCCTGGAGAATACGCTTGAATGCAGTAAACGGTTGTATTAGCAATCGTAATCCATTAGACATCAGCCGCTACCGGGACCTTTGCTTTCTATTTGAAGTCGGTGATGGAGAATTCGGAGCCTGAGGGTGAGAGGAGAAAGTCAACCGGATGCAGCCATACCAGGGTGCGTATTTTCCCTGAAAAGACATTCCCTTATAGCCATCCACTTCTCCATTTCCTGATATGCACGAGATGATAGGCCTCCATATCCTCCATTCCTGCAAACCCGGTCAAGTGGCATATCCACATCCATATGACTACTCTCTAAAACGCTACCTTTTATACTTTCACTTCCGACTCTTCCAAAGAGCCGTCCGCCAGTCAGCACATTCTCTTCGCTTTTCTTTTCCACCCAGTCGTGCTAATTCAAAACAACAAACGCTTTCTCGTAGAACATGCTGGTAGAGCGAATGACGAAGCGTGATCAGACCCAGGTATACTCGATACCTCCGGGCATTCCAACTGTCCCCAACCGTTCGAGGAAAACCGAGCAGCGACAACAAGCTGGACTTCACCCGATGCAATTTGACGATGTTATGTGTCGGGGACTGGTCGAGTACAGAATTGGGAATCATCCGCGTTGGACTGCCCCGATAATTCATGTTGGATATCATGCGAATCAAATGCCTAGTCAAAGTCGGACGTATACGAGAAGCCGCGGAACTCCTCTTGCATAGCTTGCGAAAGCACTATAAAAATCGTCAGTATGTGCAACAAACCGAAATTTGCTTAAGAAGGAAGCTCAACCTACCCGACTGCACGGGAGTGAGTACAGGTGTAACACTAGTAAACTCTGAATCGAAGTTGCTGGTATCCGTTGCATTCTTGATCTGCGGCATGAATGGTGGAGTCTCTCGCTTGTGGTAGATGTCATCCCAGTTGATGTTGCGGAAGAAAGGCTGGTTCATGATCTCCTGAGCATCGGTGGGCCCGCTTCCAAGACGCTGGTCAGGCTCTCTGGTGAGGAGTTTCTGCAGGATGGACACAGAGTCTCGCGGCATATGAATAGGATACAGCGGCTCATCTGCCAGGATAGCATCGTAAATCTCGTCTTCGTCCTCACCGCGGAACGGAGACTGCTGTAGAAGCATTTGGTAGATCAACACTCCGAATGCCCACCAGTCGACGGCACGGCCGTATTTCTTGTCCAGTAGGATCTACAGAGTATATTAGTATCGGGGCAGCCCAGGCAGTTCTCTGAATTATAACTTACTTCCGGTGCCATAAACTCGGGGGTACCGCAGAATGTGCTCGTGGTAGAACCATACCACATGTCTTCCTTGCACAGACCGTAATCAGCGATCTTGATGTGACCATCCAGGGTCAACAGAATGTTGTCAAGCTTGAGATCACGGTAAATGACGCCGTTTTCGTGGAAGTACTTCAAAGCTAAACAGACCTCGGCGGCATAGAATCTGAAGGAGGTTAGCCGCAAGTGGCGATAACAGAGCTGGCATGACTTACTGTGCGCGCTTTGGCCCGAATTTGCCGCGCTGGATGTGCAGCATCAGATCACCACCACTAATGTACTCCATAACGAAGTAGACTCTGGTTTCTGTTTGGAAGCAGGCATGGAGGTTGGTCAGGAACGGATGTCTCTCTCGGTTAGCAATCAAGAACACCCTCTTCTCCGAACGTATGCTTTCCACTTCGTCGTTCTCGATGATAAACTCCTTTTTCAAAACCTTGATGGCAAAGAGGCGCCTAGACTTCTTCGTCTCTGCCAGCATGACCTTTCCAAAGTTACCCTTTCCAAGGACAGCCAAGAAGTTGAAATGGTCCAAGCCGATTCGTTGGCCGGTTCCCGGGTCTGTTGCAAGAGGCAACGGCTTTCTAGACGAACCAGGAGCCCCTGAAGTAGTCACGGCGGAGGATACAGGTTCAACTGCAGATGGCTTGGGAATGATGGGGGCACTCGGTTGATACATTGCCTGCTGTGACTGCTGCGGGGGCATCTGTTGCTGAGCGGAATGAGTCTGTTGCGGTTGCTGCATCTGTGGCTGACTGGCATAATTATCGACATTGGCATACGCTTGAGGATTGTACTTGGGTTGCTGGGGAGCGCCATACCCTTGGCTTTGTGCATACGGGTCTTCGTAGGGGTCCACCGGACCACCACTGTACGTCCCAGTCCGGCCAGCGGATGGATCCGAGTACTGTGATTGCGAGGGTCGCGAGCTGTGGGAAGCCATGGTGCCGCTCATAGCGGCCGTGGCGGCGGCGGCAGCAGCCATAGACCCACCTGTTGAAGTGCGCTCTGGATGCATGGGCCTTTGCGGGGACGTCTGACCGCCATACATAGCCTTGGCCGCGTTGGTAGCCTCTTGCGATGCCTGCGAGGCAATACTTCCAGTGTAGGAAGGAACACCTCCGAAAGGAGAGCTCGGCCCGTCGCTAGACGGGCTCATCTTCCCATGCCGCAGGGTTTTCTCGCTCAGCGATGACACCTTCGACTGTCGCTGTTTCTGTGTTCGAATACCCTCGAGAATTTGGTTGGCTACAGCCATGCTCATACCACAAAAGTCGGGTACGAGATGCACACATGCAGCGTGAGCCGTGGACTGGCATTCTGTACAGGGATTAGCCTCTGCAGTCAGCCAAAATAGAACATGGTTTTCTTACCTGAACACTTTCGGCAGTTCTTCTTGCCGAATGGCAGCATATAACCGCAGTGACAGCACCAGTTGGCTGTGACGTTGGAGAAGGGTGTAAACCTGTGAGGAATACGGTGGTTGATCTTCTCTTCGTCCGGATCCGTCTCGGCGTTAGACTTGCTAATACACTTTGTGACGACGCTGCTGTAACATTTCGTATGGCAGGTGTATTTGCAGTCCTCGCATTGCATACCGGCGGAATACTTGAGGAAGTCGCCGCATAGCGCACATCGCATGATATTGTAAAACTGGTGCTGCACAAACTTGTGGCCGTACATTTCGTGGACCTCCTCCTTCCTTTGGCGAACGGCTCCTTTGCGACCAAGGCCAAGATCTACGGGCCGACGATCCTTGTTCATCTTCGTGAAGTTCAGTTGGAGGTGAATCCCACCAGAGGGCTCCAGAGCAAACCAGGCGTCGATTGGCTGGTTGGCAATCTGCGGAGCAGCTTGAGCGCCAAAAGATTGTTGCTGTGGCGGGCTCTGGAAGCCGGGTGATCCGGGAGGTGGACTGAATTGAGGCTGCTGTGTATTCATCGGGAATTGTGCAGGTGGTGCGCCCGAGTTGCCGATCTGGTTCGCAGAGACCCATCCCGAGTTGTTCACTTCGGCCTCGATTCGTTTGCGGCGCATCTCTTCTATAATGTCCGAGATTCGAACCCACAGCATACCGATGGGCAGGGCATGCTCGCCAGGTTTGTCGTAGACTGTAAGCTCGATCTCGTTGGCCTCTCTGACTTCAATGTTATGGTATTCCCCTTCCCATCTATCAGTGCGTGACACTTTGGTGCGTGCAACGATATTGTCTTCGACCTTGACGGCAATAAAAGTCTCGGGGCCACGGGAGAATCGCGCGGTACTAGCATGGTCTACGTCCCTGACCTGAATAACCCTGAACGAGAGCTGTCCAGTAAGAGGCTTCCTCATATTGGGGGTGTTGATGCTGTCATCTAGACATTTGTTAGTTGATGCACACCGTAGCAACCGAGAAACGTACCATCTTGTTGATCGCCAGACTCAAAGTCGTCAACATGCAGTTCCTCATATCTCTTCAATGCTTGTTTGAGGAGTTGGATCTTCTGTTTACTCTCGACTCGTTTGGCGGCGGCATCGGCCTTGCTCTTCCTATCGCCATCCATTCCATACAGCTGCACCATCTTCTCAATCCCCTTGAGGTACTGTTCTTCGACGTTCAGTTTGAACTGAATTTGACTCAGCATGAGCTGGATGCGCGGGCCAAGGTACTGAGTGTCGTATTTGATAAGATCGAGCTTCGTGAAGTTGGGTCTGCCTTTGGGCATGCCAGAGCCAGGCCCCGGAGGAGCATAAGGATGCCGGGGAGGCATGAGGTCACCATGGCCCCCGATTTGACTATACTGAGTTGAACCGTACGATGCACGATCACCGCTTTGCCCCGTGTAACCACCACTGGCATCCTTGGGCGGCGGCGTGGGCGGCCCTTCGCTCTCGTTAAGAAGATCCGAGCCACTCTTGGGTCGTAGCGAACCGACAGCCGTTGAACCGGAGCTGAGACTCAAATTATCGACTCCTTGCCCCAAGCGTTTCACTTGGAGGTCTCGCAGCTTATCTTCAAAGAAGCTGATATTTCGCCGGGCATCACGTATCTGAGTGTTGAGTCTGGATCGGACATCTTCGTTGCCAGTCTGCTGGAGCATAGAATTAGCCGCATTCATCAACGCTTTCTCGCGCTCGATCTTTTTGTAGATCGCGGACATCTGTTCTTCTTCGTTCATCCTGGCGGCGGGTTGCGCGTCGTCACGCGCGGGGCCAGGCTTTGTAGGACGGCGCGATCTTTGTTGGTTGAGCAGAGACGAGGGAGGCTCTGAAGCGAATGGCTGCCGGGTGGTGCGGCTACCTGTATCGATATTGTAACCAAAGGATCACCAAGATCGAGCGACCAGGAGATTCGCAGACTAATGGATTGCAAAAAGTGGAAGTCTTCAGTTTCCGAGAAGGAGGATCTTGACCTTACGGGCCGTAACGTTAGTGGGGGGGGAAGACAAAGCAGTTTAGTGGCTGCGGTCGCAATAAGGTGGTAGAGAAACAGGTAGAAATGCAAACCCCCCAAGGCGGCTGGGCTACATTAGCCCACCAAGGTGATAGGTCGGAATTGTTGGGCCGGGGTTCGAGAAGGAGTGGCGCGAGGAGCAGCGCGGTGGGAGAGCGTGGATGGGTGTGTAATGATGGGTGGTGTGCGTGTGTGAGTGTGCAAGAGTGTGGTGGGTGTGTACAAGTAGGGAGAATGCGTGCGATCCAGCGATGACGATGGCGGGGGTTTTCTATGTTGTGGGTGCCCGGATTGGGATGGCCAGGATGGATGGGGTGAGCAAGTACATGTAGGCACGAGAGGTGCCAAAAGAGAGGGGGAAGTAGCACGTAGAACAGGCACAGACAGGCCAGTCGAATTGGTTAAGTCAGTCAGAACATAAGTAAAGTTGTGTACGTACTAGCAAATCCGGTCGGGATAGAGACATCCAGTGCTGTACCTAGTGGCAGCTTGAATTCCCTGCAATGAACTCAAAGCTCTCGTCTTGCCATGTGCCGTCGGCCTTAGGAGTCCAAATGATGGGAATCGGGTCGGTCAAGGAGGGCAATGCTGTTGGTAAGCTAGGCCGACTGTTGCGAGGTCAACATGCGCGGGGCGCCAGATGGGTGCTGTGGATGTTTCTCCAAAGTCGCTACAAAGGAAGTCGACACAACCCGAATCAGATGTGTTCTTAAGGACGCAGGTAGGTATGATTTAGACAAAGAAGGATATCAAAAACCAGGTGGCTTGCATTGCAGGAACAAAACCTCCTGCCCCCCTACTTTACTTACATTGGATATACCCGACCAACCGACTGGTGCCCTCCAGCAAACCTCAGACTCGGATTAGGACGATTTGCTTGGGAGGTGAGATTCCAAAAGGGAACTCGGCAAAGAAGCCCCTCCCAAGTGGCAGAGGTGGGTTCAATATTCCTCCCTAGTCGAGAGCTCTTCTATTCCTCTTTTTGGTTACTGTTGATGGGAGAAGGCGGGGGTTACTGTAGACATTTATGATGTGAGGGGAGAAATAATATTACGAAGATAACTCTGGAGAAGAAAAGAATTCCAAGTTATCGTTTGAAGTTATTAGTCAACAAAATCACCCTGTCACTGTATAGTTTTTAGGACCTGAGATGATTGATCATGTCTCCTGCCTGATGGCATTAAGGGTGCCCAATCTCGGTGACGGCTGGCCCTGATCAAACACATCGCAACATAATGTTGCTTAGCGAATACCTCCGCAAAACGATGCCTCATGCCGACAAAGTTTTTGAGCAAGTTGCCCGCAAAGCTTTCCGCACATGCATGGTGTACCTAAGCTCTACATCTGCATGCAATCGATACACTGTTCCTTACTGCTTGCTTGCCAGAAGCCGGCAACCCGTCCTATCCACGAGAAGAAGCCCTCCTGCGTACCACTCGTATTACCGTGTAGGACTTGTGAGTCGCGCCATGAGGTGACTATTCCCTTTGTGCATACTACTACTGCTACTGCTACTACATACCTACTGCGTACCTCTTAGGCTTTAAAGTCCTTGAGTCCGCGCCATCCATGCCGTGTTTCAAACCCATATCCATGTCGCATGTCGCATAGCGGGCAGAAGGAGCTTTGGTCTGGGAAGGAAATCGGCTCATAGCATGTGAGTCAGGGTTGCATTTTGACAGGCCCGGTAAGGTCTATCACTAACTGTCGGGGATAGCTTCGGAAACAACGCTGATTGATGTTCTTTTTTATCGTATTAAACATCCCAGCCAAATTCCGAAGCTCGTGTTGTGAAGGTAAATTGGCCAGCCCACCACGTATTTTCTTGGGTCGCGAAATATCAGCATACATAGAGCAATGAATCGGACGACTGGTGTTGCTGATCATCTCAGTGTGCCCATGTTGCAAGAATATATAAGTCGGTGAAATCAATGCATGTATGGGTGAGAGAGAGAGAGAGAGAGAGAGAGTGTGTGTGTGTGTGTGTGTGTCAAATGCTAAGATCTCACGTCCATAAATGATCGCCCGCCAATCCCATGTCTGTAAAGACCCCCGCAAGGTAAGATAGTCATCCCCGAATCCTCGTAGAGCACCCCCGACCTTCGTATAGACTTATACAGCGCAAGCCCTTTACCTCATTCCGACCACAGTATATGTAGATCACTGGGGCTATTCGCAAGTAATCACCATTGCAGCAGCAGTATTATCAGATCTCAAAGCCCTCCTCAGCCCGGATATCCTTAGCTTGATCGTGGCCCAGAAACTACCCTGGGACAGTCGTGCAGCAATCGACTTCAGCGAAGCTATTGACTGGACCTTCTTCGGCGGCGCCCTTCGCGACACGCCGTGCCAGACCATCACGGCCGAGGAAGAAGCCTTCCTGCACCAGAATACCCTCTCAGCCCTAAAGACTCTCGCATCCATGGGCCTCACCAACATTAGCATGCCAGAATTACTTGAGACCCTCCTACCGATCCCCGCTGACCCGTCCTTCCCGAAGCAGGCCCTCGGCCTCCAACTAGTCCTGGACCAAGCGCCCCGGGAGCTCCTGGATGGACCCCTGGACGATCGCTGGGTATACGGCTACTTCGGCGAACTTTCGGTCGAGCTGGCGCAGCAGCTCCAGGCTCTGCCCGCGGATCAGTCGCCGCACAGCTGGGCGCGATGGAAAGATGATGTATCGCTTGACTACTTCGTCTGGGTGCGACTATGGTTCATGGCTCCCATCGTACATCATGAGGCATTGGCCCACCAAGCCATAGCCTTGACGGAGGAGCTTCGCGTGCTTGTGGAGAGCGACTGCGGAGGCAGCGTCCGCGACCCATACCGGGATCTTCCCGACGAGGCCCGTTGGGATCTATACGGGTTTCCTCGCATGCTGAAGGCGCGCCAGGGGCCTCCGAAAGGGGATGACGGCAAAAGCAGCGTGGCTGCAGGCTGTTTTTGGATTTGTGCTCTGCTCGATGTGCACTATCCCATCCTGGAAAAGTATGGCCGGTATCCCTATCGAAATAGCGTCCTAGGCAGAGCGTCTACATTGGAGGAGGAATCATGGTTACAAAAGGCCGTGTTCTTTAAGCCATCGGCACCCGAGGTAGTGAAGCGCATCAGAGAGGATGTAGAGGCTAGGCGGTGGTCACCTATAGGGGCAGAGCTATAGATGAGTCAATGAGACACCTACACGGAGTGAATCTTTGGTATAAAAACAGTCGCCACGCGTGAAATCTTACAGGAATACTCCTTCGAGACAAGGGCAAATACATTCAATTCCGGTTTTGATACCATCAGCTACTACCCAAACATTGATGTTTTACCCCCTCCGGTAGTTGGGTTTTCTTCATACACTCGTCAAGCTATTATATAGATTGAAACAGCGTCCGCGAAACCAACATCTCAATTAGTTTCCTGGATAGTTGCAGGTAGGGGCAAGACAAAGTCGGCAGGAACTGCGCCAGCTAGCATTTCAAGCCGGTTTTTCTTCCGTCCAACATATACGCCCTTAGAATCTGCACGATTGTTCAGATACGCCTGTACATCTTCCACCTCCCCCTTCGCTAGAGCTGCATCGAATTTGTTCTGGTCAAGAATCGCCATCAGTCGTGAGGTTTCGTAGAATCTGCCTCTGATCACCGTTTCGTCCTTCGTTACATTCTGTAGGACGGGTACCCATTGGAAGTGAGTACCAGCTGCTGCTCTGACTTCGTCACGGAAAGCCTTCTCATTGAACATTGTAGGTGGTATTTGAGTCTGTTCAATGGCTTGTTGCTGACGGGAAATTTCCTCCAGACGGTAAATATCACCGCTGAAAAACAGGCCGTCGGTTTCACCACTCTTTGCAGTGAATATTTCTTTGAGGACCATCAAGGTAGGCATGTTTTTGGGCCATGCCGGGTTCATCTCTTGTGCGGTCAGTCGAATTCGAACGGCTTCACCAACATTAATTCTCTCTGCGCCGAGGAAAATACCTCGGACAACAAGTTTACCGCCACTGGGCCTTGAGTCCGATATGACGTTGAATAGTGAATATGAGTGGTCAATCTCAATCAAGGCTTTTTTAGATCCTTCCACTCCGACAAGCTCCTGTCTGCCAGGGTTGTCTCCGGCATATTTAGCAACAATCTGGCTCCACGGCGCGTTCCGTACCCAAGTGTTTTGTAATTCGGGGAGGTTTACGGCTGGAACACTGAATGCAAGGAAGGGCCGCATCTCGTTTTCGGGTCTTAGGTGGGTTTCCAACTGCAGAAGTGAGTGTGCTAGTTGCTTTATCATATACCGCAATCTGCCCTCTGGTTTGTCGGCTGGAAGCTTCTGCAGGACTATACCTAAACGCCATGTAGGATTTGTTAAAAACCATACGGCCTCTCCCTCCCGGAACACGGCTTTGTCTTCTGCTTGAGGAGTGGCAATCGCTTGGTTACCAGCAAGGACGGGGTTTTGTGAATGAGTAGAGGGATCAGTGGACACAGGTCCAGGAGTGGTCTTGGGTTGAGCAGGTGCAATCGCACTCATTGGTTGCTGTACTGCCTTGACGGCTGGGGCAGGCTTCAAAACTGCGGATGAGGCGGATGCGGTCCTACTCATGGGCGTTGCCGAGGCCGCTGGAGTTCCTGCGGGTATAGACGAGCCCCCCTTTGGAGCCGCTATGGTTGACGAGGTTGATGGTGCAGGAATAGGGACTGGCTGCGGCCACCACGGTGGCTTTGCCTGATCCGGGTTACAGAGCTGACATGAGCAGAGACCTTTATCCTTATTTCCGCCAACGATCCAAAGAAGATCTGGGTATGTCAGAAAAATGCGGCCCTGCAACTCATATGATGTTGCGTGGAAAGATGATGAGAGTCGAAGGGAGAGGGCAGGATGAGCAATATACTTACGTGGGAAGAAATCATTGGGTGACCGGAAAGCCTTGGGCTTGTTACCATGAGGGTAGCCATACAGATAATAATCTAGGCGATTCTGGGCTATATAGAGTGGTCAGCGGCAGGCTCTAGAAGAGTATTCAGCCGAACATACCTGTTTTGCAACGTATATGGTAGTGATCTGGCAGTTTGTCGAGGAAATAGACACGATCTGTTTTGGTTAGACCCTATACTCTTCAGTGTCTACTTAACGATGCGATTCATACCTTGATGTTCAGGACCTGGCAGAAATTGGTCTCTGAGCAGGGATCCGAGCCTGAATAGCCAGGCGATGTAGCGTTTATCATCTTCCGGCAGGACCTGGTGACCCGAGTTGAAGTCGCTGTCAGCCCAGGCCTTGCCATCGCTGCTGCCAGGGGCGAGCGTGAAGGGGTAGGCATCACTGGTGCCAGATCCCGCAGCCATGGTGTTGGTGAGTGTAATGGTGATGAGGATGATTGAAGGCCCCAATAACTCAAGTCGCGAGCATGGAATTGCGCTAGAAGCTGAACATTCAAGGTACCGTAGCATGGGTCAGTCCGATGGCACGTCGCGCTCGGGCCAGAACGCCAATTTCCTAAAGAACCTGGGGGTACTTGCAGGGCAAGAGCGCTAAAATCAAAGTAGAAGGCACCTGCCGTGTCACCTAAACGTCTCTTTGATATCTTTTTCCTGTCGGAGGGGATGTCACCTTTCTACTTCTTCAGTCATCAAGAGCAACTCATGCTGATTGGAAACAACGAAGTCTCAGGCACTATACGCTTCATTGGCTCCCATCTTTGATTCCCCGGACTCAGTCACTTACCATTACACGAAGTTTATAAGGTGGTGGTGCTGTTTAAGTAAGTACGTGATACTACTATAACTTGCTTAAGAAGGCCACGGGTGTAAAAAAGAGTATGTTTTCTTCATGCCACGTACAGACAAGTCGGGCTTCAGTAAGTATTAGCAGAGACAGCCTGAGCTTCCAATTTCCAATTCGGTCTGGCTAAAGCACCTATTGTTGATATTCTACATCATATTATCACATCGCGAAACAAGGGAAACTTATTTGGCAATCTTAAAGATGCTGTGACTGTTGTGCTCTTTGAGCGGCTACCCACTAGACTTAGAAATGACAGGAGTACCGGTATGATGTAGGTGTATATAAATACAGGGAGGCATCTAAGAAGAAAAACAGACTGTAAGGACTTACAGCTAGAACAGGAAAGCCATTAACCACGGGCTACCTACCGGCTTCTGTCATTATTCCATGATCAAATGCATTTCTCTGCAACATCCTACTGGAGATTCTCTTGCTTAGTATTGGTTGTCCATTTTCAATCGATGCGAGACCACTTATGCACCTAGCGGACTTAAGCGGCTACAAGACGTGCCACCGAGCATGTCAGTCAGGGATGACTGAGGACCCTGCAGAACGCAAACTCAGCCGCATGGCCTAAGCATACTGGTATTATAGTCTTGCTTGTCTAGGCTTATAAAGAAAATGTATACAGGGTCCCGGCGATTGCATCTCTTATCACCGCTCGGATGACGATGAGTAAAGTTATGCATCATGTGATGGCGGAACGCGCCGAAGCAGGCAAATGCCGTGGCATCAGTACTGCTACATTCTGCTGGCTTTACTGACGAGCCTTGCCAATATGCAAATGATTAAGAATCGACGTGTTTAGACCCGGGCTTAAAGGAATTAGGCAACCAAGGGGGGTCTACGTTGGCGAGCACTCTGGTATAAAAGGCTGCTCGTTTCTGGCTTCCATGGTTGAGTTACGAAGTGGCATCACTCACAGCTATGTAATGATCGTTCTCTCGAGGCCTGAATAACGCATCCGAACATCATCTATCTCGACCCACCATGGCTACTACCTTTGGAGCTACTACCGATGGCATCACTGTGGTCCGCCACTTTGCTGATCAGGTCAAGGGAAGAACTTGTAAGCCTCCAGATCACGGCCCTGTCAACGTTGAACTATACTGATAGATATCGCCAGTCCTCTTGACTGGTCCTAGCCAAGGCGGCATCGGCTCGGAGACGGTCATCAGCCTCGCTCATGGAGCACCAGCCATGATTATCCTCGTCGGGCGGTCCCTGGCCAAAGGTCAAGACGCCATCAACGCGATCAAAGATACCAATGCGAACACCCGCGTGAAGTTTATAGATGCTGACCTGGCCTCGCTGAAGAGCGTGAGGAGGGCGGCCGAGACCATCCTCAACGACGACGAGATCCCCCGGATCGACGTCGTCATCAACAACGCCGGCGTCATGGCCTGTCCCCACACGTTGACCGAGGACAAGATCGAGCTCCAGCTCGCCGCGAGCCTGACGGGCCATTTCGTGCTGACCAACAAGATCATGCCCAAGGTATTGGCCGCCGGCGCAGGAAGCCGAATCGTACTGGTGAGCAGCACCGGTCACCGGTACCGCCCCTTCAACCTCGAGGACCCCAACTTCGCCGAGGAAGGCACCTACACAGAGTACAACGGCTACGGCTCGGCCAAGTCGGCCGAGATGCTCTATGGCGTGGCACTGAACCGGCGCCTGGCTGCGTCGCGCGGCATCCGCACCTACGCCGTGCATCCGGGTGGTATCGCGACACACCTCCAGGACCACGTCAAGGCGGCAGGGGATGAGGCGCATATGATGGGATTGTTCGACAAGGCCTGTCGGGTTGTCCACGGCATGTCCATCCTCGACTACTTTGCGAAACACCCCTACAAGACGCTGCAGCAGGGCTGTTCCACCACGCTCGTTGCGGCTCTAGACCCCGACCTGGCGAATCGAGAGGGCTACTACCTGGAAGATTGCACTTTGACTACCGATCCGGCTTTGGCTAAGCCCTGGGCAACGGATCCTGACCTTGCCGAAAAGTGCTGGAAGAAGACGGAGGAGTTGGTTGGCGAAACCTATACGTTTTAAGTCGGCCAGTAAAGGATTATGTGGGATACACCTGTAGACAACTTTCTTTGTGTGTAGTACGTAGGATATAAAACTATAAACCAGCAAGCAAGCTGTTTTCGACCTTGACAATGTCCAGACTACTTAGATTAAGTATGTATATCGACTGAGCAGGGAGGCCCCAGGATGGCTGCATGCAATACGCATGTACCTATAATTCTTGTTTGCTGCAATTGACTTTATAAATATAAAAGTTATTGATGGCTCGTGATTAAGGATTTGGCTTCATCTTTTTTATTTAACACATTCCAGTCTTCTTCCCTGTCCGGAACCTGACTTTGAAGGCTCATAACGATGAGAAAGCGTCACTGAATGTGTAGCTGCCGTAGGGGACCAGTCCCATATTATTTTGGGGGTGTTTACGGGTAATTAGTGCCTCTTAGGTAAGGATATTCCCCCACTATGGAATTGCGCAACGGGGGCCGGGATCTTGGATCTCTCCTTTCTGGATAGTACCGTCCTCCAACTTTTCGGCCCTTGACACCATCCCGCCCCGGCAACAACAATAATTGCAATCCTCCGGCATAGGAGAGAAAGAAAACCGGTCAGGGGTTACAGCAAATATGCTCTCCTTTATATTAGTCCAGAACCGACAGTAAGACGAGCCCTCCCCAATTGCTCACACCCATTGGCGCAAATAACTAACACGAGTGCGAGCGCAGAGGCAAGACGCGCCTAGCGAAATGGTACTCTCCGTACAGTGACGACGAGAAAGTCAAGCTTAAGGGCGAAGTGCGTACCGACCAGCTTTTATTACATATCCTCCCTTGTCGACGCCAGTACGAAGCATCATAGTCACTAACAGAAGTCCCTACCGGCAATCAGGTCCACCGCCTCGTCGCCCCGCGCGACCAAAAGTACCAGAGTAACTTCGTCGAGTTCAGGAACCACAAGATCGTCTACCGGCGGTACGCCGGCCTATTCTTCTGCGCCTGCGTCGACACCAACGACAACGAGCTGGCTTTCCTCGAAGCCATCCACTTCTTCGTCGAGGTCCTCGACGCCTTCTTCGGCAACGTTTGCGAGCTCGACTTGGTCTTCAACTTCTACAAGGTCTACGCAATCCTCGATGAAGTCTTCCTTGCTGGTGAGATCGAGGAGACGAGCAAACAGGTCGTCCTAACGCGCCTCGAACACCTAGACAAATTGGAATAGGAAGGGAAAAGAAAGAAAACAGGAAATAATGAATGCTTGGTAGCAAGCAGTAAGGGTGACAAGTAAACAACTACACACGCCTAGCGGACCTGTGGCCCTTGAAGGGTGCAATAGGGTTCCATCAGTCTGGTTCATATGCTGATACGGCTGTATCAGGGAGTACAATCCATTGGCATGGCGTCTGGCGTAACTGGTATCGAAGAGAGATTTGGTTTGGAAGTCTGAGGATTAGGATATGATCTGGCCATTTTGAATGCATACGCAGTTCTGGTGTAGTGGTTACACGCATCACCAAGGCCTGATTTCCCGACATGCGGCAGTCTCTTCGGATGCCCATGTTAAGATCATCCATACTGCAATTCCACTCGCGCTTCTCTCAGGCAGGTTGAAGAGCACATATCATGCCAGCCTTGGTTTATGGCATCATTCTACTGTCTGTGGGACGCATATTGTTACTATCACTGTGTGCCTCTGTCATAGGTATTCGTTACCTTGACAGTAACAGCTCCTAATATTCGTCCCTTAGAAATGTACTTTCATTTCCATCGCGAGCCATGTCATAGTTGGACTGTTTGGTAGGATCTATCGAGATCATAAGCACAGAGGTATTCCTGGTAGCCACGGCTGACAAAGTTACCTGAATATACGCGTACAGATTAGTGCAATCAGGGGGAGATGCCTTCTCAAATAATACATCGTCACTAGACACGGCAGAAACCATATCTTGATGCAGGAAGCTCAGGTACATAAACAATTAGTAGCTGCGGTGGGCTCTCCAACATTGTCGTACACTCACTGCATGCAGTACCCTCCAGGTACAGGAATAGAGTAGCAATTATCTCGATACTAAACTTAAGAGCAAATTCACCATTGTCGTTGCGAGATTAGGAAGTGACGCAAACTGTCAATTTCCCTGTTGTTGTGGCGAAAACCCAAAATATTAACAAACCCTCTGTGTTGCTTCCACTCCCCTCCCAGCAATCGATGAGTTTGAATTGCCCTCAGGTACTCAACCATGATCGGCCATTGCAACCACCTCGGGGATAGTGTGCGGATACTGATCTACCTGGAAAGGTCAAGGGAGTAACGACCACTACCCGGCGAACCATATATGACACAAGACAATACAAGGCCCGTCAACTAACATAGCGTCCATGACCGTGGGGGAAATAGCAGGGGCGGTGAACCACCACCCTGATTAGCCCTGGAAAAACCAGGAATTGAACCAGAGGGTGACCGCCCCTCTACTCAGATTGGCTCTCCTGTATCAGCTTCAAAAAAAAAGTGTTAGTATAATAGAGAACATAGGAGTGGACTGGTAGGCTAAATTTTACCTTTGGTACCGAAACCGAGTCATCCAAGCCTCCTAAGCACATCATATCAACCGCTGTTGTTCTTCTCGGGCGGGGGTTCACGATCAAAACTGCCCGTCTAGGAAATAGACAGATGACTGATCCGCTGTAGGGTGGATCTGTGAGGATTCGGTACTGGGTGCCATCTGGGTCAAAAGACAAAGTCGCATCCCCAGTTTCAGCAGCGTTAGCAACATCGCCCAACGTAGAGTCCATTTGAGAGACACAGACGGCCTCTACACTATCGTTGTCTTCTTGCATCTGCGCGCTCAGTGTGTGAAGGAAGTCGAGTGCTTCGGCAGCAGCTGGCTTATTGGGTTCCCAATGGAGGATAGGCATGCCAGGGCTGACCCTAGGTTCATCCTCCTGGGACAAGGAACATTGCACGTTGCTATGATGTGTGTCATCTACTCCAAAGGAAGCTGCCTGAGTGTTCTGTATGAACAAGTCCTCGTCATCATAGGAGAGCCTGCCTTCTGTGTCTGGATTTTGCAGTGCCACGGTGTGGTTTCCGTCAGACTTGGGTGAACTCGAGCGGCGATCATTCTTTCTAGGTCGATATACGTCTCTATCCCTGTTCCTCTTCTTCCTGCTTCTCCTGGAGTCTCTCACAGGAGTGACATGGAAGTAAGGGGGTTCGCGGAAAGGGGACAATCTGACACGAGGTGCTGGAGTGTCGGACCTACTGCCTCGCGTACCATGCATAGGAGAAGTGTCGCCAGAGAAGGACGGTGAGCTTTCTCTATAGCTGGGGCGGTATCTATCTGTACTCTCATCACGAGCTCGAGTGGAGCTTGCTGGGCGGTAGTTGTCAGAATACTGGCGAAGTGGTAAGCTGAGCTTAGCAGGTGACCGTTCATTACGGCCATTTCGAGCTCCGAAGTCCTCTGCCAAGCGTATGGCAGTATATTCCTTTCGCCTGTAGGTGAGTGACCAATGGTGGTGGTTTTCAGGGCAAAGCGTTCCAAGATGAACCCCTAATTTTCCGCAAAAATCACATCGATAGTCAGGGGCCGGTGGCGTATCGTAACGAGGATCCATATTGGTTGGACATTCTTGGACCATATGACCTTATCAAGGGTCAATGTCACATCAGGTAAGATGTTGTAGAGGACTTACCAGACTCGTGGCATCGTTTGCATAGATACGACTGTGCCTTCTTGCTCTTCTTCGCTTCTAACTTGGAAATTACTGGTTGTTTCTGTTTGGTCCTCGAAGATTTGTTGCCTGAGCTGGCGTTGCTTTCCTGCTGGAGATGCTCTGGGCTGAGTATGATATGGATTGATCGGTTACGCAGACGCATATGTCTCTGCTCTGGAGCTTCCGAACCGGCAGATGACGGTCTGTCCCCTGGATGAACTGTAGGATCCGTAGACAGTTCCAGCTTACCTCTTTCATCTACCAAAGTCACCTCCTCCGCAGATTGCAACTTCTGGTCGGGGAGGTTGTATGATTTGACACGTTTGTTGTTGACAACTGGTGTCTCATTGGCACCGGTTCTTTTCTTGCCACCCACCTTTTCTAAGTACTTAGTGCCGGGTGGTGGGAATGCCTCCAACGCCTGATTGGGTTGATTATTAGTATCAATCAGATGAAATCTAGAGCTGTGGATGTGACTGTCTGGTTGCGGCGGCGTGTGTTGCTTGCTCTCGAGGACTTGACGTATCTCGTCATCGACCATTAAGTACCTGCGACGGCTCGAGGGATCTTCTTGGTCAACAATGCCCTTCCAAGCTTTGAACGAAGAATAGATGATGCTGTCTTCAAACCCGCGGTTTCGTAGAGACTGGATCCAAGCGAAGACGAGAGTGTTCTCTTGCGCGAAGATATCCTTTACAACTTGCTGACGAAGCCATTCCATGTACTTGTCGACCACCTGCTGTCCATGGCCATTGACCCGAATATGGCCATCAATCTTGTCTTCGAGTTGAACGAGGGAAAGCTGGTCAAGGCTTGTGGGAGCGAGTGCCTCGGAACTCTCGTCTGAATCCATGGCTTTCTTGTAGAATGAATTGGTCGGCAAGTTCGAGTTCGAGCTTCGGGCCTTGGAAGCCTGCAAACAAACATTAATATGTTTGAATCTCAGGGACCATGAGTACTCGTGTTTGGGAGGTTGGGTCCAAGTACTTACGCATTTACGGGGCAACTTCCTGGTGCAGGTAAACCCGAATACAAACTGGCAGCAACCAAAAGATGGGCTTGGAGGAGGTTGTTCTTTCCTTTCAGTGATGCACAATGTGACCAGCGAGTGACTAAGTTCACATCACCAGGCCGTTCAGATGCAACTTGAAGTGGAAAGAGGCCTCAGGAGATGTTGGACTGTCCTGAGGCAGTGGGAAGGACATGGGCTTGTTTCCCAGTGCTGTTTTGAGGGGAAGGCAGAAGACAAGTTACCTCCGTGTGTGGTCTTGCCTAAAGGTTGCAGCTGATCAGTTGATTCCATTCAGCAGAAGAGTTGCTTGTAGGAAACCTGAAATAGTCTGTTTGGTCGTAACAATGCTGTCGCCCATCGTCCCTGCCTCAGGTCTTTCTGGGATGGCCCGCCCAAACCACTTACCCCGTAAATAATGTTGCTGGGCAGAATAACTGAACGGTTGGTAGCTAATGATCTATTGAACAGGTGAAACGAGTCCATTGCTTAACAAATGCATGATGAGAAATATTTGGTTTAGGTAGCCCAGGAGAACATCGCATAATGGGATATCGGATGCAAGATATTGCCGTTTGTAAGACTGCATACCTAGATGCGCAAAAAGACCTCGCTGCACCTTCCCGCCTCATAGCATGTGTACACGCCTTGTGCCTAGAATCAAATAGAGGCACTGATTGGTAACATTGAAATGTTAGATTAATATTGATTTGAAACCCACGAAATGCAGAGGAGTCCAACCTAGTTTAACAGATAATGTGACTGTCAACACAGAACTCCAGGAAACGCCGCCCGTAACATTGACATATACAACATGAACCTATAAAACAGTATGTCCACTATCCCTAACGCTTCAAAGCTGCAAATCGTGCCGCAAGATCATCCACACTGGGTACATCGTCTCCCAGGCTCCCCTTACTTTCTGTTTTCTTGCCAGCTATACCGGCATCGAGCATCTTCTTGCTGGGCTTGAGTTCCGCAGAGTTGAGTGTAATTTTAGGCCGAGGATTCTCGGTAGACGGACTTGGCGGGTTGACATGCAGGGGGCTTTGCGGACCCAAGGTGCGCGGTGGTGTGGCTCGGCTTAGGTCTTCCCTCTCCTGTGCCGCCTTTCTGTCGGCAAGTATTTCGGGCTCGATGATCTTCTGTGTCTGGCCGCCACTGGGATTGTCGTCCACATCATCGTCCACAAACGCCGGGGGGTCGCCCAGGTTCGCAGGGCGCTTCGGCCAATCCACGCCATATGCCCTGGCTATCTCCTCCAAATACCCGTTCACCAGCTCGTCTCTAGGCGGTGATACGCTGAGCTTCTTTACCACCTTCTCCGAGACCTTTTCGTCCGAGTTCTCTGTTGCGGTCATGACGAACTCCTTACCGAACTTCTCTCCAAACAGCAGCCGGACTGCCTGGAGCTCCTTGATCTCCGTCTTCGGTGCCGCGTAGATGATGCTCTTAACAGCCTCCTCTAAGCCCGGGTCGCACTGCGGCGCCTCCAACAGTCCAGCACGCGCAATCAGGAGCTCGCAGTACAGTTCGAGGATTTCGTGAAGCTCTGTGATGATGTCGGTGCGGATGATGTTCTCGACGCGGATTTTGGCAGAATCGACCTTGCCCGTCTCTAATAGCTGGGCCATAGTTCGCCGCGCGGCTTTCGAGAGGGCCTCGTCACGTTTCTGCACCATGCGCAGTCTTGCGATCGCAAGCTTCAATTGGACTTTGATCCTTGTCTATTCCCATGGAGTTAGCTAACCACGCGCAACTTGGTCTGCCACAGGGCAACATGACGTTTCGCATACCAGCAATGTCGCTGAGGGTGCCATGATGGATCGGATTACGGGGTGATTCCCGGGGTTTCCTATGATCAGGTCTTATGGTCCGGTCAAGTTGGGAAGAGGTAGTAGCTGCAGAGGTGACAGCGGTTTGGTTGGAGATCGCTTGCCCCGCGGCTGTTCCTATGGATCCACCTGAGCTATGCTGGTGTGGGGTAAATGGTAGGCAGCCTCAAGTTCAAGTCAAGCTTGGTCCATCCAGATGGTCTCCGTCCTAAGGTACCTGAAGATCCCCTACGTCACCCTCCACGGTTTTTAGTTGAGTTCGAGAAGATTGAAGTTGAGACAAGCATCGACAATTTTCTCAGTATGCAATCCGTCAAAACCGACGGCTCGTGAAAGGATGTACTATAAAATCAGGGCTCGCAACTATACGTATTTCAGAGATAGCACATAATGTAGAGGTCCGTCAGGGCTGAGTGAACAAAAAGTTTGAAGTCTTAGATTGTACGATAATACATGGTAATTCGAACTACAGACCCGAATTCCCAATCGTATCCAGTCCCAGTTGCTTTCCTTGAGCAAGTAGCGCTCATATCTTTTATGATTGTTTAAAAACAATGCTCCCCCATTGTAACAAGTCAGTTATGACTGCCTATCTTCCGAATTTCCACGATTCTAAAGTATAGTTGGGGGAGTAATTCATGTCAACATTGTTGAATATACCGCTGAACCAAAAGCCGACGGCCGACTGATGGAATCAATCGGTTCTTTAGGTATATGTATCGTCAGAACCAACTAACATGTAGTCTCCATCACTTATTCCTGGATTGGCTGGCTTGCTTTGAACATAAAAATAGCCTGAGGGACGACAATAAGCGAGAACGCGAAGTTGAGCGCAAGGCTAACGCCGAAGATCTTCAGGTACAGCTTGACAAGTCGAACCCAAGAAGCACGCGAAAAAGTGTTCCACGCATCCTTCATGCTGACAAAGCCACGGCCGCCAACAATGGCGGGCTCGAGAGTACCTTGAAACGAGCGGTCAAACGGAATGATCGTCTCATCGTGCTCGGGAAGCAGAGATGCTTGGACTCGAGTGAGCATCACATGTGCCGGGATCGTCAAGAAGATAGTGAGGATCAACATGATGATCATGACGACGAGGCCTTTCCAAATGTCACTGCTCTGAGGCTGGGGGACTTCTCCGGGCCTCTTGGGGTTCCAAACACTCATGCCCATGACACGCGCAAGGTATTTCGGGAAGCCCTGCTGAATCTCGAGAGTGACAAAGTACACGGCGGTTGGCAAGGCGCAGGCGCGGAAAGTCTGCTTGAAGTCGGGCAGACGCTGCCAGAAATGCTTATCTGAGGGAGCCGAGATGACGATGTGCAGCCAGGCGGCATACAGCTGCACGAGAGCAACGGCTGATATCAGAGCAGCAATAGACTTGAAGTGGCTCAAGACGGGCAGCACGCTGACAATGCCATAGACAAACATGGTGCTGACCGAAAGAGCGACCCAGCAGGCGAAACCACGGAAGTTGGAGCGCCAGCCACCAATACCAATCAACGTGCGGTGGATGTTGCGGAAGCTGGCGGTGATCTGGACGGTCTGAGGGGATGCGTGAGCCGCCTCGTCGGCCACGGGAGCCGCATCGTCAATCACGGACTGATCATCCTCGTTAAGCGATACAGGGTCGTACGCGGGTGGGGCCGGGTCTTCGATCATGGCGAGCACCGGATACAGGTTGTTCATGGTGTACCCGACATAGACGAAGAGGGGAATGAAGATGAGGAAATCGATAAACATCAACGGCCAGGACCAGCCAGGCAATTGATGAACGGGCCTGTCGCCATCTGAATAGGCGACGGCAGCCCGCTTGTAGACGGCGGCGGCGACGTCTTTATACATGGTAGCCAATCTGCAACGATATTTGGAGTAGACGAACCTTTTGTAATTATGAAGATAGAGGAAAAGGCCACTTGAAACCAATGAAAGGTAGATTGGACTTGATGGAATAAAAGGCCAGAGAAGATGAGACAAGCAACGGAAGAGGCGGCTGACTGGTTTTATGAGGAACCAAAGGAATAAGTAATTGAGAGAGTCGATCCATCCCCTGCCTGAAAGACTGGGTGTTTCCAGGCAGCACCTGCTGGGATGCTGCGCCACCCGACGACGCATTGCAAGCGCCCGTGGGCTAACCAGCTTTGCCTGGCCTTCGCTAAGTCTTACGCTACGCTGCATCACCATCGTACAGGGCGGCCACAGGCTGTTGGCTGCCAATCCCTCCCCCCACCAGGCTAAGGATTCCTTTCAGTCGGGTCTGATGGTCACCTAGATTAGGCATATAGTCTGTTCAATATTCATGACTTGCATGTCCGTTGGAAGCTTGGCTAACAACCAACAGGTGCATCATTACCTACAGGATGAATTTGCTTGATCTTGATGTAGTACATGCATCAAATAGATCTTAAGAGAGAATCCCAACTAAGTTATACAATGCAGGTATGCGTAAAGGTCTAAACAATGGACACTTCCACGTAACACATACCAAGGTGTTGTGAATACGGTGTCATGTACACCTTTTGCCGTGCTGTGCCGTAATCCGAAGTCATCTTCAAGTGCCACGCCACTTCAGTCGGCCTCTCCCGTCAGCAGTGATCAGGTTGACGGTGATTCCAGACACACCACTCCCATTCATTGAATCTCACCGTTGCTGATGGTTTGAGAGGTGGCTCAGGAAGATAGTTCTGCTCAAGTGTGTCAGTAGATGGGCATCTTGCAGCGCTGACACAAATAGACATGCATGCAATGAGTGATGGTGTCTCAGGGCTGGGTACGAATACCTAGTGCAGACTTCAGGGCCCTCCAGATCTGAAAATAGCACGCCACCTGCAACTACTGTAGCTACAACCTGGTCCCGACCCCACCGGTATCCGTTTGCCGATCAACCTCATAGCGGGGTTTGCGTCACTCCAGGAATGCATACTTATTTACTTCCTCTACAGCGAAGAGCTACATCTTTTTCTCAACCTAGTCACTGCCATACTCCATCCATGTCATTCGATCACCAGAAAATGGCAGCGCCTTCGATACCTAACCTCCTCTCCCTTCGTGGCTCAAGGGGAGGTGCGCGTGGTCGGGGAAGTCGTCGGGGGGGCCCGTTGGGGGTAGTGCCGCATCAGGACCAAGCCACGACACCACCATCCAGGGCACCGACACTGACGCTTCCGTCTCACGTCTAAGTGCTGTAGACATGGGTTACCTGGAAGACCCATATGCACAGTACTTTGTACAGAATCAAATGGGCCCGCCGGTAAGGCGATTACCCATAATCAACCGAGGTGAGATGAAGGCGACTGGTGAAGCAGCAGTGGTCTCTCAAATTTTTGCCGCGGCGAGTGCTAAGGCTGAAGGCAGGGACTTACACGCGAACCAAAGCCTTGGACCGGCTCATCGATGCTTTCTTATCTTCTGATGTTGGTTCCGAAGCGGGAAGAAAGCAGATCGTGTCACTTGGGGCGGGGACCGATACTCGTTGTTTCCGATTGCTCTCTCGTAGCAATGTGACAGGGCTCATCTATCACGAGGTAGACTTCCCCACAATATCTGCCAAAAAGCGACAAGTTGTGCAGGGTACACCAACCTTGCGGAACATCATTACCCCTGATCCTCAACAAGCTGAGCACGACACGTTCTCAGCCTCGTCTTGGAGCTGTACCCAGCTGCCAAACAATTCTCAGTACTGGTGTCACGGGATAGACCTACGTGACCTGGCGAAAGCCACGTCCCCCATCCTACCTGGTCTGCAGCCAGGCGTTCCCACGTTACTAGTATCGGAATGCTGCCTGTGCTATCTTCAGGCGAGCGAGGGAAAGGATGTCGTTAAGCACTTCACCGAGCAGATGCTTGATCTCTCCATCATAATCTATGAACCTGTCAAGCCGGAGGATCCGTTTGGTAAGCAGATGGTGGCTAATCTGGCAGCTCGAAAGATTCATATGCCGACATTGGAGGCATACTGTGAGCCAGCGGACCAGGAGACACGACTCAAGGAGGCCGGATTCCAAGCTTCAAAAGCCATGACTATTGAGTCTATCTGGAAGAGTTGGATCTCATCTGACGAGAAAGAAAGAGTAGATGAGCTCGAAGGCCTTGACGAGGTAGAAGAGTGGAATCTGCTTGCAGACCACTATGTCGTGGCATGGGGTTGGAGAGGCAATGGCTTTGAAGCATGGAGGGACATATGATGACGATGAAAGAATAACCAGTTATCTACAGACTGCGATAGGCTAAACCTAGAGTAGACAATTGATTGCAATCTCTGGGTATGCATTCGTTTCTTCCGTTGCTACAATATTTCGAAACATAATGGCGACATGGGGGTGGCCCGATGTCAATATCCCTATATTAATATCATGTAAAAGGGCTGGCGAAGTTACGGCTGGACAAGACTTGAGGTTTACTGGTAGAATTAAAAATGAAGAGTAGAGTCGAGATTGCATGGGGTATTCTTAAACTTTCCATAAGTGACTTAACTGTCGCATATTAATATTTCTTTTTATAAATCCTACTATATTAAATGGATAGACACCTGGAATATATGCCTGGCTATATATAGTCTATGAATACTAACATAAACGTGTTATTCATGCTAAGTGTGCCTAATAAAAATCCATGTCGACTCTGGTCTACGTGTGCTGGCCTTTCATCCTCATAGAGAACTTACAAACACCACCAGCCACAATGTTATGCAGCTGGACCATCAGCCTTAACCAGCCACCATCTGTACAAAGTGGATACATGTGCCTTGCTGAACAAGCGCGTCCAAAGCTTAAAGTGACTCTTTGGGAACCTCGATCGCTTTAGAACCCGACATTTGCCTTGAAGCCAGCAAGCGATCTTGAATGGTTCACCTGGAAGACTCATAAACTCTATAATTACTGATTCCAATCTATTCTGACCATAATTTAGCTGCCTCAATAGTGGATATCTAAGTTTATCTTTCCTACATGTATTTATTTCTCGGGTCTTTGTTTTCCTTGACACATTCTTCTCATCTTCCTTGTCACATCTCTCTTAGCTGAATCTCGTTCCCTGCCAACGTAACATCCGTCGAGAACTGAGATCAATCAAAGCTGCTCAGTCTATACTGCCATCACCCATACATACTATCAATCCCCTTTCAACCAACTGTGTCACCTAGTCGACTCCTACGTCTGTGACGTCGGCTCAACAAGCTCAAGATGGCGGATTCAAAGCAGCACAAATACCGCCAGGAGATCCAGCAGATGATGTACGTCTCGGGGGAGGCTGGCGAACCCTCAGTTGAGACTACTGCTATGATTGAAGAGATTGTGCGTCAGCAAGTTATCGAAATGTTGCGCAGCTGTACAGAGTTGGCAGCACGTCGCGGCGCCCGGGCTATTACCATCAACGATCTTATCTTCCAGATCCGCGATGACGCCCCCAAAGTCTCACGGCTACGTACATTCCTCAGCTGGAAGGATGTACGGAAGAACGCTCGTGATTCAGACGAGAAGGGCGGTGACGTGGAGATGGGCGTTGCCGACGACCCTGCCGGCGCCGTCGTTGCTGGTCCCGTCGAAGAAGCCACAAAGAAAAACAAGAAGGCCAAGGTGAAGCTGCCTTGGGAGCCTTCTAGCTTCTACAGCCAGGAGGTCCCGGAGCGGGACGACGAAGAAGACGAGGAGGAAGAGGAGATGAACATCATCACCCTCCAGCGTCTCCGCAAGGCCGACGAGCGTACGAAAGCAATGACTAGGGAAGAGTATGTCACCTGGTCTGAGTACCGTCAAGCATCATTCACCTACCGCAAGGGCAAACGTTTCAGAGAATGGGCCGGATTCGGCATCGTGACGGACAGCAAGCCCTCCGATGATATTGTTGACATTCTTGGTTTCTTGACCTTCGAGATGGTCCAGACCCTCACCGAAGAAGCGCTCAAAATCAAGGACCAAGAAGACAATTGGAAGGAACGAAGTGGGGGAGAGAGCACTGGTAGCAAGAAGCGCAAACAGGCTCAAGGATTATTCGACCCGCCAAGTGAAGGCAGAGCGCCAGTCGAGTCGAGGCATATCCAGGAAGCCTTCCGTAGGCTGCAGACTAGGCCCAAGAGGTCGCGAGCAATGCTTAACGGTACACGACTTCAGCAAAGGACCAACCTCAAATTGTTCTAAGCAACATTACTTCAGCACTGCCGCGACATTTTATGCCGGCTGAATATTCGACTGTTTATGGTATTACCATCAAAAGCTCCGCCCGGGAGGAATCGTGGGCGAACCCACTACGAGCAAGAACCAAACAGTTACGTTGGAGGTGCTGGGTTGCTGCCCATTGGAAACTGGAGAGATAATATGAGGGTTAGTTAGCCTCGTGTACGAGTTGATGTCGATGGGCTACCATTGCCATGATTGGGAGATGTGCTTTCTGGTTTAGCATACATCGATGCAGGCGCATTGGGACTTGGAGGATTGGACTTGTTTGGCGTTTGGGAAGCATGGCATGATACCCATTTCCATTGGTTATTCATGGTTTTTTAATCAGGGCAGACTTTGAATATATCTTTTCCCTGACAAAATCTAACTCTATTCTCTATTGGTTTTCTCTACGACTTGCAAAGCGAGATATAGTTACAGTAACCGTGACGATGTCTTTAAGTAGCATCGTCGCTACGCCTGCCTGCCTGCCTGCCTGCCTGCTCTGGTGGCAGGGGTTATACCTTGCGAAGGCTAGGTGCGTAGATTTCTCTCCAATTTCCTAATTAGGCGCGGATAGACACCAAAACTTTGTCAAGCAAGGCGGGCGCATGATTAAATGCAAAACATTGCTCTGCATTTTCATTTTATTTGAACGGCCAACGTCTCTTTGTGAGATCCATCAATTGCCATTACTCCTGCGCAAATGCAAACAGATTCCACGTACGCCCGCCACCTGTAGCTCTCCCCCGCATTGAAGATAGATTCCACCCTTGGGTGATTGCATCACGTGGGGCACTGGGCTTATCGGTGTCGCGGGTCGGCTGTTCAATGCGTGACTACTTACTTACCTAGGTACTGACCGAGTTCCCAACTACATACTTTTATTCTCGGAGATCTGAATCAACTCTCAACAAGCCTCAGAAACGATCACCATACCTTTCCGTGCCATATTCTCGCCAGGGTAGTGGAATTGTACCTTCCTCACTTCGCTCCTCTGTGGCAGATCCCCATTCATCATCCACCGACAATAACTTGCCACCATGTCTACAGCCGCTCGTCGCCGTTTGATGCGAGACTTCAAGGTACCTTGGCTTCTTACGACGTTGGATAACACAAACGGCTCTCGCTGACATTAGAACCAGCGCATGCAAACCGACCCTCCCGCCGGCGTCTCTGCATCCCCCGTTCCCGATAATGTCATGACCTGGTATGCTACGACCCACGGATATTCGAGCGCTGGACCGCACATAGAACTGACTTCGGATTATCAGGAATGCCGTCATAATAGGACCTGCGGACACCCCCTTTGAAGATGGAACCTTCCGACTCGTCATGCACTTCGAGGAGCAGTATCCCAACAAGCCACCCGCCGTCAAGTTCATCAGTCAGATGTTCCACCCTAATGTATATGCCACGGGCGAACTGTGCCTCGATATCCTGCAGAACCGATGGAGCCCCACGTACGACGTCGCGGCTGTGTTGACCAGCATCCAGAGGTAAGAATTACGGCCATACATGTCGGTATTCACAAGTGCCAGCATCTGACGGAACAACTAGTCTTTTAAACGACCCGAACACGGGCTCTCCCGCCAACGTCGAGGCGTCGAATCTCTACAAAGACAACCGCAAGGAATACACGAAGAGAGTTCGGGAAACCGTCGAGAAGAGCTGGGAAGATTAAGGATTACATCTCAAAAGTCGGAACAGTTCACGTTCGCCACATGTTTGGCTTATGGTTTACGGAGCAATGCGGCCGACATCGGCAAGCCGGTACAACTGGCAAACTCGCCCTTCATTCAGTCTCGGGTGTTATCTCGGCTGAGGGACGTCACCCAGAGGACGACGGCCCTGCAGTTATTGCGAGGAGGCTTTGCTTTAGGCGTTACGGCAGGCGTATGTTAGGGACAGGCGCGCGATACCGGATGAATGCTGCTTTCTTGTCACAGTCTCTTCAAGGCTAGTTTTCTGCATCTTTGCAAGGTCTTTATGTAGTCCTCAGTGGTCTGGCACATGGCATAGCTCCCGGAGTTTTTCAATGAACATTATCATACAAAAAAGGCGTACCTGATTTGGCAAGTAGATATCTAGGTGCGGAACGGCTTGAGCATGACTGTATTATTGAAACAAAACCTACAGTCTACATAAGACTGCAGAATCGAGAGTCGGTAGGTTGATTTCCACCGTCTACGCAAGTGGGCTCGTCTACATACATACATGAGTAGGGGTACATAGGTGAGTGCTGTCCCTTCGATCGTTAGTTGATGGAGACCTGTCCCCTGTTTGTTGACGTGAATGTTCCAATTAGTGGTACTTGCGCCAACAAGTCAGTCATCAATGCCGCGATGGGCTCGATGAGATTGTATGTAGGCAGGTTTGACATACGTAGTTTCTGTTGCATTAATGGGGTAAATGAGCATCTAACATGCCGAGTCAACAATGTTATTGAATATTGTTTACATTGGCAGTTTTTTGCACTTCAGGGACGCAGATTGATGCAATTAGATGTAAACATGCTAGACATGCAAAGCCTAAAGTGCCTAATGACTGTACCAAGACCCCACTAGACTGCTACTAATCACTCGACACCCATCGCTAATCGCCAGTTTGTACAGCAAGCCGCCCGCTGTAACTGCAGCAAAACCCAACGCATCCGCATTGTACCCCCCTGAACCCCTCACCGGTAGCGTGATAGCGTGATAATCCATGAGTAAAGTAAAAAGTAGGGGACCCATGCCCAGCCAATCCAGGCACACTGGCACAACAGGCACAGACTGACCGACAGGCGCCGCCTAAGTACAGAAAACCGTCTCCCCGATGTCAAACAGATCCAGCGCCCAGACACTCTCTGTCCAGGTGTGACTGATCCCGTGTGAACCCTGTTTCCTTTTGCTCTGCACCGCAACATCCCATTTCGTTCCCTCTACGACCCGACGTTCCTTTCTCCAAATCGGCACGGGATACGCGACGTTACGGCTGCACCTCCTTTATCCACTAACACCTCTGTGCTGGGAGACACAAAAAAACCATCTTGTCATATTTTTATGACCTATCCGCCGATCTCGTCGGCCGAGATAGGTCTTGTTGATTTCAGTTCCTGTTCCCCTGCCGAGCAAGCTGCAGCGAGCCGCATCCTGCATCGATCTTATCTACTGTCCCTGACATGATTTGGAGGGCAACGAGCGCCCCTTATTATCGTCGACCGCTGCACCGCTGATTGCTGATTCCAATATCGGCTGCGTACAACACCAACCCAAAGATATACTCTTTCCGCGCCGCCCACCATGTCGGCCCCAAATACGATCAAGGTCGTCGCCCGATTTCGACCTCAGAATAAGATTGAGCTGGCCTCGGGTGGTCAGCCTATAGTTACTTTCGAGGGCGATGATACCTGTAATCTGAACGTAGGTACCCGACAGCAACCCAAGGCGGAGGCGGGGGCGATGCGCATCCATTCTAACTACGAGGTACATATAGTCTGCTGAGGCAACTGGCGGCTTCACATTCGACCGTGTCTTTGATATGAAATCTCACCAATCTACTATATTCGACTATTCCATCAAACCAACAGTAGACGATATTCTTAACGGCTACAATGGAACTGTCTTTGCCTACGGACAGACGGGTGCCGGAAAGTCCTACACCATGATGGGAACGAACATAGAGGACGAAGAAGGCAAGGGTGTCACGCCGCGTATCGTGGAGCAGATCTTCACCAGCATCATGGCGAGTCCTGGCACCATCGAGTACACCGTCCGAGTCAGCTATATGGAGATCTACATGGAACGCATTCGAGATTTGCTACAGCCCCAGAACGATAACCTGCCGGTACACGAAGAGAAGAACAGGGGCGTATATGTCAAGGGTCTTCTCGAGATCTACGTCTCGAGCGTGCAGGAAGTTTTCGAGGTCATGAGGAGGGGAGGAAATGCTCGTGCAGTCGCCGCGACCAACATGAACCAAGAGTCGTCGCGATCCCACTCCATATTTGTCATCACGATCACTCAGAAGAACATCGAGACCGGCTCGGCCAAGAGCGGCCAGTTGTTCTTGGTAGATTTGGCTGGTAGCGAAAAGGTCGGTAAGACAGGTGCGAGTGGACAGACGTTGGAGGAGGCCAAGAAGATCAACAAGAGTTTGAGTGCTCTTGGTATGGTCATCAACGCCCTGACCGACGGAAAGTCCTCCCACGTTCCTTACCGAGACTCCAAATTGACGCGAATCTTGCAAGAATCTCTGGGAGGAAACAGCAGAACAACTTTGATTATCAACTGTTCGCCCAGTAGTTACAACGATGCCGAAACGTTGAGCACTCTACGGTTCGGTATGAGAGCCAAGTCGATCAAGAACAAGGCCAAGGTCAATGCCGAACTTAGCCCGGCAGAGCTGAAGGCTATGCTCAAGAAGGCGCAAATGAGTATCTCCACATTCGAGAATTATATATCGAACCTGGAGGGCGAGGTGCAACTCTGGCGTGCCGGTGACAGCGTCCCCAAAGACAAATGGACACCATCCATCTCTGCCGAGGGGGTGATGGTTACCAAGGCCGACGCTGCGAAGGCCGCCAGGCCATCGACACCATCGCGGTTGGTGGCTGATAGCCGAGCGGAGACGCCTGCCCCTGCAGAACGATCTGGCACTCCTAGTATCCCTCTGGATAAGGACGAGAGAGAGGAGTTCCTCCGAAGAGAGAACGAGCTTCAAGACCAGCTATCGGAGAAGGAATCTCAAGTTGCCAATGCAGAGAAGACCCTTGCCGAATCCAAGGAGGAGCTCACCTTCCTGAAGGAGCACGACAGCAAGATGGGCAAGGAAAACGAGAAGCTCACGACAGAAGTCAACGAGGCCAAGATGCAGCTCGAGCGCTTGACTTTCGAGAGCAAGGAGGCGCAAATCACCATGG
This sequence comes from Apiospora saccharicola, assembly GCA_038363915.1. Lineage (NCBI taxonomy): Eukaryota > Fungi > Ascomycota > Sordariomycetes > Amphisphaeriales > Apiosporaceae > Apiospora > Apiospora saccharicola. The sequence goes on from JAQQWM010000006.1 coordinate 3,654,308, forward strand.
ACGCTCTGAAGGAGGCTAACGGGGAGCTCACCACGGAACTGGACGAAGTCAAACAGCAGCTCCTGGATGTGAAGATGAGCGCCAAGGAGACAACTGCCGTCATTGATGAGAAGGAGAAGAAGAAGGCGGAGAAGATGGCTAAAATGATGGCCGGCTTTGATCTCGGCGGCGATGTCTTCAGCGACAACGAGAAGTCTATCGCGGACGCCATCAAGCAGATCGAGACATTATACGAGCTCAGCTCAACGGGTGACCCGATACCGCCCGATGACTTACAGGACATCAAGGCTAAACTTGTTGAGACACAAGGAATTGTCCGACAAGCAGAGCTGTCTCTCTACAGTGGTATGTCCAGTGACTCCGAGGCACGTCGGAGGATGGAGCTGGAGACCAAGCTGCAATCTCTGCAACAAGAATACGAGGACCTCCTCTCGCGAAACTTAAGCGAGGCAGATGCGGAGGAGGTTAAGGAGCGCTTCAAGGACGCTTATGCCTCCAAGCAGACTACACAGATGGAGCTGGTAGACGAGCTCAAGGCAGACATTGCGCAGAAGGCTGCGGAGAACTCCCGCATGAAGACGCTTATCGAAGACCTCCAGGGTCGCGTCAAGGCTGGCACAGTGCCTACCCCTGGCCTGGCCAATGGCAAGACTGTTCAGCAGCAGATCGCCGAGTTCGATGTAATGAAGAAGAGTCTGATGCGCGACCTGCAAAACCGCTGCGAGCGCGTTGTAGAGTTGGAAATCAGCCTGGACGAGACTCGCGAGCAGTACAACAACGTCCTGCGGTCGTCCAACAACCGCGCGCAACAAAAGAAGATGGCCTTCCTGGAGCGCAACCTTGAGCAACTTACCCAGGTGCAACGCCAGCTTGTGGAGCAGAACGGCGCTCTCAAGAAGGAGGTTGCGATCGCTGAGCGCAAGCTTATTGCAAGGAATGAGCGTATCCAGAGCTTGGAGAGCTTACTGCAGGACAGCCAGGAGAAACTGACGGCGGCGAACCACAGGTACTTGCGAATCCCCCACACTCCATTTCTACAGAGTACTAATGATGATTACAGATTCGAGTCTCAGCTCACAGCTGTCAAGGAGCGCCTCGAAGCCGCCAAGGCAGGCTCAACCCGCGGCCTCGGCTCACCCACTGGCAACGGTGGCTTCAGCTTCGGCAGCCGCATCGCGAAGCCTCTGCGCGGCGGGGGCGACTCCAGTGTCCCTGCTCCGGTCCCCACCATTGCCAACCTGCAGAACGAGAGCGGTGCTGGAAAGCGAAGCAGCTGGTTCTTCCAGAAGTCCTAGGAGCAGTCACTAAGAGACTAGCTCCCATCATCGAGGCAGGACTCATACCGATCAGCGACAAGACTTTCTCGCCCAGGCTTGGTCGTGGTACGAGACTGCTTCCCGTTTCACTTGTTACCCTAAATGTGAACTGGGCGAGGTAGAGCAGGTGGTAGACTAGAACGTTGGGCCGGATATTATACCCTATATACCCTGCTTGGTGTCCTCCTCGTCAGGGGAACATCAGGCTTGGGCCGACGTGGAAGATCAGCAGAGATAGACAGATTACGATGGTAAACGATGGAAGGCCAGAATGTTGGATTTCTATGCATAAAGACTAGGCGCGATAGGAGTCGTCAGAGGATCACTCTCGCCACGCATTGTGGTGTTTTCTTGATGATACGAGACCGTGTGTTTTTCACAGGTAGGATGACGAATGGGACATGCGATATGCCTGTGTCTTTTCCTTATTTCTGAATAACCCTGCTCCAATGGTTCCAGCTATATAGGCGGTATACTGCCAATGGTGCTGTCACGTTTTTGTCATGAAGTCAGGTAGCAACTAGACTCACATCACCAAATACATTAATAAGACAACATGCCGAGAATAGGGGGTCGCGCCTACTCTACAGTACATGCCAATTGGTATGGATGATCAATAGGTAAGTACGTAACATTGAAAATGAACCGTCTCACATGAAAATTTACCGAGGGACGGGATGCAGGCAGGTGGGTTAGCGTGGTACTTGAGGAGCTACCCCAGCATATTCCAGTGGGATACGCGGGGCCGACTCAAGCCGGGGAAGGTGAATGTGAAGCTGATCCATGTCCACGGCTTAAATATCCCTTTGCCTGTTGTTGTGTATTTTTCTCTTCTCGTCCCAATTCTGATTCGTTGTCTTTTCTTCGTAACGATTTCATTTCTGCCTTCAACACGTTTCCATACCTGCTTACCCCTCTGCGTGGCACTATCGTGCGTTATCAACATGGTATTGCTCGCAAGACCCGCCACTCGGACTTACCTCCGCTCAGCCGCTCGGTATCCCTCGGCAATAAGACACTTCACAGCGCAAGCAGCTTTACGACAAGAGATTCGTGATGCGTATATCCTCAGTGCTTCAAGAACACCCACTGCAAAGGTCTGTCATCATACTGGGCCTCCGCGTGCATGCGACCCTTTCTCCTGAGGCTGACAAATGACGTAGTTCAATGGCTCTTTTCTGACGGTGCCGGCGCCGAAACTGGGTGCCGTGGCTATCAAGTCTGCCCTCGAGAAGTCCAAAGTTCCGGTCGAAAAGATTACCGATGTCTACATGGGCAATGTGCTCCAGGGAAATATAGGGCAGGCGCCAGCCCGTCAGGCTTCCATCTTTGCCGGTCTGCCCTCAAGTGTAGAGGCTATCACCATCAACAAGGTGTGTGCGTCTGGTCTGAAGGCCGTTGTCTTCGCAGCGCAAAATATCCAATTGGGCCTCGCCGAGGCCCAGATCGCCGGTGGCATGGAAAACATGTCGCAGGTACCCTACTACGTCCCTCGCTCGAGCAGTCTGCCCGCGTTCGGCCATGTCAAGATGGAGGACGGGCTGATCAAGGACGGCTTGACCGACGTGTACGACCAGTTCCACATGGGCATCTGTGCCGAGACCACGGCCAAGAAATACGAAGTCACCCGTGAGATGCAGGATGCGTACGCGATCCAATCCTACGAGCGCGCGCAGGCCGCGTGGAAGGACAAGGCGTTCGCCGACGAGATTGCGCCGGTGACGGTCAAGGGCCGCAAAGGCGACACCGTCATTGATACCGACGAGGGCTATCTCGATGTCAAGTTGGACAAGGTGCCCACCCTGAAGCCGGCGTTCATTCGGGACGGTACGGGCACAGTCACGGCGGCCAACTCGTCCACTCTCAACGACGGCGCCAGCGCTCTAGTCTTGGGCAACAGGGCCATTGCAAAACAATATGGTGCCGGGTCCAGGGTGCTGGCACGGATATGCGGCTCGGCGGATGCAGCCATGGATCCCGTCGACTTCCCCATTGCACCTGCCAAGGCCGTGCCCGTCGCCCTCAAGAGAGCAGGCATCACCAAGGACCAGGTCGCAGTCTGGGAGTTCAACGAGGCCTTTGCGGCCGTCATCAAGGCCAATGAAAAGGTGAGTAAATAACGGGATGAATGACCGGGCGAAAGCTACGAGTTGTATTATGTCACTAACGATTCTAATTCAATAGATACTTGGTCTTGAGAACGCCCAGGTCAACCCCCTGGGAGGTGCCATTTCATTGGGCCACGCGCTTGGAAGCTCCGGTTCGCGCATTCTAACGACGCTGCTTCACCAGCTTAAACCTGGCGAGTACGGCGTTGCTGCTATTTGCAACGGAGGCGGCGCAGCTACTGCTATCGTTGTGCAGCGCATTGAGTCTGTCTAAGTTTAATATATGGTAGATACTGCTAGATAGATACCAGGTTTAAAAATAACATGGATGTCTGTCTGTCTACAGCTGTCGAGTGACGGGCCTGCGTTACTCGAGTCAATGAGGTCCAGTTTCAGCCTGACAATCAGACAATGGCTTGCGAGATGCAATCAAAGCATCTTGCGCAATAATGATTGTTGCCTTACTCCAAAGAAACATGAATGCAGGTGTCGTAGAGGTTCAAGCTGTTAGTTAGGTACCATTTTGGGCCCCACCCTTTTGCAAAGACCCATGTACCCGACTCTCAACCTAATTCTTGATTGGCTATCTCCATTACCTTACCTCTGTTCGCTGCCGTTCTTCGAGCTACAGCTTCGAGATTTAATCTACGTACCTACCCACGCTGTTGCTCATGCCACCTCTGACACATTTATACGCCCTTACCGATACGATTTCAGCAGCTTCAGCCTCAATCGAACTCCTGCTCTCCATTCGACTACGGCGTAGTACGACGCAGGAGCCAGATCCACAAACTACCCGCGAAGCAAGCGCGAATCAAACCAGTTGCCATCTTCGTTGTGTTCACTCATGCGCCGACACTAGGGACGCCATAGCGCGAAGTCGAAGAAAAATCGAGGGGAAAGGGAGAGGGGCAGTCAGCGCCCAGACGTCTTCATGTCTTTGACCGTAGAGTTCTTGAGCGAGATCCGCAAATTCCTCAAGAAGCGGAATGGCAGCGCGCTGCGCACGTGGCTGCTGGTCGAGCCGCCGCTGCCGGACCAATACCACAAGCTCGCCGACGAGCTCAAGAAGGGCTACCGAAACACCGCCTCGCTGACCAAGCTGGTCGAAAAATGCCTCCCCGAAGATGATAACGTGTCGGAGGAGGAAGGGACGGCCTGGCCGGGTTTCGTCTCTTTCATGAGGGACTACTTCGAGTACTGGCGGGATGTTGATTTCGACGACCTCCTAGGCGCCCACCAGCTGCTTACTTCTCTCACAAAGTAAGGAGCCTCGACTGTCTCGATATATTACAAAGATGCCTATTGTTGCACAAGTGCTGATGTTCCCCGTGTCTCACAGCTCCTGCACAACCGCGCTCAACAACCCGACCTACGGTACGATCATGTTGCAGACGAGCATATCATTATGTGCTTCCCTCTCCAAGCTGTCGATGACGCTTAATAAGCGCCCCGACCTCACACGGAAGTTACAGACGGTGGACACTGGCGAAGAGGAGCAGAAGTCCATTGTCGAGACCACGGCGGAAATTATACAGAAGGTCTTCACTGCGTGTCTGACTGATAGGTCAAGTCAGCGCCATGAGCAACCCAAGGGGAAGAAGACGGGAGTCTATATATTTGCCAATGTAACTCTCAAGTTACTATTTGCTGTGAGTGTTTCGAAACCCCTTGCCCTGTATTGTATACATGGCTAATTGTTCTTGGTAGGCTCGGAAAACCCATCTGGCAAAGCAGCTGTTCACAAACATCACAGCCAAAGCGCCACCGTTGTCGTTTTACCCGGCAGCCCAGCGGGTGACGTTTCTCTATTACCTTGGTCGCTTCCACTTCATAAACAACCATTTCAGCCGGGCCGCGCAATGCCTACAAGAGGCGTATCTCGAGACACCTCAAAGATTTGAGAACCACCGGTGGTTGATCCTCACCTACCTCATACCTTGTAATTTGCTGCTCGGTCGGATACCATCACCACAACTCCTTCAGCGGCCAGAAGCACAGTCGTTGGCGTCCATATTCATGCCGTTTGTCGAGGCCATGCGGACAGGGAATCACCTGCGATTCCAAGCAGCTCTCGATGCTAATGAGAAGTGGCTCTTCAGCCGTGGCATCTTCCTGACCCTTCTTTTCCGTTTGCGCCCCATGGTCTGGCGAGCCCTTTCACGGCGTACCTTTCTTCTGACATACATAGCGCCTACGGAAGCGGATTCTCGCAAGGCAGCCACGTTGGAGTTATCGCATCTTCTCACAACAGCAACCTTTGTACAAAAGCGGCTCGAGGGCTACCTGCCGGCTCATCCAGGCCGCAAACCACGCCAACCACACATCAACTCGATGTTTCTCAAGGCCGTACGTAACAGTGCCGCCGGCTCGGATGAGCACAGCACTCTCGCGCCACCTCCAGGTGGGCCCAAGATCCTGCGTCCCAACGAAGGACTCGTGTGGGGTAATATGCCCGTTACCGAGGACCACATCGAAAACATTGTAGCGTCACTTGTCGCACAGGGGCTGCTTCACGGCTTCATAGCCCATACCCAGGGCCGCTTTGCCATTATTGGTGCGAAGCAAAAGGGTGCCGTGGCAGCAGGTTGGCCCGCGCCAGCTGAGCTTCTGGCCGTGGGTCTGAAGGGAGAAGAGGATGTCCCTGGATGGGTCAAACGAGTATGAGGAGGCCGGCGTCCCCATGAGTAGGAAGGGATGGCTACTACTATGGAGACTGGCAAGAGACAAAGTTATCTCGAATTAGTATTGATGTCTACCTGTAGGGGTCTGTTATTTTACTCGCTTGAGCGATGGGATTGATTGAACTGGTTGTGATCTTGATACCCTATATTATCAACATGATATTATGCACAAACTCAGTCCCCAAATGCGAACACGTGTGCTAGGAGCTACGGGCTACGGTGCGGTTTTGGGAATGAAACTATCAACAGAACAAGGCCAGAGAGACTGTTCTCGTTTGTCTGGTCCCTACACCAGACCCCCAACAAATATATCAAGTTCTCGTTCGCCGGTAATCATGCGGGCCCAACTCGCTTTGCGCGCCTCGTGCTACGTAATATTCTGCATCTACTAATATGATACATGTCACATGTACATTTAATTTTTTTCTTTTTATTATCTCTCATTAACAAATTCGGAGCAAAAAGAATTTAGACTATACAATTACAACTCTATCTATCGTCTTTTGGCACCGCCCCTACTTACTTCAACCAAACCCAGACCCATCTGCCGAACGCCTTCAAGTTCTCCGTGATGAAGAGGTTGTCTGTATCGACCAGCGCCAAGTCGCCGCGCCGGGGATTCGACGTGGCAATCTCGGGCCTGGGGATCTGCAGCTCGTTCGTCGCCCGTCTCTGCCATTTGAGCGGGTTGATGCCCCAGAACTTGATCTGGTACAGGGCCACAATGACACCCAGCACGACGATCTATTGAGGCCCCACGGTTAGTCAGCGCATCTTTAATGGGAAAAGTAAGACCATCACACTCACGGCGACATAGCAGGCAATGAAATCGCTGGCATGCATCGGCGGGACAAAGGTGCGCCAGCCGTTGAAGAGGACCAGGGCAGTGCAGCCGAACAGAGCATAATAGGCGCGGAAGTACTGCCCGTGGGATTTATAGGGGTACTGCGGGTTCTCGCGATCGTAGAGCTGCCGCACTTCGGGAATGTTCTCGATGTTCTCGTCCCGTCCCTCGGAGGCGGCTTTGATGCTGTTTTGATGTCCGTATGAGTCAGTCACCAAGCCCACTCTCTCTCTATCTCTTTTGCTGCATGATCTTGCTTACCTCCGGAAGAATGACAAAAAGCTTGCGGCCATGATGGCGTAAGTGATCATCATTGTTGTCACGCAGCATCGCACCATTCGTCCAAGAATCTAGAACGAAAAGAAACCTGTTAGTCGATGGGAAGCTCCAAGTGACGTTTCTCGTTTGACCTCACTCACCACTTGCGACTCCTCGTTGGCGGCCAAGAATCCCAGCATCCCAAACATGGCGCTCACGACCACTGCGGTATGGGGCACACCGTAGCTGGTCCGCTCCAGTCTTCTGCGCAAGCCGTTGACCACAGGGTAGTCGGGCCACACATCCGGGATGCTGGCCAACGCGTGGAGGGTCCGCGAGGCGTTGTAGAGGCCGTTGGCGCCGGCGGTGGTGGCGGAGAAGATGATGAAATCATTAATAAACAGGGGCCAGCCGCGGAGGCGGTTCAAGACGGCGGCGATGACGAAGACGCAGTTCTGGCCGTAGCCGAAGGATATGACCTTGGTGTCCTCGATGAGCGGGTACGTGTAGGGCACGTTCATGCCCACGGTGAAGGTGGCCAGCGTGTAGAGGAGGATGATACGTAGCGAGATCTTGCGCGTGCCGATCTTGACCGTCTCCTCGCTCCGCAGGTCCCGGTTCTCTGCCGCCGTGATGGCAATGGTCTCGAACCCGATCAGCCCGAACAGACACGAGTTGAGCGAGTCCCAGGTTGCCCCCAGCTGCGCGGCGCCGCCCGTGGCCACGTGGCCGTTGGGCAGCGTCATGTTGGACGAGGCGAAGGCGTAGGGGCTGTTGTACGTCCACATGGGCCCGCGCTCAACGGGCTGCTGGGCCTGGAGGACCACGTTGAAGACGATCATAAGGATGACGAAGGCCATCTTGACGAGCCCGAAGGCGTACTCGAGACGACCCAGCTGCCGTACGGGCAGCATGTTGATCAGGAACATGACAATCAGGAAGCAGAAGACGTAGACCGCCGGCGACACGTTGGGGTAGAACTCGAGCGTCGCGTCGGGGTAGCCGGCCTCGACGAGGTGCTCGGGCGGGTACCGGAACTGGAAGATATGCGTAACGGCTACCAGCTCGGCCGAGACGAGGATGATCCAGGAGAACCTGCCAATCTATAGTCAGGGACAAGACAGACTTCCAAATACGGAGATGTGTTCACTGGGGCCCAACCTACCAGGCCATCCAGCCAGCGGCATAGCCAAGTGATTCGTCCAGGAACCGCCTGGGAAATTCAATGATGGGACCTTTCACTGGGAACAGCGCGGCCATCTCGCCGAGGCAAGCTGCAGCAGACCAGAGCACGGTACCTGCCCCCGAGAGGGTGTTAGTTTCTGTGTTTGGCGAAAACTCCACTTACAGCGAAGCAACTGACCTGCAAGTACATAACATATAGTAGCAAGACCCGGACCAACGAGGTAGATGACACGGCCCGTCTGTAGGAACAGTCCTATGCCGATACACTGCGAAAATGACATCATGTTGACATGACGTTCGGATAACATCGGCCTGGATAAAGAAGTGTTAGCAGTTACCTATCTGCCTGCATATTCAAAATCCTTCCAACGTACAACCTAGCAGTAATAAGGGGCATACTAACCTGAGCTGGTTCGACGGGTTCTTGGACGTCCCCAAGGCCTCCCTCACCTCCATGGTAGAGGAGGTTGGCCCCGGATTGTCCGACTTTTCTACATCGGCTTGAACCATTGCGCCTAACTATACCAGCAGAATATGGGCCAATAACTTGATGGAGACGGGGATAGAAGAGAAAGAGCTTCCTAAAACTCTGAGGACGATGTAAATACAAGGTTGGGACTGCTGGGGAGAAGTTTGGAAAGTCCATTTGCATTATAACGAGGCTGTCAGCGTCTTCAAGTCCATCCCAGCCCCTAAGCACCCGAGTATAAAGCGTTCAGGCCTAGGCTCTTTTGGTGTCGTCTTGACACAGATACTCTCAGCTACAGTCGCCCAGGTACCCGGTACTTACGATGTGCCCAGGGTCTGAAATTGGCAAGCGCCATCATGGCCTTGCCTGGCCCTGCCGCTGCTGTGGCCACTTCCCACTGTTTGGTTCGGTGGTTTACGAAATTGCTCGAAACGTCCTCCTATCGATCGAGTATCTACATACTTATGTATGCATCTTACGGGTATCGGCAGCGGGTATGCTTGGGGATGGAGTATGCCAGATCGGCCCAGGACCTATTACATCTGCCCCCATATGGAGTTCAGAGCTGGAGTTTCTCGGCCGCTTGAAGTACAATGAGGAGATGGAGGACACATGATATACAGAGTACCTTTGACAGAAACACCTAAGCACCAGCCGCCTGTGTTGGATTACTGAGATCTATAGGTAGTATGCAGCATGGTTGGGTGGCACTGCAGCAGCCACATAAAGGTTGGCTTGGGCCATAGCCCAAAATGACAAACAAGTCTTACTGCCAGGTCGACCCCAGCCTATCAGAGATTCAGCTGCAACTGCAAAATTGCCAATAGTCCTCCATCCCCGTGGGCACCTCCGGGGAAGCATCGTTTACGGAGCACGACGGTAGGACTGTTAATTGCTTATTTCAGCCGCCAAATCAACCCCGCTGGCCTGTGGGTGGTATCGACGATCTCTTTCCGCAACGAACCAAGTCGAGTTCTTCCGTCAGTCGTCACCAGATGCTGCTTTATAACTTCGTACATAATACACAAGTTTGAACTTCTTCAATGCAAGATGCCGTGGTATATGCAAGAGAAAATTTGTATGTTGAGAGTGACTCAGGCTAGATCCCATAGCGGACTGTCATTAGCAGCTGAATCTTATGGCGTATCCTGGCAGATGGTGTGGTGACTTTAGTACGTTGGGCGTTCGCTGTGCTGAAAAAGGCTTGAAATATGGCTTTTTCTACGATTCGACACTGCTGACATTGGTCATCATCAGGCTAACACTTCGTGGCATCTCTCTCGGGGTTGGTCTGCTTGTGCTGCAGGTCTTGAACCTATCAGCAGCCGTGGTGGGCCTATCCCGATCATATTTGACCAGACCGTTCTGCGACAGAGTCTCAGCAACGCTTATGGCGTTCCTTCATATACGGAATACAGAAGTATTTCTTCAAGTAGTGTACTGCTACAAGCCATGTATACAACACACAGCTGCGTCTTGGCGTCCCAGAGCTCGTTTGGCATACTTTGGTAAGAACACCGTCAAGACCTCCCAGCAAGCCAACGCCCGTCTTCCCAGGGCCTCCATTTGAATTGAACTGGGGGTCTGACATCTGAGGCCATTTTCTCTATTCTCACGAGCCGACCCCTACCCCAAAAGAGATGAGAAATGTATGACGTCGGTTCGCCAGTGAATATCTCCACCTGCCTCCTTCGACGATGATGCTGCGCATTAGTTTGACTCAAAATACAATCGCATGCAAAGATGAGAGAGCCAGAGGAGAAGATCCCTCTACAAAGCTTATCCGTAGAGGTTTACTTCGTTGTCGACTGCCCATTTCTTCACATCATTTCCAACAAACACATCGAGGCGCGGCGTCAATCTGCCATACCGACTGTGAGTTAGCAACCCTGTCTTCTCTCCCCCGTCTGCAGAGAGGGGAAGTATGCCATCCGCTATGCCTTAGCCTCTAAAGTATTTGACCCCCGATGCTACTTGGCTGACTTGCGAAGGACGGGTTATACGAATTCGAGAGATCGCCATCGCTCTGCCCGGAGTGTGGGCATGTTGTGACTAAGACGAGAGAAATCTCTTTTCTACAGAATCCCTCACCACAAGGGCCATCGTCGAGCGTATCCCACGTTTCTCTTACACTGGCCAACCGCCCGGAGCGGTTCGGAACACCGTCGCCGTCGCCGGATCCAGCTCAGCTTCCTCCAAGGTATCACAGAACCACTTCCGCCGACACGGTCGGTTCGTGGCAGTTCTTCACCCCGCCGGAACTCGTCTCTTCTCACACGCCAGAGCCGCGATATCAGTCACCGTCCTCGTCCCTGCCAGAACCGGTCAGTTTCTTGCAAGTGATAGATGACGAGATACAGGATCCGCGGTCCGTCCCAATAGCATTAGCCGCGCCCTCATCCACGGAATATCAGCTGCAGCAGCCCAAGGCGTCGTCGTCATCAAAAAGCCGGTTCAACCTCAAGTGGCCCGGCTCAAAGACCAAAGTCAAAGATTCGAAGCCGAAATCGATCTACTCTGTCGACAGCGCGACGGGTGGCGCTTCGAATCTGCCCAAATTTCTGTCCTTTGCGTTCTCGCTCACGGGGCGGAACCTGCTGATCTGGAAGAAGTACAGCGAGGCACTGGTCCGGATCGAATTCGAGAAAAAGGGGGCGCGGCTCATCGACCTCGGCGCGCTGCTGCCCGGTGGCACCGACGGCGACAAGTCCGTCAATATTCGCTTCGTCGCCGAGGGGGACGAGTGGATCGTCGCCGTCGTGTCGCATGCTATATCTCACACACGTGTATGTTGTGCCTTGTCTTTACTTGCGTTTGCTTCCATTCTCGGTTTTGTTTCGGGTCTTTTGGCGACAGGGAGGAGTGAGCTGGCCCTTGCTGATAAGCGATGACTGTCCCCGTCTCTCACCCTTGTAGCGCTTATCCCTGATGATCTTCCACTCGAGCGGGCTGAAGGAGCACTCCAGCCTGTACCCACTCAACGACGAATCGTCACCCCAGGAGCCGCTCTGTCTGTCTGTGTCCCCGAATAACCGCTATATCACCGTGGGGCTCGGCTGCAGGGTGTTGTTGTTCTGCTACCAGGGCGCGGATCAGAATTGGGTAAAGGCACTGCCCGTCCCCAACTTCACCGAGCGCACCAAAATCCGGTTCCAGGCCGCGAGCTTCGCGGCCGACAGCTCCTGCGTCGTCGTCTCGACGCAGGTCCAAGACGCGAGCCGCCGGTCTGAGAGCGACGACGCCGTCTACAGCTACGTCTGGTCGTGTCAGCAGGGCGGCGGCGGCGGCGGCTGGAACCAACCGTACCAAAGCCTGTGGCCCTGCAGAATGCCTACAGTAAGTAGAAAGACCACTCCACCAAATCCCCCCAACAGCAAAACCAAGTCGACCATTGCAAGGGAAAAGGGTTAACCCGTTTTCATGCTTTTGCAACACACAGGACGGACAAGGCCTCACATCCATCCACTACCACCCCAGCCTCTCCCTCGCCCTCGTGACCGGCCTGACCGCGACCCCCTACCCCCTTTTCCTCAGCCCGTCGAACCAGCCGCCGACGCCGATCCCGCCCACCGTCGCCGACTTCCGGATCCGGTCGTGCTGCGCGAGCCCCCCCGGCCATCACCAGCAACAACAGCAACAGCAGCAACATACTGTACTTCCTAGACGCGCGCAACAAGGTCCACCGCGCCGACCTGCGTACGCAGTCGGTCCAGCAGGTGGCGGACCTCCACACGGCACGCGGCGCGCTAAAGCCGCAGGAGGAGCCCGCGGCCCTCGCCGCCACAGCCGACGGACATTTGCGCGTCTTCTGGCGGCAGGGGGCTGGGCTGTGGCTCGTCGATGCCGGGGAACGCGTGGCGCCGCAGAAGACGAACCTCCGGGACATTTGGCTGGATGCTGTAGGGGATGGGTAATGGCAGGCAGGCAAGGGGAAAACATTCGTGCTGCATAGGTAGAAGTGCCATTGCCCTGTGGCGATTCCTTAGATAATTGTCAGGTGTACCGCTTCACTAAAATAACACATAAGAGAAACAACAGGCCTGGTGGTTTGCATCCTTATTTATTTACTTTCTGCTATGTACAATCTCGTTCGTTGTATGTGCTAGATTTAGTATTGCTCGCCCTCGGCGACTTCGGATATTGATGAGAGGCGAAAGACAGCCGTGCGATATCAAGCATGGCGCAGAATACCCAGACTGAAACCTAATACAAAACACCCCTCTCTTACTATTGAGGTACCCCTAAAATATATTGTACATAATAGTAGTACTTGGAAAAGACCCCTCAGAATGACCGTTGTATGCCAAATGCCGCATAGGCCTTTTGAAGAACCGGCACTCATCCCTCGCTAAACTATCGATCTTGGCTCTGTTGGTCCTGGTCCTGGTCCTGGGCTTGGGCTTGGGCTTGGGCCTGAACACCTAGAGTTCGCAGTCTTTGCGAGAGCAAACCCTCCGCTACTCCAGGGTTATCATTGATCAGGCTCGAAAATGCATTGCCCCCATATCCCACGTCTCCCTTCCTCAACTTGTCGTAGCGGCTAATCTGGCTACCCGCGCCATCAAGACTCGAAACATTGCTCGAGTCTTGCGTTGGAGGACAGGTGGTTTGGGACCCCCCGGATTGCTCTGCGATGATATCTCAGGAGATGCCAGGGGAACAGGCCCCGCGTTGTTGTTTGCAAAATCGAGCGAGAAGTCCTGGTGTATAGTCTTCATGGCTGCCCCCGCCATACCGTCCGCAGTTTCGAGGCAATGGCTGGAGGCGCCGAAGTAAAAGCCCGAGCTCCGCCTCCTAATAGCTTTCTCGGCAGCCAGGCTGGCTCCAGGTCCAGTTCCAGCTGAACTCGGTGGGTGCATAACACGTATCGGTTTATAGGCCGTAAATCGCGGGTCAGGAAGACTTATCTCATTTCGCAACCTCTCCTTACCGTCGGGCACCCGGTTTGCAAAGACGACACGAATGGACTTGCATAGGTAGTACCGGCCCTTCGAAGGGCTGCAAATATGCAGATGCACTAAGTAACGCAAGATGGGCCGGTCCCCCGCTCCTATCGCCTCTGCGCCTGGAAGATGATCGATGATAGGGCCGTTGGAGTAACTGCGTTGCCGTATAAACGTCTTCGTACCCGGCTCCATGCCTGTTAGATCATAAGGAACAAGAAACAGCTTGACGGCGGTCTTGTTTGGGTTCTTTATGATGATCTGGATCTGACCCTTTTCGGGAATCCGATAGCTCCCCCCAGGTGGCGCTCGCGGTGAGCTCGACGTTCGTTTAAGTCGCTGCGAGCTACGCGCCTCGTGGTTCGAGCCATCGTTCATGTGAAGGCCATCATCCTCTGCCATGCGCGCCCTATTCTGTGCTTTTCGCTTTGCACGGGCGTCTTCCTCTGGATTTGAGAGCCCGTTTTCGAGATCTACTTGGCCTACATACGGACTGGGCCCGTCATCTTCTTTGGATCTCCCATGGGACGATGTAGCATAACTGTAAAATACGGCTGGAAAAGGCAATGTCACGTGGGGCGGACACCTAAGACTGGATTTGCACTTGCCTAGGCCCAAGACTCCGATCTGGGCAACGAAGTCTAGTGGCTTGGACGGGGTCGTAGACATACGCCCGCGTAATATACTCTCTTCGTAGGAACCCACCATGGATGCATGTTGTATGGGAGAAGAATCGGAACTGAAGGAAGGCAGCCTCGATCGGAGGAGACCTGGCGTCTGTGGAGAAGTACCAGTAATCGAGAGGTTGGGCGTAGAGGTCAAAGATCGCCGGGGCTGATGTGCCTGGTACGGATACGTCCTCTCGTGTCTTAACGAAGGGGTCTGTCGTGCGACCTGGCCTTGCGAAGAGACGCCATATGAACCACTATGCGTGGTCATGAGGGTATGACGACGGGTGTTCCTCGTACTGATTTCAATACCTTCCATAGGAGAGGTAAGGACAAGGTCCTCGTTGACCTCGGTTTGCACCAAGGGGCTCGTTGGGGGCTTATATACAAAGCTTCTCGATAGAGATGACGACATCGGTGAAGCGAATCGCGGTTCTTTGGCAGACTCTACTCCCGGTTTCCGGTCTCCGAATTGGAAGGGCGTAAAGTTGCGCGGAGGCGTGGTGGCCAGCCACGGGTGTCCCTCATCCTCCACCGCACTGTCATTCTGGCCCAAGATACTGCCTCTACTCCTCCTAACTTCGGTGGATGGCTCGTCGTGTGTGAAATCCCCACTGTGCAACGCAGACCGGGGTCTCTCGATACTGCGCCCCTCCTGCATCCGCCTCTCATCGTCAGAGCCGCGGTCTCGTTTCTCTGGGGTTATCGTGGGGGGTGGTAGCAGAGTGGGCGAGTTGACTGCGGGTTTCGGGCTTCGGGATGGTGTGATGGGTTCACGGTCCCATATGGAGTCGTACTGATAATCAATTAGCTTAATTATTCCCTTACCAGTCGGCGAGGGAGATTGCCCACGTGTCGATTTGCAATCCATGTTGGACTTTCGCCTCTCTTCAACCTCTCGATCAGCTGTGCGCGGTCGGTACAAGGCGTTGGGTCTTCACCCTCCGAAGCCTTTTCCGGAGTAGTGGGCCTGGGGCTGTCTGGTATTGGCCCTTCGCATAGCTCAGTCCGTATGCTCTCTTCAGACGATTGCCTTGCTAAAGATCTGCCATGCAGATGGGGCGCCCCGGAATCCAAAGAGCTGGGCAGTGACGCCATGGCAGTCCTCTCTAACGACACCTCCTCCCGCTCCGAGTCTTCCTGGAAGATGGGCATATCAAATCACACTTCAGAGGCGACGACGACGAAAGTCGTGAATGGATGTGTCATGAGTCAAATTCAATCATGGCGTTCGAAATCTTTGGGGGAGCAGTTCTTTGTTCGTGCTCGCGCTGTATCTTTCACGTAAGGGACGTTGGAGAATGGCTGTCGTAACCGCTGACTCGATTCCTGGTCTAGGATGCTGACCGAGCTCCCGAAGGTTTAGACGGAGGTCCTAATCCTTAAAAGATAATATCCATTCATATACCAGAGCCACGGTTGGTGCAGTTTCAGAACCAAGAAGAACGAAGTAAAAGACCAAAAGAAGTGCCTTGGTCGTTTCAAAGATCAATGGATACGAATTATCGGTAGGTATGCTAGGTACGTACGTACGTAATAATCAAACGAGACGAGTTGGTGCGGATGATCGGGAACTGCGTCGGGCTCACTGCATTCATTCATTCCAGTCAGTGGGATGACCATGTACTTACACTGGATCTATCCAAGGGACGGGCGTTG
This sequence comes from Apiospora saccharicola, assembly GCA_038363915.1. Lineage (NCBI taxonomy): Eukaryota > Fungi > Ascomycota > Sordariomycetes > Amphisphaeriales > Apiosporaceae > Apiospora > Apiospora saccharicola. Next base: position 3,670,442 of record JAQQWM010000006.1, read on the forward strand.
GGCTGAACCGGATAGATTGACTGACAGCCAAGCAGTTTGTTGCAGACGAGACCAGACCGGACCAGACCAGGTGGAATTACGGGTATCTGACATCAATTGATTGACAGATAGCAACGAACGAATGACTCTTTTTCTGGACCATCCGACCTTATGATGAGTGCCGGGAGTCGTAGCACATGGCGCAAGGTAACGTGAATGGGCAAGCGGGACTGATGGAACCAGTTTTAGAAAGAGAGACATGGGGAATTGGCAATTGGCTGCAGGGTCATTGGCATCTTGACATGGATTAAGGGTCGTGGTGTTGCGGTTGTGACTGGAATTACTACTAGCGAGCAATAAAACCCAGCCAAGTAGCCCGAAACAGCAGATCAGCCACCGCCGCCAACACAGCAGCAGCTGATTTGCGCCAGTTGGCTCCAGGTCATTTGGGGCGTTCTGATCGGGGGTCTCAATCTAAAATAATGCTTGTAAGTTCCTACAGTAGCATATGGGGGGCCGTGGTCATAGGGTCGGTCAGCTTCACTGTCAACTTTCGCAGCCATTTACCCAGGGCGCGGGTCCATTAAGCATGCCTAATTATCCCGCTGTGCGGAACGCACTAGGAGATTTAGGGAATAGGCAGTATCCAGGTAGGCGATAGATAGGCGGCTTATTTAGGGACTTTATACATATACTTAACGTAGTGGGGTAGTTTTGCATAACTACAGCCAAGGTGCCTCTCCACTTTGACCACTGCTGTTTTATCGATAACCACTTTTTCCTCAACTCGCAATTGTTCACCTGGAAAGCAGAGCAGACATCGCCAGTCACCACACACAATAAAGGAGGAAAATACGCAGTGGATCACGTGCACAACAAACCATGTCTTCAACAAAACGGCCACTCGAAGATGACGTTGCTGGTGCTCCAGACGCCAAGAAGCCCAAAAAGGGTTTCCGAGTAGGACCGGAAAATCTCCCAGACGGCCCCTGGAAACGAAAGAGTAAGATCTGATCCCTTCATATGCTTTTAACGACGTAAACGTGTACTAACAATGGACAACAGTTGACAAGGTCAAGAAGGGTCTAATTGAGAAGGCCAAGTTAAAGAAGCAATATGCAAAGATCAAGGCCGCCGAGGAGCAAGTGTCAGGGAAGCCGTCTAGCGGGGAGCCAGCCGCTGAGGCCGAGGCCCAAGCAGAGGCGCCTGAGGCCCAAATTCACCCAGAGCGCCAGGCCATGCTGGACGGGGATGAGCCTGAAGCCGAGCCTGAGCGGGACGAGGGCGGTGCGAGACAACGCCATCCCCGAGCTCCGAGGCAGCGGAGACCGGACTATTTCGAAAAGGCCAAGTCCGAGGCTGAGCGAAAGAAGGCGGCAGCGGAGGAGCGCGAGAAGGAATACCAACGGAGAACCGAGGAACGGCAGCACAAGATAGAGGAACGTGACAAGTTCAGGAAAGCCATGAAGAAAGCACGAACGCCAGGCCGCGATGGCCAGCGCAGGCTAGGGAGAGAAAGCGGCCTACTGCTAGACAAGGCCAAGCGAATGATGGGTGATGGAAAGTGAGCATTCAGTGGCTAGTTTATGACTATACCCCGGTGGCCTGCAGATCGAAAATAATAATAACGACACTCCTTGCGGAAACTGCGCGTCTTCTGCAGCAACGAGAGTGCAATGGCTGGGTATAAAGCCAGACAGAGAAGTACGCCTAATGGATATAAGCAAGCCGTCTCTATTTCGATTGGGCCGAGGTTTCTATTTGGCACAGAGATGCCACGCATTCCCGGTTCCGGTCACTACCAAACGTGTAAGAGTGAGGTGAGGTACCCCACTTGGGCTGAGAGAACCCATAGATAACCTAGCTGCTTTAGCTCGCAATGTATTTCGATCTTTGTCAGTTGGGTGCAGCGCCCAATCAACATCAACAACCAGTAAAAGTATCACAGGAATATATTTCTTCTCTAGACGCAGCTAGTTGGTCTGCTAGGCCTGTTGCTTTAATGAAGGCATTCATATCCCAACTTCGGCGCCCAGCTGCGTCATCTTCGACAATTTCAAAGCCACCAATAGAGTATTCCGGCTTGATTAATAGTCTCCCTGTAGAACTCCATCTCCAGATCTTGTCATACCTCGACCACGATGACGTGATCGCCTGCCTGCACACGAGCCACGCTCTGAGGTACATCTGGGAATCCCCCAGCATATGGCCTATGCTCGCCGATCGCTGGTACCCCGGCTTGTCCACACAGCTCCGCCTGGCCGTCCCGGTCTCCCAAAGCGGCACTGCTTTCCGCCGCTTCCTGGCCCGAAATCGGCGCCGCAGCCAGGGCCGGTTCTTCTCCTCCCTGCACCACGGCATGCGGCTCGAGGATGATGAGTACTTCACCGCCTCTCTGAGTCGCGCCCTGCCCACCGCCCAGGGCGGCGTGCACGACTACGCCGCGGTACCGGACCTGTGTCCTCCTCCTGCGCCTGTCTCCTCTTCGTCTTTTACCGCTGCCGCTGTAAGGGACGAGGCGACAGAGGTGAGCGATGGTATAGGCCAGCAGTATACGAGACTGGCTCATTTCGTAGCCTACGCCAACGGCCGTATCGCCTGGTGGCCGGAGGCGTACAGCCTACCCTACTTCGCCATCGTGGATGATCTCCGCACCCGCCGACGCCGCGGCTACCTCTTTCCAGGCCACGGGAAAGATCGGGCGGGATACATGACGAGCCTCGGGGACACCATGCTGCTGATGGCGCGAGGAAGGACACTGCATGCGTGGAACTTCGCCGACGAGGATGGTGGGGCAGCAGCAGAGACATTGAAATCCGTCGTGATGCCGCAGCGCATAGCCCGCACCTTGTGCGAGAATGACACGGTGCTCATCGTGTTGCAAGGCGGCGAGGTGTGGCTCTGGCGCCCGCGCTTTCTCAACGACCACCAGATAAAAGATGAACCGCCCCGCAGGATCGAAATAGCGAGCGCTCGTTGCTACGTCCCGGGCCACGTGCTCTCGGACCGCTACGACATCCGCGACATCGCCTACCGGGCGTGCCGTGTCGGACTGCGGATCCAGCAACCACCATCACCGCCGCCTTCTTCCTCAGATTCTGCTCTGATGAGCGGCGGCGGCGATAACGATGACGATTTCGAACAACAGGCCCTCGTGACAACGGCCAACACGGGTACTAATGTAATCACGCTGGATTTCGTGCTCCACCCGGCCCGCCGCGACATCTTCTTCCTCGCCACGCTGCAGGACCGAAAACTGTCCGTCCATGAATTCAGCACCGACGGTACCCTGCTCCATACCTTCCTCCCGGACTTCCCTTCTCCATCTATGCACAGCAGTGATACCACTCCTACTAGTAGCGAACAACAACAGCAGCAACCGCCCCAGCCAGATAGCAACCATCTCCTCCCGCCCCGTTGGGCTGCCCACCGCGGTGGCCTGCGCTGGGAGAAGACGAGCGGGCACGGCGACTTCAGCCTGCTGCCCATCTGGCTGGGCGGCCAGCAGACCAACGGCCCCTTCGACGCGATGGGCGCCGCCGCCGGGGCCGGCGAGCCTGTCATCTGCCCGCAGTGCCGCGACGCCGGTTTCGTCGCCGTTTGCTTCAACGTCTATACCAAAACGTTCACGTACCCCTGCTTCGAGACGGCGGCGAGGCACCATGAGAACGGCGGCGCCGGTAGCGGCAGCAGCCTTGAGGCGTTCCGGCTATGGAACGGGTGTTTGACGGAGCGGCTCTCGGCCGCCAGCGCCGAGGAGGAGTGGCCGCTGATGGTGCTCCGACCGTGCCATCGTCATCGGGATCAAGCAAACCAACGAACTGAAGAAGAAGAAGAAGAAGAAGAAGAAGAAGAAGGGCCACAAGAGGGAGAGGATGATTATATTCCTCTTTACACCACGGCGCAGGCAACGAGACGCGGGGAGGACCACCCTCTGGTGTCGCATCGACATGAGCTGTCTATGCAATCGGAATGGGGGTTGTGGCAAACCTTGTCCCCGGACTCCCAGAAGCGATTGCACCGCACGGTCAAGTTCGCTCTCGACCCAGACCAGGTTTTTGCGGAAGGTCGCGTTCAAAGACAAGGCTCCAATCCCACACCGTCGCTTGGTGTGCAATCACTCTGGGGTGACGACGAGTTTCTCGTCTACATCAACGATCAAGTATACACCGCGTGGCATTTCAGTGGTTAGTTTTCACACATGCACAGCAGTCGAAGTCGGCCCTATTTGGCAGCATCACATACAGTAGGCAGGTGGGCAGCGGGGACTGAAGATGAATGTCAGTCAGGACGATCGAAACTCGAATCAGCTTTGGTATAATAGTTCTTCGACATTTGTGGCTCTGCACTCTCCATATTCGCTTTACTTTTCGCTGCTACTTAGCGAAAGCCGTGTCATCACCGCTTCCCAAATGCGCAACATGACTTATCATAGGAATACCGCAGATTCTTGTACTCCAACGACAGAAAAGAACATGTAGAAAAACGCTCCGAAACGCATCGTAGCCACAGCCTCTGCGGCGCTCTCGAAAACGAGCAAACTCCAACGAAATGAACAACGGCAATGCTTGCAAGGATATTAAGCTTCCTGAGATGCCAACATGTGGACAGTCGTGGCACGGGGCACTCCTGAAAAAGAAGAGAATCGAATCCAATGATGGGAGGTGGAAGTGTCCTTCCTGATCGGCTTTCGGTAAGAAAGACTTGTATGATTTCATCATAAAAGGGAGAGGGCCGGAAGGTAGTCTCACGGGCCTGCCTCCTGATCTCGTAATCATGAAGTGATGTAGCTGATCCACCCAGGGACAGCTTCCATCGTCAAAGGTCGGTTTATGTACAAGGTCGTTTGGTTTGGGGCATGTCGTCGCTAGGCTTTCTAATCCTCCGAGAAGATGATGTGGCTGTTTTCGATAATGAACTGCACAGCGAGGTTCTTGGCGTGCATATCGGTCATCTCACGTTCTATCGTCCTATCCCTCATAATAGTGGGCGCAAAGACGACTGCAAGATTTTTGGGTGACATCTGTTTCTTGTTAATGATTGCTCCGATATGACTGGCAGGACAACACTCACGAGGTTCTCCCGTTCGCGTTTGGCCACACGCGCAAGATGGAACATGAGGAACTCGAGACAGTCCTTGTGCTTCTGTGGCAGAGCGTTGAACGTCTTCCGTAAATGGTCATACTTTTCTTCATCGGTCGCAAAGGCTATGAGGCAGGTCAGTAACAGTTCAGAATTGGAGCGAGCAAATGGGGCAGGGTGGGGCAGTGCATACAGTTCGTCTCTAGGACGCGATCGTAGACCTCGTAGGTTAACAGAGGAAGAGGGAGCTTTCTGAAATATTGTTTCAGAACACTAGTGACAGCAGTGATGTCGATGTCGGGGTCCGAGATGTCATAGTTTTCAGTAGTGTTGAAGCCATCCTGGACCATCTTCACTTGTGAGTTACCACCAGTCTTTCGGTAGATACCTTCCGTGTCCATTCCACGGAGCTCTACCTCCTCGATGCAGCGAGTTACGACACAGGGAATCTGCCTTCGCTCAAAGTCGGCTCTTTCAGAAAGGTCCGAACCGAAGAGAACAGACGCAGCCTCGGCAATGGTATGCTGCGAGGAGTTCATGGCTCCCATGTTCTTGGGCATGGTGTTGACCTTCTTGTTGAAGTTGAAGAAGCCCTGGCGGGCAGCGTCAGCGTCTTTCCTGGCTTGGCCGTTGACAGGTGGCGGGATCTGAGCCACAGGAGACTCGACCTGGACATGAGTCATATTGTAGGGTAGACCAATGTTCCCGATATCCAAACCCTGGTTGTCCCGACGTTCAGGTTGCTGGAGAGCCCCGACTGTCCTGTTGACGCCCTTGGCAATGTTCTGGGCCATGGCTTTGGAGCCCTTCTTCCAGCTGAATTTCTGCACCTTGCCCTTGCGAATGTTGACGACCGTCGGGCCCTGCTCGACAATAGGCTCCTCCTGGTCTGGAATCAAGGTGGTGCCAGTCTGTATGCTGGTGTTGTCGAGGCTCACCGAGTGGTTCGATGAGCCCTTGTGCTGGTAGTGGATTCCTAGGCCGTTGGGGGATCGGACATCTTGCTGGTTTGAATGGTTCTTGAATCTCTCCTGGATCTGGTGGGTGAGGTCGTTATTCATGTCGGCTAATTGGGCGTTCTTGGAGGATAACTGCTCAAACTCCAATAATGCTCGGTCTCGGTCGGCCACTGCTCTGTTCTTCTCGTCGACCAGCTCATCGCGTTCGCTATGCAATTGTTCCAAAGATGCCGACATGGATTGTTTAAGCTTCTCGAGCTTCTGGACAAACTCTTTGATGGCGGACTCCTCCAGCTCCCCAAGGTCCACTGGGTGCCCCGTGTCTTTGGCCTTTTCAACATAACCAGCCAACACCTCTAATTGACGAATCATAATCTCTGTCTGCGTGTCCAGCACCGAAACCGTCTTTCGCTTTTCTTCCAACTTTTGATTGATAATTTTGAGGTCCTTTTCGTTGGAAAATTGGCGCTCGAGTTCTGCAACCCGGTTTTCGGAATTGCGCAGTCGCCGTTTCAACAACGCAGCGTTATCAGTTGCTGGCATTGCTAGTTGATTCGTTATGTCATGGCCATGACTATGGCCATTCAATGAATCCTCCAGAATGGGCGTTTTGGGCCAGTGAGGCGACGTAGTTGCACGTGTTGACTCACTAACACTGCGGGTATGACCAATACGACCTGTGGCGCCGCTTTGTTCTGCGCTGTTGGTTCTCCCATGGCGCACCGCATTCGATACCCGGCGCAAAATTGACGACGAGCCCTCGTCAGTTCCGAGGATGCGCGCCATGTCTTCCTCCATGGTGAAGTCCCCTCCGGAGCTCCATCTCGGGAGCTTGGGTGACGTCTTGTTTTCGTTCACTTCCGGCAATGAAGTAACGGATTCCTTAGGACCAGCGTGCGTGGGAGGCGCAGGGGGCGCTCGCGGGGCCATATAAGTATCACTCAGCTTGTGTTCAGCACTAGGCCGCGAAGGGTGCGTATGATCCTCGCCTCCCCTAGATCTCGACGTGGGTGCAAGGTTACCGTTGCCTGATTAATGTTAGTTGCATGTGCCCAGGCCATTCCGCTTTTCAGGGGGTACATACCATTGCCCATCCTGGGTACTTCTTTGCGCGCAATGGGTCGAGACATGCTCGAAGGCCCAAGGGAAGAATCCGTTGACCGGACCTCGTCCTCGTCCCTGGATCGCGATTCATGGGAGGTACGAGATGTTGTAGACTGGTCAATCGTCTGCGAAAGCAGCTGAGATGCATCTGTAAGAGCCTTCTCTGTCCTGTCCGGGCTTTCGCTGTATCGCCCCCCACTCGAGTCGTTTTGGGAATCAACACGGGTATTGGCTTTCTTGCTCTTCGGGGCATCCTGCAATTTGAACCCATCAGACTGAGATTTTTCATTTGCCGGTTTTCGAGATCGGTCATCAGTCGTGGTTGAGTGCGGCTTCCTATCAGTCCTGGACGACTTGGATAGCTTTCGGCCCAGATCCTTCGCTGGCGGGCTGTCGTAATCAGAAGACGGTTGTCGTGCCTTCTCCTGGAAAGCAATGTGCGGGGTTGACGTTTGAGACTCTGCCTTTTTTTCCGGCTTTTGGCCGTCTCTTGAAATGCTGAAGTAGTCCTTTTCTTTCGACTGCCTGCCTTGGTCTAGGGCAGAACTCTCTCTGGTCGACTGCGGTGTCGCAGAGGGTATAGGGCTTGGGTCCAAGGCTACGGGGATGAAGAAATCGTGATCTTCTCCAGCTGTATTGTGGACCTCCGGATGGCCGCCCATGAAAGCAGAGTTGCGATTGTTGCGATAGGATGGGAGAGATAGCGAGCCTTCCTTCGAGTGCTCTGCGCGCCGCTCGGGCGATCGAGCCGGCCTGGAACTGTTTCTCGAGCCCGATGAATCATGCTGATGATATGTCGGTCTAGGTCGAGGGGATAGCTCCGTTGGCGTGTTGTCGGATTCGGGATCTACTCGATCGTTGGAGAATGCACCATTAGGTATGGCGTTCGGGGGAAGCGCAGGGAGACTCTTGTCTACTATCATAGGAGACCCCTCTTTTTCTCGCGCTTTACTCTGGGCTGCCGCTTTCGATTTTTTCCTCCTCCGTGCCATCAGAGATTCATGACAGCTCATGCAGAATATTCCCTGCGAGGTCCTGGCATACCGCAGATTCTCAATCTTCCTCTTACAGTTGCGACATCGAAAGCAGGTAGCACAGAATGCCTGGTCGCCAGTGAGGATGGCAAGATCCTCGATCTTGTTGCCACAGGCACTGCAGCTGTAGGTGCAGTTGTTGCAAATGAGGGAGCCATCTCCGAGTAGCAGCAAGTTCGCATCAGAATCAAGAAGCGTGCCGCAGGTATTGCATCGGAAACAGTTCAGGTGCCATCGGTTGCCGGCTATATCAACATCGTCAGCACCGTCGAGTGGAACATTGGGTACACTGAAGAGAGACGTCATTGCTCGAGACAAGGGGAAGAGTGGATGAGGTGGTCAAAGACCGGTAGAGGCACTACTCAGTGCGGGTTTGGGTGTAGAAGAAGCTCTTGTATATGGAGACTTACCCAGCTCAAACGCTTTGCCCTCCTCAAGTATCTAAGTTTAAACACAATTAGCACCCGAAAGTGTGAATATGTTCGGTGGCGTCTTTGCCCGTGGTTCTGACTCCTTACCTCACCACAGCCTTTGCAGGGGAAGTTCTCCTCGCCATCCAGCTGGTTTTCCGGATATTCGTCCATTTTCAATTCCGGCAGATAACGCACACGAGTCGGCAGGTGTTACGGTCAATCGATCGCTACTCGGGCAGCGGTGTGGTCGCATACGACAGGTCGAAGGCCTAGATGGCCGGGCGAGTAGGTTGGTTGGAATCGCAAGGTGATTGAGACGGGTTGCAGCTACGGGAACATGAACAATTGCCCCCAGGGGTAAGTAGCAACGCCGCACCGGCGATGATGTAACAACAGTGACGACGTGAGAGACTGAAGGGCTGAGGCTGGCGGCTCGGTAGCAAGCCTTGGAATCCTTTTGGCAAGGCACCGTCGAAAGTTTAGCCAAATCAAAAAAAGCCTGGGCCGGGCAAGATCTGATCTCACTGTCCTCTGAACTTCAGTCCCAATGGTCGGACGCACGGTGTCGATCCGAGGAGGGAACAGCCACGAATCCCAACCTAAAGTGTTTGCGAAGAGTCGCGCCTGTGGGTCGTCGTTGTTGATGTTGACGAAAAACTGAATCGCCTGGGCAGCCGAGGCGAATGCGATTGTATCCGGGGAAGGATATGTATAAGAAAGGCCACCGGGTATGGAGCAGGAATCGTATATTTTGTCGCTTGTTCAAAGACAGATAGACATGAGACAGGGAAACACGGAGAGACAAACACGTAGTGGAATAATGTGCGCGGGCCTTCTAGCGAACAGCTTCGACTATCATGGTCCCGGAGGCGAGAGGGAGGTTCCCACTTGATGCAATTAATCGAGGCAGCTTGGTTTGTCCGTGATGTGTGTGGAAGGAAAAGAGAGGTGTATGTAATCCTTGAGGGGGGGGCCAATGTCGTCGCTGAGCTTCTCTTGCCCGTCTCGTCTTTTGCCTTGCGTCTAAAGCCTAGCAACCTAACCTACTACTTCTTTTACTTTGCTGTGATAATAAGGGGGTCGCCTGGACTGGAGGGGGGTGTTCGGAACTTGCAAGCAGGCTCGAAAACAGAAAGTGGAAAGGGTCTAGAAAGACACAGTGCCAGTCGGGTCGAGTCGACTGTACAACAAGGAACATTGATGGGCGAATTGCAATGCAATCCAACGAAACAGCCGCAGCCTGTAGCAATCGAGGTTTACAGCAACCCTCAGTGAGGGTGAGGGGACGCTAGCAGGCTAGAGCCGACAGTGGTTAGCGTTGCGCTTCAGTTCCCAGCGCCACCTTCGACCCTGGCCCATGGTCCATGGCCCGTGGGCTGCCCCTGACAGGGCAAGACTGGGCCGAACCAGTGTGACTGTAAGTCAGTGTAGCACACAAACATCTACGGCTGTGAGCGCATGATGGTTTGTCGAGTTATGTACGTTGATAATAGCCATGATGGTATATATATACCGCAAGTTGTATAGAGTATATGTGGGATTCCGTCCCGAGTGTTTGATTAACTAGGTACTTCATATCCATACCTATGTAGGTAGCCTTACGCTTGATGCATACATCAATGAACTGGCAATTGCAAACATGGGATTTGGTATAGTTGACTAGAGCCATTACCTTCAACAAACATCGGATTGGACCCGAGTAGGGTGTTCACAGCAAAAGCTCAGCCTCGCCTCTCAAACCCAACATCAAACATATGCACCCGGTATATATTAAAATACCGGCAGGTGTTGTTGGGCCCATGAATAGACAAGTAGTGCCACCTACCACTCGTCACCGAGAAGAAGAGGAGGAGGAAAACAATCATGTCATCCGGGTTCAGAATCACAATGTGTCAACCTCAAGCGTTGGAGGCAGCAGGCCAAACTGGACAGCTGCAGTTCAGCCCTCGAAAGGAAAGGCTGAAACGTAAAGGCCATTAGCGAGCCAATGGACTTGGTCGGACGAAATCCAAAGGTATCAGGATATTTAAACTCCAGACGTTACATTGTCACTCCGCAACAACACCGTTCCTGTCTAGTGGTGTGGTATCGGAACTTGGGCACGTAATTGCTCTAGGATGGCCCATGAGACGGCAGCTGAGTCGAGTCACTGACCGGCATGCTGGATGGCGTATGTGCACTTGTCATCTGCAGCCAGCATCGTTGCATGTCCGGCTTCACTCTGGGCTCCCGATCAATAGGCCTACATGATTTGCAAGTCGACTCCTCTCTGTTGACCATGCCCCCTTGAACACCCCCCTTGGAGCGATTAAAGATAGTTTTCGCAGGAATTGTCTATGTATTCCACCCCACATCCAACGCTGTGAAGCGCGCGCGCGCGCGCCTCCCTCTCTCTAGATGACGACGGTGCTATCATGATGTGTAATAACAACATGACACTTTCCAAACAAACGCGCTACACTCAAACCTTCCACGGGGCAGGAACCAAGAAATTCTCCGTTCAGTGACAGGCGCTGGCACTTCCTCAATTTCACCGCCATACCACAATTCGTGAGAGGCACGTAACCAACACTCCTCTGACCGCTACAAAGTGATCCAACCTCTGCCGACGTGGCGCGCATGGCAGCTGAGATCATCTGCATACATATATAGATAGGTATTTATAGCCTACTCGCGGGTTGAAACATGACCATCCTTCGCGCCCAGTCAATCCTATCAGCTCAGCTGCTTGGTAATGAGAGACCATATGCATACTTTCTCATATTCAGGCCGTTCTTCGGAATGTGGGCCTCTGTATCTGTGATTGTGTGCTGCTACTGTTGTGCTGTGTTGTGCGGTCCGCCGGGCGCAAATACGTGCAGCCACTAGACGGCCCCTACCACTGTTCCAACATACTTGTAGGCCCTGCATCTGGACCCTACGATCGGCGCTGCAGCCAGCCCAATATGGCCTCGCTGGCGTTTTTGGTGGCTTCATCGCGCACACTACACCAAATTAAAGGGCCCGCTACTTGTCAGTTTGGTTGACAGTACTCCGTACAGTAGTATACGCTGAATGCGTGAATGGCAATTGCCCTGATTCAGAAAGGTTGTCGGTTTGGCACCCCCCTTATCTGTCATTGTGCGCTCTCCTGAGTCCTGTCTTCGTCACATTCCCGGTTTCCGTACCTGGTGCCTGGGGGAGAAGGGGACAGAACGTTGAAAGGAGGAGTGGACGGCGAAAAAGAACAGGGACCCCCTACTGTTTCATCTAGAGAGGCCCACTACGCTGCCGAACATCGAAACAACTCCTATTCTATTATTTCGAGCTTGCTAACTTAATTACCGTCCACCGTATGTACAGTGCGTGGTTGGTTTGTGGGTGTGGCTCAGCCAGTCCCAGCAGTCCTGTTCATGTTCAGATCATCGAGGAAGTGAACATTTCATTACACCAAGGTGAGGCGCAATCCGGCATGGCCATCCAATTTACAGATCTGTAATTTGACAGAAGCTTGGAGACCCGCAACCACTTGCATATGCGCATTCGTGGTCCGTACATACATACCTACATAACAGTAGTAGGATTGCCAAAAGACTGCACACCCTATGTATACCACTATGATGCTCTATGTTTAGGCGCGTATTATGAGCCGCAATAACGATAAATAAAATCTGGAAAAATACTTAATATGTAGCCGTGACTTTAAAATACGTTATACACGTTTTTGCAACTTATTCTGATACGATTTGGCTGTGTTATCCAACTTCAAGTAGAGCTATACTTGAGTGAGAGACCTAGGGTGAGCAGTCTTTTGGCAATCCCACTTGTGTACATAATGCTATCGTAGCAAGATCAACAGTGGAGATCACATCTTACTTCCCAATTACCAAGACTTTGTCAACGTTGGATGGGCGAGTGTCACTATATGCCAAGACGGTTCGCTACCTGCTGAACATAAGACGCATGCTGAGATGTAAGAAACAGCCCCTGTGTGGGCCACCAGCTGTTGGGTCTGCGCAAATCGACAGCCGGCGGCCGCAGGAGCATTTGCCGCAGCAGACTGCCATTGATTAATCAATCGTATGAAACCTGTCTTCCGACATATCGGATCTTTATCTCGTCTCTTCGAAATGAACTTGGCGGCACTAGCTACTACAACAAACGTCAGATGCAAGCTGTCTGCGTTTTTCAGCTCACCCAAGCCAGTACATGTGGCCATATCATCCCGGGTTTAAGGAGCAAGCCCGAAACGTCGTGTCAAGTACTTGCATCTGGCTATCTCATACCCATAAGCAAGGTGCGCGTGTCGGGTGTCGGGTACGGTGAGGTATTTCAAGATTCTTGTTGTTGTAGTAGTACTGTGGTACATTGGCTTGTCACTCCTGAAATTCGGCTTTCGGCCCCCTTACCGTGGCTTTCTGCAACACGCACAGGAGATAGATCAAGCCAACTCGTCGATCTGAGGATCCCAGGGATGTGGGAGCGTCACACACTACGGGGATTCCGGAACATCCACACAAGATTTTCCCGGCCCCCTCCTTGCCTTGGGCGAGATAGTCGGACATGTCTGTAGTTTATAAAGATTTAGGTAAAAGGGCTGTTACCTCACAGCGGGCGAGACGGGGAAAAAGGCAGGTGGCAGGTATATATGAAGTGATCCCGATTGATACGTCGGACAATTTTAGTCTTAATCTCAACAGCATCCGGGGCGGGCCCCTAACTGCAACTCCACCCACGAAAACGGTCGTCAAGCTCCACACTCTCGTCATCTAGCCTGTCGATCATGCATCGCGCCCCGAAGTCGCCAAGACCTCTTATACAGAGGACGTTACTCCGTAATGGCTGCCAATATCCATATTGACCAACGTCACCCATTCTCATTAAGTTGTGTATTGTTTACATATCCCAGCCCATGGTGTTCTTTAGTTTCGTATGCTCGAGATATAAAGACGATCGGTCTTTCAATAGGGTTTGTAGATTGTCGAAGGCCTGCGATTGTTGCCTCGCCAGTATATGTTTTTGTTGCTTTTCTTATTTCGTACCTAGATCAGCGTCTCAGATTACCCGTCAGTGACCGCTTGGCATATTTGTTTTGCGAAACGTTGCGCTTGCATATGCATACTTCGTACATTAAGTGCTTGTACAGTGCAGCTGCAGCTTATCTCCTGGCCCCTGGCGGCGGCCACAGGTAACAAGGAACTTTCCTACAGTACTATCTTGGGAAATGATTCAAAAAGAAAGAGTGTTCTGTGCTACAAGCCAAAGCAAATATCACAGGATGCCGTGTCGCAAATATATATAGATATATATATAACGTATGTGCATATGCGCGCCCGCTCTACAGCTTATGAGCAAAACGTGCGACATGCATTGGTGTATGTAACCAAGGTTGCACGAAGGGGGGTTGGCTGCAAGATTTGTTCGAGAAGCACCGACATTCGAATACTTAATATAACTCGCCCGGTTCTGTCTGGGCACTGGACGCTGTGTTACTCACTCACTGCATCGTCAAAGGTAGGCAGCTAATTACCCGGACCGAGGTGGTGTCTTGGTCCTGGATGCCGCTGTGAGTCGAATTGGATTGGGTAGGGGTCGTCCCGTGTTTGCCAATGCCATTTTCTCGTGATGTTGCTCCAAAATTTCGGTGGCCCAATCCGCTGACATACGACGCCGTATTCACTTCGCATATGCGTACATAAGTAGCAAGCTTTTGCAGAGAAGTGTATTTGTCTTAGGCAACACGAGGAACAAGAAAACACTCGTAGATGGCCTGGTATTCAATATCGGTTGAATGTCTATGAGCCAGCGAGCTGGTATCGTTGGTGGGGAATGGCAAACACCCAGCTAGAGAAGACACCCTTGTTAGCTATCCATTCTGGTCATATGTGTAAGACGAAGTCGGATTATCAGGCGCTATAAGCCATGCAACCTTCAGCAGTTTGTCATGAGCAGCAAAGTGGTAAATGGAATACCCAGGGCTGTACTGAGAGAGGTGTTTAAAGAACAATGACAAGGGTTAACATCGATAGACCTCTACCCGCGCCTCGTGTCTGGCACCGAAGGTACCCCTATATATTCAAGTGTTCGTGCACTGTGTCCATAGCCTTTCCCAGTTATGTATGTGTGCTGAGAGCAATTATAAGTCAGACAAACTTCGAGCGCCAATGGAGAGCACTCTATGCTTGGCAGCAGACCCTGATCAAGCCGAAATCGACCTGGCCATGGTATCGAGGTGCGTACCGGAATATAGATTGGTATATAATCCACTGCCTGTTTCTTGTAAGGGTTTATCACTATCTGAATGTAGATGCCATACCACAACCAGGACTTGCCAGTCGTGGGGTTATCTACTCGGAGATAGTTGCCTGACTTTCTCACTATCACGGCCTCACCGACGAGAATTCGTGTACAGTGAGGACACAAGGACTTCTTTGACATCTGCTGCTGTCCAGATATTGGCTATTGCGCTTAGAACATGTGTGCATTTGGAGCCGAGCACAGTTTGATCTCATTCGTTTAAGAGATTTCATGTCCATGTCGTGTAAAATATTCGTGCAAGTGACTTATGTGCTTTGTAAAGAATACTGACGGTGGGCGAAAATTCTCCTATGCCATCTTTTTACTCGAACTTGACATTGTCTATCTAAAGATGAAATGATCGGTGACAGGCCTTTCGAGGGTGACAGACCTTTTGAGTCACTACAGACTTCACAAGTTACATCGTGTATGTCGTCCTAGACAAGTATACTCATAGCAAGTAGGCTATTGCGCCTAACGTAAGTACATCTAATGCCAAGCAAGTATGTTATTTGCTTGCTTCCGAACTTTCCCGGAAATATCGGATACGTCGACTGCCTGGTCTTTCATCACTAAAAGAGCGGATTTTTCGGCTGCAGGTCGATTCCCATACGCACACCCGTACCTGAACAAGATATACCTGGGTTGCAATGGCGCTATACAGTGCTCTAGCCAACTGAACCAGCTCATCCCCATCCCAACTAGGCAAAAGGACGACGTTGTCAAGTCAGCATCTTGACTGTCTGATACCTAGAGCTTATCACTAACCCTCACACGGAGTATGATAGACGCCATAGCCGTGGTGCGTGTTTGTACAGGACTTCATGTTAGTGAAACGTGCGAGAGTAAAAAGGCGGGAGTGGCCAGAGCAGACAATACGGATACGTTCAACCTTTACGATAGTTAGTATAGCAGTTCGGGGTTCTATCTAGCAGCATACGTTTGATGACGAGCGTAGGATGTACCCAGTAGTGACTACCTAGTGAGGACTAGGTAGATCGAACAATATGTTCATTAATTCGTACTCACCCTTTATTCTTTGCGTGGGCATATGCCCCTTCTTCCCCCTCCACGGGGGGATACCATGCACAGAGTGTCGTGGTCCCACGTCAGTTAGTACAACACCGGCGCCATAATAAGATGTATGATTCTATGTTTTATTGCTACCTGATTACAATTCCAGTACATGCCCCCACGTAAGGCGAAAGGGGTTGGTGGATGTGCCCTGTAAGATTTATCGGGGGAAGACAGGCCAGCCAGTATCTCTTCGCCCTTTTAGTCAAAAAGAGGTAGACAGGCACCCAATGCTACGGAAGAAATCATATAACCATAATCCAAACATTCCCCCAACGCGTATGGCGGTTCTGGATTGTGCGCCGTTGCTGGCAAGGAGGGGATAATACACATTCAAGGCTGGCTAGTGCTCGCGCCAGCACTACTACGCCGTTCCATTTCCATAATAACAGGGCAGTCCCTGATTATAGTGGTTTCATATCTCTGGTGGACTGGCGAATAGGGATGAAAAGGCACTGCAGGCTCATGACTCTCTCGCTGGAGGAGAATTGGGCTCCGAAGCCGGGGTGGACACACCGGCACCAGCGATACTTGATTAGTGTCGCGAGAGATTCTCCTAGGAGAACCGAACCGGCCATATGGGCTTCGTCAACTGCATCCGTGCCGTGGCCTAGTGCGCACGATGGTTTACTGGCAAGCGGTTGAGCCAGATGGGTAAAAAGGGCCGACCTCCGCTTTGGAGGTTGTGGGGATATGGGGAACGTTTTGGAGGGATCTCTTTTTGCCCGCTTACTGTTGACTCCTCGCCTCGACTATAGTTACCACTTTCGGTTTGGTTAGGTGATATTCATTGTTCCACTCGTCGAGCCCAGAGGACCAAAGTCGTGATTACGACGAACTCATACCAACGAGGCACTCTGGCACTTGTACTTGTACGGCCTGTCGATCATGTCTACAGATTGTTACGGAAGATGATGTCATTATAAACTTGTCTTCTTTATTATCTCATACGGAGCCAGTGTAAATGACACCTCCAGGCCGGAGAAGACCGAGTATAATGAAGCTGTGGAAACAAAAGCCAGGGAAACGCCGAGGGGGTCTCCGCCTTTCCTAGGGAGGATCCATACCTCCCAACTTATTCTAATAATAAAAACAAATGGATATTTTCCAACTCCGTCGCGCAAAATGAATATCAGTTGACTATTCGATAAACGTGACCGTTCGTTGAGCACTGATTGGTACCACCAGATGGGGAGGCCACGGGAAAGCAGGGAAGAGATGGAGACCGAGAGATCCCATCTGAACAAGTAATGCCGGTAGATCGACTTTCCCTCCTGCATAATCCGACCGTCGGGGGCGCAATCAGGTATGGAAGTTGGTCTGCAGGGGGAAGTCGCCATGATTATCGGTATATGCTCGTCACCCATATTGGCTGTGTTGGGTCGTAAATATGTGATGCCAAGACCGGGGACGTTTAGGGTTCCCCAAGTAGGCAATTGCCAATAGAGTTGCGCTACCCAATCACCGTGCTAGGGTTCGGTGGAATGGAATTGAACGCAAAGCAACTCTAATGGTGGGACGAAGTAGTGCTTTCCGCCGACGAGATGGACATATCAGAGTCGGCGCGGTTAATGCCAGGAGTCCGATTAGCGTTACTGCGCGACTTCTCACTGTGGATAGGGTTAGCAATAGTCATATCGAAAGGGGTCAAGAAGGTCTCCAGTAAGAACATACAGAGCTTGTCTATTGGAGTGCAGAGTGCACTTCCACTTGCCACCCTTGGTGTTCAGGGTGAAGGAGAGGGGCTTGGTGTTAAGGACGGACTTGATGTCGTGGTTAGGCATTTTGAAGGTATGAGATGTATCTTTGTGGTAGTGAGAAAAGGTGTTAAGTCAAGACTTGGTAGAGTTTCCGAGGTGTGGGAAAGCAGACGTAGGTAGACTGGAGATGTTTGAACGACATCAGTGATATCAGGAGGATAGTGCAAGAAGATGAGTAGAATATTGGAAGGTGGAAGGGTAGGAGTTTAAATATAGGCGTCTTAGGAGGAGCTTGCTCGGCTTCCTTAGAGTAGGGAGGACTGGAGATAGGCCCAGTCATTCCCGAATGGCACTTACACTCTCCGGCTGGAGCCCCAACCAGAAACCGCAAGCCCTTATCTGCAGTATTACTCACCCTGTACAAGTCGAAGTGTACATAAGTCCAATATTGGAATGAGCGATTTAGGGGTGTCCAGTATGTGTCGAGTGGAGTAAGTACAGTACATAACGTACCGTAACATATGTCTGTTCTGGTGTGCGAGGCTGGTCGGATGCTCTAAATTGCGGAATTGCTAGTAGGACCGATACTTTCGCCCGTCCTCGGAATAGTTACACCAAGCCGACCACCCTGATGCACACCCACACCCACACCCGCAACCCTTCGAGATCAAGGATAGTGCAGTAGTCGCATGCTGCTACTAGGTACATATATACAGGAGAGAGATGTCCCTCGGTATAGTATAAACTTGCTCAGCACTCTGGGGTTTCTAAAACCTCGCATGATTTGCACTTACTGTGCGACTTGCGTAAGCATCAAACCCCCATCGAAGGGGGTAACAGCAACTGGCAACTTTCAGGTGGATGATTATCAAAGACCTGCCTAGAAGAGGAAAAGCTTCTAGAAAAACCAAAGTTGCATATTAGTCAGTAGGCGATGTCACTCGGGAATAACAGCTGGACTCCAAGTTCACCCACGGCCTCGGAACACCGATCGCGAACCCCATCAAATCGTCACAGAAACAAAGTACCCTAGCCAGCCAACAGCCCACTTCCGCTGCATGCACATACCTCTACATCAGTATAAAAAAAAGTCTGCCTCCTCCTCCATGCCGAAGCCTGTTAAAAATCTATGCACGCAGCTATCGCGCTATTTGTTCAGTTCATGGTGGGTAACATTCCAAATCTCCTACTTACTTAGGTACCTAATAGGAGGGACCATGTCGAGCCATATCTTACCACACTTATCTATTGTGGGATTCCCGAGCGCGCTGCTTCCATGTGTACATGTATGCAAGGTAAGGCACTAAGCCTGCGTCTTTCGATGCTAAGGCTGCTCGTACAGTAGAAGCTACCAAAGCTTGCCAAAGCTTCCAGAATGTTTCTTCACTTTCGTACAGCAGTAGTAGTCTGGCTTAAGATGCCCGTTTCCGATCCAACGAGTCTCGGCGTCGATCTCTGTGCAAGGGGCCGTGGCATAGCGCTCATTTGATTGGATACGGGCAAAGTACATGCAGTGTATGGTGCAAATCCATCTCCGTAGGTTCCGGCTGGTCTAGATCTTTTGCAGGCAGGATTAGGAATACCATTATGTTTTCGTTTGACAGTCGACACTGCGCTGGATTGCGATAGATGAATTTGCTGGTGATCGAACATTCGCGATTCGGATGCCTTAAAAGGCGAAGCCGACAATTATCCCGCCGCTACTTGACCAAACCCACATGTGGTCGTAGACACGCCCGACCGGCTGTGTCGACTCGCACGCCACCGCGCACCGTGACGTTACACCCACTAGGCGCTTTGAAAGAATCAATCAAAAGCTTGTCTCCATTAACCTTTTGATTACTCGTCCCTAGCCTCCTGGCACGCAGGGAGGAGGAGTACAGTAGCCTGATGGGCACCCATAACGAACGCATTTCTCTTGATGCCACATGCGCTTCCTCGCATCCGATGCACCCATATTGCGAGGTCCATTCCGTCCACCCAAGGCTGTATCGCAGAACCGTGTCGACCATGAATTAATGCTCTTGTTGCCTCAAGTTCTCGGCTATTGTTACTCCTCCCCTCCCTGGTGGCTGAGACACGCCCATCACGATATGTATGCCTTACTGTGCATATGTGGGTAGTCTACGTTGGATTCTCTATTACTGTGACGCTGTATCGCGAAGGCCTAAGCGCTTGGCGCCTGCGCCGTGTAAGAATGCCTACTTTGGCTTGCTCACCGATTGGTCTATATCGCTGTGATCGCCTTCGGTCTTTGTTTCCAACGGTTTCAAGTGTATATGTATGATTTAGTACGCAACGGCAGCAGGGAAGTTCCAGCCGCGTGTCCAATTGTCCCTTCCGACAACCAAGAGCCGCGTATAAGCCCCATCGTAAGGAGGCGTTCGTGATCCTTCACCGCTTCCAAAAGTGATGCGAGAAGGCCAGTTGAATACCTACATGTGCTATTCTCACCGTTCGTTTCTGATAGGTTTGCGACCTTTTTATGCCACATGACCATGCGTGGATGCTCTGGAGCCGCCCTTGGTATGCTGAAGCAAACTTGATTTGGGAGTAGCCGTCACGCGACGCTGTATGCAGAGTAATTCAGTTTGCACTCTCGCATCTGCAGCTAGAGGTGCACACCCCCAGACTCATGCTGTCCCCCCACACGGGGCATGCAGTTGTGTACCGCATTTCCCCAATACCCCGTAAGAAGCAACCCTCGTCGGTACACCCTTTCACTGGCTGAACCGGAGTTGTGCGGAGTCAGTGGGATACATCCTAGCATATGCCCTCCATAGATGTGACCTATATCCTGGCAAGACCGAGGAAAGCAGGACCTGAGTATACTCAGCACTGAGAGTGAAAATGTGCTAGTTTTATTTGTATTTTTTATTGGAATCGCAAATTGGGGCCAGGGTATGTAGTTTGTCCCATGATTGCACGGGAGCTGCCGTCTCGGCCCCGCTAACACTCGAGGCTGCAAGCCAAGAAATGCACACTTCATTGCAATGGCTGGCGACAGATGCAGCTCGGGATCGTCGCATCTCCGTACAGAAGATGCAGCTTGGTACTGCTGTACTGGGAGAGCTTCTGGACAATAGTATCACGACACGTGCCGTCATGCAGATACTGTGTTTCAGAATTCATTTCTATTCAATCAATCATGCCGATTCGTCCCGTCTGTTGTACAGTCTACAGTGTTAAACTACTGCTCCCTGTGCTCCCAGTGTGATGCATTATAGGGGAGAAAAGTAGAGAAGGAAAGAGGATGATCGTCGAGGGATGGTGGTATCTACAGTCTAGAGATGATGGCCTGGGCGTAGTCCGTGGTGCTAGCCTTGCCGCCCAAATCGCCCGTCAGAGCCTTGCCTTCCGCCAGGGTATCAAAAGCAGCCTTCTCGATTCGGTTCGCGTAATCGTTCAGGCCCATGTGTCGCAGCATCATCATGGAGCTGAGAAGCAGAGCAGTGGGGTTGGCTTTGCCTTGACCAGCGATATCCGGAGCCGAACCGTGGACAGCCTCGAAAATGGAGCACTGGTCACCAATGTTGCCGGAGGGGGTAAGACCGAGACCACCAATCAGGCCAGCGCACATGTCGGACAGAATGTCACCGTACAGGTTGGGCATGACCAGAACCTTGTCGTTGTAGGGCAGAGGGTCGGTAACCATCTTCAGGCAGGTGTTGTCGAGCAGCTCAGCATCGAACTCGATGTGGGGGAAGTCCTTGGCAACATCCTTGGCGACGTTCAGGAAGAGACCATCAGACATCTTCATGATGGTGGCCTTGTGGACGACGCGGACCTTCTTGCGGCCGATCTCGGTGGCGTGCTGGAACGCGAATCGCAGAACACGCTCGCTGGCCTCGCGGGTGATGAGCTTGATGCTCTGGACGACACCATCAACTACGACGTGCTCGATTCCGGAGTATTCACCCTCGGTGTTCTCACGGATGAGAACGGTGTCAACTCCGTCGTAGGGGGTCTTGTAGCCGGCAACAGACCGGCAAGGTCGCAGGTTGGCGAAGAGGTTGAATGTTCGTCGCAGGGTGAGGTTGAGGGAAACGTGACCCTTGCCGATAGGAGTCTGGCGTTCCGGAACTGGTTAGTGACTCTGGTTCTAAATTTTTGAAGATCTGGAAAAGATATACTCACGGCGAGGGGGCCCTTGAGGGCAACCTTGTTCCGCTCAATGCTCTCAATTGTCGCCGGGGGATGGTGGTCTTGCCATCGATAAGCATAGGTGTGACGTCAACGGGCTCCCAAGAGACAGGTGCCTACATATCTCCTTAAGTTAAAAATCCTGGTATATCGCAGACCATTGGTGATCACAAACCTTGGCAGCGGCGAAGATGTCCTTCACAGCCTGAGAGATCTCAGGACCAATACCGTCTCCCTCGATGATCGAGACAGGGAAATTTCCCTATTTGCACTCCCAGTTAGATGATTGTCTTACAGCGTCGCTTGATTTATTGCGATGCTATTATGCAAGGCGATTGTCGATCGGCCAGGCATCAAGGCAAGTGCACAGGCACAGGGTGCTTTTATATTGCGCAATTCGGCCGTGAGGGTTTGCGAATACAGGAGAAACATACGCTGGCATCCTTTTGGCCGGTGAACTTGGCCACCTTATCCGAGTAGAATCGTCGGTTCTGCCATTGAGAGAGAGGTTAGTTGCCAATGGCGCAGATAGTCAAGACCAGTCGACATGTTGGTCTTACCTGGAAAGATAGAGTTGCAGCGGCGCGAGGAGCTGCGCGGACGCATTGGCGTCGCATGGGCGCCGAGACGCTTCGAATGGCCAGCATTGTGAATA
Source organism: Apiospora saccharicola (assembly GCA_038363915.1). Lineage (NCBI taxonomy): Eukaryota > Fungi > Ascomycota > Sordariomycetes > Amphisphaeriales > Apiosporaceae > Apiospora > Apiospora saccharicola. The sequence goes on from JAQQWM010000006.1 coordinate 3,692,861, forward strand.
TTTGTCTGAGAGGAGCGGGTATAAAAGATGTAGAAAGGCTCCTACAAACTGCGTGAATGGCGTTGAGGCTAGCAAAACAAAAACTCGATTTGTATTCTTGCAGGCAAAGAGCTTTCTCCGAGGGATAAAAGCATCGGTATCACACTACGGCTGGCCCCGGCTATGCTATCAGATGTAAATTTGCTCTAGCCTAGTCTGAAGGGCGGCTAAAATCCGGCTCAACCCAGTACGTCACTGAGAAGGTTATCTCTGAAAGCCAGTACAACCCTACATACGACTTGCTGGGAGATCAATAAAACTTGCCATGCTCTTTATCTTGTATAAGACTCACTGAAAAAAAGCTCACGCTTATTGAGCTGCATGAAGCCAGACAGATGCGGGGAGTCAAGAGGTATGCAGACGACACACAATACGGTTGGCCTAACTAGGCTTGGTATAAAGCCCGTTTTTAACGTAGTGAATAGAACCAACCACATATGGTATATCAAATTTATAACGACGCATGGGAAGGGAAAACAACTGTTTCTGGGATTGATGTACCAACATTATGCTGTGATCTTGTTACACATTGTATTCAATTACCTTCAACGTGCAATACTCAAACGTCAAATTGGTAACGTCTCTTGAACCATTTGGACCGTAATAATAAACACAGCACCGTTTAAAACGCCTCTGCTAGAGATAACCCCACCTCGTCTCGGCAGGAGCCTTAGGCACAATTGGGGCCCGGACCGCTGTGAGCCTCCAAGGTGACAGGGATACCGACTCCCCATGAGTTACGGTTGCGACAGCCCGTCTCCGAATCCAATGACCATACTACCCGCCAAAACATAGGCACTGCCCGAAACTGCTCTCATGTCGATACCCTGATGAGAAGCATGCTTGGTCTCGACGACCATCGATTAAGCATATGATATAGCCATGGCCGCCCCCGATTTCGAGCGAAACGTGTTGGAGTTCTATGGCGTACCGACCGCATTCCCAGCAGAATGGCCCACGGACAAGGACAACAGCGACGGTTCGGACAGCGAGGCCGAACAACTAAAAAAGAGCAAACACAACCGCCGCAAGTCGCGATATCAAGCCCTCGAGCGCGCTGTCAGCAATAGAACAAGCATCGTGCCTGGTTCCGAAGTATCGACAGGTGGTGTTGGTAGCTTGGTGCAGCGGGATGAGCCCGACCCGTTAGGGGGCAGCGACAGCGTCGTGGGATCCTTGCGGCGGTTTGGCATTCCTGTACAGGAAGACCCGCGACTGCGAACCAAGTTTCTTTTGTCTTCGACCAACTTCTCGCCATCACTATTTCTTTCCCAGCTACATGCGCTGGACGATACCCGAATGCTAGAGTCTGGTCTAGACAGCCTATCCCAATCTATTGACTTAAAGTCCGCATCTTTGAAAGTCCTTGTCGAGTCCAATTTCGAGCGCTTCGTCAAGGCCAAAGCTACCATCGACAATGTCTACAAAGAGATGAAATACAGGGGTGTCGAGCCGCCCTCGCCAACACGGGCACGCGCTCACTCGAGACATGCTAGCAGAAGCAGCTTCAGGAATAGTATCGGTGGGGCTGGTCTCGGTGCGAACCCGCTGGTCTCCCCCCTGTCTCCGGGCGCAGATGCTCGGAAAAAGAATGCCTTGGTGAAAGAAAGCGATTACGGTGTCATGGGAATCAAGGCACCACTGCTCGATGTTTCGGCTAAAGCGGAAGATGTATGGGGCCCTGCACTGGGCGGACGAGAGAAGGAGGAGAACCTGAAGACGGTCCAATACTCTATCGAACGGTTCCGGGACTATATCGAAGCCAGTTCCAACGTAGCCGACGCCATTAAGCGGCGTGATTACGAAACTCTAGTAGAAGAGTACACGCGCGCACGCCGCTTTGCAGATGACGCAAGGCGATTGGTGCAAGACTTAGGCACAACTGCACCAAGCGAAAGTCAAGCCTATCAGATATTACTGGCCGCTCGCATGTGGTACGATGTCGACGACCAGATACAGTCATTCAAACGGGACATCTGGAAGAAGCTCATATCTCTTAATAACCTCTCCAAGACAGAGGTGCAAGCAGGGCGGCCCCAAGATCAACACATGGAGCTGATTAGTCTACTGCTGGAGCTTGGCGTGGAAGATAACCCCATTTGGGTATGGCTGCTTAGCAGGTATGACTACCTGAAGGGTAAGATCGCATCTGTAGCAGATCGCGGAAAAGTCGAAATCGAGGTCCTCAGGCGACGACTGGCCAACGGGCAGAAGCCAACACCGCAAAGTGTGGCAGGGCATCTTCGGGCACTCGGTCGGCAATCTGTTGAAAGCAAGCCTGATGGAATCGATTCACCAGATGTGATCGAGCTGTGGGACAAAATGCTGCAGTTCCTGAACATGCTACTATCAACACAAGGGATCCTCGGCGAAATTTTAGAATTCTGGCAGACAGTCGATGGCTTCATTGAGGGGAAGACACAATCATCTCTCCCTATTGGATTCAACGGGGAGTCCCGTGAGCATCATCGCCTGTCGGACCAGGGTACACTCGATCTTAGGAAGGGCACAGTCGAACTTGTTGACATGATACGACAGCATGTCCTCGAGTTCTTTGCAGGCGCCCCCCCCTGAGGATATCTCTCTCCTATTTTCACCCTTACCGCAATCACCTGGAACACCAGTATCGGCCTCGTTGACACCTACGGCGCTCCGGGATCCCAGATTCAACTTTGACTCGAACAACTTGCCGCCACCGTCCCCGAGACGTGGCGAGGCTTGGGAAAAGTTTGCTTTCTGGCCGCCAAATGCCAACTCAGTCAGTGGTGTGCACTATCTTTCCAAGATGCTGGCTTTCATTGGGTCTGGTGCATCGGAAATGGCTGGTATCGCGCCAGTGAGCCAGATTGATGAGAAACAGGTCGAACAACTCAAGACCCTGGTTGGTGCAGCTCGTGAGAGATGTGTCACCGCTATTTGTGCTGCTTGGAACAAGGATGCCGAAAACATCAAGTATGTTGAGGACTGGCAAAGGTCGCGGGAGTTGGGTGATGTAACCCGCATGCCTACAACTTTTGCTGCATTCGAAGGCGCATTGCTGAGCGGGATGCAAAAGATCCTCTATATCTCTGAAGCCATGACGAAACCTGATACTGCTGACATTGTTCTGCCTCCGCCAACGAAGCTACTGCAGATGGTGCGTAGCCAGTACGTTACTACACTGTACAAGGCGCTGAGTGGCATGGTGGAAAACGCCGAAAGATCAATCAAGAAAGCTGACGATGAGTGGACGACGGATTTGGAGACACCGATCCACTTTGGGAGCGCGAGGACTTCTCTCAGCATCGGGATGAAAGGCATCGATGCTGGAGACCGGGTAAGTTATGCTCACTTCTGTTATTAATGAACTGTATAAGCTAACGTTGTGAATCACAGAATGTCCGCATGCTCTTGACTCTCAGCAACCTACAGTCTTTACGCTCCCAAGTAGTGCCGAACCTGAACGGCCAATTCGAGAATTCCTTCTCAGTCAAGCTCACCGACGAATCCAAAACAATCAAGGATGTGCTAGGCCAAATCGACGCGCGTTTGTTCCAGACATACACCAAGCCATCCATTGAGGCCCTGCGTCGTATAATCCACTCTGGGCTTTCAGACGATCCAAGCTGGGGAAGCTCGCCAAAACCAGCTGAAGTCAAGCCGTACATCTACGAGGCTTTGCTGTCGCTGGTTCTCGTACATACGCAAGTGTCCACCACCGCCCCTTCTCTGACGCCGCAGGTTCTCTCATACCTTCTGGAGCAGCTCTCGCGCGAACTGCTCGAGGCCTTTAAGGCGCGGTCCCCACGCTATGATTTGGGCGCTCTCATGCAGGCCACGCTGGACGTCGAGTTCGTGGCGCAGACGCTCAGTCAATACACGACGGAGCGCGCCAGCGGTCTCCAGAGCGAAATCTATAGCATGCTCGACAGCCGCACAGATGACGCGGCTCGCGCCCGGTTGCAGGGCGAGCTGCCCGGTATGCGCGATGTGCTGAAGAAGCTGCGCGACTTGAGCAAGAACTCATTCGCTTGCTTCAAGAAGCCGCGCAAGAGCCAGGCGGAAAGAACGATGACGGGTTGATGGAGTAGCGGGCATGGCCAAAGTTCATGAGAGGGGTTCACACTACATACATATATTCAGTAGGTAGATATATTGAGATAATACGTGTTTCGATATTTTGCAAGTGCGTGGATGAAGTTTACCCAATATATTCCGTATTAGACCGGTGGCTCTTCAGTACGGACCCTTACCATACCTACAAGAAAGATCTTGAACTGTCGCGGACTGCCTTATACAACTGTGTAGGGGAGAAAGGCGAGAAGACCGTAATACAATGCACAGTATTGGTCTGGCTGGTAACAACGAACGGGCTTCGATTCATATCAAGCTGCTCGTTGGCTCTCAAAGGGGCTCTCACGTGGCAACAGTGCTGTTGCGCACGTAGAATGCCTTACTACCATGCATGCTTATGAAAGCATGGATGTCTCGGCGTGCATTACTCCTGCGTATCTACAGTAGCCCGTACATGCAGCGGAGCTGTACGTAGAATCGTGGGGTCGATCCCCGCGCCACCCACGGTCCGTCGTCACTGCTCAATCTTACAGTTCCAGTACTTGCATCCAGATGGGATATGGTAATCTGCCGGTATGGCCAAGATTCTCTGTTCGTTCTCGATCTCGAGTGCCGTGGCGCTGAAATTGAAGAGGCCCACGACTTCGTGACGGCCCTGGAAATTTGATCCAAGTTACGTTAGGCTTGCGCAAAATAACTCTAGAACAGATGGCGTACGTCACGCGGAGGCGGGCTTTAAGTTTCAATGCAGCCTGGAGCGCAAAAGCGCTTACTCGCCGTTAAAACCACAGGCAGACAGCCGACACAGCAAGGCAAATGAGGGTGGAGGGGAAACTCACCGTATCATCCCATCCCATCCAAACCCAGGCATAACCATAACGGTGTAGGTACATCCAAATCTGAGGTCTATTGGAAGTCTGCCTTCCCAGGCATTTTCCTGGCCTCCCGGTACTTCCATCTGTTCACCTCGACTCCTCTGACTGCAAACTTCCCTCCTACGTTTCTTTTCCAATTGGTTCCTTCCCTTCATTTTACCATTATCATCCTGTCTGCCAGAGGCCGTGAAGTTGTGTCTCATCGCGCCGAAATGCCTGCTCCTGTGGCCATCAAAGGTATGTCTGTCTACATGTATTTCTATTTGGGGCAAAAGATTGCCCCGCCCCAGCGATCCATTGCCTGTTGATCTCCTCTTTTCTCCCACAATGATTGGCAACGTCCCTAGGTGCTGCCTCATGGTGGCACATGAGGTGTCAAAAGTGTGGTGCGTTTCGACTGCTGCCTATCAAATGGTCACTTAGTGAACCTGACGCTCCAACCCAGTGGTGGCGAAAACGCACGAGGCGGCTGGCGTGGCTTGACATTCATTGCTTGACCAAGCTACCTCTTACCTATTAGGATGGTTGGACTACTCCTTGACTATCTCGTTGTTACTGTTTGCATTTGGTTTTGTTTGCACCTTCTCCCTTCATGTTGGCATATCGCAGGTTTTCATAGATTAAACCCCAGCCAAGATGCCTCCTATTAACCATGCCGCACTATCAGTCGGCGTTATCGCCGCTTCGGTTGTGATAGCCGCCGGCATCGCCATCTACGAATCGCCAGAGCTCCGACGGATGGCCGAAGATGTTCGACGGCGTATTGCAATTACCTTGCATTCGCTTGGGGACAGCATCAGCCCGCAAGACCGTGAGAATCTCTTCAACCGACCGGAAGACGCTGAAGGGTTCCTTCGTTCACGTGGTATCGATGTCCGAGAAGGCGAGGTGGGAGTCGATGCAGATGACGAAACCCGCCGCCGCCAGCGAGAAGAATTGATGTATTGGAATTCGATCGCTGAGCAGAAGAGAGGAAGCCAGCAGCCTAAAGAAGAGAACCCGTCAACGCCTAAGACCAAGACCAGTTTCGATGAAATTTTGAAGCACGATTCTAGCGCCGATCAGGGAACTTTCATTTTTAACACCGGAGCCAACATTCGAGGCGAGAAAGCCGACGGCTTGCGACGCCGCGGAGAAGGACCTCGAAGCCTGAACTATTCCACTTACACGAATCCTTTCGCCGACGAGAATGGCATCGACGAGCACGTTGCACTGGAGAATAGCCTGATGGATCCCGAACACGATGAGAACGAAACCGATATTTATAGTGTCTCGCACGTCGCCCGCGATGAAACGCCCAGAAGCGCCACTCTTTCCGCACCGCCTGAGCATATGCCTGCCCTTATCGACCCTGCAACCCCTGTACAGCAATCACCTGCTGCTTCCACTGCTACGCTTGAGAGACAGCTGGGTGAGGATGAATTCATGACTGCTGGTCCCGAAGACCGCGATGATGCCTACAGTTCTATCCAAGCATGGGCACAGACAGCGCACCCTGGTTTCTACTCCCCCCTCCCAGAATCTCCTGCTGGGCCGCTTTCCGAACCTGAGCTGGTTAGCGAGGGGATGCACACTCCGACTGATTCCAACTCGCTCGCTGGTTCCGCAGAGGATCTGGCGGAGGATGCACGATCAGTCGACTCCCAGGGACACTCACGATGCTACGATGTGATCAGCGAGTCCGAAGGCATGGCCACCCCCAACAGCTGGTCTGATGTCGGTAGTGTTGTCAGCGAGAACGATGGGCCTCAGCCCATCCACTCATAACCTCGCACAGTATGCTTCTTTCATGTTACATTAGGGGCTCTGTGGGGCCAAGGCGTCAATTCGGCTTTACAGGGGCAAGGACTTTTATGGCATCTTGCAATCGTCTTTCTGGAAATTGGGCACTCATGGCGTTTGGAGGTTTGCTGTTGCAATATAAACATTCGGATATCATAACTTTCTTGGCCAGTTCGCACTCTGCGCTCAACACCTTTTCTCCTATATCACAACGTGACCACAGGTCCATTCTATATTACTCTTCACTGTCACTCTTGTGCGTTTGTATACCCTTGTACGTGAAGATTATACGAGAAATCTCGACTGTAACTCAAGTTTGCGTGGCTTCATTTACAGCCTGCTTCCCAGTTTGGGGGTGAGTGCGATCGTCCTTGGTTCCCAATGTCTTCCCGTAATCCTCCCAAAGCTGCTCTACTGGCCGGCCTAATGTCCCGGTCCAAAATGCTTTCTCCTCGTACTTTTCAATCCGCAGCGTCTCGTTCAGCTTTCTCACCGTCCCTTTCCCAAATCGGCCCTCTAAGTACTCGAGGAAATATGCGGTGTGTTGATATCCGGCGTCCCACTTACCCGGTCGCTCCTTCTTGTTCCAGTGCGGCGGCGCCAGCCCGCATTGTAGCCGCACCCAGTCGGCGATGCCTTCGATGAGCCCGCCGGGGGCTGCCCCTTGGCCGTTCCACTGATGGCAGTGGACTAGCTCGTGTGTAAGGACGCCCGTGACCTCGTGGGCGCGGCGCCCAGGGGGGGTTGATACCGGCCACGTACTCGAGCGACAGATGAATTTCTTTGTGGTCGTCGTCCAGGTCCATCCCCGTCGTATAGGCGACGCCGCCCATGGACCGGAGGATCAGCGTCACAGACCGTGTGCGCGGCGGGTGCCACTGTGTCTGCGTCGGGGCCTTGTACAAGTGCGAGAGGACGTTCTGCACGGCGGCGCTGAAGACTTGCGTCGGCACGACGGAGCTCAGGAAGATGGAGGTTCCCGGGTGCGCGAGGTCGTTCAGCTGCAAGCGGAGCTTGGGGAGGTCGAACGAGGGAGAAGAGGATGAGTTTGCTGGGGTAGGAGGGGCCGCGTTCGAGGAGGACCCGGACTCGGCCACGGCCCCTCCACCCGGGGGCACGGGCAACGGGGTCGGCTCCGCATCGGGAGGGGGAGGAGCATCGTGCTGGTAAGACATGCCGGGCATGAAAACGGGCAAAGGGACGGGGGTGGTCAAGGGTGGCAGAGGCATGTAATGGATGGATGGTCGGAGAAACGCCAGGCACGAACTTTTTTGTACTTTTTGTTGCGGCTGTTGCATGTATGTACTCAATCTGCTACATGTAGATGCGGGGCTGCCTGTTGCCGCCTTCATGTGTTGGTCCAGCAAGTAGCAGGCGGCGCCTGGCTGGGTTGGCGGGCTGAGGGGCTAGGTAACCCTTTCGTATGTAGCAGCAGGTAGATACACGAACAAGTCACTTTCGAATAATGAAGATATGATGTGGTATCTACAAATGTCTGACATTTTGCTCTGCCGAAACAAGATATCTGCTTACGTGACGGCTTGACCTGCGTGCATCAGTCGCAGAGCTGTTACTGTTGGTCATTGAGTGCTCCATTTTAGGTACCTGCTGCTGTGAGTTTGCCCCTCACTTTACAAACAAGTATCATGCCTATTTGAGATCACCGGCTGGGTTGGCAAGGGTACCGTTCTTGAGTTACAGGGGACCATGCCGCTCTAGCGTGGAGAAATTGCCGCTAGAGACCCAATCAATGTCTCGCTTTGGCGGGTTTTCTATTAGGCCCACCGTCTTCTGGTTGGGCTGGATTGGGACAAAGGCCGAAACTCCACAGCTGCCGGCATGTATCTCCGCAGAAGCTGTTTGCTGCAGCATGCGAGAGTGGGAGAGTGGGAGTTGCAGCAGCTGCTGGTTGATCGGCAACAACACGACTTGATTGACTGGATTCCCGAAAAAACACAACACTTGTCCGTCCCTATCATTGGACTTTGGGATGCGTCGCGACAACAAATCTCATACACCATCTCACATGCTCTTCTTTTCGCCGTCGCCTCCCGTTCGCAACCACCATCGACTGATCCAGTTCTGACAAATCACAACCGCAACTCTGGCATCTATCTCCTTGACCAATGTCATTACTGCATTTCCTACAGCTTACCTCCGGTACCCAGCCAATCCTTTGCGAATCGAACAGCAACCCAATATACCCAGTCTGAGTATGTACAAACGAATGCGCCCTTTTGTTCTTCACTCCTTGCATGTGTCTTAGCATGGACCTCAGCCGGACGGAATAAAAAAGCGCTTCTCTGCTCGATTTATTTTTGCTACCTGAAGCTCCCTTGGGTCAAATGCGACGCGCATCAGCAAAATTACTGACTTTACTGTGTCATTCTACAGGAAAACCGATACCTTTGGCTTGTCGAAACATTTGCTCACAGTACCCTTCCGGCGGGTGAACATGGCGGAAAAACTCACCGAGCAGCAGGTCGCCGACCTCATGGCGATACTGAAAAAGATGTCTCCGTCGATGCGAAAGCCCATCAAGTCACCGCCGCCAAGTCTGCTATCAAGCAACACAACGTCCCGGACGTGTGCGTCGCGCCGCTATTCGAAGCCCTGCGACTGGCTTCCAGCTCCCAGCACTCGGCCCTTGTCAATGCCGGCTTCACCGCGCTCAACCACCTCCTGACGCGCTTGTCGCGACAGGAGCCCAAGTATATCCTGAAGGAAGCAAAGTACACGATGCCTCTGATTGTGGAAAAGCTGGGCGATACAAAGGACAAGTTCCGAACTCTGGCTATCCAAGCTATGACGACCATGTACGGATCTGCCCCAATAGAGGCCGAGCGGTTCGTGCGCAACGTGGCGATGGCCGGCAAAAACCCCCGGGCCAAGGAGTCGAGTATGCAATGGCTGGTGCAGATGCATCAGGAGCACGGCATGCAGTTTAGAGCATACGTTCCCACACTAATGGAACTGTTGGAGGACGCTGACGGAATGGTGCGCGATGTCGCCAAGGCCACGGTTATAGAACTGTTCAGGTGCGCCCCCACGAACCCCGTGCTTTTTATTCGTCGCAAACGCTGACCAAGTGCCCTACAGAGACTCACCGGGAGCTGCGAAGTCCGATTTGAAGAAACAGTTGAAAAACTTCAAGGTGCGACCAGCAATAGAAGCGGCCATTGTGAAGGAACTAGTCCCTGGCCCTGCTACAGCCAAAAGAGTGATGCCCGAGGAACGACCGGACTCTGCGCCTCTCGTCAGGCCAAGAGGCAACTTGGCCGCCAGTGTGTCCTCTATGTCGAGCGAGAGACCTACAACGCCCGCGCCAGAGTTGCGCCCAGAACCAGTCGACCCCACGTACGTCAATACGTCGCGTGAGCTAGAGGATATCTTCAGGGATATGCATCCGTGGTTTGAGGGCAAGGAGACCGAACAAAACTGGCTGAAGCGAGAGGAAAGCACCACGAAGCTGAGAAAGCTCATCGCCGGAAATGTACCCCAAGACTTCCCTGACCAGTTTCTGGCCTCGTGCAAGAGCATGTTGGATGGCATCATCAAGGCATGCATGACCCTCCGGACAAGTTTGGCCAAGGAGGGATGCGCTCTCGTTCAAGATATGGCCATAGCTTTCGGGCCTGGTATGGACCCCATGGTTGAGCTACTCATGCAGTCGTTTATCAAGCTCTGTGCCGCGACCAAGAAGCTCATGTCACAGCTGGCCAATGCCTGCGTTGATACGATCCTCGGCAGATGCACCTACAATGCTAGGATCATGCAACACGTCTGGGGTGCCTGCCAGGACAAGAACGTACAACCCAGGACATATACCGCCGGATGGCTAAAGACACTGATCAACAGGGAGGCACACCACAAGCATCACCTTGATCTTGACCTTGTGGAAAAATGCATCAAGAAAGGTTTGGGTGATGCGAACCCTGGTGTTCGCGAGCAGATGCGTGCGACATATTGGCTATTCGCCAGTATTTGGCCCGCAAGAGCAGACGCGTGAGTTAGCCTAACCTCTTTTGAGTGTTGATACAGTGTACTAACTCGTGTAACAGGATTATGGAAAACCTGGATTCCACGGCGCAAAAGCTTCTACAAAAGGACCCGAACAATCCCAACTCGCCCAAGAAAGGAGCTGAGCCAGTAGCGCGCCCAGGCATGGGGTTCTCAAAGAGCACGATGTCAACATCATCGTCGAAGCCATCGCTGAGAGACGCTATGCTGGCACAGAAAAAGGCTCTTGCAGTAAAGAATATGCCACAGCGCCCAGGCTCTGCGATGGCAACGATATCCCCGCAGCGTCCAGCGTCCACATTGAGCCAATCCTCATCCGCCCAGCCAAGTGCTGCCGCATCTACGAACCAGACGCGGGTAAAGGCTGCGGCTGGTCATGGAGGTATGTCTGCTGCCCCTACGAGACCTGTGCGAAAACGGCCAGAGATAGGGCAACGGCCAGAAATGGCGCCCCGACCCGCTACTGCCGGGCCGTATGCCGGTCGCAACAATGATGGCCTGCTATCTGGGAGATCCAGTCCTGTCGAGACCAAATCCAAGATCGGCGGCCCGAAGACTATCTCGGGGTCCCCTAGGAGGACGGCACCGAGACCCAGACCTGGGCACCAACCCACCCTTAGCGAGTCCAGTGTGATGAGCCCGCCCAGGGCAACAACGACGGCCAAACCCGCAGCTGCGGAATCGCCTCGACCTACACCGGTCAAGGCCCATACTACCATGGCTGGCTTCGATCCTAGCGGTAGCCCTACAGAGGCAGACGAAGAGTTTTCCCTCGTCGTACCAAGCGCCGCGGAGCGCAAGGAAAACGCCCCACCGACACCTGAAAGGGAGGTTTCTGTTGTTCCGGAGCCGCAGGAGGTGCAAGAAGAGGCCGCAGCACATGTGGAGCCTACAACACCTGTAGAGATTATAGGGTCCCCAGAACCCGCCAAACCTGCGGAACTGGTAGAACCTGCAGAGCCAGTAGAGTCTCTGGAGCCCACAGAACCTACAGACCCTATGGAGGTCTCGGAGCCTGTGGAGGTCTCGGAGCCTGTGGAGGTTTCGGAACCTATGGAGATTTCAGAGCCCTTCGTAATTGTACAGCCCGAAGAGGTAAATGGCAGCGAGGAAACACAAGAACCACTCCCTGAAACCCCATCAAAGACGCTCAAGGTCTACGAGGATCCTTTGACTGCTCAACCCCTGTCCACTAGTCCACAACCCGCCACCAATGGGGACTCTACACGCCCCGTTCTGGAGGCAAGGCATGTCAACGAAGACGCAGGCCGCTTGAGCTTGAGTGCGACTGCAGGAGAGGACTCACCAATCAGCCCAGACAAGGCCCGCCAGAATACTCGCATACTAGAAAGCGGTACTGCGCGCGTCAAGTCACGCAACCTTGATGTTCACGGCTTCCGCAAACTGCAGTCCCTAATACGGAACAACAAGGGCCTGTTCACGGACGAGAGATTTGACACGCTGCTCGTCGGATTGTTCCAGTATCTGGAAGCCCCTCTGGCGGATCTCAGCACTGAGAAGCTCCAAGATGTCAAGGCCCAGGTCTTGGCAACGATCAAGCTTCTCTTGAAGAATTTGCGTGACAGCTTCCAACCCCACATCTCAAGAGGTTTGGAGGCGCTCCTTGCTACCCGCGCTGCCTACGAAGCCCGCACCCACATTGTCAGTGGCATGGAGCTCTTAGCCGACGAGTTGGTGCTCCTTGGAGACGCCGACGAGATCACCGTCACAATGACTCGCCGCTTGGGCGAGCTGGAGACAGACGCTTCCGGCTCGCGTAGCCTAGGCATGGGCCTGCACGTGCTCAAGCAGCTCATCGACACGCGTCCGAATTTCACGCCCAACGAGACCGAGATCGGCGGGTTGGCAAGCCTCGCGGCCCGCTGCCTCGAGAGCCGGGAGAGCGGCGTGCGCATGGAAGCCGTCCAGCTCTGCGTCGCCCTGCACGCGCGCGTCGGCGAGCAGAAGTTCTGGGAGTGCATGAAGGAGGTCAAGGACGACCCCAAGAGTCTCATCACATACTACGTGGTCAAGCGCCAGCGGGAGACGTCGGCCGGCCCGGCGGCGGCGGCTTAGTTGAAAGGCTGCTGCTGGACCGCGGTGGCGCTGGCCTGGTGTCTGGCCTGGCTCGTGTTTGCATGGGCGTGCGTCTGCCTCCAATGGTCGCTGGCCCCCCTTCGCTGGGTCTCTTCTACGATTTCTTCATCTTCTTCTTACACGTCCTTTTCTCCTCCTGCCTCCTGTCCTTGCCGTTGCTCTTGCCACTCTTCGCCGTTTATTCGTCGTTATAGTCTTTACTCTCGTATACGGGTTTTGATAAACATTGATTGGCGGAGAAGTAGTAGCAAGCAATAATAACGAACACACAAAGACTACCAGAGAGGGGAGTTGGAGGGGAAAAAAGAACCGTGGGACCTACTACATACAACATCGGAGTTCCAGCTTGTGATGGGGCGTGTCGGGCTACTACTATACCTCTTGTTTTCTTCTTCCTTTTCTTCTTCTTCTATTTCCCTTCATTTTTTCCATAATTTAACTCTCTCGCCTTGAGAGCGCGCAAGAGCGAAAGAGATTAGGGAAAGGAAAGTTTGCTGCCTGCTCGCAACGGAAATTTTGTCGAGGAGTTTTCAGGAAGGTCTTTTGTATTTTTCACTCTGTGCAAAACGGAAAAATGGTGGTTTAAGGGGAGTTCACTTGTTCTGGTTTTCTTCATGGGAGGGGGGATAGGGGGGCCGACTAAGGGGGGAGGGGAAGGTAAAGAGGGAACGAGAGAGACGTGACAGAACCTTTCTTTTTCCTCTGTGGCTCTCTCTGGTCCATGAGGGAGAGGGGAATGAAGGACTTGGGGTTCTTTGTACACTTTATACAGATTTTGTAATGATACGACACTTTTTGCGAGTATATTAATATGTTGGACCACTTGGTTCATAAAACTTCATTGCTTGCTTGCCTATGCACGGAAGCGAGCCGCCTGGCTCGTCCACTCTAGTTGAAGCACGCACAGCCTATTGTAGAAGTAGCTGGCAGAAATGCAAGGCCAAAACGCCACTCTTCTTAGACTTGCTATGGGGTATCTTTGTCTAAGAAGCATCTAATCCACAGTACCAACCAAAGCCTGTTGTTGTTGCTTTCCACTACTACATCGTTGTATTTATTAACACTTCAGTGCGACAACATATGCTCCACACTATAAAGTCGTGAGACGTCCTTTCTGTCCACCTCCCCCCTCCCCCGCATAGGGGCTACTAAAGACGCAGTTAAGCACGCAATTATGCCATGCCGACAAATAGGTCTCTCTCCATGCCGTATCCCTCTCAAGTCAGGAGAAGATTGGAGCAAAAGAGGAACTCGAGCGACCTTGAATCAGACTGATCGAAAGAGAAGTGATCTCTCCTTTCTTGTAGAAAAGCACCTGTACAAGATTAGTAAAGGCTTCGTGAAACTGAGCGAGGGTTGGGGATGGAGGGTCTTACAGGTTACATTCAGGTCGCGATAATACTTCTTCACTATTTCATCCTGCTGTTCATCAGCCATCAGAGGCGTGTCTGAATCAGGTGCCGTTGCTCTGGGAAGAGTATGTCGGATCATGAGCAGCATGCGCAAGAGGTCACAGAGTCCGTAACCCTGGTGATAGAAGTGGTTGGGTTGTTTCTCAAGGGGCCACTGCTGTCGTATGCTTTCGCCTTCCCAGGCCTTGAAAGCCCATGTGGTCTTCTCAACGCAGTTCAAGAATACCATGGCGGTGAGAAACATGGGAAACCCAAGCTTTGTCTTGCCGTCCTGCAAGTTGCGTTGGATTCCGTTTAGAAGGCTCTTGCTAGTCGCAGCCGCTTTTCGCTCCGCTCCCGCAGTAAGTTGCGTGCAGATGTTTGTAAATATTTCGTTATGAGAATCATCAGTGACCTCCACAACACCACCACTGCCGTCGCTCATCTTCCTAAGAAACGACCACTGGCGTTCACGATCCATCAGCTCTACCAAACCCCAAAGATCCAGAGACCTTCGCAATAACTCATCGTTGCTTTCTTCCACAACCTGCATAGCACACTCAAGAGTAACCCGCACATGAGACGATTGCTCGCGCCTAATAAGTTCGGGTAAAACCTGACGCATATACGTCTCTACTTTGGCCGGAATATCCTCTTTGTTGGAGTCGATCATAACCAGCGTACCGGGAGCTTCGGGGTCGACCTTTTGCTCCTGGGCATCCTTGGTCGAGTAGCCTTCCAGCATTTGCAAGACCATCTGGTGCCCAGTTTCTTTGAAATGAGATGCTTCGATAACGACACCCTTATTGGTCAGGGTGTATTCACTTTTCAACTCATTGATGCGCTTCTGTGCAATGACGACTTGAACACCAGCCGAGTAAAGTTCAAGTTGCTCAGCTAGCTTTGTTCGCACGCATCCAGTAAGCCAGACCCGGGGCGATAGGACCTTTCGACATGTGTCACACGGAGTGCCCTTTGAGCACACCTTTCGTAATATGCGACACCGTATGCAAGCACCAATACGACGGACTTCCTGGACCTCCTTGCGTCGCTCCGAGTCGAACCGTGCTCGTGCATGTTTCGAGCGTGTTCCATTAGGGCTGATTGTCTCCATACGCATGCCACCCTTGGCGAGGCTAAACGCAAGCTGCTGGCTCTGACTGCTCACCGTAGCTGGTGCCTGAAGACCTTCAGGAATATAGGTGAGCTCTGCCCAAGGGGTTTCAGTAATATTTACCTGATGATCACCGGGAGTAGCAGGGCGTTTGGCGTCAGTGGGCGGAGGCGGTGAAAAGTCAATCAACATGTCTGCCTCCCCCGTCATAGTCTCGGCCACGAGAGGCGCCGGGGCTTCGGAAGAGGTTGTGTCCACATTGGATACAGGCGGCTCTAGTCCTGTTGACGGATTTGTCATGACATCTGATTCAGGGGGGAAAGGGGCTTCAGTGAGATGCTGTTCCCCGGTGGCCTCCGAGGCAGGCGCAAACTGTGGTGACTCGACAGCCTCCAAGTTCTCATCAGGAGCTGATGTTACAGGACACTCGGCAGATCCCATGGATTCTAAAGTCGTCTCATGCTGCAATACCTGATGCAATTGAGGGTCAAGGAAGGACGGGTTCAGCCGAGCAGTAGCTGCCACGGCTACAGAAAGATTCGAGTCCGCGGGCACGCCATCAGCTTGCAGGAGATTCTGCAGCTTCTCCTCCGTGGTGAGTTCGTGCTCATGCTGCATGTCATGCTGCATCTCGTGTGGCATGTCATGCTGCATGTCATGTTGCATGTCATGTTGCATGTCATGCTGCATGTCATGCTGCATGTCGTGCTGGATTTCGTGTTCTATATCATGTTGCATTTCGTGCTGCATGTCGTGCTGGATTTCGTGTTGCATTTGATGCTGCATCTCATGTTGAGCGCCTTCTAATCCTGACTGATCTTCGGTATGCGGTTGGCCATCGAAAGTCAAAGGTTGCCCTTCCATGGTGAACTGCTCGTGGAGCTGCTGGAAATCATGATGTTCCATAGGAGCGAGCAGACTGTCGGCAAACGGTGCTGAACTCGCATCGACGACCTGGTTGCGGTTATGTGGCACATGATCATCATGTTTCTCGCTGAGATCGATCTGACGGGACACTTCAGCCAGTGTCTCGAGGGCAGTCCAATTGCTCTGCGTCAAGGCAAGCGCATTGGCCGCCGAGTTGTTGTTCTGGGCATTGTTGGCCCTGTTACTGCGGGCAGCAGCGGTGTTGCCAGAAATGCCATGGAGGGCCAGGCACGCATTGATCCTCTCGGCTTCAGAGATGGCAGGGCAGTTTTTAGTCAGATGGTTTGTCAGAGAGTCGATGCGGCCCTTGGCAAAGTGCTCGCCACATTTCACACAGGTATGCGCATATCTGTTACTGTTGTCCTTGAGCTTCTCGCCTCGCTCAAAGTAAGAAAGGATGACTGGATTGGGCTATTTGAATTGATACTAGTCAGCAACCTGCCGTACACAATTTATGAGAGCATTCTCCGTCATTGGTAGATGCCTGGAGATGAGAGAGGAAAGTGTTGAATGCATTCGTCTCACATCATCAGGATCAAGTCAAGACGAGAACGTAGCTGAAGACTTACCTTTCGACCCATTGTAAGTGCGTTGCGATGCGATGGCGATGCTCATGCGACAGGCAGGTGGAAGGCGGTGAGAATAAATTTGGGCGGTGTGTGGGCGTTGAGAAATTTCTGACGGTTCTATTTTCTATGTCGGAGGTAGTGGGATGCCGACCTAGGTTTTTGTTTTTTTCCCTCTCAAATGGCGGGAGCTTGCAGGGTTGGTGGGAGTACCCAGCCAAGAAAATAGAAAACTGCACAGTCTCCGTAATGAGTCGATTGGATTATGGTAGTTTCATTCTAGCACAGTTCATAGCAAGCTAGGTTGCTTTACGGTGACCCCCACAGAGCCCCTCCAGTGTCTAAATCCAAATGCCCGGGAATACATGTAGTTTGAGTAGGTACCTAAAGTTTAGGTGTGTGGTGGGTGTGGTACTGGAACGATGGACCCAGTACTGTTCAGAGTGTTGCGCCAACATTCAGGGATTGATGGTGCCATTTTTTAGTGAGAGCTTGATATATAGGTGTGTACACAAGTTAATTACTAGGCAGGCGAAAATCAAATTAAAGAAGATATACTCGTTCTAAAAGTTGACATGTCCATTACAAGACGTAACAGAACCGTCTACTACTATATGGTCGTACCAGATTTATACGAAACTCCCGCTTCGGATCTATAACTTCGTCCCGGAGTCTGATAATCAAATTACGCCTCCCATGATCAAATAGCACTGTTGAATTGACGATGGTCCGTCCATCAAGCAGCCAGGTAACACCGGAGCCATGCATGAACCCCTTAATCACCGCCCAAAACTTGCCCGTCGCAAGCCAGTTCCATTATGACCAAACATCCTCCTAATGTCAAAGGTTAGTAGGGGTTGTCTCTAGGTGAAGTACATGTTGTTACGTACCTGGTATTGGTTGGATGCCCTCATGTTCTTCACAATCTCCTCTGCCTTGGCTTCGGGAATCCCTCGCTGTTCCGAGACAATCTGGGCGAGGACTGTGTTCACTTCACGTGCCATGTTTGCAGCGTCACCACACACATAGACGTAGGCCTTCTTCTCCAACAGCTCGTTGATCTCCTTTGAACGCTCCTTGAGAAGATGCTGAACGTAGACCTTCTTGGGGCCGTCTCTCGAGAAAGCAATGGGCATTTCGAACGCATCTCCGAGGGCCTTCTTGCGTTCCTGCGAAGATGTGAGACGCTAAGTCATTCATAAATAGAAAAGGGGTTTACTTACCTCCCATTCGGACTCATACATAAAGTCCTCGCTTCGCTTCCGGCAACCAAAGAAGAGAATAGTCTTACCCACAGTCTCGCCATCCTCGGCCTGCTTGGCTCGTTCCTGCACGAAACCTCGGAAAGGGGCGACACCAGTTCCGGGACCAATCATAATGATAGGCTTAGACGGGTCGGAGGGAAGCTTGAAGTTGGAGTGGCGCACATGTACTGGCACATGAATGCCATCGTACTTATTGCGGGGACCGCAGATCTCGTATTTCAGTCCATACGGCTTGGGGTTCGGCTCTCCATTTTGCTTCTCCTTGAGAGCAAGCAGATAGTTGGTAGCCACACCTGTAAAGGGATCTTCGCGTCCAGGGATCAGTTGAGACTCAACCACAGCCGTGATGGATATTTTCTTGGGCTGCACAGCAGAAGACGAAGAGATAGAGTAATAGCGCGGCTGCAGTTTGGTTAAGCCTTCAATGAGGGCAGAGAAAGGCACATTGTTCCACTTCTGGCCGCCGCTAACCCTACGCAAGAGACCGGCAAGGTTGTAGTGGTATTTGCTGACCTTCTCGTGGAAGTAATCCTTATCTTGGCCGAGCTTTGTCATCTCCGCCTTGGAGGACTCATCGGGGGCGAAAGCAGCAAGAGTGGAGACGAATTGACGAGAAATGGGAGCGCATATCTCCATGTGGTATCGCACAATGGCATCAAACGTAGTGGGGGTCGGGAAAGGAACTTTAGCTGTGGGCTCAAGGGCCTTAACACTAATAACAGTGTCTCGTTTCTCAGCGAGGCCAAGGATGTCCAGGAAATAGTCAACCTCCAGTCCAGCGTTTGTGGGCCATATAGCGATGTGATCACCAGTTTGGTAGGACAAGTTGGAACCACTGATGTCGACTTCCATGTGCAGGCAGTTGCGGTCCTTGACGTTGAAAATCTCCTTGGATTCGACGATAGGGGCGATGTAAGGGTTGTGGGCATTGAAGGGACCGCGAGCAGAGCCCTCGAGGTGCATCTTGTTGGGCTCGCCGAGGTAAACCTCGTGCGAGTCTTTGGTGAGACCTTCGCGCTCGACAATGCCAAAAATGGGCTCGTACTGTGCCTCGCGCTCCTCCAGTCCCATCTTCTTCGCGAGAGCAGCCCACATGGGCTCCTTCCAAGCTAAAAAGTCTTCTTCCATTGTTCCAGCACCGTCATCGCCCTCACCAGCATCGCCAATTCTGTGGGCACCGAGCTTCGTCAAAGCCTTGTCGACGTTGCGGACCATAGAGTTGTAGTGTTCATAGGTGTTGTTGCCCAGACCGAAGGTGACATACTTCAGGGTGCCTAGAGGTGGGTCGGCCGACTCGGAAAAGGAGACGTCTTCGCCGGTGATGAACTCGTAGAAATCCACGGCATTATCCGTAGGTTCGCCTTCACCGTAAGTAGCAAGAACGAAAAAGATAACCTTATCTTCCGGGAGCTGGTCGAGGTTGTCGTAGTCATAGTCCTCGAGGTCGGCTACCATGGTCTCGAGCCCGAAACGGCTCTTGCCCTCTTTGGCCAATCGTGAGGCATAGTCCTCAG
Source organism: Apiospora saccharicola (assembly GCA_038363915.1). Taxonomy (NCBI): domain Eukaryota; kingdom Fungi; phylum Ascomycota; class Sordariomycetes; order Amphisphaeriales; family Apiosporaceae; genus Apiospora; species Apiospora saccharicola. The sequence continues at coordinate 3,712,504 of JAQQWM010000006.1, forward strand.
CAGTGCCAGTTTGCGAGCCATAGAAGATGATGCAGTTTTTACCGGCTTCCTCGATCTTCTCGATAATGTTTCTTGTCTTGCCAGCCTTCAAACCGTTGGTGTTGGCGAACGAGTTGGCATAGGGGTCTTTGGTAACACCCCACAGCTTGCCCTTGGTGAAATAGGCGGCGGTGGCCACCAAGATGCACGACAGGACGATAATGTCCAGAGTGTCGAGTTGCGTTGCCATGATGATGTTGCCTACTTCCACGGAAGCCTGCCTCGTAGGGAAGCGGGAAGAACCCGAGGTTTGTCGCTTGGGGTGGCGGGCCACGTTGTAAAAGTGGCGATGCACTGGGCGTATACTGTGGTGTGTGCGATCACGGTGGAGAGCGAAGCTGAACCGGTCTTGTTCCCCTAGTCCGGCCCGAAAGTGTCACAGAACACGACTTGAAGTCACCCAAACGAAGCAAATCGTTAGGTGTGAGCCTCCCAAGATGTTTGCTGGTGGAGGACAGTGATTGATTGCGGGTTGGTTTTGGGAAAGTGTGGACGTAAGCAGGGACAAAAGAGTAACCTAAGTCAATCACTCGAATCAGTTCCCGGCGGGAAATAATCCACCCCGTAGTTGGGAGCCCAGGCAAGGCAGGACCTACCTAGCCTTGGACCTAGGTACTTTTCGGAGGTTCAGGGTTTGCAGTGTGCGGTGCAGTGTGAGTGGGTGGATGCGTGGGAGTGAGTGTGCGCCCGCTTGCTGCTTGCTCACTGCTGCACGGTTGAGACGGACCAGGACGGCAACCAATTCTTTTGGCTGTTCGTTCCCGTCAGGAAGGATTTAGTGGGATAGTGCGAGACTTGACCACGCTGTCCAGACTCCAACCCTCTCCACTCAAGTAGCTGTGTTGTATCGAGAGTAGGGAACCCCGCAAACTGCTGCTCTAGGAAGACCAGAGGGCTGGGTAGAGGGGATACGGGATAGGCGGGATAAGGGCTGTCAGATTGAATCGTAAGATGGTGGAATGGAAAGAAACCCGTGGAAGCATTCTACTGCATATGATAACGATGATGGAGGAGGGCCATTCCCACGGACTTCGAGATCGGGTGTGTGACCTTGAGTTCTGTTGAGGTGCAGGTTGTATCCGTGCTATATCTCTACTATACAATTGGTACTTGCCTCTTGTCCTGCACAACCCGATAGCCTCCCGTGCTCGTCTCCGGAGTTATACTGTATGCAGGGTGATGACGGCTTGAACAGATAGTCCAAGTACTGGTTAAGATTATGTTGACCGGGCACGTTTCTCTCCTCGGACTGTGGATTTCTATTGGTACAGTAAGTAAGCACTGTATCACACCACTTGCAGCACACTAGCATTTGGTCCGGCTTTGACCCGTGATGATTTTTATCCACGTCCGGTTGCTAACCGAATACCTACCTCGTTATGAAGTACATATATGTAGGCATCTTGCATATGTATTCAATTCTTCGATTAAATTGCTGCAACTCATCAACTCATGGAATTTACTTCAAAGGCGCATCATGGACACTGATAGCAACAACCTGCTTCTTGTACTTAGATGGCCGCAGCATGTCACTTTACGCATGCATGCTGCTGTCTCGCCTACCCGCACATCTGTGCAAGTTACAATGTGCATAAGAGGCATGGTCTATCAGAAATAAATACTGATGGTCTAGGTAGTAGTCATCATCGATCATCTTAAGGTTGACGCGGATGCAGGAGGCTAAATCTATGTCGATACCCGAATCGCTGGTAAGTTTTTAGATATCCAATTCCCCCAAGCAGGTAATGTCAAATTACCTAATCATTGGGACTGGCCAAATCGACCTTGATGTAAGAAACTTCCGAATCGTCAAGCGGCAGCCCCGAATGCATCGGGCGGCGCCATAATCTTGTAGGTACCCGAGGAGCTCCCCATCTCGCGCTTGTCCAAGGTACTGTACAATGCGTCGTAAACCGCAAGAACCTCATTTGATCTTTCCTGAGATATAGAGACTCTGTGGTAATGGTACACAGCAGCGGACACGATATTTTGGAAGAATCGTGAATGTAAGTACTCCGTATTGCATAGTATACCTGTATGGTAATAGGAAGGTAGGTAGGCACGGCGTATGTATGTACATGTAGTTACTATATCACGCTAGGTAAGTACGAGCGGCTTTGGCCAAGGGCAGGACGTATATCAAATGCCGGCACCAGGCGGGCGTGGATGCCAGTCGAAGATTGATGTTTGGTGTTAGAGTCTTGACAAACATACCAGGCCTATCAATTGCTCTTTGCAGTACCGTGGCATGACCATCCCAATCGGAATATACAAACCATACATGAGATAGCTCTCGATCAGAGCAAGAGATATTGATAGGACAGTTGAATAAATGCCAATCGGGCTTCTTCATATCCGGTTTTACCCAGGATCGTTCCTGTTCAACGAAAGGCCGTATGTGGGTGCACATCCCTTTAATGGCGGCAGCGCTGCTGTTCGTACCGTACGGATCGGGGATTATGCAGTGTCAATGGCATAATGTGTATCCCACTGGATATGATGATGCCTACATGTAGTTGGATAAGCTGATATGTCGATCATTCACGGAAAGTATTGTTCCAAACGCAAGCACTCTCGCCATCGAGGGGATATGCTGGTTCGACTCAAAGTGCATATGGCAACATAATGTGCGGCTGGTCTCAGTTCCTCCTGCTAAGTACATGTAGCTTTACAGCTCGGGGCAGCAGGTTAGCCTTTAATTTCAGTGAGACCTATCCCCCGCACATTGGATTGGCTGTGAGCCTTCTGGTGGCTGAATTTCAAAATCCTTCCCACACTGGCCAGAAGCACTGGCAGCCTGACGTTGGTGAACAAACAGAGCATGACTGGTGGTGCATGTAAATCTGATAGGTCATCGGCTCGTACCTTGCATGCCCATGGGCCCAAAATTGTGATGGAGCAGCGGGATAGGATTAGCGAGTCGTTCGCTAGCAATAGCAGAAGCACGAGGCTCCGAATTGCCAAAGCGCGCGACATCTCCCTCGCTAGAATGGAGAGAGGGTGGGCAGAAAAGAAAAAGGACGGGGATGGATCAGGTCCCGGGGCATTTTCAATTTAATTCTCCCTCCGTTGCGACCGTACAGTAAATTTACATCATAGTCAGCGATATTGCCCGTCCAGCCAATTCATCAAATTTAGATGCAGCAAACACAGCCAGCACCGGTCCTGATGCCATAAGAGAAAATCATGGGGCATGCTTTATAGATATGATGAGGTGTGAGTTGTTGGTTTCCATACTCCGTACCTGCCTAACCTAACCAAACCTTCAATTACGGTCCTTTTCCTCTCAAATTCTGGCCGTACCCCGTCCGTAACCCCTTGTAGCGTCCACCCTGATCAGTCGAAACACAAGCTTGTAGCCGGCGTCGCGCCCCAATCTGAGCGCGTGGAACAGCGTTTGGCGACCAACAAGCTTCCTGTCTGCACAAAACGTCGTGTTTCACAAGAGAGGGGTGAACCGTCTAGGATAAGGTGTTTGGAGAGTGCAGTTACTGTATTCGATGCCGTTACTGACATCGTCGTCGGTATTTGTAGCTCCGTCACAGGCGCTCGCAGAATTCGGCCAAGATCCACTGAGGCACTCTCCTCGTTCGACATCGCGGCTTAACGTCCTCGACGAGAATGACAGCTGGGAGAACACAGTACGACCTCTCCCTTTATCTCTAGAGCCTCCCACCAGCCGGTCGGCTGCGCATTCTCGAGAATCTTCCCTCGACAAGTCCATTGGGCTCGCCGGCATACCAGAGTCCCCGCCACCGTCCGCCGGCCCGATCTCTTCGCCACGGCTTCCGACCTCAGCCGGCTCCCGTCAAGGTTTTGCTGGTATTTTGGAACGAGTGATAGATTCGAAGACGGCGGCGTATGGGCACCACCGACAGACATCGATCGTCCATGGGTTCCAACACTCGAGGAATGGAAGTTTGGCCAGTACGTCCTCGAGTCCACTGAGCCCGCAGATGATTGCTGCTGCCGGCGTTGGGCTACTGAACGACAGAGCAGAACCCCTTGGGCCAAGTCGAACAGAGACTGAATCGACCATGGTTTCCCGGCCGCCAACAGCCTTATCAGGCTCAACCGCGAACTCCAGCATGCATTCCACGTTGGAGAGGACCTTGTCCACGACCGAAAGTAATCCGGGAACACTTACACAGCGAAGGGTAGAGCGTATGCATAGCAGGTCAAGACGGGATCATTCCCACCACCCGTCGCACTCTTCGCGTCATCACAACGAAAACAAAACTGTCGGCGAGTATGCCTTGCATGTCTTATTTACACATGTAAGTCGGAAAATGCCCCTGCACCTCATATGAGTGGCATACTGATATGCCTCCAAGTTCATCGCGCTCGCCGAAGAGAAGCTGAACGAATGCATCACCGTCCCCTTTGACCCCGAGCCGCAGATTGAGCAGATCTGCGGCCCTGGGGCAGACCCGGCATTTGACCAATTCATTGTAGCCCTTGGACACATTGCAAAGCAGAGGCCAAAACCTTTGATCGACTTGATTATGCTATGGAGGAAACACAAGAGCGAGTCCGCCAGTGAAGCAAGGCAGCAGCTCCAGCAATCGAGAGGTGCCCCTACCAGCGCCCCCCCTTCTGAGACGCAACACCGAACCGGTACAAGCCGTCACTGCGAACGCATCGGCTTCGGAGGCAGGGGCAGCAAATAGCCCAACGTCACTTGCGGCGAAGCAAGAGTATGTGGCCCAGGCCGAACGCCGGTCTATTGTGTCGATCTATATCCTCTGTCGTGTTCTCTTGGAAGTTATCAGTCAAAGTAGTCTCAGCTCCATCACGGTCGAAATGGAAGACAAGCTCGAAAGCATCATCTTTGGCCAACTCAAGATTGCCGACATTGAACAACTTTTTGTGTCTCCGTTGAAGTTGGCCAACTGGAACCTGTTCGCTCAGCTTCTAGGGGTCATGAGTGAGATCAATTTTGTCAGTGTTACAGATAGATTCGTCGTCGACCTCGATCGTTCGCTTCAGGAATATGCAGCCCGAAGCCCAACAACGGTCAAAGACCCTGAGGGTCAGATGGAGCTGGTTTTGGGGGGCATGAAGCACCTGCGCATCAATATTGAGAACGACCTTGCATGGGAGCAGTCGTGTGATTTCCTAGTTTCGCTGGGAAGACTCTTCGCGAAATCGCATGGCCAAAAGGTCAAATCGGCGTTTTGTCAAGTCTTGGACACTCTGCTCCTGCCAATCGCCGCCAAAGCAAGCAATACTCACTTCACCCATCCCAAATGGGGAGAAGTCATCAGTAACACTACACCTCGTTTGGCGCAGATGTTTGTCAAACCCCGTCATTGGCAATTTGCGTTCCCCTTGACGGCTACCATGGTCTGCGTCTCACCCCCAGACCAGTCCAGTTCGCAGTGGTTGCAGCTTATTCTACCCTTACAACCACGACTGAAAGACCGGGCCATGCGGTCGTTGTGTCTCCAAGTCGTTGCGAGACTGCTCTGGACCTACCTGTATCGGAGTAACGATGCGCTGACTGGCGTTGCTCGAAAATTAGATGAAGTCATGAAACTCGTGATACCGCCTACCAAGCGAACATTCACGCCTGCCGACACGGCTGTGTCAGGGCCCCTCATCCAGATAATCAGAATAATCGGGTACAAGCATACGGAGTACTGCTTTAAGAACATTATCTTCCCCTTAATCAATGCGGATCTATTCAACTCAAATAAGGATCTGAAGGTCGAGCAACTTGATCCGGACAGGATAGTCATCGGCATACGAGCATTTCTAGTTGTCGTTTCAGATCTGGAAAAGGGTGAAGACGGCCGCCCTCCATTTCCGCTCGAGTGGGCGCCACCGCCTCCTGCGGACAGAGCAGCTCCAAGCTCACCTTCAGCTGCCTCAACACAATATCTTCCGCTTAATGGTACACCGGCACTGACCGCGGATGATTCTCTCTCCAAGCTCGTTCGGCTGGATGCACTAAGCGATGTGGCGAGGGAGTACTACAAGAAGTTTTCGGAGATCCTTGGCAAGATCACCATAATCTGCGATAATACATTTGGTGGACAAGCCGCACTGGATGAAAAGTTCAACAGTCCGGGTCCCAAGACACCAATCGCCGAAACATTCAACTTCACCAGGCGAGAAGATCATCAAAGCCCAGCCGAACAAAAACAAGCGTTCTATGAACTGCTCCATGTTGCCGTTCAAGCGCTTCCTCGCTGTCTTTCCAGTGATATCCCATTTAATCCTCTCATCAACCTTCTATGCACGGGAACTGCCCATGTACAAACAAACATCGCTGAGTCTTCCGCCCAATCACTAAAGTCCATCGCGCGGCAGTCCCATGCGAATCAAGTAACAATGGGATTCGCCCGCTTCATCTTCAATTTCGATGACCGGTACTCCACAATGTCGGATGGTGGGATGCTTGGGCCTGGCCACATCGAGAACACCCTGCGGCTTTATGTTGAGCTGCTACAAATATGGAGAGATGAGATAAGAGAAAAGACACGGGAAGCCGCAGCCGGGCCTATTGAAGGCAACGGCACCGATAAAAGGGGAATGAAGCTAGATCTATCAAGTATATGGGCCGAAGTTGAGCATGTCGAAGCGCGCGGTTTGTTCTTTCTCTGTTCCCAATCTCGAAGGGTGAGATATTTTGCAGTCACGGTTCTTCGACTTATTACGGAATTTGATACTGCCCTGGGTAAGGACAATGCGCTCGAGAAAGAGAGCCAGCGCCTGATTGATATCCTTGAAAATGATTCTGAGCAAGTCATGAGCTTCAAGGACGAACTGCTGTCAGTGGCAGAACGGAGCCGCCTGCAACGCGGCAAACAGAATGGCAACAATCGGGGTGCGCTGATCGAGCTTTGCACGAGTGACGTCTCTTACGATACTACGCTATGGTTCAGGATCTTTCCCAACCTAATCCGGATCGCGTATGATCGCTGCCCCTTTACTGTCACCATTGGTCGTGATCTGGTCTGCAATCGAATACTCCAAATGTACAAGGGCATTGTAATCATGTCAGAACCCACCCGAGGACTTTACTACGGCTCTGAGCCAGGAAGTGCCCGATACAACACAAGAACGCCGGTGACACAGCCGGACGTTCTTGTTGAGCAGTTCAAGCTGTATCTTACATTCGCTTGCACTACCCTAGTTGACACCGGCACTGCCCAACCCGGTCTCGTGCAGGGCAATCAACACGTGCGGAAAGGATCAAAGTCGTCTGACAAGATCATTTCCGCCCGTATCCTTTTCAAATATCTGATCCCATTGCTACAAGTGTCATCGGCTTCAGTCCGTGAGGCTGTTGTTCTGGCTATGGGTTCTATCAATATCAACATATACCGCACGTTGCTAGAAGAACTTGCCGGTCAGGTCGCAAGATGCAATGATGAAGCCCGAGCCCGCATTCACCAGCGCACTAACAGTGGCCCCCGTCGAAATCGCAAGATGGATCTGCTGCGAACGGAGCTCACTCATGTCTACAAGCTCACTTCTCATTTTCTCAAGGAGCCCGAGGTTTACAATGACGACTGGATTCTGAGTAACCTCACAACGTACACAAAAGACCTCAAGCTGTTCCTGATGGATGGTGAGGTGCAGATGGATTGGGAATTCCAGAAGCTGCGGCGCCATTATTGCGGCCTGATGGAGGAATTATTCGAGGGTATCAACCGCGCCCGAGATCCCTCGCGATGGTTAACCTTCGAGGCTCGCAAGTCCTCTTTTGCGCTGATGGAAGACTGGTGCGGCTTTTCTCCGAATCAACCGCAGATTCGACAAAGGGAAGACACGATGAGACAATCTATGATCGATCAACAGTCAGTTGGCGAGCGGGGCACGCTGTCTGCGGCGATGGAGATCGAGAAAAGGAACCTGAGGACTGCGGCTCTCAGCGCTATGGCGGCGCTCTGTGCTGGTCCCATTAGCGTTACCACTGAAAGCGGCGTCAACTTATCCTTTGACATACGCCGTATGCTCGCATGGGTCGAGACCATCTTCAACTCGGGTAGCGACCGTCTGAATATCATCGGACGTCGTGCTCTAAAGAACCTCATCGTTTTCAACCAAGTCGAACACTCGTATCTACTTGAGCACTGTATCGCACGCTGCTATCTGGCTGACGCTTCCAAGGTCCTCGAGAGTTATTTCGCTGTCGTGACCGAGGTACTTTTACAGCACACTGACTATCCGTCACCTTTCTGGAGACTGCTTGGGCTATGCCTCTTTACCTTAGGCAACGATGCCAGCGAGATCCGATCCAAGTCAGCACGCGTTCTGCGAGCTCTCGAAGAGCGGCAACAGGCTGGGCGTACTTCCAAAATTCAAGATTTCGATATCAGCATATCTGACAAAACCAAGGCCGTGTACAAACTGGCCCAGTTCGAAATTTCAAAGCGGCTTGCGAAGCAACATCCAGAGCTCGCTTTCCACATTTTCTCCGAGTTCACTCTCTATTTCAAAAGCCTTCAGGCAGGAGCCCAGCGCAATGTGGTAGCAGTGATCTTACCTTGGATCCAAACCATTGAGCTCAAGATCGATCCCAATGGGGGCCCTGTAGCCAGTTCATACGTCCTTCTTGCAAATCTGCTGGAGATTACAATTAAGTCCAGCGCAGCTTTGCACAACGAAGTCCAAGCATTGTGGCAAGCGCTAGCGACTGGCCCCCATCCTGGCAACGTTCGACTCGTCTTGGACTTTATTATCTCTCTCTGCCTCGAGCGACGGGAACAGAACTTTGTTGAATACGCCAAGCAGATAGTGGTCTTCCTATCAAGCGCTCCAAGTGCGCCGGGTATCAAAGTGGTCGAGTTTCTGTTGATGCAGATTACGCCCAAGGCCATGGTTCCCAACGAGAAAAGAGAAGCCGTGCCGCCACCCCCCGATGTTAACCAATTGCCATATTGTGCTGATCTTGCCGAGGCTCTTCCAGTCGGCACGAAACAGGCTGGGTTTTCCCTTGGGCAATTGGCTCTGATCCTGCTCGTGGACCTAATGGTGTCCCCCGTACAGCTCACCGCCGACAACCTGCCAGTCCTGTTGCAAGTCGTCGCAGTTCTGTGGGATCACTACACTCCACTTGTCCAAGAGCAAGCCCGTGAGATGCTTGTTCACCTTATCCACGAACTCGTCATCTCAAGAATGGACGATGCTGCACCGAAGGAGACGAAAGAGTCCATTGAAAACCTGATCGATGCCATTCGTCGCCACGATCGGATCGTGGTTTGGAATTATGAAGATAATAACGGCAAAGTAGTCGACCGCGAGAATAGCGTGCCACAGAGCATGGAGTATCTCACTGCCCAGGTTGTGAAAACCTTTGAAATCACATTTCCTGGAATCAAGGAACAATGGAGCCGCCTTTCCCTAACATGGGCTACATCCTGTCCTGTACGACATTTGGCCTGTCGGTCATTCCAAATTTTTCGATGTATCCTGACATCGATGGATCAGCTCATGCTGGGAGACATGCTCGCGAGATTATCCAACACCATTGCAGACGAAGACTCCGAAATCCAGACATTTTCCATGGAGATCTTGACAACACTGAAGACGCTCATCGTCAAGCTAGACACTGATAAACTCTTGGCTTTGCCTCAGCTATTTTGGACCACATGCGCTTGCTTGGAGTCTATCAATGAGCGGGAGTTTCTTGAAGCCGTGGATATGCTTAACGAGTTCCTAGAGAAACTTGACTTCTATGACCCAAGCGTTCGCCGAATTCTGACGGAGGGACAACCCCCACGGTGGGATGGCTCTTTTGAAGGATTGCAAAATTTGCTTTACAAGGGGCTGCGATCATCAATCTGTCTCGAGCCGACTCTGAAGACATTGGACAAGCTGGTGCAATTACCGAGTGACCAGTTGATCGGGGTGGATGACCGTCTGTTCTTTACAACCCTTGCTAACTTTCCTCGTTTCTTGGAAGCGCTGGAGCAGGATCTGGATACACTCCCTGACGATGTCATGCAGTCCGCGGATATCTTATTTGCAGTTGCTGAAGCCCAGGGCTTTCAGTCCATCTGTGCTGCTCTAGACGGATTCATGAGCTGCGGATATCGTAGCAGCCATGATTTCCTTCTGCAGCTATTCTATGCCCTTCGCGACGTCTATCTTCCGCGGCTGGATGTCAGTATGCTTGTCATGTTGATGGGGTTCCTGACGAACAGCATACCACCAGTCAAGATCATGACCATGCGGATCTTGAGCGTCATCATCCCTGAAACGGAAATGAGGAAGCCCGAGATTGCCGGGCACGGTTCGGATCTCATATCGCCGCTTCTGCGCCTGTTACAGAGCGAGTACTGCATGGAAGCCCTCGAGGTTTTGGGTAGCATCATGACCATGTCGGGATCTTCTATGGACAAGCATCATCTCCGAATGAGCATGACGAGGGCATCCTCAAAGGCCGTGCGTAAAGAGTACGAGAGAACTCAAAGTCTGTTCGGTATCCCCGAAGAGTCTGGTTGGGCTGTCCCTATACCTGCTAAGAAGACGGACATCACGCGCGCCAACATCCACGCTGCATTCTATGTATGCCAGTCCGACGCCGAGAACGGGACGCCGACTGAGCCTACCCCCACCCCCGAGGTCGAATTTCACAATGATGACTTCCCCTATGGCTACTTCCAGGTGCCAGAACGCAGCGATACCATGATGTCCGACGATGTTCGAAACGAGGGTCAATCGGGGGCGGATCTGGTCACGAGGCTCGACAGTCTTGACGACTTCTTCGACGACTTGTCCCAGAGCCCGCCCAGCGAAGGCCGCTCATCACGCACCATTACCGAATTAGCACCCGAAGGCTACGAAAGCACCACCCAGCTCTACGATGAGCAGATCCTGCCCATGCTCCACCAAGCCAGCAGCAACACGTCGTTCCAAAACGGCTTCGTCGACCGTCCGACCCCGGGGGGCTTCTCCCCGCGCGACATACCTACCAGCAGCGCCAATACTATGAACCCTGGCGCGTTCAGCATCGCCGCCAGCAATCAGAATTCCATGAACCTGATGACGACCACCATCGTTCGCCCGCCCTTGCACAACCGCTCCATCACGTCGCCCTCGGCGCCCGCGAGCTATACCCCGCAATTGGGCGACTCATTCACCTCGGACGACGAGCTGACCGAGGACGTCTTCTCGGACAATGATGATGCCGCGACCTTGGCTGGCAGCGGAAGTGTTGGTAGTGGAAGTGGCGGGGGCGGGAGCGGCAGTGGCGGCAATCCGCACATGGGCGGGGGGCGCTGGAGCTGGTGGTAGTGGTAGTGCGTCAGGTGATAACGGTAACTTCTTTCTCGAGTCCATGATCCGCCCCGTCAAGCAGGCCACGCGCACCCACATGCGCCGCCTCACGGGCGGGCGCTCGCGCGAGGCCGAGCGCCAGCGCGACTTGTTCCGTACGCAGCAGCTCGGCCAGATTGGCAGCCCCCAGGTGCCAAAGGTGCCCAACAGCTATCTTCTGAAGTCGCCGGATTCGCCAGGTGACATGATGTGATGTGATACACACGCACAAAGTCGCATTTAATAGGGATGGGACGGGGGCTGGGCGGCCGGTGTGAGCGGGGGACATGAAGACAATACTGAACTACGCTTAATTGTACGAAAGGGGGCAAGGAAACGAATGTGGCGGAGGTATACCATTTTTATGTAATAACGAGTCGCGACTGTTATTCTCTTCATCCAGGCGTGTTTGGTTGTTGCAGAAAGACAGTTGGTCTTTTTTTCTTTCCCTTTTTAGCTATCATATCCACTGGACTTCTTGGGGGAGGTATATATATCTATCAATGTATGTACGCAATTGTATGTATCAAATTTATGGACAGAGATTAAGCTACTCTGCGGTCTGGGAGAAATACGCATATACGATTCTTGCAGATGGGTAATAACAAAACTTTAGCATAGGGTATCCCACATTTATCCCGTGCTCAACATTTGGTTGCCATGTTTGTTGAGTGTGGCAAGTAAGTAGGTGATTACCCCAGCTGGCTATGAAACTTGCACGTATTTATATTTCAGTTTTTGGCATGCCGTGCTTGTACGCTTACAGTGCATGACCAGGAATGGCATGGTCTTCGATAACGTGAGTAGTAATTAGTGAAATCACAGGAGAAGAATCAAATGGCAGTGGCAGCCCAGTACCGTAGTTGATGAATTATCATCAACTCGGCACGGCAGAACCGGTGTGTTAGTACTCACAGTAGGGTAGAGGATGGGTACCTGGGAGTGATTCACGAGCAATCTTTGGAAACAAGTATTAGTATCATTTGTGTTCATAAGATATTCTGATTGTTTGTGAGACGAACCCTAAAAGCAACATGTCTAAACCCAAGCGCAAGACTCCTATCCTGTCAGCCGCGAGTGCTCCCTGTAAACAGATAGAAGGGCATATCCGCTCGTCGTTATTTGGACCGCGTCCTCGTCATCTAAAAGAAATCAAGCTCGTGTCGAAGCAGCTAACCACCCAGGGCGTTTGGTATAATAGGATGGCGAAGGAAAGACTAATATCGGTATCTGGTAGAGTAGTCTTTGGGACTGACGACCAAACCACGACCTTTCTTGGCGCCCTTGTAGACAGTCTCGGTGATGTCGATGAGCTCCTGCTTATCTTCGAGGACCCAGTTGATCTTGTTGTTGTTTCCGGTTCCGCAGTCGACCATGATGTGCTTGTTGCGGAAGAAGAACATGATGGTGCAGGCGTCATAGAGTTCTGTTGGTTTTGTCGGTTGATTAGTTTGTGGTCTGCGGTAAGATACACTGAGGGCCTTGGCGCTGTAGTACTCACCATACATTTGGTTGAAGTCTGGTACTTGGTCGATGTCGCACAGGTAGATGACGCAGAAGTTGGAGACGGCGTTGGCGATCTTGTAGAGCATCTCGTCTTGCCTCATGCAATCCGGGTCCCAGTCTCTGCCAAACCGAATCAAAACAAGGCGGTCTTCTTCCGAGAGGATGGCCTGGAACGAACACTCGACGTTAGTATGGCTCGTCCAGGCAACAAAGCGCCGCATACCTTAGAGGGGAACGCAGCTAACTCTACGACAGGCGGGGGATATGCTTACCTGGTCAACATGCCATCCCGTCTTGAGATGCGGAAGCACGAACGACATGATGAATGCGACAAGAAGTTTGCGTATGAATTCGGGAGGCGCAAAGGCGGAGTGGAAGATCCCACTATGTCTGGTGTTTGGAGTTTGACTGATGCAAGTGTGGGGGTTTGGTTAAGCGGGAAGCACACAAGGTCCGCGGGTGGGGCTCTTGTAGCTAGCTGCTGCTACAAGTACCTATAAGTAGACGCTAGTCCAGCGGGAGAAGGCGGTCAGGCGCTTTATCTGCAATCAGAAGGACTTGCCGGCAGAATTAGTTCGACCTTCAACTTCTTTAGTGGAGAGGTGCTAGCTTTCATTGATGAGTGGTACGGAGCATCTCATGTAAAGCGTGCAGGAAATTTGTAAAGAAACACTTGTTGCACATACAGCAAAACAGACCTCATTTCGGAACAGATTGTCTTATCGAAAAGGCTCCGGAGTGGCTACCTACAGGGCTACCGTATCTCGGATACAAGAGAACGCTGAAGAAACAGCGGCTTTAAGTCTTGTACTTCCATTCGGTTGATCCTCGTCTAGCCAAGATGATGAAGCGGAAGAGCTACACTGGTCGCGATACGTCTAATCCCGACCCTACGGACACAACAAGGCCTCCCAAGAGGAAGCGCAATGTTGTCCACGAGGCGCCCACCTCAGAAGAGGTCCACACTGCCAGGCAGCTTCATCATCTCTTGACATTTGAGCAAGACTTGCGCAACTCCCGGCACGGCCTTCAGTCATTCAAGGAACTCCTTGATGGCATTGTAACCGACAAAAATGACGGCCAAGGTGCCAAGTTAGCCATTCTCACCGACTACCTGGATCTGACCAAACCCAGGGAGTTTGAGGATGAGGTGCCGGTCTACCTTCCCGATATCATGGAAACCTGGAGCTTGGCTGCACAAACGGACAATGAGAACGTCATGTCAGCAGTCGTCGTCGTTCTTGCCCTGCTCTTGAGGGTGATTTCGGACCATGTAGAGCTTGTACCAACTGGTCTGGGCATTGCACGTACCATTCTCCAGAAACGCCAGCAAGGGCTTCTGGCTAAGAACCTGGCAGCGCAGAAGGGAAGGGACTTCGTCATATCGCCGACTTTGCGACTGGTCAGGGAGATAATCTGTCTAGATGGTGGCGCTCTTGCCGCGCCGACATTCCGAGCAAGAAACTTTACGTTGAAGTCATTAGCGAGGAATCTGGGCCTCCGCTATCTCGGTGAAGGTGTAGAGGACCCCCAGAGACCTTCCATCAGAACCAATTCCGTCAGAGTGTTCATGAGCTGTCTCAAATTTTTGCAGGTTGAGGCCAAGAAGGAACTTCTATATCAAAAGGATATTGTGGCCGCTCTGATGCGAGAGCTCAGAGAAGACCCCCCTTACCTCATTTTGGAGATTCTCAATACTTTGAGAGATTCTGTTGTTCTGGACGCGAAATTGCCTAAAGACGTGAAGATCCGGCTTCTCAATGCACAATCGCTGATCCGGATATCTTCGCTTTATACCTATCGTCAGGGGCCATCGGCAGTGGATGCTGCTCAAGAGGTCCAGCAGGCAGCACATACCTTCTTAATCGCAGCTTGCACGACTACGGCGGCCGGTATAATACGGCCTCAAGGTGGCTATTACCCAGATGGAGTCGACTCCAATGCTGTCATCAACTCTGATCCCGATGATGTCAATGAGCCCGGTCTGGAGAGTGTACCTTGGATAGGCAAGTTCGAAGATGAAGTGCCCGTACGCAACACTTTGCTGGCCGAATTCATTCAGACCCTTCGGCCATGGTCAAGTGTAAAGCAAAATGAGCTGCTTAGTGCAATATTTGCAGCTTGCCCTGAGCTCGTGGCAAACTACTATACCAACAAAAAAGCATTTGGATTCGAGCCAAAGTTGTCCGCTACGTGGATCGGCTATTCTACCCTCATTTTCAACACCATACGCCTGAATATCCCTCCGTTCTTTGGCCATCCCAACGAGTACGCCAAATTACCGCCACCTACCTCAGTTGTCCTCGGCAACATCCTCCCCTTACCACTGGATGCCAAGACAATATCCCGCTGTTTGACCCTCACACAAAACTCAAAACTCATATCTTTCTTCGCTGTACGGCTACTTGTAGTAGCTTTAGAAAAGCTTGCGGCGGTGTTGGAAATGCATCGACAGGCTTCTCTTTCAGCAAGTTCACTCTGGAAGGATGCTGCCCGGCGGCTCGTTGATGAGTTCTGCCGGCGGGTGCCTAACTTGAAAGACATCATCGTAAGTGCTTATCGTGCCCTGTCCGATGACGACCTTCTGCAACGAGTGGCCGTGACGCGATGCCTCCTGTTGTACCATGAAGTGATCCCTCAAGTTGCGCTTGCAGCCAAGTTTGACTTCTCTTCGTTATTGTCCACTGCTATCAAACGGTTCGAAGTGTTGGACGAAGAGAAAGAGGCTCGTTCGCTGCGGTTGCTAGAACTCGAAAACATATCTGCGATCGCCGAATATTCGCCTGGTATGAGATGGTTTTCTCACGGCAAAGATTTCGAACACTCGCCTTTCATGACTCTGTTACGGCTGTTTACCGAAAACATCCAGGGGATGTTTACAACAAAGTCGACCAACACATTGTTGTTTGTCGCTGAATCGCATGGCCTAGTCACAGGAAAGTCGCGTGGATCAGGCATTGAGCCGTTGATGGATGCCCTCAGGAAACAGGAGCGTATTGATTCTCAGATATGGGCTTTCCTGGACAACTGCGTAGAGCGGTGTGCCCGATCCCCGATCAAGTACCAAGAGCTCATCATGGAATTGAGATCTAAGCATGCGGCCGAAGCCAAAACGCTGGGAGACCTGTCTATAACCCCTTTAATGATGACCATGGTAGAACAGCTACCTTTTGCGGTCACCTCCATGGCCAAGAGTGAAGCTCTCACGAGCCTTGCTGTCTTCCTGTCTGATTACCTTGGGTTCTCGAGGGATGCAGGCATAGCAGAGGTGTTACTCAAGGATGTGTTGCACAAGTTCAAAGAAGCATTTGGGAATACAGAGGCTCGGAAGAATTTAGTCCTGTCGGACCTGAACATTTCAGACGACATGGAACTTGACGAGGTTCCCGCCTTAAATGGTCAAACCGAGGCCGAGGACAACGACTTGGGCCAAGATGAGCAGGAACAACTTGAACACTTGCTTCATGTGCCTGTCAAAGCCAGCAAAGACAACAATGCCCTGATGAACTGGGCATCCAAAACACCGGAAGAGTTGGTCGAAGAAGGATATACAGCATCGGTCATCTGGCTACTCGCATCGGAACACCCTAGCATCCGAAAGGAGGCTCTGACCAGCTTGACCAAGATTGCGCTCAAAGTTAAAGAGTCAAGCTACGAGGAGAACGAACAGGTCTGGCTTCTGCTTTCGGAGTTGACCGAGACAGCGAAGCTGGTTATCGGGGAAGCTACCGTGCCTAATACCATACTGGCCTTCGTCTGTCGCGCACTTGACATCCTGAAAAGCCCGACGCATGCCCTGTACCCGAAGCTCAACACATTTCTTACTCGCGGTCCTATCTGGGATGTTGATAAGGTCCCGATGGTCCAAGAGATCCTACAAGAAGGGCCTACGGCTGACGAGGCCTATTACACCGAGCTGAGCTGGCTGCTTTTCTACCTTCTGGACTCGCTTAGAAGCACTGCTGATGCAGCCGTCTTCCACAAGAGGAAGGTGTTCGAACGTATTTTGGTGCTCATGTCCAACCCTTACATGGGGCCGAATCTTCGTACGCAGATACTACGGATAATATACCGAGCTACGACAGTGGAGGGAGGAAGCGACACGTTGGTGACTCGGTTCGGTGGTGTAAGTTGGCTTTCGGCACAAGGTTTCACCAGTCATACGGATGGTGATGTCTGCCGGGCCTTGGCCAAGCGATTGTGTGCCACCTGCAGCCCGGAGCGACTCGAAGCCTGGGCCAAATTCTCTGGGAAGGACCTCGAGCAAGCGCTATAAGATGAATATCCCCTTGATTGCGGCAACGCTGCTTTCCACCAAACAGAACGTACTGTACGCACAATGAATGTTTTAGCACGATCGGAGTGACGTTTAAAACGTTTATCCCACTCGGTGCGGTACATAATTGGTCAACTAGACCCTGCTCCGGTACGCACGGTCATGTTTATTATTATTTAAAAGTATTATACGGAAAGAAGCGTTACCGCAATCAAGGGGATAGGTAGAGACGATAGTTTGCCCTTTGAAATGAAATACCTACAGTTTAAAGAAGCGTACCACGGGGAAATTGCGATATTCATTAACTTAAATCCGTGTATGCCGTGGAGGAGCTGTAGAGATATATTATATTGGGGTGTTTCTCCATATAGAACACTTGGGGCCCCAAGGCCCGTGTTTGCGTTAAGTTTACGCTGTCCACGATAAGGTGCATACGAATGGATACCTCGTACTTAAAGCTAGGGTCCTTCACGTGTTAATATAAGAATGACAGCTTTAAGTTCATAAATAAAAGAGCTATTAAAGTCTAATATATAAATTATATAAAAGACGAATCGTATATATCCCTTTAACCGTTAAATATAGCTTAAATAATAGAGAATAATTAATATATCGATATCTTTCCTTATAAGATTTTAACTCTAATAATATAATTAGTTAATATAATAAATCTTATAGCTTTATACCGTTTTAAGTTATTTTTATATTAAAATTAAGTTAATTCTATATCTTATTATAAGAATATTAAATATTAAAGTTAAAACATTAACTTATTAAATCTAATACTAATTTTATAATCTTTTTTATAATCTTTTAATTAAAGGGTTTTATATTAATTACTTTAGTATTATACCGGCAGGTAATTTATAATAGGTTTTAAACTTATTTTTAAACCTCTTTCTATTTATTTAAACTTTAATAATATTATTTATAATAATATCGATCTTAATCGATTAAAGGAGCTTGTAGATTAAAAGGAAAACGTTAATATATTATTAAGAAAGGAGGGGGCTTAAGACTAACTAATAATTAATAAATTTAATAATACTTCTATTAATAAATCGACCGACGAGCCTATTAATATATTAAATTAATTAAAGAGAAAGATTAAAATAAAAAAAGCTGATTTCCTAACTATTTTATATTAATATATTATTAATTAATATTAGTAATTTCTTAAGCTTAATCGAGAGATTATAAGCTCCTTCTACCTATTTATAACCGAGAATAATAATAATAATACCCTTTTAAAAGGATTTATTAAGGGCTACTTAAAGAAAATCTTTCAATTCTTTTTTTCTTTCTTTTTAATTTAACTTATTAAATAATAGGTTAAATAAATAAATAAACGCGTTATAAAGTACTTATATAAGTTTTAATTTTAATACTCTCGGTTTTAAATAAGGTTACCGGTAATTATTTTTAAATTTTACTTATTTCTCGTTATAATTATATATATAAACCTTTAAATCGAGCTTTATTTAAATTATTATTAATCGATTATAATATATATTCCCTATTATAATCTTTTTTTATATATTTTAAGGAATTAATAGAATTAGATTTATTATAACTTTTATATTTAAAATATTAATAATATAATCGGCTTGATTTTATTTAATTTTATTATTACCGAGGGCGAGTCGCGCTTTATATTAAAAAAAAGAAAATTATATTCTCCTTTTATTAAAATTAAGAGTTAAAATAACTATATTCTCGTAATTAATTAATACCTATAAAGGCTCGGTATATATTTTTTAATTAATAAGGTTGTATTTCTTTACTTTATATATTTTAAGAATATAATTAAATATAAATATAAATTAACTAATTATAGCTTCTTTTTATATATTCTTTTAAATTCTAGATATTTCTTTTATTAAATCTAATATTTTAAGAATAAAAGCTACTTAAACCCTAATTACTTAAAGATAGAGAATATTAAGTTTATATTAATTATTATTATTTAAATTACTTTAGCCGCTCCTTTTCTAAAATAAATTAAAATAAATAAGAAAATAACTGTTCTTAAAAGGCTAGCGGTAATATAATTTATTATTATTCGGTTTTATTAAAACCTACTTTCTCTTAACCCCGGTTATTTATATTATATATTTCTTAATAATTTTTATTTATTAATTCGACTCTTTTAATATTTATAATCGATAAATATTAATACGACCGATATAATATATATTAAGAAGAGCTCCGGTATTAATTTAAGGTTCTTAACCTTAAAAGTTATAAATAAAGGTAATAAATTAAAATAAAGGACTTTTTAAAATAAGCCTATTAATAATAAAGAAGTTATATAATTTATATTTAATAATAATAATAATATATATTTCTTTTCTATAACGTGGTTTACTATATATTCGGATATATTATATAATCGAATACTTTTTTTATATTTTATTACTTTTATATAAATTAATTTAATTATAATATTTTAAATTAATTAAATTTATTTATTATCCGATTTATTATTTAATTTTATATTTTTCTTATATATTTATATATTATAATTTATCTCGTTATAAATATTATAACGCCTTTTATCGGCCGCTTTCCGTTTCGATAGGCCTTTTATTTCGTTTTTATTAATTATTAAACGTTTCCTTTTTACTTTTTTATTTTATAGTTTTTAAGAGTTTTATATAATAAAAGCCTTTTTAAATTATATATATATTTTATAACTTCTCGGTATTTAAAAAACATTAAATTAACTTTTTAAATATGTATATTTAATTATATATAAAGGTTATTTTATAAGTTATTTTATTTATACCTTTTATTATTTAATTTATAATATTTAAAATAGATATTAAGGAGTTTCTTTAATAAATAAAGACTTTATTTATAATAGAAATAGAATATTTAATTGTTTATTAAAGGTTAAACGGTATTTAAAAGTTATAAGTATTAATTATCCTCGGATATAATAAATTAGGTATAAATATCCGAAAATATATATTTAATTTATTAATTACCTCGTTTAAATAATGAGGGACTAAATTAAATATATTAAATTTAAATTTAATATTATTTTTTATAATAATAATAAAATATACGGCTTTAAAGGTAATAAAGAATTTAAGTTTTATAATATAATTTATTAATATTTTAATAAATAATTCGATTTATTTTAAATATATATATTTTAATATTAAATAAAGTATTATATTTAAAGGTTAAAGTAAGTATAATAAATAAAGAGGTATATTAATTATAATAATAATATTATTTTTATAATATATTTCAAATTCGGTTAAAATATAATTTTTATAATTATTAAGGATTAAGAGGTAATAGCGACTTCTTATTTATAATTTAATATATTTATTAAAGTATTTAATTTAATTTAAATTTATTTCGTTATCGATTTAATTATTAAAAGTCGGTTTAATTATTTAATCGCCCGGTAAGTTATATTTATAAGATTAATTTATAAAGTAATATTAATTTTAAATAATTAAAAATAATAGGATATATTAGTTTTATAAATTAATATATTTAATAGTTATTAATTATTCCCGATTATTAAGTTAAATCGATTTCGCTTTTTTATATCGATTAGTATATATTATTATAAATATTAACCCGATTATATTTATTATAAAACCGGTTTCATTAAAATTTTATATATTTTTATTTAAAATATTATATTTAATTTTAATAACGTGGTTTATTACCTCGCGGACTATATTACCTCGCGGATTACTTTTTTAATTTTATAGCTTAATTAAACTTTAATATATAATAATTCTATAATTATAATATTTAATTAATTTAAAAAAGATTGAATTATTTTAATAATTTAAGTAACGTAAAATTTAATAAATCTTTTAAACGAAAAAGCTATTACGAAAGTATACGATATCCTTTATACGACTTTATATTATTAAATTAACGGTTAAACCTTATAATATAAAATCCGATAATAATAATATAAATTAAATCTTATTAAAGAGGAGGTATTACGAAAGTATATAATCGATTTAAATATTTAAAAAATACTTTTTAATATCGTTAATATAAAATATATAATTAATTTTCTTATAGAAACGTATAGCGGCGAGTATATCGATAAATATTAAATTAGGCGCTTTATTAATTATAATTTAAACCTTAAAATTAAAATAAATCGGAAATATAATTATTAAAAAGCTTTTTATAAAAATATAAAAGTTATTTCTAATTAATTTATATTAATAATAAATATAAAAGCTAAATATAATATTTTAAATAAAGATATATAGAATTTCGATAAAATTAATTTTATAATAAGCGTTATCGGTTTAATATACGTTATAATACACGCTAATCGACGTAAAAAGGCGAAGATAATTTAATTTAATAATCGGGAATAATTAATAATAATAAAATATATTAATTTATAAAGTTAATATATTCCGTTATTTTTAATCGTTTAAAATTAATATTACCTTATAAATTAAGTACGCGAATGTAATTTATTAAGTAATTAAATAATTAAATCGACCTTTAATAACTAAATTAATAATAAAACAGGCTTAAATTAAGTTAAATATTTTAATAAATATATTAAAACGCAAGCGACGGGTTATTATCGCTTTTTAATTATTAATAATTATAAAAGCTATATTTTAACCGAATTTAAAATATATTATAAGGATAACGGTATTATTATATTTAATATACCTCCTTATTTATTTTACCTACTTTAATTATTAAATATCGTACTTTATTTACTATTAAAGCGTATATATTTAAAAGAAATTAAATTATTTATAAAAACCTTAATAAACTATATTACGAAGCTCGAATTCTTTATTATTTTTAAAGCTATATATTTCGCTATTTTTATAAAATATAATATTAAATCTAGATTTAATATATTTAATTTAATACCTTATAATTTAAATAGAATAATTAATAAGTTAAATATATAAATTCGGACGTTTATACCGGAGTTATTATGTCTAAAGACCGTTAATATTTATAACCCTTTTATACTTTTTAACCTTTAATAAATAATAAAATACTTTACTTTTATTAAAAATAAAATCTTTAATTATTAAAGAAACTCTTTAATACCGACTTTAAATATTATAAATAAATTAATTAAATATATAAAGTTAATAATATATAAAATTACGATTTTATATAAACGGGTACGAATTTTAAAGGCGGTTAATTTAACCTTTTTAAAGCGCCGGAAGGTTAAAAAGTTATATATTTAATTTAAAAGAACCTTTATTATTAAAAAATCTTAATAATTATAAAATAAGAAAGTAAAAGGAAAGTGTTTTATAATCGATAAAAGTAAAAATAATAATTTATTAAAGCGGTATATAACGGGTAATAAGCGTTATAATATTTATAATAAAATAGATTATAATATATAAACCTATAAAAAGGATATAAAATCGAATAATAAATTAAATAACGAATAATTTAAATTAATTTAAAGCGTTATAATTAAATTAATTTATATAAAAGTATTAAGAAATAGAAAGAGTAATTCGCGAGGTAATATAATCCGTAAGGTAATAAATTATATTATTTATAATTAATATAAATTAATTAGAAATAATATTTAAATCCTTATAAAGAGCCTTTTTATAATCGTATTAACGATTTATTTAAGTTTTAAAGTCCGGTTTATAATCGATAAAGCGTTTAATTTAATATTTATTAATATATTTACCGTTATATAACGTTATAAAGAGATTAATTATATTTCTTAAAATATTAATATTAAAAGGTATCCTTTTAATATTTAGGTTAATTATATAATTATAAAGTATTTCCTTTTTTATTATATTTAATCTATATCGTTATTATTAGATTTCGTATCGAGGTTTAATACCGTAGAGTTAATTATTTAATATAGATAAAGGGATGTTATACGCTTTCGTAATAGCTCTTTAATTAATTTAATTCGGGTTTTTTTATATAATTTAAATTATTAAAACTACATGATGTTCTTTAAATTAAATCGGTATTATAATTATTAAGTTATTATATATTAAAGTTTAATTAAATAAGTTAAGGGGGAAAGTGTTCGATTATATAATATATTTAAATATATAATAAACCACGTTAATCTTTTTTAGAAAAGAGATCGTAATTAAAAATAGAAAATACCTTAAGAAGTTATTTATTAATAGAAAAATTATAAAAGCACCTTTCGTATTTAAAAAGAAAAATAAAGTTAAAAAAGAGGTTATTATTAATTATTAATTTAAAAAGGAGTTACCGATCTTTATTATAATTAATTAATATAATTAATATATAGGAGGTATTAATATTAATAATTAATATAAATTAAAATTCGATTAAAGAAATCGACGTTTATATTAAAGGGGTTAATATAATTTAACCTTTAATATTTTAATAAATAATATATATAAATCCGTAAGTTAAATCCTATATTGATTTCTCTCTTTTAAGAATCTCTTTTATTAATATATATTTAATTTATTAAACCTTTTATCGGTATAATTTATTTATTTAAACGTTTAATTAAGATTATTTCTTATAAAGGAATAATAAATTCCTTTATTACTTTATTAGCTTAATCTTTAATTATTTCGGATTAAATATAGTAATTAAAAGAAATATTAAGAGATAAAAGGAGGTATGTATTTTAATTATTTTAAAAGAGTTAAAAGAGGGAGAAAGATAACTAGATTAATATATATAATTTAAAATAAGGAAAGAAAGAGATTACATTATATATAAAAGCTATATAAGAACCGTATTATAAGAATATTTAATTAAGAAAGTAATAAATATTTAAATATATATTTATTAAAGTTATTTAAAATATAGTATATATCTTTATTTAATAATTAAATATTTTTAGAAATAGTACGAAATCTAGTATTTTAAAGCTTTACTTTTTCTTAAATAAGAAGTTAAATAATAGGTATATAATAAAGAAGGAAAAGTTAACATTATTATTATTACTATTTAATTAAATTAAAACCTATTTAATGTAATTTACTATATACTCGAATATATTATATAATTAAATACTTTTCCTATATTTTATTATTTTTATATAAATTAATTTAATTATAATATTTTAAATTAATTAAAATTATTTATTATTTAATTTATTATTTAATTCTATATCCTTTTTATATATTATCACGGTATTAGAACTACTTAAGCTATAAGGGGCTTACATACCCGTTTCGGGATTATTTAAGTACCGTAAGCTATTTTATTAATTAAAAAAGATAAATATTAGCTTTATCTTTATTACCCCTTTATACCTAAACGATTAAAGTAATACCTAAATTACTAATTTTATTATAATTCTAACGTTTTTATTAATAATTTATTTATTAAGAATATCGTTTAAAAAAAGGAAAAAAAGGTACCGGTAATTAAACCGGGATCTTTTATTAAGTCCTTATTAAATTTATAAAAAGAAAAGAGTAAACTTCTTATAAATCCTAATAGAGATCCTTTATTAGAAAAGCCGGTTGATATTAATAAAATAATAATTTAAAATTATAATATAAGCGATATAATAATAATATAAATAGAATTATTAAAGGTTTTATAAAGACGGATTATAGAATTAAAAATAATATAAAAGTTATTTAAAAGGAAGTTATTATAATCTATTTATTATTATAAAAAGTATAAATAAAATTATATAAAGGTTATTCGGAAACCTTAATAAAAGCTTAAAAAGGACTTAATAAGTTTTAAAGATAGTATAACGTTATTAAATTTTAATTTATTTTTAAACCCGAGCCTTTCCGATAATTAATTAGAAAATAGCGATAAGGATATCGATTTAATTAAGATTATTCGATTTAATTATAAAGAGTTTAATTCTTCCTTTAATTATATTAATTAAAATAATTAAATAAAAGAGCTAAAAATAATCTTTAACAGCTCCCCGAAATACTTTTAAAACGCCCGTATACGAATTCTATATACATATAATAAAATAAATTAATTTATTAAATATTAATATTAATTTAAAAAGAACTTCGGTATAAATAAGGAGAAGTTATTGTTTTAAAACGATTAAGAAATTTATTAAAAATAGATAAAATCGGTTATTCGATAAGCCGTTAATAAAGAAATTATAATTAACTCTTAATTAAAGAATATATATTAAAGATTAGGATAATCTCCCGTTATATTCTATTAATATTTAACTTTATTAAAAGCCTAAACCGACCGACGTATCGATAAGCAATAAATTTTTTTCTTTTATAAAAAGTTATTAAACCTATTAAAAGAAGATATTATAAATTATTATAATATATTACCATTTTATTATAATAATATATTAAACTTTACGATTCGATAATAAGAATTATTATTTAAATCCTAAAAAGATAAATTACGATTTAATAAATCCTTCGAAATCCCCGTGAAACGAAAACGCGATAAACTCGATATTAATAATTTAAAATATCGGAATAAATAAAATAAAATAAAGAAAGGGTTAAAATTTAATATATATTAAAAAAAGAAGGAGATTAAATAAATAAAGTTTAATAATTAACGGATAAGAAATCGAAAAGAGTCTGAAAAATTAACGGATCTTTTATAAATTATTTATTATAATTATCGGAAAGAGGGGTATTATATTAATAATTACCTTAAATAATCCTCGGCCCCGCGACCGTTAAAAAAAACTAAAAAGTCTTAATAAATAAAACGACTTTATCGTCGTTATTACCTTTCGTTAAAGTATTTAAAACCTTTTATACCCCTATCTCTATTTATACCTTTTTTTAAAAAAATACCTTTAATCTCTACTTTTATTAATTTAAATATTTATTCTAACGTTAATCTTATTAATTACGTTTTTATATTAAAATTAAAATTTTAATAAACTCCTTTCTAATTTATTTCTATTTCTTTTATTAATAATTTAAATATTTTTATTTATAAAATCTAGTAAACTACTTTTAAAATTACGGATTCCCGTAATATTACCCGTTATTTTCGAAAACGTTATATTATAATTAATTACGACTCCCGGTTAAAAGGATCTCCTTTATTATTATCTTTTAAAATAATTTAGGAAATAAATATTATAATATATTCGGGTAAGGATTAATAATAATTTATTTTAAAATCGGTTTAAATATAATTAATTAAACCCCGTCCTTTTAAACGGATATTTAAAAAAAATATAATATATTTTTTAATAATATTTATAACGGAATTTATATTAAAATTACCCGAATTCTATATAAAAATATTAAATAAAATAATATTAAAATATCTTAATAATTTTAATACGTTTTTTAATATTAAAAATTATATTATCCTCCTATTCAAAATTATTAAATATATAATCGATTTATTATTTAATATATATTTATTATATTATTCTATTTATTTACTCTCCTATAAAGAATTATAAATATTTAAAGAATTTCTAAAAAAAAATAAAGGTTAAAGAAAAAATAAAGGAATCCTAAAATTTAATTAAAGCGCCGATTTTCTTCGTTCTTAAAAAGGACAGTTTAATCCGGATAATAATTAATTATAAAGGTTTTAATAAAATAACCGTTAAAAATCGGTATATTTTACTCTTTATTTCGAAATTATTCAATAAAATCTCCGGGTTAAAAATCTTTTTTAAAATCGACCTAAAAGATATTCATTATCGTATTAAAATTAAAAAAAAACGAATAGAAAATAGCTTTTTAAATAAAATATAGTTATTATAAATTCCTAATAATAATAATAAAATTAATTAATACCTTTATTACTTTTTAATATTATATTACCTATAATTTAAATAACTTAATAAATATTTATTATATAATTTATTTTAACGATATTTGTATATATTCATTAAATAAAGAAACCTATATAAAATACCTTTATATAATAATAATAAAACTTTTATAAACGGACTTATATATTAAAACCTTTAAATATTTATTTTTTTAAAAAGAATTAAATTTCTTTAAATATCTTATTTCTATTAATAAAATATTTATAAATAAAGCTTAAATAAATATAATATAAGATTAATTAAAATTAAAATCTATTTATAATATTTAAATTTTTTTAAAGTTTTATAATTTTTATTAATATTTTATAAAAAGGTATTCCTATATCGTTATATTATTAACGTAATTATTAAAAGGTAATAAAATTAAAAAGAAATTAGGAAGATTAATCCTCGATACCCTTTTACGCGTAACGTTCGCGTAATTGAAAAAAAGTTTTTAAAAGAGTATTATTTTTATTATATTTTAATCTTACAAAGTTTATACAATTAAAAATAGATATTTTATAATTTATTATAAATAGAACTTTATTATAAAAAGGTTTAATAAAGTATTAACGCTTTATTATATTCTTTTTAAAAAAGTTTATTAAAGTAGAAAAGAATTATAATATACCCGATTAAAAAATACTCGCGATTATATTATCGTTTAAATATTAAAGATATTATTTTAAAGGATTAAAATATTTTATTAAAGTTCTTATTAATTACCGGAACCTTTAAAACTTTATAAAAACAGATTATTTTAATAGCCGTTAAACGCGATAATATATATACCTCGCTTTATTTAATTTTATTATTAAGTATTAATCGGGAAAGAGAAATTTAGCCGATAGCTCCTCGAAACGTCTCGATTATACCTTCGAGAAAGAGGATAATTTAATATTATTATTAATATTATAGAAAAAGTTAATAATAATTATAAATCCTTTAAAAAATAAATCCCGTATATTTATATAAATATTATATAAAATAAAACCTTTTTAAAATCGAGTTATATTAATTTAATAAATTATCCGCCGAAAAGTAAGAAAGTTTATTATATTAAAAGATATTTATATAGAAATAAAATTAAAAAACCTTTAAACCTTTATTTAAAAAATATAATAATTAAATAAAAAGTATATAGAGAAACGAGCCGGATTAATTAATAAAACCTTTTTAAAAGAGGTTTAAATTATTATAGACTTTAAAATCCTTTTATATAAAGGAAAATTCTATATTCCGAAATAAGTTTCTTTAAAATCTCGATTATTTAAAATATATTATAATAATCCTTATATAAGTTATTTTAATATTAATTATATTACCGAACTTTTAAAAAAGAAATTTTATTAATTTAATTTAAAATAGGATATAAAGGATTATATTAATAAATATGCGATATATTTAGGATTTAAAGTAAAATATTCCCGATTATATAGCGAACTCTCCTCGTTACTTTAATTTTCTTATTTTAAAGAAAAATAGGTAATAGATTTTATTATAGGCTTATTAAAAACTTTAATAAATTAAGAATTAATTAATATAATATTAATAAATATTAATATAATTAAGTTAATTAAGCTATTTTATAAAAAAATCGAATATTAATTCGGAATCCTTAAAGGGATTATATTAAATAGAAGCTCGCTATTTATAAACGAGTTTTAATTATAATTTTATTTTTATAATAAAGTAAAATTACGATATTCGATAGCGTTTTACCTTTAAATAAATAAATAAATCGAGCGGATAAATTAAACTTTAAAAATATACCTTTAATATTATATAATAGAATAATTAAAGTTATAATTAAACCTTTTATATATAATATTCTTTATAATAAATATAATAATTAATATTATAACCGGAATATCCTTATTTTAAATAATTTATAAATATTATTTTAATTTTAAAATATTTATTAAAGATAATTTATAAAAAGGAGGGATATTTATAATAAAAGATAGATTTTTAAAGTTTTAAATATTATATAATAATATAAAGGAACGTTAATAAAAACTTATAGAAATATAAATGAAATATTATAATAAACGTTATGAACCTATATTATTTAAAGTAAATTAAATAATAAGCCTATCGATAAAGAACTTTAAAATTTAGAATTATAAATTAACTTTAAAATTTATAAGGCTATTTAAAATCTTAGAACGAGTAGGAACCCTAATTTATCGGTTAATATTATTAAATATTTATATTAAGTTTTATAATATCTTCCTTATTTAAGTCTTAAAATTATAAAAAGTTATAATATTAAATACTTTATTTATACCGGATTTAAAGGACGATAAAAATTAGGAAGTCGAAGAAATAAAGGATAAAATAATACGCGATAAAGAGATTTATTATTTTATTAAATAAAAAGGCTAGTTATATAAATATAATTAATAGGAATTAACGGAATATTTAAAAAATACCTTTTATATTATTAAATAATTCGAAAAAAAATACCCCGATAAATTATAAAAAAAGAAAAAAGTATAACGTAGGCTTAAAAAATAATTATAAAATTAATATTTATAGCGGTAACGGCGAAAAAGGGCTCGAAATTTAATAAAGAGTTTAACGTAAAAAAAGATAAAAAAACATAATAACCGGCTTCGCTTTATATATTTAATAAAAATCGAATTTATATTTTTAAATAATAAATTATATTTATATTTATATTTATATTAATTTAATTATAAATAAGGTTAAAGGCGTTTAAAAAAGGATAGAAAATATATAGAAAATAATCGAAAAATATTTAAAGATTACTTTAAAATACGCCCTCTTTATTTAAACTCGATTTCGTCGTTATTAGAATTATATTAAAGAATTATATCTTTATTTTCGTTATATTAAATTAAAAGAAAGCCCGTAATATTATAAATCGGAATAAGAATACCTTTATTATATTAATTAAATATTTAATTATTTATAATATAACGGAAATTTATTATACTTTTATCGTTAAATTAAATTTAAGGACCCGGGGTAAAAATATAAACCGGCGATTAGGTAAATAATTACTACGGTAATAATATTAAAAAAACGTTAAAATAAATATTATTATAAACGAGACATTTAAATAAATAATATTAATTATAGTTTTATAAATATAGAAATTTAAATTATAATAATTTAAAAAAGTTATAAACCGATTATAAAAACCCTTTTATTCTTTAACCTTAAGGAAGCTAATAATAATAATATTTAACGAAGTACCGATTTAATAATATATAACGTTTTAAGCCGAGTAATCGCGATTACCCGGGCGGGAATAAATTATAATAATATAAGAATAAGCCCGGTGTTTAATTAAAAGTTATTAAAATATTAAAAAATATATTAAGAAAATAATTTAATAATATTATAAATAGGCCCGTTAAAGCTATTTACGGTTATAATAAAAACACGTTTAATATTTAATTTTAAATTATTCTTATAATTAAAAACTGTATTTTAATAATTATTAAAGTTTTTTTTATATAAATTAGGAAAACGTTAATAAAATTATAATAAATAAAGTTCGAGACGGTAATCAATTTTAATCGCTTTCTTAATACTTAAAATATCGAATTCGGAGCGATAACCTTTAATAAAGTGGTAAAACGAAATAATTAAATATAAAAGGATATTACCGGTTTGCTTATAGCCGTCCAGATCGATTAAATACTTATTATCGTCGTTTATACCTTAAAGATAACGGATAATAACGATAAAGACTTTTATAAAAAAAACGTAATTACCTATTAATATAACGGGAATTTAAATCGAAAAATTAATATAATTTCTTTAAAAATATCTTAAAATAATAATTTAATAAATGTTACCTACCTCGATATAAATTTTATTATTACTTATATAATTAAAACTAGGTATAAGACTATCTTTATTAACGTTATAATACGAAGTTTTTAACGAATATTATTAATAATCAAAATTAAGGCCCTTATTTAAACCTAATTTATATTTATAGATTTAAAATAAGATATATAAGTAATAAATATTATTGAACTTTATATTAATATTATTTAACTACTTTTAATAAAGCTCTTAAATTTATTTCTTAACCTTTCGTACCGCGCGAGCGCGGTAATAAATAAGACGAATAGGCGATATAATAATAATAAATTATTATAAAATAGGAGAATTAATAATAATTCGAGCGAAGGAAACGAGTACGAATAGATTATAAAATTATTAGAAAATTAATATAATAAAAAGCTTTAAAACGAGCTTATAATAATATTAATATATAAGGAATTAAAATAAAATATAAACGCGATAAAATTACCTTTTTTTAAAAATTAATATAAAATGTTAATAAAGTAATTAAGCGGTAATATATTTTACGATTTTAATACCCTTAAAAATAGCTCTTAATAAAATAACGGGGAACCGTTATTAAAAAAAGGGGATAATTATTATAGTATTAGAATTACTTAAATTATAAAAGGTTTATATACCCGTTTCGGGATTATTTAAATACCGTAGGCTATTCTATTAATTAAAAAAGATAAGCGTTAGCTTTATTTATATTACCCCTTTATACCTGGACGATTAAAGTAATACCTAAGCTACTAATTTTATTACATATATTCGCGTATTATAATTTTTTTATTATAAATATTATAACGCTTTTTATTAATCGCCCTTTATTTTAACGGACCTTTCGTTTTACTTTTATTAATTATTAAACGCTTCCTTTTTATTTTTTTATTTTATAGTTTTTAAGATTTTTATATAATAAAAACCTTTTTAAGCTATATATATATACCTTTTAACTCTTTAATACTTAAAAAATATTAAATTAACCTTTTTTAATATATATATTCAATTATATATAAAAGTTAATTTATAAGTCATTTTATTTATACTTTTTATTATTTAATTTATAATATTTAAAATAAACGTTAAAGAGCTTCTTTAGTAAATAAAGACTTTATTTTTAATATAAATATAATATTTAATTATTTATCAAAGGTTAGATAATATTTAAAAGTTCTAAATATTAGCTATCCCCGGATATAACGGGTTAGGTATAAGTGTTTAAAAACATATATTTAATTTATTAATTACTTTATTTAAATAATAAAAGATTAAATTAAATATATTAAATTTAAATTTAATATTATTTTTTATAAAAATAATAAAATACGCGGCTTTAAAAGTAATAAAAAACTTAAATTTCGTAATATAATTTATCGACGCTTTAATAAATAATTCGATTTATTTTAAATATATATGTTTTAATATCGAATAAAGTATTTTATTTAAAAGTTAAAATAAATATAATAAATAAGGAGGTATATTAAATATAATAATACCGTTATTCTTATAATATTTTTTAAATGTAATTAAAATATAATTTCTATAATTATTTGAAATTAAGAGGTGATAAGAGCTTTTTTTCCGCTCTTTTATATATTTATCGAAATACCGGATCTAATTTAAGCCCGTTTCATTATTAGTTTAATCGTTAGGAATCGATTTAATTACCTAATCGTCCGATAAATTATATTCGCGAGATTAATTTATAAAGTAATATTATTTTTAAATAATTAAAAATGACGGAATATATTAGCTTTATAAATTAATATATTTAATAATTATTAATTATTCCCGATTATTAAATTAAATCGATTTCGCTTTCCTATATTAATTAACGCGTATTATTATAAATATTAACCCGATTATACCTATTATAAAGCTGGGTTTATCGAAATTTTATATATTTTTATTTAAGATATTATATTTAATTTTAATATTCGTAATTAACGTAAATTAGCCGGAAATAATCCTTAAATCCTTATAAAGAGCCCTTTAATAATCGTATTAATAGTTTATTCGGGTTTTAAAATCCGGATTATAGTTGATAAAGCGTTTAACTTAATACTTATTAATATAATCGCCCTTATATAACATAATAAAGAGATTAATTATATTTCTTATAATATTAATATTAAGAGGTATCCTTTTAATATTTAAGTTAATTATATAATTATAAAATACCTCTTTTTTATTATATTTAATTTATATTATTATTATTAAATTTCGCGTTAAGATTCGGTATTATAAAATCGATTATTTAACGTAGATAAAGGGACATTATATACTTTTATAATAATTTATTAATTAATTCGATTTAAACCTCCTCGTGTTATTTAAATTATTAAAACGATATAATTTTCTTTCGATTAAATCGGTATTATAGTTATAGAAATATTACGTATTAAAGTTTAATTAAATAGGTTAAAGAGGAAAGTGTTTAATTATATAATATATTTAAGTATATAGTAAACCACGTTATATTTATTTATATTTTATTATTAAATTTAAAGTAAATTTATAAAATCTAATAATTTAATTTAATTAATCCGGTAGATTTATTATTTAAGCTGTTTTTAACGGTTAAGGGGATAATACCTACTAATATATAATATATACTTTATTAGAAATTATAAGGATTATACATTTTACCGCCAGTCCGCATGCAGACAATATCGAAGGCAATGCATTTAAAAATATCACATTAGGACGGAGTAATTGCGCTCTTGTCTTCCTCCGTATTCTGAAGAATGCAACCTACGGTACGCGCTGTCGCTGCATATCTTGTCTTTTGACGTGAAGAGCGGAGGAATCAATGGATCGCCAAGCAGCATTACGAATCGCCAGGAGCGATCCACAAGAGCCATCCGATGATCCGAATAAGGGACCAGTGGGACGACATACGACGACTGCTGCCAGACTGCCAGCAAAACGGCATGCAAAGTATTACCAAGTACGCATCCGTACTGTATGACGACGAAATGGTTAATGACTCCACTTATATCCGCGTCACATAAGCCTAATCTCTCGTTTCAGATAGCTCGATGGCAGACGGCAACGAGAGTGAATGTGCCCGGAACGCGTTTCATGTCTCTCAATTTCCTTCGTTTTCCCTTCTATTGAGCAGCGTGGCTGTATAAGGGCGTTTTTTATTTCAGAATTAGCTAGCCAGCTGCCTGTGTTGCTTCCTTAGTTCTTACTCTCCTGTCTCCCTTTAATAAATCTATTTTTATAAGTACATCTCGTTATATATCCCTTTAATTATAAGGTACTACTATTCCCTTAATTATAAAGTATTATTATAAAATTAAATTTAAACTTTTTATATTTTATTAAAGGTATTAATTATAAGAAAGAATATATTAAAGTAATTATATAATATATATATTAATCGATTAATTAAAAAGGTCGCCTTAATCTTATAATAATACTTTATAATTAAAGAAATAAAGTTAAAGTAACCTTTTTAATTAATTAATTAATATATATATTATATAGTTATTTTATTATATCTTTTCTTATAATTAATATCTTTAATAAAATATAAAAGATTTAAATTTAATTTTATAATCATACCTCGTAATTAAGGGGTAATTAAAATAGTATATTTTAAAGCTTATTTAACGTTATAAGCTAATAAAAGGCCGTTAAGCGCCTAAAGTTAAAACGGGGTTAATAGCCTATAATTAACTTATTTAAGACTTTTATTATCTTAATAAAGCGGACGTTTATAAGGCGTAGATTAATTAACACCAGCTATTAAATCGATTAATAGAGACCTCACGACCACCTCGCGGCCCGGGTAGAGCGACCTTAATAAAACACTATAACCTATTTACTTTATTAAAATACCTCGTACTTAAATTAAAATAGCTTAATTAAATCGAGCTAGATCGAGTTAAAAAATTTAAGGAAATATTTAAAAGCTACTTTAATAAATTAAAGATTTTTTCGATTTTTCTTAGCGTTATCGTGGCTGTCGGTAAGTGCTTAAACATGGAGCATTATGGTGGTATAGATAAGCTGTGCGGTGTCTTGATGGGTCGACTCTGACCCGGGCTCCAGAAGCGCCAAACGACCCGAAGAAGCTATTCTATTGTCAGAAGGATGTCTCTTCTAGCGGCCGGTCTAGTAGTCTATTTCCCATTGGTCTGGAGAATCGCGGCCTTCTAAGCCACTGGTTGCTTCCCCTCGCGATCAGCCAGCCGTCGTATACACACATCTTCCGACTTTTGTGCGTCAAAGCAAAGCGATTCGCCAGTCCGGATTAGGGGGATCTGCTCCTTTGGAGGGCCCCCAAAGCCCCCAGCACAGCACCAAGCCTGTTCCGTCTTCCATCTTGGGTAGCATTTGTTTCCCTCCTGGCCCCTGCATCAGACGACGTCGAGCACAGTCGAGGCCTCGGGGGCCCACAAGTACTTGTGACGACAGCCAGACTGGCCGTGGTTGATCTGTATCAACCGAATATTTCGTAACAGTGGTTTGAGATCGGCAACACCCAGCTTTGCGAAAACCGGGTCGGCCGGGGTAGGGATGGGCGAAATGGGGCCCAGCTGGCAGAACACAAGGAAAAGAAAAGCCATTGCAACGTACGCACATGGGGTAGATTCGTAAGCTGTGCCCCAGCAATGGTGCATGCCAATGCTAGGACCTCCCTAGCAGGTACGCTCGGCACGTTGCATTCGCAACCTGACAAGCGCTGCCACTTCGCTATTCTTGGGATGTACGGCGTGTTGCGTTACTACTTGTACAATGAGGTGCGCCCGTTTTGGAACCAACCGTCTCTTTGATCCTTCTGCTTACGGCGGACTGTGATTTTTCTAGTTCTATACCTGTAGTGAAACATATCAAAAGTCGGCAGGGCCCCCTTTGAGAAGAACAAGACAGAGATAGAGGACTGTGTCTTCATCTTTTCCCCGGAAGTGTGTGTGTGCATAGTATGATTGCGGCCTCTCACTGATTCCATCTCCTCCACACGTTCCCGTGATATCATCATCATCATCATGTACGCCCGTTCTCTCAAGCGGTCTCGGTTACTATCGCCGGCCTTCCTCTTCTTCTTCAGTGTCTTTGTTTTCTTTCAGCTCATCCGCTGGTGCCGGCCCGCCCCTGGGCTGAGCGATCGGATATTGGTCGAGGAGGAGTCGGGCGAGTCCTGCAGGCATCACGATGGCCTCTCCGACGTCTTTGCCGTCTTCAAGACGGGCGCCACCGAGGCCCTAGACCAGGTGCCCACCCACCTCGCCACCAGCCTGCGCTGCGTCCCGAACTACGCCATTTACTCCGACTACGAAGAGGTCATTGACGGCGTGCACGTCCAGGACGCCCTCGACGAGGTCAGCAACGACCTGAAGGAAACCCACCCGGACTTCGAATACTACCAGCGTCTGCAACAGGGCGGCCGGGCCGCCTTTTCGGACGAAGAGAACGCCCAGTGGGCC
Organism: Apiospora saccharicola; assembly: GCA_038363915.1. Lineage (NCBI taxonomy): Eukaryota > Fungi > Ascomycota > Sordariomycetes > Amphisphaeriales > Apiosporaceae > Apiospora > Apiospora saccharicola. The sequence continues at coordinate 3,748,622 of JAQQWM010000006.1, forward strand.
GCCACCCAGAGCACCATTGCTGGTCGCGACACTCCCGGCTGGAGGCTGGATAAGTGGAAGTTCCTGCCCATCGCCGAGAAGGCGCTGCGCCAGGGGGCCGGCACGGGTGCCAACTGGTACGTCTTCTACGAGGGCGACAGCTACATCTTCTGGCGCAACATACTGGACTGGATATCCAACCTCGACCCGGCCCAGCCACACTACCTTGGCAACCCCATGATCATCGGCGACGTCGCGTTCGCCCACGGCGGCTCCGGCTTCGTTCTATCGCGCACCGCGCTCGAGATGGTCGTCGAGTACCGCCGCCAGAACCTCGAATTTTACGACGCCTTCACCGCGAGCCACTGGGCCGGCGACTGCGTCCTGGGCAAGGCCCTCACCGATGCCGGCGTCCCCCTGCTCTACGCCCGCCCCAACCTCCACGGCGACCACCCCGCCGAGCTCGGCTTCCTCGGCTCCGTCTCCGACCCCACGAGCCAGGACTGGTGCTACAACATTGCCAGCTACCACCACATGGCGCCGTCTGACATTGTCCAGATGTCAATGTTCGAGCGCCATTGGAACAGAGGTGTAAGTTCACCTACTTTGAAAGCCAACTCATGAATATACCTTTTGCTGACCTCGAACCCCAACAGAACCGCACCCTCTTACGACACGGCGATGTGTTCACGAACTGGGTCCTGCCGCACATCACGTCGCGGCGCGATGCCTGGGACAACATGTCTGAAGACGTAGTAGAGTACCCCGAAGGTACGACCATCACCATGCGGGACTGCTACAAGGTCTGTCTGGGCCAGCCCGACTGCATGCAGTACTCGCTCGAAGGGCAGTCGACGTGCAAGACGTCCAAAATGATGCGTCTCGGCCGCCGGCGCCCGGCGGTCGAGGGCGAGGAGACGATGGCGTCAGGCTGGATGACACATCGGGTGAATGCGTTCGTGGAGGTCATGGATGAATACTGCGGCCAGGAAGGCTGGGTATTACCCTAGACCTGCTGTACTTTTTTCTTTTGTCTCCTGTCCATTACGTGTGAATGGCTTGGTCGTCAAATTGGGGGGGGGGATTTATCTGGAGCGACGGCGTTAAAGGGGGATAGGGTACTACATAAACACCATCCGCGGGATAGCGGTGGGGATGGGAACAGGAGCATTGCATCTTTTGGGGTTTCTTGTGGAGCAAGGGTCCCGAACACCCATGGCAAGAAGTGTATAAAATAGCGAGGCTTCACTAGCCATCATCATCAAGCATATCCTTGAATATGTACTACAAGAATTCAAATCAAACCATTAAGCAATATGTACTTACTCTCTGCTGCCCCTTTATCGTTCTGAGAGATGACGACAAAACTGCGTGACGATGATTAGGAGGAGTATGGGGTCAGCTTCTCGGTTGGATAAACCGCTGTCCCAGTTCGTTAATGTGCATCGGCACGCCTGGATGCGGCATCTCCTGGGCCCGATTTTGCTCCACGCTGCCAAGGGATCCTCGCAACTGCGTCTTCCTCCTACTGCGGCACAACAGGTCCCTACACCCTTTTCGCTGGGAATATGCTCTCCAATCTTCGATCGCGCAGCAACCAATAGCCGCTCTGAAAGTGATATTTGCTTTTATAACGAGAAATATAGCCAGCTGGTACGATTCTTTACCCCGCGGCGCGTATATGTGGGCGATGTCTTCAGAGCGTCGGGATCTATATGTATCCCTAACATACAAGATATACTGTTGGCCGGGGCTGAACTGGGTCATTTCGTAAAGTTTTATGCTTTCAAGACGGCTTCCAGAGTAAGTGAATTGGACTCAAGTGCGCAGAATATATCATCTACAGGGAAACGGTGATCATGGAGTATTCAACGCACATCTGGCTCGTCGTCGGGACACTGCTGTCAGTCTGGCTGGTGTCTACCGCCGTCTCCTGGTGGCGGCTCCGCCACGTCCCGGGCCCCTTCATCGCATCCGTCTCGTGGCTATGGGCCCCGTACCTGGTGCTGCGCGGCCGCGGCCACGAGTTCTTGCAGCTGCGGAAGTACGGGTCCGTGGTGCGGACAGGCCCCAACGCCGTCGTCGTCGACGACCCCCAGGCCCTGCGGCAGCTCAACGGCGCCCGCAGCCTGGCCAATAGGGACACGTGGTACTCGCCGACCAAGATGGACCCGGACCAGGCCGCCACGTTCTCGTCGCTGGAGATCGGCCCGCACGACCGACTCAAGGCCAAGACAGCGGCTGGCTACAGCGGCCGCGATGGCGGCGTCGACTTCGTGGCCGGTGTCGATCGCATCATGAAGCGCCTTATCGACGCCATCCGCAGCCGGCACCTCTCCAAGGGCGGGGACGAGCTGGTCGAGGTCGACTTCGCGCACTTTATCCGCTACTTCACGCTGGACCTCATCACAGACATCGGGTACGGCCAGAGCTTCAGCTTCCTGGACGACATGGACGATGAATACCGATACACCGAGGGTATCGAGCAGTTTGAGGTGCTGGTGCCCATGTTGGCTGAGATCCCGCCGCTACGCCATCTATTGGATTCCCATTTCATTGCCTCTTTGTTTGCTCCCAGCCCCAAGGGAAATCGTGGGATAGGGAGAGTTCTGGGGTAAGCGCCTCCTTGTCTGTCAGCTATCAATAGACTTCTCGAAGAGTCGAGTCCGTACGGATGCTAATAGGTTATAAATGTGGACAGCATTGCCCACAAAATCATTCACGAGCGTTTCGCGGGCAACGAGAAGGACAAGGGAGACATGATAGTACGTCCCCAACAAACACAAACCCCATCTCGTCTCTCAGTACCGGCATGTGGGGACAAGTCAAGCTCGTCGTTACAGAACTGACCATCATCCAGGGCGCCTTCATGCGCGGCGGAATGACCCAACGGGAAACTTTGGCCGAATCATTTATACAAATCCTGGCCGGCTCGGACACCACAGCCCTCGTCATCCGCACGACCTTGTTATACGTCATAACGTCACCCAAGGTCTACCAGCGCCTGAAACAGGACATCAAGGCCGCAGGCGTTGACAGGTCATCCCCTATCAGCAATGAGCAGGCCAAGGGCCTTGCTTACTTCCAGGTGAGCAAATGACCCCCAGGACGCTATACTCCCTCCATGAATAACAATACCTCGTCTTTTCTTGTGTGCCATGATCGCACCTATTGATGGGAAACAACCGAGCTGACTCTCTCAATCTCTACCTACTGCACTAGGCCGTCATGTGGGAAGGCTACCGGATGCGCCCGCCCCTGCTATTCGGCCTGTACAAGGTCGTCCCGCCGGGTGGCATGACGCTCTGCGGCGTCAAGCTGCCTGGCGGCACCGCGGTCGGCCACAACAACGTCGCCATGATGCAGCGCACCGACGTCTTCGGCCGGGACGCGCACCTGTTCCGCCCCGAGCGGTTCCACGAGTGTGACGAAGAGACCCGGAAGGAGAGGATCCGCACCGTGGAGCTCAACTTCGGGTTCGGGCGGTGGCAGTGCGCGGGCAAGAATCTGGCTATGATCGAGCTGAACAAGATTTACTTTGAGGTGAGTGTCGACCGTTCCTTTCTTCTATGTTGATAGGGGATGGGAGACAGAGAGATGTTTTCTCCCCTGATATTGGGAGGAAAGAGTTGAATAACGGAGTACTGAGCATGCGTGTCTTGAGCTGGATTTGGAACATGTGACTGACTCATTCTTCACAATAGCTGCTGAGGGCTTTCGACTTTCAGATTGTAAATCCTGTCAAACCGTGGGTAGAGAGTTCGACGACTGTAAGCATACAGAGGGAGATGTGGGTCAAGATTACGGAGGCATCAGATGAGTAGTGCGGTTTGATTACCTGAGGCGACTTTTCATATTACGCGCCGACTCTGTACTGTCTCTACCATTCAAACGTATATAAGTTGCAAAGGATGCCATACGTACTACCATAAATAAGTACGCGGTCCACAAGATCAGCCACAATATATATCAGTTGAATATAAAAGCAAGATACAGTTTGATAGCATTTGACCATTAAAGCCCCTCTCGATATGCAGCACTACACACGGGTATCATGACATTAATAAGAGTCAGCATTCACTTAAGTTACATAAAGGTAAGAAGAAAGATGCCGCCCGCCAAAAAGAAGCCTGAACGGATTGAGCTGTGGACGACTATTGAGCAGCAGTGCTCGGATGAGCTAGCGAATTATTCACAATTGTATTCGAGATGCCAAGACGTAGTGTTTCAACTTATCCAGGCAATGTAAAGCTATTGATGCATTGTGGTAGAGCCGGACCCTCTCACAAGCCCCGCAGGACCTTGCTACGGTGCTACCCCTCTATTGCGTCTTGACCTCCTGGTCCAGCTCGACGGCCTTAACGTGCTCGTGGCTCTCCATGGTGCTCATAGAGTCCTTGGGGAATTCGACACTGGGATGGAGTAAAATGGGTCAGTCGGAGTTGGGAGAGAAATAGTGGCAGAATAAGGCTTGGCTGGGGGACATGGATTCGGCATCGGGGACGGAGGAGAGAGAGACACGGGATTAGGTAGTAACATACGAGAAGCCCTTAATGAGGTTGTATTCGTGGCCAATCTTGCCGCCCTGGTCCTCAGCATGCTTCTTCGCGGCGGCGATCTGGTCGGCCGACGCATCGGGCTTGCAGGTGACCTATTCATGTAATTGTTAGAGATATTTGTGGTCAAAGAGCAGCCGAAATAAGCGCCCTGGCTATAGACGTACAATGTAGGTAGGCATCTTGGCTTGTGTGGATTCGCGGAAGAAATGCTTAGACGTTGTTGTTTTTGGATAGTAGGAGCGTAAAGATGTGGGCTGAAGTATTGATGATAGACTTGGGGGGAGAGGAAGCTGTCGAGGAAGCATGGGATATTAATAAGAGAGAGGAGGCCGCCGCCTTCTTTACTGAGGATCCAACCCCATCAACAGCTAACCATACTACGCGAGCCTACGGGACGCAGATAAAGGAGTGGACGCACTTGCCTACGTCATGCCGCTAGCTTATGCCTAAGGTTGCCTCTTGAAGCCGAGCAGTCAGTCACACACCACATGAGACGACCAGCTTCAGTGACCTCACATACACACACACACACTCACAGCAAGAACGACCAAGAAGAACTGGTTTTTGGCGGCCCAACCAAGTCACTGGGAGTCGCTTCTTATCGCGATGCACCTATCACAGGTAGACTAGTTGGATCGATGTCTTACCTCTTGGACATGCTATGCTACCTGGCTACTGGGCATAGCATAACGTCTTGCAACGTTGATGGGCACAATGAGGGGTCTCGCTGATGCAACTAATGTAACTGGTACGGTTCAGTGTTATCTTATCAATTGAGCCCACTGCCCCTCCCTCTGGCTCAGGGTCTCTCATGGTACAAAGGTACAGATCGCAGCGCTAGTTTGAACTGCCCCACATCGATAAAAGAGATAAGCTCCGATTAGATAGCCATCTCGAACTTTTTTTTTGCTGGTTAGGGAACTACCTACGCAGTGTGCATAGACTTGTCGATCCTGGCTCGCGAACAATTCTGGTGCATTTTTACATTAGAAACGCCGCCATCATGGAGGACCAATCGCACAAGCCTCATCGCAAGGCGAAGGAGAAGAAGAAGCATTCCGGAGGTTAGTACATCTCCTTTTCCCCTTCCCAGATGTCTTGTCCTAACCGAGTATTACCTTATAGATGTGAACCCCAAGGCCTTTGCTGTGTCCAACCCGGGCAAGCTCGCGAGACAAGCCGCTCGCTCGTCGGATATCAAAGAGAAAAGTTTCCACGTTCCTCTGGTCGACCGCACACCCGATGCAGCACCTGCACCTCGTCTCGTCTCGATCGTCGGCCCGCCTGGCGTTGGAAAGACCACGCTCCTGAAGTCGCTGGTTCGCAGATATGCCAAGGAGACTCTGCAAGAGCCCCAGGGGCCAATTACCGTAGTCACGTCCAAGAAACAACGTTTGACCTTCCAAGAATGCCCCAATACGTTAGAAGCCATGGTAGACACGGCCAAGGTGGCCGATATCGTCTTGCTGATGATTGACGGCAACTACGGGTTCGAAATGGAAACAATGGAATTCCTCAACGTCCTGAGCGCCACGGGTATGCCAGGAAATGTCTTTGGTGTCCTGACCCATTTGGATCTGTTCCGAAAACCCCAAGCACTGAAGGATGCGAAAAAGCGATTGAAGCACCGACTTTGGAGCGAGCTATACAACGGCGCCCATTTGTTCTACTTGTCTGGAGTTATCAACGGACGATACCCTGACCGCGAGATCCACAACTTGTCGCGTTTCCTTTCAGTCATGAAGAACCCCCGACCTCTGGTCTGGCGCAACTCGCATCCCTACTCTGTCATCGATTCGTTCCGAGACGTCACGCATCCTACAGCCATGGAGGAGGACAAGAACTGCGACCGAACAATCGCGTTGAGCGGATACCTAAGGGGCACAAACATCGCAGCGGAGGGACAGAGAATCACAGTGCCTGGTCTCGGCGACTTTACCGTATCTCGGGTTCAGGCACTACCGGATCCATGCCCAACACCACAAATGATACAGGCGATGCAAAAAATAACTGGAAAAACTGGCAGGAGGAGGTTGGACGAGAAAGACAAGAAGATCCACGCCCCCATGTCCGACAGATCTGGTCTTAAGATTGATGGAGACGCAATCTGGATCACGAGGGAGAAGGGCTTCAATTTCGACAAGGATGTCGAGGGCGTCGAACGTGGCGAAGGCGAAGAACTCATCATCTCGCTCCAAGATCAGAAGAGGCTGCTAGGCCAAACCGATGATGGCGTGCAGCTATTCCGTGGCGGCGAAAAGATCTCAAAGGTTGCCGAGGAAGAGGATACTGGCAGAAAAAAGCGCAGAACCGTCAGGATGGCAGAGAGAGATGACGACGAAGATGATATCGTGGACGATGAGGGCTTCGTCAGCGGCGAGGACAACGCTGGTTCAGACGAGGAAGCCGAGTTCAGTGAGCAGAAACTGGGCAAACTCTTCCGGCAAGACAAGGATAAGACTGGTAACGAAGACGACTTCGCCTTCGCTGACAGCGACTCCGACATGGGCTCTCTTGGCTCCGAGGATGAGAACGATGACGAGGACGACGAGGACGACGAGGACGACGAAGAGGACTCGGATGGCGATGAAGATATGGACGACGAAAACCAAGCAGAACGCCGATGGAAGGAGAACCTGACAATGAGGGCATCCAGCATGCACGGCAACCGTCCATCATATCGAACTGCTGATCTCGCGCGACTGATGTACAACACATCCATTTCGGCGGATGAGGTTCTGCAAAGATGGAAAGGCGAGGTTGAAGGCGAGGAGGAAGAAGAAGACGATATCGAAGCAGGCGACGAAGATGATTTCTTCAAGAAGACCAAGAACGAAAAGGATGCCATGACTGATGATCGCGCCTTGCCTGCCTATGACTACGAGCAACTCGCTGCCAAGTGGGCCTTGCAAGATAACATCGAGCTCATCCGTGAACGATTCACCAGTGCGAACCTCACCGGCGGTGACGGAGAAGAAGACGATGGTGAGGACGGATTCGGTGACGAAGACAGTGAAGGTGATGGAGAGTTCGAAGATCTTGAAACCGGCGAAGTCCACAAGGCTGAATCAAAGCCCGTGGAAGACTTCGAGGATGAGCGTGCCCAGAACGCAAAGCGCAAGGAAGAACTGAAGGCTCGGTTCGAACAAGAAGATCGTGAAGGTTTTGCCAACGACAAGGCCAACGCCCGGCGTGAGGCTGGTGCTGATGCCGATGAGTTTGGAGAGGACGAATGGTATGACAGGCAGAAGGCTGTCATTCAGAAGCAGCAAGACATCAACAGTGCTGAGTATGAGGCGCTAGATGATGCGCAACGTGTCAATGTTGAGGGATACCGCGCTGGCCAGTATGTGACCATAACGATTGAGGGCGTGCCAGCCGAGTTCACCGACAACTTTGATGCCAGTATGCCAATCGTTGTGGGTGGAATTACCCCGACTGAAGACCGATTTGGATTCTGCCAGGCAAGACTCAAGAGGCATAGATGGCACAAGAAGATTCTCAAATCTGGAGATCCTCTTATCATCTCTCTGGGCTGGCGCAGATTCCAGACTTTGTAAGCACCATTCCTTCCAATACTTTTTGTCCTACGCTCGAGTACCCAAGCTAACTGTATACACGCAGACCCATGTACAGCACATCTGACAATCGGACAAGGAACCGTCTACTAAAGTACACGCCTGAGCATATGCATTGTTTTTCGACCTGGTGGGGTCCTCTGATAGCACCCAACACAGGCTTCGTCGCTTTCAACACGTTGTCGTCTCAAAACCCTGGCTTCAGAATTGCTGCCTCGGGAACCATCTTGAGTGTCGATGAGACCACCGAGACTGTCAAGAAGCTCAAGTTGACTGGTGTGCCTTACAAGATCTTCAAGAACACCGCATTCATCAAGGACATGTTCAACTCGTCTCTCGAAGTGGCTAAGATGGAGGGTGTGGCCATCAAGACGGTTTCCGGCATTCGTGGTCAAATCAAGAAAGCCCTTAGCAAGGACGATGGAAAGTTCCGTGCTACATTTGAAGACAAGATCCTAATGAGCGATCTTGTGATTATGCGCGCCTGGTATCCTATCAAACCCCACCGTTACTACAACCCTGTGACAAATCTTCTCGGAGGATGGCAGGGTATGCGCTTGACGGGCGAGGTTAGACGCGACCAAGGCCTGCCCACGCCGCAGAACAAGGACAGCAAGTATAAGCCGATTGAGAGACAAACACGCCATTTCAACCCTCTGCGGGTGCCCCGTGCTCTTGCCGCCGACCTGCCCTACAAATCCCAGATCATCCAGACGAAGGCCCAGCGCCACAAGACGTACACGCAGAAGCGTGCCGTGGTATTGGGCGGGGAGGAGAAGAAGGCCCGCGACCTCATGCAGAAACTCACGACCATCCGCAAAGACACCGTCGCCAAGCGCCACGCCAAGAAGGAGGAGAAGCGCGTGGAGTTCCGCAAGAAGATGGCGACCCTCGCAGAAAAGAAGGAATCGCGCGAGAAGCGGGAGACCAAGGACTACTGGCGCGCAGAGGGCAAGAAGCGAAAGGCAGACGACAGCGGCGGCGGTGGAAAGAGGAGACGCTAGTCATGCTCTCGTTGCTCGGATTTTCGCGCTGCGTATCTCTTTTTATCACGACAAGCTGTATACTTAGACTTAATAGTATCTGCCCGGTATAGAGGCGTATATAAAAGCTTGCATTTTCAGGATTTCAAATAGTCATTTCTTCATCATGTGTGAGATATGATTGTATTCGGGCGAGATTAGCCCCTGATATCGGACTGTTATCGGGGCAACTCGTAGAACGCACACTGGACGTGTTCTCTCCCACTTTGTTTTCTTCATACATCCGAACGGATAGGCACTACTGCACCATGGGCTGACTACTACTACGACTACGTCGCAGTCGTCTGTCTTCCGGGGTCCCAGACAGACACTCCCACGCCGGAAGATGTCTTGTGCATACACTTATGTACGCGTTTCGCTCAGGTCGCTCTATTTACAGATTTATATTATTTGGTAAGAATATCGGGAAAGGGCGGCACTTTCTCGCTTCTGCTCACCGCTACTGTCGAAGATCGCCATAAGTCCCAAATCTTCGATCATATCCTGTAGTTGTTCATGTCGCATGTTGAATGGCTCGTCTCCTTGGTATGACTGGCGACACATACCCACCGTCGGAATTCCATGTTTGGATGCGGTAGGATCGAGTCCATTCGACAACTTCTCGGGTCGTCATTGACCGGCCATGGAATCCTTTGGCTTCAATTAGCTACTTGATAATAATGCTTTAAGACACGCCTAATATGAACCTATTAATCCTCCCACCATAGGATATATACCTTGAGTGTGTAATAATAAGGCTTGTTTAAGTTCCTACTAGCCGAGTTTAGTTAAAACAATGTAATATTTAAATAAGAAAGAAGTAGAAAACGTGCAAAAACGTTTTATTTTTCCGTAAAAAGGCTAATCTAGGTTGGCCGTGAGAGGTAAGATGCCCTCCATCGTGTAGCCGGAGGCCTCGATTTCCTGAACGATGGCTTCGAAGGGGGTGACGAAGCTAAGGTCGCAGGTCTCGTGTGCGCTGTAGCGGTTGATAGCTGACCAATAATGGCAGCTTTTGTCAAAGCCGCTGTGCATTCCTCATTGTCGGTATACCAAGCTCCAAACACCACAGATCCACTATCGCCTGCTCGGCTGAAGCCGCCGTGATGGTCCATGCCGTCCTGATTATACTTCCCCTGATCGTGGTGAATGACAGTAAGCTCCTGAGAAAATTCGCCACCCTCGTGCTCACAATACGTAAGGGCATGGTTGAGTAAGCCCGGCTGTGAACCCGACTTCGCCCCGCGCAGAAAGACGGGTATTTCATGACGAGCTGAACCGACTTGAGTGATGTCAGGCCGGTCTCGCATGCAGCCGAGTTTGTCAAGGGCGATTGTGCCGTGGCTGGCATTGAAACGGTTGAGCAAAATGCTGAAGGGTACATAGTGCTCCAGAAAGACCATATCTCGGGATCCAGTGACATTGCCTTGGATATCGACCACTTGGCCGCTGCGCGCTAGCTCTGTGATGTGTTTCAGGTCAAGGTCGAAGATGGGTACATGGTTCATCAGGAGATGACCGCCATAGTGGTTATTGTCGAAAGCCACTATAGCATAATCACGAAGAACTTGATAGTTTGATCCATCAAGTTTGACTGTTCCAGTTTGTGTCCCAAACAAAACGTTGCCAAGAGACCGTTGCGGCATAGGGAGCTGCGAGAGATACCGGTGATGGGCAACGAGGGCTTGTAGAGTCTCCAAGATCGGGTTGTCATGCTCGTTGGTCTGAAGCTGGCTTGCCTCTTGTTGTATCCACTCCTCAAGCACCTCCACGTACTTATCAGGTGTGATCGAGGACTGACATACACCATTCGCGGATTCGCCTACGCCGTGACCACATGTCAGGAAGCTGCCGAAAGAACCATGATCAGATCCAATCTTGCGCAACTTGACATAAACACAAGTAAAGGCGAAAACGTCAGGATCATCAACGGGGGCAATCGGCTGAGGCAATAGAGGTGACATGGACAGGAGTAGCTTTCGCAATTGGTTATGCTTCCAATGGCCTTTGCAGGGAAGAAGAGCGAAGAGGATGCTGCAACAGGATCGCTGGTTGTTTGGGTTACTAGTACCTGAAGTCAACTCATGGCCAGATCATTGCGCGGACATCAGTAATCATGGACTTACCGGCACTCTGGTGTTCGCTCTGGGTAGACGATGGACCAGAGTTGTTACGTACAACGGAAGCCTGAACAATATCGCAATGGATATCATGAAATCCGTGTCTCTGAAGAATCTGGCGGATTTCTAGAGCGAGACTGGTTCCCAGCGACCAAGGAACCTGAAGATCTGGTTCAACACAGACGAACAACTTGTTGGTGAAGTCATCCGGTGAATCTGTCTCATAGCCATATCGCATCAGGTTCCAGAAGATCTGTGCTGCCAATCGGCCAAAAGGACGAGAAGCAGTAACGATATCGAAGGATTGAGAAAGGCCGTTGCGAATGGCATTTCGAAGCGCTTACATCAGGTCACTCTTGGGGTTGTTCTATAATAAGATGATTGGGTGCGGTCCAATCACATCCAGGCGCTTGAGCAAGCAACGTCCTCCATTGCGAGAAGGGTTCTAGCCTTCAGGCGATGGAAGGGTTACTGTGGTGCCGAGGAGGTCATGGAAGGGCAAACCGTGAAGGAACGCCTTCCGCATTTTGGGAGGGGGGGTTGCCGCCTGCATCTTGCCAGCAACCGCACTCGTTCAAGCTCTCCTCAATTTAAAATGTACACCCGCTAATAATATAAGTACTCTCTCTTAATAGGAGGCTGTTCTTAATTTATAATAGTATTAAAAATATTAATATATTTAAAAAGCATTTAATATATAAAAAGAAGGTAGTTATTTTTAAATTAAATACTTTTTTATCCCTTTTATTATATAAGTTTTATTAACTATAATGTGGTTTACTACCTTACGGACTATATCATTTCGCGAACTATTCTTTCTATTTCCTAATACTTTTATATAAGTTAATTTAATTATAACGCTTTAAATTAATTTAAATTATTTATTATCCGATTTATTACTCGATTTTATATCCTTTTTATAAATTTATATATTATAACCTATTTTATTATAAATACCGTAACGCTTATTACCCGTTACGCGCCGCTTCGACGAATTATTATTTTTACCTTCGTCGGTTATAAGACGTTTCCCTTTTACCTTCTTATTCTATAATTATTAAGATTCTTTAATAATAAAGGCTCCTTTAAATTAAATATATAACTTTCTAACCCTTTAGCGTTTTAAAAAAATTAAATTAACCGCCTTTAAAATCTATATTTATTTATATAAAATTATAGCTTTATATATTATTAACTTTATATATTTAATTAATTTATTTATAATATTTAAAATCGGCGTTAAAAAGTTTCCTTAATAATTAAAGATCCTATTTTTAATAAAAATAGAGTATTTTATTATTTATTAAGGGTTAAAAGGTATTAAGAGGTTATAAGTATTAACGGTCTTTAAATATAATAACTCCGGTATAAACGTTCGAATTTATATATTTAACTTATTAATTACCTTATTTAAATTATAGGGTATTAAATTAGATATATTAAATCTACATTTAATATTATATTTTATAAAAATAGCGAAATATATAGCTTTAAAAGTAATAAAAAACTCGAGCTTCGTAATATAATTTATCGAAACTTTTATAAATAATTCGATTTCTTTTAAATATATACACTTTAACGATAAATAAAATACGATATTTAATAATTAAAATAGGTAAAATAAATAAAAAAGTATATTAAATATAATAATATTATTATTTTTATAATATACCTCGAATTTAGCTAAAATATAGCTTTTATAACCGTTAATAATTAAAAGGCGATAATAACCTATCGCTCGCACTTTAATATATTTATCGAAATACTTAACCTAATTTAAGCCCGTTTTATTATTAGTCTAACCGTTAAAGGTCGGTTTAATTACTTAATTACCTAATAAATTATATTTATATACCTAATTCGTAAGATAATATTAACCTTAAATAATTAAGAATAGCGGAATATATTAGCTTTATAAATTAATATATTTTATTATTATTAATTATTCCCGATTATTAAGCTAGACCGTCTTCGCCTTCTTACGCCGATCGGCGTATATTATAATATATACTAAGTTAATAACGCCTATTATAAAATTAATTTTATTAAAATTCTATATATTTTTATTTAAAATATTATATTTAGCTTTTATATTTATTATTAACGTAAATTAATTAGAAATAACCTTCGTATCCTTATAAAAAGCTTTTTAATAATTATATTTCCGATTTATTTTAATTTTAAAGTTTAAATTATAATCGATAAAACGCTTAATTTAATATTTATTAATATACTCGCCGTTATACGTTCCTACGAGAAAATTAATTATATTTTCTATATTAACGATATTAAGAGGTATTCTTCGGATATTTAAATCGATTATATACTTTTATAATACCTTTTCTTTAATAAGATTTAATTTATATTATCGTTATCGGATTTTATATTATAAGGTTCGGCCGTTAATTCGGTAATATAGAGTTATATAAAGGACGTTATATACCTTTATAATAGCTTTTTTATTTAAAGGATTTATTAGATTTCACGTCGCTTAAATTATTAAAACGATTCGATTTTCTTTAAATTAATTAAACATTATAATTATAGAATTATTATATATTAAAGTTTAATTAAATTATAAAATTAAAAAAATAGTCCGCGAGGTAATATAATCCGCGAGGTAGTAAACCACGTTATATTAAAAAAAAGTTTTAATATAATTAAAGGTATATATATATTTATATTTTTAAACTTTAAATAAAGTATATTAAATAATAACGTTATATAATAATAAAGATATAATCCTATTTAAGGTTTTTATAAAATAATTAACCTAATTAATCTTTTAATTTAAATTTATTATAAAATTTTAATTAAATAAAACTCTTTAAATAATTATAATTATATCTCTTATTATTACTTTATAATTTTAAGTTAATTATTAATTATTTTATTAAAGTAAACTTTAAAGTTATTTAATAAATACCTTTAAAAAATTAAACATTTAAATAAATTTATTAATTAATAAGTTTAATATTAAAGCTAATAACTAATAATTATAATTATAATATAACGTTAATTATATATTTTATTAATTGATTATAACCTTAATCTTAATTAAAACTATATAATAAATAAATAATCGGTAAATAAAAGGTAAATAGATAAAATATAGATAAAAGAGGTATAAAATATTTGCCTGCCAGCTTACACGAATTAATATATTTACTAGGTGAAGACTGTTGGCGGCGTCATTTTCCTATAAACAGAAAGAAGGCCAGCCAGTCCAGTTGGGGCTCAAGGGTTAACCATTACACAAAGCCTTATCTCCTCAGTCACATCGCGAACAGAATGGGACTCGTCTTTGATGCCCGTACAATCTTGATACTAGATGAGTTTAGTGTGAACGGGTGTTTTCATTCTGAGAGACCAGTTTGGCCGCCCTCTAGTTTTCCGCAGATGCAGGCCAATGACTGCGGACTGACCTAGTGCTCAGCACTGCACCTTGACGGCCTCAAGGTTACTGGCCAGGATCATGCATGCTGGTATGGATTTGTAACGGCAACACATGGACTATAATTTGTCCATGATATTTACCTCATAAGAGAGCACCGTCGCTCGCCAGAAGCATCTGCGGCATGGCCACCCCGATGGACATATGTCAAAAGCATGCAAGAGCCATTGTATCCATCCAGGTGCTCACGAAGATACTGCAAACGGTTTAAATCGAGAAGGGCCAGGTGACGGAAACCAGGGGAGAAAAAGTTGCGATAGTGTATTCGCTACAGCAAACTTTGAATCGTACATGTCGCGGATTGATGCAGTGGGCTGAGACATAAGAGAAGGAGGAGACCAATGATATGCTTCGGCCTATAAGATCTATACCCAGTGTCCCCTTCTCTAGAGTGATGCGGACGCAACTGAAGGACTCTGAAGCTGTTACGAACGAATTTAGTTGCACTTGAATCTAAACACCATAATAGACTCGCCAAGACACATCAATATCTAACTAAATCCACAGAGGGTAGTCTAGTCGATGACCTTGGCCCATGTTGCCCAACGTATCTTCTGATTGCCATGCCATGCCAGGCCAGGTAGAGGCGTAGGCTTCAACGGTCACTGTATACTAACAACACCTCTCGTGTTAATGTACTCCAATCTGCTTTAGTCTATAGAGCAGGTCCTTATAATAGACCCCCATGATCATCCTCGTTCACACGAGGGCATCGAAAGGTTGCTGCGACTTCTCTTAACCACGCTCCCTCCTTCTCTCTCTCTCTCTGCCCATTCCACTTACTGAACCCGTCTCCTTGCCCTGTCCACAATGCATGTGCAAACTACTGTGCTCGCCCTGTTCGGCCTGCTGGCCAGCCAGGCGCGGTCCGAGATGAAGCTGACGAGCCCGCCGCCCATCACCAAGTTCGGGCGCGAGGGCCCCTGCGATAAGATGGACCCCCACGACCGGACACACGTGGAAGAATGGCCGGTTAACGGCCACGACGTTGGCCTCGTGTTCTCCGAGGCCAACACCTACGTCACCCTAGAGGCGACCGTGATCAACGAGGGCTCTCTCTACGACTTCCGCGACCTGCGGCCCCGTATCCACATTCACCGCGCCGACGACTACTGCTTCATGCGCATCCGCGGCGTCAAGGAGTGGATCGGCAAGCCCGCTCTCTTCCAGGCCAAGCAGTACACTCCTGGCGTCGGCTACAACTTCACGGTATGTTTGGGAAGATCAGTCATCAATCACACCTTTTCCCCCGCCAAAGAGAGATAGATTAGCTGACTGAGTACCCTACATACAGTGCGCGGCCATCAAGTTTGTTAAAGGAGGCCCGCATAAGCCGACTTGCCGCGGCTTCCACGAGCAGCTTGTTGACGCGGTTGCGCACCCGCTGGATGGCCCACCATTGGAGGAAGGCAACGGAGAAATCAAATACATCGAAGCCGACGAATAGACAGTCGTCGTCCTTGGGAAACGATGCTTGAGGTATCTTGGCGGGCATCCGTCAGCCTAATTTCATACCCGACGAGCGCGTGATGAGTGGTTTACATTAAAAGGTCCGCCAGTTATTTGATTCTATCTCTTGGACATTAATTAGTACATGCATGTACTTAGGAATTATGAGCATCAGATTGGGAGTTGGAACCTACAGAGTCTATAGATCTATTGATGTGCAGTTCGCTTTTAAACATGCAGGCTGCACCTTCCATTTGAAGAACCCGCAGCCGAGACACGATTCAATTGTTCCAAGCTCCATACTTACGTGCAGACCGCAAACCTCGATGAGCTAGCGACAAGCCAACCAATACCGCCGAGCTGGAAAGTTGAGAGTCATTATATACTAGAGACTGAACAACAAGATGACTACAAGCTTCTTGATTGGCTGCCTTTGCTTCCACCTAAAACTTTTTCGATCAAGGAAGTCTCGAAAACCATGTTCCATGGCCCTTGGTTGAGGAGAGCTCGACGACTGATTGGTCAAAGATATTCGGACTACTCTCCGATTTCTTTTCTCCACGTCTGAGATCACCATGGCCAACCAGTGCAGAACTAGATGAGGAACTACTAGGTAAACCAAGACAAATAGGTACCAGTTTACCTACACCCAACACATTTAATATAGCAATATGGGGCATTAGGTCATTACAGCTTTGCCAGTCAGCCGTTTGACAGGTAGTCGATAGCATCAAGTCCTATTCTTTTCATAGTCCCCTAATGTATGTACAGTTTGTATGAGTTGTTTATATCCGGTGGGGGAGGCAGGTTTTGTGGCTCGTCGTTGCAGTATGCAGACAGACAGCGACTCATGGTATTCACCCCTGTGCAACAACCATTGCGAGATGGTAATCCACTATGGAAATTTGCAAAATGCCATGACAAGGGTTCCTGCACCCTTGCTCTGTGCCTATGCATGACGTGTAAATGACGGATGGAACCAAGGGTCGGTGTAGAGAGCTGGGAAAGGGTCCTAAAGAGGTTTTATGCAAGTTACTAGGGCAGCAACGAGAGGACAGCAGATGATAGCCCGAGACAGAAAAATACATATGGCACATTCTCTAGCCTCGGCGAGAGAGACACCCGGAGTTGAGGGCCCTTGTCATGCAGGTTATACATCTGTCTGTCTTACTTGCCCACCAAACTCTCCCACTCATTCTGCTCGGGCAGCTAAACTGGTGATGCCAAGTGAAATCCCCCTTATCTATAACCTGTACCATTCTTCTTCGCTCATTTTTGTTGGTGGGTAGTTGTCAACAGCAGTTCGTCTATCACTCATACTCTCCTATCATGCCCCATCACAACGGCCAACATATTCAGCGCCGCCCTTTAGCGCCCAAAGGCAGCCCCCACCCCAGAGTACTGGCACCTCACCCTGACTTGAAGGGCAGTATAAGGCCCAGGCGACAGATAACCAAGCATGCCGTAAGTCTAAAAGGCATTATACAAAAGAGAAAAAAAGAGGAAGAAAAAGACTCACCGGTCACTTTCCCAATCTTGAGCCCTTGCTAAACTATTCGTTATATAAAGTGCAAGCCATGTCAGGCGAAAAAGGTCAAGGTATGTGTTCCAAGGCCGAGCAGCGTGGCTGCATGTCCCTTATTCTCATCTCTAATAAGTAATCGAACGTGTGTTAGTGTGATGGGAACTTGCCATGCACGCGTTGTACCCTGCGTGAGATAGAATGCGTCTCCAGTGTTTCCAGCGACAAGATTTCCCTGCAGAATGCCCACGCCAACTTAGAGGCCCAGAGACGGCGGGAGGAAGACTACGAAAGTGTGTTCACGGCTTTACAAAGTGGAAGCGACAGTGAAGCAGCAGAGATGTTGGCCCACCTGAGAATGGGGATGGACGTCAGCGCCATCGCGGAGTTCCTGCGGGAAGTCCGCGATGCAACCCCGGCTTCCTGTCCTGCCGGCACAGACACTCAGCCGGCTCCCTCCGACCCGCAAAGGCCAACTTGGTCGTTGCGCGCACTCGAGAAAAGCTTCCTCGTGCCGCTGTTTGATCGCAGTATATGGGATGCCAAAGGAGGAGAGGGGGTTGTCGGGGAAGGAGGAGGCGACACAGACACGAGCCAGTATGAAACAGAAATATGGCAAGAGCCGTTATTGCAGGTAAGTCACAACAAAACCCCGACTTGCCATACCAGATAGGTCGCATCTGAGACCGGACCTTTTCTCCTAGCTCCGATACTTCGGCGACTTGCCGTTCACGAGCGCAGTACTGGCAAACCACTATCCGAAGAACGTCCAGGCGTTGCAGGTATCGAACATTTGCAATGATATCTGGGCAGCTATGCCAGCCAACTGCCGCTCCGGTGGTGCGTTGTTTGTTTTTGTCTCTGTTTCCCAGCAGGTAACCAATCTCTGGCTCTTCATGTGTAGCTGACACGGTGCAGGGTACTCAACCAAGGGCGCTCTCTCGGGGATACTGGATATCGCCCATCAACTAATAGCCGCCGGCACCCCGGCGCGCGAGATCACGGGCGAACACCACAACGTACTGGCCATCGCCAGCCCCACCGAGTTCTCCCGGTCGTCGCTTCTGTCCCAATGGGCGGCCAGGTTCATCTTCAGCCTCACGGGCACGACGCACAGCCTCACGTCCATTGCTGCCGCCTGGCGTGTTTGGGTCCTGATGCGATGGCGAATTGACCCGTCACCCGAATCGTACGCGGCCATGCCGGAATGGATGCGACCTACAATCAAGCAGCTTTTGTATCCCCATGTGGAGATTGTCGACTCGATTGCTTATCCCAAACTGCGAGACGCGGTAACTTCCCGGCCTTCTATGCAGGCCCACCCCAACCTCTTGTGGTTGATGGATGCATACCGAGGTTGCAGGTAGGGGGCCCCCTTCTGAAACCAGCATCACACACAGCGCTTATGCTGGATGCAAGCGTCATCTAATTCAGTGTAATTGCAGATGCAGCTTTGCGATGGACTTCTCCGACATCGTCTGTTCCAATAAGATCACCGGCCAGCCGGACTTCACAGCCTGCGCAAAGGTATGTGTTCCAATACTGAGTAACACAAGGCATAACTCCCTTGCTGTGGTGGACACTTACAACGGCTGTGAACAGGCATGCGTCGCAAACCTCGACAATTGGACAATCGGGCCAGTATTTCGTCGGTATCTGCCGAATATGGACCAGCTGGTAAACATTCGCCCCACTGACGACTTCCCGGAACCGAGGATGCAAGATGAAACGTATTTTTCTCTATAGATCGATAGAGCGCGTTGCGACCAATGTCGGATCCTAGTAGCATTTGGTCGGCTGATTTGGGCTCTCGGGACTCTCTTTGCCTGGCCCAATCCTTCAGACCATATTTTTCTTTTGTGGTTATTTCGGTTTGGTTGATCGACCGTTCTCTTAGTTCGACCACTATATCTCATTTACCCACGCAATGACCACGAACTATAGACCCATTGAGCGATTAGGGATCTGTGGCTTCCTCAATGTGAAGAGAAGGGCCACTTGGTAGAGCATCTAGTGAGCGACGTTAGAAGTCAGTCGTTATCTGTCGACCTGGTTTCATCGCTTAGTTTCCCCTACCTCTTAAACTCTCAATTATTGTTCCTGCGCGACGTTTCGCCCACAACTTTAGGCGTGTCGCGAAGGCTCGCATTGTCAATAACAACCTCGAATATAACGAACACATTGAACATATCTTCGTTGTCCTGTGGCAATTCTTTGGACCAGTGGCCCCTGGTTCCGTGCCATATAATGAGCCAGCGTATCGCCATTGACGTTGGTTGCACCTGCATCGGAGCCTTGTTCGAGGATGTTATTATGTAGCAGCATAATATCGACGCCATCAATAACGTGGAAATCGATCTGCGTTGCTTCAATGACCTTCAAGTCGGAAGAACCGCACCAGGCCGCCCGCCCAGAAGAGAGATAAAGAACCCCCCCACTGAGGAAACCACGGTATTCGGTCATGGTTCGTCCCTTGGCCGTACTTGGAATCATCTGGATGATCTGGAAGTTGGCTCAAGAGGCCGAAGTGTACAGCAGCAGCGCCGCCGCCTTTCTGCTGCGGCGAACGGGCAGTAGCCGGGTCACATCCACGACCTACATTATGCCTGCCTTGTTATGATAGGGCGCTATAAGCTGATAAGAGGAGGTTCCGTCCCTGGTAGTTTGCACTTGGGAGTACCGTTTCAATATGATCCGAGCGGTCTAGTAGGTAGTCAAGCATGCCCAACTGGCGCGCGGTACGTTAAAAGGGGAGGTGGCGATCCGAGCCCGCCACAGTCTGGACCACTTGGACCGCCAGGTACGCAACGACGATGCGGTAGCCATCAATTCTCCTGCACTCCATGGAACTACCGGAAGAATTTGCCGCAGTTCCCACCATCGCACATTATGTAGTAATGAGCGTCGTGTTTTGTAAGACAAACTTCGAAGGTCGCGACATTGTTCCGTCCGATCCTATCGGCCCACGTCCGGTTATGGGCTGCCAACAGCTTCCATGGGCTCCCGATCGGGGTCGCCATACCCAAAGATCGAGGCAAACATTGATCTGCCCTGCCTGTTGACGATTTCAATGGGTAACATTCACCTAAAATTTTCCGAGGTGCCCTCATCACTGGGGCTTCTTGCTCTGCTGACACTCGTGTCTTCCCTCCCCGACAAACATCTACCTATCACTCTCTTGGCGCATGGGTGAAGGGTAAGGTGGGACGAACCCACCAAGAGATCGAAAAGAGACAGAAACGAGGCTTTCTGGCTTTGGGTACCTTGGGAGTGTGGATTGACGGACAAATCTAAAAATTACCGGCCACGCACCGTTCGCTTGAATGAAGTCGGGGTGCCTGTCGGGACTTAGGAGAGCATGGTCTATGAGCTGTGGAAACAGCCAACGCAGAAAGTATGACGGCCCAGATAACATATTTGTCAGTGGTGAGTTGTTGCCTCGTTGCCGGTGTTGGTATTATTCAATACATGTACCTATATTACATTGCCATTGGAAACGATTTATCCACTATGCCCCGAAGAAAAGAAATCACTCGGCGTGCGATGAACTACCCGGTCGGTCAAGAAGCGTGTCGGCAAGAGCGAACAGGTTACTCCAGAAAGGCTCGTGTTATGGCGCAAAGCACTTGCCAACTCTCGTTCAATGTGCCTGTTTAGGCAAGTGCCGAGAGCAAGCCAACCATGATCTGCCAGGGGCAGGTCGACAAGCTCATGCTAGACAGATCTCGTGACGGCTGATTGGCCGACGGAGAAACTACACAGTTGACGACATCAGACGGAATTTCTGATTGCGGCGTACAATCAACGATGAACAGGGTAAGGTTAGCCGTTGATTCTGAGCCTGAAGATGGGACGTGCTGGCCAATTTCCAGACGAGGTCGTCGTCTGGAGTTGCCCACTGCTAGCCCGTCTCAGAAGCAACACCCCGTTGCGGCCCCACTTGCGTGTTTCCAGATGATTAACCCCTGGATTTTGGGGCCGTTGCGCTTCTTGTCGAGGTAGTATGCCCGACCTGGTCGATATGATCCCCCGTCACCTCTCCGTTCCATCACCTCGGCGCGAACCAAGTGTCCGGATTGGACCAACGCACTCGCCGTCTCCACCTGGATCGTCGCAGATACAGCAACAGCACATGGATCCTAGACTCAAGTCATGTCAGGAGCAGACAAGAGCAGCCGCACTGCCGGGGGTCTGCCGGGGCCTGCGGCCTTGAGGCTCTGCGAGTCAGCGGCAACTCCATTGTTTGATTCCTTTCTCATCATGTCATTGGCAAGGATGCTGCTACAAGACATGGGACGAAACCATTACCCAATATCAGGAACCAAGCAAGGACCCCCCTCGGTTCATGTCAGCCGACATTTGCCTGCACCTGCTCTACGAGACGTGGGGGGCCGTCCAGTCTGAGATGAAGGACCATTCGTTTTTCGGAAGAAGCCAGGTCCAAGTAGTGGGGTGGAAAGGAGGGCTTGTAGGTTGCGTCCAGGGAAAGTATATAGAGAGGCCATGATTCGCGTCACCCTCTGCTGTTCTTTTGTTTCGCTCCTCAGCAGTCCAGTTCAGATTACTTCTTCCTTCGCTTTAACCATCTTCATTCTTTTCAGGTCGGTGACCTCCACGTTCTTTCTACACTCTACCGAGATATCCACAGCCAGGTGCAACTTTTAAGCCGTTTTCTCTCCGAAACCTCCATCGCAATATACTAGCAACTTGCTATAGCCAACCGCTTTCTCACAACATCAACCACCCAATCACAGCAACCTTCGCCAAAATGCAGTACGCACTCACTTTCATCGCCCTCGCCGCCCCGGCCCTCGTCTCGGCCCACGGTGCCATCTCGTCTCCCAAGCCCCGTTCCGCTGGAAAGGCTATGGCCGCCGCATGCGGACAGCAGGTGCAGAACCAGCAGTCCTCGGACGCCTTCGGCAACATCCAGGGTGAGCTGCAGGTGGCGGCTAAGGATATGACAGCGGACTGCAACCTGTGGATCTGCAAGGGCTTCCAGTTCGCGGACAACTCGGCCAACGTTCAGTCTTACACCGTCGGCCAGAAGGTCCCCATCACCTTCGACCTGCGCGCGCCTCACACTGGTACCGCCAACATCTCCATTGTCGACACCAAGTCCAACAGCATCATCGGAACCCCCCTCAAGACCTACGCCACCTTCGCCTCCAACTCGGCGGCTCAGGCCGCCGACGAGAAGAGCGTCACCGTCACCATCCCCGACCTCGGCGGCAAGTGTACCACCGCCGGTGAGTGTGTCATCCAGCACTACTGGGACGCCCGCTCCATCGATCAGACCTACGAGTCTTGCATCGACTTCACCGTCGGTGGTGGCGGTGCCGGCGGGGCTGCCCCGGCCGCGCCCGCCCCGTCTGCCGCCGCTCCCACCACCTCTGCCGCCGGTGACGCGCCCGCCCCTACCACCCTCGCCACCCAGACCCGTGCCGCTACCAGCACCGATGCTGCCGCCCCCACCACCACTGCTCCTGCCGCCGGCGGTGACGCCCCCGCTACTGGCGGCTCCGGCTCCGGCGCTGCTCTGTACGCTCAGTGCGGCGGCAACGGTTTCTCCGGTGCCAGCTCTTGCGCCGAGGGTACCTGCAAGAAGCAGAACGACTACTACTCCCAGTGTGTCCCCAACTAAGGGATATTGATCCCAAGTTGGGCGGGTGGATCTGGTTGCAAGCTTTAGCTTCGCTGTATATAGGATTCCTCACATTTTCTCAAAAAGCATATAGGGGGGAGGAGTATTTGAACTGTGTATAAAATGCAGCAAGACCTGGACATACAATAAACATTCAGATGTTTTCTCATGGCAATTTTGATTCTCAGCGTGACCTTCTTGCCCCCTGTGACCTATCTCAACTATTTTAACGATAACGCTTTACGCTTGCTGAAAAGGAGTGTTCACTATGTAGTTTGCGTAAGCCTGTAGATGCTTTGCGCAAGTTTCCGTAAGCAACGAAGTGCGAAATACCCAAATCAAAGCTGAACAGTTCCCATACCCGTACTTGGAAGTCTCGTACGAATTTGTTATGAGGCAAAACTACCCCCGAAAACCAAGCTCAAGGGATGGCTCCAAGTGATTCAATACATTCAAGTTACTCCAGGAAGTCTCCAGGGACGTCGGGTCCTGTGATTTGTTTGGTTAGCTGGCTGGGACCATGAAGCGAACAGTTTCGGGGGCAACAACTTACCCCATACATGCAAGCTATCAGGCGAGGCTTTGGATCGGTGGGGAGGCTGCGTGTCGTCGACCAGATCTCCATCTACGTAGTGTTCCATGATGTTCCCCGTGGGATCAAACCTGATGACGTTGGTCAGTATATACCCCATTTCATACATGCCCACCATCCAAGGCGGCTGGCGAAAAGAATTGCTTTTCGTTTTTGACGTACCAGTAATCGAAGATCTGGCTGCCTAAAACGTGTCTTCCA
Source organism: Apiospora saccharicola (assembly GCA_038363915.1). Lineage (NCBI taxonomy): Eukaryota > Fungi > Ascomycota > Sordariomycetes > Amphisphaeriales > Apiosporaceae > Apiospora > Apiospora saccharicola. Next base: position 3,772,742 of record JAQQWM010000006.1, read on the forward strand.
ACACCCCAACAGTTCTTGTACCCCTTTTCCCTCAGCCAGTCATGGCCCAGGACTTGGGTATCGAAGTCATGCGTCTCATACGAGGTGTGATGGACGTGGAACTTGGGGCCTAGCCGTCGGGGATTTCATTAGTTACTGCAGCAAGGAATCACACTTCCTTTGGAGGCCTACCTTGGTAGAAAAAGAAGCAGTGGTGATCGACGGGATCCTTTCCACGATCCAGTCGCAAGAAGCAGGTGATATCGGTACCGGCATCGTCGTGCACGAGCTAAGGGGGATAACTATGTCAGCGAGTCCTTTGAATTCGAAATTTTGCTTAAACTCGAAGAGGACCACATAAGTATAGGTAAGACTTACATCACTCGCGATGAGGTTGAAGCGAGATGTGTAGAACTCGTAGTCCTTGGCGTAGTTGGTACTGCAGTGACCCCAATGCCCAAGCTTGTGCACTGGTGCCGGTCTCTTCTCAAAGCGCTGGAAGTGGTTCTTTGGCCGGTTCTTCTCGAAAGGCTAGTCGAGACAAAACGAAACACACCACATTAGTCTCTCGATGAATCATGCAGAGGCTTACTCTATTAGAGGTTCATGTCGCAAGAGCAAGAAGCTCTTGGTGCAGTTGGGGATTAGGACTCCAAGACATACATAGTTCACAGGCTCCTGCGGGAGCGGGATCTCGAGGATCCCGGACTCCTCCTGGCCGTAGACGAGGTGGAAGGGGAAGTTGTCGACGGGGTCGTAGAAGGTGACGCACTTGCCCTTGCCGGGGGCGTCCTCAAGCTCGTAGATCTTGGTGGCCTTGGGCAGGGTCTCGGCGGCGTAGCGTAGCTCGTTCTCGGACTCGACGACGTAGCCGACGCCGGCGAACTCGTCCCGGTCCGCCTTCACGGCACAGATGACCCAGGGCTCCTTGCCGTAGCCGCGGAAGTAGATCTTCTCGTCGCCGTTGACCCGCTTCTCCTCCGTGAAGCCGAAGTCGTTGAACCACTGGACTGCCTGGTTCATGTCCTTGTACTTGTAGTACGCATGGCAGATCCGGTTCAGGATGATCTTCCGGGGTGCCTCGGCAGCCATTGTGGGGGCGGGCGATTTGCCGGGAGATGTGCAAGGTAGTATGTAGTTGCAATTTTACCTTATAGCGGAAGTGAGGAGCGAATCACCAGTCTCAAAAGGCCGTTGTCTGTAATAGCAAGGCTCAATTTATGGGCGATATAGAATATAGGGCGCGGAAATATGATTTCTTCTCAAGACGGACAAGGCCTTGGGGAAGGAGTGGCAGCGCATTGATATATAGGACGATGGCCAAAACACCCGGGTTAGCTGGCGGACTCCGGCCGCCCTATATTTCCCCCGCAAAGTATCTATGGATTTAACCCAATCGAGCATATGGAGACTGGCTATAGAGCCACTGATTGGGCCTATCGGGATCAATCGAGCAGAGAAAATGCCGAGTCGGTAGAGGGTCGAGGTAAAATCGATGATCAGCAGGCGCGAAACTGGCCCATTGTCGCACTCTACTGATAGCTCACGCACACTACGACACAGGGGACCAGCACCGTTGCATCCGTCCTGCGAGGGCCCTCAGAGGAGCCTCTATCCCCCGCTGCAATTTGATGCAGGAGTGGTTCGAGATGCCTACAAGGTCGGCATCGGCATTTCGAATGGGGGGCCAAAATGGACCGATTGTGAGTTGGAGAAAGCGTGTCCTTATTTGTATTTGCAGATCGTACTGTACGACCCCGAGAATCAGCTGTGCGTATGTTCCAGTTGTTAGCCAGTCACGATGATTTATCGACCTGCGCTACTCATGTCTTTGCAGTGGCGGAAAAGGCGAAGGCAGCTAAATCCGAACCCATCCCATAAATCCGAATTGTCAGTCGACGGTTGAACTCTACTCCAGCAAGGTCAAACAGGTCAAGGCCCTCTTGTCGAGACAGCAATGGTATGAAAGTGATTTCGGGCATAGTTCTGAGTCCGTTACAAGTTGGAGAAGTTAGGGTTCCCTCCCGCAGAAGTTATATGTACATACAATGTAGTCCGTCGTATATTTTCCGAGCTTCTTCCTTTTTATAGGGAGGCTCGTCTTCACCAGCCCTCGCGAAGTCTGTCAGAAGTGATATACATTTCTATTATGCAAGTAAGGGGTGGGGTGGCTTTGAAGACATAAAAGACACTTCTTTACACACTACCTAGTATGTAAACGCTGCATAAATGAGGTGAGTGTCTGGCTAGTGCTGGATATACCTAATAATTCCCCGCTGGAGCGGAGGTAAAGTATGTATGTAGGTACACAACCTTATTCCGCACTATTGCAGTCCCACAACCCTCTAAATTGGAACCCCATGACGACAGGCACCAGGCCCCACCAATTCTGCCCCCAAAAAGCCCGCCTGAAGGACAGATCAATGCAGGGCAGCACGGGCAGGGGTTGTCGCGACATCGCTCACTGGCCTCCCTCCAAGTTCAGCCCCTCCGTCCATCAGAGCAAACCTTGAGGCTGAAAGGCAAAAAAAACCGTAATCCCAGGATCCCAAATCCTACCCTAGTCTTACCTGCATACTGGGGATCGTACATCTGAATGCCACTTTGGCTTCCGCGAGCAACCTTGTCCCTCTTCATCGCAATCGCTGCAAACGTTCTGCTATCCACCGCAGCCCCCAAACGGGCCACCACCGCCTCAACCACGAGCGGCAGCGCCTCCGCCGCAGTCATCGCCAATATGATCAAGAAGCTCTCCAAGGCGAGCACCAACACGTCCCTGACGTCGACGGCCTCGAACTCGACGACGGACCTCGTGAGCATCAACGGCAGCGGCCCGACGCCCGTCCAGGCCCCGCCCCGCCTGCTGCCCTCGATCCTGACCGACAGCGGCCCCTTGCCGCGCCTCATCGTGTTCGACCTCGACTACACCCTCTGGCCCTTCTGGGTGGATACGCACGTGTACCCGCCCCTCAAGACCGTGTCGGGCAGCCACAACTCCGCGGCCGTCGACAAGATAGGCGAGACGTTCGCCTTCTACAGCGACGTGCCCTCGGTGCTGCACGGCCTCGGCATCGCGGGCATCAAGCTCGCCGTCGCGAGCCGCACCTCGGCGCCCGACCTGGGCCGAGAGCTTCTCAAGCTGCTGCACGTGCCCGCGCTGGGGTCCATCTTCAGCGGCATCGGCGGGTCCGGCGCCGGCAAGGAGAAGGAGGCCGCCGTGTCGGCCTTCACCGCCGCGCTCGGCCGCAAGGACAAGGCGCGCCGGTCGCTCGACTTCTTCGACGCCGGGCTCGAGATCTACCCGAGCTCCAAGATCCGCCACTTCGAGGCCATCCACAAGAAGACGGGCATCCCCTTCACCGAAATGCTCTTCTTTGACGACGAGAGCCGCAACCGCGAGACCGAGAGCTTGGGCGTCACAATGCGCCTCGTTCGCGACGGCGTCTCGTGGCAGGAGGTCGAGAAGGGTATTATGGACTGGAGGAAACGCCGAGCTGGCAGAAACTAGAGTGGCCTATAGACTGCAATGGGCACAATGAGCACAATGAGCACAATGAGCATGTATTACGACACGGCCGCCGCGAGAGGCTGTGGCCAACTTACTTGGAGATTTGTTAATATTCAGCGAGGCGTTTGGAGTTGGTAGATTAGCATAAGCTATGGTATATAGAAGGTAACCTAGTTCGACATGCTATCCATGTCCGTCCACACAAGATATGCCGTCTAAATACACAAATGCGCCAGAAGGAATGGTATAAACCTTTCGAAGTTCAAAATGCCACAAAAAGGAGTCTCGGTTATTCGTATGCTCTCTATACATGACCTGATAAGTTGCCCATATTTACTGGACCGTAGTGGCTTCTTTCGAAGGAACGCTGTCTGTTGCGGTCTTCTCGGAGAGCTCGTTAGACTCAGCCGCCTCGCTTCCCTTCGCAGCTTCAGCAATCGAGAGTTTGTTCAGGTCTTCAGTTGCGGCATCTACAGTCTTGGTTGTCTCGCCATTTGTCGATGCAGCAGTCACTTTCGCATCCAGTGCGGCAGCTGGTTCCACAACCTTGTCCTCGCCAAACTTGTGGTTGGGGAAGGCCACGGGAATCGTGGCGACGCGGTCCTTCCGCTGCTTCTTGTCCTTGGTTCCGACGGCCAAAAGCTCAAGACGCTTACCGTCGTCGTACGGTCGCCAGTACATGGGACCCGGGGGCAGCGCCGTGTGGCCATTCTCCCACGACATGAGTCGGTTCACCTCGTCGTCAAACTTGGGCTCCTCGAAAAAGTCCCACGCCATCTCGCCGCCATAGGCCTTGGGGATGTTCTTGATGTCGATGAAGGACGTCAGCACTGGCAGCACATCGGTCGGTCCGAGGATGAAGATCTTGGAGACGGTGACCGGGTCGAACCAGCGCTTGACCCAGCCCCATACCGTCGAGAAGAAGACGGGGGCGCCAATGATGAAAATTCCTACATCCAATCCAATCAGTCACCAAAATTTATGTAGGCAACAAAGCCGGAGAAGGAATGTGCTCACGGTCGAGAGTCTCGGGGTAATGGGCAGTCGCCAGCATACTGGCTGTCTGCATGTGCGACTTCAGGTTCCAGAACATGCGCAAGCTAACTTGAGATATGTCCACGATGTTTGTGCTCAGGGTGATGGGTGTCTCGGCATTCTCTCGATCGGTGCACTGGGTGCACAGCGGCTGCGCAAACCGAGTCAGGTTCTCGTATAGCGCAAAGAGACGCAGGAGCTTCGCCGGCGTCGTGCCGTCCGTCTTGGCGCTGCTATAACTGGTGTTGGCCGACTTCTCATATTTGGCGACGGTGCTGGAGTCGAGATGCCGTATTTGATAAACGTAGATTGGAATGCCCCTATGTTCCCCTCCATTAGTGGTGCCCGCAAGTTTTGTCTTGGGAAAGTCGAGTCATACCGTCGATCGCGTCGTCCCGTAAACATGGGATACTACATGCGTCTTGGTAAGCGTCCACACATAGTGTTGCGTATTCGTTTTGTTTCGTTTCGGGTACTCACAAGCTTCTTGGAGGTCTCGTAGGCATCTACATCGATGGTGTCATAGAGCACGTCTATCTCGTTGGCGGCGCGGAACTTTTCGGTCTCGCTGAATTGGCCGTAGGCATCTTGGACTACCCACTTGCGCGCCCGGAGATATCGCCTAGATGGTTGCCCAATGGTGTCAGCTCTCTCCCACCTTTTCTTCTACAACAGGGCAGGACTAGGCGCATACAGTAACGTAGGATCGTCGTGCGACGGTGGTGGTCCTGGCGTCCATGCTTTCTTCTCTTGCAGGAAGACCTTAAAGTCCTTGAGCGCCTGCTCTTCGGATGGGGTGAGATGGCCAAGATGACCCTGTGGATATCCGTGTTCAACCCCGCCGGCCGACGGAACCCGGTGAATCGAGCTCGATTTGGTCATGGCAGGCAAGCAAATAAGCTTTGGAGAGATGGTACGATATGTAGCTATAGGCGAGCAAGCAGGTGGGAATAAATCGACCCAAAATAGGAAGGTTCCAGAGTATAGAGTATACCAACGAAAGGGAAGAAACAAAAGCGAGGTGTGCTACCAAGTAACAAGATCGATCGTGGTGTCAGTTGAGCACAGGAATAAGCAAGCCCAAGGAAATCCTGGCAATGATGAACAAACAATACTGCAGGTACCCCCAGTTCTGCCCACAGTAGCAGTGAGCAGCAAACAAGCCGAATTAAGTAATGGCCACCAGCTGTATGTAATACTATTCACTCGGCTAACCTAGCAGTAGCTGGTTAGATTGCAAGGGATTAGAAAGCAAATCTGAATCTGCGAGGCGATGGCAAATCATTCTTTTCCAACCCTCAACTCCGTCTGTCCCTATGTCCGTCCTGTCCCACTTGCACCCGCTGCTGCCGCCTGCCTGGGTCTACTAGTATCCAATCTTAGCGCCTGAACCTTCAGTGTGTGCAGCCGCTGGGCGCTTTTTTGTAGGCTAGCACTTAGTTAGGTGCCTATTCACCCGGCTGCGTGTCTGCGTGTCTGATGGAATGGGTGCCGGCTAAGCTACCCGACGCTTCTTGTACGCCAGATGAATGACGTTTGACTAGCACTTCCTGTGTGACTCGTGCGGCTGTAGTAATGCTCGTGTGGTGTCAAGATCGATCAGATTGACACGCATCTTACGGTGTGCAGTTGGTCTGCACAATAGGGAACCAGGCTACTTGCATGGTAAGGATTGAAGGGAATAACGAAATGAATTAATATCGCAGGCATCAGGTGTATGGATGTTACATCCGCCCTCTCCGTCGTCGGTCGCGCCAGACTGGAAAAAAACCCTCTTGACGTCAACCCATGCATCCCCTGGGGCCCTGCGACTATGGGCTGCACTAGTGCTGAACACATCCCTGGCCTAGTCGTTTTCATCTCCTCTTACACAAAGTAAGCTGACCGATTAATATTGAAGCAATCGTTTGAGACGAAATTGACTTGCTCGAAAATAAATAGAAGACGAAGTGCTACTGATGACTAACCTTGATTTGCTACCGTTCTACAGGGTTATTCAAGTCATTGCCGCCAACAAGGCCGCTCTCCGATATTGACTGCGATGATGATATTCATTTTCCAGCTAGCATACATCAGCATCCTGGGACAGGGTGTATAGAAGTCACACGACTCTGCAGTCATTGATACTGGGGATGCGATAAGGTTTGGCGGCATTGACTAGCACCTACATACCAGCTTACGGCGTTGACATGGCTTGTCCCCTCGCATAATATCAGTTCAGAGGCGGCACATCTGACAGCCCGTAGTGTTCGCCAAACGGATCCCAGCTCGGGTCGGTGTGCCTCTCGTACTCGATCCCCAACGCCAGGTCCGCCGCCGCCGCCTCGCCCCACACGTGCCCGATCCACGCGAACACGGTGTCGACGGCGGCCGTGACCCCCGAGCCCGTGAAGACGTGCCCGTCCCGGACCCAGCGCGCCCGCGCCACCCAGTACGTCCTGGGCCCGTAGGCGACCGTGGCGCCCCAGCTGCGCTTGTTGGTCGTGGCCCGCCGGCCGTCCAGCACGCCTGCGCGCGCCGCGATGCCCGCCCCCGTGCAGGGCGCGACCAGGTACTGCAACCGGGGGAACACGTCGGCGACGAACTGGATGGTGCTGTTCAGGTCGGGCGCCCGCGTGCCGATGCCGCCTGGGACCAGCAGCATGTCCAGGTCGATGCTGTGGTCCCGCGCGACGGAGTCGAAGGTGTGGCTCGGCACGATGACTTGGCCAAAGCTCGAGTTGTATGCGTTCATGGCGCGTGGCGCCGTCGGGACGGGATCCAGGGTCGCGGCGATCATGTAGAGGTTGAGCTGCCGCTGGAGGGAAAGCAGATTCAGAGGCTCGAGGGACCCGAAGACGTCGAACACATCGAACGATGGAAAGAGCACGACGCCAATGTTCTTGACCGGCTTGGCTACACGGCGGATTTAGTAATCTTGCGTGGTCAAAATATACCCGGATATCTTACAGCCTGTATCATTGCATTGACATAGTACAACTTGCAACAGGCAAGGGAGCAATATTTGCAGTCCAGAACTAACCGGTTTCATGATGGCTAGGCTTTGTGTGATACCGGATTGTTTCTTAAGGAGAGCTGGTGAGTATAAGTTGCAAGACTAGGATTCTCGGTCGCCATGGTCTTGATGAGTGTATATATAGGCAAGCCATCTGTCTGCTTTGCCGTCTGGCTTGTGCCAAGCTATACTATATATATGCCAAGTATGGAGACAAATATTGCCCAAGAGGCATCGGTGCGTTGTGTATATGCATTTCCCGTTGAACTAGCGTGCATGGCCTATTGATGAGCAAGTTCGAGCAAGTTCGAGCAAGTAGTACAGTAATACGGCTTACATATTCTCCGAGCAATATTTTAGGTACTGTATCGGGCAACCGGTTGAGGTGTTCCGTATATTTTCAGAGCTAGTCAGAGTTAGCATGAGTGATAGGAGTCGTCTTTCCAATTATACGAACAGTGCATTAAGACTTAATCATGAGACAACGATGATAATATGCAAGTAGCTATATTTCTTGGAGCATTCGAGGTGTGTCTGGTACAAACAGGTGGAGTCACAAGTCCGATGTGATAGATCCGCCAGGGCTTTCCTTTTCTTACCTAAGACTCTGGAAAAAGAAATGAGTGATCCAATGGATCAGATGATACATTGGGTTTCGACTGGTGTGATGTCTGATTTACAAGAGATGGGATGACGATGAGGGGTTTGCAAGGTTGGAGTTGTATGCCACTTTGGGTTGGAGGCGGGGCTCGACCTCTCTCGGCTCCGTCATGCTGTGGTCTCACCGGCGATAGGTTGTACAAGTCGTATCACTACTTCAGATACTCATAACAAGAGACCACCCCCTATATTTCGAAATGGATGGAACAAGCAAAATCTCGGCCAACAAAGCGGCGACCTCGGACTACGACCTTGCCAAGCCCCTATCCTCAACCACCGGGCTCCGACAGAGCCTGTCGTCGTACGGCGATACACATTTTTCGCTGTTTTTGCGAAAGGCTTTTATTAAGGCACTCGGATACAGCGATGATGCCCTCTCGCGTCCGATTGTAGGGATCGTCAATACGTCCTCGGGGTTTAACCCATGTCATGCCAACGGCCCGCAACTGCTCGAGGCTGCCAAACGAGGCGTGCATCTTGCGGGCGGCCTGGCGGTCGACTTTCCGACCATTAGCCTGCACGAGTCTTTCGCAGCTCCCACGAGCATGTTCCTGCGGAACTTGATGAGTATGGATACCGAGGAGATGATCAGGGCGCAACCGGTGGACGCGGTCGTGCTGGTCGGGGGTAAGTGACCCGTTTTCAAGCCTTTCATCTGCATCTTGCTCAATTCTGGTTGCCCCCAAAGGCTGCGACAAGACGACTCCCGCTCAGCTTATGGGCGCCATCTCGGCAAACAAACCAGCCATACATCTGGTCACGGGCCCGATGATGCCAGGGAGCCATAGGGGTGTCCGCATAGGGGCCTGTACAGACTGCCGAAACAACTGGGCCAAATATCGTGCTGGGGCAGTCGAGATAGAAGAGATAGCCGAGCTGAACGATGAGTTAGCTCCTACTGTAAGTCGAATATTTCGGTCGCAGCCTATCATAGACAGTGAGTACTTGTCTAACACTTGGTTGGTCTTCAGGCCGGCACCTGCGGCGTCATGGGGACAGCAAGCACCATGGCCTGCCTTCTAGTGGCCTTGGGAATGATGCCCCTGAAGAGCGCGACGCCAGCCGCCGTATCCACAGCACGCCTCCGCGCCGCCGAAGACGCCGGAGCCCGCGCCGTCTTCCTGACCAAGCACCCCCACCTGACGCCCCAGGCCATCCTGACCCGGGAGTCGTTCGTCAACGCCATCACCGTACTCCAGGCCATCGGCGGCTCGACCAACGCCGTCGTGCACCTCCTCGCCATCGCGAACCGCCACCCGGCCGTCGCGGGGCAGATCACCCTGGACACGGTCGACGAGGTCGGCCGCCGCACGCCCTTGCTGCTCGACCTCAAGCCCAGCGGCGACAACTACATGACCGACTTCCACGCCGCGGGTGGCATGCCGGCCCTGCTCCACCAGCTGCGGCCCCTGCTGCACCTCGACGCCCTGACCGTGACGGGCCAGACCCTGGGCCAGGAGCTGGACCTGGCGGGTCCCGTCCGGCCCCTCGCCCCCGAGAGCCCGGTAAACTGCATCCGCCCCTTGGACGATCCGCTGTACCCGCGCTCCTCGCTCGTGGTGCTGCGCGGCAACCTGGCGCCGCGGGGCGCCGTCGCCAAAGCCAGCGCGTCCAAGGACCGCCGCCTGCTCGCGCACTCGGGCCCCGCCGTGGTGTTCCGGGGCACGGCGGACCTCGCGCGGCGCATCGACGACCCGGGCCTCGCGGCGACGGCCGACAGCGTGCTGGTCCTGCAGGGGATCGGGCCCGTGGGCAACCCGGGTATGCCCGAGGCGGGCATGGTGCCCATCCCGCGGAGGCTGGCGGCGGAGGGCGTGGGCGACATGCTGCGCATCTCGGACGGGCGGATGAGCGGCACCGCGGGCGGGACCATTGTGCTGCACGTGGCGCCCGAGTCGGAGGATCCGGACGCGGTGCTCGGCGTCGTCGAGGACGGCGATGTGATTACGTGCGATGTGGAGAGGAGGTCGTTGCGGGTCGAGCTCAGCGACGAGGAGATACAGAGCCGGATTGCTCGCAGAAAGAGGCAGATGGCAGAGGCGGAGGGGGAGGCAATCGGTTCAGATCAGGGTGAAGGCGGGGAAGCGGCTTCGCACTGGGTCGGGAGGGAGAATATGAGGGGCTACAGGGGGCTTTACATGCGGTCGGTCAATCAGGCGGACGAAGGGGCTGACTTTGATTTCTTGACGGCAGCTGGACCGGGAAGAAGACGGTAGGCGTCCAGATGAATATCAGACTCAATTGAAAGTGGCAGACAGGCCGTTGGAACGCATAAGGCGCTGGGCATACGAAAGAAGGGGGAAACAGGAACATCTCGGAGCGTAACAGCATGATCTAAATGGGTATAAAGAATCAAGTGGCAGGATCCGTCATGCAGAAATCAACATTGCCGCTCCTGTTGCCCCAATAAGCTGGAAACGTGACCGGCTTCCCGCTCCCGCCAAGAAAAGCAAAAGTGAGAATGAAGATGATGACTTGGGTGCCGCCCTCGAGACCGGCACACAGCACGTAGTTATACTTAAGAAACCATTCCGGCTTGTATCTGCAGGAGGCCCAGGTGGGAATCAGTAAGAAAGCCATGCTCATGACGTCTTTGTGTTCAAGAGGAATGGAAGGTGTGCGTGTGCGTGTGCGTGTGCGTATAAAGGGTAGACTCACCTGCGAAGATAGAATTGACTCCAGAACGCAATCAGGAAATACGTCAAAATAGACGAGTTGATGCCGGACACCAGATAGCCAATGTGCCATGTGATGATGGGTATGTTGACCATATCGAGGCGGTACTTGGGCATGTAACGGTGCGCAAAGTATAATGGCAGCGGCGCCGCGAACCCGAGGACGAGCCCCAGGGGCACCCATTGGTAAGTGCTTCCCCAGGAGTACATGTATTTCGAAAGGCCGCCCTTTTCGTGCAAGACGTCGTTAGTACATGTATCCAAATGTGTAGAGGTTCAAGAGTGGCTAACGTACCCAGGTGACGGCTTGAGTGTTGAAGCTCTGGAGGTGAGCGCCAGACCAAATGTGAGTTCCTTCGATGGAGAGCAGGATATCTCTCTGCGCCTCTGTGATACTCATCATGACGGCATAGTTGATAAGACCGCCCGCCAGAGTCCCCACAAGCTGCATCGTCAGTGTGCAGCGCGGTGAAAGCTTTGCGTACTGCGCCAGCTTGAAATCGGCCAGAAGGACAAGTCCTTGGTAGACAGAAGTCGCGCCAAAGAGAGTAAAGTACCTAAACACGCATGATTAGAGGATAGTTCCACAAGAAAGGGGCGTCGAGGAGGGTATAAGCATGGAAGCCATACATGTTAGCCAATGGCTTCCCGGGTTCCATATAAGCGCCAATCATCTGGATGACAGATGTCACAGGGGCACCGAAGCCTGTGATAGCAACTTGTGCTCCGATGAAGAGGATGAACACCCATGCCATGCTGATGGCAATGAGAAAGGCCCACCATCGCATTCCGGAATTGGTCTGCTGGATACAAACTAGTCCCGCGGCCGTAGCGACGAGAAATATGATGCCAAACCACCAATCCGGAGCAGGCTTGTATTTACGCATGAGCCGGTAGTGGGGATCGAGTCCCTTCTTCTCTTCCTCGGTCATTTCCTCCTTTTGCTGCTTCTTCCAAGGCATCCACGTTTCAGCCCGGACCAACCTTTTCAGGTTGGCCACTGTTACGCCTGACCACGCACACTTCAAGTCGTTCCAGTTGTAGAGAAGCATGTGCGTGATGGTGGCCGTAATTGCCAGGTTCTCGGTCAACACATACTGGGCGAAACTCGCCGCCATGTATGGTATGCCTTCTTGCTTGACCTGGACATCATCAACGATGCCTTGCGAGTCAAGAATTGCGTTCTGCTGGTAAACCACATAGTGCGTGGAGTTTGACTTTGGGGAGAACAGAAGTTGAGAAAGCAGGGGGAAGTCCTTGGCTCTCCAAATGTTTCCGTAGTACATGCCCAGGCAAACTGCCACGTTTAGGCAGATACCTACGACGACATTGACTTGGGTCTGATTGTTTGTTAGCAAGAAGTTCCCGCTCCAGCACAAGCGAGAGAGGTACGTTACCGTGAGTGGGATGAAAAGCGCGGAGCTCCCAATGTATTGAAAGTCGAAGCAGAGGGAAAAGAGCCCAAGTCCCTCATTGCCGTTGGCCCCGCCAAAGATGCGCGTGAAGTGCATGCTGTGTTGGTTTACAAGACAGAATATACTAACTCCTGTCAAGAGAGGCATGATGTATTGAGGCATGACTTCCCAAACGAACATACAGGCGAAAGCCCAGTAGAAGAGCTTCAACTGTGGCTTCACTTCTTTCCTCTTCCGATGCAGGGTTTCAAGCAGTGACATGAGAGGTAAACTCCCAGGATGCACAAACTACACCACTCGTCAGTTTTTCGTTCAACGTTGCAAGAAAAAAGAAAAGGGGGGTGGGGGGTTGGCGGCTCACTTTGGTAGGATAGACCAGCGCTTTACGCAGGACTCCAGCAATACCATAACCCAGGCATTGGGAGGAGAAGATCAGAAGGATGCAGATTGCTGTGTTTGGCAGCTGGTGGTACCATAGTTTCTGGACAGCAAGGACTTGTGTTGCCTTGGCAGAATGAGCCGCGGTCGATGACATGATCAATATTGCTGCATGTTCCTTGCTGTTAAAGGGGTGGGGGTTGAGGAAGCGGCCGAGCCAGCCTCGTCGTGGAATTAGCTCCATCGCAAGAGCGATCACATAGCTGACGACGCAGAGAAAAATGGTGGAGATGCCCACGCCCTGAGGCTTAAACATGTACACCGTCGCAAGACTCGAGGCTAGAGCAGAAAGTCCCAGGCCTAAATCGTATCCGAGTGTTAGTTATCGCTGAATCGTATTGTTGCCAGCGGATATAATACAGAATCTGGGCAACTCACCGATAAACCAGGTTCTGAAAGTCCAAGGATTCAGTGAAGGGTCGTCCTCGACATGAAGGGCATAAAGTCCAATCTCTGCCATATTATCGACTTTCTCGGCTGCCGTCCTCCTCTCCTCAACCGAGGCATACTCGGGATCGTCAGAGCCACGTCGGGACTCATCTTTGTAACCTTTCCCAAGGTCTCCATCTTCAACGGTAGAATATTGGATAATGTGTTCTTCTGATTTCTCATTGCAGTCCGAGTCTTGGGACTCGGATGCAGTGAGCTGAGCTCCAACAAGTACTGGCGATTTGCCTTGGTCTGAAGTAATCTTAGAAATCATGGCGGCAATTGCAGTGGCTGTCATCCGAATATCCCTTCTATCAGCTAGAGAGCCGCCGGGGCTCTGAGCCTTTATAAAGACAAGTGACGTCGCCTTTCGCCGAGCGATTCCCGCCATCATACGACGACAAACGCAATCTTGCCACATTTCCGGATAGTTTCAAGATATGCCGCAGGGAGCGGTTGACTCGTGTAAGTCTTCTCCGCCAAACCAAAAGTCCCATGATAGATGCGCGTCAATGGCACGCTGCCTCCAATGTCGATAATATGCAGGCAATATGCTTTCCAGAATACTGAGTCCAGTGTTTTGCCCGCTCTGGCTTAGCTGGTCATCTGGTCTGGGAGTACGATAGGGCCGACCCTTATTGGGGGCATGCAAGAGATGGGATACTGCGGCGGAAAGCAGAGCCCGGGCGATTTCTTGAGGAGCAATTCGGGCTACCTTGGAATTATGCGCGCACCCATGAACACGATTGGTCTCCTTCCCGCTACCGACCGGGAGAGTTAACGCGAAGATCGACCAACGGGTCTCGGCATCTGCAGCTATGCGGCGATAGCGTCCAGCCGGGAGTAGGACAGTTGACGTGCCATTACTCGCACTGCATTGCATGCCGGGCTATAACTTTGAGGTTCCCAACACCAACCATACGCTAATAGCAAGTTGCATTGCCCCCGCCGGGTTCTCATGTGATCCGAGTAAACCCATCCAATACCATGATAATCCTCACCGTGGAGCTTGAATTCCAGCGGATTTTCAGAATACCGTGATATCATGGCCACTGGGGATCGTCCCTGTTTCGACAGTGCCTGCTGTACCAACCTCACAAGCGGATAATATCTTGCAGGCTTGATCGAGGCTTAGAGGAGAACATCAGTTCATATCTGGCCTGTGTATTCATCAAACACCGAGCTGAAGCCGGCGGTTGATGGTAAATCAACTGGCTGCCTCTCTTCCAACTGCCATGGGCACCCATGTACTGACTGGAGCAATCCTCGCACCCCAGGTATGTATTTCCCATGAGAATGCTCCACAAAGTAGTGGGATAGGTATACTATACTGTATATAGTCAGATTCGTACAAGTGCTAGTGGCTTTTGTTTGGCCGGCGGAGCAAAATGACTGCATCCAAAGGTATCTGTTCGAACGACCTTCAAGTGATGCCAAGGTGTAAGCTCCTCGGGTTGGGGAATAACCTCGTTTCCCCCTATGGCTATGATGTGTGCCTGGTCTCTTGTGAAGCTCATGTCGAATCGGGGCAAGTTCCATGCCTCATCCTAATGTTGCTTCACCGCATACTACACGCAAGTCAGAAACGGGACGTTCGTAAGTCCAGCAATTCTCAGGCCACCGCCCGTTGTCATGTATGACCACGCAGTGTTTTATTCCCGCCGTTTGTTTCAAGACATTTTGATATGCCAGTGCCCGTACGAAGTACATGTAATCCATGCTATGAAGGGGGGACATTGATAATCTCCTAAAGGTGGGCAGCGCAGCGGCAGCTCTGATTGCGATCGGGTTTTCCAGTTCCTATCAACCCAATCCAGGTGGGCATTTTAAAGACCAGTAACGTTTAATTATAAGAAAGAAACTGGCAAATAGGTGATTGTAACGAGGCCACGAGGTCAGCCAGTCGGCCACAATCCGCAAAAGGTAGCAATGCTCTTACGTCTAAGAGCACCCCTCGTATCCCGTACGATATACCCACGAAGCTGGAACTGGATCGGATCAGGCCCATCTCAGGCCCTTCAGATCCGACTCGTGACAGTGATTTAATAATACTAATAACACTCCGGCGCTACGCGCCTCCGTTCTATTTATAAATCGTAGCGATTATAATAATAATAATAATAAATTAATAGTTTTTATATATATATATTAAAAGATAAATTTTATATATTATTTATATTAATATATTTATATATAATATAGTTTATTACCGAGCCGGCTATATTATTAAATCGGCTACCTTTTCTATATTTTATTACTTTAATATAAGTTAATTTAATTATAATACTTTAAATTAATTAAAGTTATTTATTATTTAATTTATTATTTAATTCTATATCCTTTTTATATATTTATATATTATAACTTATTTTACCGTAGATATTATAATACCTTTTATTAACCGCCTTTCGTTTTAATAAACCTCTCGTTTCGCCTTTATTAATCGTTAAACGTTTCCCTTTTACCTTTTAATCTTATAATCTTTAAGATTTTTATACAATAAAGGCTTTTTTAAATTAAATATATACTTTTTTAACTCTTTAATATTTAAAAAGTATTAAATTAACTTCCTATAAAGTATATATTTAATCCTTTATAAAATTTATTTTATATATTATTATATATATTCCTTTTATTATTTAATTTATAATATTTAAAATAGATATAAAGGAGCTTCTTTTATAAATAAAAACCTTACTTTTAATAAAAATAAAGTATTTAATCGTTTCTTAAAGATTAAACGGCGTTTAAAGGTTATAAATATTAACCGTCCCCGGATATAACGGGCTAGGTATAGGCGTCCGAAAACGAATATTTAATTTATTAATTATTTTATTTAAATAATAAGATATTAAATTAAAGGTATTAAATTTAAATTTAATATTATTTTCTATAAAAATAATAAAATATACGGCCTTAAAAGTAATAAAGAATTCTAACTTTATAATATAATTTATTAATATTTTAATAAATAGCTCGATTTCTCTTAAATATATTTATTTTAACGGTAAATAAAATATTATATTTAAAGGTTAAAATAGGTAAAAGGAATAAAGAGATATATTAAATATAATAATATTATTATTTTTATAATATTCCTTAAATTCAGCTAAAATATAACTTTTATAACCGTTTAAAATTAAAAGGCGATAGGAATCCTTTTTCTATTCTTTTATATATTTATTAAAATACCGGATCTAATCTAAACCTGTCTCGTTATCGGTTTAATTATTAAAAATCGGTTTAATTATTTAATCGCCCGATAAATCGTATTTATGAAATTAATTCATAAGGTAATATTAATTTTAAACGATTAAAACTAATACAATATATTAACCTTATAAATTAATATATTTAATAATTATTAATTATTCCCGATTATTGAATTAAATTAACTTCGCCTTTTTATACCGATTAATATATATTATTATAAATATCGACCTAATTATACCTATTATAAAACTCATTTTATTAAAATTCTATATATCTTTATTAAAAATATCGTATTTAACCTTTATATTTATAATTAACGCGAATTAATTAAAAATAATATTTATATCTTTATATATAACCTTTTAATAATTATATTAATAGTTTATGTAAGTTTTAAAGTCCGGGTTATAATTAATAAAGCGCTTAATTTAATATTTATTAATATAATTATTTTTATATAACGTAATAAGGAAATTAATTATATTTCTTATAATATTAATATTAAAAGGTATCCTTTAAGTATTTAAATTAATTATATAATTATAAAATACCTCTTTTTTTATTAAATTTAATTTCTATTTATTTAATCGGGTTTTATATTAAAGATTAATACCGTATAATCGGTCGCTTAGAATAATTTAAAAGATATTATATATTTTTATAATAATTCGTTAATTAATTCGATTTAAACTTCTATATATTATTTAAATTATTAAAACGATATAATTTTCTTTTAATTAAATTAATATTATATTTATAGAAATATTATATATTAAAATTTAATTAAATAAATCGGATAAAAGAGTAGTTAACTCGATAATATAGCTAGCTCGGTAATAAACCATATTATATATATATATATATATTAATTTATTAAATCTTTCTTTTTATAAAATATATAATTAAATAAGGTTTAAAATTAAATCCTTTATTTATTTTATTTTGTTTAAACTTTTTAACGTTTTTAATATTATAAATGTCTTTAATTTTCTAAATACTTTTATTTCTTTAATCTTTTTTATATAATTTATTTTATTAATTATTTTAATCTAATTAACTTTTTATATTCAATATTTAAATTTTATTTATAACGTGATTTATTACCGAGCCGGCTATATTACCGAATCGGCCACTCTTCTATCTAATTTACCTAATTAAACTTTAATATATAATATCTTTATAATTATAATACCGATTTAATTAAAAGAAGATTATATCGTTTTAGTAATTTAAACGACGCGAGAAGGTCCGAATTAAATTAATTAATAAATTATTATAAAGATATATAATATCTTTTAAACTATTTTAAGCAATTAATTATATAATATTAATCTTTAACGCGAAACCCGATTAAATAAATAGAAATTAAATTTAATAAAAGAAAAAGTATTTTATAATTATATAATTAATTTAAATACCTAAGGGATACCCTTTAATATTAATATTATAAAGAATATAATTAATCTCTTTATCACGTTATATAAAGGTAATTACGTTAATAAATATTAAATTAAACGCTTTATTAACCGTAATTTAAACCTTAGAACCCGAATAAACTATCGATATAATTATTAAAGGGCTATTTATAAAGATATAAATATTATTTCTAATTAATTTATGTTAATTATAAATATAAAAACTAAATATAATATTTTAAATAAAGATATATAGAATTTAAATAAAACCGGTTTTATAACAAGTATAATCGGGTTAATATTTATAATAATACGCGTTAATCGATATAAAAAGGCGAAAATAATTTAATTTAATAATCGGGAATAATTAACGGTTATTAAATATATTAATTTATAAAGTTCCGTCCTGCGGAGGACGTTAATTTACTAATTGTATTATAAAAAAGAATTATATAAAACCCTTACCTTTTATTCGATATATTAAGTAAATAAATATATAATTTAATTAATTATATAATAACCGATAAATAACTTAATTAATAATAACCTATTTAATTAAAAGATTATTCGCTAATCGCGATTCCGCTAGCTCCCGTTTATCGGTACCGGCCCTTCTTCCCCTTTAATATATTTAATTAATTCGCGATATTATCGTATCGGCGCTCGTTATATTAATATAGAAACTCTATATCCTCCGGGGTTTCTTTCCCGTTTTATATATATATAAATATACCTTCCATTGTTTAATATTTTTTATAAAACTCGTTACCGCCGTTTATATTAAATATAACGTAAAAATCGTATATATAAAGAGCTATATATTATAACGGTTTAAAAGGTTTATTATTATATATAATATTTAATACTTTAAAATCGAGTTTATTTAAAATAATTATAATTTTTATATTATAAAAATAATTCTTTTTAAGAAATATAAATTTAATAATTACCGATAAAGTTGTACTAACTTTCTTAGAATTACCCGAGGCGCTCTCTATTAACGCGTACGATATAATATATATTAATAAATATCGAGATTTAAATAATCGTATATATATTTAATAATATATAAAGGTATAATATAAAGGATAGTAATAAATATAAATATATATTTATATATAATAAAAAGGAGAAATATTATAAATCTTAAAGAGTATTTATTTCGAGATTTTATATTTATATATAAAAGCTTTCTTTAATAGTTTATATAAAATCGGTATTTTTATACCCTAGCTTTAAAAACTTTATTACTTAAATATAAATAATTTCCGATAGATTTTAAATTTATATAATATAAATAAATAATTCCTTTCTTAATATTTAAATATAATATTATCGTAAAACCTAGGTTTATTATAAATCTTATATTATAAGGGATAATAAATAATTAAAGTCGATAGTTATAATAAAAAGGGGGTTTAATATTTATTATCTATTATTATATAATTAGAGGTTTAATTTTTTAATTTATTATTTAAAATACCTATTTATTTTAATACGGAGTTATTACCAATTTATATAACCTTTTATTTGTTTTTTATTATTTATATTAACTATAATAAGCTTAAAAAACTAATAAATAAATTTATAAAGTTAATATATTCTACCGTTCTTAATTATTTAAAATTAATATTATTTTATAAATTAATTTTATAAATACGATTTATTAGGTAATTAAATAATTGAATTAACTTTTAATAATTAAGCCGATAATAAAATAAGTTTAAATTAAATTAAACATTTTAATAAATATATTAAATCGCGAATAAAAGGTCGTTATTACTTTTGAATTTTTAATAATTATAAGAGCTATATTTTAATTAAATTCGAGGTATATTATAAAAATAATAATATTATTATAATTAATATACCTCCTTATTTATTATATTTATTTCAACCTTTAAATATAATACTTTATTTAATACTAAAATATATATATTTAAAGTAAATCGAGCTATTTATTAAAGTATTAATAAATTATATTATAAAATTTAAATTCTTTATTACTTTTAAAGTCGTATATTTTATTATTTTTATAAAAAAAATATTAAACTTAAATTTAATATATTTAATTTAATCCTTTATTATTTAAATAAGGTAATTAATAAATTAGATATACGTTTTCCGACGTTTATATTTAACCTATCGCGTCCGAGGACGGCTAATATTTATAACCTTTAAACGTTATTTAACCTTTAATAAATAATTAAATATTTTATTTTTATTAAAAGTAAAGTCTTTACTTATTAAAGAAACTCTTTAACGTTTATTTTAAATATTATAAATTAAATAATAAAAAGTATAAAAAAAATAGCCTATAAAATAACTTTTAAATACGACCGAATATATATATTAAAAGAGGTTAATTTAATATTTTTTAAATACCGGAAAATTGAAAAGGTATATATATAATTTAAAAAGGCCTTTATTATATAAAGGCCTTAAGAATTATAAAATTAAAAAGTAAAAGGAAAATATTTAATAATTAATAAAGGTAAAATGGGGGATCCGTCGAAATAGAGGGCGGCCGGTAAAAAGCGTTATAATATCTATAATAAAATAGGTTATAATATATAAATATATAAAAAAGATATAAAATTAAATAAGAAATCGGATAATAAATAATTTTAATTAATTTAAAATATTATAATTAAATTGATTTATATTAAAGTAATAAAATATAGAAAAGGTGGCCGACTCGATAATATTGCCGGCTCGGTAATAAATCACGTTATATATATATATTATTTTATTTAAAAAGTTTAATTCTTATATTTAATTTCATTTTAATTTTAAATCGGGTTTTAAAGAAGTCTTTTAATTAATATAAATTATTAAATTTAAGAATATACTTTTTCTAATTCTTTTAATTCTTTTAATTCTTTTAATTCTTTTAATTCTTTTAATTCTTTTAATTCTTTTAATTCTTTTAATTCTTTTAATTCTTTTAATTCTTTTAATTCTTTTAATTCTTTTAATTCTTTTAATTCTTTTAATTCTTTTAATTCTTTTAATTCTTTTAATTCTTTTAATTCTTTTAATTCTTTTAATTCTTTTAATTCTTTTAATTCTTTTTATTCTTTTATGTTTCAAATATTCTTTACTTTTAGATTATTATTTAATAATATATATATAAATTATTTCTATTTATAAATATTCTATATTGTTTTATTACTTTAATGTTTTTATTATTAATTTTTAAAAACTATATTTTATATGTATTTCTTTTATATTAATTATATAATAAATTCTTTTTATATAACTTTTATTATAATATGGTTTACTACCTCGCGGATTATATTACCTCGCGGATTACTCTTTTTATTTCTTAATATTTTTATATAAGTTAATTTAATTATAACGCTTTAAATTAATTTAAATTACTCGTTATCCGATTTATTATTTAATTCTATATCTTTTTTATAAGTTCGCGTATTATAATTTATTTCGTTATAAATACCGTAACGCCTATTACCCGTTACGCGCCGTTTCGATAAATTATTATTTTTACCTTTATTAATCGTAAAACGTTTCCCTTTTACCTTCTCGTCTTATAACTATTAAGATTCTTTAATAATAAGGGTTCCTTTAAGTTAAATATATAACTTTCTAACCTTTTAATACTTTAAAAGGATTAAATTAATCGCTTTTAAAATCCGTACCCGTTTATATAAGATTGTAGCTTTATATATTATTAGCTTTATATATTTAATTAGCTTATTTATAATATTTAAAATCGGTATTAGAGAGCTTCTTTAATAGCTAGAGATCTTACTTTTAATAAAAATAAAGTATTTTATTATTTATTAAAGGTTAGAAGGTATTACAGGGTTATAAATATTAACGGTCTTTAGGCGTAATAACTCCGGTATAGGTATTCGAATTTATATATCTAATTTATTAATTACCTTATTTAAATTATAGGGTATTAAATTAGATACGTTAAATTTAAATTTAATATTATATTTTATAAAAATAATGAAATACGCGGTTTTAAAGGTAATAAAGAACTTGAGCTTTATAATATAATTTATTAAGGTTTTTATAAATAGCTTAATTTCTTTTAAATATATACGCTTTAACGGCGAATAAAATATAATATTTAATAGTTAAAGTAGGTAAGATAAATAGGGAGATATATTAAATATAATAATACCGTTATCTTTATAATATATTTTAAATTCGGCCGAAATATAACTTTCGTAACCGTTAATAATTAAGAGGTAATAATAATCCGTTACTTACGTTTTAATATATTTATCGAAGTATTTAACTTAATTTAAGCCCGTCTTATTATCGGTCTAATTATTAGAGGTTAGTTTAATTATTTAATCGCCCGATAAATTATATTCGCGTGTTTAATTTATAAAGTAATATTAACCTTAAACGATTAAGAACGGCGGAATATATTAACTTTATAAATTAATATATTTTATTATTATTAATTATTCCTAATTATTAAATTAAATTGTCTTTACTTTTTTATACTAATTAACGCATATTATAATATATATTAAACCGATAACGCTTATTATAAAGTTAATTTCGTTAAAATTTTATATATCTTTATTTAAAATATTATATTTAATTTTTATATTTATTATTAACGTAAAATAATTAGAAATAACTTTTATATCTTTATAAAGAGCCTTTTAATAATTATATTTCCGATTTATTTTAATTTTAAGGTTTAAATTATAATTAATAAAGCGTTTAACTTAATATTTATTAATACGCTCGCCGTTATACGTTCTCGCAAGAAAATTAATTATATTTTCTATATTAACGATATTAAGAGGTATTCCTCGGGTATTTAAATCGAGTATATACTTTTATAATACCTCCTCTTTAATAAAATCTAATTTATATTATTATTATTAGATTTTACGTTATAAGGTTTAACCGTTAATTTAATAATATAAAATCGTATAAAGGACGTTATATACTTTTATAATAATTCTTTTATTTAAAGGATTTATTAAGTTTTATATTATTTAAATTATTAAAACGATTTAATTTTTTTTAAATTAATTAGGTATTATAATTATAGAATTATTATATATTAAAGTTTAATTAAGTTATAGAATTAAAAAAACAGTCCGCGAGGTAATATAGTCCGTAAGGTCGTAAACTATATTATATATTAATTTATTTATTTTTATTATCTTAAATATTATTATTAATTCTATTAAGTTTATTAAGTTTATTAACTTTATTAATTATATTAATTATATTAATTATATTAATTATATTAATTATATTAATTATATTAATTATATTAATTATATTAATTATATTAATTATATTAATTATATTAATTATATTAATTATATTAATTATATTAATTATATTAATTATATTAACGTGGTTTACTATATACTCGGATATATTATATAGTCGGACACCTTTTTCCCTATATAAAAAGTGTTCGTATATAACTATACACTTTATTTAATTTTAATTAAATTTAAACCGTAATTTTAAGATTAAAATTTAATTTAAATAGAATAAATACAAAAGATTTTTTAAAATTTATATTTATTTTATTATAACGTAATTAATTATATACTCGGTTATATTATATAATCGGTTACCTTTTTCCCTATATAAAAAACGTCCGTATATAAATTATAATTCTTTTAATTTTTTATTAAATTTTATAGAATTTTAACCTATTATATTTAATTATATAAGAATATTAAATCTATTTTTTTAAATTTTATAATTATTTTATTTAATTAATTAAAACGGAAAATAGAAATTATAAGGATTAATTTAACGTATTTTTTATTTAAAGGTATAATAAAATAGATATAAATTTTAAAAAATCTTTTTTATTTATTCTATTTAAATTAAACTTTAATTTTAAAACTACGGTTTAAATTTAATTTAATTAAATTAAAACCGTCTTACGGAGGACGTTAATCTATTAATTATATTACGAAAAAGAATTATATAAAACCCTTACCTTTTATTTAATAGATTAAATAAGTAAATATATAATTATAAGCTAATTAATTATATAATAACCGACGAATAGCTTAATCGATAATAACTTATCCGATTAAAGGACTATTTATTAATTACGATTCTATTAGCTCCTATTTATCGGTACCGGCCTTTTTTCCCCTTCGGTATATTTAATTAATTCGCGATATTATTATACCGGCGCTTATTATATTAATATAAAAGCTCCGCGTCCTTCGGGGCCTCTTTCCTATTTTATATATATATAAATATACTTTCTACCGTTTAATATTTTTTATAAAATTCGTCGCTATCGTTTATATTAAATATAATATAAAGATTATATATATAAAGAGTTATATATTATAATAATTCGAGAAGCTTATTATTATATATAATATTTAATATTTTAAAATCGAGTTTATTTAAAGTAATTACGATTTCCGTATTACGAAAACAGTTCTTTTTAAGAAATATAAATTTAGTAATTATTAATATAATTATACCGGCTTTCTTAAAATTATTTAAAGCGCTCTTTATTAATACGTACGATATAATATATATTAATAAATATCGAGATTTAGATAATCGTATATATATTTAATAATATGTAAAGGTATAATATTAAATAAGGGATAATAACGGATATAAATATATATTTATATATAATAGGAAGGAGAAATATTATAGGTTTTAAGGAGTATTTATTTCGAGATTTTATATTTACGTACGAAAGCTTTTTTTAATAGCTTATATAAAACCGGTATTTCCGTACTTTAACTTTAAGAATTTTATTACTTAAGTATAAGTAATCTCCGATAAATTTTAAATCTATATAACGCGAACGAGTAATTCCTTTCTCGATATTTAAATATAATATTATTACGAGACCTAAATTTATTATAAATCTTATACCGTAGGGGATAATAAATAACTAGGGTTAATAGTTATAATAGAAAGGGGGCTTAATACTTGCTATCTATTATTATATAATTAAAGGCTTAATTTTTTAATTTATTATTTAAAATACCTATTTATTTTAATACGGAGTTATTATTAATTTATATAACCTTCTATTTGTTTTTTACTACTTATGTTAGCTATAATAAGCTAAAAAAAAATTAATAATAAATAAATTAAATTAAAATATATAGTTACGCACGGACGTTTTTTATATAGAGAAAAGGTAACTAACTATATAATATAACCGAGTATATAATAAACTATATTACCTTTAAATAAAAAATACATTAAATTAATCCTTATAATTTCTATTTTCCGCTTTAACTTATTAAATAAAATAATTATAAAATTAAAGAAAATAAATTTAATATTTCTATATAATTAAATATAATAAATTAAAACTTTATAAAAGTTAATAAAGAATTAAAAGAGTTATAATTTATATACGGACGTTTTTTATATAGGGAAAAGGTATCCGACTATACAATATAGCCGAGTATATAGTAAACTACGTTAATTCTTTTAATTCTTTTAATTCTATTAATTCTTTTAATTCTTTTTATTTTATTAATTCTATTCCTTCTTTTTATTAATTTTTTTATTAATTCTTTTAATTCTATTACTTCTTTTTATTATTATTATTACTTTTATTATTTCTATTATTTATATTATTTAAAAAAAAGTTAAAGGAACAGTTAGACCGGTACGTAAGACCGGCTATATGCGCATACGTACGGCATCGTACAGCGCTGCACGGGCCCTCCTTAGCACCAAATTGAATCACGTAAGCGTAAAAGTTTTAGTGTCTCTTAGCAACAATTTGGCTATTACTATAGATATCAAGAATGGGCAGGATTTGTTAAACATCTGGTCAAGGTGTGGCGCTGCTAGAGTTGAGCAGCCACTGAAAAAGCAATTCCATGCAGCCACCAAGAGTGTTTCCGCTTTTCTGTAGTAGACAGCTCTGATTACTTGAGAGGTGTGTTATGCCATTATTCATGCTATAGAGTCATAAGATAGCAATTGAACAAGACCTGAGATCTATTCACGTATACTTTGGGTACATTTATATAAGCTCAACTTACGGTAAGCACCTACAACAGTGCATAGCTTCCTTCTTGGAGCAGTTCGATCTACTATAAGACCACGGTCCCACCTAATATGTGATTGGTTAACCATGATTGGTCACTAATGAGCCCACACTGGACACCTAGATAAGCAGCCGCTAGTAGCCCTTTAGCACGGTAAACCCCGTCACCCATTAAAAAATTCGAAGTGGCAGGACGCGATAAGGCGAAAGAAAGTCTCAATGCGGGCGCTTTTCAATTGCTTCACTTCTCAGTTCACAGCATCATTGTGACTCGACAGTCGAGATCACATCACCTTCCATCCATTCTTTCACGAAACAGAGTGTCCTACTGTCTGTTGTTTGTCTTGACTCCATACCATTTTAATAATGTTCAAGGCTTCGTTGCAGAGGCATGTGCGGCTCGGCCATGCCGTCGCCCGCCGCCAAATTTCTGCTCTTTCTTCTACCAGAGGCATTTGCTTCCAGACTCTCGAGCAGCACACAGGTCGCCTGAGCCAGCCGATCGGCACTCAGTCTATCTCATTGAGATGCCTATCTCAAAGATTGTACTCCCAGTCTGCCGCGGCCCCTCAGACATACGATAATGCCGGCTCTGCTTCTACCCCCGAGCTCATCACCAAATTCGGCGACCTCTCCAAGCTCGGAGTTCACCCACGTCTCGTTGAAGCCATCACAGTGGGCATGAAGTACGAGGACATGACCGATGTTCAGACTAAGACGATAAATGCCGCCCTCAATGGCGTTGATCTGTAAGCATTTGCTCTCCCCTCAGTGATTTTCTTTTTGGCTCTGGCTAATCTGGTATTTTCTGCAGTGTCGCACAAGCAAAGACTGGTACCGGAAAGACTCTGGCCTTTTTGATTCCTACACTCCAACGATTATTGGCCGCCGAACCTGACCTTGTTGACAAGTACAAGCGTCGGACTGCTCGATCCAACGATGTCAAGGCCATCATCATGTCTCCTACTCGTGAATTGGCAGAGCAAATCGGTGTTGAAGCCACCAAGTTGGTTGCAAACACCGGCATTGTCGTACAAACTGCTGTCGGCGGTACTAGAAAGAGAGAAGCTATGATGAAGATGCAGCGAGAAGGTTGCCATATTCTAGTTGCTACTCCTGGTCGTCTCAAGGACATCCTCACCGACAGCTACGCTAACGTGGCTGCGCCAAACTTGAGAGCATTTGTACTCGATGAGGCCGATCGCATGCTGGATGTTGGGTTTTCCGACGATATTCAGGAGATCCTATCTTACCTGCCTAAGATTGAGGATGTCGACAGACAAACTCTTTTGTTTTCTGCTACCATTCCTCGTGACGTCGTTCATCTTGCGAAGAGTCTGGTCAAGACCGACAACTTCGAATTTGTTCAGACAATTGACAAGAACGAAGCCCCTACACACGAGCGAATTCCCCAGAACTTGGTCGTTTGCCGCGGATACGAAAACTACTTCCCCGCGATCATGGAGCTTGCCGCCAAGGCACGTCAGCTACATGAAGCCGACCCTGAGAAGCCCCCTTTCAAGGCCATCGTGTTCATGAGCAACACTGCCACGGTACAGTTCGCCAATGAGGTTTTCCGATCATCCTCCCTTGCAGACCGTCGCTCAGGCATCCCTATCTACGACATTCACTCCAAGCTGTCGCAACCGCAGCGTACCGCGAGTGCTGAGTATTTCCGCCGCGCTAAGGAAGGTATTTTACTATCTTCCGATGTTACTGCTCGAGGAATGGACTTCCCTGGTGTAACGCATGTTATTCAGATCGGTCTGCCGCCGGATCGTGACCAGTACATTCACCGTATTGGCCGCACAGGCCGTGCTGGACGTGCCGGCGAAGGCTGGCTTCTGCTTTCCGAGGAAGAAGTCGATGAGGCCAGACGCCGTCTTCCAGGCCTCCCAATCAAGCCCAACAAGATGATTGAGGTGGCGCAAGTAGATATCACCCAGAGCACAGAAGCACAGGGAGAGGCTGGCAAATACATCAGCGACGTTGCCAAGGCGTATGAAAATGTGCCAAAATTCATGTTCAAGCAAACATACCACGCCATGCTGGGTCAGAAATTCGGCCGAGGGTTCAGGGCAGAAGATGTCATCAACCTCCTTAACAGATGGTGTATGCAAGGAATGGGCTGGGAAGAAGTCCCTGCTATCTCTCCTAACAGTGCACGCAACCGAGGCCTCACCCGAATTCGTGGAGTAAGGATCGGTCACGATGATATTGAAGAGGAGCAAAGCAAGTTCGGGCGGAGTTCCGACGGTTTCGGTGGTCGTGGTGGCTCTGGCGGTCGCGGAGGCGGTTTCAACCGAGGCGGCGGCGGCGGATTCAACCGAGGCGGCGGCGGCGGATTCAGCCGAGGCGGTGGCGGTGGATTCAGCCGAGGCGGTGGCGGTGGATTCGACCGCGGCGGTGGCGGCGGTTTCAGCCGAGGCGGCGGCGGCGGTTACGGCTCAAGATCTGACGGCGGTGGTTTCTCCCGAGGCGGCGGCGGCGGCGGCGACCGTGGACGCCCCCAGCGATTCGACAGCAAGTTTTCTGGGCGAGTTGATCGGCCCGACGGTGACCGCAGGGGCCAAGGCCGAAGCTCTGCCAGCTTCTAGGCGTTTGACCATGGCCTGACCTTGGTATCATGACTTTTGACCAAGAGAGGCTTAATGATGCGTCAGGGTGAAACTGACCCTTACGACTGTATAGATATCGAAGAGCGATGTACATTACGAGAACTCCTCTGAGCCAGGTGGTTTCAGGTGATGCTACTTTTTGATTGGGGTCAGATACCACTTGGGGAAAAGCGCAGCATTGCCTGGAGTTTGAGGATTACTTACTGTTTGATTTCATATGACAAAATGGGCTGGGGCAATAGGGCCAATGACGATCCTCGCACAGGAAATCTCTACTTCTGATTTGATGTATGATGGGGGAGTATGGCACGGTACAGTTCACTTTTATGTACAAAACATGGTGAATAATAGAGAAATGAAGAACCCATCAACCGTCGTGTCGCATGGTATCACCAGGCGATTTGCAAAAGTAAATAGTGAAGTCATCGGCGGAAACCGCACAGTGAGGTTGCAACCGCTTGGTCTTCATGTCCTCGTGATATGCCAATATAGCAGTGGTATATTAATGAAACGCCAAAACATATATATATGTCTCAATCCCCCTAGCCCTTGGTCTCTTCTACTTGGAGTCCTTCGTAACCGAATTCAAGTTGAGTAGTTTCGCTATGTAAAGGTCCTCTTTGCACTCTTCTCTCATGGATCACCGATACCGCTGTTATAAGCACTATTGACTGCCGGCCCCGGCCCTTTCCGCAGCAATCTTGGCCTCCATCTTGCGCCGGGCTGCTATTATCATCTCGTCTCGTCGCCTCTGCAATGCGCTCTGCCTCTCGTCCCGGTTCGAACTCCAGGCCTTCCCCTTCCCGTCGACCGAGTCACCGCCCTCGGCGCCGCCGGACGATTCGCTAACCCGGCTCTGCAAGTTGTACCGCGTGATGAGATCAGGCTCCGTAGACTTGGGTACGACGGGTTTTTGTTGCTGCGACCGGGCTGTCGCGGAACCGGCGTTGGCGGGCGTGCGGGGAGGGGATGGTGGTTGGAAAGTTACGGGGGGCTATATGAGTAGGGATCGTAAGCATCGCACGGTCGTTGTAATATACTTTATACTTCCCTTGAGAAGGGGAGGAGAGGGCTAGGACTTACGGTTTCTATCCGCCCGCTCAGGACGCGCTCGGTCGTCGCCGATATGCTGCCCCCGGTCCGCTGCAGGTCCCACAGAATCGCGCGCCGGTCCAGTTGCGGGAACATTTGCTGTATGCGCTCGACGGCGGCCTCGCGGGTGCGGGCGGCGGCGGCGGCATCGCGGGGCTGCTGCTGCCCCGTCGAGGGCGTGGCCGACGAGAAGAAGAAGTAGCGCACGGCCAGACCGCCGAGCACGACGATCAGGATCAGCGACGGGATCGAGATTTGTTCGTCCGCCATGGTGACTTCCGCCTGTGTTTTGTCTTGTCTTCGTTGCCCTGATGACCAAGGGAGGGGGCAAGTTCGAGTTCGATGTGCTACTGAGATGTGCCGAAGAGAATATATAATCGATCCCGGATCTTCCTGGGTTCGTTGCTTTTGTCGGGGCTAGAAGCTGTGTAGTATTTACCCGTGGGACGGCCGGTTTGTGAAGGGGTTCAGGATGGCGAGGGGCGTCTGCAAATAATCGAAAGACCACTTCCAAGGTTGTCGCGTGGCTCCCGAATCGTTAGGTTGGAGCTAAAGTCGAGGTTACGTCGTGGCTTACCTAAGCGAATACCTAAGCCAGGGAGCCCGAAGGCAGCTTTGACTCGACCAGAATTGACTTTCAGTGGTGGTTGCTTCTTTTTAGCGGGGACAAGCTTCCTATGCCACTACCTACACAACGCATGTAGGGACCTGCCAAGGAACATGTCTCTTGCCTGTCTATTTCGAAGCCCGTCCTTCTCATTGGAGCCCAGCTGGCCTGGAAAAGACCATGTGTGTCCGTGTACATTTCTTATCACGACGACGCATCAACACAGGATCTGCTACTGACAAAGCCTCTTGCGACCTCGAAAACAGTCTTGCTCTACTTCGCTCCTCCAAAAATAGTCCCTCAGCAGGTCTATCTGGACTCGTACCATTAGGGCCCAGACCCTACTCGCTGCCTGCTTATTATATGCCTTCTATCTTGTGATGGCAGCTGTTATCTAGGCAACAGATACCAGGATGCAACTCTCGGCCTGCGGCCGCGATGTTGTAGTACGACCCGGCTAATGACCCATGTACCATATGATCGTCGTCGCCTCCGAGTACAACGAGGCCTCAACTTGGTTACAAGGCGGCTTGTCGAAGATTGACTTGAGTTGAAGGAGCCTACACTGGCATGTGGCGCGGATGGCCGCTTGACTGCACTGTTCAAGCCACCGATATGCAAACAGCCCGTCCCGTGCTCCTCGCGCTATACAATATGCGCTAGCATGCATCCGTGGCAATGCTCTTGCCTTGGAGCTCCATCGATTCTTCGGGAAGACTAGGGATCACTCGTGCGAAATGTTATCCGCGATGCGAGGCTGGCTGGCAACGGCGTGTGCTCCCTCGAGGTATAGTAAGTATGATGCGCACTTCTGATATCATCTTGACAAAAACCGCCCTTTTCCGACGCCGTTATCAAGCTCTGTAACAAGTAAAGACATCTCGGCCCATTTGGGTGTATGCTTCGTTCTGCTTGCCTATCAGCGCTCTAGAGTTGATATTGGATGCAGGAAGGTGCGCCCCATGACATAATATTCCTATCAATACTGGAAACTGTGGCTTCGGAACCTGCACAGTCCCCTCCGTGAGTATGATACAGCAGTTGACTAACCCCCAAACCCACGAATCTTCCGTCTATTTACATAAATTTGGTCATAAAAGCAAGCATCGGTCTGAGTTGTCGGGAACAGAATTGGCAATAGCCTACAGAGAGCAGCTGAACATGCCCCAAAGCGTTCCATGCCACCGGTGCCAATGTTCACTCCCCGAGACATGGCACAGGACAAGTGCCAGAAATCTCACAATTACGCGATCTCCCAAACATGACCTCGGCTGTAGTACTGAGCAAGCTTGATAAAGTGCACATCTATGATGCGTCCCAGACCGAGTCAGCATCCACTTGACAGAGTCCCTGGTCCAACAGTGCCATATCAGTGACTCGAAATTCTGCATCTTCCGGAGTGCATCCTGGTGTAGACAAGATTGGTGGTGAATGGCAGGGCCGAGTGAGGTTGTGATATTCGGAATATATGTTCCACCAAAACGCGGCTCGTTGCGGTAGCCGGGGAGGAATGAAGTTTACTTGGTGGCTCGCTGGACCCGTGCAGTTGATAGGCATCAACTATTACTAGAAAAGCAAAGACACGGAGCGGGCAAGCTTGAGCTATGAAGGGACGGCAGAGTCAATATTTTATCACCTCGTCCGGGTTAGCCCCACCGGCGGGCGGCCTGAGTTGCCGACGTCTTGATGCGCACTGGCCCATAATCACAGCCCGTGTCTTAAACGGTGGTTAGCTAGCTGGCTTTCCATTTCGGGAAGTTCAAACAGTTCTTGGCTAGCTGTATGTGCGGCAGGTTGTGATGGATTTCCAGAGCGCATCATCTCCAACAACACCAAACCTATACGTCTCTCCCCCAAGAAGCGACCATGACGGCAGCCTGTGTGAGTTTGCATCGACGATGACCATGCGCGGCGCGGCACGGCTCGACCGTTGGAGCGCAGGGGAGGAAGACCAATTGTGGATCATAGATCATCCTTGATGTTGATAGCGAGAGCCATGGAGGAAAGGAGTGATTACCGTGCATCATGCAAGTCAAGCGACAGCTTCGGAGCAACAGAAAGCCTCTGGGTCATCTATATATACATGCCAACTCCCTTGGTGGTTGACAATATTCCCCTTCTCCATCCCATTCACACACAGCAAACGAAGAAGCACTTCATCATATTCTCAGACAATCAATCCCACTTCACTTTTGTAATCAACCATCATGGAAAGCCCTACCCATTACAGTCACACCCATCACGCCGACATGTCTTCGGAGAAGAACGGCCAATCTGTGGTGCAGACCACTGAGATCACACCTGAAATGGAGATCAGTGGCTCTACCATGGACCGTTCCCAATCTCCTGAGCTGAGGAACGGGTTCTCGTCCAGTGGGGGCATTGCCATCCACCCCTTCAAGCGAAGCCTTCTTCGATCTTCCAGCCCTACCGGGTCGGTGCGATCCTCCTTCGGCTCCTCGCGCCGGCATCTGGTATCCCGCCGATTCAGCGGTGGTAGCCTCACGCGAACCCACCGCTCCGAGGTCTCCAAGGAGCTGACTCTGCAGGGTGAGGGCGAATTCTTTGCCCTCATGGAACTCATGTCCAGCATCTCCCGCCGAAGCACCTCGTTGAAAGGTGTATGGATGAAACTCATCTCCGAGAGAGAATCTTGCCTCTCCGAGATGGACAGAATGCAGGAGCAATTCGAAGAGTACATCGAGATCATCGACACCAAGGACAAGGAACTGACTCAGCATCAACATGACCACGAGGAGAGGAAGAAAGAGGTCAGCAAGCTACGCCTCGAGTTCAGCACTGTGTTTGCCAGTGTCAACGAGTACAGGAAGAAGCTTGCCGACCGCAACACTGACCTCGGCAATACTCGCCGAGAGCTCCATGAGTACAAGGAGATGGCCACACGTCTCCGTACCGAGCAAGAGGAGATGAAGCGAACGCTGGAAGCCACCCAGCTCAAGCTCGTTTCCAGCGAGGAGGAGCTTTCCCACACACGCAAGGACTCAGAGAAGCACCACGGTGATCTCCGTAGCCTCACTCAGAAGTACTCGGAGCTCCGCGCAGGCCTCACAGAGGTTACCAGCAAGCACGAGTCTACCCACAAGGAGCTCGTGTCCGTCAAGCAAGCTAGGGCTGCCCTTACGAAGGAGAAGCACGAGTGGTTGCACACGAAGAGCGAGCTCGATGAGAACCTGCGCAAGGCCAACCACAAGTGCCACGAGTTCTCCACCAAGTTTGAGGAGCTGACCAAGACGAATGAGAAGAGGGTTCAAGAGCTGCACCAATTCAAGCAAACCATCTCCAAGGTCGAGTACGAGAAGGACGAAGTACACCATTCCCTTGAGGAGCTCAAGCGCAAGGCCGACGAGAGACAGATCAAATGGGAGGACGCTGAAGACCGCAGCGGCAAGTGGAAGCTTAAATGGGAGCAATCTGAGCGCGAGTTGGCGTCCGTCCGCGAAGAGATCCGCCACTCTGAGGTCGAGAAAATCGAACTTCGCGAGACCATGAAGAAGAAGGTGGAAGAGCTTCGTGTCGCCATCGTCGAAAAGGATCGCCTCAGCGCCGACTTCCATACCGAACGCAAGAAGTCTGAGGAGCACCACCGCAAGATCAACCTGCTTCAGGAGACGAACCGTCGTCACGAGGCCAGCATCAAGGAGCGGACCGAGTCCATCCGCGCCTTCCATGAGCGTATCGAACGCATCGAAACCGAGCGTGACGGCGCGCGCAGCAAGTGCGGCGATCTGAAGATCGAGATTGAGCAGCTTCACACTAGCATCACTACGCTCAAGAACGAGGTGACGGTGCTCAACGAGAAGCACGACGCCGCGACCGAGCAGCTGCGTGAGAGCGAGGCGCGCTACGAGGAGATGTGCGTGACCATGACCGAGTACACCGAGGGCCACGGCGAGTTCGAGTACGAGCTTACCACGCTCCGCACGATGCTGCGCGAGGCCCGTGAGCATAAGGAGAAGGCCATCGAGGCGCGCAACTCGGCTGACCACGAGCGCGACGAGGCCATCACCCGCTACGAGGAGAAGTGCCGCGAGCTCGAACGCTACGAGGAGCAGATGTCGGAGCAGATGCGCGCCCAGGCCAAGTCCAGCATGAGCAGCAGCAGTGGCACCCGTACCATTCGCCGCTTCGTCTCCCGCTCTAGCATGTCCAACGAGATGCACAATGGCGCCAACAGACAGGCCAGTGTCAGCATTGACGAGTAAGGGGTTGTCTAGTGGTGGCTGGTGTTGAGTCTTTTCGACTAAGATTTCCTTTGTCTTTCCAACTTGCTCCGAGTCCGGATCGGGGTTTTCCTTACGTCTGTGTAGGATTGTATCGATGGATGATGTTGGGGTGTGGTGTAAGATATTTGATATGTAGACCTTAGGTAGTTCGATCACTCTATAATATACGTTCCATATGTCCAACCTCTGATCTTACACTTATGTTTCATCGAGTATGCACTGATGAGCTAAGGCAGTATTTTCTCCGTGAGATTCAGCTACATATGAGGCAAAGCGTAGCCCCAGTCCAGATTCCAGCCACATGTTCGGTCGAGTTTCGCTTCAATTGTCCCGAGTCCACACCGAACCCGTGCCGCGCGGCATTCCTTTGCTGCTGGCCGACAGAATATAAACTACCATCCATCCGTCGATATAAGCGGTATAGCAACGAAGACTTATCGGCAATTACTATAGTAAACACATGAACCCTCATCTTACAGTCATCTTCCAAAGTTCCGGCCACGTTGAAATACAGAACCCCATTGGAAGGGGCCTGGACTACCAACAACCATTATCGAAATCCATAAACATCCAAGCTCCATTCCGATCAAACCTCATCAAAGACGTTTGATATGTTGAAAAGCATGGGGCTGTCTGAGCCCATCTTCAATAGAGCCGAGATTGAGATACGCGCGCCGCCTGCACTAGTTCGAACTGTCGTGAGTATTTGACTTAACCTGTTAGCCACAAGCAAAAGTGAGTCCCTGCTAACTTTGGTTTCCAGCTTATGGACTTCGCTCGATACAGAGACTGGACGCACAAGTCACGCTGGTCCATCACGGCAGATAAGAGTGTACAAGACCTGAAGCCCGGCGACAGCCTCCGGGTTGATCTGGGCGGCATGTCTTTCCGGCCAACCCTCGTGGTAAGTGAGACGTTATCTCGGTCTTGTCCCGGGTCATCCCCTCCCTCTTTGTTTAGTTTGCAGAACCCCGACTCATCAAGTGCCGGCTGGCGTGTCTAGGACATCATGGAGGACTCCTTCGCTTGGGACGGCAGCTTATGGGGGCTCTTAGTCGGACGCCATTACTTCCACGTCTTGCCGAGCAAGAAGACGCCGGGCGGCACGCTTTTCGTCCAGAAGGAAGAATGGACGGGGCCCTTGTCCGTCCGTCCCTCTCCGACTGAGGAAGAAGAAGCAGTGGGATCATGGCCCTGGCTGGGATATGTTCAACGAGGATATCAAAGCCGAGTGCGAGAGAAGGTCTAGCTGAGCCAGACAGTGTTCCAACTTCATTTCCACCGTAACGAAGCTAAACCTGGACTCGAGCTGAAGAATCCGGTAGCTGTCCAGGTGCCCTGGCATAAAGGAAAGGTCCCCCGAGACGCACCTGACCTAAAGCTCAAGCAAGACCTGTTTAAATACAATTTGATAACCCAATTTTCAAATAATGACCCAATTGAACTTGGCATTGACCGAATTAACCGCTGCTACCGTGTATTGAGCCCCGCATACAGCGGCCGCAAAACTTGGACGATACCAACCCCAGTCGCGGAGTATAGCACTCACTATACTGTCGCTGGCTGAACGCCTCTCATCACCAAGACCTCCAACAAGGCAAAAATAATAGTAATTGATAGCCTCAGGAGGCAAAAGAAACGACCCAGACGGGATTCGAACCCGCAATCTTCAGAGGTTAAGAGATCGGTGAACCGAAATCTGACGCGATACCATTTCGCCACCAGGCCTGTTGTTTGATGAAAGTCTGGCTCTTTTGAAAAACTATATACCCCACTATGGTGAAGAATGATTTTCCCCCTAGCTCTTACAGGACACTGAGTAGGATGGAGCCCCTAAGGAATGGATACAGGCACGAGGTGGATGGAGTTCGGTTGGTTCCGGACCCTAATCTGTACAGGAGCGTATAGTCACCCATGACACTGTATGTGTGAGACCCAAATATACGAAAGGCAATTTTCATCATGAAGTTGAGCCACAATATTACTAAAGAGGAAGTAATTTCTGGATCGAATATTGTATATGCCCTTGAAGAGAGAGCGAGTGCAGTTGTGATTTATACTCAAGTATACAGTTGCTCAAGCACCCCTGCTGTAGGGGGGGGGCTATAACCCCCACCCTCAATCAAGGCTTATTGTGCGATCCGCTAGCGCGGCACTTGGGACAGTTTGGTTCGTGCAGGTCGCAAATCGCATAGGTATGCTTAGGATGCTGAGCACCGGTACTGGACATTGCCTTGGACTCTTGTGTTTAGGTATGTAAGGAGCTTTAGGGGACACCACGGTATCATAATCAGGTGGGTAACGAGATGTTAATGGAATCCGGCACTGTCAGCCCCAACCAGACCACCCCGTAAGAGTAGTATACCATGACCTTTCTTGGCGCTCCGGCTCAGAGTAACGATTTGGCGATAGTAAGACCTTCGCAAATAACCTAAGATCAGCTTATTAAATCACATATATAATAAGTGTTTTATAACCTTTAAAGACCAATTCGATTCCTTGGGACGTGTTCTTGCCTAAAATTTTGCTTTTTCTTGAGTGGCTTGGTATAGTGACTACCTACGAAATGCAAAGTGGAAACACCTGAGGTGCGTCTTGCAAACAAAAGCGAATACCCGGGGTGTTGCAGTAGCGTACCAAGGTACTCAGCAGTTGCTTTGCGCCTGCCTCGTCAAACGAGAAATCACAAAGCAGGATCAGTATAGGCCTATATCAATGGCTGTCTAGCCCTGTCTTCTATCCTCTTACCGATCCCTCTCTTTAAGTGCTTCGGCCAACTCATGGAACACCAAACCACTCATTCCGCCAATCGCGCTTCTTAATCATGGGGCGTCTTGTGAACGACGATGAACGGCAGGACCTGGCGGAGCAGATCTCCCAGAAGACATCTGGCTTCATCCAGTCCGAGAACCATCGCGACCTCCTCGACATCGTTGACTCTCTCCGGTCCCATGGTGTCAGCCATTACGTCGACCTCCCCCAGATCATCGTTTGCGGCAGTCAGTCCTCGGGGAAAAGCTCTACCCTCGAGGCAATCTCGGGCATTGCCTTTCCAACCAGCGAGGGGCTCTGCACCCGTTTTGCAACGGAGCTGATCCTGCGACGCGGTGATAAGCCTGAGATCAAAATCCATATTCAGCCGGGTGCCAGCAGAAGCGAGGAGGACAGGATCAAACTATCTGCCTTCTCAGAAGGGGCAACAGAGCAAGATGACTTTGCAAAGATTATTGAGTCGGCCAAGAGCGTCATGAGACTTGGCGATGGAGGAGACTCAAAAGTGTTCAGCACAGATGTGCTCCGCATCGAAAGCACATCGCCAAATGCACCAAACTTGACGCTTGTCGATCTACCTGGCCTCTTTGGTGCTTCGGACAAGAACCAGTCAGACGACGATGCGTCTTGAGTCGAGGACTTGGTGGTGTCTTACATGAGGCGACGCCGCAGTATTATCTTGGCCGTGGTTTCGGCAGACAATTCTTTTGCTAACCAGCCGGTGACGAAGTTCGCACGCAGGATTGATCCGTCGGGAACGCGAACTCTTGGTCTCATTACCAAGCCAGACAGAATCGATCAAGGGTCGGAAAGCGAAAGATATTACATCGAGTTGGCCCAAAACGGGAATGTGAAGCTCAAGCTGGGCTGGCATGTTCTGCGCAACAAGAGTCATACAACTTCTAATGATACCCCACAAGAACGAGATGAGAGAGAGTCCGATTTCTTTTCCAGCTCGGCCTGGCAAGTTCTCGAACCCTCGCAGCTCGGCGTGGAAGCCTTGCGAGACAGGCTACGGGAGGCTCTCTGGAACCAGATACTCGTGGAACTTCCAGAAGTCAAATCCGAGGTACAGTCCGGAATAAAGGACTGTTTGAACAAACTGAAGCAACTGGGGAAATCTCGAAGCACGCCGAGGGAAAAGCATCACTATCTTCACAAGATCAGTAGTCAACTTGCAGTCCTGGTGCGAGCTTCCATCGACGGGGTGTACGCCGATTTCTTCTTCGAGTCCTACCCCGGCCAGCCAGATGCCTTCGAGAGACGCCTTCGAGCAAATGTTCAAAAGATACTTGCTAAGTATGCTGAGAAGATGCGGGTCGATGGACACGCTCTGGAGATAGTCGAGACAGGCCTCCACCCCAACCGTACTTCATTGTCCAAGCATACGTGGAGGACTAATTATCTCAAAGTCGTGGAAGAATTGATGGAGGAATGCAGAGGACGGGAACTACCTGGCACCTATAACCCTCTGGTTGTCGGTGATCTGTTTGCTCGACAATGCAAGCCCTGGGAGGCCATCACGACCAACCTGGTTGAGGAGGTCCACGAAGCAGCGGTTACTACATTCAACAAGATGGTGTCTGGGCTATGTGACCAGAACACACATGGCCGCCTGATGAAATGGTTGATCCAACCTTCGCTGCATCGGCTCAGAAAGGATGTGAAGGCAAAACTGGAAGAGTTGCTGCTGCCTCACTTATCAATACATCCAATCACGTACAACGACTACCTTACCGACACGGTCCAGAAAATCCAAGACGATCGGCATAGTCGTAACTTTGATCAACTCACCCTCAAGATTATTCCCCAGACTCGGGATGAGCTAAGCGCCAGTCCGCATAATGCAGTGCCGCTGAAAGCACTTCTCATGGAACTGGAGAAGGGCACATGTCCAAATGTGCGGGAGTACTCTGCTTCTCTTGCTGCCGATGTTGCCGCAGCATACTATACTGTAAGAAAACCCCTATCATACTAGCACTGCGTTGGGAATGTACACTCACACAGCCTCTAGGTCGCCCTGAAGAAATTCATCGACGATGTCAGTGTCAATGCAGTTGAGGCTTGCCTAATCCAGAAACTTCCAGATGTGTAAGTTTTATATGATCACCACCTAAGTGTCCGGGACAAATCGCTGACAATACTAGACTATCACCGGAAGTCGTTTGGGATCTCCCAGATGAGCAGATCGAGCGACTGGGATCTGAAGATGACAGAACCATTGCGGAGAGGAGCGAGGTGACGAAGAAGTTGGGGATCCTTGAGCAGGGTCTTCAGGACCTTGATGCTTTCACAGCCCGGTCTGGCATTCGCGGAGTTTAACTTAAGGATATGGGCAGAGTTGAGCGCGGATAATTATGGGTTTATGTGTTTTGATAGATGGCAAAAAGCCTGGCACTCCATCAAGCATTAGTCTTAGTGAGATAGCCAGCAATTGTGCTGGATTCTAGAAGGGCAGATGGATGTTCAGAGAAGCTGTATGCACTTTAGCTTTGGGTGCCCCTCATTTACCCCACGTTTAGTTGAGCTGCAGGCACCGAGTAGATGACATAATCCCGAAACGCCTCCATGGACAACTCCTATCTTCTGTTTGCACCAGGTAACAACCATATAAATGCAATCAACTTCCCTTTTTTTACTTTGACTTTTGACTTCAGGAATTTTCCTATTCTACTCCAAACTGTCACCTTCATCCACAAACCATATCCTATTGCGCATCTGGTGCATCGCGTTTGACGACGATCATCGAACTAGACTACCTAGCTCGCCCACATACTTGACCATGTCTACAAACCCGTTAAGTCCGTCCGCCCTTCTCCAGGGCATGGCAGATGCCCTGCCCACGCACGCGCAAGGAGATACAACATCCGATCTGAGCAGCTCCCATGACGCTCTTGCACTTTTCGCACACGCCTGCATGGTCTCACTCGGCTTCCGCCTGACGGGCTTTGACGAGTCCAAAAACGATGAAGCAAAGTGCCGAGACCTTGCGCCGCGCCTGCCAGAAAACTGGAACGCATCGTTCAACAACTGCACCTTCGTCTACGCTCACTCACAATCAGCCCTACGCTTCGTTATCAAGGTTGACCGGATGGGCGGTAAGGCCGAGATCCGTGGCTTGGCAATTGATGATGATCACATTGCTCGTGTCGAGGTCACAATCAAGGACTTTGTTTCGAACGGTGCCTTGCCTGTTCGGATCACACTGACACCTGAATCGACAGAGGATCGCAGCGATCTGTCCCAGAAACTCCAGGCAGTTCTCATCAACGAAGCTCGGGTTACTGACTTGGCAAGTCTGATCAAGATCAACATCATCCAGAAGCTACTGCCGTCTTTGCAAAAGGAGGGATATGAGGAGAGTCCTGATGACAGGGCCGCAAGAGAAGATGCCGAAGGCGCAGGGCGCCGTCCACCTCGACAACCAGTCATGCCCCAGCCCATGCCCCCGCCTGCTCAACCCAACCCATACGGTGGCAATATCGACCCGGCTCCCAGGCGTCCAGTACCAGCAGGAGACTTCCCTCCGCCCGATTTCGAAGATGAGCTTGAAGTCAACAGGCCACCACGCAGATTCCCTCCAGGCGCATCACCATTTGGTGGTCTTGGTGCGGACGACTTGCATCCGCCTGGCCTAGGACCCAACGACCCCTTCCGACCAAGCCTCGGAGGACTACCTCGCCCTGGTGGACATCGCGGAATGCATCCTACCTTCGGAGACATCGGCGGTGGTGGTATTGGTGGTGAAGAGTATGATCCTCAAGCACCACCCGGGGCCCGTTTCGACCCCTTAGGACCCGGCGGTATGCCTAGGCTCGGCGGCCACAGACCAGGTGGCGGCAACAACCCTTATGGTGGCTTCGGAGGATTTGGAGGCGACATCATATAAGCTCCAAGGGAGCGGTGGAATGATAAGTCGGTCATGGGATATTGATATTACACTTGAGGCGTTCTGTGTTTCATGAATGATGGTACACGTCAAAATGTTACGAATTTGATGAAAATGATACCAAACGCCAGGAATCATCCCTTGCGCATCTGTACAGCCAGTCAGGAGTGATCGGTCACTTACTTGAGCTAATTAATAAAGATTAACATGCTATAAACATGTGCAACTGGTCCTCCTATGTGCTCGTACGCTATCATATATAAACTATCCGTCCGTGGTCAACAGACTCTGTGGTTCGTCTATATTTCACGACTTATTTAAGTTCTCTGCTTCATTTTCGGCCATATCTACTGCCAGATACTGGATATGCTTATGATTGACAGGAACTATCTATCTAGCTTAGTATTAGCAATACCCAGTCAGGGATTATTGTCGAAATGATGGCGATGTTGAGGCCAATTCTTTTCCTAGTTCTACCCAACAATCGAAGTAAAGGGGGCCTGCTTCTACAGTTCGAATG
The DNA here is from genome assembly GCA_038363915.1 of Apiospora saccharicola. Classification (NCBI taxonomy): domain Eukaryota; kingdom Fungi; phylum Ascomycota; class Sordariomycetes; order Amphisphaeriales; family Apiosporaceae; genus Apiospora; species Apiospora saccharicola. Next base: position 3,814,266 of record JAQQWM010000006.1, read on the forward strand.
GCGGCTGTCATCGCACCGCCGATATCGCGCCCAGCCTCCCGTTTCGTCTTCGACGGCGTCTGCAGGTTTGGCTGCGACGGGATCCAGTGCTGTGGATACCCTATAGGCGCCTCGCTCTCGTCCCGCAGTTCGACCGCCACCGTGTAGGTGCAGCTTCCGGGTAAGGGCGGTAGCCGCTCCGCCGCATTCGCCATTTTCCGGACCGCGGCGCGGAATCCCTCGTCCACGTCCGTCCAGTTGATCTTGTCGCTACTACTGCCCGACGCTTTGCCCGGACCGCCGGGCCCGACCCCGTCGTCTTCCTCGTCCCGCCGGCTGCCGCTACCGTCGTCGTTGGGGCCGGTAGGTGATAGCTGTTCCAGCTCCTTGACACCCGTGAAGGCGGGGAATGCGCGGAGGTCGAACATCCAGCGTTCCAGCACCTGGGTCCCCGGCGCGTGGATGACGAGGGCGACGCGCTCGACCGTGCCCATGATTAGTTGTGCGCGGATCGCCGACACGGCGTCGCTGACCCAGGTGCAGACGCCTGGGTGCCGCGACTGGTGGACCGCGAGGTTGTAGGCTCGGGCCGTGAGGAAGGTCGCCGGGGGGTACAGGGACCGGTAGTAGAGGACGTTGTGGATGGCCACGGTCAGGAAGTGCGTGAAGGAGGTGAGGAGGTGCGAGGCTTGCGCCAGGGACACCGAGAGGCCGCCTTGGGCTTGTGAGGTGCTTGCCATTGCTCGGAAGAGGCCTTCTAACAGGTCTATCTAATTGAGTGCCGGTCTTTTTGAACGGTAGGTAGACGGGCCCTTGTCGCAGGTCCACTTAATGGAACGGAACGGCACGGCGACGGCGAGACGGTACGGATTCCCTACGTGAACACGGCCACCACCGTATCGGCCACAACGGAGAATTTGACGTACAATGACGATCGATATTTCGTTTTTTTGCTTTGTTTGTCCACCAATGTTTGAGGAAAATGCTGTGTCACGGGCAGCAGTTTGACCAAACTAGAAAAGGCGTCCGTCAACCATGCATTAGCATCATGGTCTAGGTGCCAAGACTTAGTATCGATCAGCCCTATGGCAAGATGGTCATTTAAATGATCACGCGTTGAGGGGTAGAGGAAAACGCGTAAAGTGAGACGCCAATCTCACAAGAACGCGAAATATAGTTTAACCAGGCCTAGTCCCTAAATTTCACGTGTCTTTCTGCTTTCAGGACGGTGTGACGGTGCGCAAGTAGCAATATTACATGTCTACCTATTTGTATGAATCGAGTATACCTACCTACCTACCTACCTTTATCTCGTTGCATGTTTCATCCGAGTGGCTGTGGCCGTACATAATGGTAGAACGCACGGAGGGGGTTATCAAGTAAATACATATGTACCTACAGACGTGTATGCGAGATCGGGCTCGATTGACTCTGGGTCTCCCAGACTTTACACGGCAAAGTAGATATCCGGATGCCTCGCGATCGTCAAGTCCTGATGCGAGTCGTTTAGTAAGTTAGGTAATCGATGGAAGCCGATGTTTAGCAGGTCGGCTGTTTGGATAGGTACACATCGAATGGGATGGTGCTTGTTCGCTGCTGCTGTTGCCCAAGTCCAAAACGCGACTCCTGCAGGTCCCCACCATTGTTTAACCAAGCCAGCTCTAGCATCCAAGATTTCCGAGCATGCTATTTAGATAGCTTGACCGACAATCCGTCTGATCAATTTGTAACAGAAGGGGCTGTTAATTATCCCACTATTATATAATAATTGTTTATTCCGCTCTTTTATAATTTAACGTGGTTACTCCACGTTTCCTTCCTTATTCATTTCGTATAATTAAGCAAGTGATCCCGCTGGCATAATCACCATTGTCCCATCAACACGGACCCCGCGCAAACAAGTTTGTTGACTTTCTTTCTCGGGCAAGTGGGACGAACAAACGGGTAAACGACCCCCTCCGAAAATCCCACTTTAAACCCCTACACTCGACACCTTTAACTTACCTCCCGACTCGACTTCCACCACCGTTTTTGGACAGTATCTTTCGAGCCTCGACTAAGGTTCATTTTGACCCTACGCGCAGACGAATGGTCACGATGGAAGACCAGCTCGTTCAGGTTCTGGCGAACACCCAGCTCGCCGCCGAGGGCCCCCGCAAACAAGCCGAACTCGACCTCAAACAGGCCCAGGCGAACCCGGCCTACCCGCTATCCCTCGTCAACATCGCGAGCCACACGTCCATCGGCGTCGAGATCCGCCAACAAGCCATATCCGTCCTCCGCCTCTTCATCGAGAGAAATTGGAGCGGAGAGAGTGACGATGGCCCCGTTATCCCCATTGCCGACGCCGCAAAGGACCAAATCCGACCGATCCTCCTCGAGCTCGCTCTCCACTCAGAGCGCAAGATCAAGGCAGCAGCCAGCTTTGCCGTAGGCAGAATCGCCAATGCAGACTTCCCCGAGAGATGGCCGACTCTTCTGCCCACGCTCTTTAGCTACATCAACTCTGGGGACGAGAGCCATTTACACGGCGCGCTCAAAATCCTCTGCGACCTCGTCGATGAGAGCTTGAGCGACGACCAGTTTTTCAGCATGGCCCAGGACATCGTTAAGGTCGTATACGACGTGGCAGTGAGCGAGACCGATCGCAAGCCCATCCTTCGAGCTCTGGCAGTCTCTGTTTTCCGAGGGTGCTTCGACCTGATGGACCAGGTCAAGGAAGACCACCCGCAAGAGGTCAAGGCCTTTGCCGAGCAGGCTCTGGCAGGCTGGTTCCCCTTCTTTTTGCAGACCATGAAACTGGAGCTACCGCCACTTCCGGAAACCGAACTCGACAGCCAACCCGAGGAATGGAATGGCATCATCGCATTGAAGCTCCAGGTCGTCAGATGTCTTCTTAAGGTCAAGAACGTTTTTCCCAACTTACTGCTCCCGCAGACGCCTCATTTCTTCGAAGCGGCTTGGGCAGAACTCGTGCTCCTCTCTACCCCTTATGAGCAACTTTATATCGTGAATGGCAGTGCCCAGGGTCGGTTAGAGGATGCCGACGGCCTTCCCTACACTTTGGACTTCCTCGTCCTGGAGGAACTCGATTTCCTGAACGGTTGCCTCAAAGCCAAGCCGGTACAAAGTGGGCTTGAGGAAAGGCTCAAGGCCCACCCTACTGCTCACGAAACGCCTTGGGTTCTCGATGTTATGAAGCTCGCCACTTCGTATGCTAGAATCACCTCCGAAGAAGAGGAACTGTGGGACATTGACGTTTCCCTGTATCTCGCTGAGGAGTGGTCTGTTAGCGCCAACTACACCCCCGAACTGCTTGTGGCGATCTCTTGTGCAAATTGGGCGAGTGGCTAAAGAATGGGGTTTTCGAGGGTCTGTTCGCTCACACCAAGACCGTGTTTGCAACTGAAACACCTTCGTGGAGAACCCAGGAAGCCGCGTTGTTCTTGCTCAACATGCTCATCAGCGATTTCTTAGACTGCGGCAAGGAGGTGCCAGTTGAGATTGTCCAAGCCTACCTCGAATTGGTGGATTACTGCATTAACCGCCCCGATGAACCACTGTTGCGTGCTCGAGGCTTCCTTGTCGCTGGACAGCTGATACGATGTGATCTAATCGCTTGTGGGTTCCTCGAGCGCGTGTTAACCGCGATAAATGCGCCAGAAGAGACCGAGATTGTTCAGGTTGCCTGCATCAGAGCGCTGGAGGGCTTCGTTACAGGAGGCGCTGTCCTACCGAGTGGCCAAGCCCAGGTCGTACAGGCTATTGGCCAGTGGATTATGAACAAGGATATGACAACTCTTGAGGAAGCCGACGATCTCCTAATAAGTTTAGCTGAGACGCTACGGGCTGCCATAAACATTGACAAGCGCGTCGCTCTCTCCAACGATGTGCCGGCTCTAGACCTACTTTTCCAAATTGCGAAGCACGGCGCCAACAACTTCCAGGTTACCATGATGATCTGCGAAACATTTGAAGACATCGTACAGACTATGGCTGATCCTCAGCTCTACCAAGCACTGTGCCAGAAAGTTCTGCCGTCATTGACGTCTACATTCGACGCCGCCAATGTCACATCGGATGACCCCCTCGTAACGGTATGTCGACGTGATTCTGCTCACCCCTTTCCGTAGGCGCCTGCTGACACAAATCGTAGTTTGCGACAGAATTGATGGCTGCTCTGACGCAGTATGGTTCCGAGCCCCTTCCTCCCGGTTTCGTGGCCGCCACATTGCCCAAGTTGACTCGCTTGTTGATGGAAAGCATGGAAGGGGAAGTCTTACGACCGGGTGTCGAGTCCGTCAAGTATCTTCTTCAGCACGGCCACCATCAAGTCTTTAATTATCAAGATGAAAATGGAACTACTGGTGTAGAGATCTGCCTCCGAATCATCGACCGACTTCTGAAGCCGGAGATAGAGGACCACGCAGCTAGCGAGGTCGGTGGTCTGGCAGCAGAGCTCGTCGAGAAAGCTGGCCCCGAGAGACTTGGCGAATATCTCGATCCTCTTCTCAAAGCAGTTGCTACGCGCCTCGCAACAGCAGAGGCAGCGCCGTTCATTCAGTCGCTCATCTTGGTATTCGCACGACTCTCAATGGAAAGGGCAGATGCGGTTGTTGAGTTCCTTAGCCAACTACAAATCCCTGATGCCCATGGTAACGGACAGCCCGGCCTGCAAGTCGTGCTTGCCAAATGGCTCGAAAACTCAGTCATCTTTGCTGGCTTTGATGAAATCCGCCAAAAGTAAGTCCATGAATATCAGCGACCTATCAGAGTTGAAACTGACTTTGATACCCCGACAGTGTCATTGCCTTGTCGAAGTTGTATGAGTTGAATGATCCTCGCGTAGCGCAGACCATGGTCAAGGGTGACTTGATTGTCCCTGTCAGTGATAGGATCATGACGCGCTCGAGGGCGAAAGAGAGTAAGGCGCACCTCCATTCCCTTTGTCCTGGTACTTATCATGGAGCAGCTCCAGATCAATACACGATAGTACCTGCTACCCTGAAGATCATCAAGATCTTGGTTGAGGAGCTTTCTTCGGCCTCCGGTGCGCAGAACGCGTCAACGGCGGCGGCTGCCGCTGCTTCCAAGTTCGCGGACGAGGAGGAGGAAGACGATGATGGTTGGGAGGACGAGCCCGACACAGTAGACCTGAGCCTTGGAAGTACCAAGAACGATCTCATGAGCTACCTGGAAGCTTCTAGTATGACCCGCCACCAGGACGATGAGACGAACCGGTTCTTGACCGACTTCTTCCGACGAGTGGCGCAAACACCTGACTTCCATAACTGGTTCGAGATGTTGACCGATGACGAGAAGCAAAAGCTGAATACTGTCGGATCCTGAACGAGCTGCCGTACCATCACGTTGTGCTAGGGCATTGGGGATTATAGTATACCGGCAGTATCACTTTGCATGGGTGAATCGTCATCCCCCTTTGAGGGCATGGATGCCTTGTCATTATAACATAATTGACTAGCCGTGCTTTCCTCACCAGCAGATGGACAACCTGGTTCTCTGCCAGACTAGATAATGAAATAAAGATATAACGTTAATTCTGCTACGACCACAGCAAGTGACAAGCCCGGTCACTGCCAATTTCCACAAGCTATTCCTGCCGAGCTATTCCTGTTATTCTACTGCTTATCTCGCTCTCGTCCATTGGTATAAATAGTCATAATAGCTGCCACATGCCACTGTCCTGTGGTTTGATGCGACTGACCAAAGAGCAATTCCGTATCTGGAATCGTACATATGTATCAGGACGGGGATACCCAGCTTACAATCAGATGTCCTAATATAGATAGCTATTAGGGTAGCTCCTCGCCAATTATGTAACATCTCTAATATTGCCAATTATAATATATTCTTGACAATTCATGCTTATATACACCAGCCCAGACTTCGTATCGGAACAAGGTCACATAAACGGACATTTTGGGGGCAATGCTATATATTTCTGTAGATAGATAGCATATGCCCTGTAGAGCGTTCTGTTTAATCAAATAACAGGACGCCTCCAACTATTGGCCCGCCGGCCCCCGATTTCCGTAAGTACTGCACGGCGTCTTCCTGGCCGTTAGCGGCCGCGGTTTGCAATGCGCTCTGGCCGCCCCAGCCCGCTGCGGCATCGATATCTGAATTTGCCTTGAGTAGTAGTTCCAGTATGTTTATGTGCCCCTTTTGAGCAGCCGCATGCAGCGCTCGGCCCCCCTTGAACGAACTCCCCTGTGCGTTCACGTCCGCGCCGGCCTCGATCAACACCTTGACGATCTCTTCATGGCCGATGCAGCACGCTGCTTGAAGCGCCGTGATGCCCTTGTGTCGGCTCGGGGGCGCATTGACATCAGCTCCGTGCTGCGGCTGCAGCAAGAGCTGCACAATCTCTAGGTCCCCCACCGAGGCAGCCGCCGTGAGAGCCGTGCGGCCCGCTGTGCCCGCCGGCTTTGCGTTAACGTCGGCCCCAGCTGCGAGAAGGAGCTGCACAATTTTGAGATCCCGCGCTTCGGCTGCGACCTGCAAGGCTGTGCGGCCATGGTAGCGCAGCGCGGGGGCGTTAATGTTGGCGTTACATTCCTGCAGTAGGTAGGAAACGACGGACGGGTTGCCGGACCGGCAGGCTTGTTGCAGGGCGTTCCGTCGCCCGTTGTTGCCGCCGGGGGCCTCGACGTCCGCGCCCGCGGCTATTAGCTTTCGGACAACGGCCTCGTGCCCGAAGAGGCATGCGGCTTGGAGGGCCGTGTTTCCGTAGTAGCCGGCAGGCGGGGCGTTCACATCTGTGCCGTCCTCCCGGAGCAGCTTCTCGACCGTGGCTAGGTCTCCGTCCTTGGCGGCGAGCTGCAGCGGGGTCCAGCACTCATCCTCCTCGTCGTATTCTCCCAGCTCGAAGGCTCCTTCTGTGGGCGTCGGGGGCAGGGAAAGCACCTCCGCTGGGGTCCGGGGTAGTTCTTGTGTCTGCATGGCGTCTGTTTAAAAGAAATGGTCCTTGTTATGTGCAGAGTTGGTCCATAGAGGTCTCGGGACACAGCAGCCTTCTATGTTTGTATGTATGCACTTTTGAGGAGCCGATCGTCCATCCACACCTCTCCTATTTGGCCCCTTTCACAAAACCACACACGAGCCAGAAACTGGTATGCGGAGAAATTAGTCGAGGGCAAGAGGGCAGGCAAGAAGTCGGTGTCTGGGATGGACCATCCAGGCGGGGCAGCTGTCCATCCATAGGTATGATGGAGAGGACATGAGACACTAGTTGAGCATGGTGTTGTTGTATCTTCCTGGCCAGCCAGTAATAAACGTTGGGGTTCTATACTTTTGACCAACGGCTGGCAGAACCAATAGAAAAGAGGACAGCAAGCACAAAGTAGTATTCTTGGTTCTTACATGTTGCTTCCCAGTCTCCAGCTGCACGTAACAAGCCCAGATACATCGAAACTACTCCGTATAAGAGGCATAGATGTACTTGGCTAGGATTGAAGGTAACTTGGGTCAATCCTAAGAAGCTGCCACAACGGTCAATTGATTGAAGGCACGGTTACATCCCACCTAGCGCACCCACTCCACTTGACGCTTAGGCATTAGGTAGGTTCCTCAATGCTGTCGGGGTTAAGTGTCACCAAATAAGCAAACCCCGGTCGTAGCTGTCGGCCATGGCATCATAGAGCTCCGATTGAAGCTCCAATTCGCCCGCCCTCACGCAGCTTCTTTCGGATTTGTCACTATATCCAAGTACCGTATCAAAAGTGTTGGAGGGGCACTTGATAGATTGCTAAGATCAATATTTTGCCAACGCAAAGACGACAAATTCTGCGTTACCGACTTGCAAGCTCCTCCCACTGGATTCGCGCCCGTCTGTCCTCCATTCCCATTGCTGCAGAGCCATGATCCATATTGCAACATCATGGCCTACGTAGTGCCGATTCACCGGCCACAGAGCGTGCGCCATGCTCTGCGCGCCTCGTTGTATCCGGGAGATGAGGATGACTGTTTGGTGCTTGGGTAGGTACAATTTACTATCCGATTATCATTCTGCCTTTTCCGGCAAATGATTGATTAGCGAATATACAAACTAATATCTCTGCCCTCCTCTACACAGCAAAGCGAACCGACTCGAAATCTGGAAAGTCGACCCCGAAACAGGTCTGTTGGTCGAGATCGACTCCAAAGTCGTCAATGGCACTATCACCATGCTGCAGCGACTGCGGCCAAGAGACGCTACCACAGACCAGCTCTTCATTGGAACGGACCGCTTCCAATACTTTACCCTTGGCTGGGACGACAAAACTGGAGGGCCGGACCGCTATTCACAGTTCGCCGATAGAGACGAGAAGCATATGAGGGATTCGCAGAGCCAGGACCAGTGTATTGTTGATCCATCGGGAAAATTCATGATAATGCTCCTCTGGGAAGGAGTCTTGAACATAGCCCGCATGCCCCACATGAAGACCAAGAGTACGGAGCTATACTGGCAAGAACAAATTCGCATCAGGGAGCTGTTTATAAGGTCCGCCACGTTTCTGCACGTGGAAACAGGCCAGCCGAAGGTCGCGTTCTTATATCAAACTCGGACCGACAATCCGGACGCCCAACTTGTTACGTACCGCCTATACTCCGATGACAGAAACAATACAGTATCCAATTTCGATACCAAGGACCAAATAGACAGGTTTGAAATCCAGGATCCCGGCGCGGCTATGTTGATACCAGTTGGTCGGGGGGAAGAGGAACACAAGCGCTACATTGTCCGGAACGCTCAGCAAGCCCGTGCCCAGCTGGGAGGGTTTATTGTCGTGGGAGAGACGCGGCTGCTGTACTACGACGACGCTGCCAAGAAGACGGTGGAAGCTGCTCTTGTGGAGTCCTCTATCTTTGTTGCCTGGGCTGAATATAATGTGTCCCATTACTTCGTTGGGGACGACTACGGGACAATGTGGATGTTGGAGATCCAACTGGAGAACGGCGCCGTGGTGACCGGACTGGAGATGAAGAAGATCGGGATTACGTCACGGGCAAACCTTTTGGTCTACATGGGAGACAATATGCTCTTTGTCGCTTCTCATTACGGAAACTCTCAATTATTCAGAGTCGACCCAGAGAATTATACCCTTAAGCTAGTCCAGGAGCTGACCAATATCTCACCAATATTGGATTTCACTGTCATGGACATGGGCAACCGCGAGGGGGAAGAGCAGACAGTCAACGAATACTCATCTGGGCAAGCTAGAATTGTTGCAGGGAGCGGTGTCCACAAAGACGGCAGCTTGAGGAGTGTCCGTAGTGGAGTCGGACTCGAAGACGTTGGCATCCTGGCCGACATGGACAATGTACGGGCACTATTCTCTATCAGGGCCGGATCTTCTCCCAAGTACGATACGTTGCTAGTATCGTTCCTCACAGAGACCAGAGTCTTTTCGTTCAGTGCGTCTGGGGATATTGAAGAAGTCGAGGTGTTCAAGGGTACCTCCTTAAACGAGCAGACTCTGGTGGCTCAGAACCTTTCTGATGGCCGCCTGGTCCAGGTTACTCCTAGCAGCGTGCGACTTATTGATGTTGAGGGCGGCGTCGCCATCTCCAGCTGGAGCCCTTCAGCTGGCCAGGCTATTACTAATGCATCCGCCAACAATGACTGGATCCTCTTGTCTGTCAACGGCAACAGTCTGATCTCACTCAAAATAGAACATGACCTTATCCGCACCGAACATAACGACTTTGGAGAAAAAGAGCAGGTCGCCTGCATACACCTACCGCCCCAGTACCCGAGCATTGGCGTGGTCGGTTTCTGGAAATCAGGAACAATATCCATTATGGATCTCAAAACCCTCCAGCCCTTGCATAGCGAATCGCTAAGGAAACAGGACGATTTGACTTCGGTACCGCGTGACATTGTACTTGCTCAGATCTTGCCGCCCGAGTCTTCCGGGCCCAGCCTGTTCGTCGCAATGGAAGATGGGTTCGTGTTTACTTTCAACGTGTCGAAATCAGACTTCGCTCTATCGGGGCGCAAAAGTATCGTCCTCGGTACAAGGCACGCACGCCTACAGCTTCTCCCTAAACCAGATGGCGTTTATAACGTCTTTTCTACGAGTGAGCACTCTAGCCTGATATATGCGTCTCATGGCCGCATCATCTACTCGGCCGTGACCGCGCAGGACGCAACGTGTGTATGCCCTTTTGACACCGAGGCGTTCCCGGATTGTATGGCTCTGGCAACCGAAACGACGCTGAAACTTGCTCTCATCGACGATGAACGCCGGACTCATGTTCAGACACTCCCAATGGGACAGACGGTGAGGAGGATGGCTTATTCTCGAAATGAGCGGGCCTTTGGCCTGGGATGTGTGAAAAGAGAAGTGGTCAATAATGAAGAGATAATCACCAGCTCTTTCCGGTTAGTAGACGAGGTGGTTTTCGACAAGATCGGTGAAGACTTGGTACTCGAAGGTTCCTCGGGGCCAGAAATGGTAGAGGCCGTGTTCCGAGCTGAACTCACAGATTCGTATGGAACGAAGGTTGAGCGGTTCCTTGTTGGCACAAGTTACCTAAGTGATGTGAAGCCCAACCCCGGCTCGCAGGATGACTCCAGGGGGCGGATTCTGGTTGTTGGAATCGACAGTGATCGAAACCCTTATGTGATATCGCAACGGGGTGTCAAGGGCGCATGTAGATGTTTCGGCGTCATTGGCGACTACATCGTGGCAGCGCTCGCTAAAACTGTCATCGTTTATCGGTACAACGAGGTATCAACAACAGACGCTAAAATTGACCGCGTGGCATCCTACCGCCCGGCGACATATCCCGTTGATCTGGCCATTGAAGGGGATACCATCGCGGTGGCTGACTTGATGAAGTCGATGAGCATCGTCAAGTTTACCCCACCGAGTGGTGATCAGCCGGCAAAATTGGAGGAGTTGGGAAGACATTACCAAGCCTCATGGGCAACGTCAATATGTCACATCGAGGGAGAATCGTGGCTCGAGTCGGATGCACAAGGAAATCTAATGGTACTCCGCCGCAATTCATCGGGTGTCACGGAGGATGATAAGAAGAGTATGACTATCACCAGCGAATTCAATCTGGGAGACATGGTCAACAGGATTAAGAAAGTAACGGTCGACGCCAGCGAGAATGCCATTGTCGTCCCTCGAGCGTTCCTCGGCACGGTACGTGACATTCTTCCCTTTACACGAGTTCTGGATAGCCACTAACATACAAGCAACATCAGGTCGAAGGTGGCATTTATCTGTTCGGAACCATGTCGGACAGTACGCTGGACCTCCTATACCGGCTGCAAGAGAAAATAGTAGGAAATATCGAGACAGTGGGGAAATTGGAGTTTAATGATTTCCGCTCTTTTAGGAATGAGCAGCGGGAGGCGGCCGAACCATACAGGTACATAGACGGTGAGCTCATTGAGCGCTTCCTAGACGCAGACGAAGAGATGCAAGAGGGGATGGTCCAAGGTTTGGGTCCGGATGTTGAGAGTATGCGGAATTTGGTCGAAGAGCTCAAGCGCTTGCATTAACCTGGATTTATGGAAGTACCAGACATTTCACCAATCAAATCAGAAGGATATGCTTGCTTCATATAGTTCTTTTATATTTCCCACCTTTAACTACTTAACCTAAGGAGGTAATAATGCCATTTGGAATGATACTGGAATTCCTCTCACATCGTGTCCCTGGATGGAGTGCTTACCTCACATGCATTCTACTCAGATTATCCCAATGCCAGCAGCTGCCGATCTAGTGGCAACCAGCTGCCAGAGCATCAGCACCAGCTTTGGCCAATCAGCAAGCTGCAATTTGGCAGCTGCACAGACCAGGCATTCATTTGTATGCGGCCACTCCAAGCCGAGCTTGTTCCGTTTCGGTAGCCGTCTCCAGAAATTTGGAAAAGACCTCAAGCAGGTAAAGCAGTTGATTCTCTCCGGACGATCGACCAATTCCACCCTCCCAATTGAATCCACAACCTACCTCCCATCGTCATGGCGCCTTTGACTATCGCATCGCGCGCCCTTGCGCGAGAGGCCTCCAAGACCGCTACCCTCCGCTCCGTCCGCGCTCTCTCGACCTCCAGCTCGCTCCGCGATGCCGGCAACTACAGCAGCCCCTTCAAGGGCGACAGCCGGGCCTCCAAGATCCCCGACTGGGGCAGCTACATGAGCAAGAACTCTCTCGGCGCCAACAATTTGGTATCCTACTTCATGGTCGGTGCCATGGGTGCCATTACCGCCGCCGGTGCCAAGTCGACTGTTCAAGGTGAGTGACGAGACGGGTTGGGAAACGACGACCCCGGAGCCATTGAGTCGCCATCAGCAGACGGCTACGTCCGCGATGGCTACCAGAATCCGAAGACGCGGCCTGTCAACTAGTGCCGATTGCCAATGGCTTGCTAACTCGTCATCCTCAACTGCAGAGTTCCTGAAGAACATGTCCGCGTCCGCCGATGTCTTGGCCATGGCCAAGGTCGAGGTCGACCTCAACGCCATCCCCGAGGGCAAGAACGTCATCATCAAGTGGAGAGGCAAGCCTGTCTTCATCCGACACCGAACCGAGGGCGAGATCGAAGAGGCCAACAAGATCGACGTCAAGTCTCTGCGAGACCCCCAAGCCGACGAGGATCGCGTGCAGAAGCCTGAGTGGCTGGTTATGCTGGGTACGTCATATTCAAACAAAGTGCAAATTTCGACTGGGATGTCTGGCAATGGTGCGGAGTTGCGTGTGTGCCGATGATACCAATTGGCCCGTTTGTGCAAGGCATCCGAGCCCAATTGAACTCCTACCCTGAAACGCGGCACATCTCCTCCCAAGACCGCCAGCGACTGGCAGAATCCAAACTAACGTTGCTGTTGAATAGGTGTCTGCACACATTTGGGTTGTGTGCCCATCGGCGAGGCTGGTGACTTTGGCGGTTGGTTCTGCCCCTGCCACGGTTCTCACTACGATATTTCCGGACGTATAAGGAAGGGCCCTGCTCCTCTCAACCTGGAGATTCCCGAGTACGAGTTCCCCGAAGAGGACAAGCTGATCATCGGTTAAACGAGGGTCTCATGTACGAATAATAGACTGCCGAAAAGATGGGATTTGGCAGCTTTTCTCCATTGTCCGCTTCCCGGCTATAGACTTGATGCGATGGGGGACACCTCGACATTCTCGGACTTTTCTTAGACGTTATCAGCCTCCGCTAATCCTGTACAAATCAAGCCCATTCAGATATGAGTTGCTGTGTCTCTGTCCCATCGTGCACTCTAAGACGGTTGTCTCTGCCACGGCTGCTGTATGCGTGCTGCGGGCTATCAATGGCTTGTGTTGAAAATAGCCAAGTACGAAGTTAAAGTTACTAAGTAGAGAAGTTAAGCAACACTAACAGCACCTGCTAAACGTGACACATTCTACCCCAATTGCGTCTCCCGGGGTTGGAAATAAAAACTCTCTATATGCATATACGCGAGCTCAAGTTTTATCGAACTCTATCTGAAATTATCCTTATTAGTTATAAGCTCTTATATATACAGTCGACCCCTTAAAAGATTATTAATTTTTTACCCCTATCCCCTTAATTATTAAATATAACTTTAAGAGTAAGGTAAAGTAATATATCAATATCTTTAATTATTAAATTAAATATTTAAATTATTATTAATTAAATAATAAAATTAAGCTGATTTCTTTTAAATTAAATAGTTTTTCTATTAAAATAAAGTCTTTTATAAAATATATATTTATATATATAATGATTTATTTAAATATTATTAATATTATTAATCCGATCCCTTTTAATATATATATTATAATAGAATTAATAGTTTAAGTATTATTTTAATTATTTAGGTATAGGGGGGGGTAATAAAGATAAAGGTAACGCTTATCTTTCTTAATTAATAGAATAGCTTACGATACTTAAATAGTCCTGAAACGGGTACGTAAGCCCTTTATAGCTTAAGTAGTTTTAATACCGTAATAATTATCCCTTCTTTCTAATAGCGGTCCCCCGTTATTTTATTAAAAGTTATTTTTAAAGGTATTAAAATCGCGAAATATATTATCGTTTAATTATTTTGTTAACGTTTTACGCTAGCTTTTAAAAAAAGGTAATTTTATCGCGTTTATATTTTATTTTAATTCCTTATACGTTAATATTATTATAAATTTATTTTTCGGCTTTTTATTATATTAATTTCTTAATAATTTCATAACCCGTTTATATTTATTTCTTTTATTTAAATTATCGTTAATTTTTTTATTTTATAATAATGTATTATTATTATACCATTTATTTATCTTATTCATTACCGTATTCGCGCGATACGTAAGGTTAAAAAATAAGTTTAAAAGTTTCATTAAAAATATTTAAATAATATTAATATAAAATTCAATAATATTTATTACCTATATATTTCATTTTAAATTTATAAATATAAATTAAGTTTAAATAAATACCTTAATTTTAATTATTAATAATACTTATTAAGAACTTTGCGTTATAATATTAATAAGGATAGTTTTATATCTAGTTTTAATTATATAGGTAATAATAAAATTTATATTAAAGTAAATAACGCCCGTTAAATTATCGTTTCAAGGTATTTTTAAGGAAATTATATTAATTCTTCGATTTAAATTTCCGTTATATTAATAAATAATCGCGTTTTTTTATAAAGGTTTTTATCGTTATTATTCGTTATTTTTAAAATATAAATAACGATAATAAATATTTAATTAATTTAAATAATTATAAATAAGCCATTAATACTCTTTTATATTTAATTACTTTATTTTATCGCTTTATTAAAAGTTAATATTCTAAATTTAATATTTTAAGTATTAAGAAAATAATTAAGGTTCGTTATCGTTTTAGATTTTATTTATTATAGTTTTATTAACATTTTCTTAATTTATATAAAAGAACTTTAATAATTATTAGGATAAGGTTTTTAATTACAAGAATAATTTAAAATTAGGTATTAAATACGTTTTTATTATAGTTATAAGTAGCTTTAACGGGCCTATTCGTAATATTATTAAACTATTTTCTCGATATATTCTTTAACGTTTTAATAACTTTTAATTAAGTATTAAGCTTATTCTTATATTACTATAATTTACTCCCGTTTAAATAACCGCGGTTATTTAGTTTAAAAAATTATATATTATTAAGTCGATACTTTATTAAATATTATTACCGTTAATTTTTTTAAAGTTAAAGAATAAAACGGTTTTTATAATCGTTTTATAACCTTTTTAAATCGTTATAATTTAAATTTCTATATTTATAAAGTTATAATTAACGTTATTCGCCCGGGTATCTCGTTTACGGTAATACTTATTCTAACGCTTTCTTTAACGTTATTATTATAATAATCGTTTATTTAATTACCGGCCTATGTTTTTACCCTAAGTCCTTAAATTTAATTTAATAATAAAGGTATAATAATAAAGGTATAATAATTTTCCGTTACATTATAAGTAATCGGATATTCGGTTAATATAATAAAGGTATTTTTATTTTAGTTTATAATATTACGAGCTTCCTTTTAACTTAATATAACGAGGATAAAGATATAATTTTTAATATAATTTTAACGGCGATAAAATTAAATTTAAATAAGGAAGGTATATTTTAAAATAGTTTTTAAATATTTTTCGTTTATTTTCTATATTTCTTTTATTCTTTTTTAAACGCCTTTAACCTTATTTATAATTAAATAATATAAATATAAATATAATTTATTATTTAAAGAAATAAGTTCGATTCTTATTAAGTATATAAGACGAAACCGGTTATTATATTTTTTTATTAAACTTTTTAACGAATTTCGGGCTTTTTTTTATCGCTACCGTTATAAATATAAATTTTATAATTATTTTTTAAATTTACCTTATATTTGTTTCTTTTTTTATAACTTATTAAAATACTTTTTTTAAATTATTTAACGATATAAAGGGTATTTTTTAAATATTCCGTTAATTCTTATTAATTATATTTAAATAATTAACCTTTTTATTTAATAAAATAATAAGTTTCTTTATTATATATTATCTTATCCTTTATTTCTTTAATTTCTTAATTTTCGTTATCCTTTAAGTCCGGTATAGGTAAGGTATTTAATATTATACTTTTTTATAATTTTAAAAATTAAATAAGGAAAATATTATAAAGTTTAATATAAATATTTATTAATATTATCCGATAAATTAAGATTCTTATTTGTTTTAAAATGTTAAACGGTTTTATAAACTTTAAAGTTAATTTATAATTTTAAATTTTAAAGCTTCTTATTAATAAATTTATTATTTAACTTACTTTAAATAATATAGGCTTATAACGTTTATTATAATATTTTATTTACGTTTTTATAACTTTTTATTTATTTATTATTTTTTTAAGCTTATTATAGCTAATACAAGTAATAAAAAATAAATAAAAGGTTATATAAATTAATAATAACTCCGTATTAAGATAAATAGGTATCTTAAATAATAAGTTAAAAAATTAAATTTCTAGCGATAATAGATAGCAAATATTAAACCCCCTTTCTATTATAACTATCGACCTTAATTACTACCTTATTATCCCTTACGGTATAGGATTTATAATAAACCTAGGTCTCGCGATAATATTATATTTAAATATTAAAAAAGGAACTATTATACTTATTCGCGTTATATAAACTTAAAATCTATTAAAGATTATTTATACTTAAGTAATAAAGTTCTTAAAATTAAAGTATAGAAATACCGGTTTTACGTAAATTATTAAAGAAAGCTTTTATATATAAATATAAAATCTTAAAATAAATATTCTTTAAAACCTATAATATTTCTCCTTCTTATCGTATATAAATATATATTTATATTCGTTATTATCCTTTACGTTATACCTTTATATATTATTAAATATATATATAATTATTTAAATCTCGATATTTATTGATATATATTATATTGTATATATTAATAAAAAGCGCTTCGGGTAATTCTAAAAAGGTTAACGCGATTATATTAATAATTATTAAATTTATATTTTTTAAAAAGAATTACTTTTATAATATAGAAATTATAATTACTTTAAATAAATTTAATTTTAAAATATTAAATATTATATATAATAATAAACCTTTTAAACCGTTATAATATATAGCTCTTTATATATATAATTTTTATATTATATTTAATATAAATAGCGATAACGAGTTTTATAAAAAATATTAAATAGCGGAAGGTATATTTATATATATATAAAACGAGAAAGAGGTTTTAAAAAACGTGGAGTTTCTATATTAATACGACGAGCGCCGGTATAATAATATTACGAATTAATTAAACGTATCGAAAAGGAAAAAGGGTCGGTACCGATAAGCGGGAGCTAACGCTAGAAGGGGGGCGAACCGCGGTTAATAAATAGTCCTTTAATCGGATAGGTTATTATCGATTAAGCTATTCGTCGGTTATTATATAATTAATTAATTTATAACTATATATTTATTTATTTAATCTATTAAATAAAAGGTAAGGGTTTTATATAATTCTTTTTTATAATATAATTAATAAATTAACGTCCTCCGTAGGACGGTATAACTTTTTATTAATATTCTTTTATATTATTATATAATATTTAAAGTTTTAAAAATTTATTTTTTATTATAAATACCCCTCCTTTTTATAAGTTATTTTTAATAAATATCTTAAAATTAAATTAATATTTATAAATTATTTAAAATAGGGATATTTCAATTATAATATTAATTATTATATTTATTATTAAGAATATTATATATAAGAGGTTTGATTATAATTCTAATTATTTTATTATATAATATTAAAAGTATATTTTTAAAATTTAATTTATTCGTTTAATCTATTTATTTATTTAAAAGTAAAATACCGTTAAATACCGTAATTTTACTTTATTATAGAAATAGAATTATAATTGAAATTTATTTATAAATACCGAGCTTTTATTTAATATAATCCCTTTAAAAGCTTTAAATTAACATTCGATTTTTTTATAAAATAATCTAATTAATTTAATTATATTAATATTTATTAATATTAAGAAGAAAAATAATAATTTAAAGAATTAATTTATAATTATTAATATCGTATTAACTAATTTTCGGCCTACTAAAGTCTTTAATAAACCTATAATAAAATCTATTACTTATTTCTTTTTAAAACGAGAAGATTAAAGTAATAAAGAGAGTTTATTATATAATTAACAATATTTCGTTTTAAATTTTAAATATATTATATATTTATTAATATAATTCTTTATATTTTATTTTAAATTGAATTAATAGAATTTCCTTTTTAAGAATTCGGTATTATAATCGATATTAAAATAACTTATATAAGGATTATTATAATATATTTTAAATAATTGAAATCTTAAAAAGGCTTATTTTAAAATATATAGTTTTCCTTTATATAGGAGGATTTTAAAATTTATAATAATTTAAATTCTTTTAAGAGCGTTTTATTAACTAATTTAGTTTATTTCTCTTTATACTTTTTATTTAATTATTATATTTCTTAAATAAAAGTTTAAAGGTCTTTTAATTTTATTTTTATATAAATATCTTTTAATATAATAAATTCTTTTACCTTTTAATAAGTAATTTATTAAATTAATATAACCCGATTTTAAGAAGGTTTTATCCTATATAATATTTATATAAATATACGGGGTTTATTTTTTAAAAGATTTATAATAATTATTAATTTCTTTTATAATATTAATAATAATATTAGATTATTCGTTTTTTAAAAAATATAATCGGGATATTTTAAAGGGTTATCGGTTAAATTTCTTTTTCCTAATTAATATTTAATAACGAAATTAAATAAAGCGAGGTATATATATTATCGTATTTAACGGTTATTAAAACGGTTTATTTTTATAAAGTTTTAAAAGTTCTAATAATTAATATACATTTTAATAAGGTATTTTAATTCTTTAAAATAATATTTTTAATATTTAAATAATAATACGATTATAAGCATTTCTAAATTAAATATATTATAATTTTCTTTTACCTCGGTAAATTTTTTTAAAAAGAATACGATAAAGCGTTAATACTTTATTAAACTCTTTTATAATAGAGTTTTATTTATAGTAAATTATAAGGTATTTATTTTTAATTTTATTACGTTTTAATAATTACGTTAATAATATAACGATATAAGAATACCTTTTTATAAAGCGTTAATAAAAATTATAGACTTTTAAAAAAATATAAATATTATAAATAAATTCTAATTCTAATTAATTTCGTATTATATTTATTCGGGTTTTATTTATAGATATTCTATTAATAGAAATGAAATATTTAAAGAAGTTTAATTTTTAAAAACAAAATTTTTTAAAGGTTTTAATATATAAGTCCGTTTATAAAAGCTTTCTTATTATTATATAGAAATATTTTATGTAGGTCTTTTTATTTAATAAATATATAAGAATATCGTTAAAATAAATTATATAATAAATATTTATTAAATTATTTAAATTATAGGTAATATAGTATTAAAAAGTAATAAAACTATTAATTAATTTTATTATTATTATTAAGAATTTATAATAATTATATTTTATTTAAAAGGTTGTTTTTTATTTATTTCCTTTTTTAATTTTAATACGATAATAAATATCCTTTAAATCGATTTTAAAAAAGTTTTTTAATTTAAAGACTTTATTTAATAATTTTAAAATAAAGGGTAAAGTATACCGATTCTTAACGATTATTTTATTAAGGCTTTTATAATTAATTATTATCCGGATTAAGCTATTTTTTTAAAAAACGAAGAAAATCGGCGTTTTAATTAAATTTTAAGATTTTTTTATTTTACTTTCGGCTTTTATTTTTTTAAAACACTTTTTAAATATTTATAATTTCTTATAGGAGGGTGGAGAAATAGAATAATATATTAAATAATAAATTAACTATATATTCGGTAATTTTAAATAGGAGGATAGTATAATTTTTAATATTTAAAAAATATTAAAAATATTATTTTATTTTAATATTATTTTATTTAATATTTTCGTATTAGATTCGGGTAATTTTAATATAGGTTTTATTGTAAATAGTATTAAAAAATATATCGTACCTTCTTTAAATATTCGTTTAAAAAGATAAGGTTTAATTAATTATATTTAGGCTGATTTTAAAACGAATTATTATTAATTTCTATTTAAATATATTATAATATTTATTTCTTAAATTATTTTAAAAAATAATAATAAAAGAGATCTTTTTAATTAGGAATCGTAATTAATTACGATATAAAGTTTTTAGAAACGATAGGTAATATTACGGGAACCCGTAATTTTAAAATTAATTTAATAAATTTTATAAATAGGAATATTTAAATTATTAATAAAAAAAATTAGAATAAATTAAAAAGGAGTTTATTAAAATTTTAATTTTAATACGAAAACGTAATTAATAAAATTAATACCGGAATAAATATTTAAATTAATAAAAATAAAAATTAAAAGTATTTTAAAAAAAAAGATATAGATAAAGATAAATATATAAAAGGTTTTAAATACTTTAATAAAAAATAACGGTAATAATAACGTCGTTCTATTTATTAACACTTTATAGCTTTTCCCGACGGTCGCGGGGCTAAGGATTATTTAAAATAATTATTAATATAATATCCCTTTTTCTTATAATTATAATAAATAATTTATAAGAGATTCGTTAATTTTTCGGACTCTTTTCGATTTTATATTTATTAATTATTAATATCGGGTTTATTACGTTTTTATTTTACGGGGGTTTTAAAGGATTTATTAAATTATAATTTGTTTTTTTAAGATTTAAATAATAATTCTTATTATCGAATCGTAAGGTTCAATATATTATTATAACGAAAGGTTAATATATTATAATAATTTATAATATCTTTTTTAACGGATTTAATAGTGTTTTATTAAAAAAGAGAGCTTATTATTTATTAATACATTAATTAATTTAAGCTTTTAATAAAATTAAGTATTAGTAGAATATAACGGGAGATTATTTCGGTTTTTAATATATATTTTTTAATTAAAAGTTTAGTATAATTATTTTATTAATAACTTATTAAATAACCGATTTTATCTATTTTTAATAGGTTTTTTAATCGTTTTAAAATAATAACTTCTCTTTATTTATATCGAATTCTTTTTAAACCAATATTAATATTTAATGAATTAATTTATTTAATTATATATGTAAAGAATTTATATATAAGTATTTCGGAAATATTTTAGGGAATTATTAAAGATTATTTTTAACCTTTTTATTTAATTACTTTAATCAATATAATTAAAAGAAGAATTAAATTCTTTATAATTAACTCGAATAATTTTAATTAAATCGATATTTTTATCGTTATTTTTTATTAAATTATCGGAAAGGCTTAGGCTTAAAAATAAATTACAATTTAATAATATTATATTATTCTTAAATTTATTAAATCCTTTTTAAACTTTTATTAAGGTTTTCGGATAACTTTTATAGGGTTTTATTTATATTTTTTATAATAATAAACGGATTATAATAATTTCTTTTTAAATAGTTTTTATATTACTTTTAATTTTATAATCTTTTTTTATAAAGCTTTTAATAACTTTATTTATATTATTATTATATTATTTATATTATAATTTTAAATCGTTATTTTATTAATATCGACCGGTTCTTTTAATAAAGGATTTCCGTTAAAATTTATAGGAGGTTCGTTCTTTTCTTTTTATAAATTTAATAGGGATTTAATAAAAAATCCTAATTTAATTATTAATATTTTCGCTTTTTTTTTTTTTAATAATATTTTTAATAAATAAGTTATTAATAGAAACGTTAGAATTGTAATAGAATTAATATTACGGTATTAGAACCACCTAAGCTATAAAGGGCTTGCGCACCTATTTCGGGACTATTTAAGTACCGTAAGTTATTCTATTAATTAAGAGAGATAAGTATTAACTTTATTTTTATTACCCCTCCTTTATACCTGGATAATTAAAATAATACTTAAATTATTAATTCTATTATAATTCTAACGCTTCTATTAATAACTTATTTATTAAAAATATTATTAAAAAAGAGAAAAGTGAAAATACCGATAATTAAACCGGGACCTTTTATTAAATCCTTATTAAATCTATAAAAAGAAAGGAGCGAACCTTTTATAAATCTTAATAAAAATCTTTTATTATAAAAGCCGGTCGATATTAATAAAATAATAACTTAAAATTATAATATAAACAATATAATAATAATATAAATAAAATTATAAAATTAAAAATAATATAAAAGTTATTTAAAAGGAAGTTATTACGGTCCGTTTATTATTATAAAAAATATAAATAAAACCCCGTAAAAGCTATCCAGAAACCTTAACGAAAATTTAAAAAGGATTTAATAAATTTTAAAAATAATATAATATTATTAAATTTTAATTTATTTTTAACCCAACATTTCTTTAATAATTAATTAGAAAATAATAATAAAGATATTAATTTAATTAAAGTTATTCGATTTAATTATAAAGAGTTTAATTTCTTTTTTAATTATATCAATTAAAATAATTAAATAAAGAAGTTAAAAATAATCTTTAATAACTCCTCGAACTATTTCTAAAGCGCCTATATATAAATTCTTTATATATATAATAAAATAAATTAATTTATTAAATATTAATATTAATTTAAAAAGAATTTTTATATAAATAAGGAGAAATTATTATTTTAAAACGATTAAGAAACTTATTAAAAATAAATAAAATCGATTATTTAATAAACCGTTAATAAAGAAATTATAATTAACTTTTAATTAAAAAATATATATTAAAAACCGGGATAATCTCCTATTATATTTTATTAATACCTAACCTTATTAAAAGCCTAAACCGACCGATATATTCATAAATAATAAACTCTTTTCTTTTATAAGAAGTTATTAAACTTATTAAAAAAAGATATTATAAATTATTATAATATATTACCTTTTTATTATAATAATATATTAAACTTTATAATTTAATAATAGGAATTATTATTTAAATCTTAAAAAAATAAATTATAATCTAATAAATCCTTTAAAACCCCCGCGAAACGAAAACGTAATAAACCCGATATTAATAATTTAAAATATCGGAATAAATAAAATAAAATAAAAAAGAAGTTAAAATTTAATATATATTAAAAGAAAAAAGAAATTAAAGAAATAAAATTTAATAATTAATAAATAAGAAGTCGAAAGGAGTCCGAAAAGTTAACGGATCTTTTATAGATTATTTATTATAATTATTAGAAAAAGGGGTATTATATTAATAATTATTTTAAATAATTCTTAGCCCCGTAATTATCGGGAAAAGCTAAAAAGTCTTAATAAATAGAACGACTTTATTGTCGTTATTATTTTTTATTAAAGTATTTAAAACCTTTCGTATTTTTATTTCTATTTATACTTTTTCTTTTAAACTATTTTTAATTTTTATTTTCGTTAATTTAAATATTTATTCCGGTATTAATTTTATTAATTACGTGTTTATATTAAAATTAAAATTTTAATAAACTCCTTTTTAATTTATTCCAATTTCTTTTATTAATAATTTAAATATTCCTATTTATAAAATTTATTAAATTAATTTTAAAATTACGGATTTTTATAATATTACCCGTCGTTTTCGAAAACTTTATATTATAATTAATTATAATTCCCGGCCGGAAAGATCTCCTTTATTATTATTTTTTAAAATAATTTAAGAAATAAATATTATAATATATATAAATAAAACTTAATAATAATTCGTTTTAAAATCGATTTAAATATAATTAATTAAATCCTATCCTTTTAAACGGATATTTAAAGAAAGTATAACGTATTTTTTAATAATACTTATAATAGAACTTATATTAAAATTACTCAAATCTTATATAAAAATATTAAATAAAATAATATAAAAATATTTTAATAAATTTAATATTTTCGTAATATTAAAAGTTATATCGTGTTTTTATTTAAAGTTATTAAGTATATAATCGATTTATTATTTAATATATACTTATTATATTATTTTATTTATTTATTCTTTTATAAAGAATTATAAATATTTAAAGAGTTTTTTAAAACAAAATAAAGGTTAAAGATAAAATAAGGGAATTTTAAAGTTTAATTAAAATACCGATTTTCTTTATTTTTAAAAAAGATAGTTTAATCTAGATAATAATTAATTATAAAGGTTTTAATAAAATGATTATTAAAAATTAATATACTTTACCCTTTATTTTAGAGTTATTAAATAATGGACCCTACTAGGGGGTTTATCTAAGGAAGGCCTAGTTGGCCCGCTATTCCTAAATAGGAAGGCGGTTAACCTAGGCAGTAATAGTTAGCCTCCCCTACCTAAAAGGCCTTAGCCGATTTAGGTAGATAGAGCCCTCTTCTTTCCGACTTTATTTTTATATTAATCCATTATTTAAGTTACTCCTATCCGGTCCTTTTAAATTAATAATATCTCTTTAACCTTAATTAATTAAAAAATAAAATTATTTCGATTTAATAACTTCGTTAAAGATCTATTAAAATCTATACGTTTAAATATATCTTTTAATAGCTTAAAAATAGGTTTACGTATTAAAACCGTTATTAAATTAATAGATCCGTACGTCTAATATATTTCTATTAATTATTATCGGAGTTAACGATTAGGAGTAAAATCCGTACGTTTAATACGTCTTTCTTTTTTAATTTAATACGCCTTTTTTATTTTAATTATTATTCGTATATCTAATACGCCCGGTAATTATTCGTTAAATTAATTTTATATTTCGACGGAAGTATTTTAAAAACGTAACGTATTTAAATAAGTAAAATCCTTTATAAATACGATTTAATAAGTTATTTAATCGATTAATTATTTATTTATAATACCTAATCCTAGACAATTTCGGTTATCGCAAACGTTACGGTTTCCTATTTAAATATCGGTTTATTTAAAATCTCATTTAAATATTATTTTATAAAAACCCTAACTTAGGTATCGCTTTATCTTAAAAACTCTATTTAGAAAAATTCTTTATTATTTTTAATTTATTATATATATATTAAATACGCTTTAATTTATTATTAACTATTTATATATAAGTAAACTATTAATATAACCGAAGAATCGATTACCGATCCTTTTTTAAAAAAGGAGTAAAATATAAATAAATAACTTAAAATTCTTAATAAATAAATTACTTTAGAATTTTAATAACTTATATATCCTATTAACCCCGATATAACGTTCCGCGATAAAATTATTTTTAAATAAATCGCGATTTTAAGATTTTAAAACGATTTATATTTAAAAAAAATTAAGCTTTTAAATTCCCCGTAAATAAATCCTCCTTTAATATCGAGGCGGGTTATTTTAATATCGGGAAATATAATTATTTAATAAATCGAGTTATTAAAATATATAATTAACCTTTAAGAATTATTAAAGTTATATATAATAAAAACCGAAATTATAATTTTTAAAAAGTATATCGATTATAAAACGGATAATAATTTTATAAAATTCGGAAATAATCCGATTATTATAAAGTATTTAAACGTTCGAATTAATAACCTTTATTTAATTAAAAAAAGGCGATAATAAAATTACGAGAGGATTTAAAGGAATCTTTATTAAATTTAAATAATAATATAAAAGGTTTTATATATAACCTATAAAATAACTTTCGTTATAATATAGAATAAGCTCGTTTATATTCCTAATAATCGAATCAAATAACTTTACGGCTATCTTAAAATTATAATTCCCTTTTTAAAAACGTTACGCGACGTTAAAAGGTAAACGATCTTTTATTTAATAAATTGGAGCTTATTATAAAACTATATCCTATCTTAAGAAATCGATTTATATATATATACCTTAAAATAATTTAACCTTTATTTATAAAAAAAATTATTATTTTATTAATCGAAAAGGATAATTTTAAATACAACTTTAATACTAGCGAAGGGCGTTTTTAAGAAAATTTTTAACTTTAAGAGGATTAAAGTTAATTCGTCCGGAACGATTATTTAAATCCTTTCTTAATAAATTAACGATAATATAGGTAAATCCCTTAATATATATAAAAATTTATTAATATTCTTAAATAATAACTATAAGCTTAATTATATAAAAAACTTATATATCCATTTAATAATCTTTAACTTTAAATATAATTATTTAAAGTACCTATATAACTTTTAATATTAATCGTTAAATTATCCGTCCTACGGAGGACGTTAATCTATTAATTATATTACGAAAAAGAATTATATAAAACCTTTACTTTTTATTCGATAAATTAAGTAAGTAAATATATAATCGTAAGTTAATTAATTATATAATAATTAACGAATAGCTTAATTAATAATAACTTATCCGATTAAAAGATTATTCGTTAACCGTGATTCCGCTAGCTCCCGTTTATTAATATCGGCCTTTCTTCCTTTTTAATACGTTTAATTAATTCGCGATATTATCGTACCGGCGTTCGTTATATTAATAAAGCTCCGCGTCCTCCGGGGCCTCTTTTTTATTTTATATATATATAAATATATCTTCCGTTATTTAATATTCTTTATAAAATTTATCGTTATCGTTTATATTAAATATAATATAAAGATTATATATATAAAAAGCTATATATTATAATAATTTAAAAGGTTTATTATTACGTATAGTATTTAATACCTTAGAATTAAGTTTATTTAAAGCGGTTACGATTTCCGTATTACGAAAGTAGTTCTTTTTAAGAAATATAAATTTAATAATTACCGATATAATTATACCGGCTTTTTTAGAATTACCCGAGGCGCTCTTTATTAACGCGTATAATATAATATATATTAATAAATATTAAGATTTAAATAATCGTATATATATTTAATAATATATAAAGGTATAATATAAAAGATAGTAATAGATATAAATATATATTTATATATAATAAGAAGGAAAAATATTATAAGTTTTAAAAAATATTTATTTTAAGATTTTATATTTATATATAAAAGCTTTTTCTAATAATTTACGTAAAACCGATATCTTTATACCTTAGTTTTAAGAACTTTATTATTTAAGTATAAATAATTTTTAATAAATCTTAAATCTATATAGCGCGAATAAGTAATTCCTTTCTTAATATTTAAATATAATATTATTATAAGACTTAAGTTTATTATAAATCTTATATTATAGGGGATAATAAGTAATTAAGGTCGATAACTATAGTAAAAAGGGGGTTTAATACTTGTTATCTATTATCGTTAAAGGCTTAATTTTTTAATTTATTATTTAAAATACCTATTTATTTTAGTACGGAGTTATTACCAATTTATATAACCTTTTATTTGTTTTTTACTACTTATATTAATTGTAATAAGCTTAAAAAAAAATCGTTAAATTATTAAACCCTCTTTAGCGTCCTCCTATTATTATTTATAATCCTTAACTTAAATATTTATTAAATAATTATAAATAATTAAGATTTAAAATTAAGCGAGAGGATATTAAAGTATATAATCTTAATTATTTAAATCTAATTAAATAAAGTTTAATTTAAGAAAGGAAAATAATTATTTTTATAAATATTATATCGTTTATATTAAAAATCGCTAGTTTTATAAAGGGTAATTATTTTAAAGGTTTTATTATATAAATCTTTAATTTCTTTTAAACCCTTCTTAGAGGACGAGTTTTAATTTAATAGAATAATAAGGTCTTTAACTTTAATAAAGCTTCGTTAAAATTAAAAGGACTTTATTATATTATAGAAGCCTTTAAGAATTAATTTAAATTAGATAGAGCTATTATAATAAAGAAGTCTTTAATTATAAGACTTTAATTAAAAGACCTGTTAAATAATCCCGATACTTTAGAACGCTTTTTTAATTAAATAATTAAATATATTAGAATTATAAAATCTTTAATATTTAATAATAGAAACGCGGTCAGTATTTTATAATAAATTTATATTTAAATTAATATAGAAATCTAACGATTTCTATACATTCTTAAAGACAATAATATAATCGTCTTATATATAATTAAAGTTAGCGAAATATATAATACCTTAAATTTATATATTAAGTAGTAATTAAAGGGCCGAAATCGATAAATATAGAATATTACCCGAATTTATATTAAATTTAGATTAATCGATAAATATATAATTAAAGAAGATTTTATTAAATTTTAACGTAAAAAACGTAATAAGCGTATAGAAAAGAAGGAACGTTAATAAAATAAGGTTTAATTACGAAATAATTTTAATAAAAATTATAGAAAAAAGAAAGATTTTAAAAAGAACGATAACTTTAAGAAATCCGATTATAAATATAATAAAAATAATAAAGATAATAAAAAGGTTAATTTTATATATAATAATTTATCCTTTATATTTAATTTATTAAACTCGTTATTAAATAGGGAATTTAAATATAAATCCTTCTATTTCTATTTAACTTTTAATTAAAGTATAATTTATAAAAAATATTATAAATATAACTTTATTAATTCGATATAAAGACGATTATATAAAAAGAAGTATAATAATATTAAGAAGAAGTTTAAATCTTTAACTTTTATATAAGAATAATATATTTATAATTATTATAAATATATATTTATATTACGTAATTTAATATTTAAATATATTAAAGATTATAATAAAGCTTACGATTATAAATAATTTATATTAAAGGAAAGAAATACCTTTTATTACTTTAATAATAAAATTTATTTAATTAATATTAAAAAATTCCTTATTTAAAATAAGATTCTTAATATTAATTATAATATAACGGAATTAAACGAAAATATTATAAGTTTTATATATTTTAAAATTAATATTTATATAATATAAGATAGTTCTATTTTTATATATATCTATTTCGATATTAATATTAATCCGAATTTAATAAATAGAAAATTCCTTTATTATATAGAATATTTTATAATTTTTAAAAAAGTTAAAATTAAAACCGTAATTAAAAAACGAGTTAAAATAATTAAATAAGTTATATTTATTATTTATATAAAAATATATAATAATAATAATTAACCTATATTTTAAAAGTTCGTTAAAAGTGGATAAGTAATTAATAACCTCGAGCCTAACGCTTTAATTAATACTCGAGCCTTTAAACCTTTTAAAATTAATATCGACTTTAATATCAATATTATTTTATTTTTAAAATATAAATTTAATATATATTTTAAAATTATTTTATATAAATAATCGTATATTAAAAGGGTAATAATATAAAAGAAAATAACTTTTTTATTTAAAAAATTTATTTTTATAATTATAAATTATAAACCTTTATTTAAAGGACGTAACTTTTATTTTTATTCTTAAAACGCGAATATTACGAATATTTTAATAAATATAAAAATAATTAAAATTATAATAATATAAAATAATATTAAAAAACCGGTTATAATTAATAAAAAAATTAAAATTAATTAAATATAAAAAAATTAAAATATTAATTATATAAAGAGTTTTTAAAAAAAAGGATTTAAATTATTTATTATTATAATAAAAGTTATTATAAATATAATCGCTAAAAACTTAAAAGATATTTTTATAATTATTATAACGAATATACCCGGGATTATCCTAAACGCGTTTAAGATTATCCCGAATATACCCGGGATTATCTTAAAAATATTTAAAAATATTTAAATAAATATTCGACTTTATATCGATTTAAATATAAAGTTTATTTTAACCCTAGAATTCTAAGAAATTATTAATAATTAAATTAAAATTAATTTTATTTTAAATAACGATATCCTTTTAACTATTCCTTTATTTAATTAAATCTTTAATTTAATATTTAAATTTTATAAAAACGAAAGAATTTTAACTTTTAATAAATTTTATATTTTAATTTTAAATAAACTAAGGTTAAATAAATCTTATTTAATATTAAGAATTAAAAAATTAATAGAGATTTTAGAAATTATAATTAAAGAAAATATATATATTTATATTAACGATTAATTATATATAAAGAAGTTTATAAAAATAATTAATAATTATTTTAATATATAAAAGGATTAAAATATAATTAAAATCTTTAAAGAATAATAAATAAAGATTCCTTTAATTAATAATTAATAAAATAAGAAGTTTAATAATCGAAATTATTTATTAAGTATTAAAAATAGGAAAGCTTTTAATAATATTTATAATACCTTTTCTAATAAAGGATATATAAAATAAATAAATGAACCGACTTTATTTACGATATTATTTTTTATTATATAACGATAAATTAAAGGCGAGGAAAAGGTAAGAGTTATTATAAACTTAAAACTTTTAAATAATATAATAATCTTTAATAATTATTTATTACCGTTATAATTAAAAGTAATTATTCGTTTTTAAGGTAAATACTTTATTATTATAATTAATATAATAGCTTTTTTTTATTAATTTTCTATTTATTTAAATTATTAAAATAGATTTACTTTTATAAATTTATAAAGAATAAAGAGATTTATAGTAATATTAATAAGCTTTAAAAATATATTTATTTACGTTTAACGATTTATAAATAATACCTTTAAGGAGTTTAATAATTTTTATAAAGCTTTTATTAATAATATTATTATTTATTCGGAAATTATAAAGGAATATTTTAAATATTTAAAAAAGGTTTTTAACTTTTTCGATAATAAAAATATCTTAATTAATCCTAAGAAATTATTTATCGGTTACCCTTTAATAGAATTATTTAACTTTAAAGTAGACGCTTTAAGATTAGGAATAATTAAAGAAAGGGTCGCTACCTATTATTAATTATTATTTCTTATTAATTTTAGATTATTCAAGTAATATATCGGTAATTTTAAATTCTTTTATTATTTAATACCTTATTACGTTTAAATTATTAAGTTATTATTAAAAAAAAGTATTTCTTTTAATAAAAAGATATAAATAAGGATAAGTTATTATTAAAAATCCGGATAAATAAATAGCTTATTATAAATTAATTAAATTCAAGTTTATAAATATTAAATATATATCTTTTAAAGGAATATAAGCTTTTATTTATAATAAAATAGTTATATTTTATTATAATCTTAATTAAACCCTCTTTATTTAATTTAATAATTCGTTTAAATAAGGATTCGGGATAATAGTTTTTTATTTTAAAGATAGAATTAAATAATAACTTAATATTTTAATTATAAGAACTTCGATTAAACCTATTATATATTTTAATTAATACCTATTTTAACCCAAAATAAAATATAAACTTTTAAAATTTAAAATCGTATACTTAATATAAATAATTAAGAGGTTAGGAATAATAATTTAATTAAATTAAATATTTATTATTATTCTTATCGATTATTTAATTACGAAAGGTATTTATAAAATTACGAGTTTAAATATAATAAATACCGACCAATTTAATAAAAGATTAATTAATATTTCGATCTACCTTTCGTAATATAGATTTTAAATATATTATATAGCTAATAAGATTAATTTTATCTTTAATATTTTTAATAAATTAAAGGTAATTTAAAATATCGATAAATATATTAATAAACCCATTATTCTAAATAAAGTTTAGTTTATAATTAATAACGTTAATTATATATAAATTAAAGCTATTATTAATAATAAAATAAAATAGAAATTTTTAAATAAATATAAAATTAATATTTATTTAACCTTTATCTTTAAGGATTTTAAACGCCTAACTAACGTTAATAAAGTCGTTAATAATTTTATTTACCTTAAATATCCTTTTAAAATTAAAGAGAAACTTTTATATTATATTAATTATTTAGGAATATATCGATTTTATATTCCTTATACCTTAATACGAGATTTCTTAATTATAACCTATAATAATAAATATTATTTTAATTTAAAACGAATATTAAAAGATTTTAATACTTTTATAATTAAAAGTAAAAAGAGATTAATAGAAGATTATATTATATATTATTTTAATTATAATATTAATCGAACCGATCGATAATTAGGAATAAGTAATTATAAACTTATTCGTAATAAAGACCCTTTATCTATATATATAATTATAATAAACTTTATTTTAACTCTTTTATTAATAAATTTTAAAGGAATACCTTAATAATTAAAAGGTAACGAAGTTTATTATAATATATATAATTATATAATAACAATTTCCTATTTTATATTAAAACAGATTATATTAATCTTAAAATATAAAAAGTATACCGTTAAAGATTAGGTTATTATTTCTATTATTTAATTTATATTAATAAATTAAAGAATTCCTTATAAAATTATCTCCGACCGAGACTTTAAATTTATTAATAATTTTTAATAAAGTATTTAAAAAAATTAAATATTCGATTATTAATAATAATTGTTTAATACCTTTAAGTAAACGGATTATCGGAACGAAAGAATTAAGATATTAAAATTATTATTCGATATTATTATTTTATATATCTTGATTATAAATAGATCGATATGTTTCCGGTATTTTAATAAAATATAAATAGCGTTTATAATTAAACGATTGAATTAACGCTTTATTAATAAATATTTAATTTTAAATTACCGGGACTTTTCGACCTAATTATAAATATTAATATTATTAATAAAGTATTTAAAGATATTCGTTTTATAAAAGAATATTTTAAATAAAACGTATAATTAATTATAAATTTCGTAATTATAAATATAAAAAAATAATATAATTTTAAACACCGGAATATTTAATTTAAGGAAGGTAATAAAATCTATCTCCGTCTTTATAAAGGTTATTATCTTCCCGGGAAACTTTTAAAGAAATTATTATAATAGCGGTTTAAACTTTAAATAATAATTAAGAAAATTAATAATTTAATATATAAATTAGATTTTTCGGAAGGAAGTTTTATTTATTTTATAATATTAATTAAATATTTAATATTTATTCCTAAAGATAATAATCCTTTTTATCGTTTATACTTTCCTCCTAATCCCGTTAATATAAATTAATTCGGATATAAATTTAATAATAATATTTTATAATATAAAGTCGAAATTATTAAAGATTATCGACTTAATCGCGAGAAGGACGGATACGAATATCTAATAAAATGGAAAGGTTTTAATAAATAATATAATATTTAAAGAAGAGAAGATATTTTAAACGGTTTTAAGGAAATAATTAAAGAATATTAGGAGTATAGAGGTAATCGATTATCGTAAATTTTACGTAAAGGAAAGACCGATAAATAATTAATTATATCGAAACGAAAGCTAGGAAAACTACGAAAGATTTAATATAAAAATAATTAATTAATCGCTTTTATACCGATTATATTTATTCTTAAACTTATTATACCTACTCCGTTTAAACTTATTATTTAACCGGTTATAAAACATATTTTTAAAGAATTAAGGGAGGCTTTTAAATAAAGAAAAGGAAAGCCTTTTAAATTAAAGAATAAAAAGTAGAAAATCTTTTTATTATTATAATTAATTTATATTATAATATATTTAAATTAATATTATATACTTTATATAATAATATATTTTAATAATATATTAAATAAATTAAATAGATATAGAGGATTACCGAGGACGATAAAGATCTTTTTCCGGCTCGATAATTTAATAAACCTTATTAAGGGGTTTATTTAAAGAAGGCCTGGTTAGCTCGTTATTCCTAAATAGGAAGGCGGTTAACTTAAATAATAATAATTAACCTCCTTTATTTAAAAGGCCTTAGCCGATTTAGGTAGATAGAGCCCTTTTCTTTCCGACTCCATCTTTATATTAATCCATTATTTAAATCACTCCTATCCAGTCCCCTTATTAAATAAGGTTTCTAAATTAAAAGTTTTTTTTTTAAATTAATTTAAAAAGTATTTATTATTATATTAAAATTAAAAAAAGAAATAAATAGAAAATAACTTTCCGAATAAAATATAATTATTATAAATTCCTAATAATAGTAATAACGTTAATTAATACCCTTACTACTTTTTAATATTATATTACCTATAATTTAAATAATTTAATAAATATTTATTATATAATTTATTTTAATAATATTTTTATATATATATTAAATAAAGAAACTTATATAAAATACTTTTATATAATAATAATAAAAATTATAAACGGATTTATATATTAAAACCTTTAAATATTTATTTTTTTAAAAAGAATTCGACTTCTTTAAATATTTTATTTCTATTAATAAAATGTTTATAAATAAAACCCGAATAAATATAATATAAAATTAATTAAAATTAAAGTTTATTTATAATATTTAAGTTTTCTTAAAGTTTTATAATTTTTATTAATATTTTATA
Organism: Apiospora saccharicola; assembly: GCA_038363915.1. Lineage (NCBI taxonomy): Eukaryota > Fungi > Ascomycota > Sordariomycetes > Amphisphaeriales > Apiosporaceae > Apiospora > Apiospora saccharicola. The sequence goes on from JAQQWM010000006.1 coordinate 3,848,609, forward strand.
AAAAGATATTTCTATATTATCATATTATTAATATAATTATTAAAAGGTAATGAAATTAAAAAGAAACTAGGACGATTAATCCTTAATACCCTTTTATACGTAACGTTCGTATAATTAAAAAAGGTTTTTAAAAAAGTATTATTCTTATTATATTTTAACCCTGAAAAGTTTATATAATTAAAGATAAACGCTTTATAATTTATTATAAATAGAACTTTATTATAAAAAGGTTCGATAAGGTATTAACGCTTTATTATATTCTTTTTAAAGAAATTTACCGGGATAAAAAAGAATTATAATACATTTAATTAAGAAATAGTTATAATTATATTATTATTTAAATATTAAAAATATTTTTCAAAGGATTAAAATATTTTATTAAAATTCTTATTAATTATTAAAACCTTTAAAGCTTTATAAAGACGGACCGTTTTAATAGTTATTAAACGTAATTATATATATACCTCGCTTTATTTAATTTCGTTATTAAATATTAATTAGAAAAAAGGAATTTAATTAATAACCCCTTAAAACGTCCCGATTATACCTTTAAAAAGAGGATAATTTAATATTATTATTAATATTATAAAGGAAATTAATACTAAATATAAATCCTTTAAAAAATAAACTCCGTATATTTATATAAGTATTATATAGGATAAAACCTTTTTAAAATCGGGTTATATTAATTTAATAAATTATTTATTAAAAGGTAAGAGAGTTTATTATATTAAAAGATATTTATATAAAAATAAATTTAAAAAACCTTTAAACCTTTATTTAAAAAAATAATAATTAAATAAAGAGTACGGAAAGAAACGAGCCGGATTAATTAATAAAATTTTCTTAAAAAAGGTTTAAATTATTATAAATTTTAAAATCCTTTTATATAAAAAAAAACTTTATATTCCGAAATAAGCCTTTTTAAAATCTCGATTATTTAAAATATATTATAATAATCTTTATATAAATTATTTTAATATCGGTTATATTATTAAATTTATAAAAAGGAAATTCTATTAATTTAATTTAAAATAAAATATAAAAGATTATATTAATAAATATATAATATATTTAAGATTTAAAATAAAATATTACCGATTATATAATAAATTCTCCTTATTACCTTAACCTTCTCGCTTTAAAGAAAAGTAGGTAATAAACTTTATTATAAGTTTATTAAAGATTTTAATAAATTGAGAATTAATTAATATAATATTAAGAATCGTAAATCGATTTTTTAAATTATTGTTCTTTTTCCTAATATTAATAAATATTAATATAATTAAGTTAATTAAATTATTTTATAAAAAGATCGAATATTAATTCGGAGCTTTTAAAAGGATTATATTAAATAAAGGCTCGATATTTATAAACGAGTTTTAATTATAATTCTATTTCTATAATAAAGTAAAATTATAGTATTTAATAACGTTTTACCTTTAAATAAATAGATAAACCGAATAAATAAATTAAATTTTAAAAATATACTTTTAATATTATATAATAAAATAATTAAAATTATAGTTAAACCTCTTATATATAATATTCTTTATTATAAATATAATCATTAATATTATAACCGGAATATCCCTATTTTAAATAACTTATAAATATTAATTTAATTTTAAAATATTTATTAAAGATAATTTATAAAAAGGAAGGGTACCCGTAATAGAAAATAGACTTTCGAAATTTTAAATATTATATAATAATATAAAGGAACGTTAATAAAAAGTTACGGAAACGTAAGCGAAATATTATAATAAACGTTATAAGCTTATATTATTTAAAATAAGCTAAATAATACGTTTATCGATAAAGAACTTTAAGATCTAAAACTATAAATTAACTCTAAAGTTTATAAAGCCGTTTAAAATCTTAAAATAAATAAGAATTTTAATTTATTAATTAATATTATTAAATATTTATATTAAATTTTATAATATTTTCCCTATTTCATTTTTCAAATTATAAAAAGTTATAATATTAAATATCTTATTTATATCGGATTTAAAAAATAATAAAAATTAAGAAGTTAAAGAAATAAGGGATGAAATAATATATAATAAAAAGATTTATTATTTTATTAAATAGAAAAATTAATTATTTAAATATAATTAATAGGAATTAACGGAATGTTTAAAAAATGCCCTTTATATTGTTAAATAATTTAAAAAGAAATATCTTAATAAATTATAAAAGAAGAAAAAGGTACGGGGTAAGCTTAAGAAATAATTATATAATTAATATTTATAGCGATAATAACGGAAAAAGGCCCGAAATTCGGTAAAGAGCTTAATATAAAATAAAAGAAAATAATATGATAACCGGCCTCGCCTTATATATTTAATAGGAATTGAATTTACGTCTTTAAATAATAAATTATATTTACGTTTATATTAATTTAATTATAAATAAGGTTAAAGGTGCCCGAAGAAGGGTAGAAAATATATAAAAAATAACCGAAAATTATTTAAAGATTATTTTAAAATACGTTTTCTTTATTTAAATTTAATTTTATTATTATTAAAATCGTACTAAGGAATTATATCTTTTGTTTCGTTATATTAAATTAAAAGAAAGTTTATAACGTTATAAATTAGAATAAGAATGCCTTTATTATATTAATTAAATATTCGATTACCCGTAATATAACGGAAAATTATTATACCTTTATTATTAAATTAAATTTAAAAACCCGGGGTAAGAATATAAACCGGCGATTAAATAGGCGATTATTACGATAATAACGTTAAAGAAAGTATTAAAATAAATATCGCCGTAAGTAAAATACCCGGGCGAGTAATATTAATTATAGCTTTATAAATATAGAAATTTAAATTATAATAATTTAAAAAAGTTATAAAATAATTATAAAAACCCTTTTATCTTTTAACTTTAAGGAAGTTAATAGTAATAATATTTAATGAGGTATCGATTTAACGATATATAACGTTTTAAATCGAGTAATCGCGGTTATTTAGGCGGGAATAAATTATAATAATACGAAAGTAAGCCCGGTATTTAATTAAAGGTTATTAAAATATTAAAGAATATATCGAAAAAATAATTTAATAATATTACGAATAAGCTTATTCAAGCTATTTACGGTTATAATAAAAATACGTTTAATATTTAACTTTTAATTATTCTTATAATTAAAGATTTTATTTTAATAATTATTAAGGTTTTTCTATATAGATTAAGAAAATATTAACGAAATTATAATAAATAAGGTTTAAGATAATACCGAATTTTAATCGCCTTTTTAATACCCGAGATATCGAATTCGGAGCGATAGCCTTTAATAAAACGGTAAAACGAGGTAATTAAATATAAAAAAGTATTATCGGCCTATTTATAATTATTTAAATCGATTAAGTATTTATTATCGTTATTTATATTTTAAAAATAATGGATAATAACGATAAAAACCTTTATAAAGAAAACGTGGTTATTTATTAATATAGTAGGAGTTTAAATCGAAGAATTAATATAATTTCTTTAAAAATACCCCGAAATAATAATTTAACGGGCGTTATTTACCTCGATATAAATCTTATTATTATTTATATAATTAAAACCGGGTATAAGATTATTTTTATTAATATTATAATACGAAGTTTTTAATAAATATTACTAATAATTAAAATCGGGACGTTTATTTAAATTTAATTTATATTTATAAATTTAAAAAGAGATATATAAATAATAAATATTATCGAATTCTATATTAATATTATTCGGGTACTTTTAATAAAACTGTCGAATTTTTTTTTAACCTTTTATATTACGTAAGTATAATAATAAACGGGATAAATAAGCGGTATAATAATAATAGATTATTATAAAATAGGAGAATTAATAATAATTCGAATAAAAAAAATAAGTATAAACGGGTTACGAAGTTATTAAGAAATTAATATAATAAAAGGCTTTAAAACGAGTTTATAATAATATTAATATATAAAGAATTAAAATAAAATACAAACGCGATAAAATTATCTTTTATAATGGAATTAGTAGCTTAGGTATCACTTTAATCGTCTAGGTATAAGGGGGGTAATAAAGATAAAGCTAACGCTTGTCTTTCTTAATTAACAGAATAGCCTACGGTACCTAAATAGTCCCGAAACGGGTACGCAAGCCCCCTATGGCTTAGGTGGTTCTAATACCGTGACACCTTTTTTTAGGAGTTAACGTAAGATATTAATAGGGTAATTAAGCGATAATATACTTTATAATTTTAATACCTTTAAAAATAGTTTTTAATAAAATAACGGGGGACTATTATTAAAAAGAGGGGATAGTTATTACGGTATTAGAATTATTTAAGTTATAAAGGGCTTACGTACTCGTTTCGGGATTATTTAAGTATTATAAGCTATTTTATTAATTAAAAGAGATAAGCGTTAGCTTTATCTTTATTACCCCCCCTTCCCTTATACCTAGACGATTAAAGTGATACCTAAGCTATTAATTTTATTATAATTAATAATTTAAATGTTATTTTAATCGTCTAAATATAAGGGGGGGTAATAAAAATAAAGCTAATATTTATTTCTTTTAATTAATAGAATAGTTTATAATATTTAAATAGTCTCGAAACGGGTATATAAACCCCTTATAGTTTAAATGGTTCTAATACCGTGATATATATAAATATTTATTATTATTATTTTTTATTAAAATTAATATTATATATAACGTAGCCTATAAACGAAATAATTATATAAACGAATTAATTATTTTCGTTAAATTTCGTATAAATAACTTTTATAATTTAATTCCTTTATTATTTATTATAATTAATATTTAGGAAGAAGGGTAAATAATTCTAATACTTTAAGCGTTTAAGAATAACTTAAAATTAAATTTTCGATACGTAGCTCGAACGTACGAAATCTTTTATACGACCCTTTATAACCGATAGTTCGGTATTTTTATAAAACGCGAAATATCTATTAATTCTCGGAAATAATGGATTTTAAAAAAGATATAATTATATAATATATAATTAAATTAAATTTACGGTTATTTCCTCTTTAAATAAATAGCGTTAAAGATATAGCGAATCGATTACTCCGTTAACGTAACGCGGGATATATTAATATTAATTAAGCTTTTAATTTTATATAATAATAATTAAACCTCCGGACGCGTTTTAATCGAAAAATCGATTATTAAAAAGTCTTTTACGAAGATCCCGATATATATTATATATAATTTACTTTTATATAGAATATAATTTATAAATATAGAATTTAAAAGGAGGATATTTATAATTTTAATAAAATCGGCTTTTTTATAAATTAAATCTCGTCCGAAATAATCGTTGTTACCTTTAATTAACGCGGAAGGTTTAAAATAATATAATAAAGGAACCGGGAATAAATTATAATTATTTAAAGCGTTAAATCGTTTAATTATATTATCCCTCTATATATTATATTTATTAGAAAAACGTACCTTTTTTTTAATATAAAAATAACTTATTATTAAAGGATTAAGTAATTATAATTATTAAAAACGATTAAATTATAAATAAGAAAGGCGAAGATTAAATTTAATATTTTAATAAATATACGAAATTTCGTAAAAAGGGTATTTATCGCTTATTAATTTTAAATAATTATAAAAGTTATTATTTAATAACCTTTAAACTTTATTATAAAAAGAATTTAATTATTATACTTTATATATTTTTTTATTTATTATATAAACTTTAACTTTTTAATATCGATTATTTTTATATATTAAAAAGGTTATATAAGAAAGAAATCGAAAGTCTTATATAGGTATATATTATTTATATTTGAAAGGAGGATTTTTTATTAATATTCTTAAAAGCGTTTTAAACGATTTTTATTATTTTAAATATTTAAGGAGGTTTCCGAAGGATAGGATTTATATTATATAATCCGGAATTTATTATTTTATAATTAGATATAAAGCTATATATATCGACGTCGCCGGCGATTTCTTTCGGCTTACCTATACTTTAAGAATTAAATACTTTAAATAACGTAATTAAAGCTTAATTTTAAACCGAGTACGTTAAGAATCGAATTATATAATATTAAAATAATTCTTTAATATTAATTTTTTATTAAACTTAATTAAATCGCGAAAGGTATAATATAGGTAATATATCGGCTCGTTTTATTAAAAGGTAAGGTAACCGTATTATAAAAAGTAAATAAGATATTTAATCGATATTATTATATAAAAAAGAAATAGTTATAAGATAAAGGATTATTTTATATATAAATTAAAGAAAATTTATAATTTTAAAAAAACGTTAATAAATAATTATAGGATAAATCGCGCCGGAGTAATAATTATATAAAAAGGTTTAAGACGCACCCGTAACGCTATAGAATTTACGGGGAGCCTAAGTATAATATATATATTTATTAAAACGATATAAATATATTTAGAAATAAGGATTCCGATTAATTTTAATATATTAAATGTATTATAACGGAATTAATTTATACTTTTTTATATAAAGTATTAAAAAGTGGTTAATTCGTTTATATCGTTATTTCGTTTATAGACTACGTTATATTATAATATATATTAATATGTTTTTATATATTTAATTAATATAATATAATAAGTTCTATTAATTTTAAAGTTTTTAAAAACCTTAATTTAACCGATTTAATAATCGATTTAAAAAGCGCTTTTTTAATTTCTTTAAATAACGATAATATTAATAATAATAATTATATTATACTTTTTATTAAAAATATAATTATTATAAATAATACCTTTAAAAAAGAGTTTCCTTTTAATTAAACCCTTTTTAAGTTAAATAAACCTATTAATTAACATATTTCTAATTTAAATAATTTTACCTATTAATAAAAAATATAAAAACGATTCGAGATAATAAGAAAAAAAAACCTCTTTTCATTTATTAATATAATCTTAATAACTAATGAAATAATAGGCCTTACTAAAGGGACTAATTTAATTAATTAGTATTAATAGCCCGTGTATACGTTAATACCTATTTTAAGAGCTATATATATATTAGCTTTACTACTCCTTCCTTTTATCTTTATTTTATTATTATTAATTATATTACCTTATATATTATATTATTATTAAAGAATATTAAAAGTATTAATTACGTTTAACTCGAGTTAATTAATAGTTATTTTAATCGGGTTTAAAGTAACCTTAATTAAATTAATACTTTAAAAATAACTCTCTTAATATTCTTTTTAATATATAGTATATTATTATTAAATATAGCATAAAAATATTTTTTTATTAAAAGTTATTAATTTTTATAAAAATATATTTAATTTAAAAAACTAATAATATTTTAAGGGGGAGCGTATAAGTTAGTATTTATATTACTTTTCTAAAATCTTTAATAGGTGTTAGGTAAGTATAGAAATGAACTTAAGTTATTTATATATATGTACCATTAGGTGCTAATATAAAAATATTAACGAGTACGTGACTAGGTTAAGTGGTTTTATTAGATTATCGCACTTTAGTATAATCCCAGTCCTTACAGGTAACGATTAATTCTGCCCACAATCCTATTCGCATAACTAAGTCAACTTACCAGGTGGGTGCCTAATGCAATTACAGTCAGTAGACAGTCCAGTACAGCATCTCGAGGCAACTCATCGCAACTTTGGCCTAGCTGGTTCATTTCGGGCACGTTTCGAAAATATTCCCATGATTGCATTGGTGGTGGATATGATATGTTCTTTCTTATGCCAACACGGCCTCTTGGCTTCAGTGTGTATCAAGCCTGGAAAGTCTCGGGTTATCCCCTTGATTGCCAAGTACAGCTCAAAAATTGGAGTACGTTTTTTAACCAATCGATGAGCGTGCACATCACGTGACCGCGTTAACACGTCCCCTTTTGCGATCTATGCGTCCAATCAGATAATACTGTTCAGATACCCACTGTTTGAGCTGTACCTGGCAATCAAGGGGATAGATATGGCACCTTTCTGTCCTGGCTTGATCGTCCTGGACCGATTACCCTGATCTGATGTTCCAGTGCAACATGGCCATGGTACCAGAGGTACTGTGTATCTTACATCAAAGGAAGAGCGACCAAACAACCCGATCAGCGGATGGCCCCTGAGAGCGCTACGTGCTTCCAAGTTGACCGAGGATTCGCGTGCGGAAGGCGATCTTTCCGGAATGTGACCTCACATTGGACGATATTTCTCCTTCCCCATCCGATGATGTTGGGACTTGGACTGTAATCGAACCAGCTACCAAGCATCTAGGGCATGTGCATTTCATTTTGAGGGGCGCGTGCTTCACGTTCATATTCACTGTACTACTACGGTCCATCAATCTGCCTGGCTGCCAAACATGCCGCGTCTACTTGTAAGAACGAACGATATAGGAACGTCTGTCCGGGTGTATCCATGTAGCGTGGGACAAACACAGACTGTCACTGGAGAAGACGAACACGCGGGATCGCATGGCATGCATGTACATACAGTAAGTAGCAACAGTAGGCGGCAACCCTTGCCTTGGCTGTATGATCGCCGTGCGAGAGGATGTCCGTCCACCATGCGGTCCCAAGGAAGGTGTTTGTTTTGTGTGTGGCTTTCTCGTCATCTCATGTCGCAAGGAAACGCCAATACCTGCCCGTGCTGCATTGCTGGCAGACGATCAATCATCCGTGTGCCGTTCATCTACATATGCCATCTTGCCATCCACCCTAATCGTGCCACGCCCCACCTTTAGTTCCGGCTCGCTTGGGCTCACCAATATAATCTGGATTGGTCAGCCGTTGAGTACGGAGGTACTATACGCCAGTCACTAGATAACCTTGCAGTTGATCAGGACCTGACGCGTGGCGTGCCTCCATAGTCCACCACAAGGGATGAACTCGCCCCAGTCAGCGCTTGCGGGACGCGGTGCTCCGGGCCATGTTTATGATGAAGGATGGCCACATGAATATTAAAGCGTCCGCCTTGGGAGGTATTGGTCGGACAACCGAATGGTCCAGTAAGAATGGACTACTATGCATGTCTCGATGCTTATCGTACAGACCTAGTAGTTGCAGCCTAGAGAGAAACGAAGGACGTCGAAAACCGTTGCTGTCAGGGAAGAATGCACCCATGTCCATGCCCCCTTGCCACTCCGCTACTGCCTACAAGTCACCAAATTAACCACTAAGGTTAGGCTTAACCGTTCAACCTTCGGCGGTAGTCGCCCCCCCCCCGCGAACACCCCTCTGCACCCAATCAGCAGTGCATCTCCGAAAAAAGCTTGGCTCCCAGGTTAACTGGGATTGATGGGGTTGCGGCTCAACTGAGACGTTTCGGGTTGTGACTCTCTGACTTTGCCTACGTACTGCGTCGTACATTTCTGCTCCATTCTGTTTCGTCTTATCTCCATCTCCCTCATGACTTTAATCGGCTGAGCCCAGGTTAACCTTAACAAGTAAAGCCATGCCATTTTTTAAGCTTGATCATCCCTGCGTACCAGTTGCCCCATTCGAGAAAACTCGACACTTCGGGTCTAGATTCCACAGTAGCCGTTCGTCTGAAATCTTGAGCTCCCATCCATGCCGAACTTCATCAAATTAGTTTTCTTGGGACCGCGGCCCGTCGTCTATCAAAGTCAAAGTCATTGACTGACAACATGCTAATATAAACACTGCCAAGCTTTACGCGATACTGGGACATGATATGTAGAATACATACATGTAGGTAGGCCACGACCATTGCGGACCAACAACCATCAACTAGACCAGTGTTGCCTCGATCTTTTCATGGCACCCATTTTATGGCCGTGAAACGTCCCAGCCATCCCATGACGTTTGCACTCAAGGCCTGTCTCGCCTGTCTGCCCCATCAACCACGCGCCTGCGCATGAGCCAAGGCAGGAAAACTAGGGGCAGATCTATTAATGATTACCAAGAAACGGCTGCAAGTGTAACCAGCGCATGCAAAGGCCTCCTTGAGGTTCGCAGGTCGCCCGGCAGCGTCTTCTGCCGAAGAAGCGCCCACTTTACCCACAGCCGTTCGTGGAGCACGTTCCTGCTATGGTGCCATGGTCCATGGCCCTGGCTCGCTTCCAAGATGATCGGCTTGATCGAGACCGTTTCCTGCCCGTGCATCAGAGACACGGTACCCTGAAGGGGTGACATCTGGGCGGGTCGGACTGACACCCCGTTTGGATGATGGTAGAATCTGCGCCCAAAACATTCATGGGTGACAGGCAGACCTCGAGATCTTACATTGATCTGATGTGTGTATATATGGACCGTAGTCCTCGCCAGTTCGGCAGGAATTGTTCTTCTTATCCTCATCCAACGACAAGTGCCTGCCTTTCTCTAATTGCGACGTTCTTTTCTCTACTAGTTCTGTGAACTACCTTCCATTTACCTTCTATTTACACTCTTTAGTATTAGTGCTCTTGATCGGTTTTCCCTTCTTTAGGCCGGGCCTTATCTTCAAAGTATATCCTATCAGTCTTTTATACATTCCTCCAAATCCAACAAGATGAAGTTTGAGTCAACTGCTGCTTTGGCGGTCATGCTGGGCGTGGCCACTGCCCGTCCCGATGCCGTCCTGCAGGCTCTCAACCGTCACCTGTCCCGCCGAGAGGTTCCCCAGGAGCACTCGCACGACAACATCCTCAACGTCGTCGCTACTTCGCTGAAGCTCGACAACCCTGACAACATCAAGGACCCTGTCTTCTCCTTACTTGGTAACAAGGCCGCAATCGAGGGCGCTGGCAACGTGAAGGACCTGGACTGCCTGCAGCAGCGCATCGCCGACCAGGCTTTCACCAACGCCAAGGCCGCCAACGATGTCGATGGCATGGCCAACGCCCTGATCTTCCGCGCCCTCGAGCGCAACACCGGCTCCGTCGGCCTGGCCTCCATCCTCTGCAAGTCCGAGACGGCCAAGAACCCCGAGGTCGCCGCTCTTCAGCAGCACCAGGACCCTGCCTCGGACGGCGCCGCCGAGCTCAACAAGCAGATCGCCCTGACCCTGGCCACCCAGCTGAGCGCCATCGGCGCCGACCCGGCCCTGGCTATCCAGTCGGGCACCTTCGCCCCCGGCAAGAAGGGCGACACCACCGGCGCTGGCAACACCTGTGACGATATCGACCCCAAGGGTTGCATCAACACCAAGGGTCTCCTCCAGCCCGACGTCACCGAGTCTGAAATCCAGGCCGCCGTCGCTGCCGGTTCCGGGGCTGCTGCCGGCAACGCGACCAACAACGCTGGAGCCAGCCGAGCAAGCGCCAGTGCTGTCGCTTCGGCTTCTGCCACCGCTACTAAGTCTGCCTCGGGAGCTAAGCAATCTGGTGCTGCCAGCTCTGGCAACGCCAACAAGAACAACAACAACGCCGGCAGTGCCGGCAGTGCTACCACAGCAAGTGGCGGCAACCTCAACAAATTCACCGGAAGCACGGGCTCGGCCCCTGTCCCGATCACCTCTGACACCTCTTCCAAGCCCTTCGGCGTCAACGGCTCGCAGTTTGTAAACCTGGGCGCCGCTGCCCAGCGCGCCTGCGACGTCCAGAAGAACGCCTGCGCCAACGCCGTCAACGGCGGCAAGGACAACTCCATCAAGGTATCCGACTGCGACGCCCAGCAGCAGCAGTGTGTCTCGGCCAACGGCGGCAAGAAGCGCCGCGCGGCCGGCGGCCTCGACACGGGCTCGTGCGGCTCCCCCGCCATCCAGTTCTCCTCCAACCTGGCCGACCGCAAGGGCGAGTCCGCCTTCGTCCCTGTCAACACCAAGGACTTTGCCCACGGCTCCGCCCAGAAGCCCGCCATCGTCACCCAGTTCATCTGCCAGCAGCTCGGCTCCAAGTGCAAGGCCAGCGCCGCCACCGTCAGCGAGTGCAACGCCGCTGCCAAGGCTGCCGACGCGGCTACCGGCCAGGCCGCGGCCAACGCCTTCAACTCCGCACTCGGCGTTTAACAACATAATACACACATATCTGTACCTACTACTCAAAGTAAAGCAAATATGATGACGATGGAAGGAAAAGGTGGTTGGATAGGGTTGGATGGATGGATTCTCCCTAATTTGAGAAAGACCCGAACTTCTTTGAGATGAAATGGAACCATATTGATGACTTTCATGCCTAATAGCAGGGCATCATTACGCCAGATTATGAAAAGACAATAAGATAAACTTAAAACCCCCTCAATAATCAAAATCCTTCTAAGTGATTCGGCGTTCAACAACAACAATGATGCACTCATGTAGCGCCCGTCTCCGGGTTAAATTTAGTGAGACACTGGAGGTTGTAGGTTTTGCCAAGATGATGCTGACGATGTGGATGGAGGCGTTCAATTGAACAGTATGCTATAATTCTTGTGGACCAGATAGAAATAGTATTCTTACTACTACTTATTCTGAAGCTCTAGATACGTTTTTTCATTCTTCGTCTCTATGAGCCGGTTCGATGACGCGGTGAATGTAGATCTGCACCACCTCCATTTGATATCCCACCTCACCACACCCAGCTAGAACCACCACGATCCAGCTTATATCATCCTTTCATCTGGACCACGGCGACGTCGTATGATGCTGTTGTATAATGGGCAGGATTGGGCATTTAAAGCGCTTAATAGCTGCGTCCGAACATGGTATAGCTCTGAGCAGTAGCCTGGCATTCGGGGTTAAGACACTTGGTGCCCTCAGCCAGCTGCTCCGGCTGCTCGAAAGGAATGCACAGACTCTTCATGCCCATGGAAGGAGCCTGAGGAACGGAGGCATCTGGGTTCTCGTCCTGCTTGTTGGTGGTAAGATCCTTGATCTTGTCCTCGCACTTGGGTCCCTGGCAGAAGGGAATGAGGACGACGTTCTTGGCATCAAGAGCTGGGATGACCTTCTCCCACTCCTTAACAACAACACGGTGCTCGTCAAAGGCGGCCTTGGCCTTAGTGTAAAGGTCCTTCTGGATGGTCTCCAGAAGCTCCGGGACCTTTTTGCTGATCTCAGCAATTGGGATGGTGCCCTTCTCGCCTGTGTCACGACGGGCGTAACTGACGACTTCCTTGGCAGCATCCTTGGGGCCGAACTCGAGACGCAGAGGGACACCCTTGAGCTCCCAATCGTTGAACTTCCAGGCAGGAGTGTATCCTTCTCTTTGATCATCGTCTGTCCGTACACCAGCGGACAGGAGTGTCTTCTTGATATCTTGAAGTTGGGCACTGTGGGATGCCTTGGCCTCTTCTGTGACGCTCTTCGTAATACCGACAGGAACGATGATAGCCTGGATCTTGGCGATTCTTGGAGGGAGAACCAGGCCCTTGTCGTCACCGTGGATCATGACCATGACACCGATCACACGGGTTGAGAGACCCCAAGAGTTTTGCCACACATTGATGTGCTTGCCCTTCTCTGCGGGATCCTCCACGGTGATGTCAAACATCTTGCTGAAGTTTTGGCCCAAGCAGTGGGATGTGGCACCCTGGATACCACGACCATTGGATGGGATGTATCCTTCGACGGTAGTCGTGTAGTATCCACCAGCAAACTTCTCGTTCTCGGTCTTCTTACCGCGCACCACGGGAACGGCCAGGATCTCTTCGTAGATTCGAGCGTACAGCTCAAGAATCTGCAGAACCTCCTCTCCAGCAAGCTTCTCGGTCAAGTGTGCGGTGTGGCCCTCTTGCCAGAGGAATTCGCGCGCTCGAAGGAAAGGCGTGGTCTGCTTCGCTTCCCATCGGACGACCGAGTTCCACTGGTTCAGTCTGAAGGGCAGATCTCGGTGAGATCGGATCCACTTGGCATAGTAAGGGTACATGACGGCTTCCGATGTAGGACGAACCGCGACGGGAACCTCAAGGTTCTTGTCACCACTATTGGGGGGTAGGTTAGCCGGCTGGGACGACATGAATTATTTGGGTCAGAAAGCCAACTTACGCCTTGGTGACCCAGGCCAGCTCAGGAGCAAAACCCTCGACATGGTCCTTCTCCTTCTCGAGTGACTTCGCTGACAAGAACATAGGGAAGTTGGTCTCGTCGACACCCAGAGCCTCGATCTCGGCGGTGAACCACTTGCGAATAACATTCCAGATATACATGGTGGCCGGGCGCATGATAAAGAAGCCAGAGATTTCGGTATAGTACTCGATCATCTCGGCCTTCAGCACAACCTCCTGGTACCATTGCGGGAAGTTATCGGCTTTGGAGACAGTGATACCAATGATATCATCTGTCTTCTTACCGCCGACCACAGGCAAAGCCGCTTGCTTTGCTGCCTTGGCAGCCTTCTCGGCCGCCTTCTTTGCCTCCTTCTCGGCCTTCTTCATCGCGCTCTTCGACTGCTCGGGTGCAGCTGCGTCCGCCATGGTTGCGACGTGGGGGGCAAAGGATGCCGTCGAGATAAGAGAAATGGGACAACTTTGGGCAATGTTATATATCACGGCTTTTCGTAAATTGTGACTCAACTAGAAGCTGTGGTGACGGTTTCTTGGACGGTTCGCCGCCTGAGTCACTTGCCCAATCAGTCGGTCGGGTAGCTGTCGCGAAAACAGGGGAGGCAGTGCCTGGGAAATTTATCAGAATCAGCCCCGCGATTTCGATGGTCGTCCAATGTGTTCCTATGGAAAGGAGGGGTCCATTCATGGAGGGGCAAGTACGGGATAAATTCAAATTATGCAATTAACAAGTACGAAAGCGGCCCGGATCAATCTCGGGCCCGCCCTAAACAAAATTATTGAAGCTCTAGCAGCCCCGAATACCTGTAGCAACGACGATAAGCTAGGATACTACCTGGCTGCAACACGACACAGTCAGACCGACCACCTTAATTCCTCTAATTCTCTCGAATCTCCCGTTTCACTCTTTCCCGTGCACGCATTCGGAAGAGCTCGAGATCGACCCGACAATATGGCTTCTATGTTCGAGCAGCCCGGAAACGGGACTCTGTTCTTAGGAGGCCAGAAAATATCTGGCTCCGATATCAGAGACCAGAATGGTAGGACACCGGTTCTTTTGCCCAGGAATGCGTTCTAACAGTGCCTTTTTCAGTTCTGGCCACCCAAGCTATCGCAAATGTCGTCAAGAGCTCCTTCGGCCCGAGCGGTTTGGATAAGATGATGGTGGACGACATTGGTGTCAGTAGCTGCCAATTACCTCGCCTGCAAATGACGTACTGACACTTTTCGCAGGATGTTACAGTGACCAACGACGGTGCAACGATCCTCAGCTTATTAGATGTCGAACACCCGGCTGGCAAGATTCTCGTCGATTTGGCCCACCAGCAGGATAAGGAGGTCGGAGATGGCACAACATCCGTGGTTTTGATCGCCGCTGAGCTTCTGCGACGAGGCAACGAGCTCATGAAGAACAAGATTCACCCTACGACTATCATCACAGGCTACCGATTGGCCATGCGTGAAGCGATCAAGTACATGAACGAGAATATCAGCATAAAAGTCGAGCAGCTGGAGAAGGAGTCCTTGCTCAGCATCGCCAAGACGTCCATGTCCAGCAAGATCATCGGTTCCGACTCGGATTTCTTTGCCCAGATGGTTGTCGATGCCATGCAAGCCGTCAGAACCTCCAACAACAGAAATGAAGTTAAATACCCTGTCAAGGCTGTCAACATCCTTAAGGCACACGGAAAGAGCTCCCTCGAGTCCATCCTGGTCAAGGGTTACGCCTTGAACTGCACCGTGGCTTCTCAAGCGATGAATACGCGGATAACGGACGCCAAGATTGCGTGCTTGGACATGAACTTACAGAAGGAGCGTATGAAGATGGGTGTTCAGATTACCATTGATGACCCGCAACAGCTGGAGCAGATCCGTGCCCGAGAGTCCGGCATGGTCATCGACAGAGTCGAGATGATCCTCAAGGCTGGTGCCAACGTGGTTCTCACCACCAAGGGAATTGACGATATGGTACTGAAGCTGTTCATCGAGCGAGGCGCAATGGCTGTTAGACGATGCAAGAAGGAGGATCTGCGACGAATTGCCAAGGCCACCGGCGCGACTCTGCTTAGCACCCTGTCGGACTTGAACGGTGACGAAAAGTTCGAGCCCTCATACCTTGGTTCCGCTGAGGAGGTTGTACAAGAGCGGATCTCGGACGACGAATGCATCATGGTCAAGGGTACCAAGACACACTCATCGGCATCCATTCTGCTTCGTGGACCTAACGACTTCACCCTGGACGAAATGGAGCGCTCGGTACACGATTCCCTCTGCGCTGTCAAGCGAACTCTGGAAAGCGGAAGCATCGTTCCCGGAGGCGGTGCCGTCGAGACTGCCCTTCACATCTACTTGGAGGAGTACGCCGGCACCGTTGGATCAAGAGAGCAGCTGGCGATTGGAGAATTTGCACAGGCGCTCCTGGTTATTCCCAAGACCCTGGCTGTCAACGCGGCCAAGGACGCCAGTGAGCTCGTAGCGCAGCTGCGATCAAGACACGCCATCTCTCAGCGGACGCAAGAGGGCGACGCGACACAGGACGAAAAGACGATCGCTCGCATGAAGGGCTACAAGAACTACGGTCTGGACTTGGCAAAGGGCAAGGTGGTGGATGAGATTAAGGCAGGCGTATTGGAGCCTAGCATCAGCAAGATCCGGCAGCTCAAGAGTGCTGTCGAGGCTTGCATTGCCATCATGAGGATAGATACTCTGATCAAGCTGGACCCGGAACAGAGAGGCGAAGAGGATGATGGCCACGGTCACTGAGAGCCATGACTTATTCCGCTCTACCTTCCGGGCGTTCTGTATCAGATATGAGAAAGGGTACGGGAAGCCTAGAAAGATTTCTATTCCTACGCAGAAAGCTACCATCGTAGGATTAGATGATGGAAAATTCGACTCTTAGTCAAGAGGCAACTTGTATAGCGTGAAGTAGACTTTGGTCATGCAGGCAGTCTGCTTCATCACTTGATCTGCGGAAGCCAATCGAGTTGATGTTTGGCGCCGCGTGTGAGTAGAGAAGCAACACATCGTGACCTCGGCTGTCAGAAGGGATCGCCCAGACGAAGATCCGGGCGGTTGGCATCGGCCCCACGGCTGCGTTCCATCCTAACCTAGTCCACCCAAACCATCCAACAACGTGTACGAACCTTGAACTGAGGCTGATAGATTGCATTTCTCTTTGCCAACAAGACGATGTCGCACACGTAGTGGTTGCATAATTGGGTTAGAGGCTGACGAGCCGGACCACACTAATCTCATCACTGTCGCAGACTAAAGTGGTTCATATGACCCGGACTCAAGATAAGGAAGGGTAGATGGGTAGCCACAACGTCGGCTTTCGAGTTGGCACTAAACCCCAGGTTTTCAACATTAGGTAGGCCTAGATGAACGCCTCGAAGAACATTACCGCCAATACATGTCTAGATGCTTCAATTGTCTTCAATTGCTTGCCAAAGAATGGAGGAGATAAGGCAAAGAGGGTATGATTCAATGAGGGTCTGGCCTGCAATTGCTCTGCACGCACGACCTCGTTGGTTAGGACACTGCTAAGCAACTGAGCGTGGGGACCCCGTTCAATTCCGCAGTCAGATCTGTAGATTCCGTCAAGCTCCTACTTGTCTTGTTATGCCGAGCACCGTTGCGCCTGATCGATCGCTACCTGCGCTTCCCTACGTCTATTCTATTCCATTAGTCACAACTGTGATAATTCCCGAACATGGGAAGACTAAAAGGGAATCGAGAACCCACTTTCACCCACGCCAACAGCATTCCTCTGTTGAACACCTAAGTCTCACTCGAATTCCACCAGATTGTTTTCAGATTGCCACTACCTCCCTACCTAGATATCCTCAAAACCTCTAGTATTATTATCACGAACTGCTAGATTGATACAAGGCGATAGTGTTGCTGTCCGGCTTTGAAAACATAAGAAACCAAGTCCACTTTCTCGCCAGTATCCAAAAGCAATCCACAATGGGCTCTCTTTCCCACACAGGCCTCCCCGATGCGGAGTCGTCTGACTTGGTTCTTACGCATCCGACCCAGGATGAGAAATATGCAACATGGCAACTGAACTCAAAGGAGTGGAAAGGCGCCCTTTCTGAAGAGGACTACCTCCGCCGAGAACCTTATATGGAGACAGTGCCGCTGTCCAAGGACGGAGGCATGCAGCATTGGGTCCTGACAACGGGAGCCATTCCGGAGGGGTCTAAGCGGACCGTGCTGTCCAGCTGCGAGACCATCAGAAAGCGGGTTCTCGTCGGAGACGCCGCTGGCCAAATCAAAGAGGGAATCGCCTACGGGGTAGGGAGCGTTTTTACAGATCCCTCGCTCCGGGGTAACCGATATGGGGCCCGAATGCTGAGAGAGCTGGGGAAGATGCTGCGGAATGGCGCCGAGCCTCCTGGATGCCAACAGCAGATACCCCTCGCCAGTGCTCTATGGAGCGACATCGGGAAACAGTTCTACGCAAAGAAGGGATGGCCGGCCTACCCAAGCCTACATGTGACCTTTGCCATCCCTGGAGGGATAGCAGCAGGTGACGCAGAAGCGGCACGCCATGCCCGGCTCATTACCTACGACAACCTTAAGGAGTTCTGCGACCTGGACGAAAAGCTCATGAGAGAGCAGCTCGCGAAGCCTCGAAGCGATGGAAAGATGAAGTTCTGCTTCGCCCCCGACTACGACATTATGCGGTGGCATCTCTATCGAGACGATGTCATTGCGAAGGCCCTCTTCAAGGAGAGAGGCCCTACAGAGATGAAAGGGGCCGTAGCTGGTCCGGATGGAAAACGCGTATGGGTGCTATGGGTCAGAAACTTCCACGAGAATCCGCAAGAGACGGCCAAAAATAAGATGTACATCCTCCGTCTCGTGATTGAAGACGAAGCGGCCCCCGCCGAGGAACTTGCCAGGTCGTTTGCCGCCGTGATGGGCAAGGCCCACGAATACGCACGAGATTGGAAGCTGGGCAAGATTGATCTCTGGAATCCCACGGCCCCCATCTCTTCGCTAATCGAGGCCTGTGGGCTGGAGTCGGAAATTGTCGAACGGCACGTTGACAGTATTCCCAGTATGATGTGGTACGGGAAGGACGAAGGAGAGCACGTGGAATGGGTTGCGAACGAGAAGTATTGTTGGAACTGATCACTCCCCGGAAAACCCTACCGTATTGGGGGGCTATTGGGCAGGAAGCCGCCTGGCGCTTGGGAATACGTTTTTGTTTTGTTTTTACGAACAACTTCTATTTTTAGGTCTTTAGAGAGCAGTCTTCACAGCGTCGAGTTAGCAAGCCTAACTACCTACCAGCAGAGAATGAATGAAATCAACATCTACCTAGGCATCTACAAAC
This sequence comes from Apiospora saccharicola, assembly GCA_038363915.1. Lineage (NCBI taxonomy): Eukaryota > Fungi > Ascomycota > Sordariomycetes > Amphisphaeriales > Apiosporaceae > Apiospora > Apiospora saccharicola. The sequence goes on from JAQQWM010000006.1 coordinate 3,867,877, forward strand.
ACGGGTTTTACTGAAATATATTGGACCATGGTTTGGTTTGTCCAGCGTTGTTTGCAGGCGGTAGTGGCATGTTGTAATAATGATGAACAACACAAGACTATCTGCATGCTACAAGTGACGGATGATAGATCATAGGCGATTTCGCTTGGCCCCCAGCTGCCCAGTTGCGGGGAACAGGTCGGGAATGGAGAAGATCGCCCACGATATAGCCACATATGGTTAGTTGGTTCTATTTAAAGTTGGGAGCTCAACCAAATTGGGCCACCTCATTGGGAACCTACCTCAGCAGCTAGGATGGTAGTACCTGCCTCAGTAACCAGAGGTTGCTATACCCAAGATCGTGTTTGACGACAATGATGCCCTCAGTACTCTAACCCATCTAAGAAAGATACAAAATCGGTTCTAGGTATTCTGTCCGTATACTCATGAATCTGAAATGGTATGTTGCAGCTCAAGAACGCACACCAACTCTATCAGGCATACCAAATCTGAACTGCGTACATTGTATTCCATTGCAGCTATGCAAGTTGGGAACATGCCCTAACCTAATTATCATTAGCAGGTGCTAAAAACAGCTTACTTAGGTAACTTGGCATCAACACCGAGTATACAATCGAATGAAGAATGAAGCGGGAGGTAGGCGTGTCAGTGTATCATGTGTACCCATCATCTCCATGCTCCATTCTGATGAGTATTGATTGATGTCCACCTTTTCACCATCAGATACCTGGAGCTGTTCATGGCGAGGGATGGGCGTCAATGGGCGTCAATGAGCATAATAAGCATACTGATTGAAAGCATTATGATTGATTGACGGCCCTGAAGTATGCTACCTACCTATACTGGAAAGTGAAAAACCTAGGAATTGACGAGTAACATCGATTGAAGGCTTGCCTTGCAGTGGACTACACTTTGGCCTGTCGCAAAAGGAAAGCAACCTACCTATCCTATGGCCCAGCGGCACACTCACTATTGGGAACCTGCAATTCCAGTTTCCCACATCTGGATGTTTGTCCCTTCAACAACAACAATAATAACACCCACTGCTGCTGCTGCTGCTCGCAACTACTCGAGGGAGACGAGACTGCATCTTCCCTGGCCTCCAAGTTGCCCCTCGCTTGTTTAACGATTAGACAGAGCTCCTTTTATTTCTACAGTTGGGTCCTAAGAGTAGACGCAAAGCGCTGCTAGCAACCTTGCTGTCTCCCCGCCTTCCCTTCCTTTTTGGAGCCTTCGGTGCACTCACCTCACGGCTTGTCCTTTGATTCCTGACAAAATAATACCTACCACTATTCAGCGCTTCAGCGCACCGAGCAGCGCGTCCCTCGGGCAGATCGTTTGTTACTTGGTCTCCGTCACTTCAATTCACTCGTTGTCGCAAATCTGCACCTGCCCAGCCAGATTCGATGCACAGTCATTTATTGCATTTGCATCTGCCAATCCAGAAACAAGTGTGATGACTTGCACTCCAACCCTGCTGTTGGCGATTCCTGACCTCTTGGTGAGTCCAATTTTCTTAAGCGCTCCTCTCTATGTGTCCGGTCTATCCAAGCGCAACATATGGTTTGATGTCCTGCGATATCTTCAAGACTCGAAGCATTCGGGCACCAAATACTTCATGATTGTGGTGTCGCTGCATTCATCGACAAGGGCGACCCATACCAATGCGGCCCTACGACTTTGGGGGGAAGAAACTGTCGTTCGATCCAGCCCAGTGCGACTCTGAATTTGTTACTCGTTCAAACCTTCTACTGCTTCCCCTCCGTTGCCTCTCCGCGATTGGCAAGTCCCCACAAGTAGGCATTGTGCCACCAATATCATCTGGTCCTGCTTTCGTGTACTGGATTGGCCTAACCATGGGATTCTGGATCTCCCGGTTTATAATTAGTCGTTCTTCTGGGCCAGTCACAACATTTGGCCGTACATACAATTCGGTACAAGCCCCGTGGCCGCAAGACCATAACTTGGTCGCACGTTGGCCATAAGTGTGGCCGGTCCAGTATTCACCATCTCTGCATCCATTTCCTCTGACATATGGCGTGTGGGTTCTCTGCATTCAGCTAACGTCAGATACAGACAAATCCGTGGGAGTTGTTTGGGTGCCGTCGCGCTCCTTAGCTCGTGGCCGATCTCGGTGATCGTGGGACTCGTGTGACGCCTGGAGCAGCTCAAAAAGCCAACAACTAGAACGTCACAGACATGAGCTACCTCGTTGATTCTATGATGGGGCTCCCGGCAGAAGTAATCGACCTTGTCGATTCCGAGTCGGAGGATGCTTCTGGAAATCCCAACCTTGATTTGATGCAGCAGAAGCAAACATGTCAATCCCACGTTCTAAGCGTCTTTGAGGACATCTGCCCGACCCATCTGGCAGGACTTGCCGAAGTGCATAATCACAATGCTGAAGTTATCGTCGCCTTGATTGTTGATCAGCAAGAGAACGGCACTCCATACCCGAAGCGTGAGAACACCAAGAAACGGAAACGTGGAGGGAGCAGTTCTCCTGCGGTCGAGGAAAGTGCAGCAATCAGAGCAAAATTGCATGATCCAGAGTACAACAGAATCATGACCACGTCTCGGTATAGGGACATGGCTGTGACGTTGATCTCACAGGACTATCCGAAGGTGCCCAAGAATACAATCAAGAACCTCCTTGCAGAACATGGATCTTCCGTTTTTCATACCTACACAACCATGGAAGAAGCAGCGCGGAATTGGGACATTGCGGCACCGCGATGGACTGAAAAAAAGACGGCAACCAAATTAGAGGCAAAATATAGCCGGCAAAACATTGACGAACTGCTCCACGGGGACCTCTCAGCCGACGAAAAGGCGGCCCTGAAAGAGTTTATGGCCGCAAGACGAATTCGGGAAGAGCATGAAACAAAGGCAGCTGCAGAAGCGGAGGAAAACGCTAACAAGGACAGTGCCATCCTGAACGGACAGGTGGCTGAATGCGGATGTTGTTTCGACGACGTGCCCCTCAACCGCGTAGTGCAGTGCGATGGAGAGGAGGCTCATTCGTTCTGTAGGCCCTGCATGAGGAAACAAGCAGAGAGCCAGATAGGCTACCAAAAATACCAGCTCACATGCATGTCTATGGACGGGTGCCAAGCTGGTTTCTCGGCATCGCAGAGGCAAATGTTTCTTGACGAGAAGTTGCAAGTTGCTTTGGACCGTATCGAACAGCAAGCGATGCTTGAGATGGCAGGTATAGAAAGCCTCGAGACTTGCCCATTCTGCCCCTTCGCGATGGAATATCCACCAGTTGAAGAGAACAAGGAATTCCGGTGCGCAAATACAGACTGCGAGATTGTCAGTTGCCGATTATGCCGCAAGGTGACACACATCCCTAAAACTTGCGCTGAAGCTGCTGCCGAGGAAGGGCACGAAGCTCGACATACCATCGAGGAGGCCATGAGCGAGGCCATGATACGGAGATGCAACTCTTGTAAGACGATTTCCCGACACAGCTCCAGCCGAAACTGACAAGTATCTAGGCAAAAACCCCTTTATCAAGCAGGATGGATGCAACAAGATAACATGCACTCGATGCAGGACGATTCAGTGCTATGTCTGCCGCCAAACCGTCAAGGGTTACGACCATTTCAATGATGCTACTCGTGGTGGAAAAGAAGGACAATGCCCACTATTCGACGCAACGGAAGAGCGTCATGAAGCCGAAGTTCAACGGGCGCAAGAGGAGATGAGAAAGAAGGTTGCGGATGAGAACCCAAATCTGGTAATTTCTAGTATTCCTTAACCCCATCTATCCGAATGAACCCTCACCTGGGATGGCACATCATGTACGTACAGGCCCAGTGGTCTTGCGGTCGTATCAAACTCAAACTATCAAGCTTTTACGACTACTGCGACTGCTGTCCCATCGAATCCTCGTTCATATGTAGCTTTTAGTGCCGAAAGAAGTAGTATCGAATGCTAACTGGTTATGTACAGGACAACACTGCGCTCGACATCAAAGTCTCGAACAATGTCCAGGAAGATGACAAGAAGCGCAAAGAGAGAGACCCCCGGTATCACAACCAGATAAGAGGTGGCCGGGGCTTTCCTCTGAACTTCTTGGGCGGTCGTCCACTTGTACTTCCTTTAGTGAATGCTGTACCACTACGTCCCGACCAAGCCAATGCCCCAGGGCCGGATGTGCCAGTGAGACAGGCTGATGCCCCAAGACCAGAGGTGCATATAGAACGGGAAATTGACGGCCGGCAGCGACTGGGGCACTTTCGTGCAGTGCAGCGCGCGCAACAACAAATTGCGAAACATGCGAAACAGTTGGACGACAGAAAGAGAGACCTGTTCGCACGGCTGGCAGACCAGGCACAGTTTGCCAGGCCAGTCATGCCTCAAGGACGACGACCAGCCGATTATCAAGGCGGGATCCCACATCAGGACTTGGGCCCAGTGCCTGCGGTCAATCAAAACAACATAAACGCGCGTGTGCAGCTGGGAAGACCACAAGCTCACCCACAAAGAATGTTTGGTGGCCAAGTACTGCCGAATGGACGCCCTCCGAACCATATGTTACGACAACGAGGCATGATTCCCAATAATGCTGATCTACTACAGAATCGAGCTGCACGTCAGGAAGGGCTCCACGACGCTTTTTTTCTAGGTGAAATGGACCCGGAGATGTTTCGCTTATTAGACGACCCTGCTCCGAAACCCGAATTCCCTGGAATGCGCGACTTTTTTAACGCTCAGCCCGGGGCAGCGGTATGCCACGCTGTGCTACGGAATCCGGAGCAACCCTCAGTCAGACGTCAGGTGGCACCCCAAGTAGGCCCTGGACCGGCACCTCAGAGCGACATGGCTTAGGGAGCATTAGAAGATGGGGAGGAGAAAGAGGAGGAGACCCAAGAGAAGGCGACCCAAGAGAACACACCTTGACCAAACTCGATAGTCATGCATTTTTCACCTTAGATCCCTTCTCAGCAGGCGCATCTCTACGCTCCTCTTTCAAGCTTGCTACATCTTTCACTTAATGTGCAAGGCGATGGAAATTTTTATGGCAGAGGGGCAAGAATCTGATACCCAGGGTCGCAGCGGTTGTTCGCATTTACGTTTTTGAGCGCGGCCCCATGAGCTTAGCGGCTCGGTAGCACATAGTCTTATATCAATTATGACATGAAACTAAACAATGGATTCCGAGATGAATTGATGATCAAGTCCGAGCCCGACCTTGACGATTGTAATAGTATATGTTGACCCATCATCCCCATCCATGACAGAGTTCCGAGGTCCTCGCTGTACTAGCTGCTAGCGAGGCATCTCCAAGCGACCGCTGGAATAAACCGTACACTGCCCACAGGTAATAACAACCTATCCACGTTGATTGTTCCACTTACTCCTTATTACGATACTAGTAAACGAAATATAACTACGCTTATTCCGGTATAAACTTTTGGTACGTAGCTAGCTATATTACCATTGCCTGGTGTAATAATCGTTCAACTGGAATAATAGCGTCTCGATCTGTTGGACTTGGCCGGTTTATTCTCGCAGGGGTTTGTCTTGTATTTGAAAGGATGGAATGGCCCGATCTCTGTTGGAACAACTCGTACGTCGATCATCGGAGGTGAAGGTTTGATTCGCGTATATAGTTGTTTGTGACCTATCCATCTTCGACTTATATCCCACCGACCCCGCATATAGGTCTCTCCGCATGTTCGATAGCCCCTCCAATGACCGGCCTTCAGCTCCGCTTATAGAAGTCTATTTGCATATATTGAAGGCACTTCGGGACAGGTGATGATCACAAGGTGTGTCTTCCTTGCTTTTATGGCCAGTTCGTCATGTAATTTCCCCCCACATCGCATGCCCGGTCCGCAGCGGTCCGCCTAGTCTCGCTTCTGCAGCGCCAATATAGCCTATCTAGCCACCGACTCGTCGTCCCCTCCGCGTGATGCTTGGCTCACGTCTCTCTCCTCCGCGATGTTACATCCATTGGTAAGGCGATATCCCGGCCCATGCATCTCGGTGTAGCGCATTCCGCGAATAATCTTCCGCCTCGGCAGAATGGGTTGGATATCACAGGCCATAGAGTAGCTATAAGATAGACTGTGCGCCTCCAATGTCATTGGTGTTCGTATGCCTCACTACAAGAGTCGTGAAAGCGAGTGTGTCACATCTGTGCTTTCTGTCTTAATATGGCTAGATTCTCGCGCTCAGCGTGCAGCGGTGGTACTGCCTACGGGCTTGCCCTGCTCTCACTGCTATTACTGGCGGTGGGTGTAGCCGACGCAGATAGATCGCGACTCAGTCTCAACCAGGGCTGGCGTTTCTCACGTTTCGAATCGGCGCCCGACAGCTTATCCTACGATGTTCTAAAACCGTGGATCCTTCCCTCGGCCAACGACTTCATAAACAATGGCGACCATCACGAACGCCCTGACGGAGCGGATCCCGGAAGCAATGTCGAGTACACGAGGTCTTCTTTTGATGACGGCGCTTGGGAGGCCGTGGACGTGCCGCACGACTGGGCCATCAAGGGTCCCTTCGGTGCCCCTGGTATCAGCGGCGGCATGGGTCGTCTTCCCTCCAACGGAATCGGGTGGTACCGGCGGACGATATCCTTGGAGGAAACCGATGTGGGCAAGACGGTTTTCCTGGACATTGACGGCGCCATGTCGCATTCAGCGGTCTGGGTGAACGGCGAGCTCGTGGGAGGGTGGCCGTTCGGCTACGCCTCGTTCCGGCTGGACCTGACGCCCCAACTGAAGTTCGGGGATGACAATCTGCTGGCTATTCGCTTGGAGAACAAGCTGGACTCGTCCCGCTGGTACCCCGGCGCTGGTATCTATCGTAACGTTTGGCTCGTCAAAGTCGACCCTGTCCACGTGAGCCAATTCGGCACATACGTTACGACCCCTGCCGTTTCGGCGCAGGCGGCCACAGTTCATCTGATCGTAGACGTCGAAAACAAGGGCAACTCGAGCCAAGAGGTAGAAGTCGCGACCGAGGTTTTCGTCTACGACGCAGCCAGCAAGCGACCGACGGGCGACGCCGTGGCAACCTTCCCGCGATCTATGATCCAAGTTGCGGCTGGCGCGAGGCAGTCCGTCAACGAGTCGACAGAGGTTCAAAACCCTGCGCTCTGGGGACCTCTACCGGCTCAAAAGCCTAATCAGTACGTGGCCGTAACGAGCGTATCGAAAGGAAACGGCACTGTAGTCGACAAATACCAGACTACCTTCGGAATCCGTACATTAACCTATAGCGCAAACGAGGGAGGTATCTTGGTGAACGGAGAGAAAGCTTATATCCAGGGAGTTTGTAATCACCACGATCTCGGGGCTCTCGGGGCAGCATTCAACAACCGCGCGGCCCAGCGCCAGCTGGAGATGCTTCAGGATATGGGCGTCAATGCACTACGGACGTCTCACAATCCGCCCGCGCCCGAGCTCATGGAGATGGCCGACAGTATGGGCATCCTCGTCTTCGATGAGCTGTTCGACGCCTGGACGGAGGCCAAGGTCAAGAACGACTACAGTACGCTCTTTTCCGACTGGCACGAGCCGGACCTGCGCTCCTTTGTCCGGCGCGACCGCAACCACCCGTCCGTCATCGTCTGGAGCATCGGCAACGAGATCCCCGAGCAGACCAGAAGCGCGGGCGGGCAGATCGCGGCCGAGCTGATGGCGCTCATGCACGAGGAGGACCCGACACGACCCTCGACGTCGGCCATGAACAACGCGGGCCCCAACACGGACTTTGCTCGGGCCCTCGACGTGGTGAGCCTTAACTACCAGGGCGAGGGCCACGGCGATTCGTGGCAGAGCACATTCCCCAGCTTCCACAGCGCCTTCTCGGACAAGATGATCTGGACAAGCGAGAGCTCGTCGGTGCTGAGTACGCGCGGGACTTATATTTATCCCGTCGCCGGCAACAGCAGCGCCGTCGTCGGCAAGATAAACGCGGGCGCTAACTATACCTCACTCGAGGTCAGCGCCTATGAGCTGTACGGACCCTCGTGGGGCGCGTCGCCCGACAAGGTCTTCGCCATGCAGGACCGCTACCCCTACGTGGCGGGCGAGTTTGTCTGGACCGGTTTCGACTACATCGGCGAGCCGACCCCCTACGACGAGGAGCTATTGGCTCGCAGCTCGTACTTTGGAATTATTGATCTTGCAGGGTTCCGCAAGGATCGCTTCTACCTCTACCAGGCGCGCTGGCGGCCTGAGGTTGCGCAGGCGCACATCCTGCCGCACTGGAGCTGGGGCGCCGAGCGCGAGGGCCAGGTGACGCCCGTCCACGTCTTTTCGTCCGGCGACGAGGCCGAGCTGTTCGTCAACGGCAAGTCGGCCGGCCGCATCCCGCGCGACCCCAAGCAGGAGTACCGCTTCCGCTGGGACGAGGTCGTCTACGCGCCCGGCGACCTGCGCGTCGTCGTCTACAAGGACGGCGCGCCCTGGGCCGAGGACACGAAGCGCACCGTGGGGGCGGCGGTTAGGCTCAACGTCACGGTCGACCGCGCGGCCATTGGGGCGACGGGCGAGGACCTGGCTTTCGTCTCGGTGGCCGTTATGGACGCCAAGGGGGACGTCGTGCCCGAGGCGGCCAACGAGATTACCTTTTCGGTTGGGGGGTAGTGGCAGCGGTGCTGGGGAGATTGTGGCTACGGACAATGGGCAGCCGACCGACCAGACGCCGTTCCCTTCCAAGACTCGGAAGGCGTTTAGTGGACTGGCCCTGGCTATTGTAAAGGGGAAGGCTGGGCAGGCAGGAGAGGTTGTGGTGGAGGCCAAGGCAGATGGGTTGGAAGGGGGTAGTGTGGTAATTCAGGTTGGTTAGGGGGTCTTGGAGTTCTTGAGAACTCGTCAATACTGTTGAGGTGAAAAGGAATCAATTACTATACTTTTATATCACATCCTGGGCATCGAAGCTGGTTAGCAACAACAGGCCAGCACTCTGCTCTCGAGATATGGTAGAGAGATCTGATAACCATAGAAAACGAGCCCCTAGTTGCAACATTTCTTGTGTCATTGTTTCAACTCTTTAGAAGTTTCTTGTGTTATTGGCTTAACACTTCAGAGGTCCCTTTGCCTCAAGATCGAGCCAGACAATCGCTGGGGGATGGTCGGCACCGTTTGACTGTGCAAGCCCCGGACGAAGTATCTCGCGCAAAACAACTCCGGTACGAGGGATTCTTTGCTGAATCTTCGCAAGTGCATAAGCGAAGGTAAGGCGTAGATCCACGGCAATCTGGCCCCTGGATAGCAATTATTTGCACATACAGGACAGTGAGGGTCAATAATCAGGATCGAGATGGCAGCTTGCACGCTAGGCATATTGTCATGCGTCACACACAAGTGGCGTTTCGAGACAGCAACAACAGAAGCACTCATCTGGTCCTGGCAAATTTCTCATGCCATTTCCCTCGCGCAACCGGCTTGGCGGTCTCTCCAGTAGTGTCAAGAACCAGTTCGACGCTGTCATGGATTGTGGAGATAGCTTTCAGCTCCGTTGCCGCGGGCTGGTCTGAGTCCTCGCCCGTTGAGGACGCTGAAGGAGCAGGAGCCAGTAGAATTAGGGCGTTGGACGTGTTCTTTTGTCGTAGACCCCAGGTCTGGTTGCCGTGCTTGACCACGGCGGATGCGGCCGAGGACTCGAGCTTCAAGCTTTTGCATTGAGGTCAATTTAAGGGACATCGTAGTGCGAACACCAGACCCGGGCTTGGACTTACACGGGTGGATCGTCCGATTCTAGCAGAGCCAGCAGCTCCGGTGGCAGCTCGAGGAGTTTGTACCCTACGCCATCCGGGGCGTGGGCGAGCGGTATTCCTGCATCGGCTTGGCTGGACATGGTTTGCAGCGGTCTTTCTGGCGGGCTAATATCACAGTGATCACCTGTGTCTATGGGGTTTCTGTCGTTGGTGTAGGTGAACCTGGGTTGATTCCCGCTGTTTAAAAACAGTACCTATGCCGAAGCGAGATCCCACAAGCTCGGACAACTAAGATGGAGGCGCCCCACAAAGGTACATGCGCATAGGTACCTCTCTGGTACGTAGGTATGGATTATCGGGATCCCGCTCAAAGACCTAGCTATGTGCCCAGGAAAGAGGGGTGCTTCGGGGAAAGCTGCTGCCACTGAGCAACCGACTCAGACAAAATCGCGTTTTCTCGTGGTTTGTGTAATGTTTCGTCTTTGCTTTTTCCTGGAGCAAGCAAAAACAACACCGAGCCCGTGAAGCTTATTAATATAAAAACAAAAAAAATTCTAGAGACGCGGATTGATGTTCCTTTGGGCCCTGGGTTCGATTGACATCAATCAATCCCTCTTTCCCCTCCCCCCTCCTGGCGGCCTGGTTTGTACCTAACCTCTCCGAATGAATGTCTTCACCGCTGCAACTGGAAGAAATTGCTCAATTTAGATGCCAAGCTAGATAACCCATTGCTTGTACGGATGGACCTATTATCTACATGACAAATGCAGTTGCTAAGGATCATTTGTCCCCGATGAAAGGAAGCGCAGGCGACTGCAGGATTTCATGCATGTGTAGAGCGCTCCAAGTCCCATAAAAAGCATGTAAACAATTCGATCCATCCCACATGCAGCTTTGGCTAGAGTCCCCCAGTAGCAACACGAAAAGCGGGCTTCCTCCAACTACTGGCGGCTTGTTTATTTGAGGCTGGCACCAGTACTACCCAATCCAGGACGGTGTAGAAATCCAGGCCCGTGCAAACCCAAGAGCTCATCTTTTCTGGCAAATACAATAGGCGCGACGTCGATCGCCGAATCCCTGCAGCTTAAACTGTCTTTGTCCTGTCTTGTCTCGTCGACTGGTTTCACTGGATCCGTCAGGCTCAAGCCGAGTCGTCGCTGTTGTTGTTTTTGTTCTCGTCGCTCGTTGCCGCGTGTAAACACCGCCCTTTTCTTGGACCACACCACTACGCATCGCATCGTTACCTGCAACAGGAATTTAACGGCTGATCTCCAGCACCGTCCATCAACAACATCCTGGCCAGCATGAACGAGGCCCGTTGAAGCGGCCATGGTTCGCGTCACCGAAGAGCTGGCGCTGTCGCCAGAACATGTCACTCTTTATCGTACAACCGACCCTCTGCTGGGCCACCTCCCGATCCTCATCTTCCACGGCCCCTCCACGACGGCCAATTACACCTTCAACAGCTCGCGCGTCCAAGTCCATATATACACTCTAGCAGGATTCCAGTCCTTCCCTCGAGTCACGATATCGCCCAATTCGCCCTTCTACAATGTCGTCAACCACCTTCCGCGCGAATTCCAGGTCGACGAGGTCTATCGCGCCCTCGCCTTCGGTCTGTACAAGTACTTCCACGAACTGCCCGAGGCTGTCAAGAGCCAGATCAGACAGCAGTTTCCCACCACCAAGGGCCGCCGCCCGGGTTCGTCCCCGACGTTGTTTGGGGAGCAACATGCCGCGGATATCGCCCAGTCCATGGTCAAGTCCGACGCTTCGGCAGATGTCGTCCAGAAACTCCACATGGCACTGCAGACCCAACATATCAGCAATGTCGACATTGACCTGGTCTTACCGCCCGGCTCCATCATCCCACTGCGGCCCGACGAGGAACTGGAGGAAGAGCCCGAAGATGAGGACGAGTTCATGGACCCAACTTTGCGCCAGTACGGCATGTACACGCCTTTGATCAAGCTATTCGGAGAGCCCATGTTCTTGCCCACGTCGAGGCTAAAACGCGCCCCTTCGAAGCCGACGGCGCTCAACAGATCCAAGTCATTCACGAAAGACCAAAAGTGTGAGCTGCGGAGGAAACTGGCTGAGCTGATGGATACTGAAGAGCGCTATGTATTCAAGATGAACGAACTGGTCAAGCATATCGCCGATGAATATCGGCAAAAGGCCACGGTGAAGACCACAGGCAGCTTCAGTCCAACCAAGGAGGATGTAGAGAAGCTATTTCCCAGATCGTCGGATCGGATCCTTCAGGTCAACACCGCATTCATGGAAGAGTTGCGCAAGGTCATGGATGGCACTGAGGAGGAGGCCGTAAAAGACATTGAGTCTGGGACGACCACGCGAGTAGGTCTTGGAAACAGTATCTTGGGCAAGTCGAAAGATCCTAGCGGTGCCATGGCCATGGCCAAGGTCATGATAGAATGGTTTCCGCAGTTCACAGACTGCTATCAAGACTACATTCGTGCGAGTCAGAATTTCCCACAGCTCATTACGGCCTTTGTTAGCAACCAGTCAAGCTTTTCCCAACGAGTAGCGACCACGGGCGAGCAACACCTTCGCTCGATTCTCATTGAGCCGGTTCAACGACTACCACGATATAGTCTTGTTATCGATCAGATTGTCAATTGTCTACCGATGACACACCCAGCTCTGCAGCTCATGCTGAAAGCCCGAGACATAATCGCAAATATTTGCTCAATGGACGAGCCCCTAGCTGACAAACCCCAAATCACCACTCGATTGCGGAACATGATAGAGAGCTGGCCAAGTAATCTAGAGCCCAAAGGAAGACTAATACTCGCTGTTGACTTTAACGAGTTGCCAGCCCCGTATATGGCCGACGCGCCCATTGACATTGATACTGGTGAACGAGCCGGGATATTCTTGCTGTTCTCTGACTGTATTGTCATGGTCAAGAAGCTGTATGGGGGAAACATGCATTCGCGGGACCTGGTACGGGAAATCGACAAACCCTCGGCACAGGGCCTGCTCATGTCCATGACTAACGCTGCTGGTGGCCATGCATCATACGAGCTGGCATTCGCAGGGTGGCACGCTCTTGCGAACGTCCGTTTCACGGAATCGGTTGACGGGCGGCTCGTCTGGATGACTTCTACGAAAGAGATGAATGGTAGCCATGCCGGGGAACACGTTTCCAACACCGCGATAACGTCGCGCTGCTTCCTCCTCCAAGAGGCATATGAAGGAAGGGCTACGAAATGGCTTGAGGATATCGTCAAAGCCCGGGTAGAAGGCCGTTTTGGCGAAGCGGAAAGGGAAAACCCAAGCTGGACCCTTAGATCTGTGCGAATGCCCGACACCGGTCTTGGCATCTTTGCTGCTGTGTTCCAAGAAGGGTTGGATCAACTGATTGAGGGGCGCAAGGAGCCTGCCCCTATTCGGATCGTAGTGGATCATGAGAAAGGAACGAAGCAGTCGCCAATTGGACACTATGGCGTGGAAATTGTTTCCGACGTGAAAACTGGTGATATGCAGCGCAAGGTTGTTATCATTACAGTAGGACTTAGCGGCAAGAAGTCCACAGACGATGTTGCTCTTGAGGACTTTTTGCCTACTCTCGCCAGACGAGGTAAGTAAAATGCCGGGTCCTCCCAGGATCCAGACATGAGTAAAGACTAACAATTCTTAGCCATCCAGCTGCTGAGCACACAACACAATGTGTCCAACCCCGGGTTGGCACCCGCACTTGTCAACTATCACACCAAGGTCCTGCGAGGCTTGAACCTCACCAATCGCGTCGAGAAGTCACGCTCTTTCTTGGCAACCTCCCCCGTCAAGATGCTCACCAGTTTCTTGGGCGGCGGCAACAGTACAGAAAATCTCAATTCTCCCAAACACCAGCCGCGCACACCTATCACGCCACTCTACCCCGCGCCTCCTATTAGCAGATCCAACAGCTCAGCCAAAGACGCGAATTCCGTATACGGGTCAGCTAAGAGCCGAGACGGTATCAAACTGGGTACAGAGGAGGACAGGCCTGAGAACCCGCTTGTCCGACTTGAGCAGACATTCACTGGTTATATGGCTAGTCTCCATAGCCGGAAAGGTAATTTCATCGGCCGGTTGATACTGAACAGAGGCGCCGTCGATGAGCTGTCCGTCAATGATCTCTACAACAAGCTCATCGAGAGCCCGTTCGACATCGATACGAACTCGGACCTCACCACCGACGTGGTGTTTGTGGCTTTTGAGAAGTTCGTTAAAATTGCGTGGCGAGAGCAGATGGGCCCGATCATGTCAATGAAGGCTCTCGATGCGCTTCAAGCGCGGGCGGCGAAGAGAATGCCGGGCGATTTCGCAGACTTTGTGCATTTCCTGTTCTCTGATATGGCTCCTCAAAACCGACGGGCCTTTACTGCATTGATCAAGCTCCTAGCAGACTTACTCGATGGTTGTGGTAACGACGGGGACCGCGGGGCTCTTACGCTAGCGTTTGCTGAGCTTCTCGTGGATGATGGCTCCGCCCACAACTACATCAATCTACTCGATCTGCTCGTAGATGACTGTGACCGAATCTTCGATACGGGGCCTACAGATTTCGGTCCTCTTCTTTTACAGGCCGGTTCGGCTTATGAGTCAATGAACTCGACTACTCGTAGCGTGAAGTCGCATACTGGCTCATTGACTTCGAACGCCTCTTCCCTGCGCAGGAAGTTGGGTTTCGACACGCTCTTGCGCCAAAACTCCAAGACAGAAGCCGACACGCGTTCATCCGTTTGGCGTAGCTTAAGCAAGCACAATGGTACTAATGGCAGGCATCCCGCCACTGGAGAGAGCTCCAGCCTATCCAGGGCTTCGATAGCCCGGGCCAAGTCAATTGATATGGGGATGCCAACTTTGCCGAATAAGCTACGGCGGCCTGGATCCAGAGATCGGCCCCCTATCGCTGGTGCGTTCGATGACTCCTACTCACGGCCAAACAGCTCTCAGAGACTTGAGACTATCGGGGAGCCTGATAACGAAGATACGGCCGGGAAGACCCCCAGAAGGAAGCGGCGAAGCTCACTGTCAGATCTCAAGTCTCTGATGGCTGCCGCGAGCCTCGAAGACGAGGACGACGATCCTGAGCCAGAACTGCCGCCAGCTCTGCAGCCTCTGCAGCCTTTATCACGCATGAGAGAGACGTCTCAGAAATTCAACTCGGGGCCCGGGCTTGCTTCTCCATCTAGCCGGATGCCTTCGCCAGGTAGCCGGATTCCTTCACCATCTAGTAGGATATTCATGAATCCTGGATCGGCCGGGTCATCCAAGATACCCCTGAGCCCCTTGATGTCGCCAACCAAGATGCCCATGAGTCCCGCAACTAATGGATCTCGCCCAAGACCACAAAAGGAAAATCTTTCAGAGTCGGCCATTCAAACCGCCAAGAAATCATCGCCGCCAAGAGCAGGTTCAGGAAAGAAGGGACATGCCCGAGGTTTATCTACATCCCAGATCCCGATGCTCAAGTCGTCACGGGGTGGAGGGCCGCCTCTCGCCGACTCACCTCTTTCGCCTGATCGTCCCACGTCGAGTCCGACCAAAACCAACTCGGGCAAACTGCGGCTCCAATCGCCACAGAAACTTCGGGAGCGTCTCCAAAACGAGAAGCAAGCAGTTGAGTCGGTGGACGCCAACTTGCAGTCGGAACTGTCAAGGATCACCGCGGATATGGCCCGCATGAACTCGTCGGTTCCTCGGTCTGCAATGCTAGAGATCAAGTCCTTGACGGAAAGCATGGCGGCGCTGGAATCAACCATACCCAACATGGTTCAAGAGCTTACGAAGCAACATGAGCAGCTACAGCGAGACATGGACAACACTCTTCGAGCGACAGAAATCAAGGTGAGGGAGATTGACCAGCTCTACAAGGAGAGCACGGCGGAGAACGAGCTTCTGTACGAGAAGTTCAACACGGAGCTGGCCAGGATTGTCCGGGCCCTCAAGGGTAAGAGCGGGGAAAAGGAGGAGATCATGACCAAGATGAAGGAAGCGACGGAAGAGACAGCACGGGTCAAGAAGGAGAACGCCAGGCTGAAGCGGGAGATGGCGAGCCTGCGCAGCATGATTAAGGGGGCGACGGCGGACGCCGCCTAGAAGGCCGGGTCACTGTCTAGGAGGTTGATTAAGCGGGTGGCGTTCTGGTTGCTTTGGAGAATCGACAGCGCCATCAGGGCGGCTCAGTGGGCGTTGGATGGCGAGGCGTTCTGATTAGAAGCTGTTCAAAAAAAAAAAGGTGGTTGGCTCCGGGCCCTTGAGCGAGTAATGCAGGGTTAGGGATGACAAGTATCATGACTATGAATGAGTATGACCAGCCATGAAATGAACGATTATTGCAAATACCCTACATCATTCCTTTAAACTGTACCATAACGATTCAGTATGTATGTAAAACCGAGTATGGCTAGCCTGCTCAAGAGTCTTGGAGGTCATGCTCTAACTAATGCAGACTACTTATTACTACTAGTGCGTGGTAGACTAGCCGTAGTAGGTGACATACGATGATGATAGCTGGACCTTATTCCAGTGCCGTCCAACCTTCTGATCCAGCCTCATTCTCATCCCATACTTCGACGGAGAGGCGCCAGTGGAGCCAAATTGCCCCTCACTTGAGAGGTGTTGCCGTGTTGGGCCATGACTTGCGTCTCATTGACATGGGACCAGCGTCATCGATCCCCATGTGATGTTTCATATGAGGGGGATATCCCTCGACAAAGTCGAGAAGCATTGCGGTAGAAGCTGCGGGAAAGCGGTGGGAGGGGCGAAGCGGCGAAGCCTCTCTATATAAGTTCCTCCCCGACTCGTGGGCACGAAACTCTTCTTCTTCCAAAACAAATCCAGTCCAATCAAAACTTGCTCATCACCACTATCCACAAAGCATAGCTCGCACGCAATCTCTCTCTATACTTACTTTACCCACTCACAAGCAATTCAACATGGGCTGCTCTTGCACCTCTACGGGCTCTTGCTCTTGCGCCAGCTCCGGTACTTGCCAGTGCGGCAAGGAGTGCTCGTGCTCCAACTGCCCTGTAAGTCTACCTTGGCCGTTTGGTTGTTGCCTTATTGGGAACTGAGGCGGCACGCTTATTGGAGGAACCGCTTGTTAACCTTGTCGATTTGCAGAAGCACTAAGAATAAATCCACGCTCAAACCCACTCAAGGAGTATTGGTTAGTTTGACGGCTGGGGGAGTTTCTGTATTCGTGTGAGATGGAAGTCTTGGGAAGAATGGCAAATGTGTGATGTCAAATAGCTTGATCAAATTCTGAAATCGAGTCTCGTATGTACGATTCTTCGGCGAAACATTTCGTCGCTGTGATACCGAACACTGCATGTGACCCAGATGTGTCAATTCTGATTTGTGTATCTAATAATATAGTATCTTCGATTTCAAACCCCTCTCGCGAGTGATCCCTCTGAATCTAAAAACCACACGCTAATTTACGTGAAAGCGACAAGCCAACAAGTAACGAGATTCCTCATGAGCCAACCAAGAGTAACGCCTGAACACTCCGCTGTGCAAACCTATTACGTATGAATTATCACCTCTTTGCCGCTATACCTCCTACCAGTCTCCTCACAAGGATCCGAGGCGCTCGACGTCTCTGGATTCCCAAGTCATCTTGATGACGCTCCAGTAGTAATGGGGGTCCTCACGCACATGGTTGCAGTGTCCCGTCTTCTTGTAGCGGACGACGAGGCTGGGGATCTTGAAGCGGCGGGCGCTCTCCTCGGCGTGGTCCTCGACGTCGCGCCACAAGACGAGGTCGTCGCCCTCGGAGAAGACGTAGGTCCGCGGCACGCCGACGCACGGCCAGAGCCCCTCGTCGTTGAGCGCCCGCCGCGTCTTGTTGATGGTATTGCCCTCGTAGCCCACGCACATGGCGATGATGACCCAGGCGACCGCCAGGATGACCATCCCGACCGACACCCCCAGCGTCCGCACCAGGATGTTTTGCGGCAGCGACCGCTTGAATGCGTTGACATTGCTCATGAACCGCGCCGTCCCCGGTGTGCTGTCGAACACAAAGGCGCCCACCGGCAGCTGCCGCCGCGTCGCCGCCAGGTATGCCCGCGCTACACACACGGCCTTGTTCGATCCGCCCTCGGAGAAGGCATGCAGCAACAGGCTGGGATGCTGCTGCCCTCCTCCGTCGCCCGAGTAGCAGCTGCTGGTGCGGCCCTGGATGTAGCCGACAGCCGCGGTGAGGGCCGCCACCTTCTTCTCGGTCGACCAGAGCAGCAGGTCGTCCACCGACGTCGTGACCACCATGATGGGTGTGTAGGGGTACATCTCATTGTAGACCTGCGTGTACTTGGCGATGTGTTTCGGTATGGCGCCCGTCCAGGAGGTGAGCAGGATCATGGCCGGCGTCCCCTGCCGGTTGAAGGGGAAGTTGGGCCCCGAAAAAGCGTTGAGTTGTTCCTTCTGGGAGAGCATGGGCATATGCCGATCTTGGACCCAGATGGACGGCGCGAGCCAGGTGAAGCCGGGTATGAACTTTTGCTCGGACGGATGGCCCATTATGATTGATCGATTACGCACCAAGTTCTAGGACAAGCAGTGACAATGTTCATACACGAGACGCTAGAGATGGCTGAATGGGAAAAACAGAAGTGATAAGCAATAGCCAAGGGATTCTGGAATCTGATACGAGGAATGGTGTCATCCAAAACCTGGGATGATATGGTCATGTATGATGAATAGGCGGAGGGGCGAATGCCCTTCTGGACGGGATAGGAGGCGTGCCCGTGTGACTTTTGTTGGAATATATTAAACATCCTCACCTATCTCCACAAGACATGGTGAGAAACCGTAGGTCGGTAGCGTACTCTAAAAGGGGTACTATCCTAGCCTGTGCGTTCATGAAAGACGTTCCCGAACCGTGGCAAAGGTCGGCCGAGACTTGGACGTGCTTCCCAAGTCCAGTTAGCTGCCTAAACGACACTACGTGCCCTGGAAGCACGTCAGGGAGCAGCAGAGCGAGCCTGATAATGAGACTGAAACCAAGGGCTATGTGTTAGGGGGCGGCTGCTTACCTTACACGTTGGTGACGGGTGAAGCTTACTCAAGCCATCGGAGCCATCGGATACGCTGTTAACAAGACAACTCAGGGGGAGAGAAGCCGCACGGGGCAGTCTAGAAGCCGAAACCCGGGAAGCCAATACAGCTATGTGTGACTCTTTCCAGTCATCTCTGGATTATGCAATCAACTAGAGACAGGAAAAGTAGCCCTCTCTCGTGGATCTAATAACAGCAGAAATTGCAACTGGCTTTTACACCTCTCGCCGTCGGCGCCACCTTTGCACTAGGACACCAGAAGAGCAAGCAATGGACAAGCAATGGTGCACCACGCCGTGATAATTTTAGAGGTGCCCAACTGTGTTAGTGTCGCTTAAGATCGAGATTCGACGCTTATCTCGTGGAAGACCCTGGGAATCTGCCACATGCCACAGTTGCAGGTGAGTTGGCGCTCTGACAACGCCCTGGGATACGAGGGCCATTCGCTCATTTTTCCTTCTCCACTAGACCCTTTGTTAATCAATTGGACGGTCGCTTTTATGAGCGAGGTGCCTAGCAAGTCTGGCTCACCTTTGCTCTCCGTTTCCTTCGCTCATTCGTTTTCTTGTCGTTCTTTACCGCTGCTCTGGTCAAGGAGTGGCCTCTTGTCATTCGTTTTCCCTTCCCTCCTCTATTGGGGACCACACTCGTTTTTTGGATCAACATGGGAAAACCAACTTCGGCATCGATATCATCCGTGGAGCGGGGGATCGTCATTGCTGCCCCAGAATGGACGCCCAGGCGGCAGGAATGGGGTTGCATGATTTCGATTGCTATAGTCTCGGTTATGGTGGCCCTCGATGCCACGGTTCTCGTACCAGTGCTGCCGGTATGTACGAAAGCTCTACCTTGCCGCTCTCCTTTCCGCTGATGTCTACTGTCTGAACTATCACTAAACTGACACCTTTATTCCCTCTAGAGTCTAGCACTGGAGCTGGATGGCTCGACAATAGATGCGTTTTGGGCTGGCACCTCGTATCTATTGGCCTGTGCCGTCTCCCAACCTTTCATAGCAGCGCTGTCAGACATCTTTGGCCGGAAAGAGATGCTCTTCTCCTCGGTCATCTTCTTTACTGGGGGGACTGCGCTCTGCGCCCCCGTCGCCAAGAACTTTACTGTCTTCTTTGCCGGCCGAACTCTACAGGGGATCGGAGGCGGCGGGATCATCACCATGGGTCAGGTCATTTATGCCGACATCGTCCCTTTACGGCAGCGCCCAAAGTACTTCTCCATTGTTCTGGCCGCCTGGGCCATTGGTAGTGTCATCGGGCCCCTGGTCGGTGGTGTTTTTGTCGACAAGCTTACATGGAAGTGGTGCTTTTATATTAACGTAAGCTGTCTCGACAGCAGAGCTTTGGAGTGAGAGAGACCGGCTGACCCGCCCATTTGACCTGCAGTTTCCCTTCTGCCTCATCGGTCTCATCACGGTGCCGATTTTCGTCAAACTCAATGCGGAGAAGACGACCTTCAAGTCCAAGATGCAGCGCGTCGACTGGGTCGGCGGTTTCCTGTTCATCGGCGGCATGACTAGCTTCCTGATCGGCCTCTCCTGGGCAGGCGTCGAGTATGGCTGGTCCAGCAATCAGGTCATCGTTCCAATGGCCGTAGGCTTGGCTTCTGTATTTCTGACCATGATGTGGGAGGTGTACTGTGCTCGCGAACCTTTTCTGCGGCCGTCTATCTTCGGCTCTAGGTCTGCTATTGCCGCGTACACGTGCGCCTTTTCCCAAGGTTTTCTGGTATGTATTCTGCTGCAAAACAAAATACAGGCGTGTTACGTATATCTCGTGAAGCTGCGACTAACCCCCCTGATCTTTTTCGGTAGCTCTTCTGCGCTCTATATTATCTCCCGTTCTATTTCATGGCAGTTCGTTCGACGACCCCGACACAGTCCGGTATAAACCTGCTCCCCATCTCTGGCTGTCTCGTGCCAGGCAGCATCGTGGTCTCCATCCTCGCCTCGCGCCTCGGGCGTTTCCGCTGGGCTGTGTGGTCCGGCCTGGTCCTGACGGTCGCCGGCTGCTTCCTGCTCCAGAAGCTGGACGAGAACACCAGCACGGGACTGTGGGTGGTCATATTTGCCGTCTTCGGGGTCGGCAACGGCATGATGCTAACGAGCGTCAACGTCGCGATCCAGGCCATTTCCAAAACTGAGGACTGCGGGCGCGCGGCCGCCATGTACGCCTTCATGCGCACGCTCGGCATGTCCATCGGCGTGGCCGTGGGCGGCACCGTCTTCCAGAACTTCATGTCGTCCAAGCTCGACGACCTGCACCTGCCCGAGAGCATCGCCCATGAGGCCGAGGCCTTCGTCGCCGAGCTCGACCGCATGCCCCCGCAGAGCCCGGTCCGCCTCGGCGCCGTCCTGGCCTACATCCACGGCTTCCGCGGCGTCTTCTGGATCATGGCGGCCATGGCCTGCGTCGGCCTCCTCGCCAGCTTCTTCATCCAGCACCACAGCATGGACCGGATCCTCGAGTCGCGCTTCGTGCTCGAAGGCGGCGACGGCGCCGAGATGCGCGAGAACCTCGACATCCTGGAGAAGCGGCTGGAGCGCGCGTCCAAGCGCCTGAGCGCCCACCTCCTGTCCATGGCCACCGCCCCGATGGACCGCTACAGCCGGCACCGCAGCACCACGGCCCTGTCGCAGCACTTCGGGGGCGGGAGCCGGGGCATGAGCCGGATCGACGTCGTCGGGGATAGCGCCTCGGCGCGGGGACAGCGCCTCGGCGCGGGGTCTGCGTGCAGGCGGTGACGGCACCGGCCACGGCCGCAGCAACGCCGTCTCGTACTACACGGCCTCGGTCTACAGCGAGGTGGTGCCGCTGGAGCCGATGCACAGCACGGGCTTCGACGACCGCACGGGGCTCGACTCCCGGACGTCGGACCGGCGCAGCGGCAAGATCATCCCCGTTGCGCGCAATATCGAGCAGGCGCCCGCCGTCTCGTACTACTTCGCGGCCGGCGGCCGGCGGCTGCCCGTCCGCATCGCGGCCGAGAACCCCCGCGAGCAGTACCTCCTGAACAACGGGCCGCAGGTCCCACGGCCGGTGATCTCGCCGTCAGCGGGGACGCGGGATTCAGAATCACGCGTCATTAGCTTGATTTTACAACGCGATAAGTGTTGAAAAGGGGGGATGGGGGGGCCATGCACCCAAGTTCTTTGGCTTTTTGTTCAAAAAGAAACAAGTAGAGTTAATCAAGTTAATTGGCGTTTTATCATAAAAATCTGTAGGATGGCGTTACAGAGATTCTTCTAGGATTGTACAACAGGTAGTCACTTCGGCTAATAGATCAGATCTATGCGAGATTGTGTTGAAAGAAAGAAACCACAAAGCACTGGTTACTCTCGAGTATCAACTACAAGGAGTCCTTCTATCCACACCCATAAAATGTCGCTTGCTACTGTAAATCTACATGTCTGGGTACACTATATAAAGAGTAAGATCCCTAGTTGGTTTATTCTATCTCAAACGGGTCAGCCCCATCATCGTCCTCGTCATCCTCATGGCCCATGGGGAAATAGCTTGAAGAATGGGTTGCTTTCGGCTCCTCCTCATCATCATCATCGTCTTCTTCGTGCCCTTCTGGCAAAAACCCGCCACCCATGTCCTCGTCTTTCTCCTGCATGGCTCGCAAATCTTCGTCGTCAGCTGGGCCGCCGCGCTGCTTCTGAAGGCCCTTGCCGTCGCGGTGAAAGACTTCAATGTCCTCGACGTCGGCGTACTCCTGCCTGAGCCGGTCGGCCACGCGCAGCCCCATGATGAACTTGCGCCAGCCGCCCAGGGCCGCCTTGCGCCGCTTCTCGTCTTCCTTTCGCTTCCGCTCCGTCTCGTCCTTCTCGAGCTCCTCCAACACGCGGTCCTGGTGCTCCTCGGCGACGACGACGCCCGAGATGACGGGCACGGCCATGCGGTGGCCGAACTCGAAGCCGACGACGGCCTCGGCGTAGTCAATGCCGAGGCGCTTGCAGACCTTGACGGTGCCGCGGTACGGCAGGTGCACCGCGCCCTCGGGACACATGTGCTCGGCGAACATGTCGATGTTGCCATAGTCGTTCTTGGGGATCACGCCGTCCTTGATGGGGTCCGGGATGATCCAGTCGGTCTGGTCGATGCTGTACAGCGGCTGGAGCACCTTCTGGCCTGTATGCGCCTCCATCTCGGCGAGTTCGCGCCGTCGGTTGGTAGTAGCGGCGCGGTATGGCGCATGCTTCAGGGGTTTCGCATCGGGAAGCGGTGCGCGTCCTTCCTTATGCCATGTTTCGGCGCTCTTGACCCCGACTACGTCCTTTCGGAGGTATACGTCCTCCTCTTCGACTTTGTTGCCTTTGCCTTTGTTGCGGAAGGTCTTGACGGGAACTGCTGAGGGCAGCAACGCCTCTTCCCGCTTCAAGTGCCTTGCGAGTGCATACTCTTTGGACTGTTTGTAGTATTGCAGGGTCTCTTCGCCCTCTTTGACTTCTTTCTTCTCAGGAATGGCCGGCTTCAGATCGGTCGACTCCTCGAGCTCGTCGATCTCCGTAACAGGCTGCTTTCTGCTGCCGCATGCATAACCGCTCATGATTGTCTTGAGCCAGTCGAATTGCTCATACCTCTTGACTTTGCCATGTCTATTGTAGATGGGCACCTTCTCCAATGGCATCCTGAAGCCTTTGGTTCGCCCAGGATACAATTGCTTCTTGAGATATCGTACAGTAACATCCTTGGCCGTTCCATCTTGCGAAAAGCCAATCACATAGGCCATGATTTGTTTGGCCTTATCCGCCTTACTCCCGCGAGGCTCGAGAGACTCGATGATCTCCCTACTTGTGCCAATGACAGACTTAACAATCGGATCGACGGGCAAATACTTGTTAGTGACCGGCGACAATACTTCAGTCCAGTAGTGCGGAAACTCCAAATCCTTGTCGAACGATTTTACCGGTCCCTTAGATTTGGTACGCTCAAAGGTGATCTCAACCACCGAATCGTCGTCGCTTTCTTCGCTAAGGGGGTCCGCAAACTCGTCCGACTCGTCCAGGTCCATGGTCAGAGCATCGGCGTCGCTTTTCCGGGTACGTCGACGTGTTGGCCGTGCAGGAGGCTTCTTCTTGTTCTTTGTTGCAGAGGCTGCCTTGCCGCCTGCACTGGACTTTTCTGTACCATTCGCATTGGCCTCCTTGGCTGGCGTATCTTCCCCAGCTTCCTCTGCCTTGCTCCAGCCAAAGCCCAGGCATTGTAGGTTCGCCACCATGCGGGCCTCGAGACCAAGTCCGCGGAGAAGGGCGGTAAACAGCTGAGCCCCAACATCCCGACTGCCATTACATTCTTGCGCGCATATCCGGAATTCCTCCAAGTTTCGGATGCGCTCACCATACTTTTCGGGGTCGTGATCTTCATTCTCATGTCCTCCCCGGATCTTGGCCAACCGCCTCATATCCATGTAACCAATTTTTCTCAACCCTGGTTGCGTGGCTCGAAACCTCTGCTTCCACCACGCATTCAACGACTTCATAAGTCGGAAGAGTGGATCGCCGTGGCTCATGTCAGGGACGCCTTTCTCAAGCCGCTCGGCAGCATTCCCCCAATCCCTTGCGGGTTTCTGGACTGCTTGTTTCCCTTTCCCCTTCGACTTCGCTTGGGGGTTCCCCTTGACGTTCTTCTTGTCCTTGGGTGGCTCTACCTGGGCCACATCAAGGCCGCTACTTCGTCTCCATCGCTCAACGTCTTCCCATAACCGCGGCGGCAAGTGTGATATCATAATAGCCTGGACTTCCTGGTCACACAGCCACGAGTTTCTGATGGCATTGTGCCACATGAGGAATTGCACGTGCATACAGTGAGTGAGGATTCGAGCCTGCTTCTCCTGTTTTGTAGGCCCCTTTTTCCCTAAATTCGTGGACAGAGGTATCTTATCTTGGTAGAGAGTTAGCTCTAGATCTCCCGAGATCACCGGATCTGATTGGCGTTCTTGATCTGGGACATCCTCAAATTCCATGTCATCGTCATCTTCTGACTCGTCAACTTTCTCGTTGCCGACCTTCTGTCTTTTGGCAGCCGGGACATCTTCAAACTCGGCGTCTGAATGAGAGCTGAGAGAGCTGCTGTCGCTTGCATCGTCCTCATCTTCATGCATTTGCTGCAAAACGGACTTTGTTTTCTCAGCAGAACGTTGCTTTGCGCCCGTATCCAAATCATCAAATAAAGTTGATTTTCGCGGTACAGCCCTCTTCTTTGGCGCGACCTGTGCCTTCGCGGTGCCTTTCCCTTTAGCGGACGCCTTTTCAACGCGTGCGCCATTCACAGGTGACCTGGAGCGCAACCGTTTGCGCGGAACGTGAGGTGGCATATTGTCGCCTCATAAGAAAAGTTTGGAAAATACGAAATAGGCCCAAGGTAGAGAACGAAAAGAGGGAATGTATTAATTGAGTCTTGGCCGCATGGTGAAAAGATAATGGAGGTATAGCCTTCTCAAGACCAAAAACAAAAAGCAGCTTCGTCATTGAATTGGCCCGTATGAGTAGCATGCGTGAGTGACCTCATTGAGTCTTCCTCCCCCGGATTCAGCACTAAAAGCCACAGGGCCCGATCAGCTGGAATGGAGCCTGAGCAGATTTCCCTTTAGCGCCAAACCCCACTATCGGGACGGGCAAGTAGAGGCCTGTTGATTCAGCTAAAGGGGTGCAGCCGCCTTACCTTAGTGCGTAAGGTACACATACAGGTACCTAAGATTACGGAGCAAATGAGAGACAATTCGAGACCCTTCTTTTAACACTTTCGCATCAATTTCCAGCTTGCGCAATCGCGACAGCAGCCTTGCAATACACATCTTGCCTTTGGTAGGTACACGTTGCCGAGGCTGCTCTCCTTTCGCCGCCCATCTATTTCGGATAAAGCTGTCACTCCTACGACAAAAGCTTACACACCCAGTCGGCAACCTAGAATATTCCATATCTCATCTATACATATATAATACCGTTTTGACGCCCCAAGTCTCAAGATGGCCTCCTCATCCTCCAACAGCGAGAACCCGGACACGTCCTACGTCAAGATGGACACCACCGACGCCACCCTGATCGGCCAGCACTGCCAGCTCGAATACTGCAACCAGCTCGACTTCCTACCTTTCTTCTGCCAATCCTGCAAGCACACCTTCTGCCTCGACCACCGGAGCGAGAGTGCCCACAAGTGCGCCAACGAGGGGGCCTGGGCCCGGCGGCGGCGGGAGGCGCAGCTCGCGCAGCCGAGCGCGGGCGAGGGAAAGCGCATGCGCGACTTCGTGGCCCAGAAGCCGTGCGTCAGGCAAGACTGCAAGACGACGGTGGGCACCTCTTTGGTGCCGGGCGTGCACTGCGATACCTGCAACCGGGACTACTGCCTCAAGCACCGGCTCCAAGAAGACCACGACTGCAAGAACCTCGTGCCGCTCGGGGCGCGGCCCTCGCAGGTGAAGATCGACGCCGGCAAGGAGGCGGCTAAAAACGCCTTCGCCCGCTTCAAGGCCTGGGGCATGCAGAAGCGGGAGCAGGCGACGCGGGCCCTGCCCAAGCCGAAGCCCACGAGCGCGAGCGCCCGGCTCATCGCCGTCAACAATCTCAAGAAGACGGCCAAGGGCGACGCGAAGCTCTCCGCGGAGAAGCGCGTCTACCTTTACGTGGAGGCCGAGGCCGAAACCACGACCGCCAAGTTCCCCAAGGGCGAGTTCTTCTTCAGCAAGGACTGGGTAGTCGGTCGCCTCCTAGACATTGCGGCCAAGGGGCTTCAGGTCGAGAACGTAAACAACTCTTCGGCCGACGAGAAAGACAAGCTAAGGGTGTTTCACGTAGAGGGAGGCCGCATTCTCGAGTATAACGAAAAGATTGGCGTGTCACTCACGAGTGGGAATACGGTGGTTTTACTAAGGGGAGTGGGCGCACCTGAGGACTTGATCCAGATGTAGCATGCTCAACATATTGACGAGTTAACGACCTTGCATTAACGGCGTTCGGGCGGGTATAGATACCTCCTCAGAGGGTAGAATTGGGCTTCAATTCACCAGAGAACCACACTCCATCTTCTTCCATTGCGATTTATATTTCGATTGTTACAATAGTGATGTTTTGGAACATCGGATGCATGTCCATCATGCATTATAGATTCCCATCTCGTAATCGCATGAGCTGAGATATCCCCAAACGCCAAACTAATGTTTCACTGCCAGAGCGCCAGTTTTGTTCGTTCTATCATTACAATTCCTTTTCCTTGGGCTTCTTGGAGACGGGTTTGTGGGACAATGCATCCTCACGCCCGGTAGAGGGCAGCTCTCCCACAAACTTCTCTCCACCGTAGAGCGAAAATGCGGTGTGGAAGAGCCATTCAACTGCTCCCTCGACAGGCTTGTCAAAGAGTGTAGGCAGTGCCGGCACAACGGCTAGACCCAAACCGATAGGACCATAGGTGCGCAGTCTTGCGTTCTTCACGTTCTTCATGGCGCGTCCCGAGTACCGCACCACGCTGTGGATCGTGAAGGCCGGCAGACCCATGCTGGCGAGACTCTGGAAGATACCTCGCTGCACCATGACGGTCCTGTAATCCTCGAGCGGCATCACCTGACCCGGTGGTGTGGCTACGGCTGCGGCAGCTGCTGCCGACGCTTCCGGGGTCGTGGTCGAGTGGTTGGTCAGGCCCGTAGCCTGCTGTGCGCGGTCGCTGAGCTCGACTGCCGGGTTGATCTTCCGCTGGTTCTGCCAGTAGGCCTTGTAGCCCTCGTAGCTCACGTCGCCGAGGATATAGGCCCAACTGATACCATAGGCGCTGCGGACCAGCCAGGGGTGAGCAACGGGACGGAACGACTCGCCAATGTCCGACGTGTAGGCAACGTAGCGGTGGGCCGACAGCATGATGGTCCGCAGGCGGGTGGCGTAGGCGGCGTACCGCAGGTTGGACTCGGTGCTGTCCGGGACGTAGCCATCTACCAGTTCATCGAAGTAGTTTTCCTCCTTGTCGTCCCTGTCGACCAGGCGCCGCATGCCCCGTGGGAGCTGCTTACGCTCCGGCAGGCGGCTGGGGTCGAAGTCGGTGGCATCCTTGCGAGGGTCGGCTGTCGTCGACGGAGGTGCTACCGCTCTGGGAGATGCCGGGTTTTCGTCGGCGGCATGTTGAGGTGTCGATTTATCGGCGCCTTTTCCTTTTCCCCACAGCCAAGACATGATGGAAATGCTTTCGTTCAACGGCAAAGAACAAAGACCAGTGAATTCACCAATGCAAATAGAACAGCTTGTTGGCAATCAGGAGCTCAAGATTAGATGGTGAAAAGTCTATGCGAGTTGTATTGAGTTGATGGAGTTGGGACGAGAGAAAAACCCCGTTCTTACATAGTTTGTGTAAAAAGTACTGCTACGAATAAGTTACCCTCCGTGACGTCGTAAACGCATGTTCCAATTGGAAGCAGCTTCCTTAACTCCAGCTGCAGGGTAGGAGCTCTCGGAGTTTGGGAATTAGCATGGACGCCTTTCGGGTAAGATCGGTAAGCGCAAGCCTTGAGGTCGGTTTCTCGGAGCCTGCTTATTCCGATGAATTGGAGGTACTCAATTCACTGTGTTCAACCCAGCTACCAACGATTCGATGGTCCGTGCGTCGACAGAAGCAGCAAATTGAAGCTCAGTCTACCAAAGATCAATTACTGCGCAGTTTTGGCATTGGAAGACTATCATATCCGATTTACCATCAACCTCTCACTATCCACCCACCACCCACCCGCAGCAGGTCAATCGCTTCAATACCGCCAAGATGGTTCAGATGTACAGCATTGCCGGCCAGAAGATTGGCTCCCACTACGTTAGTTGCCCCCCCAGGGCTGCCCCGTCCTTGCGTCGAATCCGAGTCCGGACGTCTACTTTTGCAACAAACCTGCCCAGACATTGCGATTCCAATTACTAACTCCTGTCGTGAACAGCTCGCCATGGGTGTCCTCTCCGCACTCTTCGGCGGAACCTACCTCGCCACCAGCGGTCCCAGCCCCGCCAAGAAGGCCGCTCAGACTCCTCCCATCAACGCCTCAAGCCCCGACGAGGAGGACTTCATCAAGTGCGAACCCGAGCCCACCCAAAGCCCCCCCCGAGCACAATTGCTAATCTGTTTGACGTTAGGAAATTCCTCGACTCGGCGGACAAGGGCGAGAAGTCCAAGCAGTAGAGTGGCGACATGTGTATGAAGCGATATTCGGTCGACTGGCACGGCATGCGGGATCCGACCAATTGTATATCTATAGACACGGTAACCACCGAAATGAGATAATCGAAATTGCAAGCCCCTGAACCACTTGGTTGCGAGGCGATGAAGAAATTCGCCAGATAATCTCAATTGGGTCTCATGTGCTGTGACGCCCTTACGATTGATTGATGCATTGCTATTAGACGGGCATGGAGAACGTGCCTGCTTGTTCTGTGGAAATCAAGGCTTACCTACGAATCTGGCGCATTTTCGGATGCTCTAGGCAGTTGGAAGCAAGCTGCCGGCAGGAATTACATCTACGGCTTCCACCCCGGGGCTGCTTGTGTTTAGAAGTCAAGTTTGGTACGGTTATGCCGGTAGATTGGTAGTAGGAATTCATGGAAGTGGCCATGCCACATAACTTTGGTTAAGCGTTATAAACCCATACGCATCATTAAAACCACCCTTCTAAGATAAAGCCCAAGAATGATTGGGGCAGTTGCCAACCACTTGCTTGCCTGACTCTGACCTTGGAGTTTGAAGCTCGGCCACTAGTCTAATATCCAGCTCAGTGACATCTTCCCATCTCAACACATTTACGATGGCAATCAGAGATATGGAAGCATTATTGACTCCGCCCGCCCTCCATATTGTCAAAGAGGAGGGTGAGGCATCGTCATATCATTACTGCAGTCCTACGAGAAACCCTAGCAACAGCACCACGGCAAGCATGGGTCGAGACCCTTGGAGAATACAACCTCAGTCCTTGACAGTAATCAAGAAACGGCGGGACACACAGGGCCAGTCCCATAGTAGTGATTATGAGGGCACTTTTGGAAAGTCGGCAGCGAATCTATGTGCTCTGGAACAGGGTGAGTTGTACATGCTTGGGCGCCTGAGCATTGGCTCGCACCCCTGAACGAAACAAACTCCTTAACATGGCCACAGATCCAATCACGCCCAAACCAAAAAGCTCAATGTTATCTCGGAGAGCTTCAAGCTATCAGATACTCCGAAATACACCAAAGCTA
Organism: Apiospora saccharicola; assembly: GCA_038363915.1. NCBI lineage: Eukaryota > Fungi > Ascomycota > Sordariomycetes > Amphisphaeriales > Apiosporaceae > Apiospora > Apiospora saccharicola. The sequence continues at coordinate 3,897,837 of JAQQWM010000006.1, forward strand.
TTGACGAAGCTAAGATCATTCTCCAATGGTCGTGCACTATCCTCGAAAGCTACTTGCCGCCACTACGACATGCGAGAGCGCGATCTAAGCCACTCGTCATATGGCTCACCACTGGTCTCCCGAACATCTTCTCTGTCTGAGCCGCCGGGGTCTCGCAGTAACAGCAGCACCGAGGCATCTTACGACCCTGAACCGTTCCTGCCTCTCGGCTACGACGGAATCTATGGGGAGCAAATCCAAAGCGGCGGTACGCGACAGCCCAGCGGCGACTCTCTCTCGTCGGTGCAGGTGTCGGACGGGTCGTCCACTATCCGGGACCCCTATCTACTCGTTCCCCACGTGGCCATCACGCCCGAGGCCAAGACGCTGGAAGACGGCCGCACCATGGTCTAGGCGGCTATTGAGATCTCCGGCCAGCTCTGCCGCCCGTACTCGGTCGACTGCTCCCGCGGCTTCGAGAACGCGATGCACAGCGACCAGTGCTTCCTCCCTGTGCATCATTGCGAAGAAGGCCTGTCGCGATATGGCTATCTATATGATGTGAACGTCCAGGTACTCCCTACCTCTGAGAGTGTGATCATTGACACCGTGAACGAACCCGCGAGCAGGTTGGTGCCCATGGCTCTTCATTGCATTGCTGGTACAGGTCCCCATGCTAACCACATCGATACAGAGTACTTGGTCCAGGCTCCAGCTTGCTGACGCTCGTACAAGTTCACATCAACGCCTCACGGCCTCCCCGTCCCAACAGAGAGGCACACAGTGGGGACCCGGAAAACCTGATGGCCGATCTGGAGTACCATCTCGGCAACGTCCAGACCGAGTACATCGAAGTGCGGCTCTCGTACTCGCACTCCGGCTTCCCGACGTTCAGCGATGCCGGTGGTGTGGGCGCGGCATCTGCTGCTGTAGACGGCGTGTCGCGATCCCGCACGCGACTCGAGACCCGGGCCACGGGCGTCATCACCCGGAACAACCCCATGTCTGACTGGTCGCCCCGGCCGCGGCCCTGCGCGCCCGTGTCCAATACCTTGTTCACCATCATCGCGGCGCACTGGGGCCCCATCCGCGCCAATGACATCATGCACCGCATCGTCACCAGCCGGTCAACGCCGCGCAAGGTGGCCATGTCGGCTGCGTTTAATACTAGTACGACCACGATGACGACCCCAACTAGCCCTCTACACCGCAACAGACGAGCAGGAACGGACGTCCAGGGCAGCGAAGAGACGGTTCGGGCTGCTGCTGCTGCTCCTCCTCCGGAGCGAACATCCACTGCGCCGCCCCTCCAAGTGCCAAGACGGCAGACTAGCCTACGAAAAGGAACTCGGAGCCCGGAGCCCACCAAAGACGGCGGCGGGCTGCCCAGAAAGGCCCGGAAGATATGGACGGAGATGCGGCGCACCTCTTCGGGCAGTCAGCCGAGCTACTACCTAAGTAGTGTCAAACGAATCCCGGGATCTTTTACAGACTCCCTGCTTCCTGATCTCTCGGAGACGCCCGGGGCAGCAGGCGAGGGGAGAATGGGCAGAGACGAGCTGCTACGCGATATGGCCATGCATGATGTTGTTGCTGAGCCCATGTTCCTTTCCAGTATCCTTCCCACCCCTGAGGAGTACTATATGGGTGGCAAAAAGGAGATGCAACATCCCGAAGACGAAGGCACTGAAGCGGCGGGTAGCGTTAGATCGGGAAACAGGGGTTAGTATAATAACAACAAAAGGGGCTGGGTTTTGCATCATATCAGTTATGTGAAAGGAGGTGGTCGGCCTTAGAGACGCAGCTAAAGGAGCCGCCGCCGCTTCTCAAAGATATTTTACTGTTTCTTATTGATGGTAGAAGTAGCTCGCATTACAATTGAGTAAGGGCTTTGGGGCCTAATTTCCTCGCTACTCTGTTTTTGACCTCTTTATTTGTTGTCCACCTAGAGCTCATCGCGCCAGGGTATAGAGTCTTGCGCTCCAAGCTTCTCGACCGTCTTCGCCGCCGCCTTGTTGGCGTTGTGCACGGCGGTCGCAATATCGAACGGCTTCCCCTGCGCCTTGGCGGTCACAAACTCGAGCGCATACGAGCCGGCGAACGTGTCGCCCGCGGCTGTCGTGTCCACCACCTTGGCCTTCTCGGCAGGGATGAGCCCCTGCTGGGCGCCATCCTCGCTGCGGTAGAAGACGCCGCGGCCGCCCAGCGTGATAATGACCGTCTTGACACCGCGGGTCTGGAACTTCTGGGCCACGGCCGCGAGCCCGGCCTCGTCTTCAATTGCGGTCTCTTTCACGCCGCCCAGGGTTGCCGCCTCGGTCTCGTTGACGAGCAGGTGCGCCAGGCCCTCGTACGCCTCCTCGGCCATGTCGGCCGTGGCTGGCGCCGGGTTGAACAGCACGTCGACGCCCGCGGTACGCGCAGCCCGAAGCGCGGCCAGGACCGTCGGGTGCGGGATCTCGAGCTGCATGATGAGCAGGTCCGGCTTGGGGCCCGGTAGAGTCTCAAAGTCGGCCGGCTGCAGCGAGTGGTTGGCCTCGGGCGACAGGATGATGCGGTTCTCGCCTGTTGGCTCGTCGACCACGATGAGGGCGACGCCCGTCTTGGCTGGGTCCGGGCGCACGGTCACACCTGAAGCGTCGACGCCGTGTGCGGACAGGTTCTTGACCAGGATGTCGCCGTAGGTGTCGGCGCCCACAGCGCCGAGCATGCGGACGTGCGCCGTCTCCTGGCCGTCCTTAACAGAGGCCCGGGTCCGGGACAGCTTGGCGCAGGCGACGGCTTGGTTGGCGCCCTTGCCGCCCGGCGAGACGGAGAAGGAGGTCGAGGTTAGCGTCTCACCGGGGAGGGGGTGGTGTGGCACATAGGAGACTAGGTCGATGTTGAGGGAGCCTAGGACGGTGATGAGGGGTACTTGGGTATTGGTGGAAGCCATGGTTGGTTTAAATTACTGCAGGAAGTGTCAGGGGGTGGTGTCATCTCAATTGAGAGGCTCTGATTGGGCTGCTCACAGCTTTGTCAAATCTAATAGCTTTTTTGCTCTTTAATAAACGTCGGGTCTAGAAGCACGTGCGGAGCATATAGGTCAGTATGTTATTTGGGGCTGTCTATTTTGGGGAAGTGAAACTGACTCGAAGCCTCAAGCGGTACTGGAAGACGGTAGCAGGTCGCAGGTGGCAGTAGCTCTATGCAATTGAATGTGTCGGGTCGGTAAGATGTAGGGCACGGAAGTAAGGTTGTTCGGTAAGCAAGGGACCACAACACTGGACGTCACTGGTGACTGGTGAGATTGGATTGGAGCAGATCGGGGGTGGCCACAGTGTGCATGTCGGCCGTTTTAAATCGCCGACTTGTCCTGGTGGTTAATAATTCACAGTTTTGGGTTCCAGTCTACGTGTGAATTATTACCCGGTCATAACCAAGTTCGGGTCGATACGTCTTTCCAGAACTTCACGAAACATCAATGCCGATGACCCCACGACATTGACTACCCCACATTCAACCGGTGGTAAACTAATAACCCCACACCAAGATTTTGCTTGTGCATCCCTCTGTCCCTTGAGGTTGCGTTCAATGTATGGACCCGACCCGCGATAAGTAATATGTCGTCAAGTCCCACCCAGTCTCCTGTCAGGGAGAATCAGATATTGTCCCCCTTACTGGTCCCTTACAGCTCCTTTTCTAAGGGTCAAGACTATTTTTATATATCTTGACGAGATCCCTTTGTCTCGGCTATCGCTGTTTTCATAGATACTATCCCAATTCCACAAAGTTCCACAAACCCCGCTACTTGGGACAGCATATTTTTGTGTTCGACTTATACGGGAGAGCCATGGCGGACTTCAGGGATCTTCGGATCTCGGTCATAGGCGCAGGTGAGCCCATCATCTGCGATATGCCCTATTCAGAGATGCGGTGATGACTAAAACTCTCTTCCTAACCAGGCATGGGCGGTCTGGCCAGCGCCCTCTGCTTCGCGAGAAAAGGCTTCAAGAACATTGACGTCTACGAGACTGCGTCCAACCTGGGCTTCGTAGGCGCCGGCATCCAGCTGGCCCCTAATATGCTTCGGATCCTCGACCGCCTAGGCTGCTGGGAGGGCTCGCAGCTGCAGCGCGAGGCGACCACGGTGCTGGAGACCAAGATTGTGGACGGACCCACTAACAGCGAGCTCGTCCACGTCGTCATGGCCGACGTGAAAGATAAGTACGGCTATCCGCACTGCACGGGACATCGCGCCTCGCTCGCCGGCGGCCTGTACGAGGCATGCCAGAAGGAGGCCGGCGTCACGTTCCACTTCGCCACGTCGCTCGAAAGGGTCGACTCCTTCGGCCCGGGGCGACCGAAGATCACGGTGAAGCACCGGGACGGCGACGAGAAGACCTTCGAGACCGATGTGCTTATCGGCGCCGACGGTATCAAATCAACACTGCGCTATGCCATGCTGCGCGAACTCAAGATCGATGCCGAAGTTGAGGATACCGGACAAGCGTGCTACCGAATCATGCTGCCCCGCGAGAAGATGGAGCCCTACCCGGAACTCCTGGAACTCTTGGATGCCAAGTGCGCCATGCGCTGGATCGGCGAGAAGCGCCACATCGTGGCATACCCCATCGCCGGGCACACCATCTACAACCTCTCGACGTGCCAGCCCGACACCAACTTTGCGGCCGCAACTAATGCGACCTACACCACCAAGGGCGACAAGAGCGAGATGAAGAAGGTCTACGTTGACTTCTGCCCCTTGGTGCAGCAGATGCTCGAAATGGTCCCCGAGGGCGAGGTCTGCGAGTGGCGGCTACGCAGCCATAAGGTCTTGTCCCAGTGGACGCTGGGGTCCGCCGCTCTCCTGGGCGACGCTTGCCACCCCACGCTACCGCACATGGCGCAAGGCGCGGCTATGGCCATTGAGGACGCCGCCGTGCTTGCTGAAGTAGTGAGCCTGACGCCCGGCGCCGGCGTCGACCCGGAAGCCCTGGCGAAGTCGCTGCGGGTCTACGAGCTCCTCCGAAAGGAGACGACTTGGAACCGCGTCGAGATGGCGGCCTTCTCGGGCCGGACGCTGCATCTGGGCGAGGGCGAGGCCAAGCAAGAGCGCGACCAGCAATTCGCCATGGCGAAACAAAAGGGGGCTCCGGTACCGGACAAATGGGCCAGTCCCGAGGTCCAGCAAGCCATCTATAGTCATGACTGTATGAAGGAGGCCGCAGATAAGTTCTCGGAGCTGTACAGCAGTCTTGCATGACCAAATAGACATGCAGCAACATACGTCATGGGGGAGTACACCGATGTAATTTACCCATTACTTATCCACTAGTTAGCCATAGGTAGATCTGCGACCGGGTTGCATGATATCCAATATAAGACACAGGGAAAAGAGTGATGTTCGATTACAAAAAGGACTATGTTCACAGTAATCGTATAAACGTCTAGGTGATACTACAAAGCCGGCGTTCCAGACGTTGCGATAAAGACCATGAGTCAAACCCCCTATACGCCGTGCTCCCAATGCTAAAATGATGAAAAAGAGAACACGATAGCCCTAACCAAGGCATAAACAAAACCCCGCGACAGTCGATTGCATCTCCCGGTATGCAATTGCAACACCGGTTCAGGGGTCAACGTATCTCCTAACCGCAATATTCCTAGCAACGACAGTGCCCGTCTTCGGTGTGATTGGAGCACCTGGTCCGTAGTTGTTCCATGGTATCGTACATCTTTCCCAAATTACGGTCCCCGTCTTCCCGTAGTGTGCCGTAGCCCGGATTTAACCTCTTTTACCATGTATTCTTCTTCTTGCGGGATTCGCCTCCTTTGGCAATAATCCATAATGTGCGTTTTTTGGTGTTATTTTTTTTCTTTTTCGCTCTTAAGATTCTTAGAACAACAGGCAGTCCAGGCAGCAGCAACACGCTAAACTGGCTAGCAAGGCCTCTGCGAAACTAGGGCCGCTCGACCGCTGGTTCTGGTACTGGCCTTGGGGGTAATAGCCCGGCTGGCCGTAGTAACCCTGCTGCGGCGGCGGATACCCGGGACCGTAGCCGGGTTGTTGTTGGTAGTAGCCCATCTGCGGGCCCGGCTGGTAGTAGCCTCCCTGCGGCGGCATTCCGCCGTACCCCCCGTACTGCCCATCTTGCGGTGGCGGGTAGCCCCCGGGCTGCTGCTGCGATGGATGTGGTTGCTGTTGTTGGTAGGCTGGCTGTGGTTGTTGCGGGCCGCTGGTGTAGGCTGGGGGCTCGTCGCCGTTGGGCTTCGACATCTTGTTCGGTTGGGTGTGGTTTGGTGTATGGTATGTCGCTAGGAGTTTACGGCGCGATGAACGTAGGCCAAATGACGGTGTTGTTTGACGATCGGGTTTTGAGAAAAGAAAATCCGAAGGTATAGAGTAGGTTAAGCGACGATAGGTGAGTTCAGTTATGAAGAATAGGTTAGGTCAGCAGACCGGCTACTGCGGGCGGAAAGAGACACGAAGTCCGAATGTGATTAAATGGCGTTGGTGATTGTGGCGAAGCGGGACAGCTGACAACACAGCGCGAGCCAATGTTTTTGGAGATAATCGACCCTCTCGGTATAAGGATTATGAAATTGAACGAGGCTTGGCGATAAACAGCGTGTCTGTATTCAGTACTACAAGAACTCTTGGCGAGGAAACGAAGAGATCGGCGAGCAAACGACGGAGGCAAATCGAGAAGGATAATACACCAGGAAAGTGCAGAGGGATAGGACTCTAGGTTATGGGGGATGAATTCTTCCATTTCACAATCACGAGAACGAATTTGGAACATGTGATGAATGAATTGAATTACCTTCAGCTAAAGCGTACCCAGCCCAGCGAAGGGGGTTGATGTTTGTATCAAAGAATGCACAATACACGGGTTCGCGAGTCGCAAACCTTACGGCGTAGGTACGTAAAACCCCCTTCTGGGGATACCCGGAAACCAAAGACGTCTCAGGATTGCGCAGCCAACCGGAAGACCGGATTGCTGGGGCTTGGGGGACGTGCTTCCTTTCAGCTTGGGTGTGTCAAGGTGTCAAGCGTGCAGTAAAGCGCATGCCAGTCATGGAGGGGACGGGGAACGGGGCCCTCAAGTCCCGAACCCAACAGCCCAATTGGAAACATTGCCTCTGCCCATTGTGCATCGCCACATAGTAACCCTGAACTCGGAGGGGGTGTGGCGGTTTAAAAAGACCCCAAGGGACCCACGCACCCCCAACGCCCCCGACGAACGGAACGGGATGCAACAGCTTGTTCAAAATGAAAATGTTTGTTTGAGGGTGCCAGATTGTTTCTCACCGGGTGCGGGATGATCTATCTCGGGCAACAAGATTGACCCCTAGTGTCCCCCCTTGCAAGACGGGCAGCTCTTACGTGCCTCCGGCTTCCTGCAAGGCAGTCAGTCGGTCTCGGGAGGGAGGCAGCCTGTTATTTGTTTTACCCTGTATCGGCCAGTCCCACTGCGAATGGGTATTGCCGTGAATAGACAAAGTACCCTGCCACCTTTGTCCCTTGTTGCTTCTCTGTGGTCTCCAACATCCGTGCCGTCAGTTCCGGCTGACCGGACGGGCGTTTCGAACCTTCACCGGACGCAAGAAATGTGATGTGTCGACATGCCGGTTGGTAGTTGGGGTAAATAGGCTTCAGCTGGAGAGTCTTACTCATTACGAAGAGTGTTAAGTTGCTTTTGTACTACATATGTTAGTTGTGATATATCAATGGGACTCCGAGGCTATTATTGCCCGTCAGGCATTCCGCGGCTCCCTCAAAATAGAACGAATGCATCACTAAAGTATGAGACTGTGTACGTTTATCACAAACATACCTCTGACTGTTCTGGTCAGGTAATCCATTCCCGCGGTTCCGGACGACGCAATTGCTCAAGTGGGGGATCTGTGTTGTTGGCAAATCCTATCTTAAAAGATGGACGTTGCTTTTCGCTGCAACTCACTTAGTCATGCAAATGCATAATCGGAATTGGCATGCATGCACGTTGGATCTGAACTAGGCAGGTTACATGCTGTGCGTGTTGTTGAAATGCATATGATATATCGTACTGTAAGCTACATAATAAGCAAGCCAAGTGCATGACCCAATGTGGGTGAGGATGAGGTCAAGTTGAATAGATATGGTGCGGGTGCGGTTCGTCGGGAGGTAGGTTAGGGTTTAGGGTTAGATTGGACGTACAAAACCTACTATTTGACAAAAAGCATGCACCTTCCATTCACAGACACTTACATACAGACACATGTTGACCGGGTAGCATTCTACACGTCACATTACTGCTGAGAGGTTTCTTCCGTGTTCCCTGCGGCAGGGAGCACACCGGTCCAGCGCAAGAAGAAGCAAAGGACCTGTACAGAACGGTACTCGTTCCGGTTAGGCCACTGATCTCCTCACACTAAGGTAATCATTGGGAAGCGACCGTCTTTCATCATCCAGGAAGGAGCACTAGAGGACAGCTGCAGAAGAAAGCAGCCACCCCAGAAGTGTGACGAACCTGTGGCTGGCTAGCTGGCATATTGGGGCCGTCGGATGGTTCCTGGGCAGCGTCTCGGCCCGGCCCATCGCATAACGACTACTTAGCACAGCCACAAATCAGCATCGGAATAGTGGATATTCGTGACGACCAGAAACCGGACAGAGGAAGATACGGGAATATAGTCTGTTTGGGCTGTGGCTTAACGGGGAAGCCATTGCCAACAACAGTCGGACAGCCAGCAATCCGTCTTGTGAGCAGAGACAGCCTCCGGTAATCTAGTCCCACGCATGATGCTAGGGGGAGTTCGGCCATCTTCAATATGAGCGAAGCAACCCTGACGTTCCCCGAGGCCGACGCGCGGAAGCTCGAGCCTCACCTTCCCCCAAGACCCTCGGTCCCGGCAGCATCGTCACCGCTACCCTTCGTGACCCTGACCTACGCGACCTCGCTGGACTCCGCCCTGGCCCTCGCCCCCGGCACCCGGACCACCCTGTCCGGCCCGCAGTCCAAGGCCATGACGCACTACCTGCGCAGCCGACACGCGGCCATCTGCGTCGGCGTCGGCACGGCCCTGGCCGACGACCCGGGTCTGAACTGCCGCGTCGCTACCGACGACGGCCAGCCGCCGTCGCAACCCCGACCCATCATCATCGACCCGCGCCAGCGCTGGGTCTTTACGGAGCAGAGCAAGGTCCTGCAGCTCGCCCGCGCGGGCCGTGGCCTCGCGCCCTATATCCTTGTCGCCGCGGCGGGTCCCGAGCCGCCCGTGGAGCGCAAGCGGCTGCTCGAGGGCCTGGGCGGCAAGTACATCGCTATGGGAGAAGATTCGGCTTCTTTTGCCATGGAGTGGCGCGACATCCTCCGCGCCGTCAAGGCCGAGGGCCTGGACAGCATCATGGTGGAGGGTGGCGGGCAGGTCATCAGCTCGCTGCTGGGAGCGACAAATGCCAAGCTGATCGACTCCGCCATCATCACGATCGCGCCGACGTGGCTGGGCGGCGGGAGTGTCTTCGTCGCCCCCGCGCGGAGGCTCGATGCAGAAGGAAACGCAGTGGCGGCGGGCAGGCTCGTGAAAACGGCCTGGATACCGCTGGGGGAGGATGTGGTTTTATGCGGCAAGATCTCCAAGATCGGGCCTACAAGTAGTCTCATTGCTCCATGATTGAATGTTGAATTACGTTGCTCCTATCTTATAGGCGTGTACTGTGGCATGGTTGAAGTTGAGACCATCATTCTTCATTTAGTATCACTTCAAGATGTCGTACATTGGGACAATGATTATCAACCAGGCTGAAGAGTTAGGATTGCAAATGAAAACATTATCATCATTATTTGGTGTATCGTGGGTAGTCAATATATAGGCACAACAGTTGAATGCTGTCTATCTGTCTCGCTCTCATCACACCCATCTATATGGACATCATGTCATAATTATCATCTGTATACCGATCTCCTCCCTTTTGCCTCCAGCACATATCGTAATCCAACCTAATACTCAAAGGTGGCCCCTCCACTTAATCTCGAGCCATCGAAACGGCAAGTAGAAAATACCTGTAACGAAGAAGGCCATCTCGAACCCGATATCGCCCGTCTTCTCCGCAATAGGGCCGGTGTACCAGGCCTCGGCCATACCGGGGATAACCAGCCCCATCGAGAGCAGCGACGCCGCCAACGCCGCAATGCCGCTCGGGAGCTTGCCGCCGACGTTCCAGATGGCGTGGTCGTAGGTGGCGTAGTCGCGGCGGCGGAACACGAGGAACTCCTCGAGGAGGACGGCGTCGAAACAGCCCGCCCAGTAGCCGATGAGGGCCAGGAAGTTCTCCAGGGACGTCTCCCACTGCTCGGCCACCTTGATGCCGATGGGGATCATGACGACGCTGACGACGATGATGAATGCGTAGCGCGGCACCTTGGTGAAGATGGGCACCAACATCTGCAGGTTCAGCGCGATCGAGTACATGGAGATGGCGAGCTGGCCCAGAACGCTGAGCGCGAGCAGCACCAGGACGAACTTGCCGAACCCGTGGGCCGGCTCGAGCATCGCAGCCAACACACCGCCCGCGCCGTAGGCGTCGTACGCATCGGACCAACCCTCAACCACGGGTACGGCACCGCCCATGGCCGCTCCGAGAACGAGCAGTGGAACCGACGGGGTGAGAAGACCGAGGTAGATGTAGCTGAAGATCTTGACTCTATTATTGAATTAGCAGCAGGCCTCGTCGGCACGAGCGGAATTATCAAGGAATAGACTTACTTGGATGCCTTGGGGTTATAGTAGACAGAATAGTCGGAGGCAGTGCCACCAAACGTGATGAAGTATCCCGCAATCAAGCCAGCGTACGAGATCACCTGCGGTGTGGTGACGGGCGCGGCCTCGGCCTGGTTGACGAGGAACTTGCCTCCGCAGCCGACCGTGATGACCAAGGCAATGAGATTGGGAATCCAGCTCCATCGCTCCCACGCGTGCAGAGCCCGGAAGCCCAGGAACGACACGCCGAACCCGATGAGAATGGTAATGATGATGCCGACGTCGACGCTCACGTGGCCCGGGTTGATCGCGGCGATGGTCTGGCCTCCGACAATGGCGGAGATCAGGGTGAAGCCGGTCACGGTCGCCGCATTCAGGAGAAGCGGGAGCGTCACGATGTACAGCCCCCAGGAGTACCTGGCTTGGACCAGCTGTCTCATGCCGGTCTTGTAACCCCCCGCAGCCCATGTAAGCGGGCGGGATTGAGCAGAGCAGCGAGAAGAACAGAATGGTCAGCGAGGCATCCCGCAAACTCATACCGAACGCTGTAGTGCCTAGCATGCCGGTAGGAATCCTATACATATCCTGAGTCAGCGCCGGAAAAGGGTATGAACATGGCAGTTGTAGGGAATGGCAGCAACATACGGCAAGACACAGAGCAGGGCCGTCGAGAAGACAGTGAAGAGGTTGTGGTATCTCGTGTCGGTTCGGCTTTCGACCGGCACGGGCTTGACGCCGTTATCTTCGACGCCCGCATCCAGAAGCCGCTGGTACCACCGCGGGTTGCTCTCGAGTCCCGGCTTATACACGACGCCGTCCTCTACGGCGAGGAACGACGCAAGACCGCCGTGCTTGCGGTATCCGGCCCCGGCCTCCACGTCATCGTGAAGGTGCGCTTCCTTCTCGTGCGGTATTTCGGACGCCATCGGAACGCACGTGACGCGAGTTCCTCGTAAGACGGACGACGGATGCGATGTTTTGGGGCGGAGCTTGCGGCTAATAATCAAGGGGAATCCCGAGAAACGAAACACGGGCTCCCGGAGGGCGGGTAGAGGATTGCGCCCCGTAAAGTCCAGCTCGATCAGATTTCTCCACACACCACGCAGTAGAGAAGCGCTAATCGATCCGGTAAATTTCCTTTTGATGATGCCTCGAGATCCTTTCCTTTTCTTTGGTGGTCACACAAAGTCAGACCAAGAGCGAAACTGGTTACGCAGATGAGCTGGGCGGCGTAAATACGAATTACTATTACTAGGTATTGTTACCTCCGCACTCGGCCTAGAATTTAGACTATATGGCACGCACGATGCGCGAGCGAAGAGAAAAAAAAACTAGACTAAACCAGTCATCGATTTTAGAAGGCCGAGACGGATCGTTCTCGCCACTTAAAAGCGGATCATGGACTGTGGGATTTACTTAGTCGGGAAAGTGCCTTGCGTCGTCGCGTGGGTTCCCCGGCGATCTAGTTTGTCACGGGTCCGCCTGAGATACCACGACAGGGCCGAAAATGGCACTGCCGTTGCGATATCACGACGGAAGCCACGAATGGCGGCACGGTATGTGCTGCAGCTTACATGTTTGCTCCCTTTGATTGTGCTTGGCATGGCTTGATGTCCCGGCAGGCACTGGAATGCTGAAAACAGAGTAGGTATCTTAGCGAAATCCAGTCCGGTTCATAATTTGGGGGTGGGCCCGGCAGGCAGGTTAGATGCAGCCGCTTTGATGCGGCTCTAGTTCGGCTTAAATCTGGCGTGGGTGAGCATGGTAGACTTTAAGTAGGCGTACGTGTTTGATGTCATTAGGTAAGAGAAGGGGGGAGGGGGGCTATTTCCAACGACACAGAGACAGGACGACGACGACGATGACTGTTGCGATGGAATGCGAACTGGGCCTGTATAATAAAGGCTAGGTTCAGGTGTAAGCAATTCACATCGAAGGTCTAGTTGTACAAGCATTTGCTACCCGTGCTTTCATCCTTGCTAGGCCCCGCCCAACCATTTGCAGGGCGTACAAAAAGGACGGTGACAACTTGATAGATGTCATTTGCCGCTGCCGGAAGCAGACGGCTGCAGCGCCGGCAATTTGGAAAGTCCCTTGGGCGTGGAGGAAGAACATTGAATGCTACCATGTCGTCCTGCCGGAACAGTTGGGCTGCCCACTCCGCGTGGGGTTTTGCATATGCTCTGGCGGCTGGTGAATCAGCATTCCCACATACCACTGATGCTCTCGACAAACGAGTCGGGTACTATGGCCAGCTCCGGCTGGTGGTCTTCGTACTGATACTTGGCCTGGAGGCTAAGCGTCAAGGAAAGCCTGCCTCTCTTCCCTGTAGCGCTATCGTTCGCTTAGCAACATCACGCATAATGGCGCCCTCTCCCTACTTGGGCAGATATCAGCAGGCACTGCACAAGATAAGAGCGCCCTCGCGCAGGTCCGCGTCAGCCTGACACGTTGATTGGGATACAAGTCCGGCCTAGGCCGTGGGGGGCACAGCAGGTTGATTTGGCTCGTTTGCCTTGCTGCCGTGCTACAGAAGGCAGAAAGCGGGAAGCGCCCGAGGCGATCAAGCGTGCTACCAATCCCATCGGGCGGAACGCCGGGTAGCTCCCAGGATGGTGGTCAGCTAGCTTATACTGCCTGCTACACGCCCGCCGGAGCTTCTCCCTTTGAACCCGCTAGTCTCGCATCCACTGCAGAAAGGCAACCAAGACATCCACGCTGGACATGCGAAAACCTATCCCACGGGCCACTAGACAGGCTTCCGTGGCTTGCTGAGCGAAATGACGCTGACTGACTGAACCTCCCAAGGCGGTACTCGCGGCGTGCCCAATCCCAATAATATCGACAATAGCCATGCGGCACTTGCCCTTAGTGGCTCGATATCTTACCGCCACATCATGCAGTGTTTCTGTTTCTGTTGGTTCGATAAGATTGATCCCACTCTGTCGGGTCGATGAACAACGCCTAGGTACCTTTTGGAAGCCAGTACAATGGGGGTGGGCAGCCCAATCCTGGGCAGCCTTCTTCTTAGCGCGGTCGATATCATGGGATGCGCTTAGAGAATATGCAGGTGTCGTCTTACTAAGAACTGGTTTGGGTGTAAGTCGTGTAAATTGTCATGTTTTCTCTCTCCGCATTCGTGTGTGACTCTTGCCTGAAAGGCTGACATACCATGAATGTAGCCCCGCGCTTGGTGACGTCTATTTTCTTAGCTGGAAATACGGGCACACGAGTGCTCTGGAGTCCCTCATTAACCGCACGAACCCCCTCGGATATGCCGGTCAGAGAAATGAGGGGCTACAGTCCATGAAAAGCCCTGTATACGTGCCGAGGGTGAGTCTTTACTTGCCAGCAGGCGAAGTTGCCCATGCCATAATCGTACAAGCAAGCATCACGCTTAGAAACACAGGTCGTAGCAGAGCGGGCAGGCGGGCTCGGGGTAGAAGGAAACATTGCACTTCGCAAAGTGCTGCATGGGCCTAAAACAAATTTGTCCAGGACCAACATTCGATGCTACGTGCTTTCCCTCTTCTCATCCCCGACACCACTTAGCCAGAGCAGGGGGGGCGGATTTGTGTGCGATCATATGACTTCTCACCTTACCTCTCTCTAGAATAGCAAAGTCGTGGGACAGTTTTGACGTTGTCAGCGAGATCTGCATGGATTGTTCAGCCGACAGGTACATGAGGTAATAATGCCAGCGGATTGCAGACTAGCGGAGGCGATGGGCATGATGAGGGTTGGATGTACACACCATCTAGTCTGTTCGCCAGATGCATGTATCGCCCCTCAAAAAACGCTGTAGCTGGACGGCACGGGTACTTCTACCTAGCGTATGCCCGCCGCGTGCCTTCTGCTACCCTCCAATGGTACATATCTCAGTCCGCCGCTTGCTTAAAACGTTCAGCCAGACGAAAGAGTCTAACCTGAGAGTATTATGTGCGAGGCATTGCTGAGCAGGCATGACTGCAGCGGTGTGATGCAGCTTTTCCTCAGGCAGGGAATGGCCATTCGTCAGCGACTTGGCTCCAGGCCAAGGTCAGGACGTTGTGGCTGATGTGATTCTGGGGCGGGACCCCTCCGGATTGGGCCTTTGCTCGCTGTTTCCGAGACTCTGCGCGGGCACGCACGCAAATACACCTGCCCAAGAAACGGGCCTGCCAGTAGGGGACGAAGAGAACCAACCTTGATTTGGCGTCAATAGCCTTTAGAAGAGGAACAATCCCTTTGACGGCCCCAGGCGGCAGCCGCGAGCCTGGAATCGCCAAGCGCAGCTAGCTCACGGGAATATCTCCCCAACTGCATACTTCACAAGGCTTAGGGTTCTGGGAGACTCGCTCCGGGAACTAACCCAGCTAGCTGCCTGGAGAGGAGCTAAGAGTCAGAGAAGCCCGCAAGATCCATATTGCCTGATCGAGTAAGATACGGACCTGCTGCTCAGAGCAGGTTCTTAATCTTAAACAAAGAGAAGGTGGGCATGGGGGTCATGGTCTGTGCCGTAGCTACGTAGCCCTGCGGTGGCCGGGGTCTGGACATGTAGTGGTAGAGCCTCCGATGCTACGGTACCGCACGTTGCCAAGTCCTGGGAATCGCTGGATCCGGGGCCGACCGATACGGGCGGTTTGTCTCTTTTGGTGCTGGCACCTCGAATGTCATGTTGCTCGTTAGCCAGAGCAAGGGGCCAGGATCTCATACGCGGGGGCCAGCCAGACTGGGTCAGCTGGGCTGCACATCCTGGGCTGAGTGATATGATCACTGCCTTGGACAGACCTTGGGATGTGTTGTCTCCTCACGGGAGAAGCTCCCAACAGTTGGTCGACGCATGATGGCGCGCCTTTCCCTCCGTAACCCATCTGCGCGGTACTTTTACCATTGGCCACGACCTGAGACGTCGGACTGCCCCCTTGAAATGAGCATGACATGACCGTCGACGGCTCTTATGGGCAGCACCTAGAGCATATGAATGGACGTCTGCTATGGCGCACTGGGCCGGGATTAACCATCGTATTAGGGCTCGATTGTCAGCAACGTCCGGCCATCGTGACTTGATCCACAGGCCCATACAGAGTAAGCAGGGAGGGGAGGGAAGGAGGGAGCGGGGTCGCTCACCGGATTGCGAGATTCCCCAGCCATCCTGGCTCTTATCATTAGCCTCCAGGTCTTCTTATAGTACGTTCTCAGAAGGTCACGATCCAATCAACTATGGCCTACTATTCCCCTGCTGTCGGTGAGGAAATTATATGTGTTTTTAGAGGGGGTGTGATGTCCTGAAACAGAAGCCATGTATGTGTGTAACGTCAGATTATCGTCAGAAATCACAAACCCTAGTCCACAACCACGCTTGTTGGTTTTTGGTGTCGCCTATGGCCTAGTTGCCAGCCTCGCAGCCTCGAAAATGGTAAGATGACTGTTCCTTATGCCCACCGTCAGTCAGGGCAATGATACTGAAGTACAATCCATTGGTCTCTAAGGTGACCGGTCTCCTCGCCTCAACGGTAAGCAAGAATATCAAGTCAACCCTACATGCAGCTAGACTGGGCATCTCTCAGCGAAGCGAGCCTTTTGATTCGCCCGAAAAGACTCGTACCTGATCACCCAATTAAGAAACCCAGTCCCATTCTAGAGGGCGTTAAA
Source organism: Apiospora saccharicola (assembly GCA_038363915.1). NCBI lineage: Eukaryota > Fungi > Ascomycota > Sordariomycetes > Amphisphaeriales > Apiosporaceae > Apiospora > Apiospora saccharicola. The sequence continues at coordinate 3,914,175 of JAQQWM010000006.1, forward strand.
CCTAAAACTACGCTGGTGCGTCTTGTTTAAGTGCATAGGTTACATGAAGGAGATCACTTACTTCGAGTGACATAGATGCAGGTGTAGTGAACGTCGAAGCTAATCTGGGAAACGTACCAATCTTACAGAGTTTGGTTGTGACAGGTCAGGCGCGGTTCCAATTGGTCACAAGTACAGCAGTGCAGGACGATGAAGGAAGCGACGGGCCGAGACGCTCCTCCCGTGGCCCGGAGACAAAACATGGGAGTACGAGTCGTGGTCTGATAGCAATTATAGACCTGTCTCCGCTGGGTTTGCGCTCCTCTAGTAGCCCAACACACCCTCAGTGAGACCGGTGAAGCAGTTACCATGCAAATCTTACGTGATGTCTGGTCCGCTGCCCATACCTTGCCACTATTATACCCTACAAATCCGTCGTCGACGACATGGGTATGCAACCTCTTTGGCCCCAAACCCACGACACTGGCTTGGCCCGGGCTCTCCTATTGATATGGGTGTTGAATTTGGCACCAAGCCACGATAACAGTGCTTTCGTACGTCCGCAAGGCCGATTAGCGCCTACGTGCATAGAGCCAGACTACATTGGAGCTGATCATCAGTCGCTACAGGCTACCCGATCGCAATAAATGCATGACAATCATAACAATGAAGTGTCCAATGTCACACCGTGTCGGGCCTCGCCCGTCGTCGCGCAGTTTGAACGTCTCATATCCGAAGGTGGTGGTGGTGGTGAGTTCAACAGCCAGGCAATATTGACGTATCACATTGTCCTGGGTTGGGTTTGGGTTGGAGTTTGGTCACCATCATCAATTGCACCAACGAACAATAGTTTGCCGACGTTTGTCGAAACCATTTGTGACATGTCAAGGCAATCTCAGCCTTCAGCGACCATGTCCAAAAACACCTCATTCGACCGCTTTCAGCCGGGATAGCTTCTCCAACGTCCGAGAGCGGCTACCCTCAGGAAACGTGCCATGTAAGCATTGAGAATTTTATCGGATGCAAAACAATCGAACCCGAAATAAAACCTGCTGGACTCGTAACTTGAACTCACCGGTGAGCGGGCCTCGACAGTCGGGCATCAACGGCGGCGAAGCGCCATTTCCATCAATATAAAGCCGTACTTTTTTTTGGTTTGACGTGACGAGGGTGCAAAAGTCGTGCCGATGTCGCCGACCTCCAATTTGGGGTGGACGGTTAATATGCACCGCTCAGTCACTCACATCCTCAACCTCCACCGGCATCCCACCGACTTGAAGGTGGTGGCCCATAGGGTTGCCGTCCAACTTTTTGATTGGCGTAGGCAGGGCCGGGTGAGTATGCCTGGTTAGAGCGGGTATGCTAGCTAGAATGCCAACTCATAGATGCCAGACGCAGCTGTCTCGGCCACTGTGACCTGGTGTTGCTCAGGTCCATGTGGATGCAACGCGCCTCGCTCCAGGAAGCTGCAGAGACATGCCCCGACGGCATGAGACTGGGAGAGTGGGCGCGGAGATCGTCTCGCCAGCGCGCGACAGTCTCTGTCAGGCGGGACAGCTGTGTAACCCAGACGAGGTTGCCTTAACGGAACCTCAAAACCAGGCAACCAAGAATCCAGAAAATGGGCTGCCATTGCAGTGGGCACAAGGTTGACCGCCGCCGGGCTCTGTGTGTTTGTGTTCGTTTCCGCCTGTTGTGAATGAGTGCCTAGCTTTCTTTTTTTGGTTGTTTTCTTCCTACCTGCATGAGACCCCAGGTCGAGACCCTTCATGTAGGGAAGCGTCAACGTCATCGCAGGAACGCTCTGGTTATCTTCCGAGACTACATGCAAGGCTTCGACTCGGATGCACGTACAGGCAGCATCGATCGGGTCGTTGTAAGAGTGCGCAGCCTTACAGAAAGAACCCTGCCACCACACACAATCATATCAAGTCGGCTTGGATACAGCAAGTCCAGAGGCAGTATCCGAGGTATCAAGATGAGGTCCCGATTAGACAAACCTCATCCGCCATGTATCCCCCCCAAACAATGACGAAATAATTAGCCGTTGGGCATATATTTCTTCCCAACCGTTGCACTTTTGTCTCGCAAGTATGCGGGCTCTCACCGCCTTGACAAGAAACGTGTATCATCCCTCGCCAAGTGATGGTGTGGTGTTTTTTGTGTGCCTGTGCCTGTGCCTGTGCCTGTGCCTGTGTCTCTGTTCTGTGTTCTGTGTTCTGTGTATGCGCGTAAGAGGGAGAGAGTGTGTGTGCGTGCCAGATGCTTGCTTGAACACACCACAAATCATGCAACCAAAGCCAGTCTTATTCCGGCAATCCGTTCGAACATCGAGAGAAGGGAGGCCCCAGCCTAGCATGGAAGCTTTTTATGGATACCATCATGGCGCTGCAGCAGGGAGAGAGCAAGCATGGCATGCTTGGGCTGTTGAGAGGGGCGGCTTGTCTGGGCATGTGCGAGCCCCCGGGGAGCCGGGTAAGTCTTTCCATGAACCCGAGCGAACTTGTGTGCGACAAGCTAAACAAGCTAAGATGGCCAGCCGGATGCGAGTCTGCACATTTTTAATCAAGAAACCGAGTTGCACAAATCTGGACAGCCACACTCCGCCCCCCCTTTTTTCCTATTTGTGCCTGCTCGCGCTAACAGAAGCTTCTTATTAATCTATGCAGCAACGATGAGGAAAAAAAAGAGACAGATCCAACGGCGGACTGAAACCGTCCATTCGGGATACTGCCGGCTTTCCCAGGACGGAGCCACGCTATTTCAGACGAAACCTACGCACCAACGAGACCAGTCGATTATGAAAAGTGATTGGCCAATGACTATTGTTCTCCTTTATTTTCCAGAACTAATTCGTAGCGTCAGGTACCCGCCTAGCTCAGCAGTAGTACTGTTTCTTCGGGCTTGCCGGTGCCGCGTCTAAGAGACTCTGAGAACGGCAACCCGCCGGACGAGCCGCGGGACCAGTCAGGAGACCAGTCTGCCAGTCGGGTAGCCAAGCCAAAATGAGTGAGTGCTTCGCTCTTGGACAAGCCACCCCTGGTTTGCATCGCTCTCGTCACAGTTAAGCGCCACTCAATCAAATTGACCCAGCAAGAATGGTGCGCTTCTTTGCTCCTCATTGCAACGCTAGCCGGACGCAGTGGTTACCCAGTTCGTGCTCCTCAGGATGAGATGCACGCACACGCCTCGGGGACTTCGCGTTTCAATCGTCCAACTACCGATCTCCAGCTGGAAGGGCGACTCATTTCAGATCCGGAATAATGCCAGGAATAATAATAGATCACACCAGACTTAAGTTTCCGAGATACCAAAAATCCCATGTCCGAGACTAACCAGATCGGGCTTCTCGGGAGGATTCCAGGTAGAGGGCATTTCCGTTTCCGTTTGGAGGAGCGCGAACCTACGCGCTGCTGTTGGCTCGCTTTCGATACAAACTTTATTACTCTCGGTCAATCAGTAAGGAGTTGATTGATGGACCATCTTGGCAAAGCAAACAGGGTTCAAGGACCAGGAAGGAAGCGAGCCTTGCCCCGGATGCTGGTTCGACGTAGCTTGGTAGGTCGCAAAAGTGTGCATCTCAAAGCTGCATGACATGCATGCGTGAGGAGGAACAGATGAACGCATTGCAGGTGGATGTGCCCGTTTTGCATGCCTGCAATTGGTGCTGGGCTTTTTGCTAGGGCCGACTTCCTCGCCTGAGACCCGAGAATTAACAGGCAATGCTATCTTCAACGCGATCAACTGTTCAATATGGAGTACAATCTCGTGATTTCCCTTCTTTGCGTCTGCACGCCATCTCCTATCTTACCATCTTGAGGATACGTTGCCAACCCCAGCACCAAGGGCGAGTCGTTGCTAAAACGTGCATTGCCCAATTAAGGTAAGGGAAAAGCTTACCCTTAGTAGTACCTGGATTACTCCCAAGTCAGATGATCTCTCACCAATGCGAGGATAGGAGGGGCCCGCAAAAAGGGGGCGACTAAGACAAGCAAGCTCAGACAGCTTGTGCTGAAACGGATCTTTAGATTGTTGGTTGGCCCCAAGTCAGGACCCGGCGATCGCCTTCGAGAAGAACATGACGGCATGAGTAGAAGCTCATATTGTCAAACAGTTCGATACTCGCACGCGAACCACATATACATTGGGTGGATATGGTTATAGCGAACAATCGAACATGATCGACAGGCACATGCATACGCTACGATTTTGTAAGAAAGGGAAAAAAAGATTACCGTATCCCGCCCGGTTACTCAATGTGTCACTGCTGCATATGTCAGTCTCTGCATTTGCGATGCAAAAGACCCTGAAGCTGGAATTCGTGTCAACCTGGCACCTGGCCTTCCGGCTTTCCGGGGATGAACCCAGCCTTCCTCAAACGCCAATGGATACGATATTCGCAGAAATGAACATTGGATCATGAGGAAGAAATGGAAATGAGACTTGCTGGCTCCAGTCACTAGCTCCACTGATAGAATCATTCTAGAACGGAGCTATCACCGAGCCCCTTGAAAATTGAACCATAGTGTTCCCCTCCTGGCCCGCCGTGTTTCGTCACAATCACTCCAGTTTCCTGTGTAGTACTGTACATGCGCATGTACTCGGGCGTGCACGGGGCGCCTCTGCTCGTACAATCGGTGCATTGCTGTAGCTGGCGTACTGTACGGAAGCTGAGGGAAAGAATGAATGGAAGCTGCGACCAAACACGAAACCCCAGTTATTCAGAGATGGTGGCTTGACGCCGGGCGTGACCCGTTGAGCTGTTCCTGTCACACAATGAGCAGGGAATCGGCGGCCGCGCTGGTGGCAGTACGGTACGTACTCGCTTCGTCGGGCTGCTGCTGCGCTGATAGCGTTGTATTAAAATAACTCCTGCACTGCAGCAACGTGGCGATCACTGCCGGCACTTCTACGACGCTTCCCCGGGCTCTATGCAGCGCTGCGCAGAACCTGGGCATGCTTCCATGCTGATCCGCCGCAACTTTTTTGCTATTCAATTGATGTGTGCTCGTACAGCACAGACGGGACAGGACATAATAGGCGGTACGGTACGGTACATCATTGCACAGACGCGTTACTGCACCATCCTAGAGTTTTTATTTTTATTTCTTTCTCTCTAATTTCTTTCTTTCGTTTTCTTCGTGAAAGAAGCTTTCCAGGTTTCGTTTTGAAACTCGTTTGCTGATGCAAAAATTTGACTAGGCGCACAAATCACCCGACAATCAAGCGAAGTATTCACCGTATCATTTGTCTTTTCGTTTCTTTTGCTTCCCCGGTTCAAATGACGGCCGGGAGTTGCAGTAGTAGGTATCCTCCCTCATAGAAGCGGGTTGTTTGTTACCAGGATTCGAATGCTTGGAATCCATACTAGCCGATATAGATTTACCCAGAATGACCTAACCCCCAGAGGAATCAACCCCTGATTGGGTGGCTGCCATCTCAGGGAATAGATATACTTGGGTACGGACAGGCAAGCAGCTCTCAGTTGAGTATAAGCAAGGCTGCGTGACCACTTCTGATCTGACAGCAAGCAAGCACGGCTGTCGACTGAATATGCGCTGGCGAAAGAGACGAGTGGTTGTAGATGATGTATCTGTAGAAACCATACACATTCTTAGCAGCACGCCGTGGCTATCGGACATGCCCTTCATGATCCCAACAAGGCCACGCGAGTTCAGCTAATAGGGCCAGGGTTAGGAAGCTGGACACGACGGAGTGTACATATGCACGGTGTAGATCAGGTACACCGATACTCTACACGTCGCGAATCCGCGAAGAGACAACACATGGTAACGAGAGCAGGAGATCGCATTCTGTATGCAGCTCGCCGTTAAACACTCCGCGTCGCGAGATGAATGGTAGTATCGAATCGATGATTTGATTTCACAACCCTACCGTAAGAACATTACAATACTGCTTGGGTACCTCGCTGGCTCGGCCCGAGATGAATTGAGCCCTCTGTAACATCTCGACTGCAAAGCAGCTATCCATCGAGGCGAGAGGAACAATGCAGGACTGCGCGGCGCTGCACTGCATGCAATCGGCATGAGAGGCTGGCAACTGGGTGCGGGTTTCTTTGCGCTCACATATCCGACCTAAGTCACGTCAATGTTAGTGCCAGATAAGACACTCAGCCTGCGGGATGTGGTGGTGCAGCCTGGGGTAAGGAAATGACATTAGCCCAATTCCCAATATGGTGTGACCGAGTGTGGAAATTCTTCACCCGACGATTTGCAGTGCCTCTCGCTTGCGTAGCCGGAACATCAATCTTATACTCAGGCGGGCGTGCAGTGGTTTAATTCCACCTACAGCCGACTATATCAATGTAAGTACTTAGGCTCCATGGTATACAATCACGGAGGCGTGGAGGCGGGTGCCGGTCCGTTTTTATTTTTTCTTCTATTTTTCCTTGTCGTGCGCCGAAGCTATATGAGTTAAATTAAGGTTCGTGGGCGATCTTCCAACTGAGGAAGAAATAAAACATCAACCGCTCGACCGATCATTGCCGGCAGACCGCCATGACAAGCAAGACCCAGATGTAGCATGGAATCTTGTGCAACATGATACTTCAAACAAACCCGACCACCGAATCGGAGAGCTTGGATGGCATCGCAGGCTTGTTGCTCGTCCTTGTTGGCCAACCCAGATATTCCAATTCGATGCGTCAGACTCTGTTGGCAGCTGCGCCACTCAGGAACTGGAGCCCCAAAGTCCCGACGCTACGTTAGCACGCCCTGGGCTTGCTGGGTACTGGAGGAGGTAGGCGGCGGTCGGTAACTGCCAGCTCACATCAGTCCAGTCAACCAGACTTTTATTTTTATTTTTATTTTAAACCAACAGCCGATCGTCATCGGCTTTTGGTACCAGGACCATGAATTCCCGTCAGGTATCGAAAAGGAAATTCCACCTTACTTTACGTGCACACACATCAAATACCTGTTGTCTCCTGTTTATGTTATGCGGGCCATTTCTCGGCTGGTACGGCAGCCCACGGCCGCTACGTCAATTATCCTTGGGATTGGTGCCGACCCCCTCCCACAAGCAGCCACGACTTGCGGAAAGTATAAGTCGGGCGTAACATAGGAAATGGGAGACCTCGCGCCCCCTTCCCGGCCTCGTACAGCTAGAGGCAGCACGTGCAGGCCAGGCGCGCTCCCTCGGTCACTGATCCGAAGTGCTCTCCCTCTCCCTCTCTCTCATACTCTGATCTGCTGGAGTTGGACTTCCCGATAGATAAGCTGCCACGACATACGGCGTGGTCCCGTGAGGATGACTGCATCCGAGCCCAGCATTGCTGCGATCACTTCCCTCACCGCCTGGACTTCTGGGACAGAACAGGACAGAGTAGACCTCAGAGTTACTGTAGTCCGCTCTCAGATCCTCCACCCGGTATGGTGATCCACCTGGGACGCATTGGATGTGCCGGGATGTGACTGGCTGGGCTGCCCAATGAGATTTCCTCCTGTTCGATGTGATTACCAAGTCCAGTTGCATGGAAGGGGTGCTGCCCCTTTAGGACAAGCGCCGTTTGATTCTTCCTTACTTTCTTTTTAGCATCTAGGTTAGGGGGAACTCTTAATTTGTCTCCATCTTTGTAATCGTCCGAGGTTTGGCGCATACTTTTTTTTTCTTCACCCCGGTGCTGGCTAACCCCTGGTCAAAAGCAAGTTGAGCCCATCGGCCACGGTCTACAGGGATCACCCTCAACGTCGTGAGGTCCAACCCACTTATCCAATCCATGTGGTTAAGACGATGTTTCCACCGGCCGCCCTGTCATTCTTGACCGGGGATTCTCATCTTATAGCCGGCTTGTTAGGAGAAGATGACTCCTACGTCAGCCAGCTCGTGCTAGTACCGGCATACACCCATCCATAATACTTGTACCTCGCTGTCCACAAGTAATACATGCAAACGAGCCCATGGGCTCCACAGCGAAACCAGTGGTACGGAACCAGTTCCAGAGGCTCCCATGCCACTTTGGACGCTATCGCCTCACTCACCGGGGTCACCTAGGCACCTTGTACCTGGGGGAGGATCATCTATTCAAGTCTCACATTCGCTTTCTTTTCTGGATCCTGTCACCGCCGGTTCAATCTTACAGGAAAACCAATTTATTATCCGCATGGTACCTCACACTCCTTGTTTGGCTGACATGTAGTTCTGCCCTACGGACTCCACTCCCCACGACTGGACTGACTACTTATACACATTATCCCATCTTTCTCGATCCGTCGTAGTCTGCTTGCCGTCAACCCTCTCCTTCCATCTTTACAAGATTCTGATATCTTCACCCAGTTGCTGCCTTGCCTCTTTCAAGTCGCCCATACTTGGTGATTGCCTGCACTTACCCCTTCCTTACTTACAAGCAGCCAACAACGTCACAACAGCCGTCACTTCCACCACCCTCAACGTGGACGTCGATGACATCTCAACCCAACTGATACATACCAGACGACTCGTGGAGCAACTACACCAACCGCCCCGTGTACAGGTCAAGGCCTGTGGCTTACAAAACTCCCACGTGAACCACCAGGCTGTTACAGTTCTTCAGCCTGACCAGCAAATACGTCAACCACCGCCATCATGACTACACCTGAAACCCGGGGTCTCGAAACCCCCATCCAATCGAAAGGAGCCCTTCTTCCTGTACAGACCGTGGCACCGCCTTTCCCGCGGAGACAGATGCTTGTATTGGGTATGTTGAGCGGCCCAGCTCGACTCGTCGGTCCATGCGGACATTTTTGGCAAGTCTGAAAACTAACCGCTCGCTAGCTATCTGCCGCATTTGCGAGCCCATCGCATTTATGGGAATCTTTCCCTATGTCTATTACATGGTCAAGGACTTTCACATCACAGAAGACCACAACCAAATCTCGTTCTACGCAGGCTTGGTGACATCGGCTTTCACCTTAGCCGAATTTTCGACGGGCTTCCTCTGGGGTCGCCTGAGTGACAGAGTCGGCCGCAAACCTGTCCTGCTAACTGGTCTCATTGGTACCGCAGTAAGCGTCTTGATCTTTGGATTTGCGCAGAATCTTTGGGTGGCGCTTGCCGCGCGCGCCATTGGAGGCTTGCTCAATGGCAACATGGGAGTTCTTCAGTCTACTATTACTGAACTGGTCACTGCCAAAGAGCATCGACGTGAGTCCTTCTCCACCGAAATTTGGATTCCAAGTGACTAACGGAGTCCACAGCGCGTGCCTTCACGATGATGCCACTTGTATGGTGCATTGGGTCGATTGTCGGTCCCATGATCGGCGGAGCTCTCGCAAAGCCTTGTGAAACCTATCCTAACCTGTTCGCCAAGGGATCTATCTGGGACTCCTACCCATACCTTCTCCCCAATCTGTTCAGCGCCTTTGTTGTATTGGTCGGAGTTGTTACTGGATTCCTTTTCCTCGAGGAGACTCACTTTGAGAAGAAACAACAACAGGATCGTGGAGTTGAACTCGGCAACTGGCTCACCGCTAAGGTCTCGGGTCTATGGTCGAGGAGGACTGACTCCGATCGGGACTCCAAGTTCGCGCCAGCGTCTGAATACCAGCCCCTCTTGGCTCCCGAAGAGCAGCTGCCAGGATACCGAACTACCGAGAACTCGCCAGCAAACTCACCGCGCATCAACACTGCTCGACCCATTGTTGAGCAACCAGAGACGCTTAGCCTTGATGAGATGCCCGCGGCAAATGCATCAAACTCGAAGAAATTCACACGCCCTGTTATAATCAACGTAGTTGCTTTCGGCATTCTCGCATTGTAGGTCACCTACCACGCCATGAAAACAAGTTCTCTCGCTAACTGCTCACTAGCCACACCATGACCTTCGACTCTCTGCTGCCAACTTTCCTTGCCACCGAAGCACCGAACCCGCCCAAGCCGATGGCTTTGCCCTTCAAATTTGTGGGCGGATTCGGATTCAGCACCGCGGAAACCGGCGTCTTGATGAGCGGCCAGGGCATCTACTCAATGCTGATTAACGCATTCCTCGTCCCCTTTGCCCTTGGGCGCCTGGGGCACCTCCGTGTCTTCCAGCTTGTGGCCGTAGCCTACTTTGCGCTTTACTTGGTGACACCATACCTTGTGCTGTTACCTGACAACCTCCGCATGATCGGCATCTGCCTCATCATTGTGTGGAAATCGACCTTCGCGAGTCTTGCCTACCCTAGCAACGCTATGCTTATTGCCGATGCCGCTCCCAGTCAACGGGCTCTTGGTACCATCAATGGCGTTGCTGCTTCCACAGCGAGTTTGTGCCGTGCCCTCGCCCCTGTTGTGTCGGGTATGCTTTACGCTTCCGGCCTTGACACAGGCTACTCAGGTCTTGCTTGGTGGTTCAGTGCTCTTGTTACCATTGGTGGAGCATTCCTCGCTCTACGCATTCCCACACAGAAGACATATGACGAGAAAGCACAGGGCGATCTCGAGGCGGCGCCTTCCTCCAACTAAGAAACTCTTAGTGCGAGCATGCGTGGTGGCTCAAGTCCATTGAGCTCGCTGCAGAGCATTATACTTTACGTATTTCTTTTACGTCAACGACCGAAAGAATATTTCTTGACCCAGAGAGTACAGAGAAGATATCGATATCTTGCCGACTTACGAATTACGACCCCTTTTCACCGACTGTTTTTATGGCCAATCGGTCTTTTCGATTTAGCACAGCATCACAGCATTAGGAAACCTCAGGGAGGGACAGGGCGAAACACAGCAACAGCAGCAGCAACAACAACAACAACACGATTATAGAAGGGAATAGGGCCTTGGATAGGCAAATGGACACGGTACGGCATAAGGAATGAAGGGACTTTGGGTGTTTTGATTTAAGCTCTGCTTTTATGGACAGCATGCAACTTGGCGGGCATGCACGAATGGGACAATGCATAGACTCGAGATGACCTCGAGGGGCGTTGGCTTTTGATCAATTTCTGGCTGTTTCGGAGGAAAAGAAAGACATTGTCCGGTGGAGATGCCGGGAGCAAGAAGCCCCGACATCATCCAATTGGGCCAGAGAGGCGACTCTCGTTTCGTTATTGTTTAACTCGGTTTTGTTTTGGAATCGACATTTTCGTTGATGGGATATACCACTGGGTCTTGTTTTTATGTGCGTGCGTGCGCGCGCAGCTTGGTTTCACTTTGGGTTTTCCTATGGATTTGCTTTTTGGATGGCCAGATGAGCGAGACAAGGGGCCTGCCAGGGCTAGTGTACAGCAAGAGATACCAAGCTATAGTTTGATTTGGTCATTTGTATCTCATATTGCATGGATGGGTATGGATTGGTATGGATTCTGGCTGACTGCCTCTTGGGCTGCATTAGGGAATGCACTCAGAGACAGCTGAAATGAGAGAAGCAACTTGTTACGCCTTTTATTCATCTGCATACAACCAAACACACCACGCTTTGCCCATCGTGATGGAGTAGGAACAGCCGCCTGTGATATGACCTCGTGTGCTTCTGCCGGCTGGAAGGACGGCAGAAGAGGTAGTTAACCCCATCCAGACCGGATGTAATACACCGACTGATATGTCATTTGGATTCCTAGTACATGTCTGACAGAGGTCCAGCCTAATGCAAACTCAATGTGCGTTGCTTCTCGCACCGGAGAAGATTGATGGGCATTGACGGCCTCTATCGTCCTCCACCGCGCCCCCACCCTTCAGACTTTGCAGCTGTATGAGACACACTTGACCGTTGTATAATAATTCCTTTTCTTTCTCGTTAGTTGTCGAGGAGCTGGACCCCTCAACCCCTGCAAGTCTGCCCATCATATGCAGTCCATCGTCCGAGTGGTGGTGTCTCAGCAGGCGAGTGCTTTCTTCTACTTCATCCAGGCCGGGCCATGGCACAAAGGGCGGTAAAGGAGAGAAATGAAGTCGGCATATGATTGATCGAGACGAGGTCTCGCCGGTGTGCGATTTCTGGTGTAAGTGCTAGCGTGGCCCGGTGCCCGGCCTTGGTCAAGTAGGTATTTTACTTGGCAACTACACTTGGGACGTAAAATCATTACCTAAGTAAAGGAAAATAGGTGATGACATGGTTTATCCGGGGATTGTGTAAATTTTCCCCAGAAGAAGCAAATATATTGGGGATATGTCATGTGGTAATAAAGGCTCAACTAAGGATGGCGCTATGACTATAAGTTCTATGCATCAGTAGTAGGGCGTACTTATGCCAAGCTGTTCAAAGCTGCAGTGATAGGCTAGTCTCTCGTCCTGGGTTGGAGATAGCAGACCTGTCAAAAAGGTGTGTTGAGCTTGTGTGCTACCAATGGTTCCAGGAGAAGACGGTGGCGTGCTCTCCGGATGGCCTTTTGCTATGAGCTAGCCGGTAATGGGGAAAGACCGCACCCATCGGAAAGAACAATTTGGCCCCGTTTCTGACAGATATACTGCCTCCAAACTGGATTTGAATTGGGATGTCCTTTGTGGCCTTGGGCCAGCTTTTAGGCCATAGCTGCTTGGCCGGGGTTCCTTCCGAGATAGTATAACCACCACCTACCTTATCTACGCACCTCCTTTTCTAGGTAGTCGCCATACTGTCTGTCGTCGCTGGAGTGCACAAGAGCGGAATCTGGTTTGTACTTTGCCTGTGAACTCAGCTATATACTTGAAGTTAACAGAAGTATGTGGACCCCCCCGCTTCCCCTCCCCAACCGACGACATCCACTGTGCAGTCCGCCAACAATCTTCCAGGCATTTGTCAAGCGTTTGGCAGGTTGGCATTTCGGGGATCTTGGGGGTGGGTGGTGTCAAGTGTGGGGGTTCCACGTTCCCAAATATCCTAAGAGTTCGGGCAGAGCGGAGCGGATTGTGGAGAGGCCATGGGGCAGCAAGGTCGATCATTCTCGACACCGGGACCGCTGATTCGCAGCTGTGGTCTTCCAACCTTATCAAGGCCAGGCCAAGGACCCCTCCACCCTCGTTAGAAATCCTCGTCAGCTGGGGGGAAAAGCCAATTGCTCTCAGATGCATTCGTTATGCCTTTCCCCTAGCTTCGCCCTCGGAACAAATGCTTTCCATTTTGGGATTTTGCTACACCGATATCCGACATGACTTACGTATGAAGGCAGAGAGAGAAAGACTGAGTGAGGTAGGAATCGTCTGGTCTGACCCATGTAGCTTGCTTATCCTTGGTGTTCCAATGTGTTATCTCGAAACTTTTGGCTCATATCAAACAATCAATCTATCAACCAAGAATCTACCAACCCTCCGCCTATCCATCCCTCAAGCGCAAGCTTCTTTCCTACCACCCGCTACGTTACGTTACCCAGCTTGACGTGACAATTGACCAACTCTTGCAAAATACCTCAGTAACCGTTACACGAAGCATCTTCCGTCCGATACACCTATACCTAGATATATGCCATCTGTTATACGTTATTGAGCCAGCACTACCCCATCTCACCTTAAGTTTGGCTTAACTTGTCCAATTCTTCTTACTTTGCAACCAACCAACAAGCATCGACGTACGAACCTACATGCTCAGCTACCCTACCGACACGTTCGAGGCCACGGGTGAATATCGTCGTTCACGGCATTCTACTAATGGGCAACAGCTACTACTAGGTAGCTTTGTCGCCGCGAAACGACTTCGTGTGGTTCGGAACAAGCTCTTTCTTTCTCTTGGTTTCGCAACAGCTTCGTTCCCCGCACTATAACTGCCTCCCAAAGCTCTTACCAATCCCCGGATCGCCCGAATCAAACAAAACCCGCGATACTACATAAATGGGGGGTTAGGTTCTGCCAAAATTGGGATTAGCCAGTCGAAAAAACCTGCAGCAATTCGTTGCACCTTGCGCCAACCTTCGCGCCACACTTTGAGCTCGATTACTTGTCAGTGGGCAGCTATCATTGTCTGCGTGTGCCAGCCAAGTCAGCCGAGCTGCGAGTTTTCCAATGTCGACGCACTCACCGCCTACTCCGGATGCTCATCCGTCCAAACGACCGAGGCGCTCCTCGCCCGAAAGAGCCTCCCCCAACTCCGCTGCGCCAGTCGCCCCGACATCGCCTTCCACCGATCAATCCCCGACCGATGCTGCGACCGGAGCTAAGATTGGCCAGAGCAGCAATTTCCGCAATGTCAGCGCCTGTAACCGCTGCCGTCTCCGCAAGAACCGCTGCGACCAAAAGCTTCCGAGCTGTGCGAGCTGCGAGAAAGCTCGAGTGCCCTGTGTAGGCTATGACCCGATAACGAAGCGAGAGATTCCTCGGAGGTTAGTCAGTGGCTCTTGTCTTTTACCGCTTCCCCACAACAGAAAGAAGGGGGGGGAGCGCAACCTTGCGCGAGTTCTGTGTTTGGTCTGGCTGGGCGGCCCGCTGACGTAATTCTTCTAGCTATGTCTACTATCTCGAAACGCGCGTTGAACAACTAGAGGCGCTACTACGCGCCAATAGCATCCAATTTCCGCCCTCGGAGGACCTCGATCATTGCTCTCGGGTTGGGGTGGATGGTGGCGCCGGTGTCTCACCGACCGATGGCAATTCGTCCGTCCCGCATGACTCGTCTGATCACCGCGCACCACCACGCCATGACAGCCATGCGAATGACAATGGCAAGCAGCACCATACCGCAAGTCGTAGTACTGCGCCCTCCAAGAGGCAGCTCGGGTCTGCGAATGGCGTCTCGTTTGCACGCGTGGTGTTTGCCGCAGTCCAGTCTTCTGTGGGCGACCAACGCTCCAGTTCCGACAAGACCGGGGGTGTGCGTCCGTATAAACCGATAGCTGGCAATGGAGCCATCGCATCGGGCACTTCGATGCGAGACTCCTTCTTTGGCCTGCATACCAAACCCACTATCAGCCAGGCTGAGTTCCCTAACAAGGAGCTAGCCATGAAATTGGTGAACTTGTACTTTGAACATGCCAACCCCCAGATACCCGTCCTACACCGTATCAACTTCATGGAAATGTTCGAACTGGCCTACGCCAGCGAAGGCAGGATAAGAGGCCCAAGGGAACTGTACATTCTGAACATGGTTTTCGCTATCGGTGGCGGTATTATCATGGACGGACAGCCTTCCAAACGCACTGATGGTGACGGTGAGGCCAAGGGGTCGAGACAAGCCCAGCCTGAAGAATATCACGCCAGTGCTATTGTCCACCTAGAAGCATGCCTAAGTAACAGTGGAGGTGGTTTAGAGGAGTTACAAGCTGTGCTATTGCTTGCAAACTTTGCCTTGCTTCGCCCAGTCCCCCCTGGCTTGTGGTACGTTCTAAATAAGCCATGTTTTGGATCATGACTAACACGCTCATAGGTATATTGTCGGCGTAGCCGTCCGCTTGGCCGTTGATCTCGGTCTGCATTATGAGGATGGCAAAGACGTAGAGGTTGGCCTGCCAAATGGGAAACCAGGACCACCCACCGATACCGAAAGTTCACGTGAGGCGCACTGGAAAGAGAGAGGAAGACGCGAGTATGTGCGAGACATGCGAAGACGGCTCTGGTGGTGCACATACTCCCTCGATAGGCTCGTTAGCACTTGCGTCGGCCGGCCTTTTGGGGTTTCGGATCAGGTCGTTACCACTGAATTTCCTTCGCTCCTAGACGACAAGTACATAACACTTTCTGGCCTCAACCCGCCGTCTGGGACTGAAAGTTCCTACAAGATTGTAGCTTATCATTACTTCCGCCTCCGCCTTCTACAGTCGGAAATCCTCCAGGTCCTCCAGTACCAGCAAGCACTCATTGCGAGGAAGACTGGCCAGAACCGCGGCAACATTTATATGCACACGCACCTACCTTCTCCCTTCCTAGACCGGTTCGATTCATTCCGGTCATGGAGGAGAGATATCGACAGGCGTCTATTGGAATGGAAGAACAGCTCCCCCAAGAGGGAAGATTCGGGTGTGGCTTTCTCCACCGAGTTCCTCGACCTAAACTACTGGCAAGCCATTATCATGCTGTACAGACAGAGTCTCAGTGTCCCTGCTATGTTTGAGGGCGAATACAACACCTCGAGAGAAATGGATAGCCCTTCGATCTACCCGGCAGAGCAAGGGGAAGATGTAGAAAGAGTCTACCTCAAAGTTGCCGAAGCGGGCCAAAAGATCATCCGTCTGTACCGACAGCTTCACGTCATGGGTCTCGTCAACTATACCTACTTGGCAACGCATCATTTGTTCATGGCGGGCATTTCGTACCTTTATGCTATATGGCATTCACGTATAGTACGGAGTCGTCTGGTAAGTTTACACTATCCCTCTTTCGCTTTCTGAGTAGGGCTAACAACAACCAACAGAGCAATGATGAGGTTGATTTTACCATACTTGCAGCTACGTCGGTCTTCTCCGATCTCATCGAGAAGTGTCCCCCAGCGGAGGCGTGTCGGGATGCATTTGACCGTACATCAAAAGCCACGATCAAAATGGCGTCGTCGAAAGGTGGATTCGGGCAGATTGTCAATCGGTCCAAGCATAACTCCAAAGGGAGCCATGACCGAGACTATATCTCGGCTCGTGATGCGACAGCGAACCGTCAGAAACAAAATCAGCAGCAGCAGCAGCAGCAGTACCGGGCATCGATGGAGCAGGCCAGCTTCAGGCCAACACCTCAATCCCAATTTGAAATGACCTCGACCCCGTCAACTGATGGGTTTGCTATGAACAATTTCTCTAACCAACTGCGCCCCATGCAACCGAACCAGCAGTTCAGTCTTTCGATGCCGGGTATCAAGTCAGACCCAGACGGCTTCTCCATGCTGCGTGGCATGCCGACCACGAACCTGAGCACCAGCGCAAGTCCCGCCGACACAAACACGGTTGCAGATAACTCGGCCATCGACCCCGTACTCTTGCCGTCGCCTTCGGGCCAGCAGGTGCAGTCCCCGCTCTCTGTAACCAGCCTCACCACGCCCGTGTCGGCCCCGGGAACTACCAGCATGGCTAATATTCTGAACAACGCTACGTCCCCGGCGTCCTCGACCTTCACCCCCGGCGGGCAGCAGCTCAACTACGCCGATCTCCAGGGCATGGACTTCTTACAGGGCCTGACCAGCATGGGAGGGCCGGGCGGCTACGACGACAATATTAATAACGAGCAGATGGATCTCGGGTTCGGCCTCGGCTGGGAGGGCATGCATCACGACTTCAGCGACGGGCAGCAAGTCGACCTCTTTGACGGCTTTTTCTTCGGCGGCCAAACGGGTGGCGGTGGAGCCGGATAGCGAGAGGATTGAAGACGGACGATGACTGGTAAAAGGCAGGCATTTTGTTTAAGGTTCTAGGGAGTATTTTAACCGGGACCTCCAGGGGCTATGGGATATACTACTTGCGGAAACCTGACCGACTGAAATGGTTTGGTCATTGCCTTAGGTGGGATCGAATTGGGCCGGTTTGGGCTTATTAATTTATTGGGATATCGATTGATCGAACTGTCATGTATTCTGCAAAGATAATACCCTCTGATAGTTACTTATTTGGTTTTCGTTTCTACCGCCATGTGTTGTTGTAAATGGTACGACTTGAGCCAAAACCCCATATTCAGAAGGTGTCCATATGCCGACAACATCGGAACATCAGCGTGTTTTTCGGTTAAAACATGTATCACCCATCAACCATGAAGCATTCCTTGACGGCTTCAAAACGTGCATGTTAAGGAGACTCGTCTCAATTTTGAATATATCCGCGTCCGTCACATTACACTTGCAACATTAGAGTAAACCTCTCGGACACAAGTATCTATTAAGAAACACTTGGATTATTCTCCATTAAACCTATCAGAATATAATCGTCTTACTACCGCCTACTGTTCCTTTTCTCCTTTTACTTATACCATATGGAATAATCCTTACACCTCTCTAGCAGCAACAGTAATAGTACCAACGAGTCTAACATATCGGCCTCTCCGCCATCTTCTTCATCTTCGCAAGCATCAACGGAACAGGTTCGAGAGAACTATCAAGCTCTGGAGACTCGGGCACCTCGAGCGGGCTATCCAGCTCCGTATTCTCAGTTATCTCGACCGGGCTATCAAGCTCTGTGGATTCGGTTACCGCGGTTGTCGCGGTTTCATACCCCTTGCTAGTGGCAGGGTCACTCTCCATGTCATCACAGTACTCGTAATCCGCGACAGGAGCCCCGCCGACGGACTCATCAGAGGAAGAGCCCCCTCGATAGTCGTTGGCGTAACAAGCGCGGTAACCATCAACAAACCCAGTAACATAGTTCTCAGCAGGATTATCGACGGGTTTGTCGACGGGTTCATCGACAGGTTCATCGACAGGTTCATCGACGGGTTCATCGACGCAATCCTTAGCAGGACGATCGACGCCAACTGCTGGATTGAGAAGTGAAGCCACTGGTATCACCTTTGGTCCAGTAGAGTCGTCGGGGCGGATCAAAGTAGAGGGAAGTGGCCGCAATTCTGGTCTAGTAGCTCGTATAGCCTCAGCTACCGCATCGAGGACATCGGTACCGCGACGTAGCTGCTTAGGTTGGATTGATGATCCAGGGACTGCCTTCATTGATGGAACGCACAGTCCATCTAAATACAGCTGTGTAGCCCAATCGAACTCTTGTTCGTCATTCGGGGTTGGTCTGTAATCAAGTCCTTGGAAGTAATCGAAGCCCTGGTAGTATTTGCGCCCTTGACAGTATTCGGGCCCTCGATAGTAGTCGGGCAACTTGGGGTGGCATTTCAGGTCCGGCGTGGCCCACAACATGGACCGTACCGCCTTCAGTACAAGTCTCCCGAATCCCAGCGGCAAGAGGAAGAAAGCAGCGAGCATTCCCTAGTGCTTCGACTGCTTCAGTCCACCCGGCTCCAGGAACGTCAGGGGCCAGAACAGCATGACGCACACGGCACACACCAGGGTCGATATGAGTTGGCCAGTGTACCAAATGAGGGACCCGCTCCAGGGGGCAACGAACTTCAGCCATTCTGTCATCTGGTAGTTGTCTTCCTGGCCCTTGATAAAGTAGCGAAAACGCGTGGTCTTGTCACCAGGGGGATAACAGTGTTGTCACCTACTCGTCGACCGTCCTCGTCGACGGGGAGCTGTGCGAGCTCGAGGACGGTGACAAGCTTGACATTGGCCTGCCACAGATTGAAGGGGACGAACCAGAGGGTGAAGACCTGACGCATGGTGAGATACAGCAGGTTGCGCTGCTGGTCGAGGACTTTGGAGTCGACATGGATGTCGATCTTGGGGCTGAGGATTCGATACCATTGGTAGATGAAGTTGACAAAGGTGCGCGAATCGATTCTTCCAAGGAATGGCACGTCTACGCCCGAGAAGGACGGCACCCTGCAAAGGGGGTGGACGAAGTAGGCATCCGGGGTGAAGTAGTCGTCTAGGATGGCCTTCTGGTCGTCGGCACTGCCCTGGCAGAGCGTGGTGACGATGCCCTCGATTTCGCGAACGGGGTGATCCATTGTAGAAGTATACAGCTGAACTGGGCTGATTATGATGGGTTTGAGATGGTGTGGAAGATGAGAGGAGAAGAATCCAGAGATTTGAACCGGGTGCTTGTAAGTAAGTAAGTAAGTAAGTAGATAATTGATCGTAAGTCCAAGCTCACTTGCAAGCTTCAAGAAGCCGCGGCCGTTCTGTTGCTGATGATCATGATGTCATTCCGACCAAGTATATTAGCGCTTTCTCTAGCGAGCTTCTAGGACTTTTATAAGGGGGAGGGGGGGAGCGCATGGCTGGCTGGGGCAGTGCCTGTGCCTGGCGTTTCCGATGAGAAATGGGCCCGCCGCCCCGCGCTGCTTCCCTTGCAAGTCTGCAAATGACATGTGAAAAGGAAGCAAAGTCGACCTAAATCAGCACTGGTCAGTCTGGTCCAACTAATCGCCGAATTCTGATGGTTATTCAGTGGGTGCCGTCCAGGCGTCGATTCCGTTCCAGTGGAATTGCTGGTCAAGGGGCCACTGCAATACCTGGATTACCGCTGTATGCTCACTTGAGGTATGTATGCAGTTATAGCCAAGACGCATACCTACCTGTCACAAGAATATACTAAAGGCCCACGGGGACCTAATGCAATGGAAATGCAATAACTCAAGGATTGGCCTAAAGAACCATCGAAAGCAAGCCAAGCGAATGCACTTACTCACTTCGAATATACATGATAGCAATAGAGTTTAGCTTCCGTTCTTTGGCGAGTACGAATGCAGATTTGTTTCGTTTGGCTGGACGCCTCAATCTCAGACCAATGTAAGCCCGCAGGCGTGCTAGACAGGCAGATTTGGGCTGACCTAGGACTTATGTGACGAGGACCACTTTGCGATTGGGACTTGGTGTTCCGCATGAGAATTGAGAATTACATATGTGCATTTTTTTTCATAAACTCCAGATGGCTCAATGGACTCAGAACTACCACCGCATGTGCAGGCTTGCGTATTCGGATAAAGTACATGGTAGTCGAAGTAAGCATAGTACAGCACGTCGAAGCAAAAGTGTCCTGTGAATCCCTCTTGTAACTTCCAAAAAATTATACATTGCCGTGTCCTCTGAGACCTAGTTTTCGCCGGCTTCCATCACAACATGATGATATAAAGTTGCGTGACGTGTCCTTTCTCTAACTGTATCGTCGGCTTGAGTCGCTGCGGCGGCGACTCATACTCCGCATGGGCGCATCGCCGCCCGCGTAGCGGTACGGGTCGACATCTCGGTACCCGCTGCTGCGTCGCTCGCTGCTTCTCCGCCGGTGGCGCTTGCTCTCACGCCTCCGCGGCGGCGTGTTCTCCTCGATGACCACGACCTCGTCGTCTTCATCGCTCATGGGCGGAGGTGGGGGCGGGGGACCGGACATGCGCGGCGCGGGCGGTCCACCACGGCTTCGGCGCTCCTCGACGATAATGCGCTCCGTCGGCACAACGCGCTCTGGCACAACGCGCTGCTCGCGGATCTCGACCGTCTCGCGCCGCCCGATGGAGCGCGAGCCCGAGTGGTGCCGGCTGCGGCGTTGCTTCCGTGACTTACGCGTCATGACGGAACTGGAGACCATGGAGCCCTCGGTCTCGACGACGGTGATGTTGGTGCTGCGGCCGTTGCTCAAGTTGACGCACGTGTAGACGAGCCAGAGCACGAGCAGAAATCCGGCGATGGAGCCCAACACGATGCCCACCACCACCCCCGGCTCAGGTCCCGAGGGCGAGCCGCCGTATCCCTGGGGCACGGTCGAGACGCCGGTCGCGAGCCGCGGGAACAGCCTCGTGACCGTCGATGCGAAACTTATGGTCCCCGTGGGCGTGGTGGGCGACTGCTGCTGTCTCGGGTGGAAGGGTGACTCGGTCGGGAGATGGGATGCGAGATCGTGCGCAAGACTGCGTACAGTCTTGACTAAAGGCGGCGGCATTGCGACCAAGGCTGATCAAGCAATCGTGGGTTCCAAGATGCGACACAAGATGATGGCATGCGAACAGTCTCTATTCTCTGGTAAAAATAACAACTGAGCAGAGCGCAATTCAAAAAAGCACAAATCTCCAAGCAGAGAAATGTAGCATTAGCATGGCGGGAGCTGCGAAATTCGTTTCGGGCAAGGACGGACAAAACGAGAGCGTTGTCAGGCTCCGAAAATAACAAAATAATGAATGGCGCTGGTTTGCTGACAACAGACGCAGAGAGTGCGCTGGAAGGGAGGGGCGCCGCAGCAACCGGCCGACCAGTTGGAGCCACTGGACAGGAAAGAAAGACTCAACGGTTGCTCAGCCTAAGCTCACCAAAAAAGCATCCAATCAATCAAAGCAAAAGAGAATGCCGTGCGCTCTCCTGCGTAACGCAATCAACGAGTCGCAGCTTCGGTATTAGATATTATTAGCTGTACAATTGGAAGAAACAAAAAGAAAGACAGGAAGGATTGGTTTCAATTCGAGTGCGCGGCATGCTAGTCGAACATTATCTTGGCTAAAAGTTATTACACGAGGTTGGACACGGCTAGCACCTCCCAGCTAACACCTCCCTATGGTTTGCAGGCATCTTAGCGTGATGCAAGCTAGGTAGTAGCTGCAGTTGGTACCCCTTGCAACTCTATACACAACGCCCAACGCATCTCACATAGCTCATGGTAATAGCTCTAGTTGAGTAGGAAGCTAAACATTAGTAACGTCTCCATTTATATATTATTATTTACTTATGTTTTCCGAGGTATAAGTATTCACCACTTGAGCTTGCAATGCAACGAACAGCCACGACTTGGTGCAGTGTGTGCGTCTCCATAATCTTGTAGAAACATGTTTTATCTCAGCAGTGGCATTGTTTATGCATCTATATTTTTCTCAACGGACTTTCGAGAGACAGTCGCGTAGCCCCCTTTGATCCCAATGAGATGCGTCAAAGTCTAGGTTCGGGGATCATTGTTGACCTCTTCCGCATCCGGCAAACAATGCTGCCTTGGGTAGGGACGGATCGAAGTGATGTCCTTTGTCAGCAGTACGAATGTCTGTCAGACTGCCGGGTCATCGGCTCCCTTGAAACTCCCTGATATACTGTATTTTGTTGAAGGTTATATAGCATCTGTAAAACACACTAAGAGTGTAGTAAAGTATCGCAAACGCCACCGCAAACAACCAGAATCCATGAGTCAACCCGCGCCAAATCAAGGGGCCATAAGAAAGTACCAGCCGGGCCAATCAACAGACGGCAAGTCGTCCGCCACGCTGCAAAGGTATGATGGCAAATACTACCAGGGCGAAGATGTCGACCTGAACGAGCTGGGGCCCCGGCTCAAGCTGGCGCGCATCGCCGTCGACCACAGCGCAAGCAAGGGAAGGGACCACCACCCGCGCCTGCCCAACACGGGGTGCCCGATGCCGAGCAACTTCGGCGTACCCCTCAACGCCATGAACCGGCTGCAGGAGGGCCACCAGGACGAGATCACCCCACGCAGCATGGTGTCGGCCATGCTGTGGGACCAGGTCCAGCTGCCGGAGCCGGACATCGCGGCCGTGGTGAACTTTGCCGGCTGGCGCCTTTTCGAGATTGACGAAAAAGCCTTCGATGGAGAGTTGCAGCTGAACTGGAGGTATAAATCGGCCGAATGCAACGTCGACGGCTCCCACGTCAAGCTCGAGTACCGCGAACTCTTGATGTCCATGCGGCAGGCCGAGTACGTCTTCATACCCTACCAGTTCCGATACCCGCAACAAAAAGACTCCGCCAACGGCCGAACCCAGGGGAATTGGGTCCTGATCGTGATGCGCGTCGAGGCCATCGAGCTGGGTAGAACCCTCTACGACCGCTGCGTGTCCGACATCGCCATCATCGACCCCGACCCATCGCGCCGAGAGGAGCGCGCCGGCAAGATCTGGAACCCGCTGCGGCTGCTGCTCGAGTATGCGCACATCCGGGTGGATGCCAATCTCAGGTTGGGGCTACTCGACAACGCCTTTCAGGTGAAGGACATCGAACCGGGCTGGATGACGGGCCACGTGTGCTACCAGTACACGCACGAGCTATTTCGGCGGCTACGGTGCCTCCTCGAGGCGGGCCTGCGCGGATACTACGACGCCTCCTTCTGGGGGCCACTCGAGGAGGGCTACCACACCGAGTTAGCACGCAAGACGATGCTGGCCGCGTGCGCGAACCGCGTCATTGAGAAATCGGAACACTACGGCCGGCTTGCCATCGAGTTCCCCGGGTTCGCCAGCGACCGCGATGCATACAACTACCGGCCTGCCAACCTGGATCCTCGCACCGGGAGTGAGAAGGACTTCGATGGGTCGGATGACGCAATGCCAGCCCCCAGGCACAAGGCCCTAGATCCAGATGAAGCAGAAAAGATCGGCATGTGGTCTCTGTTTCTGGACGCCGAACAGCGGCACGAGGGTAACTGGCACTACGTGCGGACCATGGGCGAGTTCCCAAAGAGGGAGGACTGCACCAGAGACGAAGCACGGTATCAGTTCGCGGTCGACTCAACTCCGGGAGTGTAGAATAGCGTCGCTGAAACTTTTGGAATGTAATCTTTTGAGAATTAGAAGGCACTGGTAGCTGCCCGACAACAACGTATGACCCCTATTGAGTTGAGGTGACCTGAAGGAGGATGTAAATACATGCATGTATCGATAGTGGAGAAAGCTGCCAAGACGGACATATTGAGATTCCCCGTCGTTGCGCCCGGGGATAAGTGACGGAGTACGAGGCACTGCACAAAGCTGTGGGGAAGTTGTGGTAGCGGTGCATGGGTTCCTGGCGAATGATATGTAAGATGTCGCTCTCCCTATATATGGCTGTACGACCTTCCATCGATGCAAAGTAATCGCACTCGGAGACCGTCACTCGCACCTTGATTGCCAGCCGCGTCGTCCATTTCCCCTCCCTCCATCACCAAAGTCCGCCAGCCCTTTTGAGAACCGCAGCAACAAGCCATCTACAGGTGGGAGCCATGGCAGAACCGCAAGGGCTACTCAGAACCTATCGTGGCAACTGCCATTGTAAGGAATTTGTCTACGAGGCCGAAATCCCCGAAATACACGCTGCAAATCAATGCAACTGCAGCATATGTACCAAGAAAGGTGCTCTTTGGGTATTCCCTGTAAAGGACTCCTTTCGCTGGGTCAAGGGCGATGAAGAAGACTTGACTGAATACACCTTTGGGAGGATGTTGGTAGGCCATAAGGTGAGATAGCAACCTCATTTACATTCAAATGAATGCTTTGTGGAACTAATAATCGGGTGGTCGGTACAGTTCTGTCCCGCCTGTGGTACATCGCTCCTCGCCAGAGGTTTCACACATGAACCTCAGCCCGGCGAAGAGCCCCTGTTCGTCCTCAATGTAAGCGTTCTCTTTGCCCCGAATCTTTTCCTTTCAGCCACTAGCTGGGGCGGAAGAGAAGAAGCCTATATCATTGATAATGACCCAGGCAAGAGCGATCCAAGGCTTAAATATTTACAACCTTGAGCGTCGCCCGTAAGTTTTGAACCTCATCGGTGGACATCATCAAAGCTGGCATCTTCTTTTATACATCTTCGATGGTGCCTGTATCCTCTGTTACAGCCGCGAGTGAACTGAACTAACCTGTCTACCAGCTTTGACGGTGCTTCCCTCCCACCTCCCTACGAGCCGCCCCTTTTTGCTGGACCAGAGCCAGAAGCCAATGTGAGAGGTGGTAGAGTCTATGAAGGCAGTTGTCATTGCGGAGCTGTCACACTCGCATTGAAGAGCAAGCCGCTGGACAGCAGCTATTCCTCCGGCATAGCTGAATGCAACTGCAGCATCTGCAGCAGAGTATGTCGTCCCTCGCAGGAAAGATGCTTATTGTCTATGAGCTGTATACATAGCCAGAAGCTAACATGGGAGGATAGCTTGGAGTAGCTTGGCTGTATCCCAAGGCAAACCAGGTCGTTATGAACGGGCAAGACCATCTGACGTACTATATTATGGGCAACGGAATGCTGGCCAAAGGCTTCTGCGAGATATGCGGCGTGCCCATCGACAACAAGTTCCAAGAGCTCAACAGCAGCGAGACCTCCCGTTTGTCTTATCGAAACCAGATCTTTTACGCCATCTCCAAGGACGGTTGGTTCTTGAACGCGAAGATTCTGAACGATGTCGACCTTTCTCAGATGAGGGTCAGACATCTGAATGGATGGAATGACCACAAGCCGGCTTATGTGAACCCTTAATCATGCGAGACGGGATCTTGTTGATGGATGGCTGTATTATGGCGACGGAGAGCTCGGGTGTTTGGTCGGATGCCCCTTTTGTATCGAGCTGCGTCCCAACTAGGATTTCCATCGTCATCAAACTCTGCCCATTGAAAAAACGAACAGTTTTCCTTTTCGGGGACATATCCTCGGTGACACATCCAGAAGTACTTTCCCCAATTATCTTTCCTCTTCTGTACCACCTTGAGGACAGCGGGAATGCCACACTTGCACCGCGGAGTGAACTTTGGGTGGAGACTTGGCTTATAGTCCCGATATGTGATATTGATCCTTCTGTTGCCCGCGATGGGGTGTGGGTCAATTGCCTGAGCCGGCGCTATCGAGTGCTTCCATTCCTCCTGCATTTCTGCATGCATCACCAGGAGAGAATTGTGAGGCAGGTGGATTGCAATTTGGCCCTCGGCGTCGGCATTCTCTTTATTGTTGTCATCCGAGGCTTTAGGGACCACTCGCCTGACCCGAAATTCCCGGGCAACTCCAAGCGACAGGGAGCCGATGACAGCTCTGGGCCCAAGGTATGTCAACTGGTCGCTGTGGTACCCAACGTTCTCCTGAGGTCCGGTATAGCAGTTGACAAAAGCGGCGTTGGGCTTCCAGACATCGGAAGACTGAAACTTCAACTTCTGACCACCTGTGTACTTAGTGTTTATGCGTTTCTCGATCTCCTTATTTACTCCCTCCTGAACAAGCGGTTTGACCCGAAGCAATTGCGGCGTAATTTTACGCACATCCTGCCCAAGTCAGTTTCCTGTGTTGAGTATAGACTACTATGGCGGTATCATAGATGTCCATTTTCCTGCCTGCTAGAATAAACACTCACCGTAAGTTTCGCTCCGTTGTAGAAGTACTCGTACTTCTGGTTGTGCAACTCGAGATCGGTTTCCACATAAAAGGTTGAGGTATGTGGGCTTGAGACCACGTTGTCGAACAGCTTGAAGGTTATCTTCTCAAAAGACTTAGACTCGTCCAGCATCTCTCTGAGTAGGTCGTTGGCAACATCAGAGGGTAGGAAGTTATGGACGATGCTGCATGGCGTGTGCTCAGCAATATCATCCGGATCGTACAAATGCAGTGTGGCCCCTTTCTTGGACAACATCTTGGCCTTCTTTGGGGATGTGGAATCCCCAGTGGCACGAGATGCGTATAATTTTAGAGATGTTTGAGAACCCACGACGCCACTGGAATGGGGTTTCTTTACTGGCGCAGGGACTGCATCGATCAAGGAGGCTGCCGCAGCCTTCACAGATCCATCATGGGCAAGCAAGGCTTCTAGCAGAGCTTCTTGGCTGAAGTCAGGGTGGAGGGATGAAAGCATAGCAAGCTTAACGTCGGTGGGCTCGTCATCTTCGTCATCAGGTGTCGAATATGAGGACGTATCCAGTTTCCGCTTCTTCCCTTTCAGAAACGCCTCCATGATTGTGTTTGTAAAGCAGCATGTAGGTTTGCGATGTCAGGCGCGGAATCTTCATCGCGAAGAGAAAACCAGCGAATATAGGCCCTGTGAGAATCCGTAGTTAACTAGAAACCGATGGATTTAATGCAGCCTGACATTCCAGCAAGTATGTGTTTCGCCTCTTGGAGATGACTAAAAATGTACCGGTAGGCAGACGTGAGGGTTGGATCAAGTAGGCAACCAATACAATACATATTGAAGAACTTAATGCGTCATACGATGTATTTAGGTATGCCTTGCCTGTAGCACTAATGGAATAGTTAGTTCTGGTTATTACAGTATTTTCCCATGTTTATTCGGTGTATGCGCATTGATTCATGTGTAGAAGTCACAAAATGCAGCCATCCTGGGAGCCCAGTAAGCATCTTGGCACCTACAAGTCCTCTAATTTTCAGTGTTTAATCCACCGGGACGGGCTGTTGTTCGCACTAACACCCACGAACCTAGCACCTAGTCTCTAAGTCGGCAGCGAAGGCGGGGCCTCGGCATTATAGGCTTTGGTGGGGGCTAAACGATCATCGTCACGAGCTTTAGAGCATTGGAGCTTTCCAGTTATCCAACTGCTCTTTCGGTCAACTTTCCCCCATTTTAAGAGCCATTGTCTCTACATGTAGGCACTTACTGTATATATACCAACCGAATGTCAGTCTTTCGTCACGGACGAGTGAATAAAGTCGAACCATGGCGTCTATGCTAGAGTTCCGGACGCCTGGCTTCAACCCGTACGCGGTCAAATACTCGCCCTACTTCGATTCGCGCATCGCCGTCGCATCGGCCGCCAACTACGGTATTGTGGGAAATGGGCGACTATTCTGTCTGGGATTGGGCCCCCAGGGGATCCAGGTCGAAAAGACCTTCGACACGAACGATGCGCAATACGACCTGGCCTGGTCCGAGATCAACGAGAACCAGCTGCTCGCGGCGTGCGGCGACGGCTCCATAAAGCTCTACGATGTCAACGTGCCGCAGTTCCCCGTCATGAACTTCCACGAACACAAGCGCGAGACCTTCTCCGTAGCCTGGAGTCCGGTCACCAAAGACACCTTCGCCTCCAGTTCCTGGGACGGGACCATCAAGATTGTGCGTTTCCATCGTCGCCGCCGCCGCAGCTACCTTTGTGACATTGGCTGATATTATATTCGCCCGCAGTGGTCGCCAGCGAGGCAAGAGTCGATCAAGACGCTACCGGTCGGGAACTGCACGTACAGCACGTCGTACTGCCCGTCGAATCCGCATATCATCTCGGCCGTGTCGACCGACTCGCACCTGCGCATCTTCGACCTGCGCACGCCCGTGAGCGCACAGTACCACCTGACGACCAAGATCCCCGTGCACGTGATGCCGGCGGTGCCGCTACCCCCGGGGGTGGCGCCGCCCGCGATGCCGGCCGAGATCCTGACGCACGACTGGAACAAGTACAGCGACACGGTCATCGCCACGGGCGGCGTTGACCGCGTGATCCGCACTTTCGACATCCGGAATCCCTCGGCGGGGCCCGCGTCGCTCATGACGGGCCACAACTACGCCGTGCGCCGGCTGGCCTGGAGCCCCCACGCCCGCGACATCCTCATCAGCGCCAGCTACGACATGACCGTGCGTCTATGGACGGACGGCTCGACCATGGCGCCGCAGCAAGCACCTTCGCCCGTCAATCCCGGCGTCCAGCTCGGCGTGATGAACCGACATACCGAGTTCGTCACAGGCGTCGATTGGTGCTTATTCGGCGTGGGGGGCTGGGTCGCCACCGTGGGCTGGGACGAGCGGGTACTGCTATGGGATGCGAATGCGCTCCTTCAGGGCCGTGGATAGCCGCGTAGCGGAGGAACGGCAAGACGATGAGAGGGAGAGGTATTCAATTTATTTAGCCTGGGACTTGCATGTATGGCGTTCAAGGGGTGTTCTCATAAAACGCTAAGAGATCCATTGTATTCCCAGAATTAAGGATGGCATATATAATATCGGCGAAGAGTTTGTCATCGGGATATACACTTTTGTGTATGTACATGTGGGTATCTAAACTCTTCCAATCGTTGATACCTGGTCAGGACGTTTTTATGTGCTAATGTAAATGAAAGGGTCGATGGCTCTTGTATCAATACCTTATAGCTATTGGAGTACAAGCAAATCGTAACGGACGGTTTGCAGGCTTCCTGTGGGCTTCTTCATCGGCGTGGTAGATGCCAGAGAGTAGAGCCCCTCCGAATCGGTGACCAATGCCTGAATACATAGGCATGAAAAGGATGGGACTTGCACGCCTAAGCTGGGTATGGGTGAATGAAAGCTCGGCAAGAGCCATTATAACACACTGATTCCATGTCATGATCTGATTTTAACCCCTAAACTCCAAAAGTTGGATAGCCACATATGCAACGCAGCATGATACAAAAGGCTAGCTGGGAAACCATCACCAGAGGACCTGGTCATGTTTTCAAGAGCAAAGCAAGGAGTCACGTCGATGCAAGGATAAGGGGCGAATTGAAAGTCGCTATAAGTGGGATCGACAACTAGTTACATAAACAGGCATATACTACATAAATCCTCCATGAGTCCAGACAGATAGGATGTTGTTGGGTTTGTTATAGCACTTCGCTTCCCTCATGTATCAAAATTTACTGACGAATACACCTTATCTCGGATTTGGTCTAAACGTACGTTTGGTTAACATCGAACAACAATATAATGATATAGTTATAGATAACGTCAAGAAAAGAACCGAGCCCTTGCTTACCTCTCATTCCACCCAAAGCTTCGAAAGCCGTCCCGTAGTTTTCAAGCGTCGCTAATATGGAAAGCATGCCCTGTTGAAGGCGCCCCAAAAGATCATTAACGAGCACGTCGTTGCTGGTGGTACCTTGTGGGTATGTCGCCTGTGTTTTATCGTAAACAGAGAGGAGCACGTAGGCGCATTGCATAGCGCAGCATGCGAAGGATGGCATAGTCCGGGGCGCAATGACGTTGGATCTTAGCCCCAAGTAGCAAGGAGGGTCGCATAGTTGAGAGGATGGATTGGGGTACGGTAAGGAATCAAACGCTTGCGCAATGTTCAGGGAGGACTTCAGGCAGATTTTGGCTGACTGGTGACTGCTAAAGGGGAAGATTAAAGCTAAAGACGACTGGTATGCTCGGCCAATCTGGCTGTGATTGTTGGAGCTGTTTGACCTTGCCGGAGACGAACTTGCTGCTGTATGATGGGACGACGCCGGAGAGCTAGGCGATCTTTTGTCGCAGCATGAAGGCCAGAGTATTAGTTCAGGCGTATTCTTATCTCTGTCCGATATAGCTTTGAGATCGCAGTGTTTTCCCGAGAATATCTGTTGATCAGGTGTCAGCAAATGCAGACATTCACAAGTTTGTAGCAGCACTCCAACGGCTGGCATAGCGCTGGCATCTTATGTGGCATGTAATGCAAACGAGTATAGCACTTACTGGAGCATCGAAGAAAGCACAATAGCGGTGGACTTTAATACGTGCGCTGTATGAAACTTAGTCGAAGTTACAATAATTGCAATAATCTGGCATGATATGACCAACCTGTTCAACTTGATACGAGCCATGCATCGCAGTGAGTGAGCCACCACAGTCTCATCATTATCTACTGGCTGCGTCATAGGGCAGTTCAGAACCCATTGCTCACTTTCGGTGATAAGGGGCTCCAAAAAGGTTTCCAACTCCATCATACGTTGATAAGAAGGAGTCATGTCCGCCTCGGAAGCCATTGCCTTGTTGAGATCAATGACAAATTCTGTTGCGGCCAATATAGCCTGCTGCGATTTCATGAACCAGTACCACGCCTTAGATATCTTGTTAGCAAGGAAGGTATTCGTGGAGCTGAGAAGAAACGAACCTGAGGATCTGATTTGATAATTGGAGTGTGGGCCGTAAAGCTCGGCGTAAATATCGCAAAGCTTGGGTGCTGATGTGAAGTACATTTAGTCAATATATCCAAGCTAGGGCCAGATCGATTCCTCCTACCGTATTGCTGACTATGCAACTCTGGCAGTAGCAAATATAAGTCATCCACCACACTCGCCGCCGGCATTCCGAATACGCGTCCTCAACGTCGCCTTGGAGGTGAAGAGAGAGGTCCATGGCAAACATCATAGCTGTGCTAGCACGGTTTTTAGTTTTCCTCAGGTTTCCTCTCTGTGCATACTCGTAGACACTTAATATATCAAGAGCAATGATGCTCTCAAGTTCTAGAGGAACATCCGGGGAAAAGGCGGGTCGACGAGGCACATCATCGGGCTCCTCGAGGGCTTTGCGAGGTTCAACAGAGGATTCTGGCCTTTCAGAGTCGAGCTCTATACTTTCAATAGCTGCCTGTGCGACGAATTGGGCGTACTTGCGGCGAAACACGACCGAATCCTCTGCAAGGGAGTTACGGTCCTGTGGGCAAGGGATCAGGGCCAGCAAAGCTGAAATAGCCAGACCAAGGGGCGACGAAGATTCATCTATATCATTTGGCCGGTTTTGGAAAAAGGGTGTTGGCTCATCAGGCCCTGGTGAATAGTGTGGCGCAGGAAGGATAGGAAAGAACGGATGTACCCATATGTAGTATGCATTGAGGCTATCAGCTTGATTAGCGATGACGGTGTCTATCAATGGGCCAATGGTCATGCCCTCTCTCAAGAGCTTGAGCAGACGATAGAAAAATGCGGATAGGGGCAGGATGCTTCTGCTTACACTTGCGTATCCGAGTCATACACCCTGACCATGGGGTCGTTTATCTCGCCCTCGTTAGGTGAGGTGTTGGCTTGAGAACCATCCGAGTGACTATTCATGAACAAGCTATCGAACAAGGCGTCACTGTCGTTGAGTGCATCCCCGAGGTTCTTCAGCCCAGCTCCGGGGTCAATGTAGTTCTCTATTGAGACTGCTGTCTCTGATCAGTCTCCCACAAAGTCCAAACGCGTGTTGGAATTTTCAGGGGTCATACGGGTTATGTCATCCCCTTCTATTTTTCGGGGATGCAGACTGTCCGGCTCCTGGCTAGTCTCTGGCGGTTGCGTCTTCTTGCGAAAACGCGGCCCGCCTCGTCTGCTGGGTTTGTAGATGCATTGGCGTTCTTTGGCAACACACTGCACACCCCAGTCTCAGTCACGAGACTGCGCATCGCGGGTTCTCCAAGGAAAGGGGGAAGGACACATCTCACTTACACTCGCGCACGAAGGGCGATCCCCGTTACACCTTGTCCGGGACGCTCGACTAAAGCCGAGGCAATCAGCATCGCAATTGGCATATACGCACATACAAACACAAAAGTGCGCAGGATGGTTCAGCCTTACCAAGCTAAGCAGGCGACTTTGACAGGTGGAACGGCGAATTTCCTCCTCGGCTGCGGCGCCGATTGGGGAGCAGTGTCGACTTCCGCCATTTTCGGTAGTCCCGCAGTTTGCCGGGACAGACGGACTGAAGCCCCGGGCTGTTGGGCGTGTTTACGCGTAAACGTCACAGGTCGTGGGCGGCGGGAATCCTGGCAGAGGACAAGTGGGGAAAATTGGCATGGCGTGCGCCCGCGAGGGAGTCTTGGTTAGCGAATGTAGTAGAGGGTTGGATAGCCCAGTCGCCCGCGGGTATGTATTTGAGGAGTCGACGCGAGAATTGGATTAGCAGATAATGGGATGGGGTGTTTCGAGTATGGAAAGTGGGGTAGAAGAAGGAAAGGAACCACCCCCTCGCATACATCACTCATCAATCTGCGTGGCCTGCTCGTCTGTCTGAGCTTGAGGCCCGTTTCCACAAGTCACCATCGAATCAGCAGGCCTTGGCAGCCGACTTCTGACTAGATTGCCCAATGATATATGTAGGTACACGTAAGTAGATAGGTATGTATGTTATCTAGCTGAGTAGAGTCAGCATAGAAAAACTGGGTTTTGCATGATCCGGAGCAGTCGGTTCCGGGAATAACTGATAGCAAAAGGCAGAACGATTAACTACCGAGGACAGGCTGACAGGCTCCGGCGACGGGAATAGTAGACAGTTGCTAGTCCATGCATAAACCAGCCCATAATATCTCACAAATTGGCACGACACCTAACAGCAAATGCAAATAAATCTATGGGGACCCCCACTGGCAAGCTGGGTGCTGTATATTTCATAGGTGATGTCAGTTTAGAGCTTTATTCAGCTTGCCAGCATCGTCCGTTACACAGCGTCAATCATTTCACATAACAGCTGCAACAAACTTATTATATGTCGATTCAGCTCGTTCCTCGTCTTTCAGCTCAGGTCACGAAACATCAAAATCCAGCAGCAACCGAGCAGCAGGATAGGCTCCGCTACAAGTTGGGTATATCACTTATTGCCAAATGAGAGAAGACGAAGGCCTAGATTTGCAGGGGGTATACTGCATATAATTGTTGCTCTGAGGGTATAGTATGAATCAAATAAGGTAAAAACATGAAGCCAGTTCACAGTTACTAGATGAACCCGTGTGGTCTCCGCGTTTCTCGTCTCGTCATAGCAGCATCGGGCTTGGACGGCTTTCGCAAATGGCTGGCTCTGCCAGCAAATTCTCTAAATCGGCTTGGGTTCTTTTGTGGTACCGGCGGTGTCGAGTCAGTGTTGCCGAAGTTGGCATATGTGCCAATGATCTCGGACAACACCGATATTCCCGTCATCCGGCCCCTTGTCGGACGTCTCTGGTCCACGGGCGGTTCGGGCATTAGTAAAGGGCCCCTGGCCTCCCTAATACCCGGCGATTGTGGCACAAACTTTTCTTCCGGTATCCTGGCCGTGGTAGGGCTTCTCATGCTGCCTATCCGAGATCCTTCCCTTGATGGCAGTCGCTGGTCTCCCGTCAATTGCCGGTGGAGTTTCGGAGCGGAGAATATCATGCTTTCTGTCGGAAGGCGGCCGCCAGAAGGTTGAAAGCTATCATCCGGATTGGAGACCACACTGTCCCTGTTGGTCTGTGTGTTTAATTTTTAGCATGCGCTCTGATACACGCAGACCCTGAAGGTTGCTACTTACATTTTTGTTGGACGGTAGGCCGTAAAAGTGAGGATATCGTTTCCTCATATAGTAAGGAATGCTGTGAAGTCCCAAAACGATAGCACCGACCAGGGCGCTCGCTGCCGAGGCCCATGATGCCAAGCTCATGGTGGTACCAAGTTGGTTGTCGAAATTGGCAAACCTTCCGACCAGGTAGAGAACCAGCCAGGCCACCATAATGCTGGCATCTACACCCACGATCCACCATGACCAGATATGCCTGAGGAAGCTGGCAACCACCATCCAAACCAGCGAAAGTCCCGAGACGGCCACCACGGATATGTCGAACGGGCGTAGCGTCTTGATCATGAGTATCGGGATCGCAACATGCGTGGCCAAGGCTATACCGACGGGCAGAAACTGGAAGGCCCGGAAGATGGCCACGATGATGTCGCCATTGCTCCCCAGCGACCCCGGCTTGGGAGCAGGAGGAGGTTCCTTGGCCCGGTGCTTATCTGGAAGTTTGAGCTTGCCTTTGGTTGCGAAGAACTTGGTACTCTCTGGGTCCCCGAGATCAGAAGAGGTAGTGGACCAATGGCTCTGATCAGTCTTAACGAGTGTGATGGGATAATTGGGAGACGACGCCATGCTCAACGACGGCACGTCACACTTAGAAAAAGAATAGCAGTATCCTGACCGCTGGCCGCGACCAATCCATAAGGTCTAGCGGACTAAATGAAAGAAAGTCGTTCATCTCCAGGAGACCTCGGAACGACGGCTGGGCAGTGGGCAGTGCTGGTTTTTTAGCTTTCGGCGACTTACAAGATCGGCCCTGATCCGAGCTGTCAAGAACGAGTTCCGCAAGGGGTTCGCTGTCCAACATCATGCAAAAAACGCACTATAGTATAGTTTAATATATGGACTAAGCTAAATAACAGGATGCTATATCAGTGGTCGTATGCGGTTTCAGGCGTAATATGCAAGCGCGCGCCCCCTACCCCTACGGCCGGCAAGGAAAAGGCCCCACCTGCATGAAGCAACGGACCATCGGCCGTGGCGGTGATGCCGCTGTGAGTGGCAGCAAGCCGTTTAACCTTGCCAAACGAACCCCGATAAGCTGCGAGGCTGTGTTCGATCCTGTTGGCCATTGGACTGGCCTGGACGAATAAAAACAACTCGGTGGAATTTTGTGGGATGTGACGGGAAGTGGGTTTACAAACTCGTGATCAACAGCCGAGCTTTGTCGCTTGGTTGGGTTGGAATACAACAAGCATTAAGACGCGTACGTACGCTGGGCCAGGTACGATAGGTCGCTGGTCGCTTGTATTTTTTCAACGTCCACCTTTTAGATGCTAGCTTCTGCACGTGGAAGATAAGTACCGAAGTATGTCCCAATAGTGGTAGATCGCTGGAACACTACCACCTGCGATGCGACAATATCAGACGAACGGAGACGGCAGGACGGTAAGACGGCCGACAATACGACTTGACCGTTACACATTCCTGAAGTCGTCGGACATTTTTCAAGGCTCGTTCCGGTTTCAGTCTTTTGTTGGACAGCTCCCCACGCGATGCGATCAAATCGATCAAATCAACGCCCCCCACAATGGCGGCACTCAGCACATGCAGCAAGCAATGACATGACTCAGGTACACCGTCCACATAGGCCGTCTGAATAATGATCATCACCATAAGCTGGAGGTTAATCTGCCTCGGTTAACCCTAGACAGAAGTTTTTGGGCGGTGTTTTGTCGGTATTGACCCTGAACTTCTTCGGATGACTGGCCTCTTGTTCTTGCTTTTGATCCTTGGCCTCTGACGCCATCGCTCCCAGTAGATTGGCCACGCTAATTTGCTTTGACATGTCCTCCAGTCGTCTGATCGCAGAATTACCACGATAGCCTCGAGCAAAATAAACATTTGAACTTGTCGTATACTTTCGCTTTTCTTTTGTTAGTGGGTTATGTTCTTGGAAACTGTGCTCACTCTTTATTCCACCTAGCAGCAGAGACCAGACCATGAAGAAAATGCCCCTTCGATTGTCGTCGACCCCTCCTTTCTGGCTTCTGTCAACTAGATCTGTCGCACGAATAGCAACGAGGCGGTCGCTATGCACTCAGTGTTTACGGCGGGCCGGTAGCCGTCCGTTATCTGCTCTGACTCTGCCTGCTGCCAATTCGCGGGCCTATACGCCACGCCTAGCTATTCCTCGTTCTCTTGGCCTTCGGCGACTTGCGACGGTAGCGGATGTCGCAGCAGAGAAACGTATGTCAAAGCGCAGAGTTCGTCGGAAAATACAGAGAAGCTAATGATCCCGACAGCTACGGCGCCTGATAGCCATGGCCCTATACAAGAGTACGATCGACGTGTCGCAAAGGGACGCCTGCGCGAAGATGAGCATCAGCGTGGCATCATCCAAAGCCTACAACATTTACACGACGACCTTATCAACTACCAAGCACGCCCCGTCGTACACCCGACCCTTGAGTCGCTGAAGCCCCAAAAGTCGTTATTCGGCTGGTTTGGTGGGAAGCAGAGCAGTAAGAGCCCGATACAACAGATCTCGGCGGATTTGCCGCGTGGGCTTTATCTCTACGGTGATGTAGGAAGTGGGAAGACTATGTTGATGGACCTATTCTACGATACGCTGCCCAAGTCTGTCCAATCGAAGACGAGGATACATTTCCATAACTTTATGCAGGACGTCCACAAGCGGCTGCACAAAATGAAGATGGAGCATGGCAACGATGTCGACGCCGTGCCGTTCATCGCGGCCGACATTGCAGAACAAGGAAACGTGCTCTGTTTTGATGAGTTTCAATGCACTGACGTCGCCGATGCTATGATTTTGCGTAGGTTGCTCGAGGCGCTCATGTCACATGGAGTAGTACTGGTGACAACGTCCAACCGACACCCCGATGAGTTGTACAAGAACGGCGTCCAACGCGAGTCCTTCATCCCGGCCATCAATCTGCTCAAGGCCCGTCTGCATGTCATCAATTTAGATTCACCAACAGACTACCGGAAGATCCCGCGGCCTCCGTCTGGTGTTTACCACTGCACTCTCGACAGCCATGCTGCCTCGCATGCAGAAAAATGGTTCCGCTTCCTCGGTGACCGGGACTCGCCTGAGGCCCATTCGGAAGTCCAGAAAGTCTGGGGCAGAGAAATATACGTCCCACGCGTCAGTGGACGGTGCGCTTGGTTCACATTTGATGAGTTGATCAGAAAGGCGACTGGTGCGGCTGACTATATCGAACTCATGCGCAGCTACGATGCGTTCGTGGTGACTGAGGTGCCTGGCATGACCTTCCGGGAGCGTGACCTCGCCCGCCGCTTCATCACGTTCATCGACGCAGTTTACGAGTCGCACGCCAAGCTTGTCCTAACTACAGCTGTACCGCTGACAGAACTGTTCATCTCGGCCCAGGAGATGAAGGAATCGATGAAGAAGGATGGCAAGGAGCCGGCAGATGATGACGGGAGCGACCCTATGGACGCAATGCATCACATGCTGGAGGACCTGGACAGCAACATCGATCAACTAAAAAGCTCCAGCCTGTTCTCCGGCGACGAGGAGAGATTTGCTTTTGCGAGAGCCTTGTCTAGGCTGAGCGAAATGGGAAGCAAAGAGTGGGTTGAACGAGGCATGGGCTTAGAGCATCTCGGTGGGAAGAAAGAAAAGGACGACTGGGCAAAGGTCCGGAGCCACCAGATGGAAGACAGCATGTAACGGAACCTTCCACGGTGTCTTTACATTTGCGTTTTTAGAAAGCATCGCCACGGCGTAACGGATAACAAGTAGCTTTATCAATTATCTGACATTAGTTTGAGCCTGGCTCCCCGTGGACCGGCACGGCTGCCTTGATGCTACAGCAGCCAAGGTCTCACATTCTAGAGATCGAGTTTAATTCGTACCCGGAATCAAGGTCCGTGGTCTTAACCGTGCCAAACTGTCAAAGCTTAAGTAACGAGCGTTGCGACAAGTCTAGGCGAGCCGTGCGGTCTCAACGTAGAATCATGGATAGGACTGGAGTCCGGCATGACGAGAATCATAGCTAAATACATGTGTTATGAATCAATATATGTGCATCAGGTGCATTGAAGTTGCCATGCCTCTAAGATTACATAATACAAAAGTAAGGCTGTACAGCTCAGCAGCGCTTAACAACTATGCAACTACGCTAAGCCTGATTGGGGTGTTGAATCAACAAAACACCCTAAATGTTTTTGGAGGGGAAAAGTCGCGACCGTTTGGTCGGAAACGGACTAGACAGAAATATGTCCAGAGATCAACACCGAAACAGCAAACACAACCCAGAGTGCCACTGCGAAGCACATAGACCACGATGAGGGTGACAGAGGTAATTATAGACGGCTTCAAGTCGTATGCGGTGAGGACGGTGATTTCAGGATGGTAAGGCCATTTCCCCTCCTTTGCGACAGCACAGCACAGGAATTGCTTGATGGCTGACACTGCGATCGCACAGGGACGAGTCCTTCAATTCCATTACCGGTCTGAATGGTAGTGGAAAGTCCAACATTCTAGACGCCATATGTTTCGTTCTCGGTATCACGAACATGACGACAGTGCGAGCACAGAATTTGCAGGTAGGGAAATCGTGGAAACAATTGCATGCCAGAACATGGTGCTGATTTACCCCCCCAGGATCTTATCTACAAGCGAGGGCAGGCCGGTGTTACGAAAGCAAGTGTTACGATAGTTTTCGACAACAGGGACAAGAACAAGTCCCCTATTGGATTCGAAGAATATGCGACAATAAGTGTGACGAGGCAAATCGTCCTGGGCGGCACCTCCAAATACCTGATTAACGGCCATCGAGCGCAACAGCAAACGGTGCAAAACCTGTTCCAGTCGGTCCAGCTTAACATCAACAACCCCAACTTCCTAATCATGCAGGGTCGCATCACGAAAGTGCTGAATATGAAGGCGGTGGAGATCCTCGCCATGATCGAGGAAGCGGCCGGCACACGCATGTTCGAGGACCGAAGGGACAAGGCCCTGAAGACCATGTCAAAGAAGGAGATGAAGCTACAAGAGATTACCGAACTGCTACGCGACGAAATCGAGCCGAAACTCGAGAAGTTAAGAACGGAGAAGCGCGCCTTCCTGGATTTCCAACAGACACAGAACGACCTCGAGAGGTTGACGAGGGTGGTAGTGGCTCACGACTATGTCAAGTACCAGGAGAAGCTCGAACAATCAGGAGCAGACCTTGGAAACAAGAAGCAACGGCAAAAGGATCTCGAGAAGTCTGCGGCCCGACTCAAGAGTGAAATATCGCATCTCGAAGAGGATGTGAAGAGAGTGAAGTCAGAAAGGGACAAGGAGCTGAGGAAGGGCGGCAAGGCCCAAGCTCTCGAAGAGCAAGTGAAGAAGCACTCCAACGAGCTGGTGCGACTTGCGACAGTTATGGAATTGAAGAATTCCAGCAAGACCGAAGAAGAGGAGCGCCTGACCTCGGTCCAGAAGAACGTTGCTGAGCTTGAAGCGACGCTGAAGGAGAAGACGGAAGCCTTCGAGAAGGTCAAGGCGAAACACGACACCGCAAAGGAGGAGAGCGTGAGGCAGAGTCAGGACGCAGAATCCAAGGAAGAGCTCCTCCAGACCCTTCAGACGGGTGTTGCTTCCAAAGAGGGTCAAGAAAGCGGATACCAAGGCCAACTCCAGGACGCCAGGAACCGGGCCGCCAACGCAGCAACGGAACAAGAGCAGGCAAAGTTGAAAATCACACATCTCGAAAAGCGCATCAAGGAGGAAGAGCCGCGCGCCAAGAAAGCCAAGGAGCAGAATGCTGGCTTGCTGAAGGATATCGAGGGACTGAAAGTACAGTCACAGAAGCTCGAGGCCCAACTCGGCAAGCTCGGTTTCCAGCCCGGACAAGAAGAGGAGATGTACAAGCAGGAATCAGCTTTGCAGCAGTCCATTCGCAACCTGCGCCAAGAAGCCGACGCCCTGAAGCGCAAAGTGGCCAACATCGATTTCAACTACACCAATCCCACGCCAGATTTCGACCGTTCGAAGGTGAAAGGCCTCGTTGCATCACTTTTCACCCTCAACAAAGAGCACACCCGAGCTGGCCAAGCCTTGGAGATTTGCGCTGGTGGTCGTCTATACAATGTGGTTGTTGACAATGAAGTCACGGGTACGCAGTTGCTGCAGGGCGGCAAGCTCCGAAAGCGCGTGACCATCATCCCCCTGAACAAGATCAACTCTTTCAAGGCTTCGGCGCAGACTATTGCTACAGCACAAAGAATTGCTCCGGGCAAGGTGGATCTGGCTCTTGAGCTTGTTGGTTACGACGACGAGGTTTCTGCAGCCATGGGATTCGTCTTCGGTAACACCCTGATCTGCGAAGATGCGGAGACAGCGAAGCGAGTCACATTCGATCCTAACGTTCGGATGAGAAGTATTACCCTAGATGGCGACTCGTACGACCCATCGGGAACGCTCTCTGGTGGAAGTGCACCTAACTCCAGTGGCGTCCTCATCACTTTGCAGAAGCTCAACGACCTCACCCGCCAGCTGAGCGAAGCGCAGACTTCTCTGGCTCAACTGCAGGGTCACATTCAAAGGGAAAAGTCCAAGTTGGATCAGGCGCGCAAAATCAAGCAGGACCTTGACCTCAAGTCTCACGAGATCAAGCTTGCAGAGGAGCAGATCAGTGGCAACTCGTCGTCGTCCATCATCCAAGAGGTACAGAACATGAAGGAGACCATTGTTCAACTGAAAGCAGATAGCGAGACGGCCAAAAAACGACAGGTCGAGGCCAGTGCCGATGTGAAGCGGATCGAGAAGGATATGAAGGATTTCGAGAACAACAAAGATTCCAAACTCGTGGAGCTACAGGCCTCTCTCGACGAGTTGCGGGCTACGCTGTC
Source organism: Apiospora saccharicola (assembly GCA_038363915.1). Classification (NCBI taxonomy): domain Eukaryota; kingdom Fungi; phylum Ascomycota; class Sordariomycetes; order Amphisphaeriales; family Apiosporaceae; genus Apiospora; species Apiospora saccharicola. Next base: position 3,955,043 of record JAQQWM010000006.1, read on the forward strand.
TAAGAACTCAGCAGCCCTCAAGACGTTGCAGAAGGAGGTGCAAAATGCACAGCTCGATGCAGAGCAAGTGTCGGGAGATCTTGCGGCAGCACGGGAACAGCTCCAAGAGGTTGAGCTGGCCATCAAGTCTCAGCAGCAGGAGATCGAGGAACTCGTCAAGAAACAATCGACACTCCAGGAAACTCACGACGAGGTCCAGGCCGCGTTGGACGACGAGCGCGCGAAGCTCACGCTCTTCGACGATGAGCTCCGTTCGTTGGAGGACGCCATGCGGTCCAAGGGCAGCCGTGTCGCCGAGGAAGGCCTGGAAATGCAGAAGCTCGGCCACACCGTCGAGAAGTTCCACAAGGAGCAGCAGAACGCCGTCCAAGCCGTGGCGCACATGGAGAAGGAGCACGACTGGATCGCGGACGAGAAGGACAACTTCGGGCGCACGGGCACGCCGTACGACTTCAAGGGCCAGAACATTGCCGAGTGCAAGGCCACGCTCAAGACCCTGACGGACCGTTTCCAGGGCATGAAGAAGAAGATCAACCCCAAGGTCATGAACATGATTGACAGCGTCGAGAAGAAGGAGGTCTCGCTCAAGCACATGATGAAGACGGTCATCCGCGACAAGCGCAAGATCGAGGAGACCATCATCAGTCTGGACGACTACAAGAAGAAGGCTCTCCTGGAGACTTGGGAGAAGGTCAACGGCGATTTCGGAAACATCTTCTCCGAGTTGTTGCCAGGAGGCAGTTTCGCCAAGCTAGACCCGCCCGAGGGCAAGACGATCAACGAAGGTCTCGAGGTCAAGGTCTGTCTCGGTAAGGTGTGGAAACAGAGTCTGACGGAACTGAGTGGTGGTCAAAGGTATGCCGATCGTCCTCCCCAACTCTCTTTTCTTGTTGAGAGAAACCCTCACACAACTCGGAAAACATGACTAACCCGCGCATACACAGATCCCTGGTTGCCCTATCTCTCATCATGGCCCTGTTGCAGTTCAAGCCCGCCCCCATGTACATCTTGGACGAAGTCGACGCCGCGCTGGACTTGTCGCACACGCAAAATATCGGTCGCCTAATCAAGACGCGCTTCAAGGGCTCACAGTTCATCGTCGTTAGTTTGAAGGACGGCATGTTCCAGAACGCCAACCGCATCTTCCGTACCCGCTTCTCCGAGGGTACCAGTATGGTGCAGGCGCTTACCGCTGCCGACTTCAAGTAAGTTTGTTGCGTTTGCACGTCGGGCTTGAGACCAGGTTGAATATACATCTGGTCGGATTACGGGTGTCACGATTGAACGAGAATATAACGATTGGCAGGTAGTTGGTAGGACTTTTTGAAGGATTATGTATTCGTGCAAGGCTATATATTCTGGTTTAGATACCTTTTTGGGTGTTCGCACGGTGGATTACTGTCCAGGTCACCAAATGCAATAATGAACCGCACATACCAGCTCTCACTTGTCACTTATGGCTACGCCATATGCTTTACCGGTAGTGCTTCCAGAGCCTCGTATCCCTTTTCCATTACCGTGGCTTGGAGTGCCCATCCGTTAGTGAATATAAGGCATAATTTCAACATGCGTACATGTACATGCATACGCAGCTACAATCACGAAAATACGAATTGGGATCAGAGGTTATCAGGGGTGAGGCTGCAAAAGCTCTCTATTGATTCGAGCCCCAGTTGCTCGAAAATTGAAGCCTAGCCTTATGATGTAGGTGTGAAAACGCCTTGCCAGCCTATACCGAGCAGCCTTGGCGTCCGTGAAAACAACGCGTCCAGTGCCTAATGATGCCATGTTCCCTGGCTCTGCATACGCCGATAGCAAAACGTCAGATCCCTCGTTGGTGGAGTCTCCTCATGCGGAGCATAGCATACAAAGCCGCCCATGTATGCAACAATCCTGGCCCATCTTATGCTGCAGCAGCTCCATTGGCTGTGTCCAGGTCCGCATAGTAGAGGACCAGCTCACGCTATACCGTTGTTAGCTACTGTGTCACGCAATCTCAAGTCTTTAAACTAAAACATACCCGTGTCTTCTGCCAGGTTGTCGTATCCCAGATGATGTAGTAGCCTTGCTCATGTTGATGGCTCAAAAGGCGTGGCGTCATAATCTCATCCTTGGTCAACCACAACTGCAGTTTCTTGTGCCATCTCCAGTTCCGGTTATTTCTGGGGAACAGTCAGCACGGTGCCTTATCCACATAGACATGTACAATAATTAATACTTACAACTCCATGGCGGCTTGGTGCTGTTTAAGGTCACCAGGGCAGCTGTAGAAAATCCACATCAAAGTCTCCTCATTGAAACTTGATATCTTATTATCCAGAGGCTGCACATTGCTAACGCTGTAGCATTCAGGAAGGCGGAAGTTCGGGATGACAGGTCGCGGCGGTGTGTCATTAACCACGGATACCTGCTGCGTAGTGATGAGCCTAGAAAGCTTGTTAGTCGCAACTTCGGCATCCATATGAATTATCTGACTTACTCGGTAGACTGCAGGTTCAGACCAAACAGCTGAGGATCAATGCCGGTAATAGCGGCTTGGTAATCCGGATAGTTGTTCATCAAGGTTCGCAGGCCCTTGATGCCCCACTTATCTATGGGTGCCATACCGGCTAGAGGATCATTCACCGAAGGAGATTGGGTATCCTTCTCGTCCTTTGCCTTGCCTCCCAAAGGCATATCGTTGCCGATAGCACCGAGCGGATGTCGGCTTTCCGAGGATTGAGCGGCAGCTTCCTGTGACGACGATTGGGATGCTAGACTGTCGTCTCGAAAGCCCGGGGGGTTTTTGGCGTTGCTCTTCGCCAATAGCACCTCGTGAATCTTGGGGTCGTCCAGAACCTGGTAAATGCAGTTTAGCTGATGTAGATCGGAAGTTACAAAATGCATGCATGTCTTACCGGGAGCACTGGAAACATCGGGTGATCGAACTTGGCCAGATCGGGAAGTCTCGGAGAGAGCGTTCAGCAAGCCATTGCCAGCTCTACTACCTTGCATGCCGGGTGCCGGACTTGTGGTGGCGCCAAAGCCCAGCGTTGACATCAGGTTGGAACCGCGCTCCTGGCCAATATCACCATTGCCATTTCGGAAGCCGCTGTTGTTATTGTTGTTCAACGGAGGGAAGTCGTCAATACTACTAGGCTGAGGCTGGGATGGCTGGCCTACGCTGCCTTGAGAGCCGCCGAAGCGGAAGGATCCCTGGGTTGAGCCGAGTCGCGAAGACGAGGAGAAGATGTCTTCTTGTCCTTGTTGGGACAAGGGAGTGCCCTGGTTCCGCTGTATGGGAGGCATGTTCCTGTTACCAGCCGACGACCATAAGGATGATTGACTTGTTGACGGTAGTTGAGCGTTATTCGACAATGACGGGAATTCCCTAGGAAGAAAATTAGTATGAGTCGAGCTGAGAAAGATATGCACTGGGTGTGTGAAGGTGAGTTGAGGGGCCACTGGGTGCGTGAAGATGAGGTGAGGGGAGGGGTTTGCGAATGTATAAACCAAAATGACCAATGGGCATCAATGGGCAAACAGCAATGGATGAAATGGGTTCTCAGCTTTGAGTACCGTTTGTAGACCTCGGAAGCATGCAGGGTAGGGCTTCCCGCAGGCGAGGAACGTGGAGCATTGCTAGGCTTGCATGCATCGTCTTGAACCTGCTTCTCCTGCGCGTCGTAGTCTTTGTTCTCAGCTTGCAGGTCATTGGCCTGCACATCGCCGACTTCCTCCTGCTTAGTTTGGATGTCGGTGGCTTCTTGCTTCTTATGGACATTGCCGATCTCCTGAATCTTAATCTTCTGGCCATCGCAGATATCTTGCTTGGCCTCCAACTCCTCCTCACCTTCGTGTGTGTCCAGTGTATCGTCATCGTCTTGCGCAGTTATTTCATCATGCTTCTCATGTGGATTTTTCTGCTCAAGCTCTGATTTCTTCTGCTTTCGCTTGGCAGCACGTTGCTGCTTCTTGGACATCACACTAGGCGCGAAGACGGAGGCCTTGTCTTGCGAGGTCGAGGTAGCCATGATGGAAATTATGCATTGAGATATTACCCACTCGAACTTCAGCAACCAAAAGCAGGGTGTGTAATTATGTCGAGAATACGCGTGCAAACAAAGCAGGGCATGCAAGAAAGTGGCAGAAAGGATAACAAATGGCTTTTTGTGCTGGGTGTTGCTGGGGGAGGAAGCTCGAAGCTCGAAGCTCGGGAAGCGAAGCGATTGTGGCATAGCGTAAGAGGCCCCCAAAACACCGGGCTTTATCGAAAGCAATAGAAGGAAGGCACCTACGATAAGTCCAGTGGTGTAGCTGGTGACGAGCCGCTAAGGCTTTGCGCAAAACTGATGTTCCCGCCCAATTGTCTTGACGAGTTCTGAAGTCCTGCGCCGCTCATTGGCATCCCAGCGCCAAAGGCCCAGCCGCCACCATTGTTCGCTGTCGTCGCAATTGGAGTCAGTCTCGCTTTTTCGAAACGCCTCGGACGCATTTCCGCAGCTTTTTCCCATACCTATCTTGCCGTTCGGTAACCTATTCGATACCCCTCTTCCAGGTTGCTGTGGTTGTTGCTGGCCACCACCGAATCCTGTCGGCATTCCTCGTAGGGTTTGCGGTACCGCGCCTGGGGGAGATGTACTATTAGCCAATGCCAAAGACAACAAACAGGCTTAATTTGAGTCCATCGGAAAGCCGTATTTATATCATGACGGCGGAATCGACCTCTCGCGTGCGTCTCATCGGGTGGCCAGCGGACCCTCTATGCCCTTCGAGGCTGCTGCTGGGATGGAGATTCTATCCTCGTCGGGTGGAGCTAAGGAGCCCGACAGCCCAGAGCGGCCCTGGGATCATCTAAGGCCTCGATGGTCCGCCGTGATAGTCGCACAGCTCTACTCTGCACATGGTACCCCTTGAAGGCAGCGGATAGGCGAGGATGAGATGGGCGCGCATGGGAACACAAGTCGTCGAGGGTTTCGTGGAAGGCAAACAGCGGGGCACACGAGGCTTTGGGAAACAAGAAGGATTGGCTGTACCTGGTCGATTCATGTCTGCTCTGGAGGGCCTCGGGGCTCTCGATCGTACTCTTCTGGGTTTCGTTGGCTAAGGGTCTCGTGCGGTGTCGTTGGGGTCTCGCAGAAATGGGGATGGGTATTTGCTGCAAGAAAGTGGCATATGTTCGTTCCAGAGGTCGCCAGCCTGTAGGTTAACGAATTTCCCATATTAGCTCACTGATGGCCCAAGCGTCGCCAGGTATTGGCAGTACCGCCTATGCTACTTTATCGACATGGGGCATGGGGCTGCTCACAACGCTAGTCAACAGCCTTGCGACTATCTCTGTCGCATCCCCACACTCTGCGATATGCATACATCCGTAGCTGGGAAAAAACGTCACAAAGCTAGCTGGGTATATCGATTAGGTATAGTTCGGGATACCCAGACTGCGGAATCGACCCTATTTGTGGGATGGCCATCGTCCATTGTTACCGCTTCCCTTTGCCTCCTGTCGATTATCCGTACCGAGGCCGAAACTAGCTTTTTCCATATCTTCAAGGGCAATGCGTAATGTCCGTCAATTGCAGCAACTTGATTCACAATCGCTTTATTGGCTATGGTCTCCAGAATGTTCCGTCTTGGCGTTTCCTTCGAGCGTCAACCTGAAGACGCGCTGGGCTACGTCCCACCTACTCCATTGCTTCTAGAAACGACCCTCATAATTCTATTTAAGAGCATCGAGGAAGCTGCGTTCCAAATCGATAGCTTGCACCTGTCTCCCTATTATGACCACCTTGCCCGACACAGGAGTGTCCGTGCCATTTTCAGGGGCCGACTGGGACGGAGCGTCGAAGATCTCAAAGACCTCTCTAACACCCTGAATCATTTTCACCTGTCCGTCCTGAAATACCAGGCGCGCTTTCAGCCGATGGACCTCCAATCCTTCGCTCTGCTTCTCGTCAATACCCGGCACTTCGCCTTCCCACAGGACAGACCTCAGCCAACTGTCGACCTTGGTAAGTTGCTCAGGCAATAAACTTGGTACATTTATCGCAACAGTGGATATTGTCTGCGCAATGTGTCAGTGACTTGATAAGTTTCCAATGGGTGTCTCTACGAACCGGATCCAAGTGGCTATGCCCCTTTGTCGCTGTGTCCAATGCATCCACGTTGTCGTAGGCATGGAGATCGAGTAAGAAACCTTCTAGCTTGGGGATGACGCCCTGTCTTGTGACGTGGATCTTGGTGAGACCATTGATGGCTTGGATGCGGTCTTTGACTTTTTCGAGGCCAGCATCATCCACAAGATCGGACTTGTTAATGACTATGACGTCGGCGTGTGATATTTGAACGTGTGCAGTAGTCATAAGGGGTCCATGTGCATCATGCTCATCATGCCCCTCGACCTTTCCGGTCGGGTCGTCAAGGCTTTTTAGGATGTTTTTGGCGTCAACCAGAGTGACGATACCGTCTAGATAAATCGTGCTCCCAAGCCCGTCGTCAACCCAGAATAGGGGCGCCAGGTTGCCAGGGTCAGCTAAGCCCGTCGTTTCCAGTAGGATGTAGTCGAAGGCGCCCTTCTTTTCCATCAAGGACTCAATGGCATTTACACCAGAATCCCTGCCAGGGTATCGATTAGCATGTATCAGTTGTTGTGGGAAAGGTGCGGATTACTTTACTGAGCAGCAGATACAGCCGTTGCCGACTTCAAGCCACTCTTCGACCTTCTCTCCGCCCTTGTTCACGGTGAGGGACTTCTCAATATCAATGGCTGTTTCTCCATTAGTTCCCGTAGCCCAAACCAAGGCTCAGCGTGTTGGGTCAAAGAGCTTACAGTCACCGAATTCGTTCATAATAACCGCAATCTTCTTGCCGTGCTGAGCGGTCAATATATAATTCAGGAGGGTGGTCTTCCCGGCCCCGAGGTAACCTAAGTGGTGTGTTAACATAAGTCAACACGCGGAAAATCCATGTAGTACTATACCTGTCACTATAGTGATGGGCACTTTAAGTGGCTTCTCAGACGGCTCTTCTGAATCAGCGACCCCGCTGGACGTGGTCTCAACCAGCTCAGGTGGGAAATCGTCATCCGCCTCCATATTGGGTGATGGGTTTCAGGGGTGACTCGAGCCGAGAAATTATTGAATGTCTCAAGTTCAGCTTTGGCTACTCTTTCTGTAAGTGTCTGTTGTGGTTTTTTAGGCTGTTATCCGATTGGCAACACTGTTTGCTGCTGCTTTTCTGTTGGCAGCGCAGTGAGCGAGTGATGCAATTGTTATGCAGATATGGGGGTAATGGGTAAATGCAACTCTGGTCGAATTATGTAATTATGAAATGACCCCTTGAACTTGGAAGGTCCTGACACTAAAGACGGCAGGGATTGGCTTAGCAGCTCAGCTCATGCCTGGCGACTGACACGCCCTCATCCAACTTCCACTGAATTGATTTGTTGCGTCGCACCGCGTCTCGGCCAGCTAGCCGCCCAAACCTGCAAGTTCTTTGCCAACATCACATCTGTCTGTGGCAATACGGGCCACGTCTGCATGTCCAACAATTCTGCGAGCGCAAACCCGTCTCCGCCCATCAAATACCAACAACTACTAAAGACCCGTGTCATTCGAGGCTTGGGCCTCTTCTTTCTATCATCATGTCGACTCTGCCGCCCAGTTCCCCGCGATTACCCAGTCCACCTCCCCCGGCCGAAATCCAACTCGGACCCAAGTCCCCCGGCTTAGGAACCACTGCCAGTCGACAAGCGCAAGAGATGGAGCAGACTATCGCAGACGCCAATGCGAAGCGGCGCATACACCCAGGCACCAAGGCCGAGAACATGGCTGCCGGTCCTCCCTTAATACCTCTGTCAGAAGTACGTTCCCAAAATGCGCAGACTCCCTCCAACCTGTATACTAACCTTCGACTGTAGCTAGAGTCCGCTTTCCAGCTCCAGGAGCACCTTGCCGCTTTGCATTATCACCACACTGCGTCCAACACCCAGCCCATTACTAGACAGACCGCCGAGAAGCTTGCGACGCCCCCGCCCGGCATTGATCGCACTCTGTGGCTGTACGAACTATGTCGCTTCCTTATCGCTCAGTGCAACAGCCTCATCGTCGGCTTTCTTTTCGACAACCCGCCCTGCTCACAGGTCACGTGTCCAGAAATGAGGGCTTCCGAATGGCAGTTTCTGTGTGCCGTTCACGACCAGCCCAAGAGCTGCTGCGCTATCGACTATTGCTGCCACACTCTCGATTGGGCCGCCAATGTGGTCACCAACCCCAAGATATTCCCTTCGCGCTTCGTTGTCGCGGCAGAGGGCCACGACAAGGGTGCTGTGCTGAAGAACCTGGTTAATGTCTTCCGTCGTCTGCATCGCATCTTCGCGCACGCTTGGTTTCAACACCGTGGCGTATTCTGGACCGTGGAAGCCCAGATGGGACTCTACGTATTCTTCAAAACGATATGCGATCTGTACGACTTGCTGCCCGCCGAGAACTACAAGCTGCCTCCTGAAGCTGAGGGGTTGGAGCCCGCACAGCCCGAGAAGGAGGAGAGCCAGCCTCGGGTCACGGCCATAGCCAGGCCGCCATCTCGAGAAAGGGAAGAAAATGCCCATGACGATGACCAGCCTCTTCACGCTCGGCGTAGCAACACCGCGCGTCATTCGAGCCGCCCTTCTCTGAGCACCACCGTGACAACGGTCATCGAAGAACACGAGGATGAAAACTCCGACGTAGCAAACAAGTTGAAGAACATGTCTCTTACCTCCCATCCTGAGATCGTCGAGGAGGAGTCGGAGGTCGAGGTACCCGTCATTGTGGAGGGCGAGATGTTTGATCACGAGACGGCAGGAAATTCGAGTTCGCCCAAACAGCGAGAACCAAAAAAGCCCATTAATGAGCCTACGACCGAAGAGGGAGATGTGCCTACACTTGACCACGAGGAATCGCTTACAACAGAGGCAACCGGAGAGCCCCAGGGCCAAGAAAGTCATGAAGCAGAGGCAAACACTGAGAACTTGTCTGAACCCAAGGATGAATCAGCAGAGCAGCCCAATGACATAAACACCAAGGACTTTGCACCATCCGCACCATCTGCACCCCCAGCAGAGGAGGCGGCAGAGCAACCGGAGAAAAAGAAAAAGACAAGAAAGACAAGAAGAGCAAGAAGAGCAAGAAAGCAGAAAAGGGCGATAAAGCTGATAAAGCCGAGAAGGTTGAGAAAGTCGCACAAGGCGAGACCGAATCGACGATAAAAACCACAGAAATTGCCGACTCGGAAGACCCGGTGCCCGAGGACTCTGAAACAGTGCCCGACGATGAGAAAGCGCAATCCTCCTCGTCGTCCGACGGAACTTAGGGGAGCCCAGGACCCACGAGGATGAGATTGCAGCAATCCTTGGCCCAAGAGGAGCAAAACGAGGCTGCCACGCCTCGGAAGGCGGCGCCGGTCAACAATGGGCGCATAGGCAATATTGTCTCAGCCTGGCGTCACGCCAGGAAGAAGAGCAAGGACAGTAGCAGCGGTGACCACAATAGCAAGGACGCGAACGAAGACTTTGAGGACGACGCGGAAGAAGTTAAGGTTATCATCGAGCAAAGCAGCAGCCATCGTCGTTCAGCTGTTATTGCTACCAGCAAAGGGCTGCAGCAGAGAAGCACCGAGTCCACGACCAACCAGCTCTAATGAAAAGGGATGTGATGACTTGAGGACCAAAGCGTGGAGAGTTTTTATGTGGATATGCGTGCGCGTGCGCCCTCGTAGTAACGCGCACAGCTATCCAGAAAGTCTGTAATCATGAAGGAACGGAGTGTCACGAATAATAGTACAACGTAACTTACATACGTCCGGTTTAATACGCAGAACAGGGGAGAGAGACGAAGGCCTGTATGATATCGTGCGGAACGGCGTGGCGCCGGGACACGCAAGCCAGTACATGTACGTTAGATGAAAGAAGCTATAACTAAGCACGAATGCTGAGTAAAGCCAAGTTTATATGATTCAGTCGTCATACCTATGTGTCCATGATGATCGTGCTATGCCACCTGCTAACTATACAGCTCAAATGCAGATCTCGACGGCGGCAGAAGTAAGCGCAATGTGATTATTGCATATTAAATAACTGATAAAGATATGTGGTATACGTATAAATGGTATCAATACCCCAAAGCCCCTGTATATACACCTATGTTTTGTCCTTTCTGGGACCTTGATGTTTATATATCTCCCGTTTTCGGCCCTAAACGCCTTTCCCCGAAAAGGATCTGAATCATGCCAAACGCTGGTAACAAGTAACGTGATAAATTTATATAAATAGCATCACCATGCTACTCCGTTGCTCGGGATGGACGGGCATGTGGCAGGGGGCTATGACCCCTGTACGTGCATAGGGAAGCTGCATTAAACTGTCGCACCAGCTGGGGATCTTGCTTCCCTCGCTGGCAAATCTCTGTAAGGCAGATCTTGTCGTATGACCCTTAGCCGACTTCCCGTGATCTGATGTAACCTGAGGTTATTTTTGATCTTCTGCTGCTCACTAAGAACTCATTCGTGTTTTTATATATTGCACGTCTTGACGCCGCAAAAAAAGACCAGCATATGAGGGTGGGCTGTTTCAGTTGCTGGTTTTGGTAGATGGCTTTTTCTCAATGGCAGCTAAAAGTCCTGGCATACGACCCCTGGGGATATGACCGAAGATTCTACCACGAATCCGAAAACAATGTCATGCGGAACCGTCCATCATTTAGCCCATCATCTAGCTTCCGCTAGACGGGCCGGAACTGGGCGGTGCTGTTGGTGATTGTGCCCCCTCATAACCCAGTCGCATTTTAGCAAAGACTGAAGCCATATCGCGTACGTCCTCGCTTTGCTTAGAAACGGGGATGCCGTTACGTTCATCAGCAAAAGCCCGCGTTTCTTGCAAAATCGGGGTGAAACCGTCGTCGTTGGGAATCCACCAATGGATGCACGAAGGGTCCCTGAAGATCAAGGCCATGCGACTGCGTATGGTGAATGGAGCAAGATACCTGAGTATACATGCAGTTAGTAACAAATTACCGCAAAGAAGGCCGCAATACCAGAACGTTAGGAGGTACTTACCCAGATCTTTCGATCAAGGCGAATTTGCGTCTCATCCACATATGATGCTTCAGGTCTCTGGGCACAAAGATTGCTGCAATAACCAAACACGCCTGAAGCATTGCCAATGTTCCCGAAGCCCTTTGAGGCGACTTCTCGACGTTAGCGAAGATCTGACAGATCGCCATCGACAGATCAACCAGTTCTTGAGTGGGTTCTTGCTGAAGCCTTCCTGGCTCCTGAGTCTTGTGCATGACAAGAATTGAATGCCACTCGGCCAAAAGCAGTGTCGTTGCGAACAAATGGCCATTGTACAGGTAGCCCGGCGCATACGGGTCGACGATGTCGTCGTCTTCCAGGGGCTTCCTCCACTTGAATTCGGTTTCGATATAAGCCGGGTCAACCATGCTGGAATCAAGGTTGTCGCGCCACTTATGCAGCTGCGCTGTTAGGCTGTTATATTCGGAAGCAAACGCCTCTCCGGACACCTCGCCGCGTTTAGCCTTTGCGTACAGAAAAGACAGGTCGACGCTGATCAGACGCAGCAAAGCCGAAGCAGCTTCTTGCCTCCAAATTATGCCCCCCTGGATCAGTGTGACGCTGGCTCTCGTGGTGTCCCACAGTTGCTGAAAACCACTCTCTAGGAAGTCGCGTTTCGTAGCCCCCTAGCATTCCGACAAACACGTCGAAGCGAACGTACCAGGTCAGAATGGTCCTCGAGATAAAAGAATTCATGACTGTTTGCGGCGTATACAGCTGGGTTAGAATTTGGAGTGCGGCCTTTTGATGGCCACTGAGGTTGACCCAATCACCTAGGTATTCCTGAATAATCCAGTCAGCATCATTGCGTCAAGATCTATCATGAATGAAATATGTGTTTACCTCGATTGTAGCTAGTTGCAAGATAGTTAGCAGCGTCGCTGTATTCTGTTTGCCCCCTTTTTTGAAAGCTTCAAGCAACAGAGTCACGCTTTTGTTATAGTATTGAAGAAATTCGGAGATATTGCCGCTCGGATTCTGGATCGTGCGGTGATATGCTGCAAAGCCCACGAGAGCGTACAGCAAAGATTCGTTGCCGTTTTGCACAGCGACACTGGGGAGATACTTCATGAAAAACTCATCGGCATCGATTATCATGCAGTAACTGTAGTGGCTCATGTTGTCGCAAAAGTATTGGAGATAGAAGTGTAGGTCTGGAGGCAAGTGTGACCATTCGGAAGGCCCTGCTTGGATCGAGGGATCTGGCGGAAGACTAGGTGTGGCAAAGCTGACGCTCGTTCCGGTAGAAACAGACGGTGACGCGCTCTTCGTGCCATCCAAAGATGGTGTCTCGGAACCGTGCCGGGTGCCGGATCTTTGGAGGTTCAGAGTCGAGCCAGCGTCTCTTCGTCGCAGTGACGAAAACGATTGCTGGGGTCGTAGACCATTGTTGGCTGGTTCGTCCTCGTCCGCAATGGTGTCGAGCCTGGCGTCCCTTTCACCGTCGTCTTCGACTTCGTCGGATGCTGTACCAGGGCTATCTCCTTGCCCCGAGCCATCCCTCGAGCTTGCTTGCCCCGAAGAGCCTCTCCCGGATGTCTGTTCGGGATATGTGCACTCTCTCTTGCCCTTGCGGCATCCTACATGACATGGTCAGTCCTTGTCCTACCTCATCAATGATGGGGGAAGACTCACTTTCACATATGGGGTGAGTTTCGTCACACTAATCCTCGGTCAGCGGGGTTATTCCTCGTCGAGTGAACGCTGTGCCGTACCTTGACGCGTCTGTTGCGGCATGTATAACATCCTGACCTGGTCCGGCGATGCTTGACATGCTCCAGTCCCGGTGTCGACTTCTTCCGACCGCGGTTGCTTGGAGGCTTGGGGCCTTGAAACATCATAGGGTCCTGGAATCCAGTGAAATAATTCAAACTTTGGTACGAGCTGGCCATAGGCGCCCCGCTGCTTGCCATTGGCATTGTTGGGATTTGAGGTTGGGGGATGCCGTCTGAAGAGTAGTTCTGTGAAGGGCCTGCTTCGGACCTTGGTTGAGGTGTCATGTACTGATTATACTCGTCCATTGCCAATTAAGAAGTAGCGCCGAGCTTGAACGAACCCGCGTCGAATGGTGTAATGAAAAATAACGTCGATGTCCTTCCTGGCTGTTCTTGCAGAGTTTCGATAGGGCCTGGGCAAACGTCTTTAAAGAGATATAATGGCTGTACGACGGTCCCGGAAGATTATCTGAGATAAGCTGTCCGGATAGTCTAGATATAGCCTGAAGATGTAGTCGTGGTAATGTATGTTGGGCCGTATTCAGCTGGCTGGCTGGCTGGTTGATGCCCGGAGGAAAGTTCGGCCAAAGAGGAACGATAGTGACTTCTTAGCACGGGATCTGAAAGGTGCAAGATATCCAAAATAGCTGCTGATAGATCAGTAGAGGTCGGGTCGTCCGGTAGAATCCGCTGGGCTCGTCTCTTGACAAGCAAGAGGGGAAGGTAGGCGATGGCAAGTGCTGGTGAAATTGTTTTTTTTTTTCGAAATGGAACGCTCAATGAGGTCAATGGTCGAATGGCAAGCAATGCTACCAAATCAGTTTCATGCGCGCCTGGCCGCCACGAACGGGATCTTGGGGGCAAGAGAGAGCGGGATGCGAAGCTGTCAGGGAACCTTAGATCCTCTACTTTAATGCCTGCTCTCGTGGGAATCAAAACCCGCATCTAACGAACAATTTCCACAGGATCTACCGGCAGGGTAAGCTATAGCGGAGCTGCTATCTCGAACAAGGTCATCAGGGAAACGCCAACCCCTGGAACTGTCACAGTCACCCAAGCTGGGCCCTGGCAAGCTCAAACTCTGTAGTGCGTGTGCCGGGAAGATTCACTAAGTTGCAGATGGAGATGGAGGAGCCCGGAAAGTCTTGTGCACACGAGGCAGTGGGACCAATGCGTTATGGGCGGATGCTTTATGATGCGTGGTGCCTCCGCTCGGTGGTCAAGGGTAGTTTGACAACCAAATATAGGGCGCCTCTCACAAAACCACGTTGCGGCTGGGCCCGCCTTTGCTTCGCACGAAATAAGTAGGTGTCTGCGGCCGCAGAACGGTAGGTGGTGCCCTAGAAGTGGCGTATGCAGGCAGAGTCGAATACCAACACTAGAAAAGATGCTCGCAGGTAGACAGTTGTGTTCCAAGCCAGCCAGTTGGCCCGTAAAGGAAAACGTGATGAAGGGGTTAGATGTGCGTCGGTGCGGGTGGAAGGTGTGTCCAGGCAGGCCGTGGTACACGGGCAGGATATCGTCAGAGGACTGGTGATTGTTAAGTTAATGAACTTGCCCAAGCAGAGCGGCTGCCCGGTAACTGACTTACTTCCCAATGGGTGAGTGACAGGGTACAAGGTATGCTGGGGTATACCTGGTCTGATATAGGGTGCTTGCAACGTTCAATACATAAACAGACCGAGTTACCGGCTCTGAAGCTTGACTCGAAGCGGAACTCTGCGTTATGCGTCAAAAAGGGCCATTCATCACAAGAGTATCGAATTACGGAAACAGGAAATTCCCAATGGTACGGTGGGAATGATGTAGGAGTATGCACCAGATGAGGCCCAGCAGGTCAATGGCGTGGGACGGCACAATAAGATTTGTTCCGTCAGTACATACGATCCCGTTCGTTCTTGTGTGTACAAGTAAGTACTATTGCCGCAGGGAGCACACGGCCTAGAACTGGTCCAGGAAGAAAGAAGAAGTATCAATGTAAGTTAGGTACGGAATGGCAGGGGATGTGTTTTTCCCTTTCGCTTCTTTTTTCCAGCTCTGGCCGCTAATTGAACGCCCTTCCCATGTGGGTTGATGCGATATTGTGGCCCTCCTGCCCAGTCTTCGATGGGGGAATCCCCTAGAACCTGCGGCGACGCACGAACAGGTCCTGCTGCCGCCACCCGTGCGAGCCAGTACAAAGAAAGCCAGCAGTGAGATAAGATCGCGGCAGCAGAGACCGGGGGCCTTTCATCCCAGGCCCGGGCATCCACAAGTCTTGGCCTAGTGGTGGGGAGGTTTTGGGGTGGTGTTACTGACAGGGATTTCGAAGACTGTCTTTGCTGTTCATGCGGTTTGATCAACTATTAGCTGAGAAAAGAAAGCAGAAGCAGATGAGCGTTTACGGAAGAACCCGTGAGGCATGATAAGGCTGTGGGTAATTAGATGAGACGTTTCGCCGTCCATAGCAAATGGATATCTCATAGTGGCGGGTAGTGCAGAGAGTAGCATGTCATGTTTGCAGTCGTCGTTCAATGATGGGGTGGAAATCCTTGCAGCCGGTCAAAGTCTCGGCGGATAGCTGCCCGGTCGTCCAATTAGTTCCAAGGTTCGGGGCCTGCGAGATGGCTCCAGTGCCCAGTTTAGCAGTAGAGCAGCAGTACAGCACAGTACTGTAAAGTTCTGTCAGCGCGCCGCCAGCCGTATATCGCAACATCGACTTAGCTTTTGCTAAAGTACATAGTCTCCGCATGTTCCTTCTAAATTCCCACGCTGTGTTGCAGCTAATTCGGGTAGCCCACTCGATGCCTGGGGTTCTCTGTACGTGCGTACAAACTACTACTAATACATGATGAGGCGTGCATCCTGCATGATCATCCGTGCACCGCAAGAGACTAAACAGCTGCTGAATGAGATCTGACTAAACGTGTTAGTAGTAGTGATGGGAGATGAGAGGCGATCATGAAAAGCAAAATATTTCCTCCCCGAGGACGAGAACTGATTACCGTGTCTTGTTGGCTGGCTCTGCGACCCGAGCACCATGTCAAGGCTGGATAAACAGTGGGTAGTGGGATGGCATAGCATGGCATGGCCTAGCCTAGGGTGGATGACAGCACGACGTACTGTGTAGATCGATCTTTTACAAGGGTTGGTAGGTTCAGCAGGTAGGGTGCCACTGAAAAGAAGGGAAGATTTCACTATACGCATCGCATACGGGTTGTACACAAACTTTCCACAAATGAGATAGATGCAAGGGTCTGCTGAAGGACCTCGACTCAGTATACTCCGCACATAACATATAATAGTATTGATTAGGTAGTATTGGTGCTAGTGTTTCTGGCAGTGAATACCGAAACCCGGTTTCCCAGAATAGACGGTACGGGTGCTTGTTCGAGGGTCGTCCGATACATGAGACGAACGGCTCACAGGCCTGGGCGGTTTACATCATGCACGAGACACCTTTCAGCCAGATTAGTGCTTTTTCCAACGGTGTCTACTTTTCTCTAGTAGTATTTGTATTAGTATGTGAGCAGCCATAAGTAGAAACTGCTACTGATTAGATGCATCAATTTCCACGCTATGAGCGGGGGCGCTGAGTTTGCAGACCTGGATGGCGTGTCTTGTCAGCAGATAGTCGGATTCATTGTGCGCAGAAAGTAGAACCTTTCATCGCGGCATGGCTGCTGTGGATAAGCGCAGCAAGCATCTGGTGAGCTCCAACCCTTGCAGATGCATCGGGTTCTCGCAGTGACGCAGCCGGTTGGTGCACACAATGGAGGCTACAGGTTGGGCGTCATGATTTGACCGCCCCAGAAAAAGTGAAAGAACAGAACGAAGAAGGAAAAAAAGGGTTGACACCAAAACGCTGGAACACTGGGCTCCACTACATCATGGGTAGAATATCAGCCGCTTCCTCCACACGTGGGACTTGTCACCCCTCAAATGTCTTGGCTCTCCATATCCCTATCCCACATCCACTCCAAGGCCTTTAGAGAGACGCGGCTGTTTCGCGTCAGGGTGTTGATGATGAACCAGACATTGATGCGTGTCTCAGGTCACATACCAGGTGCCTTTTCCTCCGAGCGCACCATCCGCACAAAAGATTGTGGAGGTAATGAGAAACGGCGGCATCTAGCAGATCCCATGGCGTCTCCTGGTTGAGTCGTGTCCTCCTAGAGTCTGGCCACAAGAAAAGACCGTCCTCTATTGGATGCTATAGCTGTAGCTGATGAACATTGTTGCTGCCCGGGCAATCTGTTTTTGGCCGTGAACATGACGTCTATGCGTGCCCGTCGTACGATAGTGCTAAAGTTTTGTTGGGAGGTAATCATTGGGTATCTCGGCTCATATCATCAATGCGACTAGTAGTATGCATAGAACGAGGAAACAGCACCGAGGCAGCCTTGAAAACAACAATGTTCATTGATTGAAGAGTGTTTCTGGGTACATGTAGGTATATCTCAGCAGGTATAGCTCAAGGGAGGCTACCTAAGTAGTTTATGTATTAGTGTCGTCGTTCAATGCGGTGAATTCCGTGGTTTTCTGCGGCTCTTACCGACCGAGTTAACCACCGTGGGTTACATCCACATACCACGCTGCTTGCGGATCATGGCAAGCTACTAGATTCGTAAGTACCTCCATCTTACTGCTTTTGAACAGTTCAATGATACGTATAATTTCATTTTGCCCCCCCCCTACGTCCTCGGCCTGGTAAACTTCCTTACTGTACTGTAGGGCATATATATGCATGTGATGTGACGGCAAGTACATTGATGTTTCTCATGAATGCAAGTGGAAAAGAAGCGAGAGCGCCATAGGTCGCATGCAGGCACGCATAGCCGCTGCACCATACGCTGAGGAAGAGCAGCAGAAAAGCAATACGCAGGAGCGGAACAGATTCCCGGGCCTATGGGTCCGGACGCCATCTCGAGTGAAGGTGTGATATTTATTTGCCCACATGCTGTAGGTAAGTAGCTGCATGTAGGTAAGGAGTACGACTCTGCTGCTGCTACTACGATGACCATGCAAGACTTGATTGAGTGTGGGGTTCACCAACTGCGACTGTTCGAACTGGTGCATTGAGCCTGGTCACCTACAGTACCTAGTGTGCGTGCCCCCTGCTTGCTCCCTCCTTTCTCCAATCAACCATTACAGGTACATGTCTCTGTCTGATATATCAATGCTGGGTAGGTAGGTGTCTTGGCTTGGTCTTTTTAGCAGGGACACATGTCTGTTCTTAGTCCCAATCTGACGGCGTGCTACAGCCGTTTTGTCCGAGTCAATATTTCCGACCTGCCGGAGGAGAATGCCTGCTCATCCAAGAGACCCGGGAAATTGCTCTCCAAAATTCCACAGTGGCCGCTACGAAAGACTACTGCATGTACTAGGAGGATACCTATTCTCAGGGCGATCTCTAGATTTTGACAGCTGGGTTCTGAGCTGGGGGAAGGAAAGCGAAAACGGAGAAAGAGAGGGGCTTCCGTTTGGCTTTCTGGTCCCCTGCCCAATGCTGGATCCCATATGGGCTATCTCCTTAGGTGCTGTTTCGCCGCTTTTCGTACGATACTTTTATAAATGATTAACGCGACCGTGCGAAACTGAGTAGGGACCTCTAACCAATAGGAGGCTGCGAATAACAGGCGGGACGTTTAAAACGCATTGTTTACTAAATTATCCCTGGTCCGTACACTACAAAAGTTTTGGTGAAAAGCAGCGAAACAGCACCTAAGGAGATAGCTCGGTGACAAGGCCGCTCGCTGGCCACACTCCCGCTTTGTGACCCCCGATATTTGAAACATACCTGAGGTGAGAATGTCAGCAAAGATCAGTATGCGTTGGTTGGGGTGACTTGGAAGGGGCTGCACCTAAACCACTACGAGCCAAGGAAGGTACGATACACATCTGCAAATAAGCACATGCCTAGCATGCGTGCCCGGCGGGGGGCGATACCATATGAAGGGATTCCCCACAGCATACCTGGTAAGTGGTTGGGTCGTACCTACCTATGGATGATGCGCTGTAATTTTGCGTTGTTATCTCCTTGAACGCCGTAACGCTGCCCTCAGTGCAATACTTTCTGTCAATGATCGACGAGCCCGTGCGAGCCGGTACAAGGTCAATTTATCCAATAGGAGCGCGTCCCTCGCATGTCGGACGTTTGAAAACGGAACACCGATCGCACTAAATCATCCCTGGTCCGTACAGTACGGGAATCTTGGTGAAGGGCAGCGTTATGGCGTTTAAGGAGATAAGCTACAAGTATAAACGTTGAACCTCCTCCTTCTCCGAAATTCGTTGGAGGGGTGGATTCTCCGATTCTGGGCATGCTGCTCCCCGCTCCACCAAAGCTCCCAGGAAAATGCATTTTGCAGTACTCCGTACAGGGAGGGGGAAAGTACGTGTCCATCCCTACCTCTTGACTGTATGCACATAAGAGGTATGTATGTATGTATGTGCATGTAGGCCGACAAGCCAGGAAAGCACCTTTGCACAAAACGGGACCGATAGTATGTCTATTATTAGTTCTGTCTAGACCAGCATCTTGGGTCGCGCAAATTCACGCCCGAGGCGCAACAGCGCAACGGCGCAACCCCTTCAGCCTGCCTCTATCTAACCTAAGAACTCGGCACAATCACTACAGTGTGGAGGGCACCCGGTTCCTTGAGTTATACTTGAGAAACTGACTGGGCGAGGGTGGACCGGCCCAGTCCCTGCATAATCCTTTATTTTCCTGCTAGTAGGTATCATGTTATAAGAGAAGGGCCTATGGATGGGCCACGAAGAAACGGCGCCGAGCTAGACTTCGGAACCAGCAAAGTGCCGAGGAAGTATTGGGTATCTGCCGGAATAGCGGCAGATTTCCGCCGATGACGGCTTTGGTATTGGTCGCATCGAACTGTCTGCAGTCATGGGCATGAGCAGGTAGGTCAAGCAGGAGTCGTTGCTCATTCCGCACTCTGTCTAGCTGTACCGGAGGGCGGCATGGAGGCTATACTACTGTCATTATTGAGAATCTTGGTGACACGAGAGAAAGAGATAGAGAGAGAATCTTGGGCAGCTAATCAGGACCTGCAGGCCTTTATTGTCACGATTGGGAAGGCCGCTCGTGGGAGTGTCTGGTTCCGTCAAAGCACTGCAACGATAGCACACCAACTTGCTGGGTCCCTCCCTACCATCCATACATACATACATACATACATACATACACCAATGTATGCAACATGGAGAGGTCAAAGCTCAATTCCCTGGTAAGTTTCTCGGTCTACAGAGGCATGGCATTAGTTCGGGGTGCCTTCATCCAGTCGGAAGATACCTCAAGGACTGGCCGTCTTGTCCCTCTCTGTGCGAGGCTCTGGCACGTTGCTTTGGTTGCATCCGGAAAATAACTATCAACAGGTAACCCACCCCATGAGCGTATTACCTGTCTCTGTGTGCCTGTGTGCTCCCCTGGCCCACGATTTTTACTGTGACGACTAGGTACTCCGCTAATACTGCATTTCAGGTACAGCGACTCAAAGGAGCTATTGTATCTACATACCAGACACCAATCGACACAACCGCCACCACCCTCAGCACCAATTTTGCTATTGTAGCTCGGTCTCCATTTTGGAGTGTCAGAGAATCTTTACGAAGGTTTTTGCATTGAACGGGTTTCCATATCTCCAGCATTTGGTCGTGCTGGATACTCATCTAGCTGAGACACAGCCGTCGAGATACTCGATGAACTTCTTTCAATTGCTGCATGCAGATCGAGACGATCCAATGCAACCTACCATAAGCCGGACGCTTACCACGGGTGACGGCAGGTCTACCATAATTAATATACCTGAATGCCACGCAAACACGTATGCCCCGGATACCTCTCTCCCATCCTGGGCCTTCCTGAACTCGAAATGGCAGTCGAGCAGGCCGCTCAACGGGTCGCCCTGACTGTTTAGTTCTAGGTAGGGTGCCACTGGGATGCTCGTATACTGCCAGGCGTCGTATCCAGGGCTGGATTGGGACATGACAACATACATGGCCACCATGTTTCCCAAGCTGCAGGCGGGCTGCCGACCGGTCCCTCCCCTCGATCGAAATGGACAGGCTGCAACCCAAAAATCTCCAAACTGGCGGTCAATTTACCAACCTAGCGGATGACAATATACAGTTCCACGAGTCTACCGGCTCAGGCTGAACGGGTTGCGGCACTGCGGATGACCGTACAAAATAATACCCGGTGGGACAGACCGAATCCAGAAATAATTTCATAATGACTCCTTCGTCTCCGGCGGACCGTGGCAAGCTACGAATTGTTGTTGTTGTTGTTTTCCTTCGGAGGTCTCGCATTTTTCCATTGGTCAAACACGCAGCAAGCTGAATTTCTAAGAAGATCTCGAGTCCGACATGCGCTCCAATCATGCCGTGACTTTGCTTTTTTAACTGTTTTCGCTGCTGACCCCTGAATAAGGACTAACCCATAAAACTGTAGTGGCCGTTAGTGCCTGACCTGCCACCTACGGCAGCTGGCTGTTGACTTTTGCCAAAGAACAAAAAGGCCAAGGGGACCACCGGGATCGCTGCTTCTATCCAGAGAGAACAACATTGATCATTGATGGTAGATCATCCCGCCTAGCCTACATAGTGTTTGCAACCAAACCTTTCAACCCTTGCGACCGGGCCTTTTCCGTTTCTAACATGGGAGACAGGAGGCAAGGGTCATCACGTGATCGGGGTCTCGTTAAACGGGGTCGGACGACGGTGTTTTAGGGAATCAGGACAATTAGTGGAGCGGCCCTCGGTCTCCTGTGTGGAAGGGGCGTTTCAGAGTCGCATCTTCGCGCTCTCCCTAACGAGTCGTGTCATCCGGCGTCAGAGCAAAAAAATAATCAAACGCAATGATAATCTAGAGGGTTTCTATATATACATGTCAATTTATGATGATCACATCAACAGCCTGCCACACTTCATAACTTTCAAGCAATCTTCTTTTTGCTCTCTTTACTTTAATATCCCGTAATTCCGGTGTCGGGCAGACGATCCACAGGGATTCCTAATCATGGCAGGACTTGGACTGGTAGACCTCAAGGGTCTTAATTTAGATGCCAATGGCGTTTTTATGCTGGGAATGACCATCCTGGCTTTCCTCATCCCCATTGTCCTCATCCTGCCGCCCGTGCCGCTGCAGAAGAGCGACGCGCTGCTGCAGACGCACTCGCTGGCAGGCCTGGGGGCCGCCAAGAGCAACCTGAAGAAGCAGCACACGGCGGCGGCGCACGCGGCACACGACGGACAGCCGGCCACCGTCCAGAGCCTCGTCATCTACCCGGTCAAGTCGTGCAAGGGCATCGAGCTGGGCAAGAGCAAGGTACTGCCGCACGGCCTGCAGCACGACCGCACCTACACGTTCGCGCAGCTGCGGAGCCCGTTTCCCGCCCCCCGTGGCGGATGGTAGCGGCAAGGACGATGACGAAGGGGAAGAATGCTGGGACTTCATCACGCAGCGCCAGTTCGCCCGCCTCGCCACCGTCGTCGTCGAACTCTGGCTCCCGGACGAGATGAAGCTGCGCCGCCAGGGCCTGAACGCCAAGTCGGACCGCGAGACCTGGATGATCCTGCGCTTCCCCTGGCGGGAGAGCGGCTGGCGCGGCTGGTTCGCGGCCATGGGCGCCAAGCTCGCCGGCGGCTGGCGGGCGGAGCCCCAGCGCGAGGTGCTACTGCCGGTGGACTTCCCGACGAAGCAAGAGATCGAGGAGCGGGGCTACACGTACGAGAACGTCCGGATCTGGAAGGAGCGGGTCCGCGCCCTCAACTTGGAGAAGGACCTGCCGGAGGAGTTGCGCCTCTACCTGGGCGTCAGCAACAGGCTGGGGCTGTTCCGGCTCGATCCCGCGGCGTTGAGGGAGGTGCACGAGTGCGCGCCGAGTAAGGAGACTGCGGGCTATCAACCCGTTACGGGTTTCCAGGATGCGGTAAGTTCCTCGTCTAGAACAGTCATTCCATGATGATGAGTTTGAAGGCTAACACGTACATCGGCAGTACCCTGTGAACATTCAGAACCTCAGCAGTGTCCAAAAATTCGGCACCGAGATACCCAAAGATGCCGGATTCGGGAAGTTGGATGTCTTGCGGTTCCGACCCAACATAGTCCGTAAGTAATCACAACCAGCGAAAACCAGGGGGGTTCGTCTTCAAGTCTCAATATCTAACTAATGGATGCAACAGTTTCCGGCGCCCCTGCATATGAAGAAGAAACCTGGAAGAAGATATGCTTCAAATCTGGCATCTCCGGGCTCTTCAACCCAGTGCGGTTCCATATCGCCTGCCGCACAACCCGTTGCAAGTTGCCAAACGTAGACCCCGCCGACGGCACTCGCCATCCTTCGGAGCCAGACCGGACACTACGCAAGGTGCGCAACGTCGACGAGGGTGCTCCACTTAAGGGGTGCTTGGGCATGCAGTCGATCCCCCTTTTCGACAAGGGACTCAGCGGCGACGACCTGGAGACCTGGATAGGGGGTAGGAATGACGGTGGAGGTAGAGGAAACGGGCGAGCATGTAGCTCCTAAATAGACGGTCGTTGGGAGAGGCACTTGTAAATAACAGAACGGGCTCAAGCCCAGTTAAACGCTATATTGAGCAGGGCCAAGATTTACACTAGACAGGGCACCCCGGTACCAAGCAGATAGAAAGAAGAATTCAATCTGACCACCGTTGAGACACTCCCAATATGGTCATTGTTGGCCCGTGGGCCATCAGAGTAAAGTGAATTCAAGTCCAAATGCTAACACAACCGCGGGGCCAGTACTAGGGCACAGCGCATTTGCACTCAAGGAGTGATCTCGAACACCGCACCCGCCGTCGTCGAAAGGGGCCCGCTGTACGCATTCCCGTTAACCGAGAATGGGGAACCACCGGCCAAACGGAGTGCCAACGTGCCGCCGATGCGCGACGTCACCGTCGCGCGTGTTAGCCTGCCGCCGGACCAGGCCATGTCCACAACGAAACCACCGCGGGCCACGAGACCCGTCACGGAGCCGGTGGCGACGGCGGACGGCAACGCGGGCAAGAGGTGGACGACGTTGTGGCTCTGCAGGAGCATCTCGGCGAGGGCGGCGGTGAAGCCGAAGTTGCCGTCGATCTGGAAGGGGGAGCCGGGCCCGCTGTCGGTGTTCCAGAGGTTGGGCGAGGGGTAGCGCTGCAGGAAGGCCACGGCGCCCTCCCAGACCTTGCCCCCGTCGAGCAGGCGCGCGTACAGGTTCATGACCCAGGTGCGGCTCCAGCCGGTGCTGCCCGACCCAGCCTGCATGCGGTGGTCGACGAGCTTGCGCGAGGCCGCCGCCCAGCTCGAAGAGTTGAGCGGCGCAAAGTGCGAGCCCGGGTACAGGCCCCAGATGGCCGACATGTGCCGGTGGCCCGGCTCCCCCTCGCCGTACTCGCGCCGCCACTCGAGCATCTGGCCGTAGGAGCCCACGGACGGCGGCCGGAGCTTGGACAGGTGAGTCTGCGCGTTGGCGCAGTCGTCGCTGATCCCGGTCAGGCCCAGGGCCTGGCACGTCTGGATGACGGCGGTGAAGAGCTCGGTCAGCAGCGAGTTGTCCATCTGCACGCTGATGTCGACGCCCTCGGTGCGGCCGCCGGTGCGCATGTCGCCGGGGACGACGAAGGGGTTCTCGGGCGAGAGGGTCGGGCCCGTCGTCTTGTAGCCCTTCCAGTCGAACATGTAACAATAATAAAACTGCGCCGCGCTCTGCAGGATGGGCCAGGCCTCGTCCCGCAGGAAGGCCCGGTCGCCCGTGAAGCGGTAGTGCTCCATGGTGTGCAGGGCCAGCCAGGCGGAGCCCATGGGCCACATGGTGTAGGGCGTGCCGTAGTCGACGGGGGCCGCGTCCCCCCAGAGGTCGATGTTGTGGTGCAGCACGAAGCCGCCGTTGTTGCAGCCGTACATGACGTTGGCCATGGTCTGGCCGCGGGCCTTGGCCACCTTGATGAGGTCGAAAAGGGGCTTGTGCGTCTCCTGCAGGTTGGTCACCTCGGCCGGCCAGTAGTTCATTTCGGTGTTGATGTTGATCTAGAAGGTCAGTCAGTCAATGGTTTTATCACTCCTATCAGGTCGCATTCTTACGGTGTATTTGCTACAAATTGCCCATCGTCAGAAATTGAAGTCCAGTACGGTTTTGGAGATAGAGAGTAGTAACTTACCTTCCCCAAGAGGGAGAGAAATCCTTGTTCCAAAGGCCTTGGAGATTGGCTGGGAGCGACAGATCGCCCGTGTCTCTAGACGAAGCCACTAGGAGATGACGCCCGAAGTTGAACATCAAAGTAGCCAGCTGGGGGTCGGCATTGGCATTGCGTTTGTAGTTTGAAAGGCGAGTCTTGGTATCCAAATTGCCAGCAGAGCCGGAAGAACCCAGGTTGAGACTGACTCTTCCGGTGAGGGCCGTGTTGTCTTTGATAGAGGCTTCGCGTACGGCGGCATATCCGGCTTTGGTCGCTGCGTCGAGGCTAGTCTGCAGCGCAGACTCCCACGCGCCCTGGTTGGAGTAGCGGTACGAAGTTCGAGCATCAAAGAATATGTCCACCGTCGTGGCCCCGGTGACGATGATTGATCTACCATCACTACTGACGCTTCCTGGTAATGGGAAGCTCGCTTGTCAGTATCTTCAGATGTCACTGGATAGAGTATGCGGCCATACCTCCGGTGTTTACAATTCGTGCTTCAGACGAGAAGGTGATAGCCCCGGAGGACTGGCCACTGTTGCCGCTCAGTCGTACCGAGCTCGCATCTTTCGAAGTCGAGGCCGTCTGCGAGGCGGTATGTTGACCTCGAGACATGGCGACTTTCACATTCAGCTTCCCGGCCTGACTAGCATTCATTCTCATCGCGATCACGCCATGAGGATAGCTTCCGACATATTCACGGCTATTTCAGAGTGAGTAATAGGGGTAGATCAACGGAGTGAAAGGCAGTCTCACGTGTAGTTGACGTTGTTGTAGTTGTACGTGACAAACGCTGTGCCCTGGTACGTGTCAAGGTACCGGAGCAAGTTGTTTCTTCCGTTACCGTGCCCAAACGAAATTGTCATATCACCCAGAGGATTGTATTGCTGGCACGAGTTCGGGTTGCCAGCCACTTAACTATCGTCAGAAACCAGATCCCTTAATGTACTATAGGGAGAAGAATATGCAGGGTCAACATACTGTTCTGGAGGACTGCTTGGCCAGCTCCGGTAATGTCGCCGCTCGTCAACTGAGATCGTATGTTGTTCAAGGCATTCTTGGAGTTGCGGTTGGCACGATCTAGCCACGGCCCGCTCCAGATGGAGTTCTCATTGAGGGAGATCTTTTCGTCGCCCGTGCCGTAGATGGCGGCGCCTAGTCGCCCATTGCCAATGGGGACGGCGGATGCGAAGTCGTTGCCGGCATCACTGTTATACCAAGCAAATCGCGAAGCATCCCACTGCGCCTGTGCAAAGGGAACCCAGGTCAACAAAGTGGTAATGGTGACTTGAACCAGGGTGGGGGCCATTTCGAGATTCTAGCCCGTGACGATGCGGCCTTGCATAAACAAGTTGGAATACATTTCATCTAGAGAGGCATGGTTGACTCTTATACCCATCAACCATCCCTATTTGAAAAGGAAAACAGCGCGTGCCTAATCCACATCGAGATGGCAAGTTATCGTTGACTCGTGTTGATGGAGCGTATGATTCTCTCGAGGCTGGCTTGGTTTATTCGCGGGGAAATGCAGGTTAAGCTCTTGGCAGGAACGGCTCACCACCGTCCGTTGCCCTTTATAGTGGTTACAGGGGGGGCGAGCCGACTGCTACGCTGAGAAGGCAACTCGTTCGTGTTGCGATCAAGGCGGAGACAATTGGGGCGAGTTTGGGGCATATCAAAGGCTGGCCGCTCGTACAGTAGTTTGGCGCAGTGGTATGGGGTATGTATCGATCAAATTGCAAGGAAACTGGCCGAGTTAGTCGCACCAATAGGCGACCTTTCCTGCCGTGGTGTGTGGCTTTATATTGCCTAATTTAGGTCGCATCCTTCTCTGTAACGCTACGGCGGAGTCGTGGAGTCGGGATCGAACAACGAATGCCTTCGTGGGGTGCTTGGTACCAGATTGCCGAGTATCGCGAAATGAATTTGTTTAGAAAACGAAGCCAATGGGGGACTACAGTGATATAAGCATTACTCTCTCAACCGGGGATTTTCTCGTTGTGGCCAGCCCACCTTGTATAATGGATACATCATAGACACATACATGGGGTCAACATGGGCCTCACAAGAGAGTCGTCTACTAAACATATCGATTATACCCAGCGAATCGCCCATTAATTTTTGTTTGGTCAAGATCCAATTGAGGACTACGTCATTTTGTTGCTCTGCTCTGCAAAAGTATACACCCTAACCCCCTTGAAGGCTAGTTGTTAGTCCAACAACTATAAGCGCGACCATAACATTACTGATCCATTCTTGCCTAATATAGGTTACAATCTCGTGCACATGTTATGGAGGTCTCACAAAGTGGCCATTCGCCACCGATTACCAGCCCCAGTCCTCCAAGCCATATAGCCCAATAGCTATATATCCTACCAATGAGTCTTACTCGGAAGCAGACGCCGCGAACTTCATCCCCTCGGGGACTGCCTTCCACTGCTGCTTGGCGTCGAGCAAAGTCTCGCAGTGCCCCCACTCCTCCCGAACCGTCCGCTCATGCTCCGCACTCCGCGCCGTCAGCTTCACGGGGAACGGCTCCGGGTGGACCAAGAACCCCTGCGACAGCCTCGCGGGGTCCGGCGTGATCTCGCTGCCGTCGGGGGCGACCGCCTGCTCGACGCGCAGCGCCCAGAGGATCCGGGACATGGCGAGGAACAGGGAGCGCTCCGCCGTGTGCATGCCGACGCAGATGCGGCGCCCGGACCCGAAGACGAAGTGGTCTCGCTTGGACACGTCCGGGTTGGCGGCGGCCTCGGCGGCGATCTGGTCGTCGCCCAGGAAGCGCGTGGGATCGAATATGTCGGGGTGGGCGTAGCGCTTGGGGTCTCGGTGGATGCCCCTATGTGTAGAATGTTGTTAGATGGCCGCTCAAACAGCACCGCCAGATATCTCCAGGGTTTTACAACTTACCACACGTTTGTTATCATGGAGGCATTCTTCGGTATCTTGTAGCCCATGTATTCGTCGTCTCTCATTGCACAATGGGGTACCCCCAGAATAGCCGTGGGCATCCAGCGCAAGGTCTCCTTGGCAATGGCTCGAATGTACGGCAGGTTTGGCGCGTCGTCGATCACAGGCATTCTCCCACCACAAACACGATCAAGCTCTTCCTGGGCTGTTTTCTGTGCGTCTGGGTACAGTAACATGGCCTGCATGAATACCATCATAGTATTGGCTGTGGTATCATAGCCAGCCTCAAGAATGGTGGCGGTAACGTAAGCAGCTTCATCGTCCGAGAAGTCGCCCCCCTTTTGGGCATTGAAGACATCGACGCCGAAACACGGCTGTAACACAAAGTGAGCAATCAGACTAATACGGGGCAGTGGATGATGGTAGTCCGTACCAGTGAAGTCTTGTTGTTGATTCGCTCCTTACACGCGGTCCAGTGACCAAGGAATAACTCCTTCTCACTTGCATGTTGGAGTTTGGCTTTTCTCTTTACCGGAAGCATCCAGTCCGGCAAGCTTCTCAATATTGGATAAATATCCAGCATAGCAGCCTCGGGAGAATTCACCGTCGGGACAAACTCGTCGACGACATCGTACAGGTGCCTCAACTTTGGATCGTGGATACTGGTTGTGCGGAAACCATAGACCATTTGCGTGACGAGAGAGGTGGTGAAGCGGCGAACGTGATCAATCCATAGATCGGGTTCATCTAGAAGACCACACATCAACCGCTTGGCCTCGAGATCCTGGTATGGCACATAGGCCTTGGCAGCCCGGACATTCAGGATGACATGGAAGAGCTTGTGGATAACCCTCCATCGATCTCCATGCTGTCCCCTGAGTAAGTCGCCTCCCGTGTGCCTGAGGGGAAGAGTGGGAAGTACCATACCATAAAGAGCATTCGATGGTTGTTGCTAACGATCCTCGCAATGTATAAGTCTGGACGGGAGTTATAGATGCTTCCTCGCTTATCGAGCAAGTCCTTGACGGCTTGGTCTGAACTCAACACAATTGTCGCCTGGGTCCCAAGCATCAAGGAGAAAACAGGTCTATCAACTGTTAGCCAAGTCCAAGTATCGACTAGTATCATGGGTATTGGCCTGACCCGTATTCCTCTGCCCACTTCTTCATCTGCAAGTGCGGGTTCTCTTTGGGCACGAGGTGTAAATTTCCGAGCAACGGTACGGTAGGGGGCCCGGGAGGGTAACCTGGAGGTCTGCGGCCTGTCGACTCTCGACGTCAGCACGTATTTCTCGTCAAGTAAATCATTATTGCATGAGGCGTGACAGGTGCTCACCGATTCGCAGCAACTTCGTGAGCACGTAACCCAGTGCTACAAACACGGGAAGAAACAGCAGATTCGTCATGATAGGCAAGTATAAAGTATAACGTTCTATGGCAGTTTGAATATGAAAAACGAGCTCGCAGGAATTTCTTAACCACCACAGCTCTCTGCTTTAACGAGTATGGAGTGGATATATGACCCCCAAGACAGGGGCACTCCAACTCCGCACTCTCTCGGCTCTGGGGAGGTGCATATAATGCACCACAAGTACCATGTATCGCCATATCCGGAAAACGCGACGACAACCGGCGCAATACCTACGTAGGCTCGCTAAGTATGATTGGATGGGATCCTTACGGGGGTTGCATTCTACACGCAACCGTGCCAAGCTTCTCTTGTCTGACAGTATTCGGCTTTTCAATGACAGCAAGTGGTGGTGCAACACCACCTTCCAGTATAGCCGAAGATGGGGCTCTGATAGTCTTTCCTCCATTGTTACTGGCTTGATTCAGTTGGGCGTATGTCGTGATTGGTCTCCTTCTTCCACGACGATGATGCGTTCTATGTAGGTTGTGCCGAGCCGGTCGCAAACTATTTCCGAACCACCAAAGCATGATCATTCGGGACAGGAAGTGTTCCCAGAGCAAGAAAAATTGTCAACTGTTGTCAACTATCAATCGCTCTTCACTCGCGCTCATCACATGACTGTGTGAGGAGGGGACCGGGGAATGATTTTTACCCGTCCCGTCGGTTCGTGGGAAGATGCGATGCATCATTCAACGGAGTAAAGGAGCAGATGGCTAAAGAATATCAATACAGCTGTTTCCAGGTAAGTTATCAGGGACAGGAGCATAGATGAGTGAGTATGCAACGCAACTGGTACGCAAGTAATGGCTTCACGACTGCAAACAAACCATACCCACAGAGTCTACCTAAGTAATGTTGAGGCACCTGACACATCAGTTCTCCAAACTCTTTCTTTGGCCTGTCAACTTCACGATAGAAAACAACCCACATCCTCAACTTGGTCAGATGCATTCTATATGCTTAGGTATTTGTTGTTGTGAAGGTATACGCCCGCTTTCACGTGAAGGCAGGTGTAGTGCGCGCCTGTCAGTGGTAGAGTGAGTGGTGGGGCATGAGCAAGTCTTTGGGGCTTGCCAATTATTAGTGGACTGCGGACGGCTCAAACACTGAGTATACGTAGATTGAGCATCGTCCAAACCCGAGATCCGAACCCGTACCCTCACATACCAGATTTCTTTGTACAGGGCTCAAAGAGAGCAACACTACGTATGCACGAAATGACACCTCGGACATCAGTCAAAGCCTTTCTGGCCAGGGCCCGTACAGCTCTAACCGCCCCACCCTCAAAACGACAAACGCCGCTCACCTTTGTCGTGGGCAACGAGTCGGCTGGTAAGTCTACTAGCCTCATATCACCTTGATGCCATTGAGTCTGAGTCTGACTAGTCCCTAGACCTCGACTCCCTGTGCTCGGCCATTCTACTGGCCTATCTACGCACCCATTCGCCGCCGCACACACTGCACATCCCTCTTTGTCACATCCCGCGAGATGATCTATCCCTGCGCCCCGAGTTTACCTTGGTGCTGCGCCGCGCGGGAACCTCGCCCGAGGATGTCATCACACTTTCTGAGCTACCGGGTCCCGAGAGTCTGAATCCTGCGGACACGCGCTGGCTGCTCGTCGACCACAACGCGCTGACGGGTCAGCTGGCCCAGCTCTACAGTGCTCAGGTCGACTCGTGCATCGATCACCACGCCGACGAGGGCAAGGTGCCCCAGGATAGCCCGTTGCGTGTCATTGAGAAGAGCGGGAGCTGCGCAAGCCTCGTTGTGGCGCAATGCCGCGACGCCTGGGATGCGCTGTCTGCGTCGTCCGAGGAGGAAGCACCGGCAATTGATACGAACTTGGCCTACCTGGGACTTGGCCCCATCTTGATTGACACTTCCAACCTGAAGAACGCTGATAAGACGACCGAGTTTGACACGGACGCTGCAACGTACCTCGAGTCCAAATTGAAAGGCGGCGCCGGGCTTGTGGCTGCCCGTAACTCAAGTGGCTCGTCAGGATCATATGAGAGGACGGCGTTCCACGACGAGGTTGCGCACCTGAAGGAAGACATCACGTCACTGTTGTTACGCGATATTCTACGCAAGGACTACAAGGAGTGGGAAGACGCCGGCGTGCGGCTGGGCACATCGTCGGTACCCCAGGATTTTGCTTTCCTGGCTAAGAAGGCCGGGGACGAGGACGTTCTGGCAGGGACGATACGCGAATGGGCCAAGGAGAAGGACTTGGGACTCATGGCGGTGTTGACGACATCATCGCACGATGGCAAATTTAAGAGAGAAATGCTGGTATGGGCACAATCAGAGAAGGCCGTCCAAGCAGCCCAGAACTTTGAGAACAGATGCAGCGAAGAGCTGGGCTTGAGCCCATGGAACAACGGGAGCCTTGACGTCGACGAAAAAGACCTTTGGAGGAGGTGCTGGAACCAAGCAAATATTAAAAACAGCCGCAAGCAAATTGCCCCGATGCTGCGCGAAGCTTTGGGTGCGTAAGTAGACCATCTGCAAATATCATACCTGCTCAAAGTAAGTCGACATCGGTTTCTTGGTGAATCTGTCCCAGCTTCACTTTCTGCTTAGTCGTTCAGTGTACAGCTTAGTTGTTGGATGTGAATCGCAGCGAACAATGTCTTTGTCTTGTGGCTTGTCAATATGATAGACAGGTATAAATGGCTATTGTTCCTGTCAGCTCTTGTTTCCAGGTCGTTCTGGCCAAACAATCCGCTTTGTCTACCTCTGTGCAACAGTCAATATAAAGCAATGAATGGTCCACGGCTTACATTCCTCGGGTGCAGGAACCTAACACTATACACTCAGGGTTCTTACGCATAAACATCAGCCCCTTTTTAGCGATGGATACCACCTCTTTTTTAGCAATGGCAACCAACATGTCTGAAGAGGCGGTGGAAAACCAGCATGTGCCCAATAGGCGAAGCTCAAGTGCTCCTGCTTCTTCACCACCGAACTATAGGCGAGGTACAGGTGAGCTTCCGACAGCTCCGCCTCCGCCTCCGCCATCATCCCCTATAGTTCCCCCATCTCCACCATCATCCCCTATAGCTCCCTCACTTCCCCCGACACCAACTTCTCCCCGCCCTCCTCAGATATCTATTGCCATTACTCTTGAGACGCAACCTGCTGCTCCTGAGACGGGCCCTATCCCAACGGTTGACCTTACCCCGATTCCCGAAGGAACGGTTGCCGAAGAAGCAGCCCCTGTAAGAACCCTCCGCGAGCTGAGGCCTGCCCCTCCACGTGAGGAAGTGAGCAGGCCAAGCCTCGCTCCGTCCTCTGGGGCAGTTGAGACACCATTCCAGAGGCCACCGCAGCTACAGCCGCAGCAACAGACGTATGTACCGCCCCCGGCGAATCTGCCAAAAGAGTTGATGCAAATGTATGTCAACTTTCAAGAGCCCACCCGCCAACTCTCAAAAATCCTCTCCGACACCACGCAGTTCCGGGACGTCGCGCCGTACATCGACACGGGCCTTGACCCTGCGACGGGCGAGCCCGTGTTGGTCGACCTGGAGTGCCCGTGCTGCCACTTCCTACTCGACGTGCCGGCCCGGGTCTCACCCAACAACTTCCCCGACGCGCCCCTCGAGCCCTTCTCCGTGCTGCCCTGCGGTCACATGATCGGCTCGCACTGCCTGGACCGCTGGATTCGCGACCAAGATGACGAGGGCAAGGATGCTACCTGTCCTCTTTGCCGGTTCCATCTCATCTA
Source organism: Apiospora saccharicola (assembly GCA_038363915.1). Taxonomy (NCBI): domain Eukaryota; kingdom Fungi; phylum Ascomycota; class Sordariomycetes; order Amphisphaeriales; family Apiosporaceae; genus Apiospora; species Apiospora saccharicola. The sequence continues at coordinate 3,988,076 of JAQQWM010000006.1, forward strand.
CCGCCAGTGCAAGTGCACTATCCGCGTGCGCGAATATAACTGGCTGCTGCCGCGGGCGCAGCAGCTGCCCCTCACCATCCCCGAGGGCGGGCGGGTCGACCCCAACTGTGGTCCGTGTCGGGACCGCAAGGCAGACCGCGAACTCCGCGCCTGGCTCGACGAGAATCTGCCGGTATCGCACTCGGCGGACGGGACGCTCATGAATGCGCAGGGGAGGCGGCTGTACGCTTGTATCGGCGGGTTGGCGCGGTCGGCTAGGCATTGGCACCGGGATAACGCCCCCAGATGGTAAGGTAAGATAAGGTAGGTGTAGGCGGTGGCGTCGTTGGGGATTGGTGGCAGGTGTATTTGCTCTTGTGGGAAACATGGTGGCGGTGCGTCTTACGGCTGTTAATTTTATGCATCTCATCTTACATAGCCGCAGTTTATACCTCTGGTCTAGGAGGGACTTGTCACCAACCATAGCAGCCAGCTGCCTTGGTGAATAGTTCGGATAGAATATATCACTACAGTAATATACCCATGATATACATGTTCGTCCTCCTGCTCTTTATCTCTTCTTCCTCATATGGTACCGATCACTTCGAAATGTGCTGCCGCTGTTCATGCCACCCTCGCAAGAACCACTACTTTCAGAACAGGGGAGAATATATGCGACCAGATAAGGCCCCGACCCCACCCTCGCACTGCTATAAAAAAGCCAAATGGCCGGACCCGTCAGCTTAGTTACCTACTAACCTAAAGCGAACCCATGAACTATTGCCACCTTCCCTCATGGGCAGGTGTGAAAAGTGACTCCATCCACCTGCCAGTTAGGACAAGTGCTACATTGTCAAAGTGGGTGTAAGTAACTACCACCCATATTTTCGAGCACATGCGATTCGGGACATGTGCCGCAGTTACCAGTGGTACTCGATACGATCCTGCCTATACAAAAACCTTCAGTCAGGTTTCGAATATTAATTGTGGCTTTGGTGTGCCTGAACAAGCAAATACCAATCCTCTGTTAATTCGGGTACTCGTAGAAATCAATAATTGATACAGCAACTCCCTTTTGCTATACGATTATCCAAACTATCTCCCCCAACTCCCCCGACTGTGACTAAGTGGTTAAACAGCGGAAGCAATAGCATCGAGCCACTTAGCCAGGCGGTACCCCTGTTTGGCGATCTGCAGGGAAACAATCGGCTGCGCCGTCGTCGTGTAATCGCCGCTCAGGTCCTGGTCCTCCACGGCACTGACACCCCCCTCGAGCACGGTCGAGCAGACGTAGGCATTGGACTCGGTGGCCCAACCCAGCGTGGTGTTCTGCGCATCTGTAAGGCTCAAATCGTTCACCCAATCAGCAGCCTGGGACCTGTAAATGCCAGACTTGATCGCTATCAGAGTTACAGGAGTCAGCAACGTAGAAAACAAGCATACGGTGTACGCTTCGAGAGCTAGAGCGGAGGTGGGGAGGACTACGCACCCGTGGCCAAAGAGGTAGCCCATGACCTAGCAGATCCCAATGACGAGCCGCCCGAGACAGACTCGGGGATCTCGGAGTCCCAGACGTGGTGCAAGTTGGTCTCCTCGCCACTGTAGTCGACAGGGATCCCGTTGCCGCCCCTTTCGAGGTTCTCGTTGTGTAGCGGCTGGCCTATATCCCCGAGGAAATGGATGACCATCTATAGAACAGCGTGGAATTTCGGCATGTAATTAGCCACACTGCCGGGCGCCAGACACTTGATAGCAAATACACATACCTTGGCGGCAATTTGGCGCTCTGACGATTTCAAGTCCGCGTCCAGCAGGCGGTTGGTCTACCATGAGAGTGGCATGTCAGCTTGCTGTTTACCTACATGACTCCCGGCCCCTTTCCACCGAATGAAAAGTGTGCCATGGCTAACTCCCTGGACGTCAGCTACTTACATAATTCGTGATGGCGGTGACGATGCACCCGCCCTCGCCGCAGTCGCGGGCCAGGTCGACACCGCAGCTCGAGGGTGGGCTGTCCTGGGCGTCGATGTAGTGAAAGCCGGACGAGAACTTGCCGGCCTCGGTGTGGCCGAACGGGTCGGCCCAGGCCGCGACCGACGCCAGGTAGTCGGCCGAGGTGTCTGCCAGGAGCGCCTGGAAGTAGGTCCGGGTGTCCGCGGCGACGAAGTCGGTGGCGACGTACGCCACCGTTTCGTGGCCCATGGCGCCCCAGGCTTGGACGGCCGAGGGCAGCAGCAGGAAAGCGGCGGCGGCTGCCGCCGTGTTGGTGCCGGTGGGGATCATCGTCTCGAACAGAGACAGATTACAGAAAAAGAGCGGCAAAAACAGCTGGATTGGAGATGAAGTTGACGAGATGAAGAGCAGCGCCAGAAAACAAAGACCCGTAAACTGTGGTTCTAGGAGACTTCAATGTCTAAAAGGGGCCCTCCCAAGCGCCCATACTTATACCTCATGCTATGCTCGCATGATGGATCTCGGTATAAGACAGGTTATACCACTAGCGATTGGTGAAACGGGGCCAATCAAGCACTCGTGCCCCCTATTCTCTATCAACAATGCCACCTAAACAGGCATGTCACGACCGCCTGTCGGCACTAGGTGCTGGCACCACGCGCCAGCAGCCAATCGGTAGCCGCACGTTGCCAAGCTTCACGGGGTCGATCGCCAGATCCACTAGCCCGCCCCGATACTTTTTAATTAGCCATGCAATGCGCCTGCGCGAGGCACACCCGTCACGGTTGAGGGTTGACGGTGCAAGATAAAGCATTGTATGCTCAGTAATCAGCTTAGCGTTCTCGCATTTCAAAGCTGAAAGAACGCCAAATCTTAAATGAAGAGACGAATATCGGCTTCCAGGGCCGAAGTATTATACATTCGTTAAAGTACAGTTACAATATGGCATCACAATCCACTAACCAAGCCGTAGTGGCACGTCAGACTGCACGACAATGTGTCAATCATGTAATCGTACAATGTCTTTCCATCAGAAGGTCATGAATAATAAAAGCACCGTACATCCCGAGATGCTGAACCGCCGAGAACGATTAACGGTTCTCATAGGCGACCTCCTAACCTAACGGTTTGATACTCCTAACGAGCTTCACAAACTCCCGGTTCGCCAATGATTGCGTTGCGGGATTGCCCGCATCAACTGGCAATGTCGCGGCATGCTCCTCTGCTCGAGCATCAGCGTGACGGACACATCTGAGGATAGCCTCAAGCATTTCATCAATGGGTTTGATTGGAGGATCTTCCTTCAGCATCTCGGGGAAGCACCGGCGAAGCGCCGAGGCGCAAAGAGTTGAGGATTGCGTTCTCGACATCAGGCGGAACATGTACATATACAAAGTTCGGGACCGCGGCTGCATGTACTGGGGTGGCATGCGCCATACTTTCCAAAAGCGTTCCCAGTTTTGCTGTCTTGCATATACACCAAGGAGCTTGGTTAGCAGCCCCTCTCCCATATAAGGCAAACGAGCTTGCACCAGGAGGATCTCGAGTCGCGCCTGAAGAGCTTTGGTTTCCAAAGTCGGTTCTTGGTCCATTGAGATGGCCTCAATTATCGCAACGATGACGTCATTGGCGATGACGTTCTGATAACGAAGATTTAGCGAGTCGAGAAGATCCAGAGCTGCGGCATTCTTCTCTTGCAAGGTGGCACCTGATGCGGAGTAGATACAAGAGAGCATATCTAGACATTGCTCTCGTGAGGCTAGTATAGCATCTGTGCGGTATTGCGCAATCAAGGTTCTGATGTTGTCGATTCCAGAGTACAAGGGGTGTTTGAGCTGGCGCCCCCTACACTCGAGAGCCAGCCGCAGACTCCATGTGTATTCTGAAGGCACACCTTGGATGGCCGAGGACAACAGCCGATCGAACGCTGGAGAAGCCAGCAAACTTTCCATCTCGGACTTGGTAGCCTGATGCATATGAGTATGGAGGAGCTCAAGAGCGCGAAGCTTCTCATCTCCGTCGTATCGGAACTGCTGCGACAACGTTTCTATATGCTCTTTGGTATTCGCTGCCCCAGAAAAGGCAGATGTAGTTGGGCTACTGTGGACCCTGGACGAAGTAGACATTGACTTAGACTGCGTTGAAGCAAGACCAGTCGCCCCGGGCGTTTGGTGGGACGGTAGGTGCGGTCTTGTTGGAGGATGTGTTATTGAAGCCTGTCCTGGAGCGGCAATGCCCGCGGCCGGATTCGCTGCATCTTTTTGCGAGTTCTGGAGTGCCTGTCTCTCCAACGATCTCCGCCACAGTGTTTCCAGGCCGAGCTCTGCTCTTCGGGCCTCTGTCATGATCTGAACCACAATCGTAGAACCTTTCTGAGAGACGCCGAAACCAGCAACGCGGCCGTCCTCCGAGATGACCGTAGCATTATCCTTGCTACGATTGATGGTTCCCAAATTAACACAGATCCAACCAGTCGAAATACCATCATCGGCGTCATCGGTGCCCATGGTTCCCAGGAGCTTCGCCCTCTTGGCTTTCCTTCGGAGCTTGGTCTTACGTTCGTTCGGGCCGAGCAAACCATCGGCATCGGCATTGACTTTGTGTTGGTAGCGGAGCCAGCGCACCAAGCGGCTTGCAGAGACGTGAAGATGGCGCTCGCTACGTGCATTTCCAAACAACATGATCAGATCGGGGCCCAATGCAGCGGGCGGGTTAAGCTCGCGCATATCTAGCAGGGAGAGCTCTTCCAAACCCATTTCCTCCGACGCATATTCCAGCAGCGACTGGATGATAGCTGGCGAGTCCGCCGGCACCTCTGGCAACGGGGGCGGCTCGGCCACGGGCGCATGGGTGGGTGGCTCTACCTGGAGGTACCACGGAACCTCTGCATCTTTAGAGTCTGCCACTTGGCCATCTTCAGTAATCTCGAGTTCTGTCTCCTCCTGTGGAGATTGCGGCTTGCCAGCTTCACTTGACAAGGAACGATCAGGTGTCGAGGAGAAGCGGCGCAAAGCTGGAGCTGAAAGAGCTAGACGCCTGGTTGCGTATGTTTGAGATGTGATATAAGGGGTTGTTGGCGCAAGGAACAGCTTAAATACAGAGGTACGACATTGAGAGCAACCCGCCAAAGCTGCTACTTCCATTGCACGTCTGGCAGCCATCATCGCATGCCGCAGCGTAGCAGTATGAGCTGACTGGCGGTAAAATAGGACAGCAAGCCTAGTCTGCGACAAGTGAGTTCGTGATGTGTGAAAATTAATACTGTTAACGGCTCTCGTCTTTTCCAATGATGAATTAGAATAGAGAGGTTACGCCATCGGAAAATCTTAAAGCTCTCTCTGAGGTCTCCAAAGCTGCCCTCTTCTCTGCTGTCAACATGCAGTGTACGTACCCATATACTTGTAGGTGCCGATCAAGCTGGAGGTGGGGTACTTGTCTCTTCATTGCGATATCTGATCCAATCAGAAGTCTGATATGCGTATTCCACTAAGCTCAAAGCTTGTTAGCGTCTTCAGAGCTCCATATCCTTTAAGCTTTCCTTCTATAGGTACCACTCCAATGGCTATCAAATCGAAAAGATGGAAAATTTTGGGCTGAGAATAACTGGACCCCCGAACCCGATTACAATTGTCGTTTTGCCTCCGATAAACTATTCCTTCATTTGGTCCTTACCTACCATCCTTCCTCCATTGAATGAATACCCCTCGGATTCATTTGGTTGAAGGCCGAGTATAGACACCCATTGGATGTCTACCAACCTGTATTTTAACTCTTTTCTTTGACTGTAGCATCCTTTAATGTGTGCCGAGGCTGTCGTGTGCATCTATCAACCGGTTCGCAGTTAACTTGGTCTGCCGTCGCTCCTTTGATCTACCACCATTCAACAAACCACAAACCACAAGCGACACAATTCGTCGCCATGTTTGTGCGACCTTCGGCTCGAAAGAGCCTTTCGCTGCCGAGGACACAGACATTGAGACGACCTCAGCTATCCTCAAGATGTCCTTCGCTCCAGACCCCCGCTACGATGCCGAGTCGACGGCCTTTAGTCACACGACCAGATCTCCTACCTTGGAGACGGAGAACCAACGCGCCTGTTACTCCGGGCTCGCTTCACGACAGCAGACTGTTGGCTACTGCCATGGACGATTCTCGAACCCGCGCCTTATCTTCCGCCTACCCACCACCGCCTCCCCCGCTACCTCGCTCTCTATACGAACTGCGCCCATTCGATCCTTCAAAGCCGCTACTTGTGACGGAGGCCGAAGATCCTCTACCGAGATCGCGCATGTCCCCAGCTGGAGTTCCAGGTGAAGCCGATTCCATGATGTCGGTCTTTGAGGCCTGTATCCAGGTTGACCAGCTGGACCGTGCCGCTGCTGTCCTCAAGCGCTTTGGCGATATGAATGTTTTGTCGGGGGACGAGCTGATCAGACTTCACAACGATTTCCTTCGCGCCAATGTAGAGCAGTTCTATAACCGGCCGAATCTCAAGTGGGCTGAGTCTATGCGGTCATGGTACGAAACGCGGATTCGGGCTATGGGTCTTCCCCAGAACGCCGAGACTATCGCCTACATGTTGAAAGTTTCACTGCTCTCGAATTATGAAACCCCACAACTCGAGCGTCTGGTCAATCGGTACATGGGCATGCTGCCTGGTGACGCCGGTCTCGAAGTTTTCACCTTTTCCAGCATTTTATCCGACCAGGACCTCGCCACTATTACAGGCTTGTGCACTACCCACAACATAGACCCGGACGCTTTTGTTGAACTCCCCATGGAGGAAGAACCAGACCTGTCCGAGTTGATAAACGACTCGTTGTCAGCCGAGTCAATAGCCACTACCAACCATTCAGTACCTGGAACTGGCGAGTACGAAGTACTCCCTGTGCCCCAAAAGGGTCTGGGTCTGAAATCACTGCGAGAAGTACTATCCTTTTTCTCCGATATTAAAGGACGGGACCTCTCGGGACTTTCCCACAACGAAAGGCGAGAGGTACAGTCTAGGCTCGAGCGCGACTGTGTCGAGGCTGCAATTCGCCGTTGGAGAGAAGAGAACGAGGCTTTGAAGAAGATGGGCCAAAACTCGTCATTATCAACCACTGCCTTGAATTCTCAGCTCTACGATTGGCAACTGGCTCTTGAGGCGAGACTGCAAGACGAATTCACCTCTTTCGGGGAGTCGGAAAATCGCTCGGTCAAGAACCAAGACGATATGGGGCGATGTGTCTACGGCCCTTTTATGAGACAATCTACCCCGGCTCGGTTGGCTGCTGTCACGATCTTGAGTATCCTCAATACCATTGCCCAGCAAGGTGCCGATAACGGAGCCTTGATAGCTCAAACTATTCAAACGCTCGGCAAGGCCGTCGAAGAAGACATCAGATCGCAACAGCGGGATTCGGAGCGCAGCGCTGCCCGCAAAGGGAGGAATGCTGAATATGCCCGGAAGCGCGTGCTTAAACAAACCCCGATCGAAGCAGGATCTCCTGAAGCAGGATCTCCTCCACCAACCCAGCCCCTAGAAGCAGACCCTGCCACCAACCAGTCAAATATCGTTCAAGCACCAAAGTTTGATACTGCAACATGGCCTGTTTATGTCAGAACACAGCTTGGCGCTGCGTTAATATCGGCGCTCATTGATACTGCTAAGGTCACAGTTCGACGAGAGCATCCGGAAACGAAGAAGATGGTGAGCCAGCTTCAACCTGCCTTTGCTCACACAGCTGTGTTCAAAAAAGGAAAAAGGGTTGGCATGATTGCGCCAAACAAATTCCTATCTGATCTTTTAAAGCGCGAACCTCGCGCTGATTTCCTCGCCCGCCATCTGCCCATGTTAGTAGAACCCGAGCCTTGGACAAAATTCGACAAAGGCGGTTTTATCAACTCTCCAGCTACCGTAATCCGTGTCAAACACGGCGAAATCGACCAAAAGATTTACGCCGAGGCGGCTATCAAGCGGGGTGACATGGAGCAGGTCTGCAAAGGACTGGATGTTCTCGGCAAGACTGCTTGGAAAATCAACCAGCCCGTATTGGATGTCATGCTTCAAGCATGGAATAGCGGAGAGGCGATAGGTGGTATTCCACCGCTCAACCCAGACATTCCGACCCCAGCAGAACCCGAGGTTCATGACGACCCGATGCAACGAAGGAACTGGATTCGCGCAGTCAAAGCCGCCGAGAACGAGAAATCTGGCCTTCATTCGGAACGATGTTTCATGAATTTCCAACTCGAAATCGCCAACGCTTTCAAGGAGCAGACTTTCTACTTCCCCCACAACATGGACTTCCGTGGCCGTGCTTACCCAATTCCTACTTACCTGAACCATATGGGCGCCGACAACACACGTGGTCTTCTACAATTCTCCCAGGGCAAGACACTCGGAGAGAGTGGTCTGAGATGGCTGAAGGTTCATCTGGCCAATGTTTTCGGCTTTGACAAGGCGAGCATTTCTGAGCGCGAACAGTTCGCGATGGATAACCTTGAAAACATCCGTGACTCTGTGGTGAACCCCCTGAACGGGAATGGTTGGTGGTTGAAAGCCGAGGACAATTGGCAATGCCTGGCAACTTGTTTCGAACTCAAGGCTGCAATGGATTTGCCTGATCCGACCCAATATGTTTCACACCTTCCCGTTCACCAAGATGGTACATGCAACGGCCTTCAGCATTACGCTGCCCTAGGTGGTGACCTCTGGGGTGCCCAGCAGGTCAATCTTGTCCCTGGAGATCGCCCTGCTGATGTGTACTCGGCTGTGGCAAATCTCGTCAAGGAGAGTGTAGCTGAGGATGTCAAGCTGGATAATTTCCTCGCCAAAGCCGTCGATGGAAAGATCACCCGAAAGGTTGTGAAACAAACCGTCATGACCAATGTGTACGGAGTCACATATATTGGAGCTCGAGCCCAGGTGCAGAAACAGCTGGAAGCGGCCTATCCTCATATTGAGGCCGAGACTGGTATACCTCCTTTGCTACTGGCCTCCTACCTTGCGGTTAAGATCTTCAAAGCTCTCTCTTCTATGTTTCGCGGGGCCCACGATATCCAATACTGGCTTGGAGAATGTGCTGGCCGCGTATGCAAAGCCCTTACCCCCGAGCAGATGGACAGGATCGAACAAGGACCCGCCAAGGTTGGCGGGCGGAAGAAAATGGCAGGAGTTAAGAAGCTGTCGCCAACAGACGACTTATTGAGTCAATTCAGATCAACAATTGTCTGGACGACGCCGCTACGCCTGCCGGTTGTCCAACCCTACCGCAAGACTGCTACGCGGGTCATCACCACATCATTGCAAGATCTCAACCTTCAAGTTCCTGATCGAGCAGATCCCGTCAATCGGCGAAAGCAGCTTCAGGCTTTCCCTCCAAACTTCATTCACTCGCTGGATGCTACACACATGCTTCTCTCAGCTCTCGAGTGCCACGAGTTGGGACTTCAGTTCGCCGCTGTTCACGACTCCTTCTGGACTCATGCTGGAGATGTCGACGTGATGAACCGTGTACTTCGCGATTCTTTTATCCGTATCCACAGCGAGAACGTCATTGAACGACTAGCTTCTGAGTTTGAAGCGCGCTACAAGGGCTCTCTTTACCTTGCGAAGGTGCCTCCGGGTAGCCCGGCAGAGAAAGACATCCGAGCACACCGAACATCGGTCAAGCTCAGTCTCAAGGACGAACTGCTCCAGGAAAGAGAACGACTCCGGCTTCTCAGTTCTGATAACCCCGCCGATGTTGAAAAGGGAACAAATATGAAGACCCCTGCAAGCATATTGGAAGCCCACGAGGCAGCGGATGAATCGGTTGCCGCCGAGGATATGGAGGATGTTGGTCTCGGAAAGCTTCCGTCAGTCGAAGCCATCCTGAAGTCGCAGGAGACTGAGGAGGGCGATGAGAAGACGACAGAACTTCGGCCTGGTGAGAACCCGCAGTACGCCCAGTCATTAATGCAGGCCGGCCACTTTGAAAAGACGGTCACTGGGAAGAAGAGGAAGTCCGTTAATACCAGAGTCACCAACATCTGGTTGCCGCTTAAGATCCCCACGATCCCCAAGAAGGGTGATTTCGACGTCTCTGAGTTGAAGACGAGTCAGTATTTCTTCTCTTGATTATTTACATGTTAACGATTTGAAAGAAAAGGCATGCGGCTACGGACTATACGATGGGTGGGGGAAAGGGGGTCGGCATTTACCAGCGATCGCATTCGGTGGCGTTTACAGTTCAGTGATGGGCGTTTTGGGTGATGGGAAAAGCATATAGCAAACTGATCTGGGGTTTTATGGGTGTTTAGACGACTAATATGGTAGCCAGAGTTATCTAGGAAGTCCGGCTCTGCATTATGGACAGGATGGTGGTTCAGACACGCCCGCTCCGTTGTATAAGCATTTGGCCAGTTCGTCTAGGAAGTCTGGCCTTTGTGCACAACATAGAAACTTCGAAAAATAAACCAACGTTATGATTAATACTTACACATCGTGGTAACAGTTTCCTCCTGGGGCTATATGTTCCGGACGATCCTCAGTATACCAATCCTTCATACAGTTATGTTTAGACCAAATTTGGGAAGCAACGAGTACAACACGGTCAAGTAACATGCTTCAATTTCTAATATTGGTACATTGCTAAAGCGATCCGAGATACTACACACAATGGACTCCCTGACTTGCATTCATTCCTCTCCAAAACGCCGGTGGCCCAAATCTAGGTCCTGAATGCATGTGGCGAGTCCCTTCCGAGGCTCGCAATACCCCTTGTGTCTCCTACATCTATACAGTTTTCCTTCTTCGTATACCCATTCTCATCTTCATTTGAATGCGGCACTATGCCTTGAAACCAAAGTCGTTGGCCTTGCCCTGAACGAGCAGACCGACGATCAGACCGAAAAGACCAAGGACAGAGCTGAAGATCTCGATGACAAGGATCTTGACGAATAGAGAGGCATCGGCAGCATCGGCCAGGGCCGCACCAGAACCGTTCATGCCAACGGCAACACCGCACACCAAGTTGCAGCCGCCGACGGTCAGACCGGCCCAAAACAAGGCAAAGCCCGTATAGTAGCTGTTGGCGTCAGCCAGCATATCCTCGCCGACGGAGCCGACCTTAGACGAGAAGACGATGGCCATGATAACGCCGTAGATTGCGACGACCTCGCAGAAGATGATGGAGATCAGATTCTTGGTTCGGATTCGTGGTGCCTTGACGCCGGCGCCGAGGATGGAGGATCCGGTAATGAAAATGCCCCTATTGTACCGCGCAATTAGATACGAGGGCCGACACCTCTGCAGGGCGATGATGTTGGTGTAGGTCTTACCATGCTGCTCCCACAACCGAAAGTCCAATGCAAAGTGCTATTCCGAGAGAGGCCCAGGCGTAGGGCGATACTGATACAAGGAAGGCTCCGACCTATAATATATCCATCACGTCAGAGTTGAACTTCAATCAATGGTGTCGCATGCCGGATGACTTACGTTAAAGGCCTCGCCGCTGCCAGTAAAGAGCATATCTGTTGGGTCGCGTGAGGGTTAGATCTGGCGAATGCATCGTGCCGAGCTTCCAGCACTTCGGGTATGTTTACTACTCACAAGCTCCCACGACGAGGAGGGCGGTCGTCAGACTGCCGACGCCATAACTGTAGCTGTAGCCCATCGTGACGGAGGTAAAAATCAATTTGCCGTGGTGCAGGGCGGTTCGAAAGGGAAAAGAAGAGAGGCAGAGAGAAAGATGAGATGGGGTTCGTCGACAAACAGCTCTCTACTTCGATGAGGTAGCTTGAATCTCCTGCAACACAAATCTCGCGACGGGACTGGACTCTGGATTGGATGGGGCCAGGCAAGCCCGTTCGAAGCTCCACTGCAGGTCAAGGACGACGACTCAAGCCGGCATTAGGTGAGGTACTTAGTGTGAAGGTACGTACCGTTTCTGATTCGGAGAACGGCGATTCAAAGCTTCCGTCACGGCCGTCATCGCATTCATCTAATGCAGACTTGTGCATTTATGCAAGGTCTGACTCAAGTTCCAGTTTAATTACCTATGCAGTCCAAACGAGATTGTCACCCCAAGTCGATAAATCGCGGGGCAATTGAACCAAGAAGCTTCTCTAAATTCAAATTTGGATCCCCCGCCAACCCATCACCATCCCACCAAAATACAAAATATTGCCTGCTTGTAAGAGTAGGTGATACAGTCAAACCCGGCAAGCTGTCACTCTTCCCCAGACTTATACGACCTGTCACCAGGAGTGTATCTTCTTTTCGCTCCTTCACAATGGCTGCCTTTTCCACCCAGAAGTACAGCCCCGCCGAGGAGACTGAGATTCAGCAATGGACCACTACCGCGGACCGACTGAAGTCGTCTCCTAACGATGCCTCGATCCTCGAGTCTCTGAACACCCATCTATCGACCCGCGCCACCCTTCTGGGCACCAAGCCGTCAAAGGCCGACGTTTCCATCTACGAGACACTGGCCCCGACCGTTTCTGCTTGGACTCCCGAACAGCGAACTGGCGAGAAGGGCTACCACAACATCGTCCGCCATATCGACTTCGTCCAAAACTCCCCCGTTTTCGGTCTCGAGGTTAAGGACTCGGACAAGATCAACATTGACCCCGACAATGTTCTCTACGTTAAGCCTCCTCATGATGCCAAGGCCGAGAAGGAGCGCCTGAAGAAGGAGAAGGCTGCTGCCGCTGCCGCCGCCGGTGGCGCTCCGGCTACCATTGCCGATCGCACAAAGGCAGCCGCCGAGACCGTTGTCCAGAAGGCCACCGAGGCCAAGGATGCTGTCGCCGCTGCTGTGGGCGCTGGCGGCGAGGCCAAGCCCAAGAAGGAGAAGAAGGAGAAGGCTCCCAAGCAACAGAAGGCCCCCGCTGTTATTGCGCCGCCTACCCCTGCGCTTATCGACCTCCGAGTCGGACACATTCTCAAGGCCATCAAGCACCCCGAAGCTGACAGCTTGTTTGTTTCAACTATTGCCATGGGCGACAAGGAGGCGACGGAAGACTACACTGAGTACGAAGGCCAGATCTGCCGGACGGTCTGCTCAGGTCTTAACGGATTGGTTCCTCTCGAGGAGATGCAAGGGCGCAAGGTCGTCGTTGTTGCCAACCTGAAGCCCGTCAAAATGCGAGGTATCAAGTCTTGCGCTATGGTTCTGGCAGCGTCGCCTAAGTTGAAGGAGGGCGAGGTCGATGACCACAAGGGCCCCGTCGAGCTCGTTAGCCCGCCCGCAGATGCCAAGGCAGGTGAGCGTGTCAACTTCCAGGGATGGGAAGGCGAGCCGGAAGGCGTGCTCAACCCCAAGAAGAAGGTTTGGGAGATGTTCCAGCCCGGCTTCACGACTACGGACGATCTGGAGGTCGCTTTCGATGCTGGCTTGGTGAAGGAGACCGGCAAGGAGGGTGTGGGTAAGCTGTTCACTGCAAGCGGAGGCAAGTGTACAGTGAAGAGCCTGAAGGGAGCCACGGTGCGATAAAGTGTGTATTATGTCGAATACTAAGCTTAAACTAAATAGATGAATGAATGAACGACTACTCTGTATAAGAGTAAGATCTCTGGACAACTCCATTACCTAACACCAGTACCCTATTTTGAACTCCGAGGTTTTTGTATTACCACACTCCACTCCATCCCTCTAGTTTAATTTGTAATCCTTATTATTAACTCCTCAGATCCAATATCTTACCAGATCGTTGGCTTAGCAGTGACGGTTACGGGCGCGGTTACAGCACATCCCATTGTTTGCGTTATAGTCTCGGTAGGGAAAACGCAACCGGTTGGGCTTGTAGGGCATGGCACGTCAACGTACGCCGTTGGCGTCTCAACACAGCAGTCCGTGGCGCACGGCACCTCCAGGTTCTCGACTGCCACGGTCATAAGACACATGATATCAGCTGGGGGGTAGTATGTTGGGCATGGTCCTGTTGTTGTCCTTTGTTAGGCTGCTGTTCGTTCTGTGTCATCTGCATTGATACGTACCGGATGCACGGGTCTTGGTATAAGTGTAGCACTCGTGCGTCCTGACGCCAGCCTCCAAGGTCGTGGAGCAGTGGGCAGGCTGGTCAGCGGCTGTTACAGAGGACGGCATCACCAGTAGACCGACAGCTAGGGATGAGAGCATTTTGAATGGGTTGTATGGGCTGTATGGGCTGTATGGGCGTATTTAGAAAGATGAAGCTTGTGTATCGTTTGAAGGCTTGTGATAATGTGATTCTTGGTATGAGTTACTTTGGTGTAGACCGATGTCTTGTATCAAGTCTCATGCATCTGGGAGCGCGGATTAGTTCTATATATACAGAATATTCTAATCTGCCAAGCGCTACGGCGGAAAAGCGAGCATCTCAGTGGCCTGGCGGGCTGTCTTGGCCTCAGCTCATCTACGATATATCCTAATACATGATCCTCTGAACGATATTGTTCTTGAGCCGACCAGTCCGGCGTGAGGTTGGGCTAGACCTCGAGATACTTTTGCTGGAGATGATCGACGGACCAATAGGAGGTGAACGGATGAGGTAACAGGAATGCAAGACATCAACGCGTTGCTTTTCGGTTCCTGCCGGGCTGCTTGGTTTGGTTGGCTGCTCCGATACATCCTTTCTTGCATTCAACATCACCGTCAGAGAACAAACTGCTGATTGGCGGGGTGCCAAGAGAGAGGATGTACCGAATTGTGACCGAAAAAAAATGTTTTTCATTCAAACCAACAGCCCATCTCACATCATGTTGCTGTTACCGAAAAGTTCTAGTGGCTCGGCAGTTCGGTTCGTGCTGCTCGTATATACATAGTGCTCACTGCAGGGGCGAATTCTGGGCAAACGGCCGGGGACCCCCAGCGAGTGCGCCCATTCACTTTAATTCCCCGGATGCCGATCTACTATACATGTATGTACTCAGCCTAGCCAGGCACCAAACCAACCAGGAATCGGGAAGGAATACCAACAACAATAGGTACTTGAGGAACGGAACGGCTGGCCATGGATGTCAAACCAATCATTAATCATTAGATTTGAGGCTGTCACGGCGGCGAAAATCCCTACTCAAATCCAAGTTATACGATTTGACTTGCCGATAGTTATGTTGAGTTCTCCTATTACTTACCTAATGTACTTGCCAACCTAGGTACCGACGGAATAATACTCGCAATTGAGAATACGGTCGACGAAGACGGCCATTGCCAAGCGCAGCGCACAAGCGGATGAAAAGACGACGAAAAATCGTTGTCTTGGCTCTGGATCAATCTCGCTACAAGCATCAGTAAGGCCGTGCGACATCATGCGATGAACCACAATGTCTGTCCTCAGCTGCCTGCCCGGGGATTTTCTATATGTGCAAACCTTTTTTTCTCGGCTGTCTCCATATATGCATGTAATGTTATCCTAGCTCTTGCTACACTAGGAGGGAGAGCCGCGAGATCTGGGGGCGAGGCTGCCCGGGCCCGTCCGTATAGCCCTCCCGCTGGCATCGGATTCTGTCAACAACGCCACGTATAGGCGTTCTCGGCCCTAGCCAGCCAAAGCGTATGCCTAAGCGAGAGGACTCTTGTATACTCGACTGTCACGTATGAGCACTCGCTCAGAAAATGAGCTGGCTGCGTTCTCCGCTGTGCTTTCTGCCCGAGCAACTACCTACATTCGTGACCTCCCTGTATTCTTCTTAACTTTGACTTTTCCCAGAATCGGATTCTTCTTTTCGCATGTGGAAGACGTTGGAAGTCACAACCAACCGCCACAAACTACCAACAAAAGCGTGTTCCTGGAAACCGATCTGTATAGCCAATCTCACCTTCCGATCCTGATGTCCCGAGCCGCTGGGGGTTACATTGCATGCATATTGCATCGACGAAGCGCAGGAACGCGCAGGCCAACACTCTTTCCCTTATGTAACGGTTTGGCGGACATAACGACGGTTACCAGAGGCTATTGATGGCTCTGCGTTGTAATATAGGGCGGAATACACTAAACTGCCTCAATACCCCAACGTTGCATACGACCACACAATTCTAACCTTCGCGGAGTCCCGGGACTGACGGCCTGTCAGATCAGTACCGGGTGACAGTGGGTCCACCCAGCTTAGCTAGAGCTCCGTCGTCGGGCACCTGTCCCACTTCCGTCATTTAGAATTTTGAGCTGTACTGCAGCAATTTTCTGGTTGGTTTCCTAGAGCAGACTTCAATTCGTCGAGATCGAACGACTGTTTTCGTTATTGACCGATCCTCGGTAAAAGCATACACCACCACAATGGCGCCTCAAGTGGTAACGTCCATCAACGTCTCCTCCCTGCCTCTCGTTGCGCGGGGCAAGGTCAGAGATCTGTACGAAGTCAATGACTCCACGCTGCTCTTCTCCACGACCGACCGTATCTCCGCCTACGATGTGGTCATGGAGAATGGCATCCCCTTCAAAGGCGCCGTTCTGACCCAGTTGACTGCACACTGGTTTTCTGTGCTGAAGGAGAAGATCCCGGACCTCAAGACTCACTTCATCACCTTAGACCCGCCGGCCGGCCTGACCCCTGCCGAGACAGAGCTGGTCCGTGGCCGGAGCATGCAGGTCCGCAAATACAAGGTCTTCCCTATCGAGGCCATTGTTCGTACGTCCTTACCCAAACTCACTCTTTTCATTATCGCCTGTCTGCATGATCTTCATAGAGCCCACCGCCGTCTATGGCGACGATAATGGCAAGAAGTGCCCGTCACACGCTTCTAAATTACTAATGCACTGTAATGAACAGGCGGCTACATAACTGGCTCCGCATGGAAAGAATATGAGACCAAGGGCACCGTCCATGGCATCCCGCAGCCCGCCGGTCTGAAGCAGTGCGCCGCGGTCCCCGGCGGTGCGCTGTACACGCCGAGCACCAAGGCGGAGATGGGCGCGCACGACGAGAACATCTCGCCCGAGCAGGCGGCCAAGATCGTCGGCGAGAAGTACGCCGGCCGCATCGAGAAGCTGGCGCTCGACCTGTACAAGACGGGCGCCGAGTACGCCCGCGCCCGCGGTATTATCATCGCCGACGTCAAGTTCGAGTTTGGCCTCGACGAGGCCACCGACGAGATCGTCTTGATCGACGAGGTCCTGACGCCCGATTCGTCGCGGTTCTGGCCCGCGGACAAGTACGAGTAAGTTGCGATTCTGCTACGACAAACCGTTCCTGTCAGCTGCGTGAAGCTAATTTTTGTCGTAGGGTTGGTCGTGACCAGGAGAGCTTTGATAAACAGTACCTCCGCAACTGGTAAGAAGCCCTGATTGTAGAACTCATCGTTAATTTGCTTCTACTTCACCGTTGCCCATGACCATACCAGAAGACTGACCCAGGCTGTGTGTAGGTTGACTAAAGAGGGTCTGAAAGCCAAGGAGGGCGTCGAGGTGCCCCAGGAAATAGCCGATGCCACCAGCTCCAAGTACAAGGAGGCGTTCCGGATGTTGGCGGGAAAATCTCTGGAGGAGGTACTATGAGCGCTGGGTTGATGAGAATTGCATCCGACTAGACGTGGCCTTCCTAGGGGTATCTGCATTATGGTACGTTGTCGCCTTTTCTCATGGAGGAAACAGTCTATATACGTAACATAACATGCGTACATGAGACAGGGGCATTACGATGATGGGTTTCTGTCACCTTTGATTGCATTTTCACCGCCCGTGCTATCTCTTCCATCGACTCATTCCTTCCGCTGTAGCCATACTCTTTTTTCATAGGGGTCCCTACTCGGTAGTCAATCCAATCGGAACAGACTATAGAGATCCAGTCTTGATTATGCACTCTTCGCATCCTTCTGCCTCAATCCTCTATCACGTGTCGCAAAGGGATCACAGCGTAGAACGGCCCGATACTGATTGACCGTCGCCAATCTGACATCGAACCCAGAATTTTACTCGAAACCTGCCCATAATCGACTGTTCAAATACTGTGAACACCTCTTCCAGAAGCGCAAGGCCTCGGCCGAACGCTAAGGGGCGCATCGGAGTTTGACCGCAGGGGAAGCAGAACACCAATTCGCACGGCAAAATTGGTATCGCTTTCGGCAGTTTCCTTACATCGCAGTCCCAAGACTTTCCCATTGAGGAATTCAACCCCATAGTGTGGTGGAGATAGCGTAGGAATCCCCACATAACCCCATACATACTGCTCGGCAAGTCTTTGTTGACAGCCCTGGAACTGGTGGCATGACACGTTTTTCCATCTCTGGATGACAGTGACAGTGCTACAATCCCGGTATTAATCGGTCTGACGACGGGCGTGGCACACTTCAATGGGCAGGTGCATGGTATTGCCGGGGTTGTATATATAGGGTGTATACCTCGGACATCGATTCCCGCCCTTTCTTCCGGCTTTTCGATTTGGTACTGGACTTATTCCGACGGAAGAATCTAAGATGTTCGTCCATCCAGCTTTTGCCGGCAGTCTTCTGATCGCCGCCGCTCGCGGCGCGGACCTCACCGTTTCGACCGCCATTGGCGAGGTCCGGGGAACCATCAATGCGACCTCTCCGCACGTGCGGCAGTTTCTGGGCATCCCCTTCGGCGAGCCGCCGGTGGAAAAGTTGCGGTTCCAGCCGCCGGTCAAGTATGCCGCAGTGAAAGAGGGAGGTATCGACGCCAAGGCCTTCGCCCCCTCGTGCATGCAACCCCTCACCACGCCCGAGTCCGACGCCAAGGACGTGTTCCACGTCTACATGCCGCAGCTGCTGCCCGGTAGCCCGGCCCAGAGCGAGGACTGCCTCTATCTGAATGTGTATGCGCCGCTCGAGCCTACGGCCCCCAAGTTGCCGGTGTTCGTCTGGATCGCGGGAGGCGGGTTCGCTTCCAATGGCGCCAATGTGCCGTATCAGGTCCCGGATCCGTGGGTTGAGCGTGCGCAGGGACACGTCGTCGTGACAATAAAGTAAGCGAAAAAATCAAAGTTTGGTTGGGAGGGACGGGTGCGTTACCCCCTGAAGAGTTTGCGGTTGTCTGACCGAGATTCTGTGCAATAGTTACCGGTTGAACCTCTTTGGATACCCCAATGCAGCTGCGCAGTCGACCAACGTGGGTTTACTCGATCAGAGATTAGCGTGAGTCTTTTCACAATTCCTCTGTATGCTTGAGCGGTATGAGTCAGAGTGTTGACCGAAGTTTGGTTGGCCGCATCAGTGTTGAATGGGTTCGCGACAACATTGCCGCATTCGGAGGCGATGCTGACCGCATTGTTCTCTGGGGCCAGTCCGCGGGTGCCTGGTCGGTAAACTACTTTGGCTACGCGTATCCGGAGGATCCTATCGTCAAGGGGCTCATCGCAGATTCCGGTGGCTCCACCGTCTTCGCCGCGGGCGACGATGAGCACCGCGGCTTCTCCGCCGTCGCGAAGAATGCCGGTTGTGGTGACCTCGACGCGGCAGCCGAGATGACCTGCATGCAGTCGATCGATGCCAAGAAACTGCAGAAGGTCTATGCAAACACTACCGGGTTCATGTTTGGGCCGGTTGTCGATAATATTACCGTCTTCCCGGATCCCAAGGATCGGGCCCAAAAGGGGCTGGTGGCCAAGCTCCCTGCGATCATTGGTGTGAACAGCCGAGAGGGCTCGTCGTTTGCGCCCTGGACGGCCGAGGAAGGCGTCAAGGAGGCGGATATGATCGCGGGGTCCAAAGTTATTGTGTGTCCCACCATCGACGAGATTCGGTAAGTATTGCCATCGTCACAGGATGAGGCTTCACGTCTATGGATGATTTGGGGGTACTAATATAAGAGGGGTCCAGTTACCGTTTTGAAGCCGGCTTGACAACCTACCGCTACTTCTACAGTGGAAACTTCTCCAACATCACGCCAGCTTCCTGGCTGGGAGCTACTCACAGCAGTAAGTGCGACGGGATATATTCATCTATATAGTTTGGCATACTAATCTACCGGCTCCCACCTGAATAGGTGAACTACCCCTGGTTTTTGGAACTCACCACCAGTACAACCATAACTCGACCGACTTTGAGTGGAATGTCGGCCACGCTATGCAAGGCAAGTAGTTTCTGATATTTCCGCCTGACTCTGTAGGATCACCAAGGGCTAACCTGGTGGATTTCCCGTTGCAGATCTGTGGTTGTCTTTTGCAACCAACCCCGATGCGGCGCCGAGTTCTGATGCGTTCAGTTGGCCCAAGTACGATCCGGCCGCTGATACCGTCGCTTCGTTCGCCAGCGCTGACGGCGTTGTTGTCAAGCTTGGTGGGCATGCGATTGATGACATCTGTGCTTAGAGAGGGGTTTACGGGGCTTGGCGATTGCTTTGTAGCCATGTAGGTTATGCTTCGAACACATAATAACGGACGAGCCACGACCTAAGCCAATCGATCCAGCTGTACAGAAGGGCCATGTTGTCTATTCAGACAGAACAGGTCATAACCCAGCATATATCCTTAAAACCGAATAAGTGTACCTTGTGAAGACATGGCTTCAAGCATTAAAGCCAACATTCAACATACGTGTAGCTGCCTAGGTAGTAGATAACCGTGCTCAAAGTAATCGTACACACACAAACTCCTTAATCTATTATTGTCCGTGGTTCTCTAGAGTGGTTTTCCTTTCCCTTCAAATATCGATATCTTATAATACTTGAATGTTATTTATACTATAACCTTATTCTCGCAAAGCCAAGCTGGTTTCTTGCGACGTAAGATCGGTGCCCGAATACTTCACCTACATTCCCAATCAAAGTACGAAATATTCGAGCATGGCGAGTACATTTGCTTTCGAGGGGCGCGAACTATGCCACTTGATGTACGCTGACTTTTCCAGTAGTAATCTCATTTCACCCACATATCACAATATTATTACAATCTACACTTTTTGGTCTTGTTCTCTCCTTGGCGCCCCCTTTTTCGCAGACGCGGTATCCTATGTACTGGATGGGAGAGGATGGTGAATCAATCCATTGATCAATTGAAAGGTCTGTGTCGATTACTTGCCGAGAAAGTGGAGCCCATAGCTTTTTTTGGTTCAGTTGAATAAAGGCCCAGTGCCGCTCCGGCCTTTGTTTACTCACAGAGCTACTCCACCAATCAGACGCGAATTGCGGGCGGGCATCCCGACCAAATCTGGCTTGCCCACACTGACGAACACCAGCGACCTCCAATCCCACACTCGATCATCAAATTCCACTTCGACAACACACACCTTTGGTTTTACTGCCTCCTATTCTATACGTGAACCATGCTTACTTGATCTTTACACAACGTCCCCCATCGATTCCGATTGTTGCATTTGCCATTTTTCTGGCCATAAGACGCGCTCAGCTCCTCGCTGACACGTTCACGAGCCTTTGCCCGCACCGCGTTCACATTCACCAAAAGTCGCCATGGCTGGCCCACGAGCAACGCGTCTGCAGGTCGGCTCTGCGCCCTGGGTTGCCGAAGAGAGGTCTTCGGCGCGCCAGATTGCCCAAGATGAGATCGAGGAGTTTTCCTATTCGGCGCGTAACGATATGGATTGGCTTAACGAACACATGGCCGACATCTTCAGCGAGAACCAGATGTGAGTCCTATCTTCCGCCACGACCGCGAAGCCCGCCCCTGCGCATTCCAGCTGACCGTGCCATAGCAACGTCGCCGAGATTTTCAAAACACCAGGCAAGTTACGGGGCAAAACACCCAGGACTGCACGCAAAGCGAACCCAGGAGAGGTCCGAGTGGTATGTTTCACTGTGTGCCAAAGTATAATGAAATTGCCATGGCTGACAAGTCTACAGCCGCTGTCCAACATCTTTTCCGCTACCCCCAAGGGAGCGCCTAACCCATTCGTCCTTTCCAAAGTCGAACGGAATCACACACCCAAGGTCAAAATTGCCGCCGATCCACAGCCTGCTCCCCAGCCGAGCCCTGCGCGGACACAAATACCTGCCAGCCCTGTCAAGAATGCCACAGTTGTCTCATCGGTCGTAGACTCGGGCTACCACGGAAGTCAATCACAAGACGTTATGGATGTGGATTACAACGACGCCGAGTCTGCTTTTGAGGAGGAAGAAACACAGCCGTTCAGCATTGCAGTAGACACACAGGCTGACCAGGAGGACTTCGACCCGTCGTCACCTGCAAAGGAACAGCAGCAAAGCTCTGTTCATTATCCATCCGAGCCCATGACTGAGCCCGCAGGCGATGAGATGGAAACCGACTACTCCACAGGCGAAGCCGCCAAGGCCAATTCGCCATCTGTCAAAACAGCACATCACCATGAGAGTACCACACCGGCCGGCTCGCCCGTCCAGGCTCAAGAGGAACCAGAAAACCAATGCGAACCATCACCCATACAGGAATCCTCACCAGAGAAGGCCATTGTCCCGTCTTCAGAACAGCCAGCTCCTGCCGATGAGCCCGAAACTGATGCTGTGGATGAAGATATGGACGACGCGCCTCCGTCAGAGAACTCAAGTCCTATCAGGCCGATTGTTCGCAAGAGTAGTTTGAACTTTGCATCTCTGCCGGCCCGGGAGCCCATAACACACAAGAGCACTGGAAACCGGTTATCAAGAACGAGCCATCTTGACCAGACGCGAACAAGCTACTACAACCGAAATACTGGAGGCAAATCCCTTGGTAACGTCAGGCATGAGACGACAGACGATGAGAACGAATCGGACCTCGACGACGAAGAGGTCGAGGAAACCACTGTCACAAAAGCTCTTGATAATGACGATGCTGTTGCCCACAACAAAACTTACACACAACGGCTGCAGGATCAGATCAGTAAGCTGGGTCAATTGCAGCCTCAAGCGTCCCGGCCATCGAAATCGATAGCCAATGCTGTACCAGCTATACAGCCCAGTCTGCCAGCCGCGACGACACCAAAACAAAAGTCCATCCTGTCTCCCAAAACTCATATAACACCTGGTGCATTCCCCGAAGACGAGCCCGAGGACGAGCCCGAGGTCGAAGCGGAAGTGGAAGCTGAAGCGGAAGAAGATGACCAAGATGAGTGGATCAAACCTTTAGGCACTCCCGACAACGCGTCAAACATGTTCAGTCCTCGCCCTGGAATGCTTAAGAGCTATACTGCGGATGTAATGGAAGGTGTTTCTGGCAAGGAAACGATTGGTGCTGAGGAGTTTGTGTTCCCCAAGACCCGGCAGCCATCTCCTCTGAAACCTGCCAGTCTACAGAGAGCAGCAACCACGTACAGCCACCAAAAGTCAGCTTCTGTGCCTGTGTTGCCGAAAGTCGACCGTGCAGAAGATGGAGGTGAACTCCAGAAGACCAACTCGGTGTCCAACCCGCCACTTGCAACCGTTTCTGAGACGGAGGCAGATTTTGCTGATAGCCCGAAGTCCCCGTCTCGCACATTCCGTGATAGTCCTTTGAAGCAGGTCAAGAACAAACTCTCTTCCATCTTAGGAAGATCAAAGGGTTTACTGGCCAGCAGTGCCGCGTCCAGCGCCGAAGGAAAAGCATCGCTGCTTTCTCCTTCGACACCGCGGCTGGGAATTCATGCTGGGCCGTCTACTATGTCCATTGATGAACGAATTAGCCAAGATTCCCAGCCGTTGTATCCAGATCTGAGCAAGCATACTTCTGCTTCGAGCGGTGTTCCTCCTGCTAGCCCAACGCGCCCCGAGGGCCGCAAGACAAGGGCATCGATTGAGCGAGACAAGGCAGAAGAAAAGCGCAAGCAGAAGGAAGCCCAGAAGGAAGCCAAGGAGTCAAAAAGATTGGCTGATCAAATGGGTAAACTCGAAAAGGAAAGGGCCAAGGAGGCAGAAAAGGCACGAGTTTTCAGCAAGGAACAAGAAAGGATTGCCGCCATGGAGAAGCAAGTTGCGGCACAAAAGGAAAAGGAGAAGAAGGCTCCGGTTCCCCCGCCAACTCCGAGCCAGCCATCGCGAAAAAGCCCTCGCAGAAAAGCCCAAGCTGACGAAGACAAGGAGGACGACGAAGACGATATCGATATGTTGGATGCGCCGACAACCACAAACATGCCTCCTCCGTCAGTTTCACGACCTATGGCACCGCCACCCTCAGCTACCAAGGGCCGCGAAATCAAGAGACCCATCAGACCAACCCGAGAGCTTGCAGGAAAGGCTACGGTACCACGAACCATGATCCGCGTCAACCTGGGCTCTCAACATCCACAATTCCACCCATCCAGCAGCACTGCAACGCCCAGTGCTAACGAGCCCTCCAGCTTGTCTGCGTCCCAGTCACAGCTGAAGCTCAAGCAAAGCCAATCGAGTTTGCAATCCAAATCTTCGACTCAAAATCTTAACAGCTCCATCTCCTCGGCCGGCCGACCCAAGGCGCTGGAGATGGCAGAGCGTAAGAAAGAGCGAGATGAGCGGGAAGCCCAGCGGAAACAGGAGGCTAAGGCCGAGATGGAGCGCAAAAAGGCGGCTACCCAGGAAGAAAAGAGGCGACAAGAGCAACATAAACGCCTTGAGGCCGAGAGGCAGAAGGATGAAGAACGCAAACAAGCGGCCGCGCAGGCCGAAGCGAAGAAAAATGCGCAGAGGCAGGCTATGCTGGAAAAAGCCAAGCAAACGAGAGCGCCTCCTCCTGCGGCTCGCTCGGTCAATGGCCAGCCCGAATTCAAGAGCATCAACCAGAATGAACCCGGCCGGCCTCCTTCGCGGATGGCTACGCAACGATCGCAAGAGGAACTCGGCCGTTTGGTGATGCAAAACCCGGCTAAGCCGCCCTCTAAGCGTCCTTTGCAGCAAGAGAACAAGGAGACCAAGCGAATGCGCATGACCAGCGACTTCGACGACCTTGAGATGGAGCACCAGCCCAGTCTGCAAGGACCTCCTGTTCGCCCTTCCAATGGCCTTAAGAAGGTGACTGCTTCGACGATGCTTCCGCAAAGCCAAAAACCCTCCAAAATTATGCCAACCAAGTCCATGTTCCCTGCCGGATATGCCACTGTGCCGCAGGGTGGTGCCAACAGGGACTTGTATAAGACCAGCGTCAATGGGCAACAAGTGCAAAGCAAGACAGCACATCCGCTGGATATGGCCCAAGTCTCCAAGGGACCTATTCCGTTCGCATCAAACCCTAACCCGGCCGGCCCTTCTTCACACAAGACGCCTGCTCGGCCCATGGGGGTCAAGAGTGTTAAGTCGGTCGCCAAATCTGCAACCCGATCATCACCTCGCTTCCAGAACGGTGACGAGATCGAGCTTCAGGAGATCGATACGGACGATGATGACTCTGACAATGATGATCAAAAGGAGATGTTTGCATCCTGGACGGATTCCCCGGCCCTTCGTGAGGCACTGGCAGGTCAGGAGAGGGTAGATCCGATGACCATCTTTGGGGCTCCGGCGCCACTCAACATGGAGGCTGTGTTCAGCAAGAGCAAGGACCGTTTCCACAAGTTCCGAGCGAGAACATCCAGTGCCAATTGGAGTGGCCCTGATGGGCTCACCGAGGAGGAGATTCGGAAAGATTTGGCGGCTCGAGAGAAGCTAAGGCGGGACGGCGCCTGGTCGTACGACATGGGCAAGGAGCTTGTGTAGAATTACTGGTTGAATTTTCTGTTCTTAATGACTGGGACGGTGCTGATGGAGGCATCATTATAGGCTGGAGTTGCCCTCACTCATGTTCATATGGGAGTGTCATGGTAGGCGTTTGTTGGATTATTACGATCAGTCAATCCGTATATACACATACGAAGGCGATGCATCCTCATAGAGCAGGCAAGCAGAGCAATGTTTACGTCCTTTAACTGGATAACTTGATGCACTGCTTTACTCTTCATCCATCTAAATGTAGGCCCGCTGGGCATTTTGGAGCATCACGACAACTTTACAACTGCCTTGTTAGATACATACAGCGGCATTGCAATGGTCTACGGGCAATATTCTTCATTTACTATGCATGTGCCGCGATGCACTTCACCGCATAAATTTCCGGTGCTTCGTTCCGATTTGCTGTTGCGACTTAGTACGATGCATGTCCATACCCCCAGTCTGTTGATATTCTTTCCTCGTGACCATTCTCACGGAAGACTGCTTAGGGCTTAGGTTACTTCACACAACTTGGGAAAGTGATTCCAAAGGCTTGAAGCCGTTCGTTCAAAGGACTCAATCCTTGAATTTCGGTGCTACTGAACACAAACATATCAATCACATATAATACACGGCAGCCAGTAAGCCGATATGTAGCAAACGTTACGAAAATTTTGCGAATCACTTACACGGGGCGGTTAATTCCGACGAGTGGTGTCTGCGGGTATCTGCGATGACAGTGCACTATGCATGTGATGCTGTCCTACCTCCTATTTAAGTACGCATATGCATGTACTCGCCGCCGCCGCCGCTGCGTTACTGAAATCCTCCTTTATAGGGCGGCGATGTAGGACGTACACAAGGTTATTTTCCCACCTACTTACTGTCAAATACGAGCAGAGATGGGTCCACAAGACAGCAGGCTATTCGCAGGAGTGGACGGTACGTTAGTATAGTCGGGCCCGGGCCCTCTGCCTGCAGCCGCCTCGAAAAGGAGGTATTGGCTTCCTGGCAATTACCGGCATGCACGCTGACGACGATTATCTCACGGCCCATAGGTTTTTTGCGGCCAGTGCTTTTTAGGAGGCTGGCTGACCTTGCAAACATAAGGTTGGATTCCAGTACGAGGCTGGGTTGACGTCATGCCCAAACAATGTGGCCGTGTTTCGGGGAGGGCTGAATGTGAGTGAGCCGGGGACTGACTGACTTGAGCTTGAGTGTTGCCCCACGGTTCATTCAATATTTGGTTGTCCGTGTGGAGGGGATGGGGACCAGGGACGGTCTGATAGATGGAACGAATGGAGTCTGATGCATGACAGCTCACGCCGTTGAAAGGAGGAGCTTGGACGTCGACCTAGTATGTGTGGCATGAAGTTCATGGTCGTTCTCAAACAGCGAGAAACGGGTTCAACATTATAATATCAACCCATATGGTATTTGAGGAGGAGCCTAAGCTATTGCCGCTGCGAGAGTTTGGATCGATACTGTTGTGGCCAATTATTACCGAGCCAATAGGGGCCATGCTCCTATATGCCGCGAGCTAAGACCAACAGCATGCTGTGTAATGACGTGAAGCTCGCTCCCAAGTTCAGTCATCAGCAAGCCTGGTTACCTGTTCCTGTCTACAGCGGGATGCCGGAATCATGTCGCTCACTGGAATCAGGTGGCGTCATTTCCAGCAATAACAACCGCAGTATAGAGAGGGCCTGGCTTTCATGTCGTTTGCTTTTTGGCCTTGAGGTGAGGTGGGGGTGAGAATGATGTCTCTTCTTTTATGAGGCGGTCTAGGATTTGCTGCATTTACATTTGTCCGTCAGTCTGTGTGGTATTGCGACAGGCATCGCTTCTCCTTGTTGACCAGAACTTGTGGGAAGAGCTAAGCAACATTCAACGATGGATGGTGCGAAGATAAACAAAAACACCTTTTTATCGATCAGCTTACATCCCAATCTAGAAGAAGACCCTCCCGTACTAGAATAGAAACATAAGGTTAGTTGCAGACAATGATTCGTGACAGGCAGTAGTAGCCTAGGATCGTTCCACTATCCCACTAAAGAGCACGGGAACAGGCCCTGCACTGCGCGTGCTGCTGCCCCGCCCCGCCCCAGGAAACGCGGCTGCTCAGCCTCTATCTACGTTATCACAAGTCGCTGCTAAGAACCCTACTTCAATCAAATAGGCTGCTTATGTACCCCGGGCAACCCAACGTCGCATTGAGAGGGAGGTAATCAACCAGCTTCCTTTCTCTGCCACTTCGCCCAAGGCTACTGCTTCTTGTTGCCTTCTTTTGTATTGTGCACGTTGTAAAAGAAGCATCTGGGCTGGCATTTGGTATACTGCTGACTGAATAAAGTCTTTGGCAAACTGCGCACTGTAGGTAAGCGATCGCTAATGTTGTACTCACTGATCTGACTTCACTGCCGTCTCTGTCCTTGCTCAAAGGCACGTTTTATTCAATGCACAGCTGACCCTCGAGTAGCTTCCCATATCCGACTTTTTTTCCCCTTCCATAGAAACAAATTCCCAAGCTCGCCGATTTTTGCGACAACTCCTCCTCCATCTGGTCTTTACACCAAATCCAAGGCTTGGATCTTCCATCTGTTGCATGATTTTGACCAGCTCTTGCTCGGTTTCGCAACGTTCTTTTACCACCACTGCTACCACTGCCACTCGGCGGCTTCTCACCAGTCACACCACATAAAATTCGGCGACTTCAACCGAGCTTCTACGACTCGAACCACACCTCATACTTTCGTGCGCTCCGGAGAGAACCGGTTCTTGCCTATCGAATTTCACAGCACAAATACGTTGGGTGCGCGGCTGCAACGTGAGCTGGGCATAGAAGGAACCGTGGTCTTAGAGTCCGGGATGCTAGGTTGCTACCTACATCGCCGAGTATCATTATTTACAAGCTCTCCGGGCCCGGCATACCGGACATACTGCCAGGATGCCCAAGCTTGACCCGACCCGCAACTACTATGCGGACCTGGAGGTCTCGCCTAGTGCATCGGTCGATGAGATTAAGAAGCAATACAGGAAACTTGGTAAGTGAAGCGTTCTGATTGGCAACAGTCCATGATCAGAAAAACGGCCAGGCCATAGTGTACTAGAGCATGTCACTGATTGTTGTCACTCTTCCACAGCACTCAAGTACCATCCGGATCGCAACCCCGGTAGAGAAGCCGAAGTGAATACAAAGTTCCAGATTATCCAATCGGCGCATGAGATTCTCACCGATGAGACGCAACGAAGGAAATATGACGAAACACTGCGCAGCACTAGATCGAGATACCCAGGCGCTTCTGGCGTACGAGGAAATCCATGGGCAGATGCGGCAAAGGCATACCCGCCGCCGCCTCGGCGGACCCCTGCAACACCTGCGGCCAGCAATGCGCAAAGCCGCCCGACTTCAGGGGCTCATCGCTACTCGAACTTCGCTGGTGGCAGCGTTCCGCGTGGTGGCAAGACCGCCTCAGGGAAGGACAGCGCTGATGCTAGGAGCAACTACCAAGCCTGGGAGAACATGCGGCCAAACTCGCGCGGTAGACCAGTTCCCCCGCCCCCTCCCCCAGGCCGGGCGCCAACCTCTGCCACCCGGGAAAGTAAGGCTTCCAACCCAGAGCCCAGTATCCCCAGAGCAGCCTCCCAAAAGCAGAAGGCACAGGCATCCTTTGGAAACAGCGCCAGACGTGCTGGGTACACCCCGCGCTCTCCTGGTCTAGGTGATGAACCCCCGGCTCCTAACAAGAACTACTATACCGACCGGACCCACACGAATATATTCAACGATATGTCTGCAAGCGCTGCGCGAAAGGCCCGTAATTCCTCCGCGCAAGTGCCCCCTGATCCATTGGCTCAGTTCCGGGAAAATTACATGGACGGACATCGAAGTACGCCTTACCACACCCCTGGTGGAGAGAAGACCAGTCTTTTCGATGAAGATTCAGGCTTAGGTCGAGCCAAGAGCACCCGGGAATCGTCGCGAACGGATACCAACGAAGGCCTGGGTACTGATACCTTCCCTTTCCCAACCCAGCGGCCGCGCAGCAACAGTACGCCCAAGACTTCTAGTAACGATGGAGGTTCCGAGGACTCTGGTAGAGCCAACAACGCGGCAAACATCGGCAGCAGAAGAACCGCAAATAACGGCAATACATTCCCTTCTCGGGCCAGCGATCGCTACAAGCCGCGGCCTAGTGCGACTGGTTCGACTAATGAGCCTTCTGGTGCCGCTTCCGGGCAGCCCACCACTGAACGTAAGTCGACCCCTGATGGCCCTTCTTAGATGTCGTGCTAACAATCTTCCAGCTTCGGCAGCCAACACAGGCGCTAGCCCATCAGTGTATGCAGTCCCCCTCTCGCAATACTTCGTTCCTTCTCGTTTCCCCTACGTATCTCCATTCTCTTCACTTAAAGGTCAAACGACCGGGACTGGCAACAGTGGCCAGGCACAAGGTGCCCCAGCTACCTCTAATGCGCGCACTTCAAGTGGAGTCGTGAACCCTGAGATGTCCCAGCGGCGTCCATATAAGGTGCTTGCCAAGAAAACTTTGCAACCTACAACGCTTGAGGATTATGCGGCAGGCCTTTTTGGCAACACACTAGTTGGCAACCATAATGAACTCAAGACCGGCACTGATTACCCCTCTAGTTTCACCTTCTCGAGCGATCCTATGACATCCGCTCCAAGCCCAAATCAAGCCAATTTCAACACCAACGGCAGCTCTGAAAATATCAACACTAGATTTGTTGACGACCAGGGCGAAGACGGATGGGAGTTCAAGGCGGGCGGTCCTTCGGCAGAGTCACCGACACCCTCCAGAAAAGGTTCTCGTTCTGGCATCAGCCGACGACCAGTTCCACGGCCCCGCCAAGCTACTAATCCAATGCCCTCAACCCAGGAGAGCGAGGAGGAGGTTGCTAAGGCAGGATTTTCTGCCGGGGAATGGAATGAGAAAATAGGACCCCAGCACTTTGTCCCTCAGCCGTCCAAGAGCGCCTCAGGATCGCCCACCCGCCGAGCACCTTCGAGGAAGAACTCCAAGCCAGTGAAGATGACTATGGGTACCGCTGGGCTGGTTGAAGACGAGGAGAGTAGTTCGAGTGATGGATGGCGAGAAGTGCCTCCGACCCCGACTACTACCGACAGCCCGAACGCCATGGATATTGACCCCCCCGAGAATGGGGACGCTACGCCCAAGGGACCAGCCAATGGGGTGCGTAACATTCACGTGGAGCCCAGCCGACCAGAATGGCGTGCAGGAAATGTGGAAGGAGCTGCCCCTCCTGTGCCTCCGCGCCCAACTTCAAGCATTGAGGCAGCTAACGCGCCCGTGACCGGCCATGGAGATATGCAGTCAACATCAGCCCCCGCGAGCGCCAACCCCTTCGCGGCTCCAGTAGGCGGGTCAGAAGACTCTGAAGAATTTAGAACCACATTTGCTGACTTCAAGAAATGCGAGCCATTTGCTGAACCAGCTCCGACGGGCTTGAAGTCATTTGCCGATCTCAAGTCGACATTGCCGTTTGAAAGCAAGCCCTCCGAGACGATTCCTATTGAGAGAGAGCAGCCTGTTGTAGGTGTATCGCTAGATTTCCCTACGCCGCCGGTCGCCCCACGACTGCCTCCCACGATGGCGGTGCCATCTATTAGACCTAGCGCTTCGCAGTTCAGAAAGTACGCCCAAGACTTTGGTAACTACATGGACAAATGGGAGAGTTTCAACCAAAAGGTTCTGGATCATTTCGTTGCTCGCCAGGACCAATACAAGCTGCGACGTCAGCACCTCGGCTTGTCCTGGCTAGAGTCTTCCCAGGGTGGAGAAGCTGCCCGCATCTACCAGAACGAGATCGAGCAGGACCACGAGGTTCGCAAGAAGTGGTCGCAGTGGTGCGATGAACACCAGAGTCGTATGCGCGAGTATTTGACATTCCGGGACAGGGTAAAGTAGGAACATTACCCTGTCGACCCCTGGTTGCGTCAGATTGGAGGGCAAGGCCTCGTGGGTAGCCACCACGCGATACCTACAGCTTCAATCCGACGCTGAAATACTCGACCCCGAGGACTTTGTTCGCAACAGTTCACACTGGCCTTATAGAGTCTGGATGATAGACTTGATTGGTTGTGTTTACGACTTTTTACGACGGATAGATAAGAAAGATACCCCGGATTATATGCAGCATTTCTCGGGCGTGTGCTGCCACCCATCCTACCAGCAAACTGATAGTACTTTAGGAGGATGGTTAGCATGGAGGAGAAAAGCTGTGTTTGGTGTTTGGGAGGTTTATTGTACAACTATGAGAGAGGGATGGAGGTGAGCGCATCGGTGTCCAACTGGACGTATACGACAACCGAAACACACCCAGCAAGAGCTGACACTGTTGAGCACGGGAATATTTTTGCCATGCATTGCAGCGTTTCATCCATGAACTTGCTTGCAGCCTGGCTTTTGCTGATTGGGTACCACTACTACTGAGACTTACTCGGTATGTTCTATCCGACCCAAAGATTCGCCAGGTAGTTGAGAACAAGAGCAGAGAAAGCTTTCTGTATTTGTCGGGTCCCGCCCGTTGCGGTGAGCTGGACAGACTGGATCAGTCAGCCGGAAGACTTTGCCTTTATCCTACCTGCATCCTGCGAGCTTCATGGAGATATTAGCCATAGCTGGAGAGTCATCAATCGATTTACACTAAAAACACATTCCCCAGTGCTCCTTTCTTGTATGCCCTAGTATTTGTGTTTAACAGTCTGTAAGTGTGGATTGTATTGCTGCAGAAAGGGGACCCCCAGAAACCATTTGTCAGCCTCCCGGCGTTGCAAAGTTGTTGTGGTGATCATGGTTGCGCCGGAGTCCGGGCATGCTACTAAACCTGATTACTAACCACGAAACGATGAGTCCTTGCTTCTCACGTCAAAAGCGTGCCGCTGAAGATCGAAGCGCCTTGATGAGTACGATGCCAACTCTAGCCGCCGACACTAGACCGGTCCCGACGTGGTGTGGCTTACTAGCATCACCTTATGGCCCGCATCCTCCCTATCTACACCATGACCAATCCAAAAAGGTACTCGGCATTCTTGAGTTTGCCGAGCTATCATGAAGTGGAAGGGGTGGCTGGCAGATGCTCAAAAGTCAGGATTGGAGAAAAACGTATGCAAGCATCGTATATTGTGTTTTGAGTTATGTGTATAAGTGAGCTGTTACTAAGACACCAATAGCCATCGGCCGACCATACATATAAGACACCCGCAATAGCCAAGGCTCATCACGTCAACGCCTCGAGAGTAGATTCGCATAGCAAGTAATATCAACCTCCTCTTTCCTTTAATAAAATAAGAAATCCTATCAATCTTATTCCAAACGTGTAAGACAGGCCATCATCATTAACATTGTTATGATGTCTCCTCGTTTCCCCAAGCAGCCCCGTAACATCGCCGTTGTCGGCGCCGCCGGCAACATCGGCTCCGCGATCCTCTCGGCGCTCCTGGTCGAGGACATCCACACCGTCTCGGTGATCACGCGAGCCGACTCCAAGTCCATCAAGGACAACATCCTTACGGCCGCGGGCGTCGCCCACGTGCACCGCGGCTCCTACGACGACGCCGCCTTCCTCGAGACCGCCCTCCAAGGCCAGGACGTGCTGATCCTCGCCGTGGGCCACGGCGGGTACGACGCCCAAGAGCCCCTGATCCGCGCCGCCGCGAAAGCGGGTGTGGCCTGGGTAGTCCCCTGCGAGTTCGGCTCGGACCGGACCAATGAGAAGCTCTTCGCCGACGTGGGAACAACGCTCATGGCCGCCAAGGAGAAGTACCGAGCCCTGGCCGAGAAGCTCGGCTTACGCTGGCTCGGCGTCGTCAACAACCCGTGGCTGGACTTCTGCCTGCGCGGCGGCTTCTTTGGCGTCGACGCCCACCAGCGCACGGCGACGCTCTGGAGCGACTGCAGCGCCAAGGCCAACCTCGCGACCCTCGAGCGCACCGGCAAGAGCCTGGCGGCGCTGCTGGGCCTCCCC
Source organism: Apiospora saccharicola (assembly GCA_038363915.1). Taxonomy (NCBI): domain Eukaryota; kingdom Fungi; phylum Ascomycota; class Sordariomycetes; order Amphisphaeriales; family Apiosporaceae; genus Apiospora; species Apiospora saccharicola. Next base: position 4,021,463 of record JAQQWM010000006.1, read on the forward strand.
GAGGATGAGCTCGTGAAGCGCTACGGCAACTCGTGGGTCTACTTCAGCTCGTTCCGGGCATCACAACGCGACATCTTCGAGGGTGTGCTCCGGGCCACGGGCACGACCGAGAAGGAGTGGCAAGTGACACACAAGAGCCTTAATCAGGACGTCCGGCGCCAGGTCGCGGCTGAAGAGGCCAACGGAAACCCGTTTGCCAAGGCTATGCTGCTATTCCCCCTGACCTTCGCCGAAGGGTACGGCGGGGACTATAACAACAAGGTGGTTGACTATGAGCTTTTAGGCATGGAGAAGGAAGAAAATATGGACGAGGTTGTGAAGAAGATTGTCGGAGGGAAAAGTGCTTAACATATGATGTTACAGTAGTTGTGCGTGTCTCACCGGAAAATTAGAAGGTATCATAATAAACATAAACAGTCAATTACTATAGTCAAAAGCATACTGTCACGCGCATCCTTTGTCACAATGACCATGAAATTTGTTGCTAGACTGACATTTGGCTGTAAGGTGAAAACAAAGCTTGATTTTACATTGGGTAAATCATATTAAGGAGGCCTGATATAACAAAGACCTGCTGATAACTTTTGAGCGTTTGAACGTAATAATCGTAACAAATTTTGATAAGCACGCATGGCGTTACCAATCAATGGGGTTCTTGATCTCTTCCCCACGGTTCGTTTTAGGGACTGGTACAGCCTTTGCCGCCAGCTTACCGCCTTGGCCTTTCCTCCTCATATACGAAGATCCGTCAATCCACGGAGTCTCCTGGCTGATCTTCTTCTCATGCTCCACAATCTTGTCGTCAAGCTGCATCGTCAGGCCGATATCATCCAGTCCATTGGTCAAGCAGTGCTTGCGGAATTCCTCGACATCAAACTTGCAGAGCTCATTGCCCTTCTCATCGCGAACAACCTGGTTTGGCAGATCGACCTCAATCTCCTTTCCAGCACGAGCCTCGGCGGCCACCTTCTCCAGATCGGCCTGGTCCGTAATCCGGATAGGCAACATACCGTTCTTAAATGTGTTGTTGAAGAAGATGTCAGCGAACGAAGGGGCAATCACACACTTGATGCCAAAGTCGAGTAGGGCCCACGGAGCGTGCTCTCGGGAGCTTCCGCATCCAAAATTGACACCAGTGCACACCAGGATCTTGGCCTGTGTGTAAGGCTCTTGGTTGAGAACGAACTTGGGGTTGGGCGGTCCATCTTCAAGGTAGCGCCAGTCGTTAAAGAGCGCAGAGCCAAGGCCTGTTCGCTTGATGGTCTTAAGGAACTGCTTGGGGATGATGGCATCGGTGTCGATGTTGTTGTTGTCCATCGGCGCAGCGATGCCCCGGTGTATCAGGAATTTGGGGAGCCCTTGGGAGCCCTTGGCTTCTGACACAACGTGGTTGTTGGTGGTCGGTGAGCTGTCAATGGGCTCGTCGGTGAGTTCTTCTCGGGATCTCTCATCGGTGGCAACCCTGTCGTCAATCTTGCCATGTGCTGATGTCGTGTGTGGCTGGAAAGCCTCAATATGGGGGCTGGCCTTGTACTGTGTAAGGTTTCGCACATCTGTGAGCTTGCCCACAATACCGGCCGCTGCCGCCATGACAGGCGACATGAGATGAGTGCGGCCCTGAGCACCCTGGCGGCCCTCAAAGTTTCGGTTGCTTGTGCTAGCACATCGTTCCTTGGGAGAAAGGATGTCTGGGTTCATGCCAAGGCACATACTGCAACCGGCTTCTCTCCAGTCAAACCCAGCATCTGTGAAAATCTTGTCCAAGCCCTCAGCCTCGGCTTGGTCCTTTACCAAACCGGAACCTGGGACAACCATGGCATGCAAAACATTGTCGGCCTTCTTCCTGCCCTTGACTACCTGAGCGGCGGCGCGCAGATCCTCGATACGCGAGTTGGTGCAAGATCCAATGAAGACCTTGTCAATCGTAATATCTTGCATGGGCGTGCCAGCAGTGAGCCCCATGTATTCCAACATTCGTCGGCCAGCCTTCTTCTTAGACTCGTTGCTAAAGGTCTCGGGGTCCGGGACGACGCCAGTGATAGGGACGACATCTTCTGGGCTAGTTCCCCAGGTAATGGTAGGGACGATCTCGCTGCCGTCGATCTGGACATCGATATCGTACTTGGCGTCGGGGTCCGATTGGAGAGTCTTCCAGTATGCGACAGCCTGGTCCCATTCGGCAGAGGGGAAAGGGGGCGCGAGGGGCTTGCCCTTGAGATACTCAAAGGTAACCTCATCGGGAGCGACCATGCCAGCACGGGCACCACCCTCGATTGCCATGTTGCAGATGGACATACGAGCCTCCATACTTAAGCTGCGGATAACAGAGCCGCAGAACTCGATGACACAGCCGGTGCCACCAGCGGTGCCAATCTGGCCGATGGCATACAGAACGACATCCTTGGAGCTGACACCAGGAGCCAGCTCGCCATCGACTTGTATCCTCATGTTCTTGCTCCTTTTTGTGATGAGACATTGTGTGGCCAGTACGTGCTCGACCTCAGAAGTGCCAATGCCAGTGGCGAAGGCACCGAAGGCGCCGTGTGTGGAAGTGTGACTGTCACCGCAGACGAGGGTGGTGCCGGGCAGGGTGAAGCCCTGCTCGGGGCCGATAACGTGGACAATGCCCTGGCGTTTGTCGCCGAGACCGAAATATGTGAGGCCGAAGTCTTTTACGTTTTCTTCGAGAGTCACGCACTGCAGACGGGAGTCGTCCTCTTCGATGAAGGTGGCAATGTCCTTAATGCCCTTTCGGGATTTGGTAGGGACATTGTGATCCGTGGTCGCGAGGGTGCAGTCAGGTCTCCGGACCTTGCGGCCGGCATTCTTCAGTCCCTCGAAAGCTTGTGGGGAGGTAACCTCGTGGACCAAGTGGCGATCTAGTTACAACAGGATGGTTAGGTTGCCAGCCATCGATTAGGGCCCAATTGATCTGGACAGGGTGCTCGCGACTTACCAATATACAACAAAACCGTGCCGTCCAGCTTCTCATCAACAACATGAGAGCTGAAGACCTTGTCGTACAGGGACGCGGGTGCGTTGTCTGTAGCCGGCATCTTGGGATAGCTCGGTTTGTATCTGTAGCTTCCTTGCTATACTCAGGTTGTCTACAAGAGGAAGGAACTGTTTTAAAATATGAGGGTTAAAGGAGGAACGAGTTATCAGTGGATTTGCCTCGAGTGGAAAGACCCAAGGAGTATGTTTGGTTGTGGGAAGGAAGGGGAGAAGAGAATGCCTCCAAAAACGGTCACTGTCTCAAATTAAAGCGAAAATTGACAAGCTGACTGGAACGAGGTAGAATAGAGTCAGTAACGTTCATACTAAAATAGATATTCTCGGCTTCAAATCTTTGAGGCCACTCGCACGCCGCAATCGGCCGCTGGAATGGCGGCTCCGACGTCGGGAGGGGTGTTTTCGAAGGAGATCTGGACAACGTCATTGGCAATGCAGGCCTTGCCATTGGCCAACCCCACCCGCTGCGAATTTCCAAATTCTCCATACTTTCATGTCGCCTCCCTAGCGCAGACGGGGGGGAGCATGTATCTGATCTGGACAGGAGGATCCGTTGATCCTTTTGCGGCCCAGTACTACATACAGTACTACATGCAGTACAGCCAGCCCTCTTCATATGTAGTGTCACACAAAGCCATGCAGCTTGTCAAACCTACTGCCGAACCTTCGCAATCCGAGTCTAGCCGTTTACCAACTGAATGGTATGGCGCTGGCGAACCCTAACGTGACTGGACTCGGCAGTAGAAGAAGCCGACAAACCAGAAGAAGCCATATTCTATGCATCCTTATTTTCTTTCCCCGGGTGAACCGAAGAAAAACTTGTTCTCTAATTCCGGATCCACGGTGGAAGTAGCTCGTTAGATTCGATCCACTTGCTGCGATATCTGGGCATCTCCAAAGAAAAAGTCGGTAAAGAAGCGGCAGCGCAGCCGGCGACCATGAAGGGAGAGATGAAGAGAGGCAGAAAGCTGAAGATGTAGAGATAACATCATGCCATTAAAGCCTACTACTGTATAACACAACAGGATCCCTGATAGTCACCTTCCCCTTCCAGTCGGTTTGCTTCCGATACCAAAACTCCCGTTTACCCGATCCCATGCCCGATCCCGTCCAATCTCCCCCACTACACCGGAGATTGGGCGCCGATATCCGGTACCGGCCCTGCATCTCAACCTCTAAGCGTACACCCTACAAGCCCTGATACTCCATATACTACAAGAGGCACCCTACAGCCTTGAAGACATGCACGCCCGAGGCCAGGCCTACAATCACAGAGACCCCCGCAAAGAGAAAGATCCCCACGTCGTTCCATGTACTCTCCTCTTGATAACGTCTTTTCCATAGTTCACTCTCGCCATCGAACACGGGGCCCATAACCGCCCACCAGTACTTGATGGTCGCCCATACCCAACTAGCAATTGCCAAAGCTATCTTTTGTAGAGTGTTGATAGCATCGTACTTTCGGGGCTCAGGCGGCGAATGACCAGCGGTGTCTTCGCCTTCTCCCTCGGGCTTGGCCGTCCCCTCCTCCTCCTTCTCCTCCTGCTCCGTGATTTTCTCCTCCTCCTTGCTTTTCTCCTCCCCGTCTCCCTCCCCCTCCTGCATGTCTTTCTCCTTTTCGTCGGGGGACTCGTCTTTGTTCTCCGTTTCCGGTGCTTCCTTTGGAGGAGCGGCTTGGGGTTTTAATACCTTCTCCCGTGACTGCATAATTGCTGTACGAGCGGCTCCTTGGACGGTGGCCTCGCGATGTTTCTCGTTTGACTGTGCCACGGCGAGTTGGGATTTCGGTGCCGATATCGCTCTTTGGGTTGACATGCTCTCCCCTTTTCTGCTTCTCAGGTACCCGCGGGCTAGTAGAGACTCTGTTCCTGCTGATGACTTTGGGCGCCGTATCTCCACAATCTTGGCCGATGCAGTACCGAAAATGGGGACCGAGCGGCTGTATTCGTGCTTCGGCGAGCCGCTCTGCATTGTAGTGTGATGGGAAGTTGTCGTGCTGCCTGCCGGTCTGCTGGCCAACGTGCAGAATGGTCGAGGCGGTTCGATTATTGAGCTCCGTGTCGCTAGAGCGCCGGCCGAGTCTGTCACGAGCCCGTCCATTTGCCCTAACATTGCTCCCGAGATAGGTTGGATCAACAGAGCGTGAGCGTAGCCAGTAGTGGTGGTGATGGGTGTGAAGACAGAGTCTTTGCTCTGGCCTGTCCCGTTCCTTCTTTCGATGGTCTCGATAATCTCGTTCGGCCACTCGGGTATATGCTTGCCCTCTGCTTCTCGTATAATTCCGACTGAGGGGTGCACCTCCAGGATATTCGTCTTCGTGTCTGGTTCGACCTCTACCCCTTTCTTTGTCTGTCTGCTTAAGTGGGGTCCCACTTGTGAGCGTTCCTTCGAGGGGTCTGCCAGGCCCTTCTCGGTATGATTGTCTGCGCTCCGTGGTCGAACCAAATGTTCTGATGAGCTCTGGGCTGTCACATCTCTGACGTTCACCTGGCTGCTTGTCTCGTAACGGGCAATGCCGTCCTCGCCGGGGTGCAGAGCTGGGGGATATTGAGGCTTGCGCATGCTGTTCGTCAGATCTACAGCCGACTGGCTTCGGTCCAATCTTCGGGGTTTGGCGAAGTGATTCGTCGTGGGCTCTCTCGATGTCGACGGGGATGAGATCGCTGTAGCTACGACGGTGGACTGGTCGCGGAGTGTTTGGTCTTTCAAACTGTACGTGTCGTTTTGGTTCGGTGGTGGCAGAGACGGGTTCCCATCTTTCATCCCGCCCTCGCATCCTGAGAGAAGGAGTTCCAGTCCTTGTAAGGGGTACACGTTGTTTACTTCCTCCAGTGGTAGTTGTCCTGTCTGCGCCGCGGTGGACACTACAGCCCCTAAGCGATGATCCGGGATTATCAAGCCGTTGAAATGATCCTGATGGGATGGCAGATTGAGAGAGTGCGATCTCTCGTTCTTGTGTGTCATCAACGATGAGGTCACTGTAGCTTGGTTTGTGCCGGGCCCCCTGGATCCGTGGCTCGGCGACGGCGTCTCCATAAAAAATGCTTCCTACCTAAGAGAGGGTTCGGGACCTGAGCATCGGCTCTTGTGTCGCTATCCTCCTGGCCTTGAGGAGGGGCAGAGGCGCTTATTTGGCGGGACGGCGTGTGAATTATGGTGTCTGCCGACGTCTCTGCATTTCGCCGCCGTTTCTGTAGCTTGTTGCCGCGCTCCTGATGTTGTGGCGCGGACAGGGGGACACCCTCACCGGCTGTTTGCCTTTACTACCTCTGCGGCTTCCAACAAAATCATTATCACTAATGTGTCCCTCTGACTCTTGATGATGTTAATACTACTTGTCGAGTGTTTAGGCGCGGACATATCAGACTCACGGATCTCCGACTCAGTATTCGTAAACGACTGAGCAATGGGGCTCAGCCCAGGTTCTCTGACAGACGACCATTCTCTGTCGCGCCGCTTCCACTCCAGCGGCCCATGTTGTTGTTGTTGGATTTCCACCTTGGCTAGCTCGATCTTGTCCAGCTTCATCTGCGCCTTCTTCTGCATGTGACCCTCCCGTGCCGCATCCTCCATCGCCTTCGCATTCTCGTAGTCGCGCTCGGCCTGCTGCACGCGCTTGGTGAGCTTCCTCATTTTGGTTTTGGTTGACGGCGGCGTAAGGTCTGAGCTGGCGCTGTCAGTTGGAGTTAATACGTTATATTGACCCGTCTGTGGGTTCGCTCCTGTAACCCCGAGCCAGTCCCCACTGGCTTTGAGTTCGCGGTATTTCCGCTGACTACGCTGCTTGCGTTTCAAGAGATGTTGTGTCTCTGCCGCAGACAAATGACGGTCCGTCTGCTTGAAAGGAATGGGCGGACGTCTCGCGGTTGGGCTTGTACTTGGGCGTGGAGGCTCCGGTCTACGAGAAGAGTTGGTGCGTTCTTCTGCAAGTTCCAAACGTCGGCGGATAGGCAGGTCCTCCGCTATATTCCATTCTTTCAATTCTTCGGGGTTCATGCCCAGGCGGTGGTAGGCAGACTCATTGCTCCTGTCGTCCATGCTTCGAAGAGTACCTCCTTGCTCAGGACGATGAGTGGGGAGGAGCTTTCCTAGTAACCCGGCAAAAGACGAAGCCTTCTTGCGAGTCGAGTTGTTGTTTTGGGGCGAACCGACATTCCCAGAGCGGCCCATGGTTAAGAGATAGAAGACCCCCAATCGAGACAAGGCACGAGTAGAGAAGTTTGCATGAAAAGCTTCGGCACAATGAGCGATGATATTCGGTACTAATGCATGCGGCGTCGGAGGATCAGAAAAGTAATGTTCCCCGGGGCAAACCTTGAGGCCTCGAGAAGGAATCTCTGGTAGCAACTAAACACCCCGGATTAGTAAAGGATACACGGAACAAGAAGTTACTCGGCGAGCTTGAGGCAAACATCAAAGCTAATGCCGGATATCCAGGCGTGCACCGTACCTACTTGCCAGCACAAACCCACTGAAGTAGCTGGTTTCACACCTGCTCGCTCCTTCCCCTTTGGTAAATGGTTGCAAGCAGTCGCGCAGTCCAGCTCTAAGCAAGCTATGGCTATCGCTTTCGTAGTCGAGTGTCGAGAGACATAGCGAATATACACACCGAGAATATATCCATCAGGTATTACTACCTATAAGAAGGGGCGAGGGACGACTTGGTCATAACAAAATCTCACTTAGGTATTTTTCTTATATCAACTCGTCACGGGCATGCGCCTCAACTCGAGCTGGGACCATATTACGACTCAGGATGGAGCTCAAGGAAAAAGAAAACCATGACATTAGCAGATTGCGAGTGCGTATTTCACTCTTTATTGATACTAAATACAACCGCACAACGCCGATGAATGCTACCCTATGTAATCCTGCACTACCATATTTGGTTGAGTCTCTTGCGATCTTGTTGCTCTAATAATTATTAAACATGGAGGGATATCTCTCGAGGCTCTTTTGCTGTGGCCTGGCCCAGGATTGGTTCAAAGGTGCTGCATTCCCTGCGCTCGTCCTGGAATTCTTGAGCGGGCTGCTGCCACGTTCTCGCGCCTGATAAGCCTGAAACTGTTCGAGCTTAGCCATCTCACTGTTGTTCCGCGGTGATCTAAACGAGAGGTCACCCATGCTAGGGGCCTTCTTCAGGGGAGAACCATGATGAGTGTTGATGCCAAGATAGCCCCCATTCCCCTGGGTCTGTGTTTGGGTGGTAGTGCTCGTTGACACAGCTTGCGAAGGGGTAGGGTTCATTTGCGTGGGAAAGCCGGGAGTACGCCGCATCGCTGACGGTCGGCTACTGACACTTGATGCAAAAGGGGAATCGGACTGTCTCGGGCCCGGTCGCGGAGTGAACAACCCTTGGCCGGAAATACTTCTCGTGTTAGGTCGAGCTGGCGTATCTCCATCGGGGTTGACATGCATGGCATAGTTGGGGTTGGGGTTTGTGCGGAAGCCTCGGCGCAGGACTGTGCTGGGAGTGCCAACTTCAACAGCTTCCTGCTCGTTTCCAATGTCGTCCTGAGATAGTTGAGTCGAAGCGTCCCTCACGGTAGGATAGAGCCGGGGATGCACGAATTTGGTGTCGTACTCGTGCAAGACCTCCTTCTGAATGATCGAAGTATCCTTATTCTGCTGGGAGAATCTAGATTGCAGCATCCACATTTGACCCGACATGATGATTTGTAGGAATAGACACTTGACAACGGTGACGCTGGGTCTGGAATCGAGAGTCTCCAGAGGCAGGAAGATCCAATAGACCAGCACATGGCCTGGGCTGAACAGGCTGAACATGCGTAGGCAGATGGGCAATGGATCCCACACAGCAATCTCCCAGACGTCTTGACTGCGGTCCGGGTGAGCCCGCGATTCGGCGCTTTCACTGCTCACCATGTTTGCAAAGAGGCGCAGGGGCGAGGAAGACGCGGGGGAAGACTGGACGCGTACACGGTGTGCGGACGGGGTGTTTTGTTCCTTCTCGACGTCGGCCTCGAATAGTCGGTATTTTCGAGTGCGGTTCATGGTGTAGAAGGCATTCAGTGCCGAGAAGCCCACAAGAAACCAGACAATCGTTGCGACCTACACGGCGTATTAGCAATAAGATATATGGTTTTCTGGACAACGCCATTTTCTTTTGCATCAACTTACCAGAAATACCACCCATCCTGAGTCAATCTCGTCGCTGAAAACATCGTCCGCAGCGCTCTTTCGCCCAGAGTTCGCTCGTGCAATCAGGAAGGCAAAGTTGAAGGCCAAGCCCAACTGGGTGCCCACGACGTTGGAATCCCAGTCGCGTGTCTCGATCTCTTCAGATAGCCAGAGTAAAAAATCCATGACGTTCAGTGAGGCCTTGACGCGCTCCATGAGCGGCCTCTTCCGTACCAGTCGAGCGGGCGGCATGTTGAAGGTCGAGTTGTGTGAGATAGGCCGCCGATGGGCGATGGGTGATGCCCGCAAGAAGAGCTGCACAAATTCGCAGGTGGAATATAACCAGCCAGCTTCAGTCCATTGATCCAGGTAGGTTCCTTCGGTGCAGCGTCTTTAACAAATGGGCGACGGGCCAAGGTGTTTGTTGAAGGACAGACGTCGTCAGAATGCTCTTTGTCTTTGCAAAAACAACATCACCTAAAATCTTTAGTAGCCTAGGCACGCGCTGCTGGCCGAAAACAGTTGCTTAGGGAATTCCGTTCTAGGGGTGGCGCCTGCATTACTAGGGGTCCACTGTCCTAGGTTCCAGTTTGCTACAGCTTGCTACAGCCAACAGCTTGCTCTCTTACTGTAAGTTACATAGTGAGCTCCGGTGGGGGCAGGTGGGATAGAAACCCGCTAAACCAGCCCCTTGAAGCCTGGCCAGCCAGAGAAGAGATGGGGGAGGCATTAGGTAAGCTAACCTGCTACAGCATTCCCGCTTTAGCAGCTACGAGAGCCAATTACTGAGCTATTATGTACTCGACGGTGGACTGATGGATAAGATATAGACTTGCGCTCAACCTACATACAACTCCCTCAATACCGACATACCCACCACCAACGAAGAAGACGAGCCCGCCCCAGATCCTGCGGCCCTTCTACACTTCCAAGTCATCATGGCTTCCGCAGCAGACTACAAGGACAGGCAGTTCCTTGCCGTCATTGGCGACGAGGTACGGGATCGAGAACGAGCGACGTCATGCGCAGCCTAAGAGCCTATACGCGTCCATGCTAACCAAACTCCTTCCCAAGGACTCTGTCACTGGCCTCTTGTTGGCAGGTATCGGCGTAAGTACATAATATATGTCTTCATGTTCTTGAACCTTCCTCTTCTCCAATGCAGCTGGCTAATGCGTGTCAACCCGAAATGTAGCATGTCACAGACCCGCCCGACTCGCAGAAGAACTTCCTCGTCGTAGACAACAAGACGGAGACGGCTGCCATCGAAGCCGCATTCGAATCCTTCACCGAGAAGCGCAAGGACATCGGCATCGTCCTGATCAATCAACATGTCAGCCCACTGGTCGGCTAAGAAGAAACTAGACGAAGGGCAACTGCTGACCAGCTACATTTGTTACAGATTGCCGACAAGATCAGGCATCGAATCGATACATACACAGCCGCTTTCCCTACAGTTCTGGAAATTCCCAGCAAAGAGCACCCCTACGACCCCGAGAAGGATAGCGTACTGAGAAGAGTGCGGAGACTGTTTGGAGAATAGGCTGGATCTGTGGTTTCAAAAGAGGCACGATGTACCAGTAGTAGTAGCATGAAAGACTCGACTGAGGCACCATTACTCAACATTGCACTTGGTCGCGTATGCAGGGCAAGGGAAATCGTATCGTTTCTATTAGGCCTCGAGACGATTTGCGACCCTTCTAGGATATCGTTATGGGTGCAATGTTTGTACGTCTCTGCTCTTGTCAAATACACACTGTCAACGACAAAACATAAATTACGGTATCGAGAAAAGCCAAACAAACACGGATCCGATCACCCCAACAACAATACAGAATAGCAATAGAATTCCATTGTTCGCGTTCATACAGTGTCTGAAATCAAATATGCTTGGATGCCAAATCTTCGTCGGCCTCGTCGAGGCATGCAAACACTCTAGGGTGCACGCGGCTCGAGTGGAAACCTTCTGATGCCTGAGTACTCTACAGCTCATTGCTGCTGCTTCCACCGAACTGCACAGTAGCCTCGAGGCAAGTGATGGGCTTATCATCAGCGTTGAGGACCTCGGCATGAACAGTGTATTTTCCCTGTTGAGTGGTCAGTTATACTATACGTACGAAGTAGCTAAGGACAAATGCGGAGGAAAGAAGTGGGTTTACATACAGGCGGGACTTCTTTGGGGATCTGGACCGACTTGGTAATGCTCAGGACGCCCTTCTCAATGGGGCACTTGAGGTCGGCCTTTTCGGTCTGTTCGCAGAGATCGACCTCCTGGTTGATGAGGCGAATCAGACCATACTTGACAACGAGGTTGATGTAAGCGCCTTCGAGGATGGTCTCGTAGACGGTGCCGGTGGCCTTGATCTCCAAGGTAGAGCCTCTGCATTAGTGGGCAGTAATGTTAGCCTCAAGGTTCACATCGGGTGCATCACTGTCTTTGCACGATACATATTGGACTGGATGGGGGTGTTATTCGAGGGGCAACACATACGCCGTGGGAGGGTTGGGCGACAGATCGACTGCCGTGATGGACACGATGTCGCTGCTGTGCTCGGCGTTGCAGTACACCAAGGGGTTGGCGCCCGGGACTCTGGGCTTGTCATCGGCGGCCATGACATCCTGCGAGAAGAAGCCCGGCAGGGCGGAGGCAGCCGAGGCGCAAACGGCCAGGCAGGTGGCAGTAGTGAATCTCATGATGAACTACAGATGGCAGAAACTTGGATGAATGTTTGGATGTCTAAGCGTATGTGTAGGTGTGTATGCGTATGTTCTGGTCCAATGATGAAACTAGGAAATGTCTCGGAGGAGCAGTTGAGAGGGATTAACAAACGATGGGAAGTGAATCAATCGTCCCCAGATGTTGCAGTGGACTGCGAGATAGTGATAGTGATAAATGATAGCGGAGCATGCACTTTGTAGGAGGTAAGTTGTAGGCCTGTAACAGTTCGCGTTAGATACTGGCTGACTGACCGCTGCTGCGCGTGGGGATTGGGCGGTAGTGGATGGATGGAGGCGAGACCAGGCAGTGGACGTCATCTGACTACAATAAAGAACATGCGAGGGCTTGGCTTCCGTTGGGGAAAAGCGGCACTAGGCCCGGTTCGGGTTGCCTCCCCTACTACTAGAAATGGCAATTCGGTGGTTGGATTGGGGGTTCAGGCGCGCGCGGGACGCTTAGACTTGACTCGTGCACATCTTAACTCGTCTCTCTGGAGCCTGCTAACAAAGCACATGTAGCACCTATCTCGATTGGATAGTGATACACTCTAGTGGCCTACAAGTTACAGTAGGCAGGTACGTAATGAATATCAGGTCAGACACATTATAGCGAACCCAGGTCGATATTAAGACTTTGGGTTGTTTTCCTTTTTCAAAGAATACACCTAAAAAGGAAGTGATACGTCTGGTGTAGCTTGTTTGCAGCTGCTGACATGCATACCCAGATGTGCGGATCTTATTGTAGATATTAATCTACATGTATGCAGGGTGTTATCATTTAAAGACACTTTGATATAGGAGGCAACTTTCATTTCGGCATTGGAATGAAAAGAAATTCATAGAGTACGTGCATTACACAAACATATAGAAACGAACAATGACCAAATTGCCATCGGTTGAAACGGGTATCAAACAATAAGTCATCCAATACTGCCAAACCCCCCGCCCTTACCGTCGTCACATATAAAAGGGAAAATAAAACTGCCTCCGCATTATCACTGGCTGCCAAATGGCAACCAGTCTCTCCCCTCCCCGCGAGGTAACCGTATACCCTCTATGCGCCCCCTGGGCACTTTTCCACAAAATACAATTCTGCTCTTCGTTGATAGCCCCCCTAATAGTAGACTTTCTCCTCCCAGAGGGGAGGGCGGACGGTCTCCGTATCCCATTCAAGCTTGTTCTTGTCATTCAGGACACACCCTTCATCTGTGATGGGGATAACCTTGCCACTGTCTCTGACCTCTTGCTTGGAAATGCCTGCGGCATCCGAAGGGATCCACAACAATGGTGCCGGACTGTTGACCTCGGGAGGGTAGTAAGCGCTGCGTGCAACCTCGTCGCTGTAGAGGTTGTTGAAGTCAAGGGAATGGTCGGGCACAAGTTTGCGCAAAGTCGCGTAATCGCAGTGAGTCCATGGCTTAAAGAACTTGGCAAAGAGACCAGGCTTTTTCCCACTGGTAGTGGTGGAGGTGGCTGGGCCATCTAACTCGCGTTTCGCCTCGCTGTGGCCGTTCTTGAGCTCAGTGCTGGCGCCAGAGACACCGGATACACCAGAACCTGGCTGTGCTTCCAATCTCAATGAGCTCTCCTCGTGCTCGAGAGAGCGAGGCAAATTGTACATCAACGGGTCAAGCGCACTGTTGATGGTGATGTGGAATAGTGCGGTAAATATCGTGAAGATAATCACTAGTAGATGCGTTAGGATGGGACATGTAACTGAGAGGGGATATTTCGGTAGGACTGGATATGTAATGATGAGGGCTGATGGAGAATGCTTACTAAGAATGAGAGGGCCGATGGCAGTCGATGCACCGAACAAGCCGATCATGCAAAGCTCAGCAATGTATATACCAGCAAGGAGCTGCTTCAGAGCACGAGGATAGATCAAACCACGTGTGTCGATCGTCGTGTCCGTCACAAACAGAATATTGTAGCGCCATGCGAGATAGAACAGCCCCAGTCCGATGGTCGCGAAACCCACTACCAAAGGAGCGATTGCGGCATAGCAAAGACCTAATCACGGTTAGCAGGGAAAAGAAGACCTATCCAAGCGTATAGACTCACTGATAACCACAATGTTTGTGTAGACGGGCATGACACTTCCCCATGAAATGGCACTGAGGTTGGCCCACTTAGTATACACTTAAGACAATATCCGTTAGTAGGTAAATCCTCGAGGAACTGCTGGGGTTCAAGGGCAAGTGTGGCTTACTGGCACGGGGAGTTCCTGTGAGAAACTTGTACATCAGAGTGAAGATGACGAAGCCAACAACCTGAGAAAGGATGCCGGAGGCAATGCCCAGACCTTGGACAATGAAGTATGGGATGAAGAAGTTGGAAGCCTTGGGGAGGTTCTGAGCCAATATCGTCGTGACGCTTCCGGGGTTGTCGGCGATCTGCTTCGCAACAGCGGTGGCAGCGGAAGTCATGGTCGTAATTAGGAAGACCTGAATCACTTGGAAGGCGAAGTAGGCATTCTGCGTGAACAGCTCAACCCTTGACAATGACGGTTCACCAGACAAACGTGCGCAAACTGCAAATATTAGCCAATGTCGGTTGGTATAAGAGAGCTGCAGACTTACTTCGCATAATGACGGGGACAAGAGACATCAAGATCGACAGTGCCACAGAGGGGAGAAGTCCAGAAACAACGCCCATGATAACGTTCGGGATTTTGTCGAGCCATGTGAGGAAGGATATGGTCTTCAGGTAGCTCACATTGGATATGATACCAACAACACCAACAGGAATTGCCCAGAAGATGATCAGGACGGCAATGAAGGCGATGACGGCAAAGCGACGGATGACGCGCTGCCACCAGGATACCTTGAGTGCCGACCAGACGACCTCACCAGGAGTAATACCAATGTACTTGGGCGTCATTTGTAGGGCCTGGTGATGGGCAAGAACTTGGTTGGCCGACTCTGCCTGAGATTGAGTGAAGAACTCGATGAAGACTGATGGAATTTTCTTTGCTGATCCTGCCCGGTAGCTGATTTGAGCTGCATCGACTTCGGGAATGAGACGTTCCAACTCGGATCTGCACCAGTTGATAGTGTCGACCTTCTTGCCAACAAGACCGAGTGCACCGGTGCGATGGGATGGCCGCTTCTTGTTAGGCACCCATCGAGCTGATAAGCTTCCTGGCTCGGCATCGTGAGCGACCTCAGTTCGCTCGTCCGCACCACCCTTCTTGATAGACTTGAGACGCTCGCCGTTGGCAAGTTTGAGCAGCTTCACCTCGGCCTTCTCAAGCTTCATTGCAACCTTGTCACGCTCCTTGACTGATTCTTCCAGCTTGCTACTGTCTCCAGTAATCCATATGTTCTTTACGTTGTCCTCGCCGAATACCTTACGCAATCTCGACTCGTCCAAGTAAGCTGCCGGGACAGAGACAAAGAGAACAGTGCGAGACGAGATGCGGTTCGCGTAAAATGGCGACAGAAGAAACGCTTGTCGTAGGTTGATGTAGTAGATGCACTCTCGCAGCACCATGTACATGACGAAGCCGTAGAACAGCCATGCTGCAAAGCAGTGGGCATAAAACCGGTTCTTGCCTCCAGATGTCGAAGTATCGATGTTGGAGTAGGATAGGATGTTCAGCTCCTTTTGTCCTCCGCCGCCTGTAGCATTCACAGGGAAGAGGATAGGCCACAGAATACAGCATCCCACGAAACATATAGTCGTCACAATGCGCATGAAGCGCAAGAAGAGGAACGCATCTAAAGACTGGTGTTGTAGAGCGTAAGTATCAGGGATTTTCCAGAATGCGCCAATCCAATTGAATAACCCAGTTGGCAAGGCAGGAGATCGCTCGCTGTATGACAAATAAGTGGTCAGTACTCCGTAGGAGGCTCATGAGATATTTGAAGTGTGCATGCTATGATACATACCTCTCTCGGATGCTCCCCAGATATGTTCGGGGTGCATAGAAGCGTCTCTGGCTTTTTCGGAGGATCAGGAAGACGACGAGGTAGATACCAGAGACCACTGCGACTGGGACCAGAGTCGATACCAGGCCGGAGAGCGACGAACCTGAGTCGTCGTCCCTAGCAGACCCGATGTTTTTGTCGCTCATGCTGGCGATGGTTGTCGAGTTTTGCTGCGATGTGTATCCTGACAGCCACTGAAATGTGGTTGTTGACAAGGGGAAAGCAGGGCGTGCAAGCCACACGCGACGGACGATACCCAGTAATAGGCAAGGTATGTGATTGCGTCCTAGCAGCAACCGGAGGGGGGTCGACTATTATCCCACCTTTCTGTACCGGTCAATGTTCCGCTCTGTGACTTCCAATGGCAATTCCACTCCTGTGTGTTGACGGCAATCCGGACTTGGCAGTCTACTTATATCTTGTACAAGTAGGTAAGTATAAGTCGATCACCTCCACCCAGGGTCAGACACTGACTCCTCAAAATGCAATTGAGTCCTCTCGTTTGGGAGGGAGACGATGAAGAGAATGAAGTACTCGAAAAAGCTGAATCTGAGCCCCAGGTCGTCTAGACTGGTCCTTTTTGAACCTGGCTGAAATTGAGCCTGGCAAGCTGGAAAAAAGAAAGAAGAGGGTGGGTGGGTAATGACGATGTCCAAGATCTTGCACGCCCAGAAGCATGCCCCGATCCCTGTTTGACAGGGTGCCCCTAAATGATGTGTACAGGGGGTAGCTATTGGCTAGTCTGTGCGTGGACCTGGATCTCAGCCGGTATTGTTGGCCAATGACGAACTTGACATGCTATGTGGCTGTGGATTCCCGATGGATGGTAGCAGTGGCAGGTAGAGGAAAATCAAGGCATCACATGCAATGATGGGTCGTACTGCTCTATTCCGTCGAGAAAAGAAAGATAAGAAGGACACTTGGAGAGGGATGGAAAATTTGCTGTAAGGCTTCTATTAAGCCCCTGAATCACAACCTGCCATTCCTTCCGTCACTCGGTTCATGCTCCCGAACATTGTTGCCTTGGGACCTGCTGCACCTGTCCAAGAAAACGATGATAGTGATATCACTCAAGGTTAGGCGCATATGTGTGCAGGAAGCATCCCCAATTTGCGGCAGCCATGTTGACTAGGGCGGATGGCATGTACTGTATCTTAGAGCTTTAGCGCATCTGCCTCTATCCACCCCCAAATTAAGCAGCATAGCTCCCAGCCGGCGGCATTCTGCGTAATTGGCAAATCTAGGTCCATGTCTTTTGTCTGATAGGCCGCGCAAATTTGATATGGGACGATGGACACGCTATTCGGGTCTCGCGTCGTCAAGTTCAGTGCTGGTTGCACAAGCTAGAGAGCCAGCCACCAGCAGAAGCGGCAAAGATATCCCCAAAAGGCCCAATAACTCAGACTATGCATGTACGACGTACGTACTGTAGTCGTAGCACCATAGGTTAGAACAAATCGTTTCCCGCGACATTCAGGTTACCTACCACTACCTAACCATCACAGCACTGCTTGCTGAGCGCCATCATCATTCTTACGTGGTGAGTGGGTGTGTTGTTATTCCATTGGATTGGCTTTACACAAGCACAGCTACATGTGATGCAGCTGTGAGACCTCCCTACAACGTTAATGTGTCGGTGGGCGGGATGGCAACAATTGGCTTTGTGTTATCCAGGATGACTGTATATGCACGCATGGCACTTTGCGAACATGGGAATCGCTGGCGCTGGCGGCCTCTGCAGCCAGGGAGCTGGGGGGGTCACCCCTCTCTCGTACTTTTAAGGACCGCCCAAGTGGGTTTCATGGAAAGTCAGTGGGAGCTTTTGGGGAGGTTTTCACGAGGGATGTATGATGGATCCAGACCCCCAATCCAATCAACCCGCTGGGTCCTGCAGTGCAGCACGTCTGTGTGGTACGCAAGTACGAACAAAGACACTGCCGCGGAATCAACATGAATTGAACCAATTCCATTGATAACACAGCCTGGGATGAGATTCGGTATATCAGCCTGCACGTTGGGTAGCATTAGCAGCTCGCCAATCGCTAGCCGCTGTGCTTGTTGCAACAGGCGCGAATGAATGCGGCCGCATCTCAGAGGGCAATGGGGACGGAACGTGGTCCAGACAGTCAGAAGCGAGTATGTACCTTATGGCAGTAGTTGCTCTCATCAAATTGGAAGTCTGTTTTAGGTGGACATGAGGACGGAAGCACGCATCTCAAAACAAGAATCTTGACAATGCGTTCGGCAACTCCCATTCCAGCCAACCCAAGTCTGCAGCATGTACCGTACCATGTGAGACCTGCAGAATTGAAGCCTCTCTTCACCAGCAAACATGATTACGTGACATTTACAACACTCGAATCGATTACGCAACAATGCACAACACTGGATAACGTCTATGCAACATCATAATGCTATGGTGCCGAATTAGCCAGGCGGCCTCGCTAGGATGAAATTTCCAATTGACGTGAGGCCTTACAACGAACACTGAGATAGATACCTTACTTAGGCACATCAAGCCACAAATGCCTAAGCCCTCGGCCAGATCGAATATCATCGCCAGGAATAGCTTGAGCATTCAAACATGACAAAGGTGCTTTGTAGACCGAAATGGTGTCTTTCTGTTGTTTCTGGAATGGTGTGTTTTAGTTTGACATTCCTGTCTTGAGAGCGGAAGCTCATCCCTTGATAAAACTGACAAAGGGCAATCTAAGTATGTTTATGTTCATGTTCATGTAGTTGTTTTCCAGCGCAGATTGCGTCGTTGTATTGCTTTATCCTCTGTATTCTATTGCTTGCTGTGTTGCTTCTGAGAAATCCCGCTTAGCCTCACCATATCTAAGTCGCCAATATGTCGTCGCAGGTTATTGATCCATACAAGAAGCAAAAGGAGTACGTGGAAGGCAACGACTACGCCTTGCCATATGTCTCTAGCCATCTACAAGAAAACTACACCAAGGTCGACCCGGAGCTCTTCAAGCATGTCAACTGCAGCTATCTGTCGACCCCGGGGAGGCCACCTACACTGGAGGCGCTGAAGCAACACGCGCAATCTCTTGCCGTCCTGATCTCAAACCTTGCGCCAGCCCAGGCCGCCGGAGAGATCGATAATAAGAACAGCGGCAGTGCAGATGCACAGTCCTTCAAGCCGGAAGAAGCCTTTGATTGGCTCAATGATCTCTCCACCCACTACAAGAGCGATGATCCAGATCACCATAGACCCCTGAACAGTTTAGTCAACCTGGTCAAGAGTAACAGTGACACAAAGGGCGTCGAGTTCCACTGTGCACTGCAATACAATGGTGGCATCGCCAGGGTTGAAGACCTCCAGAATGAGTACAAGCGTGAGATCGCTAGAAGACCATACCAACGACACGTGAACCTTCTGCGACACGCAAATGAGTGTCTCGAGATCCTTGACCACGAGTATTCCGCTACTGGTGGCGTATTATCTATACTGCCGGCAGATTACGAGCCCGAGACAAAAGAGTTCGAGGACATCAAGAAGACATTCATTGGACAATGGCTAGTCTTCACCCAGCGGCTAATCAGCCGAACACACGACTTGGAAAAACAACTGGCACAGGCGTTAGATTTACTCAAAAACGATGCTGTAGTCCCGATGCAGCACATGAGCGCCCACGGCCCTGACGGACGCAGCGGGCGCACTGTGGTATACCCACAAGATCGCTGGGTGCTCGCCAATGCAGGTGACGATGTGTTGGAGTATCTGCACAATGCCATGGATAAGAAGGAATACACCATGGATGGCCATTCCAACTACGCAAGGGCTGAAGGCGTTAGTGGCGAGGCGCTGGCTGTGGGAGACAAGGAGCGTGGCATTGTTACGCTTGACTTAAACACCAGATACTACCGTCTCAGGGGCCATGGCCGCGGACCGGTTTTCGTTCTCCCAGCCTACGCTGATCGCCCAGGCACCGTTTACACACGAGAGCTCGAGAACCGGCCAACTGCCGTGAGGATGCGCGCTCCTGAGTTCCCCGAGCGCGTCAGCAACCTCCAGAACCAGAATGAGACCTACAAGACCGAGCGTGACACCTTCTACAACGAGAATGCCGAGCTCAAGCAAAAGCTGGCTAAGGCAGAATCGCAGATCGACAGCCACGTCAAGGATGCCGAGCAAGCCCGTCGCAAACTCGCTGCGTTCACCCGGTCTTCCAACAGCGACAGCCATGCTCTCGACGCGGAGTTGAGTGAATATGTGCAGAAGATTAACGACGCAGAGACGAGACTTCGCGAGCTGGAGAAGCAGGAGAGTTCTCTCCAGAGCATCCAGCAAAAGCTTGCCTCTAACCAAAATTCCTGGACTGAAGTTGGGCGCATGGTCCCTCGTGATGCGGATGGCAACGTGACGGATGCAGCTCTGGAAGCCGTGGCAGACATCCTGAAGAAGGTCAACGAGGAGAATGCCGAGTTAAGGAAGCGCGTGTGCGAGTACAGGCGCGAGGAGATCAAGAGTGGCCCGCCATCCCACGCCTGATCCTCGTGATTTTGTGTGCAAACAGATCTTGGCGGGGTGGGTAAGGGTTAGGCAATGGTAGTTTGAAGATTCTTTC
The DNA here is from genome assembly GCA_038363915.1 of Apiospora saccharicola. NCBI lineage: Eukaryota > Fungi > Ascomycota > Sordariomycetes > Amphisphaeriales > Apiosporaceae > Apiospora > Apiospora saccharicola. The sequence continues at coordinate 4,041,843 of JAQQWM010000006.1, forward strand.
AATATTGGAGTTGAGCGCCTGAGTGCCCAAGGTGGACCGGAATATGGATGGCTTAGAGGGGTCGTCGTCGTCGTGTACTGTATTAAATGTTGGCTTTTATTTGATTGTAGTGCGTATCGTACAGGTTAACTCTTCTAATTGGCTCAATCTGACCCAGACACTGAATTGCATCGTCTACAGATACGAGTAAGGCTGACGATGTTGACTCCCTTGAAGGCTTGAACGAGTGGTGCAATTTGGAATTTGGACAGCCTAGAATTCATGGGTCCTGACATGGGTGTGCCCAGAATAGTAGCTATTATCAGATGAACTTGGGCGTTAAAAAAGTGGGTGGGTACTATACGCGTTCATGTAAGTGCGACCCCAACTCCTCCAACAGAATGCCATCTTGGGTAGGATCGGGAACTTTTCCATGTTGCTCTGCCAACCGCTGCCCGCAAACAATACCACCCTGCAAGCCACGCTTCCCTGATTATCCCCCTCTTACTTGGAAGATGGCTGGGAACTGTCAGACATTGGAAGAACAGATGCCCAGGGACTTCTGGTTAATTTTTCAAATTCCCTTGGGCCTACCCTCTGCTGAATATCTCACCCGGCGACTATCCTTGACGATAAAACATTCAATCTAAGACACATCGCGGTTGATTGCAGATTTTGGATTGGTCTTTTCTTCTTATTCCCAAGTGTTGACATTCGATCGGCCTGTGTCACGATCCGCTCCACAACGGTAAAAAAGATTATCTGGGGGACTCCTGTTAACCAGTCAGGACCTCCCACTGGTCGACCCTCTAGTCGGTTGTCAGTCCCAGCTGCTGCTCTGTGCTCAAGATAGTCCCTGCACTTTCACTTTCGACGACAACGCAGGGCGAAAGACAACACATCTTCAGCCCCGCCGTCCATCTTGAATGGTACCCATTATTTGCCGATGAGCCCGCCCTATTGGAGTATTTGACTATTTGGCTCTGACCTGTCGTCCTGCTCGGACACCCTTTGATGCTTCTCCTGCCTGTCCCGTGGTTTCGTCAAGATAGATGATGCATCGGAGCTGAATCCCTAAGATGCTACGCCCCGGTGGGATGGTGTTGTCGTCGTATCGTGGTCTCTGCGACCTCTCATCGTCCAATATCATGTCGTCGCAGATCGCAGCAGCTGTTCGCTGTTCAGCATGGGTCATGGTCCTGTCCCTTATTAGAAGCGTTGCCCAGGCCCAGGCACTTCCATACGTTCCCACGACAATTATAATACCCGGATCATCATCTCCAGATGGACAAAACCTCGGCGCAGACATCGCCTACATTTTCGCCCCTCGCGACGACACCGTGGATTTTCTCTCACTGAACGTGTCCAGTACCGTGAAAGCCGCAGACAGGACGATACGAACGGTCAGCTCAGGATTGCCCTTCTTAACCAGCAACAACACAGCATTCGCTCCCACAACGGCCGACAATGGATCTCTCATCGTCTACACAGGGGACTGCAAATCGTCCAGTAGCGCTGCACTGTGGATTCTTAACTATGCCGCAGGCAATGGTCCGGCAAGCTGGACCGAAATTCCAACACCCCTTGAAGATGGCTCAGTTTACACGGGGCCAGGTATGCTTGGGGCAAGCATGGGCTTTTCTACAACCCTCCAACCTGCGATATCGCCGGCAACCATCTATACCTACGGAGGGATGTGCCCGTCAGGGAACTCCAGTGATGACAAGACTCAAGCCAGTGGAACATATTCGAACCAGATGGTGAAGATCTCGCCACCCGGAATAGGAGGAAGCGGATATTCAATAGAGACCGTGGCCAACAAAGGAGCACCTATTCCTGAAGCCGGCTTCACGCTCACGGAATTATCTCCATCCATATCTAATCGGTCTGGCATAGTGACGCAGCAGGTTAACCATGTCCTCCTGGGGGGTCATACTAAAACCGCCTTTGTCAACATGAGCACAGCCGCTATATGGAGTCTTCCTGAGGAAAGTTGGGGCTATGTCCACATCGACGTGGCTACGGAATCCAGTTCCAGGACTCAATTTGCAACCAAGAGCACCAGTGAAGGCATTAATCCAAGATCTGGCCACACGGCTGTCCTGAATGAGGATGGAACTGCCATTGTGATCTTAGGAGGTTGGGTCGGAGATACGTCCACTGCTGCCACGCCTCAGATGATTGTCCTCGAAGTTGGCGCTGGCTATGGTGGCAAGGGAGCATGGCAATGGTCTGTTCCCGACAGTCAACCATCTGAACCTGCAATATACGGGCATGGTGCAACTCTACTACCCGGCAACGTCATGATGGTCTATGGTGGACATGCCATCTCTTCCTCGGTAAGCAGAGCGAGAAGGCAAGCAACAGACCTCGTCGGCAACGACCCTAGGTTTCTCAATCTCACTACTATGTCATGGTCGGATGTTTACAACAACCCGACTTACATTGCTGCAGGTGGAGAACCTGCAGCCAGCTCAAACGACGATGCCAAGAGACAGCTGGGTCTTGCCCTGGGCCTGGGACTGGGACTCGCTGCAATACTCGGCGCCTTACTGATTAACTGGTGCTATCGTCGGCGACAAAATCGCAAGTATGCTACGAGGGAGGATACGATTCGCTCCCTGGCTCAAGACAACGCTCGTTTTCTCAGCGATGTAGATGACGATCCAATGATGGAGCAGGACAATCATCCGAGAGCTTGGTATGCTGGTGGACACGACCCATACTATGCTGGCAACCAGTCACTTAGCCATGAGAGCTATCGCCCCCGCCGAGGCAGCATGGATGACCACCAAGGTCTAATGCAAGCAATGCCAATTACAAGAAAGCCGGTAGCTCCTCGGGCAGGCAAGGGACAATATCAACCAACATCGGCCGGAACCTACGAATCTTTTCTTGACCCCCGTACCCGTGGAGCCGGCGCTATTCACCCGATCTACGAGGACGACGAGGACGACGAGGCTCGTGACGCCGATGAGCCTATGAGTCCTTCCACGCCAGTTTACGACTCCAACCGCAACTCCAACCCTTTCTCGACACCAACACAAGAGCGACAAGAACGGCCTTTGTCGCTTCCTCCACCCGCCCGAACCTCTGGAACACCGACGAGTCCAGAACCAGCACAAAGGCGCAATTCAGCAACCGATCCAGAGGTCCAAGACTGGATGTCAGATGTCGACGCTGCAGATGCGCTACTGACCTCTCGCATGGCGACGACGCCCAAAGGAAACACCGGCCGGATCTCGCCTGTCCGGCGCAACAAGTCTACCCGCTCCACTCATGGAGCAGAAGACGAGTCACGGACGGGAAGTGGAGTTTCAGATGCAAACCGTAGCAATATATCACGCTCGAACTCTTTGCGCCTCGGTGGCCCCCCTGGTTTCGGCGTTGGGCCAGCAGTAGCCGCTGCAGATGGCCGGCAGGGAACTAGCGGAAGCAACAGCAGCAACAGCACTACGAGTATACCGTCTGGAAGCACTTACAACACTGCTAGGTCAAGCTTCCCTGCTTTGCAGGCAGAAGGCCCTGCTCTACTCATGGGGCGAAACAGCCTGGCTTACGAAGAGGATGACGAACCCGGAAGCCCTAGTAAGAATAGACCGCGCCGAGGATGGTTGGGCAGCCTCCGTCGGGTGTTCAGCGGTGCGACACCCTCTCCGTCGCCACCTGACAGCGAGAGGAACGGCAGCCCTGTGCGTGACAGCATGGCCGAGGCATCGGATTACGATCCACGGTATGGCGGCCTGGGTAGCATCGCCGCCGGCGGGGTTCTGCGGAGAAAGGCTGGACGAGACGCCTGGGAGGCGTCTGACCGACACCCCGACACATCCGGCAAGGAAAGGGTGTCGCACGACGATGAATCAGAAGAATGGGACATCGAGAAGGCGGTGGAGAGGAGGCTCGTCCAGGTTATGTTCACGGTGCCTAGAGGGCCCCTGCAGATAACCAACGGCGAGCCTGATCTCGAGAGCGGAGAGGATGTGGTGGTTGTCGATCCTGCTAAGGAAGAGGAGGCCGACATAGGCGACGGGTACCATGCTATTACTACGGATGATACGGAAGACGCAGCAGCACCACCGCCGCCAGTTGCCCGGTTTTCAAGCAAGGGCTCCAGTAAGGAACAGCAATCACAACCACCGCAAGGTTTGTCAAGGCTTGTCAGCAGCAGCAGTAGCACCAAACATCCTGCCAGGGACGCGGTTGACTCGGCGCTCGGCACGGAAATCGGGTCGCCTACTAGTGAGACCGGAAGGCCTCTGTCTAGCAGCTCGCACGATCTGCTCGCGGTCCCCGAAGAGCGGTACGACTCCGCAAGCACCTCGTCGCGGAAATCTTTCGACGTTGGTAGCGACTTGGAAGTGCAACCCTCCCGCGGGTCCGGCCACTCGGCCCACAGCGAGGGTATAGTTCTATCTGCCGAAGCCGTCACAATGGAAAGGCCCCGCACGCGTGTTCTGGCCATGGTGGAAAGATACGAGAGCCGCACCCCTAGTCCGGACCGGCATTGACACGGCTAGCTTGTCTTTCGTCTGCGCACTTCCTTTGGGTGCAAATAATTGGTAGTTGCTCTTTTCTCTCTTACATTCTCTTTCGGTCACATCAAGGGCGTTCTGGGCAAACTGGCAAGGGGTTTTTGGGGAGTATCATGGCGCGATGGGACTGCGCTACATTGGATGGATGGCCAAGGATTCAGGAGGATTTAAGACGACAACGCTAGGGGATCTTCGTGATCCAGGGTGCATTCGCTGTAAAATTTTGGGAGTCACATTTGTTTTACCAGGCGTTTTGACTGGTTTCTGCACTGCGTGAAGAAGGAGGAGGACGATGGCATCGACTAAGTCCCTGCCTACTTCTTTGGTTGCTTATTTTGATTTATAAAGGACATGGGAGAGTGTGCAGGTCATCCATGTTTAGCTACTATTTGCTTTACATTAGGCAGATGCTTTCAGTAGCAGATGTTGTTGTTCGGTTGGTGGAATCTATCAAAACATCGGCAGCCAGCAGGAGACGGCGGCTGTGTACAATCAACACCACATTGTCTTATTATATCGTTGTGTGTGAGATCGGATCGAAGTGGCCCGGAGTAAATTGGGGTCAGATCCGAAGGAGAGGACGATCGCCCATGTGTGTAACCCGACCATTTGGGTCGCGACCGGCGACGCGCGAGACGTGGTTCGGGATGGCGAGTGAAGGGTTTGCAGTTGTTTCCTTTCCAATTTCCCACCAATGTATGATGAAAGCAGTCTCGTTTCAATGGGGTTCGGGGATGGGCTTTTTCGCGAAATGGGGATGTGCGTTGCGATCGACATTCGGGCGTCGAGGCTGCAAGTCGATCTTCATATCAGCTACTTTTCAGCTTCCCCCCTGCTGGTTCCAGAGTTCCCGCAATTCGTTGTTTTGTTTGCAGGCTGGCAAACAAAACTACTACTAGCACAGCTGCTTGCAAACAACTACTAGTAGCCTGTAGCTCAGCAAAGACTACGGCGTGATCCCTGAGCATCCCGCAAAACCAATGAATCTGTAACCCGGGTAGCTGCCGATGACCCAGGCGCTATCTACCACTCTCGTGCCTGTATCGCTAGGTGGGATGGTGCATTGTGCGTCTTTCATGTCGATGATGTAAAGAGCGAGACATGGACGGTTGATCGAGCAACAGTGGACATACGGAGTATTCTTACCTACCAATACCTAGCTATGCTGCTGGGGATACTGCCCTGTGGCTGCATGATTTGATCAACCTGTAACGAACGACCAGTTGGAAGTAGACAATGCCTTGATTCGATGAAGTATCAAGTCTTGAAGTGCAAACATTGGCACCGTAGTTTGGCTGATTTGTGCCCTGATTCTGGTTTGCTCCTGTGATAGTCGGCGCTTGCTTGCATTCGCTGGTCGGACCCGAGCTGTCACGCTCTAGTGGTATATTGTAGGTAGATAATACTCCGTAGAAGTCGTCAAGTTACAGTACGTGCTGGAACGTAATAACACCCCTCTTAGATCCCGTACTACGCTATACTCCAAATGCTCAGAATTTGGAGGCATTTCTTAGTAAAAAACACTTAGTGCGGTGGCGAGGGTGTTATTATATTCCAGCACGTACTGTACGAACATGACCACGTTAGACTAGCTCCATGATGGGGGCGCCATCAGCGCCTGTCAGGCACACTGCCATCTTGATTTGCAGACACAGATTCTGGTCAAACGAATGAACGGTTCCCCAAAGAAGGTCCGGCACCCTCATTGGGTCTCGCCGATCTGGCGCTTAAGCTTGTTTCCGGACACATGACCGACGTTGGAGATAAGGAATAGACAACCAAGACTGATCATCTATAAGTCATGTGCACGTGTGTGCAAGGAAGGAATGTTGTTTAGCTTTAGTAGTCCCCGTTCGCTGTTCAACAGCAAGGCTAGGTACATGTAGGGACGTAACATATGTACATGTAGGTTAAAGATAAGGTCCATGGAGGGCAGACATAGGGCCACGACCCGGCACGGAGAGACCAACGAGAGTCCCAGCCACGGTCCCGCACGCCGAGATCTTGGGTATACCCCGAGTATACTATACAACGTGGAGCAGCGGTAGGAAATGCCGGAGCCCCCAATGTGACCCTGAATGAAGTTGGAGCCCCCGGTTGGGAAAAGGAGGTGGTTGATTCGAGCGAGCACAGGGTGGGAATGACATATTGGCTGGATTGCTGACGTGAGATGGTTTACAGTTGGCACTTTTATTGATTATCTGCATGTACTATCTTCCCATTTGGTCTGGAGTTGTGAAAGGTAAACGGAGAGGGCGGTTGTGGGTAAGATACGCCGTGCTCCCATTTACGGAGAGCTTCGGCATCCTTACCACCATGCGTCTCGCCCGCTCGCCGAAGCTCTTTGGCTACTCCTTCCTCGTCGGAGGGGCCTACGGCGACATGTGTTCAAGCCCTCATGCAGGAGGACTGATTCGACAATCCAGGAGGTTGGCGGGGAGAGACATAAGAGCATAGTTGAGGGGAAGCCATGTTGGAGAGATAGATGTAGGCAGGGTAGGGATTTCTCGTGTCTGGGCGAGTTCATGCAGAGCGTCATGCAAGTCAAACCAGCTAGGCCTGCACATGCAGCTACTACACCCTCCCCGGATGCGAAGTGGTGGGGTTCCCAACAATCAAATCAAGCCTTCATCGTGCCAGCATCGATGGAAAATCACAACACTGGCATCTGGCAATCGTCAAAGTTGGTATCATCTTCGCCAGCGTGGAGGTAAGAAAGCCTGGAATATTCCTTTGCGGGTCGAAAAACTGTATCCCGGGCATCCCACCCCCGCTCATGGCCCAAATCTTTTCCTTGGAAACTCGAAAATCCGGAGTAATCCAGTACTTTTTACGAATGTTGATCACGGTCAAGTGGGCTCTGGAGATTTTTCGTCCTTCATTCTTTCACGGAATCACGAATCATGCGATTGCTGCACATGCCATGATAGCTTCACTGACAACTCTGCCGCACCGTGTCCATCTTGTACGAATCTTCGAGACATGCTGCTGCGCCGGCAGAGGCGGCAGTTTTGGGTTTCGTTTAATCAATCCACTCCGGTCGAGCAGCTAGTTGCCAACCCGATTTGCACACGGACAAATTAGTACCCAGGCATTATTAGGTCGGCTGCGGGCTGCACGATTAGGGATAGACGCCCTGCAAAGGCTTGGAGATAGTTGCAGTTGCAGCGAACGTGATAGAAGAGGTAACGTATATAGACAAGAGTAAGAATTAAGATAAATGTACTGTATTTGCTTTCCGGCCACCCATCCCACTGCTAGCCGTCATTCGTATTTCTTTAATGGTGGGATGGAGCCGAGAAAATACGAACTTGCGGAATTAGAACTGGCTGGTGCCTTACAAATCATACGACTGGCCAGTACCCGTACAGCATATCAACGACCGCTTTACAGCTGGAGCTCTAAGCCACCCTGTGATGATGGTATACGGGGTTGTAAGGGAATAATGAGCAATGCCGACGTGCTTTCTACGTCGCGTGTGCTCTTTTCAGCATTGAAGCTTCAGCTACTAGCGGGTTTCTTCGCGGTCAGCAGAAGAGGTGTTTGATGAAGCTTTGTCAAATATGGCAAACAAGGGACTCCCTGGTGCATAATGCTCGTAAAAAAGACGATACAGGGATATCCAGACCACCTCGGTGCACTCGCTTTACTTTAAAGTAGTGTTGAGTAACATTGAGTATTACCAGGTAACAAATACAGTTGGAATCGAAATCGACCAGTGTGCGCTTCAGTACTTCAGCCCGAAAGATTTGCAGGGTCCTAGGCTAAATAGCGATGATTATTGGGACAATCCTCCTGTCGTCCCGGATACAGGGTGGATTTCCAGGAGATATCTGCTAGATTGCCGCCTCTCCCTGTCTCATCTCAGGCCTGTTGCTTTCCAACTGAGTACTCCGTACTACTGAAAGTTAAGCAGATAGGGCATACATTGCAGTGGCAGTTCCTTCAATGGAAATAAATGCATAGCCTGGACGCGAGGGCACGTTTGGGTAGCACTTGTGCTGCCGCTTCGACTTCTTGATTTGGTTTTGGAGTCTTGAAATTCCCAGGGCTCGCCTCTATTTTAGCGAGGATGGCCGCGACACAAGCGACAGTAACAGCTCATCACTGTCGCACGCCGGAGGCTGAGGCGGAATGTTTCGTGGATTGCGTATGATAGCGAGTAGTCTACCAGCCCCAAACAGTAGCGCATCTATCATTACCTACATAAACCAGATGAATGCGACAGTTAAGGCTGGAGGAGGCTCGTAACCGCCGCAACGGATCCAGGATGGAGTATTTCTCTCCGCCGACGGGGGTTTCGTTACCTCGTGTGTAATTGTAGAAGGCGGAGTGGTGACGACATATGGTCCACTGGCTGAGCTTCCAGGTCCGTGTCATGACTCCTTGGTGGTGGATCTATAATCCCCCCTTCTATTAGCATGGCCAGGGTCATGGGGGTTGGGCAGGCGAATCTACGGACGGCTATCCGTGCTTGATTGTCTGTGTCTTATCCAGTGATTTATTGTAATTTGTCGTGATGCGCCACCTTTAACGTCAACAAAAGAGAGCCACTCCTGCCAGTATCACTTTTCTATCACTTTTCACATGTAGGTGCGTAGTAATATATGCAGGCAGGCATTAGAAATGATAAACGGCATCCTTTCGGATTGCCGGAAAATAGCTGTGTTGAAATTAACAATTCCTCCCGGGAGGGATGCCAGCAAGCAGCACTGCAGCAGTCATGATCCAAGAGGTGCTGGGTGTCAGTGCAACGCAACCCGCCAACCCGCGTTGGCCGACGGTGGCCTGTCTGTTCATCCATGGCTCCGTGCGCGTGATACGCTAGCCTGAAGAGGGCCGGGGCCGACGATCGTCAATTTCAGGGCAAGGTTGTGGGCGTAGTGCCTGCCAATTTGGCCCAAAGCTTCCTTCGGGACCTATCTTCCTCAGAGCACGACCAGGTAGACATACATACTAAACTAACGTACAAATGTATCAGTTCACGTCTCTGTACATACCCATTCACGGCGGGCTACGTGCGTGTCACTGACTGCTTATGATTGCCCAAGGAGCGAAGCTGATGATGGGCGGACGACAATTGAAGGGAAAAACAAATGCAAGCAGATAGGTATCTACATACTTAATAAGACAGCCATCAGCAAAGCAAGAGAAGCACCGAGTCGATTCAATAGTCGCTAGTGCGTATCAGCAATGATAAGTAATTTCAGCGGAACTGTGGGGATGACGGTATGAATGATAGTTGTGTGTGGATGGTGGACGTGGATGGAAGCAAGAGCTGGCAATGGGCTGGCAATGGGCTGGCAACTGGACTGACTAACCTATTATTACGATTTTCCCATTCTTTGAAGTCGTTTCTTGTTGATTGATGCTTTCGCTCTTCTTTCCCACCTTCTGCCCCTGTTGAGACGCATATCTGCTTTCGTTCGTTATTCTTTTTACCCCCTCCCCCTGTTGTATTGTCTCTCGCTTCAATCAACACTTGTTCACTAGAGTCGCTCTCAATAAACAACAGGCTTGTCTGCTTTTCGTTCCGTTCGTTTGGTTTCGTTTCCTTGGAAAGGAACACTCTTCCTCCCCAGCCCGGCTCTTATTCCTCGCTGTAACTTTCGCTTCTCCGTCCTGTCCTGTCGGACTCCAGCCATAGAGACGACCGACAGTGTACGTGCACATAACACACACACGCACCACACAGGCACAAGCACAAGCACGTACATACATACCTACAAATTGCCTGTACAGCTTGATCACGGCCAAAACGGGAAACAGGTTAGGTACTTGTTTCGCGTACGACGACTTCAATTTAGGTGCCTACCACTACCAGCCCGCTCTGAGTCTGTGCTAGTCTTTTTGTCTCTCCTCTCCACCCCCCCTGGCCGACTACTGCAGGCCAAAAAAAAGAAGGAAAAAACCACCACATCACCCACACCACAACAAGGCAAGGATACTATCCGGGACCAGTTCTTGGTCTCTGAATCCACCCGTCACCGATCGTTCTTGGCGCTTGCACCAGCAACTCGTCTCCAATACTTCCCAGCTCCTCCCACATCGCCTTTACCCAACTACGCCCAATCACATTTCGCCTGCCTAGCATTTTCGAGACCTGGGTCTCATTCGGCGGCACTCTTTTCGACTAGCCCTCCGATTTCTTTTCCCCTTCCTTTACTAGTAGCTATCACTTCTCTTCTTCTCCCTCCCATCCACAGACCTCTTAGTTTGTCTGTCAAGATCTTGACCGACCACCTGTCCTTTCTCCCTCGTTCAACAGAAGGACACAGCAGTCAGGTCTTCGGTCTCTTCATCCAGCTTCCGGACTTATCGACTGTTCTGGACGACACCAGCTCCATTATCCGAGGAGCTGTTGGTGGTACAATACAACCCCCCACCACAGACGGACAAATTGTCATGGACAGGAAAACCAGCCTTATTTCCCTGTGAAATTCTCGTGGTACTGCACGACTGCCATTCCTATCCGATATTTGGTTGGCAACACTAGATTGTGAGTAAGCCGTTATTTGGGCAGCCTGGCCCATGCACATGTTTCCCCAGACGATTGGGACCTGGTCGACTATCGATATTCGCTACCCGATCTCCGACGCGACAACATTGCCCTACTGCCAATTGAGAATCGAACTCATCTTCTCACCCTGCACTTGGATCATTGCTAACCGTTGCAACAGCAGGTTGAATCTTCCACAACCCCAATCATGGTTTATTCTCAACCGACCGGGTCTTTATTGACTCTGGTCACATTGCTAGCCCTAGTGAACGTAGCTATCGGGGCTTCGACTCCCATGACATACTGCGCTAGTATCAACACTGGTTCAGGCGGCGGCAGTAAGTAACTTGCCCTCTCGCTGCTAAACCTGACTTGATGGTGCTGACATGCTATAAAGCCAACAGTATATATCAGTCGGACGGTCTTTGCCGTGACCAATGTAACGACCAGGGAACGGCCTTTGCCATTGTTCAGGGTCCGAACTGCTGGTGCAGTGATGTGGAACCGGCCAGATCTGTCCAGGTCTCGACTGCGAAGTGCAACACACAATGTCCCGGTTACCCCGATGACACATGCGGAGGGAATGGACTGTGGGGTTACATGATGCTTGGCAAAGACCCTTCAGGCACTCAAGGAGCCGACAACCCGTCGCCGACTGCAACGAAGACTGCACAGGTGAGTCATCCCAGTTGATCTTTGGTTGCTGCGTTTTATTCTTCGTCATCAATGTTTCTTTTCAACTCTCTTGTGCCGGGGTCATGTCCAGTTTTATGGTGTATCAAGCGCAGGCAGGTGTGGGCGCCATTGTGTCTTCTGCTACTTCTTTGATTGCGTTGTGTGCATTCCTGGCAACATCGACCTTTTGGAGGATCTCTTACTTAACAGTGTGAGATGTCAGGGCACCGTGACTGAGACTATACAGAATACTGTTACACTCAGTCCTTCTACACATGATAACCCTCCTGTTCTAACTACTATCACCAAAAAGCCGGCTGTATGCAACCATCTATGTTTCTTTTATGACCTGTCCCAGAGGCAACTTCGATTTCTTTTGTTAAAAGATAGATCCAGTCTCTACTATAAACAACGTACTAACTGGAAATATTGATAGCCCTCACCTGATCCTTCACCAGATCCAAAAACAGACGAGCCGTTGCCGAAACCATCGCCCAGTATGTTGGTTTCTACTGTGACACAGGATGGGAGCGTCAGCGTCGCGACTGTTACTGTGTACCCGCCACCAGTAGCACCCGTACCGACTGGAGCGAACACCAAGGAGACCCCCCCAGGTTGAACCAGGGTCCAAAGGATTATCGACCGGTGCTGCAGTTGGCGTAGCAGTTGGTGTCCTAGGAGCCATTATTCTAACGGGAGCCATTGGCGCTTTCTTCTGGCTTCGACGGAAACGCCAGCGCCAGAACCAGGTCTTGCTGGATCGCCAGAACAGCGTGCGAGGTAGCTCAGCCGGCATGATGAGCACACCAAGAACCGAGATGGCATCGACTTGGGATGGTGATTCGACAGGTCGAAGGAACAGTCGACTGATGCCGCATGATCCTCGCATGGACCCGTACGCAGTCAACATATATGGCCGCTTTGACAACAAGAGTCATGAGAGCATCAATACCCTCCGAGACGACCGAGACTACTCCAGAAGAGTACTTCGGACAACCAACCCCGATCCTACGGATGGCGAGCATCTGTGAGGCATATGATTACCATTCAGGCAATGCCGGGGTTAGAAGAAGGAGGGTTTTGATGACGCACACGACATATTCGGACGGGTCCAGATTTGGGTCACCTGCATTTGCATTTTTTTTGAGATACCAGGACGGCGTTCTAAGGAGGTTTGGGATTTCAGGACAAAGATGGGAGTTCAGACGCAATATGGCGAATCGCGGCCAGCAAAATATATGATGGATGGATGGAGTCCCCAGGCGGGGGGGGTGGGGGGACTATACGAAAGCGGGTTTTAATCTTCTATACCGCCACCTCTCGACAACTGGTTCTCAGAACCAAAACCACCAGTTCGATCACAGCGGCATTGCTGCCTATTACGCGGATACGATACATGAGCAGCTTCAGGAAATTGTCGACTTTGTTGTTCGGGTGTCCGGTCCCGTGTCACACTCGTCTGGGCTTGAGCAAGTTTGCGGAAGGTTCTATGCCGGTGGAGCACAATGTGTTATGGGTTTCTCGTAGAATGTGTTGCATGTACATACAAAAAGGATGTGGCATCTGTGCTGACCAAGACAGCGAAGTGATCATATCCCATGATCCTGAGCTTGGCTCTGGAATATCCTAATAACAAATCAACGGTAGTCTCAATAAACGACTGCCTGCCAACCCTACCATGGACTTTTTTCTTCTTCAATGTATGCCTTGACTTGTTACTCAATTAATTTAGAAAACTGTTCAGCATGACAAACCTCTATGCTCTATCTGTGTGCAACATTATTCCCTCGATGTGGCTCTGGAGAGGGCCAGTAGTAGGCAGAACGTGTAGGTTGCCTATTATGCAAGGGCGCTGCGGAAGCCAAATTTAAGATGAGGATGTTCATAAACCTTGCATGGCGGCGTATTTCCCCTGACATCGGTATTGACTCGTAATCATACTGCTGACAAGGAGGTAGGCCGTTGGATGTATACCATGATGCTAAAATATAGCTACACTGAGGGCCAAATTACTTATGATCAATGATGCCAGCGCGATTCTAGCGACATATTAGGCGTCGCGGCACATATACGCTGTGGGTGTACATATGTAAGGAATGAATGGGAGGCCTGCTTGCCGAGCCGAGGGATCTTTCCCGGCCAATTTCTGTTTCTACTAGACGCGCTAGGTCTTTAGTTCCTGAGTTCGTCTCCGTAGCTAATCTCCAAGAAATCGCCCCTTTTTTTTTCTCCCGCACTTGCTGCTGGAACCATTAACTAGCACGTTGCTTACTGAACCAGTGAGTAGGTACATCATACCCAAGTATCTCAAGGACATTAACTATGGATCTGCATATCACGTGTAAGCTCGAGCACCCCCCCCTCCTCCGTTACCCATCTCCGGCGGCGTGCGGGGCTCATCACCGACGATCCGGGTGTTCGGGGTTTTGTTCCCCTGGGAGCCATACGGTAAGGCGTTCATAGGAGCGTGCATACCCGAAACGTCCTGGAAGTGCCGGGGCTATGATGCGGTGGCTGACACTGCCGTCCGCCTTTTTATTTGCTCAGTGGCATTGCTTTTATTGGTGATGCGTGAACGGACGCCCGAGGGGGGCTGATTGACTCTCGGTAGACCGCGCCACAGGAGTAGGTGGCCGCTGTGGTGTTACCATCCCCATGTGATAGGGGCCGTCATTCGCAGCTCTGGGACGCGCTCCGGGAATGCTGCTCGAGAAGCGGTCCCCATCAAGCTTCCGGGCGCGACACGCTCCGTGACTGACGGCTTTCCTTCCTGCCGAAATCTTAATGCGGCGGAGTAATGTTTGCTATAAGTTTCAATGGCGTGCCGAATCGAGCATAGAGATGCAAGGTATGGTGTCTACAACCCCCCTCTCCCCCTTCCTCTGTCTTATATTTTAGTTGAGGTATTGTCTGCACGTTCGTTGGGGTCATCCTAAGGGGAAGGGAGCAAACAATCGGGCGAGGGCTTGCTTTTTGTAGTCCATGAGAAGGAAACCCAAAATCAGTCGCGGCGACCCTGACTGCGGTATGTCTCAGTTCATGTCTCACTCAACTGCACCTGCCGGCGAAGCAGGTGAGCCCTACAAAAGGGCGCATGCTTCAAAGAGATGGTGTTCCACTAGCTGTACCTACCAACTCTCGGCGTCAGACAGCGTTCCTCCTCTACGAAAAAGCAGTATCTTCCTAGAGGGGATCAATGCAACTCGAATAAACGGTGAGTCCATTCCTCGTGAGAGTATGGGATAGCGAGCAACACTTGCCGTGGCATCGTCGGCTTGGCTTCCGATATTATCTTCAACCAGCATAGCATGGCTGCGATGAGAAGTTTGCGAAGACCTGACACCCAATGGGTACGGCCTGCCACCCGAATTGCCGGCATCGACCCCATCGCCGATGCTGACCTATCCTGAGAAGTAAGCTTTGTTGGTAGGCGTGTAGCTGTATGTCTTAGACCCCGATGACCTCGTGTCAAGCTGCGTGAAGCTGCTACCCCGTGCTAGAAGATGCAGCGGACATTGAGGTCCACGAACGGCGCAAGTTTGCATTACCGTATCCCCTCTTCCATTGCCAGTCGGTGTTGAGAAGAGGGGATGCCCAGATAATTGACGGAGTCCGGCATTGGCAATGCCAATGCCAAATGTTGAGGGGGTAGAGAAGCTGCTTCGCCACATTTATAGCCCGCACGTAGGCCGTAATATTGAATCGAGTCTGCCTCGCAGCGGCACACCGGCATAAATGAGATTTTTGTCGTCTGATACTAGGTGCGTCTCTACCTCGGTGCATGCTTCTATGGGTCGTCCTATCTCATCCTCATCTTATGTCCGACCGTCGTCCAGCCGGCCCATGCTCTAACTTCGGCGGGCCTGGAGCATTGAAAGCATGGATGGACGGACGGATAGGGGACACAGACGGCGGAGCGATGGTGTGCCCATCCGACGGGAGTTTAAAAGGTTATTGTAAGGTTATTGCGATGAGATTGCGCGCGCGAATAGGGATGCATGCGTGCCTTTATACACCGGATCAGATGGGCAGTTGCATTGATTGATGCGGTATGGTTCTGGGATTCGGCACGGATACCCTTTCGATACCCTCAGTGGGGGGGGCCTGCTGTCCGTTAGTGGTGATAGGCAAGTTCTAGCGGTCTTCATTTCATTCAACCAGTCAAGTCAGCCTTAAGTGTCCCCGACGGGCAGTACGACCCCGGCGGCTTGGTTCGCTGTCGGCTCGCTGTCGGGCTTGGAGGGCGAGGAAAGAAGACCCCTTCTGCCCCTCTTCCCTGGCTTCAATGGGCTGTTGTTACAGGTGCAACCCTGCAATCTCGGCCTGATTCGCTGAATTCGTAGTGGTCCTCTCTTCGCACAAAGCTGCGCCTCTTGCGTCGCACCCGCCTTGTTGCTGGCTGCTTGACCTGACCAAGCACTCACTTTTGCCAGCACTCCCTTTGCAGCCAATTATTTGAACCATTCACTTCGACTCCCCCAATCCCCATTTGCTTCGAGACGGTGATGCCAACGGGCGTAGTAATGCAGATCACACACACGCCCACACCGTCATTCCAGCACTGCCACTTCTTTGTGTTAGTTGGCACAGTAGTTTGATCTTTGCATGGCAAACCAAACCGCAATCGATCGCATCTAACGCCTGGATTCCCTACCAAAAACTGCCTCTCCTTATTGCAGGTCACATATATAGCATCCGGGTCCCGACTAGTCTGTCTCTCCCGCTTGGCACAATTTGTTTTATGATCGGAACTCCTTGGTTTCGCAACGTCGCAACAGGACCAACTTTTTCTGTACTCATCTCCATCTGACACTTGCATTTGACCTGGCTGCCGCCCGCCCTTTCCGACCGTTGTTAATTCCTACAAACTGTCTACGCCCAGCAGCACTTTCCTGCTCTGCGCCGACCTCACCGCCCTCCGACCATCGCGTCAGGACGCCCAATATCGTAGACACTGAGACTTCGAAGGATTGGTAGCAAGCGCGAGCGCTGCAAACAAGTGCCAAGCTGTCAGGAACGGGATCCGCGACACGACAAAAATACACGATTGCAGTAGAAGCGACTGGACCGACTGGATCCGAATGGTTTTACTTGAGGAAGGAGCGAAGAGAATATAGGTCCGAATGCCGTCGATACGGCACCGCAAGCAACAAATATGAATTTCACATGTAATACCACGATGGAGGAACTGCGAGGTAAGTCAATGGCTCCGTCTAGACGCGGACAAATCGCACCTCCAGAAAAGCTCTTGGCTCAAATAAGCCTTGATCATCCCGTTTTGTCCTGCATGCGCCTCCCGAGCGCCAAGATGAACCCCCAAGAAGAGGATGGACAAACAACCAAACATGATGCTGACCACCAACAGTCGGTTCCGAAGTCCAAATCGTGCCCGGCTTCACCTTCCACCAGCTGGCCATCATTATTGGAGGCGGTTGTGCTATCATAGCAACCCTGACAAGTCTGTACTTGGTATGGATGCATGCTCTCAACTACACCAAGCCCCGCGAGCAGAAACACATCATCCGCATTCTGTTCATGATCCCCATCTATTCCATCTCGGCCTTCCTGTGCATCTGGAAGTACTGGCATGCCGTCTACTACCAGGTCATCAGTGACTGCTATGAAGCCTTCGCCATTTCCTCTTTCTTTGCCCTCATGTGTCACTATGTCGCCCCTACCTTGCACGAGCAGAAGGAGTACTTTCGCCACATGTCCCCCGTCAAACCATGGGTGTGGCCAGTCACCTGGTTTTCTAAGTGCTGCGGAGGCCGTGGTGCTTGGAGGACCCCCAAGAGCGGGCTGACATGGTTCAACATTGTCTGGATTGGCGTATATCACTACTGCTTTATCCGTGTGGCCATGACTATAACCGCCGTGGTGACTGAGTATTACGACCGTTATTGCGAAACCTCGAACAACCCCGTCTTTGCCCACATATGGGTAAGTTGCTGCTTCCCTAAAATTTCGCGAGTATTCGCCTCTAATCATACTGTTTTGCTGCAGGTTCTTGTCGTGGAGTCGCTGGCCGTAACCATTGCTATGTTCTGTCTTATTCAATTCTACATACAGATGAAGGAACCCCTGGCCGAGCATAGACCTTTCCTGAAGGTCCTGGCCATTAAACTTGTCATTTTCCTGTCTTTCTGGCAAACCACTGCCATTTCCGTGGGTACATCCACGTTGGGCATTATAAAGGCCAACGAGGTTCTGGCCTATCCTGATCTCAAGGTCGGCATTCCGTCTCTCCTCCTCTGCTTTGAGATGGCCGTATTTGCTGTTCTGCATATCTGGGCCTTCCCTTACCAGCCATATGTTCCCGGCGCCAAAGCAACGTACTACCCGCCCTCGGACCCATCTCTCGGCTTGAGAATACGAGAAAACGAACGCGGTCCCAATAAAGGAGGTCCCCTGGGTCTTTTGGCTATCCTTGATGCCCTAAATCTTTGGGACGTGATCAAATCGTTTGGCCGTGGCATTCGCTGGCTCTTCTTCGGCGTTAAGACGCGCCACAACGACGCCAGCTACTCGACCAAAGTCAACTCGGACGGCATCGACACAAGCTATCCCATGAAGCCTTATGGAAACGACTCAGGCAACAAAAGCACAGACCACTTACCGATAGCCAGCGAGTTCCGTCGGAGTCAATTTGGGATGCCCGTCCAACATAATTTGTCGGGCATTCCCGAGGAAAATGCTGCCTTAATCGACCACGCTCAAGGTATCTCTGGATCGCCGCCCCGTCACGCCAGCCCCCCATTTCGAGATCCTCATGGGGGCCCATTCTACGACGGGCCACTAGCAGCACCGCCGAATTCGGCCTCCAGGCCCTATCAGCCGTATGCAGGTGATAACGGCGATTTAGGCGAGCCTATGCGCCCGCAACACAATGGCACCCCTTATATGGAGAGTGAACGACAATACTATCAACGGCAAAACCGGAATGGTAGTTTCAGCAGGCCGAACCGGTCATCTACACAGATGAAAGTTGGCAACGCCCTATGGGGCGACAGAGGGCCGCCACCGCCGCCTCCGGGTGGCGCGTTTTAACTAACAAGAAGAAAAGGAGCGGGTCAACATAATACGAGAGCATATACCCACCCTTGATGAAGCTGTAACGATATCACGTAGCCCCTATTCACATATGTTGAAGTATACTGGCTTTTTTCTTTGTTTTTTATTTTATTGCATGGAGATACCAACCCAATGATTTAGATTCTGATTGGCTGGCTGGTTTGGGTCTCTTCAGTTCGGCGTCCAGGAAGGCAGCATCAATTAAAGGCATATATGTTATATATATACCAACACTTTATACCATTCACTATAAATAGATTACTACTTACATCCACACCCGCCTTCGTTGTGCATCTCCTTTTGGCGTATCTTCCGATGTGTTACAAGGGGGCCTCTCAACTATTTGCTTGTTTGTTGCAATACATATATGTGAGTGGGTGGCAAGGGGAGCTCAGGAGAACAAACCAACCGATGAAGCTGTGAACTGGGAAATATGCTTATTTGGACATCCATCTACTTGCTTTCTAATCGCCATAGTAGTAGTCACTCATAAATGTGCCTTTGTGTCATTTCTGATCTTTGCCCCTGAAGGGGCAGAGAATACGCCACCTCTATCTAAGTATAATGTCAAAAGCCCGCAATGCTGGCGGCCGTACTCACTTCATCATTCCCCGAACACCCCTCTCTCCTTCTCTCGTCCCTTGTTCAGTGCGCAAACAGAAAGAAGAAGTGTGAGCGCATCTCAAAGGGCCGAAGAGTGAGTTAAAAAAAAGAGCATCATCTCATTAGTCTAGTCTCATCTCTCCTTTTTATCATATGCATAAGCCAACCCATCCAACCATCCACCCACCCCTCCCGGCTGCAACACCCTGAACCCGTTTGGCTGTCGACTATAGCGTATGTATACAATGCTGCTGCGAATGCAGCAATTACGAAATTTGGAGTGGTATCAAAGATATAAAAACAAAACGCCGGCTCAATATGGAGAGGGGTATCATCACAAGTCTTCCGTGTCTAGTCAGATTTCGTCTGGGGTGTGCGTGTCTCGAGGAAGAGAGGAGGAAGTAAAAATTGAAACCTCCACTAGCAGCAGTAGGGAAGGCCCAAAGAAGTGAAGAAAGATATTATTATTCGCGTCAATCTCGCTTGTTGGGTCGGCTCGATCCAGCCCTGCCTGTCTCTTGTGTGCCTGAACCGAAAATGCCGAAAATAAACAATGATGTCATGTGGGAGAATTCACTCGCAAGGCCTTCTGGATGCTTTCTCGTTTGTCCTCTAGTAGTCCCCCCTTGCCCCTAAACGCCCATGGTAATGCCTTCGTCGTCATCGCGGAAAACAGGAAGAAAAAGAATCCGACCAATGTAGATGAAGTAAACGATGAATGATTTGTTTATAGGAAATTCCAATTGCTGAGAGTAGCGACCGGTTGTTTTGCTCTGACTGTAAAATCTGCTGCTGCTGCTGCTGCTTGCTCGCCCGCATCTCCCTCTCTCTTTCTCTCATTCGTATGATGTACAGGGGTGTATACATGGTCAGACAGGCGACATCACATATGGTGATACCTCGGGCGCTCCTAGCGCTGTCTCTGTCTCTTGTGGCTGTCGGGTGTCGGTGCCGAGTAGCCTCCCTCCTCGCTTCGGCGCTTTCGACCGCTACGCCCTCCGTCCTCGCCTCTCGGTTCTCTAGACCTATGGTCCTCGCCCCGTGGGGTTCCACCAATTCCGCCTCCATGGCCGCCTCCTCGGCCGCCTCCACCGCTGCGCGAGTGCTCTTCGTGTCGGCCGCTACCTCCTCCGTCGCCTCCACGATGGCGAGATTCCCGTCCTCCCCCATCACCACGTCCATTACCAACTACTTCGGCACGGCCACCGAACTGAGAATCCCGAGCGTTACTCGAAGAAGACTCCCGGCCGGATCGCCGCAAAAACTCTCTACCACCGTCTCTGGCTCCACTGCCAGGTATGCCGGTGACAGGCTCCCCGCTCGTGGTATTCTCGATGTTCTTTCGATCTTGAATCACGGCTTGGGCTCTGGTCACGACTGCGGGTAACGCGCTCCGACTGGTCATGGTGACGCCGACTTCGTTCACGGTCACCACGGCCTGACCGGTCATCACCATTTGCACCACCACGAGACGAGCTGGGTTGCTCTACGCGTTCTGGGAAAGATTCAGGTCGCTCGTGCACAGGCGTCGAGATGGGCGATGCTCCTGTAAGCACCTGAGCATCGGAGCCCGCAAGATTGCTGCGCGAACTACGCCCTCGTAAACTGCCTCCACGCCCAGCAGCAGGATCGGCGCCAGAAAGGAGATTATTAATACCAGCAAGCTGTCTACGGCTTCCACCCTTTGCCCGATCAGTAGACCCGGAAGGGCCAGTTGGCACAGAAGGGCCGTTATTTCTATCGGGGCCTGGGGTGATAGGCATTGGCCCAGAAGGCTGACGAGAACCTCCATGACTTCCATGACTAGGAGGCATGGACGGCCTGTCTGGTGTCTGCAATGGTGGTAGTGTCCTGCCATGCTGAGACGGACCACTGGGCGGCTGGTTCGCACCTATCTGGTTCATGCGATCAGGATGAACACTGACAGAGTTGACCCCAGAGCCAGGGAATGTTGACTGCGGAGAAGAAGGCTGTGCTGCAGGACCGCCTAACTGCCTGAGACGGTCTGGGTGGATGCCTGGAGCTGAGCCACTGGGCGCTGACGGCGAGTTCGCGGGGGCACTCCCGGATGCAGCAGCCTGCGGGCCACGACGTGGTCTAGACGACGCAGGCCCCGTAGGTGGCAGATGCCTCTCGGGAGATGCCCCTCTTGGGGGCGCATCCATGTTTGGATATCTGCCTTCACCACGTACAGGCTGTTGCTGACTCTGCGGCGGCGGAGGACGTGTCATATTACGACCTCGTCCTCGAGGGCCTTCAGGGGTGTTTGTTGGCATATCTGTCACCGATGGAATGGCATTCAAACGTCCATAGTTAGGGTCCTGCTGGCTTGCTCTGAGGCGTTCTGCCTCTGCGCGGGCCGCCGTAGGAGATGGCTGAAAAACGCTACCAACATCTCGCGCCTTTTCCGGGAGTGTGCGGTCACCGTCTCTATCAGCCCGATGGCCTGCAGAAGGAATCGGCTCATTTCGGTCATCTCTGGAAGGTGCTGGATGGTCCCCGCGGTATGCGCGAGATGGGCGATCCTCCCGAGTCGGCTCACCGGATCGTGTTTCGGAACGCTCCGTCTTTCTTGCAGGCGAATGATGACGGCTATCGCGACCGCGACTTTCCTCTCTCGATGGGCGACCTGGCCTTGAATCGGCCATCAAAGCCGCGCGGGCGGGATTGACTAGGGGATCCGGCGCATCGGCGCCTATAAGACGTGCTCTTTCAGGATTGACTGTTGGACCCGGGATTTCACCTTGGCTAGGAGGGGGCATCGATTTGGGATCTGCCTGCGCATCTCTTGTACCACGGGCAGAGTCTGCGGTGCGTCCAGCAGTCGCAGAGGCTGCACGTTCTCGTGATGGGCGAGTCTCTCTATCATGGGTAGCCGGTGGTTCCCAGCGAGGTGGGCCGTCGGCTCGTGGCGTGCTGCGGTCACGGTCAGAACGAGAGGCTTCCCTGGGAAGGCTATCCGTAGGACGTCTATCATTGCTGAAGGACTCTCTCGGTGGCCGACTAGTTCTTGCGCCTTCACTAGCTCTCGGCTCCCTTGGTTCGCGTGGTTCTCGAGTCTCTCTCACATCCCTACGCTCTCTGGTCTCTCGGTGTTCACGAGTATGCCCGCTTTCGGCCACGGCACGAACTTGGGCGTACTCATCTTGCCTGAAGTGGCCGGGGAGTGGCACATCGGGACGACTAGGCAGGCCAGGCGGAAGGCTAGGTAGAGTCGAAGACTTCAGTGGCTCTCGCCTGTTGGGTACTGGAGACTGGGTTGATGGACGTGCAGTCGGTGTGCTCGGTCGTCCTGGTCTAGCAAGCTCCGCCTTTTGTGGTAGTGTATTCGGCTTGTGTGAAGACGATGGTAGATTTTCAGTATCCTTCCTCAGAGTGTCTGCCGAGGCTGCCGAGCCAGGTCTATTGTCTTTCACCTCGCCATCTTCGTCCTCGGCAGTTGCCCTCGATCGTCCGGCACCGCTATGGACAAGGTTAGGAAATCTGTGGAAGCGTGTGGTCTGTACAGGCGACTTACCTCGTGGGCTTGAATTCTGGCGCACTGGGCCGCAGGTTTGCTGGCTTACTTGTGTCCGCTGCCTTCTTTTCTTCGGATGTGTCGCCGGTCTGTATGGGGTTAGAATCTGATTGTAAAAACCTCGGCCATGGTTTACTTACGACGTTGGATCGGAAAGCCTGCACCATGACCCATTTGGATTCGTGCTTTTTCAGAGACGAAGCAGCCGTGTTGGCAGTAACAGACAAGTCTACGCGATGGCCCTGACCGTCTTCATCATTCTTGGTTGCTGCTTCACGCTCCGCAATCTTCTGCAGAAGTTGCATAAACTGTCTGCCCATGAAGTCGACTGCCGGGAAGTAATCGAGAATTGCCTTGAGGATGGTTATGGCGTTGCGGATATGCATCCACTCGGTTCCTTGGAGGCAAGATCTCAGTGCTGCGCACAGGTTCCTATGCCATGTCCACAATTGGTCGCGGAAGTGATCATGTTCCATCGTCGACGAAGGTTTGCCTTCCTCGTCGACTGTGGTGGCAAATCCGGCGTGTTTGCCATTTCTGGTTGCCTCTTTCTCGTAAGCATCCTTGCTCTTGTGCCACTTGGCCAGGTCCCCGAGAGAAAGCTTGATGAATCGCCCCAAAAACTCAGCCTCGCGAATGCTACAGCTGAAAAGCATAGACCGAAGTCTGTTGACGCTGAAGAAGCGCTCATAGAGAGCTGTGATTTTGAAGTTGGTTACCTGGTTGTCGTGCAAGAATCTGATCATCTTGTGACAGAAATCCGCATCACCTGGGGAGAGCAGCATTCGTGGGACAATGCATTCCTCGATCAGGACATCCGCAACAGCATTCGACTTGTCCATGCCACCTGAAATCCAGGCTGGGGCAGACTTGAGCAGCATAACCTTGGTTTTTCCTACTCTTTCTTTCACATGGTTTACTTCCGTCGTCAACTTCGATGCGATCTGGGTAAGCTCGTCGCGCCTGCGCCTGCTCTTGTCCTGGCCCATCTTGGTCATGTCGCTGCGGTCCTTCTTGATGAAATCCAGTTCCCTGGATATCCGTACAGTCTCGGCATTGTAGCTGCTGGCTGGGATGCTGAGGTCGCTAGTCTGCAATGCCCAGAACAGGACGTAGAATTCGGGACTGACTGAGCTCCAGAGATCAGATGACATCTGAGCCTGAACGGCTTGAACAATGGGATTCAGTACTTCCAGGAAATGATCTGGCTTCTGCGAAATTGCGCTCGGAGTCGGAGGGCCCTCCACAGACGGTACTTTGTTGTCTTGACCATCAATTGCCATTTGATCCTCGGATAACTGGGGTGCCAGCAAACCATTGCTGCTGTCGTCTTTGTTGTCCATAGGAATATCGCCTTCCACATCGGCTGCAGATTCAACAGGTGTGCTCGATGAAAGTCTCCGCCCCTTGAAACCACCCACGCCTGGACCGGTAAGATAATGTGCAAGACTGACGCGGCCGATCAAAAAGGCCAGGTCTGCATCAAGCCCGTATTCAGTAATGAGCTCGGAAATGCTGGGAACGAGGGTATCGAATTCCTCGGGCTGAAGATTGCTCCGGAGCAGTTCCACATATTGGACAAGGGCTTGTTGGGAGTCGTCAATGAGGGTGGCTATGTATTTGATGTGCGTCTCACTCTCAGAAAGGTGATAGATGGCGGACTGTCTGTACTGTGCCATATTTGTCAGGAGTCGTGGGGCAAGTTCGGTCTGGACCAAAGCTTTCATAAAGCGAGAACCACTTTTGGTAGATTCGAAGCGCTTGTCGCCTAGATTGATGAAGGTCTGGCGCCTGAGCTCCTCACCGCCACTGAGAGCAGCCAACTGAGCATCGGTAAAGTCGATATCCGAAACAATGCCACCCATGGACGTAACCAGCTCGCGCAGAATGACAAGGTCGGTCGAGTTGCCGCGGGACAGTTGGTCATTGACATACTGGATGAGAGGGGTCGGGTTCATATTGCCATAGCGACGGAAAACCTTTCCTGAGAACTTGGATAGCGCTTGTAGCCATTTGCTTGTCAGGAGCACAGAGCCTTCCTGGGTCCTACTGCGCTGCTTGCCACCGAGTGAGCTCATAAGTGACCAGACCAGGACATCATGGCCAAGATCGGTGAAATATTTGGCACACTCAACGAAGGCTTCAATCAAGTTGCTGTAAGCTTCAATCTGGTCGAGTGCAACCTTGCAGACGATACCCGGCGAGAACAGGGCGACCTTGGCAAGGTGTTTGGCCGAGCTGGATATATTCTGCAATGACAGGCGCTTCAAAATCGCCAAAGTGTCCAGGCGAGCGTATTTGAAAGCCTTCGTCATAGCCGGAACTCGGGAGATCTGACCTTCGTA
This sequence comes from Apiospora saccharicola, assembly GCA_038363915.1. Taxonomy (NCBI): domain Eukaryota; kingdom Fungi; phylum Ascomycota; class Sordariomycetes; order Amphisphaeriales; family Apiosporaceae; genus Apiospora; species Apiospora saccharicola. Next base: position 4,067,064 of record JAQQWM010000006.1, read on the forward strand.
GCATTCGGCGTATATGTTATATCGCACTTGGCTAGGATAGTGCTTCAGGAGACTCCAGACAGCGTCGACAACGTCGACATTAGAGTTTGCCAGGTTCAAGGCAGGAACAATGACGCGTTTCAACAACTCTTGCCACCTGTCGAGGTTCGGCTGAGAAGTGTCTTGATGGAGACTTCTGGAGCCGATAGCTGTGAGTTTCTTCAGCAACGCAGGCGATCTACCAATGTTCACACCAGAGACATTTAGTAAGGTGCCGCAAAGCGTGAAGACATCATCAACCGTGTGGCAGACCGGTACGTTGTCCGACCATTCCTTGAGATAGTACTCGTACGGAAGGCCCCTGTTGAAACCATTTGCGTGAGGCCACTTGAGAGGTTTTGGTGGTTCCCGCTCAGTCAGCTTTACGCTCCCCTTAGAAACTCCAGATTGATCTGCGGCCAACTCCCGCTTGCAGGAGTTGGCTGTCACAGGTGTGGTCTCTCTTGGTCGTGTGTCCTGATAAACATTTTCGATCGAATAAAGCAGTATACGATTGATAGGTGAAATGATCTCATCAGGATACGCTTCTGTTAGCCATGGGAAGCGCCCTAGCAGGAAAAGGGCTTCAGGGATGGCGCCAATTAGCAGAAGGTGCTGAACCAGATCCACTTTCAGAACCTCTTTTGGCTCAGGAAGACTATCTTCCAGAGAAGCCTTTGCGCTGGCTTCTTTAGATTCCGCCTCGGGTTTCGCGGCTTGCAGTTCGCGAGTACGAGTGGGCAGCGAGGGAAGAGTGTCATCAGGCAATGCGCCAGCTTTGAGCAATGCATTGGGCTCCGCTCCTTGCCTGTCTTTCTTCTCCTTCTCTTCGAGCTCCTGTGCACGCCTCTCCCTCACTGCATCCATCTTCTCGTCCTCTGGCCATAAATGGGGGTACAAATCGGGAAGAGAGAAGAACCCGACTTTGATCAGATAAGCTGCGAGGTAGAACAGATTTGCTGGGATGATCTCGTCCTTATCGCGTGCCTGTGAGGTATAGAACCGGAGCTTGAATCCGAAAAGTTGGGCAGCTGTCTGGTTGCCACTGGGAGGAAGTGTCTTGGTAGCTTTGATCCATTCTAGTTCAAATTCGGTCTTCGCTCGTGAACTTGGTGCTGTGTTGAGGAAAGACTCAATGTCTGCGTCTGTGGCCCGTCTACCTCCCAGCTCAAAGAAAGCGTCGAGGTGAGCTTGTCGAGCTCGGTCCCAGAAAGCAGTGTCTCGTTGTACTCGCCTGTTATCCATGTCGGCTTGTTCGTCAGGTGTCAGTTGGAATGAGGCGCCTGGCAAAGCCCATCGTGGAAGACCACCGGTGAGAACAGGATCGTAGTTCTCGATTTGACTTGATGGCCACCACGAACTGACCCTGAGGAACATGGTGAAGTAGCGGAAAGTCCTCATCATTGTAGAGGCAAAAACATCGATGACAATATCCAGGACCCGGCCAACATCCATGTCAAAAGTGCCAATCAGACCTTTAATACGCTCAAACCCAGCCTCGACGCCTGCTCTGGTGAGCTGCTCTTGGTTCAAGCTATGCGGTGTCCAGTACAGCTCTGTGATAAGCTTGGCGAAGCCCTCGGACTCTTCTCGAAGAAGGTTGTAATTATTCTGGCGATATAGAATATTCGTCGCGTAGCGAATGCCCATTCTTGCGAAAGTATTCCGGACCAAGCCCAGCTTATCTATAACTGACACGTCGAGGGCCTGTCTGAGAAGCTCCGGCGATACTTCAGAAGCAATAATGAAGTCGCGGAAACGAGGTTTGGAGGCTTCATTCTCGGTGTCGAAGAACATGGAGATGGTGTCAACAAAGAGGTCATGCGCATTAAAGGTGAAGCCCATCCCCTGGCTGTCGTCGGTGTCAGGTTGTGGACCGAGTATTCCCTTGATACATGAGCCGGCCTCGATTGGGTCAAGTCGATTCTCCATGACAGCGCGAGCGAATTCTTGGGATATTGTAGCGATTTCTTCAACATCCTCGTCGTTTCTCGAGGCGATGCCATGCTCAATAATTTCTTGGCGGCCGCTTTGCTTCCACGCTGATAAGCGAGGACTTGTCAACACCGCGTATGTGTAGTTTGATGACATGACTGGAGACGGAGGAGGAGCCATGGACGCGGTGGGCGTTGCCGGCGGCGGTATGTTCACGGGCTGTGGCGCCTTTTGCGACGCTGAACTGGTCGGGCGCGCGACAGGCGAGGTGATGGGACCACGGTTGTTTGTACCCTGGTTCATCGACGCATTCGAATCGCGGCGCTCGGCATTCCTTGACCGTGTGTTTCTGCCACCGGTGTTACCGGATCGACGGCGGTTGCCTCCTTCATACCCGTCTCGGTCATGTTGAGCTAGACTAGTGTCTATAGGCCGGTGGGGAGATGGTCGAGGGATATCGGAGGCTGGCTCGTTTCTCTTGCGCTTCGGAGGCATTTTTGGCGGCGCGCAGGTTCTGTTTCAACTTAATTAGCAAAAGCCCGGAATGACACATAGCACGGTGAGAATGCAATGGCGGTTTTCGCGATATCAAACGGAGTGGCATACTTAAGCTGCAAAGGACAAACGGGAGCCCCGAGAAAGCTGCATCAACCACTTCCAGACCTACGGCTAAAATGTAAATGTTGTGTTCGCGTTGAGTACCATTCGGTGGCAGATGAAGGAATCGCAGTTTCGTTGATGGTTTAGGCGGCAGAAAGAACCTTGGGCCAAAGGCAGAGAGAGAACAAAGAAAACGGATACGGGGATTGTGCTGGCGACAAGTTATTCTTGTCTTGGGTTAAAGAGTGCACCATGCATGGATGGTTGGTCGGGTAGTAAGTAGTCTTTCCAGCCAGGACAAACTATGGTCGCGTAGCACTGGAAAGAAAAAGAAGCTCAGGTCGCAACTGGCCGGAAGTTGAGGTGAGGCTGAAAGGTTGATGTTGAAGCCGGATGGAGCTGGACGCGGCTCGCGTGGAGAATTAAAACGAAGAAGCTGCGATTGTAAAGACGTAACCTGGCGCGGTAGGAGGCTGTAGGCTGTGCAGCAGTAGAGTCTGGGAGTCTGGGTCTGGTGCAAATTGATTGTAGGTCAGCCTTGCCTTGCTGTTCTTCAAGGTCTGCATCTGGTCAATTGACTGCGACTGTGGACTGTGCTCCAGCAGTTCCAGCAGCAGCAGCTTTTAGTTAGGCTCGAGCTCCATCAAAATCTACGGTACCTGCCACAAAGTACTCTGTGGGGTTATGAGCTGCACGAGGGTGTGGCTTTAGAGGATATGGCGGGCTTGACTCATTGCGTGCTTAAACCTCGACGTAGTACAATAACTGCGATCGACCTCCGGTTTTTCGACCGATAATAGGACCTGACGTTTTCATATCTATCTGCCGTGCCGTCCACAGAAATCCCAGAAACCCGTATGCAAACAACTTTGAACGAGACTGGACCTTGAACTGCCCGATTAAACATGGCGCCTGACGACAACCTTTCCAATGGCTCTAAGCCGAGATTCGGTGAGTTACCACCATGAAATGACGTACTTCCCCTTTGAAAGCATCCGTACCCCGAGTTTCGTCTTGCGCCAGCAAAAGAATGGTGACTGAATACTTCCAAGAAAGAACTCGGCAGCAACCTGAGAATCCGTATGCTGCCATGATTCCGGATCAGGAGATCGCCATCATTCCCTCCTTCACGTTGGAGTCCGGAGTCACCCTGAACAATATGCCCCTGGCATATACCACCCGTGGCAAGCTGTCCGCCAACCGGGACAATGCCATGGTCATCTGCCATGCCCTGACTGGAAGTGCCGACGTCAGTGATTGGTGGGGTCCGCTGCTCGGTGGCCCCGGCCGTGCCTTTGATACTTCGAGGTTCTTCATCATTTGTCTGAACAGCTTGGGTAGTCCGTATGGTACGGCTAGCCCCGTCACCTCCAAGGACGGCGACCCAACCAAGGAGAGATACGGCCCCGAGTTTCCTCTTACTACCGTTCGGGATGATGTCAAGTAAGCCCGTATGTCGAGGATGCCGACTGAGAACCAAGCTAACCACCGTTAAAGGCTACACAAGATGCTTCTGGATGATCTAGGTGTTCGCCAAGTGGCGACTGTCATTGGTGGCTCCATGGGAGGCATGCTTGTTCTGGAGTGGGCATATTTCGGCAAAGACTATGTTCGCTGCATTGTGCCCATCGCCACCTCCAGCAGGCACAGCGCCTGGGGAATCAGCTGGGGTGAAGCACAGCGGCAGAGCATTTATGCTGACCCCAAGTACGACGATGGGTATTACTCTTTCGAGGACCCACCGGTGACTGGACTAGGTGCCGCACGTATGTCGGCTCTGTTGATGTACCGCAGCAGAAACTCCTTCGAGGCAAGATTTGGTCGCAACATTCCGGATCCGGCCAGACATCAGACTATCCGTGAGCGGCAACGCCCTAGCACCCCCTCGGAGGCGCATTTTCACATTCACAACGATGGACACACGGTTACACGTACGAACTTGTCACGAACCAACAGCGGATCGCTCCAGCAAGTCAAAGTAACGAAGGAAGCTGACGATTCATCCACCAAACCGCCGGCTAAGGTGGAAGTGAACTCCCTCGATCCGCAGTTTTCCGGGCCTAAGGAGCCCACCGAAAGTCTTACAGGCGGCGACGCGGTCCCCACGACGACGTACTTCTCTGCCCAGTCCTACCTGCGTTATCAGGGTCAGAAGTTCGTCAAGCGTTTTGATGGCAATTGCTACATCGCTATCACGAGAAAGCTGGATACACACGATGTTTCCCGCTACCGGGCGGACACTATTGCCGAGGCTCTTGCGCTCATTGAGCAGCCGACTCTTGTTCTTGGGATCGAGAGTGATGGACTCTTCACGTTTGCCGAGCAACAGGAGCTCGCCCAGCACATCAAGAATGCCAAGCTCAGCGAGATCGTTAGTCAGGAGGGCCATGACGCTTTCTTGCTACAGTTTGAGCAAGTCAATCGCTACATCTTGAACTTCCTTACCGAAGTCCTACCCGATATCATGCTCAAGGAGGGCGAAGCCGTTGTAGAAGCAGAAGACGGTGTTGGCCAGATAACCAAATCGAGTGTATTTGGAGAAGCAGAAGTCGAAGATATTACTGCATGGTAGACGGTATACAACGTTCCTGCAATATAATAGAATCGCATGTACTCTTTCGCATTCTTCCGGCTCAACGCGAGTCGGGTGTCAAAGTTGCGTTGAACACGAGTTGTTCGAACACCATTTCGTTAAAAACCCCGAGCAGTCTCATCTCTTCGTACTTTCCATGGCTTGCTAGAGATTTGTAGATGACAGAACAACGGGCTTCCTCGATAATTTACAGTAGCAAAAGTACATGTTCCGTTTAGTATCAGATTTGAGTCTTTTAAGATACCGATTTGCTCCGTCCAGAGATGAGTGCTTTGATTCCCGTAACGGCAACCCATCCGACCACAATCACCGTGACTGCCAGTCGGATTTCCCTTGCTACGCCCGTAGCTGCTTGGCCGATGTGGATGGCGTGGACATGGTTTATAGTGCCCGAATGCTGCGCTGCCAGGGCAAATGATTCCATTGTTGGTCAGAGAGTCCGGTACAAGTTGCTTGTGATTATGTACTTGTTTGAGTGGAATGATCTGGTAGGTTGCGTGCCGGAAGGGTTGTAGTAGAATTTGGAGATTGATTGATATTGAGTCCAATACGTCAGTATACTTTTTTTCCCCTGGGATTTTAGGCTAGTGAGTGCCCGCTGGAAATGCGCCCTATCAGATGTTGGCTTGCCAACAACTTCAATGTTTTTCTATATATCAACACCTGTGACAAAAGATTCGATTATGAATAGTTGACGCATGTTTCTCTGCATTGGCTTTTCTAGTTGCATGCATTTATCACCAATGCATTACATACCCATCAAAGATATACAGTTACACAGCTCAATGTCCCGCGTGCTCTGCATAGACGATACGCTAAGGTGTTAGCATTCTTGCTTGGCTTGGGCTAGGCTCCAATTATGAAGTGTCTGACTCGACGTCTATCTCCAGTGAAGAGAAGGAACGGGCAATTGCTTCGGTGGTTACTACGAAGCTTAGGTAGCATCAAAAATTAGGTAGCATGGTAGACAACCTAGCCCCTGCAGATGGGAAAGCTCACACGCCGGGCAAAGAGCCGATCGCGCTCAAGAAGGAGCACGAGAACGCGCTAGAAGTCTCTGGGCTCAATAAAGGGGTATAGTTGAGATATGTCCAGACGAGATCACCCATGCCGTAAGCTGGAGCTACGAATGGGTGGTTCCTGAGCTGCCAGGGCTGATCCAATCACGCAACGATCTGGTTTTGTCGGCCTTTGATGCCGCAAAGAGGCCGTTTACCGAACTGCATCTTGAAGTAGGCGGGATGGCGGTACGGTGAAGAAGCCGACGTGCAGCCAACAGCATCCTGCATCATCGACACAAAGTCGAAGCCGAAGACACGTTTTCGTGTTTGCGATTCTCATTGGCAGCAAAGCGGGCACCGAGCCGGGGGTCTATCGGTACGGATCTCCATTAATTTTGAGCATGCCGCACGGTTGGTCAGCCGCAACGAAATGCAGGCATGCAGCTTACTTGCTTTATGTAGTACCTGGCCGAGAAGGCATTGGGGATTGCACGGGCAGCAGTCTCGAATTCCAGGATGCTACCATCCCAAACAACGGGGTTGGTTGCCAACTGGCCAGCAAAACACAAAAGAAGTGTGTTCGATTTTGGTGCTTGCCCGTGCTGGGCTTTTCCAAAGACAGACACCGTTGACGTTGGCGTTGACGTTTTGAGTTGGGCTTGGCGGCCGGGCTTTTACTCTGTTAGGGGTCCAGGGATGCCCAAACTTGGACGATGGGCTGGTGTACGGGGTTCATCCGTGAACACTGATTTGACAGTTCCGAATTTAGACCTGTCGACTATTTACCTGAATCCAGCAACGAGACCAGATGATTCTCTGCCAAGTACCAAATCCAGAGCGCTTTGGCATGGCTACGCCATACTTACTCCAAGCAAGCTACTAGTACCCGGTAGGCTGTTCGTCCAGGGTGTGTCTTCTCTTCGTGCTCCTTGGATCTTTTCATTTATCACATACATGGCATTCATGTAGTTATATGTATGTATTGTACATAATTGCCATCTCGTTGGGTTCTTAATGAGCACAAGCACAGGCACAGGCATAAGTAGACATAGGCAAGGTTCCTTACATGTCGGTTTCCTGTCTAATACGACGACTGCCCTGCTAGTATAGCCCCGACCACGGTCGTCGTCAAAGACCCTTGCCGAGTAGTACGAGTCTGACGGTCCCATCACGCCCATGAGGCCTGCCCGCAGCTAGGATTGGACGGGCTGCGATGCAGGCTACTTCAGCCCGCCGAATTGCCCCTGCTTGCTTACATTGGGTATTTGTCCACACTGCCGCCTACGCGAGCTTCTACATGTTCGACTCGATTTATTAAGCCTAGCGGTTTGCGCCTCCCTCCACGCCATCCCGCTTCTCCTCTGATCTAACAGCCTTGCCTGTACCTTTCTCCAGTCTCATCGTCTTATAATAATCAAGAAACCCACCGACCCGACCCATCGCAACATCTCACATCCACAGCACTTCTGGGGCTGGGAAGCCTTTGCATCTTCGTCTGCTTTGAATAAGTACCCTTTCGAAGCCGATATGTGCACTGCGTAGGTGCCCTGCCTGGCGCAACGAGCCAAGGCGATTGATTAGTCGTCGGTACGGCCAACAGCTTACGATGGACATGCTACCGGAGCCCGCCGCTCCGGTCTCCCACGGCCGGACGTTTGGAGGGAACCGGGCCTTCCACAACTTCTTCAACGATTTCAGCCACATCCAGGACCCCAATCTGCGGCGGCGGCTGGCGCTCTCCGAGATCGACAAGGTTCCCTTTGGCTTATACCACGTCCGGGCCGTGCTGGTCGCCGGCATCGGCTTCTTCCTCGACTCCTACGACATCTTCGCCATCAACCTGATCACGACGCTCCTGGGCGTGGTGTTCTGGCAGGGCCCGCCGGAGAAAGCCGCGAATGGGTACGGCGGGAACTACGGCACTTTGCCGACCCCTGTGAGCCAGGCCCTGAAGGCGTCGACAAGCGCCGGCATCGTTGTCGGCATGGTCCTGTTCGGATGGCTGGCCGACGTCTTTGGCAGGCGACGGATGTACGGCGTCGAACTGGCAATTATCGTCGTAGCCACATTGGGTTGCACGCTGGTGGCGCCATCTCAAGCCATGAGCTTCACTGGACTGATGGTTAGATCCTCAACACCTGGTCAAAATACACTAGGGCTTTTGCTAACATGATACTTCAATACAAAGGCCTTTTGGAGAGTAATAATGGGCGTTGGAATTGGCGGAGACTACCCGTTGAGCTCGGTGATCACCTCAGAGTTCGCCCCGACGAGATGGAGAGGTATGTAACGCTTTACCCCATCCCAACAGGCGGGAACGCTTGGCACTGACTTTTCAGGGGCAATGATGGCGGCTGTCTTCTCCATGCAGGGTATCGGCCAGCTTGTGGCAGCACTGGTTGCGCTGATAGTCACGGCGTCCTTCAAGGAGGCCTACCACGGTGCGGCCAACGTCGGATCATGCGATATAGCATGCCAAACGGCCGCGGACCGATCCTGGCGTTTGATCGTCGGTGTCGGGGCATTGCCGGCTTGCTTCGCTTTATACTATCGAATCACGATTCCCGAAACTCCAAGATATACGTTTGAGGTCGCAAGAGACGTCGAAAAAGCCGATGCGGATATCAAAGCCTACATGGCGAGCAAGGCAGAGGGGGAGGTCGACGAGGTCCAACAGGCTAGGATGAAAAAGGTGGCCTCGCCAGCGCTGAACGTCCCTTCGGCGTCATGGTCGGACTTGTACTCCCATTTCAGGCAGTGGAAGAACGCGAGGATGCTCATTGGTACCACGATGAGCTGGTTCTTCCTGGTATGAATTACCCCCTTTTCGGGATTACTCGTTGCTGGTATGGCTGACCATGCCTAGGATCTGGCCTTTTATGGGCTTGGCTTGAATAACACCATCATACTTCACGCCATCGGCTATGCCTCGGGCGAAACCCTCTACGATCAACTGTACAACAACGCTAGCGGTACTATTATCTTGGCCGTGGCCGGATCGCTCCCGGGCTACTGGGTTTCCATCCTCACCATCGATACCATCGGGCGAAAACCTCTACAGATATTCGGCTTCGTAGCCCTCACCATCATCTTCTCCGTCCTGGGCTTTTACTATCACCGTCTGAACCAAGGCGCCATGCTCGCGTTATACGTGATTGCGCAATTCTTCTTCAACTGGGGCCCGAACACGACTACCTTCATCGTCCCGGCCGAATGCTTCCCCACACGCTATCGGTCTTCTGGTCACGGGCTGTCGGCCGCGATGGGCAAGATCGGGGCCATCATCGCCCAGGTTATCTCGATCCCGCTTCTCAGCAAAGACTCGCCCAGGGACTGCGTGGGACGCCAGTGCTCGCCGTGGATCGACAGACTGATGCAGATATTTGCGCTTTTCATGCTGTGCGGCACTTTCGTGTCCTTCTTGATTCCCGAGACCAAGGGCCTTACGCTCGAGGAGCTATCGGGAGGTACGTTGTCCCCGACGAAGACGATGATTTGCAACATTGGATCTCACGGCTGACACGCATGGCTTTTCTAGAGCAACCGACCTCGTACAACGCAGGCCGTAATGGCAGTTTTATCAAACCCTCACGACGGTGGTGGGATCCTTTCCAGGGTGGTCAGCCGGCGGGCTTCTTCTACCCGCGTTTCGGCAAGGGCACACGGACCCCGCGCGTCGGCATCATGACTTCGCCCGAGATGGCAGCCCGGCAGCAGCAGCAGCAGCAGCAGCAGCAGGAAGCGCACGACCACCACTCGCGGAGGACGGGCAGCAGCAGCCGCAGCGTGAAGTGGTCGCGGCGGAGGGGCGGAAGCAACGACACGGCCGGATACGAGATCAACAGCACGAGCTCCACCACGGGCATCGTGCAGCCATCCCGCGCCGCCGGCGGCACGTCGTCGTCGGTGACGCGGGAGGATGGCGATACAAGTGGGGCCCACGGCGGACTGCTGCCGGGCTGGGGCGTGGGATGGGGCAGGATCGACCGCGGAGGCCACCCGACGGCGATCGAGAATATCGGGCTACAGGACGTGGGACACCTATTACGATAGCGTATCATATACCATGTGATTAAGTTAAAGAAGAACGGGTGATCCGAGGAATGGGCGATTGCCAACTGGCGTGTGGACGGGGAGGAAGTGGGTGTTATAGGCTGAGCTCAACCTTTATGTGATTCGCTAATGCCCCTTTTCACCTTGGTTGGCCGGTATCAGGTTGCTTATATGCACAAACCCACTACGAAGTCCTCGTACGTCTTATATCGAGCCATCTCCGTCTACCATCAGACCACATACCGATCCGATTTGTCCTGCACCGGGCGATAGACAAAGTAGTCGAACTTGGCCTGCTTTGCCGTCCCATTCACGTCCGAGCAAGCCATGCCCACAAACGCCCCCGTGAAGCTCCCGTGCGCTTGATGGCCACCGCACTCGTCCGAGAGGACAGTCGCATCCAGCAGGGGCCCGATCTCTTTTAGTGTCTCCCCCTCGCCCTCCAGGGCGTAGTAGAATTGCAGTTCGTCGCTGCGGATCGTGAGCGCCAGCCGGACCTTGCCCGCGTCGGGGAGCGGCACGGGGTCGGCGGGGAAGGGCATCCGCAGCTTGCCGTCGGGCCACGACGCCTCGGAGCACATGAGCAGCAGCTCCCGCTTGCCGTCCGAGTGCGCTGTCACCGCCAGGTAGAAGAAGTTGTACCGGCAGTAGTACGCTGTCAGCCCCGCGAACTGCCGCTCGTCCTCGGGGAGAAGTCGACGACGGTCTCGGCGTCGTAAGAAAAGTGCTGCTGTCGCCGGGCTACGAGCGACTGCTCGAACCAGGACCCGATCGACTCGCGGCCCGTCAGGACCAGCTGGCCGCCCTCGACGGACAGGATCCGCTCTGGCTCCGGGGTGCGCAGCCACTGGAAGTCCTTGTGCAGCTCCTTCTCGAAGGTGTAGCGCTGTTCCAACCAGTAGGGGGTTTCGTCGGGAGTGCCCGGTACTTCGACGTGGAGGGACGGGACAGGGCCTCCCTTGACGTACAGCCAGTCGTCGTCGGCCCAATACGCCTCCTGGATGGCAGTCTCGCGACCAAGGATGCATCGGCGCTTCTGGGTCATGGGGCGACCGCACAGATGGACGAGGTAAGTCTTGCCGTCCTCCGTGTCCACAATATCGCCATGGCCGGCCCGCTGGAGTGCAGCGAAAGGCGCATCTTTCGAAGACAGGATGGGGTTCTGCGGGTGGACTTCGTAGGGCCCCCAGATATCGCGGCATCTCGCCAACGTGCAGGCGTGCTCGTAAGCCGTGCCGGCCTCGGCCGTCAAGAGGTAGTACCACCCATTGCGCTTATACAGATGCGGCCCCTCGACGAGATCCAGCTCGGTGCCGAGGAAGATGGTCTTCATGGGCCCCACGAGCTTGCCCTCGGCGGGGCTGAACTCCTGCAGCCGGATGCCGCCAAAGTAGCGGGGGCGGCGCCGGTGGTCCTGGACCATGTTGACGAACCACTTGCGCCCGTCGTCGTCGTCGTGGAACAGCGACGGGTCGAACCCGGACGAGTTGGCGTAGACGGGGTCCGACCAGGGCCCCTCGATGGCCGGCGCGTGCACAATGTAGTTGTGCGCGTCCTTCATCGAGCCGTCCTTGCGCTTCACGTCCGTGTACACGAGCCAGAACCGGTCGCCGTCGTGCGTGAGGCAGGGCGCCCAGACGCCGCAGCTGTCCGGGTCGCCGCGCATGTCCAGCTGGCTCTTGCGCGTCAGCGGCCGCGTCACGAGCTCCCAGTTCGCCAGGTCCTTGGAGTGGTGGATCTGGACCCCCGGGAACCACTCGAAAGTGGACGTTGCGATGTAGTAGTCGCTGCCGACCCGGAGGATCGACGGGTCCGGGTTAAACCCGGGAAGAATGGGGTTGCGGACTTGCGGCATTACTGCGGCTCTATCAATGGCTTATTGGCGTATTTCGTCTTGTCTGCCCCTTGAATACTGGTGGTCTGAGCTCCTACTAGATAGATGTATATCAAAACAAGAGAGGAGAAAGTAGCTTGCTGTTAATCGTGATGTCTCCATGTCTAGACTCAAATAGGATCTCCAAATGCCAGACTTAAGTAACTCACACGAACGTGGAGTAGGGCGATTTAGCCTGATTGCAGCAGCATGCCAAGAGCGTGACCCCTACAGCTTCCCCAATATTCCGCGGGTAATAGATGTAAGAAGAGTCGGGGTAACTGATTGTTTAACCATTGCCCCCACGGCGGCCTACACCAAAGGGGCAAGTCCGAACATGTTGCCGAGTTATAAGGCAACGGTACAGAAATGACAGAAGTCGTAACTCGTTTTTGAAAGACCCTCGATCACACTACATAAACGGGGCCGAATATTCTACTTCTATCAATCACACAAAGAAGAAACACTTGTTCCTCGAGCTTTTACAATGGTAGTTCAGGCCTCACGCAGGGAGGGGCCCATGGGAAGCCAAGAAGCGTGACGGTATCTTAAATTCAAGTCCACGCATTTTCGATGGCGAAGTTTTTAACTATGCTGTCAACTGGATGCTTTATGCACAATAATCACTAGTATCATCGGGTCAAACGAAAAGCGAAGCATGCAGACAGACGTGTATTGAACCATTAATCAGGGGTATTGGAACTGAGTACAGTATCATCTGTATCGTACAGCCGCGAGGCTTAGCTGGGGAAAACAGTAAGTAGAGAATACATAGTTTGTGTGCCATATATGACTAGGAGAACCCGATTGATGTACCCTGCCCATTGTTCTTACATCCATCAGAGGGCCTTCTCTCTGGCGCCCGTAACTCGTACAAACGTGTCCAGCGCCATGGTTAGGGAGTGTCTGCCCGCCGTCTTGCTCCGAAGCACGTTGTCGTAGTCGAGCATCTCCTTCAGCGGGACTTGGGCGACGATCTCGAGCATCCGGAGACTTCCCTGCCGCGACTCGCGCAGCGAGGCCTGGAACTCGTAGGGGTCCGGCGGGGCGTAGATGTCCGAGACATCGATACGACTACCTTCCCGGATCGCAGTATTATCCTTCATATCTCGCACCTCGAGCACTTGTCCTCCGCGGGCCGAATGCAGGTCATGCTGGACGGTCTTGGCTGCCGACTCCGGGCAGGTGATCGTCACACTCATGACAGGCTCGAGGATCCCGATGTTCTCCTCCCGCTTCTTGAACGATTCCATCACGGCCGACTTCACCGCTCTCTGCGCCGCACCGACGTAGTGTCCAGCCGGGGTCGGCCCGAAGTAGTCGGTCGATGCATTGAAAGTGATGGTCACCAAACACTGGTTGAATGGTGCTCCTTTTCGTGGGCCGGCTGCCAACGCAGCCAGGGCCCCATTCACCAGCTGCGGCCTGATCTCCGCTGGATCGAAATCGCTCATCTCGGCACCAGGGAACAATACTTTGATAATATTGCCATCCCTTTCGGTCTCGGAGTGAGAAAGTACTTCGAGCTCACTTGCATCCAGGGGCTCCACCATCGCACTGCATGCGGCCATTCCAGGTTTGCCGGCCATCGGTTTATCGATGACAGCCCTATGGACATCCGTAGGGACGGTTACGCATTCCTTGTATTCCACTTGGATGCCTCCCCAGTGAGCTTCAACCTTGTAATGGTTCTCTAGTCGGTCTCGAGCAATCTCTAAGTGTAAAGTCCCCATACCCGAGAGTGTGAACTCGTCCGACTTTTCGTTGTAGGACCACCTGACGCTAGGGTCTTCTCGGGATAGGTTTTCCAAAGAGGCTTCTACGTGCCTCAGACCCGAGGGAGACCCAGGCTCCAAGACCAGAAATGCCACTGCTGGTGGGATATCAGGAGGTCTCACTTTAACCTGACCAATCTTAGTTGTGGGTGCCTTGTTCCCAGTAAAGGACATGAGTGTATCGCCTGTCCGCGCCTTCTTGAGCCCTGTGAGGGCGCCGATTTGGCCCGGTGTTAAGTGAGGTATCTCCATATGGTTTTTGGCAGAGATTTGCATGATGTTAAGCGGTTTTTCGAAGTCTTGCAGATTGGAGTTCCACAAAGGCGTATTCTTCTTCAGAAGTCCCTGGTAGTTTCGCACCCAGGTCAGCATACCCCTTTTCGGGTCGTTGACGACCTTGAAGACCGAGGCAACAGCCTCAACATGCGTTTGCTCCTTCTTTGACACCTTGGCATGGCTGGTTTCTGCAATGACCTTGCTCAATGGCTGGGTTTCGGACCCAATTCGCACATTCAACTCGGGGCGGTCTTGCGGGCTAGGCAAGTAGTCAATGACAGCATCTAGCAATGGCTTGACTCCGATGTTTTTCAGACTTGAACCGGCAAATACCGGGATAAGGGATCCTTCACCACTGCTGATGACTCGACGAATGGCACCTTTAATCTCTTCGATGGGAAGGTCGCTCCCTTTTTCTGTCCATAAGTCCAGGAGTCTCTCGTCCTGGTCGCAGAGCTGCTCGATGAGCCTGTCTCTTGCCCGTTCAATTTCATCGGTGAAAGGTGGGATCTTTTTGGCCAATTCTTCGGGGCTGCTGTCATCCTTCGCAACATGTGACCAGCTGACTACTGAACGCGATGCCACATCCACAATGCCCTTGACAGTATCGTCCTCCCACCAAGGAATCTGGCAGACTAGAGGCATCCCGTTGAGCTTCATACCAATGTCTTGAACCGACTTCTTGAACGAGGCTCCTTCTCTGTCAAGTTTGTTGACCATGATAATGCGTGGTACCTTGAACTCCTGAGCGGAGGCCCACACTCTCTCGGTATGAGCCTCGACACCCTCGACCCCGTCAATAACACATACGGCGCCGTCAAGGATAGGAATGCAGCGCTCGACTTCAAACCTAAAGTCTACGTGCCCAGGTGTGTCGATGAGGTTGATGATGTGCTCATGGGCCCCCGGCTGTAAACGTTCAGGAGGAGGCCATTTGAAGGTGATGGCAGCAGACTGGATGGTGATGCCTCTCTTCATCTCCATGGGTAGAAAGTCGGTCACAGTGTTTCCGCGATCAACGTCTGAGAAGGTGTCAGCTGGTTTGATCCTAACTTGGCCGGGCCCACGATCACTTCTTTTGTCATACAAACCAGTGAGAGCATGACTTACTTCCTAAGTGTCTGGTTGCGCCACTATTATACAACATAGCCTCGGTGGTGGTTGTTTTCCCCTTTGAAAATTATGTCAGGATACGTCTTTGGTCTCATGCGGGCAATGGTAGTTTGACTTACAGCATCGACGTGAGCAATGATGCCTATGTTGCGGATAGAATCTAGGAGAGACCCTCGCTGCCCCCTGGCGGAGTGGAGATGAGCCTACGAGCAGGCAGGGCATTGCGCCCTCTTACACCAGCCGGCCATTGTGAGACCAGGCCTGGGCGTCGGAGGACTGCTTTGGCAGATGTGCACAAGCCCATCACTCCAAGTCGACGTGGATTGAGTGATATATGCATGCCATTGAACGTCCCAACAAAGTATACCTTTTAGGTCCTACGTCGACTCTTGGGGCTTACTGGGCGGCAAAAGGATGGGATCTATGTCTAGGTTGCAGCATATGTCGCACTCCTTATATACATCTTATCCCTGGCCAAGACAAGGCGTTACAATGTGTGTGTGTGATGCCTGTACCGCTTTAAAGATTTTGGTCCGCAGTTTGACGTCTGTTTGTTAGTTATGTAGATATTCAACCAACAGCCTGGTTATACCGGACTGATTTGCTTGACATAGGATAGGTGTATCAGCCAGAAGCAAGTTCTTCAACTAACCGCACGCACTTGCAGCAGACCAGGGTTGATTGATCAATTGGAGGCAGGTACCCTAGCAAGTTAGAAGCCTCTTGTCCCGACGGGGCCTTAGCCCAGCTCGCCCCGCCTTCCCAAGGAGACGAACGTCACCTGATTGGCTCCGGCTAGGACGCAAGAGCCCACAAGACCTCTTTAATGTTCCAATGTGTCAAGTCGATTGCATGAGCGCATGAGAGGCACCTAACGAGGAGGCGCAAGCTTCCACGGTTCAAGTTGTTGATCGTCACTAAAGTGAGCTTGCGTAAGGCAACAATACATCACAGTTCTCTCTCAATAATCACACAAAATCACAGAGTATCGTGCTGACTGCCGGCTTGCTATTTTCTTGCAGACAAGCTTCTGGACCACAGAATGCATGGCTTGAACACCTGAGGTCCATCGTTTCTCTTATTGCTAGGCCCACCACAATTGGTCTCACCAAGGAGTTCTGGACAGGAAGACGGACCGCGCTGCCAACGTCATAATATCTTATCATCCTACCCATTGTCGCCGACTCCCACTTCCTACCGACACCACACCACACCACACCACACCATCGCCATGGACTATCGCTCGACCATGGCCGACGACGAGAACCCCGCCGGTAATTCACCTTGGGGCTCATCACCGCCCGCATCACCTCGGCGCAATCAGTCTGCCAATTACAGCTCGCTGGGCAACGAAGCCACCTATGGTGGATACGAATCCCAGGACCCAAGCAATGGATTGCAACACGACGACTTGACTACCAATGCTTTCGCGAGGCCCAACACTGCTAGCAGTACAGCATCTACCCGCGAGCAAAACTCATCACAACAAGGCGACTCCTCGCAACAGCCGGAGTTGGACCAGCATGGTGATGATGCCGGAACAGCGCAACAAGCTGGCGACGAGCAATCACAGTCTCAGGGGCAAGCCGACGCACCAGCCGGGCAAGGACAGCAGCAGCAGCAGCAGGCCCGGAAACCGACCTATCCACAGTACAAACTGCAGGCCAAGATCACAGGTCTGGAGCGCACAGGCAGGAAAGATCCCATCATGAGATTCGATGTTCATGTACGTATGGCGGAACAACATGTATCATGTCAAGGCAAGCTAAACTAATGACCGTATCTAGACGAACATACCCCGATTTCGCACTACACAATTCCGCGATGTCCGCCGCCTCCATTCCGAATTCGTCAAGCTCGCTGACCATCTGATATCCGCCAACCCGGAAGCACTTGTTCCCGCAGTGCCACCGGCATTGACATCCGCTGGAGCTGGTACAGACGAGGACGAGGTACGAGTTAAGGCTTTGCTTCAACGATGGCTGAACTACGTCTGCAGCAATGAGGTCCTGATGCGGGATGAGGAGATGGTTTTGTTTGTAGAAAGCGATTTTGGTTACAGTCCCATGGTGAAGAGGAAGCAACCTGCCACCGGTGTACGCAGGAAGCTTTTGAAACAATTCGCCCCGCCGCCAGATGATACCCCGGAGCTTTCTGATGCTCGCCCCATTGTGAAGCTTTTCTATCTTGGTTCCATGGATGCTGGTCACAAGGTCGACAAACTAGTCAAGGCTCGAAGAGGTATAGAGAAGCACCTATTTTTAACCCATTCAAGGGACTACAGGAGAACGTCTACTGACTTTGCATAGGACTTGGTCTCGCGGAATCCGATTATGGTGTCAAACTTGGAGGAATGAACGTACAGGAACCTCACCAAGGTCTGGCTAGCGCCTATCGTAAACTCGGAAAGGTGGTGCAGACAGTTGGGGACTGCCATGCTGCTCAGGCGACTGCCGAGGCTACGACCATTGGAGATCCGTTCCAGTACCACTCACAGGATGCCTTCATTGTCAAAGAGACTTTGACCAACCGGCAACTCCTTATTCGAGAGTTCTTACAAGCTCAGGAGAGCACACGTAGCAAACTGAATGCGGCAGACCGTCTCAAGGCTAGCTCAAACGTACGCCGCGACAAGGTTGACGAAGCTATCACTGCCCTGGACGATGCGCGCAACAACGAGTTCGAGCTGATGAGGAAGACCACACGCGTTACTCAGAATCTGGTGCATGAAAAGCGGAAGTGGTTTACGCGTACTGCGACTGACCTACGACTGAGCATTCGCGAGTTCGTTCTGCGAGAAATCGAGGCCGAGCGGCGCACCCTGGCACTACTCGAGAGCGTGCGCCCCGATATCCGGGCCATCGACAACTCGGGCGGTCTGAGCAGACTGGGTCGCGAGGCTCACCCGACTGTCCGTCGCGCCAGCATGGCCGCCAGCCAGGGACCCAAGGGCGACGCTTGGAGCGGTGTGCCGCGGCGCACGGACAACCTCAGCCGGAGTGTCTCGGGCAGCATCATGACCTCCAACGTGGCCGAGGCCGAGGCTGAGGGGGAGGACGCTGCTGGCGGAGCGGCAGGAAAGGCCCCCAGCAGTGGCACCAGGGGCCTGAGTGGTCTGGCTGAGGACGACGAGGACAGAGTGGACGCCCGGAATGCCGCTAGCCGATTGGCAACGAGCACTTTTTAAGTTATAAAACATGTGGTACTTATGATGATGTTGGTGGATGGATGGAGGCGTCACAGGAGATAAGGATGAATGAACATGGCGGCTCGGCAAAGTCAGTACGATGAACAAGTACATAGGCAGAGATGATAGTAGTTGCACGCCAACGTAAGATCCAGCTCCAATGCAAAGGCGATATCATTGCACTGTTACCGGGGCTTCACCGGTGTGTTCCCATGCTACCCTGTTTTCCGCTCTCCCCGGCCACGTCGCGCCACCGTCCAAAGGTCTGCATGGTCCTTGTTCAATATCCGAGTGCTTAATCCAAGCAGGCACATAAAATGTACCTCTATGCGCCCAGAGCTGCCATGTGTTATTATGACATTTCCGTGGCGTAGGCTGCTGTTATCTTGAGGCATGCATATATACACTTCTCCAACTCCGCCTTCCGCTTCCCGCTGTTGCAGTAGGAACCAAGTATGTGCAGGTATGCAGGAGCAATATATAAGCTATGTGGCCGCACGCATCACATACTTTGTTGGGAGCAGTGTAGTAAATGAAGGTGGTTAGACCGGATGTCTATTATCAATATTATCAAATATCCTTCCTCAGCTGCTTGGCCGACACTACGACGGATCTCACCGCTACTATACCTATGCTTGGCTACCACTTTAATTTTGGATGTGTGTAGGTGTGTAAGTAGGACTCTTCCTTTCTACTCGTCGTGTCCTCTTGCCGCGGTCAACATCCGCGTTCCGCGCCGGACAGGCGGGCCTATGGTTTCGCATGCAATAATATGCCCGCTCTTCCCTTCCCCTCCTCAACCTTGACTCATCCACCAAAGCGTATGATCGAAGCAGCGGCACATTTACTACAGTGTCGGCCAACACTCGTCCAAGAGAAGGAGGTTCGAGTGGATACTGAAACCAGATGGATAATGGCGTGGTCGGCAACGCAGTGTAACACGAAATCGACCGATTGTCAACTGCATACACAACTTACACGATACTATGCATCTGCCTTTGGGACATGAGGGGACCGACCAATCGAACTCGAGTTTGACACCACATGAATAATAAGATCTAGTCTTCATGCCATTTCTTGTTCTCATGTGAAATGTCCTGACTTGTCCTTCGGTGGGGTGTATCCCAAACAATTTTCGTCGTCATTTTTACTTGTTTTACTCGCTTAGGTATATCCCGTCCGAGCGGGGCCGTTCCGAGTGGGGAGAGTCGATGAAAGAAGGGGAATACAAGCAGGGCGCCTGAAGCGAGATAGATGAGCTGGCCACAATGCTACTACGCGGCATGCCAGCAAAAGATGGATCTCTGCATGGGAGATGATAGATGATGTAACTTGGGTGTATGGCATGAGCAAAAGTCAGGACAATCGCGACATCATTGCGCTGGCTCTGACTGGCTTGTTGGAGGGTTTCTATCGTGGTCTGACCCTCAAAGCCGATTGATGGAGCGGTGCAGGAGGCAATACTGATGGCCTACCACATGCTGGAATGTTTCCAATAAAAGTATCCAGCTTGAAGGGTCGGGTCATAGGAGAGGCACATGCTGATCGCATCTTATCAAAGCATATACATACACAAATGGGCGCAGATAGCCTGCCGGGCTATCTCCGATGATGTCTTGCAGCTCGCCTGCCTTATCTCTCAACCAGCCAATGTTAAATATTGGTCTTGGCGGATTGGGCTGAAAGAATCGGTCAATCTTGGCTAGCAAACACTCGACATGTGCTTTTCATAGCAAATGTTTGCTAGCATATTGATAGCCCCAGAATGACCAAGAGTAGGTAGACAGCGTTGCTTTGTGTTTAGCCGGTCTGTGGAATTCTCATCTCGAATCCCTACGTCGAATGAGAGGCACTAGGCGTAAGTAAGAAGAAAGCACGTTCATCATGGATATAAAATGTCGGGGGTAGGTTGGAACACGTTAAACTGGTAGGGCGATCTCAAAGAGCTCGACACGCCTGCTCAAGGTGACGGCGCTTGCTCGTTGCATTGCATATGTGATGGTCAAGTGTCAAGCCACCATCGTGGAATCACGGCGCAAGGGGCCGACATTGTGGGCCCAGATTGGTCCCATTCCTGAACTCTCCATGCAAAAGCTTGGCTTGCTTCTTGGACCGTTTATAAGCCTGGTCTTCTATGCCAAACCCTGTCTTGAGCACTGTCTCGAGGCCAATACCTACTTGATCACCTTGAGTTGATGGCTGAGCAGAGCAGCCGGCAAAGAGTGGACCAAGATGATGTTATGTCTCGAAACAGGTTCTCTTTGGTGTAAATTTTGACAAGGTAATAACCATGGATAACATGCAGTTGGAGCAGACAAGATCTGCGCAATTATGAATAATTAATAGTACCACGAGAGGCGTGGCAAGTTGTGAGGCGGGAAGTCCGACGTCTTGACGCTTGCATGTCCATATAAGGTTGCTGAACACTGGCCAGCATGTGGTCAGTTGAATGAAGGCGGATGAAGGACATTGGCAGGGCGGGCAGGGCGGGCAGGGCGGATCTCTTCCCCGCGAGTTCGCTTACGCTAGGACGATTCAATTGACATAGGGGCTTCCACTGATGACCGGAGAATGTCACTTATAGAATGTACATATTGTCGGTTGGATGCTTTTACACTGTGTGCCATCAGCGCTGGTGTAACAGTGTAGAATCTAGACCATCAGCTTAGATCAAACTACAGCCTGAAGCTGATTGAGTTGCTCAAGTGTTCCCCAATTTCTCCAACTTGCACTCATTGGAAAAACTTCTCGACTTTGGCCAGATAATTGGACTTACACCTAAATCCTGTTCCTAGCAGACTCTCAGAAATGATATGCCCTCCCTTCAGAGACAAGAGATTGCAGGTACCAAGACGGCCTTCACCATAGGGCAACCCGATTCCAGTCAATCCTATTTTCCATGGTATCGAAGATACAGTGGTTTGGATCTTGTGAGGCTCTCTTTTGCCGAAAGATGAAGTGGCAGTGGGCCGATTGACCTATCCTGTCTTGTCAATAGTTTACGAGCTCGGGGAAGATCACCCTGGATAAAGCGAGCTCGCCGGCAAATGCTCCAATGGTACAGATTCGACTCAATATCTAATAGACTATGCCAGTGCCTCTGTCAATCTCTGGCCGAGTTGCTTTTGCTGGGATGTCCGGACCGAACGACCCAAGCAGTCACAATTAGCGGAGTCGTGGGAGGATAGTAAGCTAGGAACAACTTTCCAAGCATTCCGACGACCGCTGCAATAGAAAGGGGTGATCGATGGCAGTAGCGGTATTATTAAAAGTGTTGATCCACCATGCAATTGTAGCTTGGCTGGCATGCCTCGGTCTCCAGAGCCATCATACTCATATGAATGCGGGACGTGACATCTGTGCCGTGCCTTCGTACGATTATGCGGGAGGGTGGTAGGTCCCTGCCGCCATGTGCAAAGGTCTTGCCGGAAAGCAATGTCTTTTGCCAGCCGGCATTGGAGAGGAGTGATACCTCCGAGGAGGACAGTTCAAAGGCCATGGAGTCAAGGATAAGCAAAGAGGGAAGTGTCCATAAACACCAGCTAATCAGGAATAAGGGTCTTGCAGCTCCTGGATCGTGGTATATGTTCATCGTGAGAAACTACGCAGCAGTTTGAGGTGGCGTGATGGCTGCATGCGTTGCTGATCGTCCCAGAAAAGAGTTGGGAAGCTGATGCGACGCGGTTGGCCATCACGTAGCATCCCGTAGGAAGTCGTGAGTTGGTGTCTTTGCTTTAAGTGCAAGTGCTGGTGCTGATGGGTGAAATGAGAGTGGGCCGCAGTTTCCGATTGTGGCAGTTTTGCGCGGGTTGATAATCAATATGAGGACTTGACTACCTTGAAATATGCCCTACTCGTGTCATTTACATCTGGGTTTAATGTACGGACAAGGATGGAAATTGTACAGCCGGAGTACAGGCAGGCAATTGAATTATTAAAGAACGCAACCTAACGGATCAACCCATGAGGTGAAGTCGTCATTAGGCCAGTGGTTGTATGCAAGTTCAATGAAGGTCGTTAAATTTTAGTTTCAGAGGCGGGCAGGCGGGAAGCAACGTAAGTAACTTCAAATGTCTCAAGAAAACTGCTACCCAGTACCCGACTCAAATACAGGGGACGGAACATGATTGTAGAGTTTTCCTCCATGTATCTATCTATCTCATTTAAATCAACAACAGTGGATGTCTTCAACTCTAGACACGGCATCATTTTTATCAAGCACTGTCAATTTGTTGCCAAATTATAGATCCTTGTTTAATCAAGGATTTCAACATAGGAGTACTTCGAATCGAGCGATCCGCAGAGGTGCTGGCGATCCGATCAATGTGCTGTGCAGAGGCCAGAAGCAGCCTCCATATGGCTCCAATGCTGGCTGTATCGTACATTCTCATTCGGCGGAAGGCATCGTACCTATGACCAATGGCCTTTTTCTCTTCCAGACATCCGTGACCTCCCTCTCAGAAAGATTTGAAATTCAGTCCTAAGGACCCTCACTGATCTTCATGTCCTCCAGCCATTGAACTTGGTTTGTACGCTCCCCCTGCTGCCCAGTGGCAAACCTCACAGAACACATCAATGACATCCCTACTCCTGCTCTACTATGATATACTTCATGTCTCTCGGGACCGTGTCCGTAACCCGCAACCGATATCTTGACAGACCGAGCTGGTCTTGATTGGCCTCTTCTGCCAATCTTTGATATTTATTCTTCATGGACGCGGTTCATTCGAAATTCAAATCCTCTCCTCGGATCGGCCCATACATACATGTACATGTCCCTTGCTTGTCTATCATCCCGACAGTGCATTGCCATGGTTGGCTGATTGAACCATGCCTCCTTCGCCAGGTCAAGCTGTCTCCGCTGTCATGGCTTCCTATCCGAGTGGTGGTAGGTAAGGTATGCTTCCAAGTGGAGCCTTCTGAACCAACGAACAGGAGCAATAGACACTGAAGCAGGGCCCCCGGCTATACCCCAGTGGCCGACTATACATACACCTTGCAGCCTTCCGCAGTGGACAGCTCACCCTCGGTACCTGAATGACACTATCCGGTAGCATCAATGCAGACGTAGAGAGAGTACTTCAGCACCCTGCAGACTACAGCCAGTACTTACCACACCATCCATGGACATGGACCTTACGTTCCAAATCCTGTGGAATGATGCATTTGCTGCATAGTCGCTAGCCGCTTGAGTAGTTTTCCCCGAGATTGTGAAGCGACTCTCACTACTTGTTTCTGATAACTCGTTGCTATTTGACTGGACCTGGCAAAACTGGCACAATTCTTCACGTACGCCGGCAATCTTGGATCAGCCTCGGTCCACAGAGACCCCCTTCGCACTCTCTCTATGTGATGGGCAACTGGAATTAGCCCATACACGTAGTTCTGCATAGCAGAGTGGCCTATGGCAGATGTCTCCCGAAATGTACTACATAAGGGGCGGAAGCTTCTCTCTGCCTTTGCGACCTACAACCTGATACTCGCTTCTTGGTCTCCTACTTACGATATTGTCTTTGTCAGGCAAGCCAATCCTACTGTCTGCCTCCAATATACACTTATCACTTGTCTATACTGATCGGTCATTATCAATCCCGGATCCTTGCCCCTAAATTAACCCACAATCTCGGATTGCACCTATCACCAGCCACGACATCAGTGCACCCCACGTCTACCCCACGCTTCTGATATCTGTCAATGGCTCCCTCGGCCGTTATTGACGAGATGGCGCCAATGCATCTACCCGTTCATTCAAAGTCCTCCCCCGTCAATGCATCTGTCTTGCATGGGCCAAGTGACTTGCGATTGGTGAGTTAGATGGTGTCCCAGCTTACTATTTCACTTACTTGCGACCCGTAACACTAGCCCTTGGGGATATACACGCCAAGTACGAAGTACTAACCACATCATTTGCGCAGGAAGTCAGATCCGTCGAAGACCCTGGCGTCGGAGAGCTCCAGATTGCTATCAGATCCACAGGGATCTGCGGGTCGGACGTGTCGTACTACAAGAAATTTGCAAATGGTGACCTGTGTGCCTGTGCGCCTTTGTCACTTGGACATGAATCATCCGGCGTCGTTGTGGCTATGGGGCCACAGGTATCAGGCTTTCGAGTCGGCGATAGAGTCGCTCTTGAAGTCGGCCTACCCTGTGGACAGTGCAATATCTGCCGCAAGGGCAGATACAACCTCTGCAAGCGAATGCGGTTTAGGAGTAGTGCAAAGAGTGTCCCTCACTTTCAGGGCACCTTGCAAGAGAGGATAAACCACCCGGCTGTTTGGTGCTACAAGTATGTTCTTACAAAAGTGATGGAGCACGATTACCTGGCTAACTAGACAACAGACTTCCGGAGCATGTGTCCTTTGATGCGGCGGCCTTGCTCGAACCTCTATCCGTGGCTATACATGCCGTGAACCGTGCCTGCCCAACCCCCGGCTCGACTGCCCTTGTCACCGGTGCAGGAACTGTTGGTCTCCTCACTGCCGCCATGGCACGTCGCTCGGGATGTACAAATGTCACAATTTGCGACCTTGATGCGGGCCGGGTGGATTATGCTATCAAGAACGGCTTCGCCACCCATGGCTATGTTATCCAACGCCCCCTGCATACCTCCTCGAGCAGCTCTTCCTTCGGTACTGATTCTTCGGGGGCCTCTTCGCCTCTCGAAGCTGGTACCATGACACCTGCAGGTCTATTTTCCGATTCTATCCACGGGAAGCTGGAGGGTGCCAAGGGGCTGACCGCCGAGCTGCTTGCACTGACGAGTACCCCTCTTGACCTGGAGAACGAGGACGAAGATCATGGTGTGGACTACAGTTTTGAGTGTACCGGGAAGGAGGTCTGTATGCACACCAGCATCTACGCAACACGACCGGGCGGCAAGGTCATCATGGTGGGAATGGGCACCCCTATCCAGACTCTACCTTTGTCTGCCGCCCACCTTCGAGAAGTTGACATCCTCGGCATCTTTCGCTACGCCAACACGTACCCGACCGGCATCCGCTTGCTTTGCGGCCAGCAGAACACCGGCGGCTACCAACTACCGGACTTGGATGATATGGTCACGCATCGCTTCAAGGGTCTTGCCGCCGCCAAGAAGGCTTTTGAACTCGCGAGCCGGACCGTGGACGACAAAGGCAATTTGGTATTAAAGGTCGTCATCGAATCCTGAAAGGGGGAATTAGCTTTGAGCCTCCGAGTTCTTTCTAGGACCCCTTCTTGCAAAGAGACACTCTGAGAATGGGGAACAGAAGAAAGTAAAACATTGCTGGATCAATGCCTGTGAAACTGTCTGGTTTTTTATTGACGGCGCACATGAATATTTATTTTGGATAACACACGGAGCTGGTGGCTTTCTCTTTAGGTGCTGGGAATAGGTTAGAAGGGAATTGGTGGTATAATGTGCTTTTGCTCCTTTCCATTATCGTTAGTATTTATCCCTCAAACATTCTAAGTGTGTATTAACAAATAGTCGAACCTTTTCTTGTACACATTTTCATATACTGGGCCTACTGGCGAATTACCTTCATTTTCGTTTTCAATTGATACGAATATCCCATCCTGTGAAAGGGCCTCACAACTATTATGTTTACCTGATCGTCTAACAACTTTTTCTGAACCATGGGCCATGCTACTAAAAATGCCATACTAACCACCAACAGGGCGTTTTGGGATCACCTCGCTTATACGGAAAGAAAACGAAGTTGCGAGTAGTTCTATTTATTCGTCGCCAAGACTACGAAAACTGTCTAATATCGGGGCTGATCAAATATGCCTATGGGAACCCGCAGTCTTCCATTATAGGAATCCCCCTTAACAGTTCAACTCACTCTCAAGTCATCCGGCCGTCAAAGCCACCATAGTTACGCCTCCTTCGCCATGCCAATGCAAGTAAAGCAGAATCCGTTTTCCCCCTCGCATCCCCTGAACCAAGGACTGGGGTCCGAAGTATCAGACAACGCTCTAGATTGTGAGATCTCCCGGGCCAGCCATATTGTAGCCGCTGCTGCTTCCCACATCGTGCATGCCCTTTCGAGAATTGCCCTTAGCACTCTCGACCGCGCTATGCTTCTTAGCGATATTGCGGGCGTCGATAGAGCTGCCCATGACTCCGTTCAGCAGCGACATGAGCTGAACATCGTTGCGCTCGCTGAGCATCTCTTGCTCGAATGCGCCAGTTGTCGTAGGCACAATAAGCGCCAGGCGGTTGGCCAGAGCCTGGATAGACCGCAGAATCGTGTGTGAAGGAATGGAGTGAGGCTTTGCGCCTGTGCTGGGTTGCGTAGCCGCGGCAGTGGTGTCGCCTCCTGTGAAAGAAGGTGGGAGCTGCTCCAGGTACGTGACAAGAAGCTGTATCCGGGATTGAAGCATCTTGATGGCGTTGGCTTTGCCAGTCAAGGACATGATGAGCTCCTCGTCTTCCGGGGAGAGCACGTGCTCCTCGAGCGCGGTAGATGATTCGTCCTCAGCATTATCGGGACTCACGATGCGTCGCTTGCCCTTTGGGTCTGTATCCACAGCCACCATCTGCGGCTTCTTCTGCTCCTTGGTCTCAACCGCAGTGGCATTTCCGGCACCTCGGACAACGAAGTCCATGCTGACCATCTCGGCCTCGCCCGTCTCCACCGAATATGGCAGCTCTCTGAATTTGAGCTTGAGGGGCGCATCGCCGTCTCTCATCTCCTTGTCCTCACCATGGTCGGCCTTGGGCTCGTCCACCTCGAGGTTGCTCTCGTATATCGTCAGAGGCAGTTTGCTGCCTGCTGAATGATCGACAGCCTCCTCCGAGTGGAAGGCCAATAGAAGTGACGACTCGTTGTGTTCGGAGAGGAGCCAGTTGTGGATGGGCAAAACAGAGGGCATCGGGCCGGTCTTGGGGGTGACGGTGTACCATCCAACCAGGTCGAGTTGAGGTGCTTTGTGGATGGTTTTCACTGAGAGCTCATGGTTAGCATCATCGCCCACTGGACTGTCCTCGAGGCGTCTGCTTTGCCTACTCACTTTGGTCCAGTCTGGTTGCAAACCATTCAGGCTCTAGCACCACATTGCCATCCTTCACAGTCGTAGCACATTCAAAGGCATGCTCGATTGTGATTTCACGGCCATTCTGTTGGCCCAACAATGCTCCCACAATCGGGCCCTTTTGCTCGCGCAAGCTGTGTCGTGTGATGTAATCGGAAATGGTCAAAAGGACGAGGGGATGCAACACGGCCTGAAGCCCCGAGTCGGTGGACTTCTGCGTTGAGATCAGTGGGTTCTCCATGGTGTGGTGTCCGGTCAGGGTTGCCTCCTCGCGACAAGGCCAGCTGCGGAACTGTAGAAGGGCAGAAGTGAGCGAGGGCGGAGATCCGTTGTTGTCGTCGTTGTTGATCTAGCTGTCCAAAATTAAACAAATAGCCACAGTCAATCACTGGCAATCAGTCTGCCAAAAGAAAGTAGGGAAGGTGGGTGGTTTGACCTGTAAGGCTGCTATCGATATGCAATCCAACGTTAAAACAGCTGGAGCAGCAGGCAGCTAGGTAACTGCGGGAAATACCCCGCCATCAATCAAGAGCTACCTAAATTCCTTACATAATGGGGCCTGGAGAAGGTAAGTAGTGGGCTATTCTCTTAACAGCACCATGGCACTTACACAAATCATCCAGTCTTATCTGGTTCTCACATCTTTCGCGTTCTCTTTGATTTTAATTGAGAATATAATAAACAGGAGAATGTACTGTAACACATTATGATTTACTATAAACAATATTGGTCGCAGCAGATGACATTCCCATATGTTTGTGATGGGCAGACCACCCAGTGCAAGTCTTTTATTTCGCAGGCGGCTTTATCTCGACATGTGCACCTACATTACCCCTTTGTCCTTGGCGCCATGGCATTGTCTTCATTTTCTAAGGCCGTCGAAGCTCGTGAGGATGTAAGATGTGGTGTACTGTCCTTCCCCAAGCACACCATACAAACGCCTTCCTGTTCGTGCAATCTGATGCGGCGGGCTGTTCTTTTTCTTGGTCTTAGATGTCTTTTAGCTCCATATCGTTGTGTTGGTGGTGCTCTGAGCTATGAGTCT
This sequence comes from Apiospora saccharicola, assembly GCA_038363915.1. NCBI lineage: Eukaryota > Fungi > Ascomycota > Sordariomycetes > Amphisphaeriales > Apiosporaceae > Apiospora > Apiospora saccharicola. Next base: position 4,095,551 of record JAQQWM010000006.1, read on the forward strand.
TCTGCCTTTCATAAGACTCTCTTACCAGACTGTCTGAGTACATGTAAGTATGTATATGAAGCCAGGTCGCGGCCACCCAGAGGTCAACTACATCTTACACATCTTTGGTGCTTCATTCCATGTGGTATGCCCGTCCTTCATCCTGGAAATACCACTCACTGCCAGTTACAAAAATTGCCATATCCTCAAACCATACCGCAATGCAATGTGAGAACAGTTTGATGTATCCCAATCGTCAGACTCCTGGTGAGAACGTCATGCGGCCGGTTACGGGGCCTGCCACTTCAGTGGTCCCAGCAAAGCGGCCTGACACCGACATCGATGATGTTCAGTTTATCTCTTCAAAGCCCGTCAAGAGGCAAAAGGTCGACCATCCTACGAATGGCCCTGTAGCTAGTACAGTGCAAGTCCGACCAATCCAGCCCCAACCACAACCTGACGTCCAGCAAGTGTCTCAGCCGGTTCCACAGATGGGTAGCTCTCTTATGGCGCCGATTGCGTCCGCCCCTATTGCTGGCGACGAAGCGAGCTGGTCGAGCAGTGAAGTCAACTATTCGCATGACAGACGGACCACTACGGGCATGGTTGGCCTTCCTTCGGGATTCTCAGACTGGGAGGCCATCTTTGGGTATCGTGGCTGCTCGCTCCCTGAGCTTGAAGCCTACAGTATGACTGCAGCTCGTCACAAACCGGCCATCATAAGCTCCCCTGCTATTTCACCGAAGCATATACCCCAGACCTTGGCTTCAAAACCCCTACTGTCACAAGATGCACCAAGTGAGAGTAATGAGTTGCCGCAGTGCAGACAGACATTTCACCCCAGCCCGAACCCTACGTCAACAGTTATGATGAATACAACAACTACCAGCCAGGAAACAGACAGACCCTATAATGCCGATTTACCGAGAGCTCAACGGGGGAGACTACAGGTGCAGTTCAAAATTGTCATGAGAAGATGGCTGAAAGTAGGCCACCTGCACCTCACCAGTCGCCTGTTTCTAATAATAACCACGAATCTGGCCAACAGCAGCAGCATATGCCTCTGACAGGCATGGATCAACATGTCTCTGCTCCTGACAAGACATCTCAACCCCATGCCAGCAAACAGCCATGTAAGGCTTGCATACAGATGCAACAGCGTGCGGCTTTTGTCAGAGCGCAAGGCCTACCTTATGTTAACCCGAACATGCCACTCCACATGCTGCCTCCAGGACCTTACCACCCAGCCTTCAGCCCCCAGGCGCATCCTCAGTTTATGCCAGCAATGCAGGCAGGTATGCACCCGTTTGGGCCTGGATCCAATCCGATGATGATGCCAATGAATATGCACAACTATGCTGGTGCCGTTATGCCTCCATCCATGCTATCTCAACAGAATGCCACTCAACCAATGCCCTCGAGACCAACAGTAACATCACGACACCAACACCCTACAGCACAAGTGCTCGAGCCAGGTCATGGTATTGATGCAGACATGGGGGCAAGCTCGGCTACTAAGCCTGCTGCTACTACTACTACTACTACTACTGCTAATGCTTCCGCCGATGCTCCTGTTGCTGTCGCTACTCGTCAGCAGAGCCCTGCCAAGCGGCCGCGACCCCCGGCACCGGCACCGGCACCGGCACCGGCACCGGCACCGGCACCGCCGCCCCACTCGCTCCTGCAGCCGACCTACCGGAAGCACTCGCCGAACCTGATCGTCGACGTGGCCGAGACATGCCAGGAGAAGTTCCCCTTCGAGGCGGTCGCGCAGCGACACGACACCACGGTCGAAAAGGTGGCCGACGTCTTCGCCGCCATCATCCAGGTGCCCCTCTTGCGTTGCCCTAAGGATCGGCGCCGCGCCGGCCGCCTGGCGCACGAGCGCGTCAAGGAGTACAACAAGACTAAGCGGGAACTCCAGGAGGCGGCGGCGGCAAAAGAGCAAGGAAGAGGAGGTGAGGATAGTAATTCTGCTTCTGGGTTTAGCGAGCAGCAAGGCCGCGGTCAACCGCATAGGGTGGTGAGACCTTTGGATGTCGCAAACGCTTTGGGGCCGAGTGAGAATGAGTGAGGTCCACCCCCTGAATCCAGTTTCTTGGTGCTGGGACCGACCTGTAAAGAGATCATTTCTCGGGTATACTCATCATAGCCGATGTTCTTGTAATGAGTTAACTGGGAAAGGTTTACTGGATAACATAAGACATAGTAATTGTAGAGATTTGGGTTTCTATTGATCGACAAGAAGATATACCACTCACCTTTATTATGAACCCCTTTATAGTTGCAACACAGAAAACTTGGAACATTGCCTCTGTAAGAAAACCGGCAAAGCAACGCTACACCTCTATACCTATCCCCGTATGAATTCAATATACCAAAAGAAATAATCAGTAAATAGGGCAAGGTGTTGAAGAAGAAAAGAGAGGGAAAGAAATGTACATCCTCACCGCTGTTGGTGCTGAGATAATATGAATGGCTTCAAATCATATCTCTTCCCAGTCCCCCGTACGGCTTGCGTCGAGAATCTCTTGCTCCGATTCGCATGCGCGGCGTCCGGCGCCCATTGCGAGTTCCTGGGTGAGTGGTCCGGAAAGTAGCCGTCCGCAGTCGTTGTGCTGTCGCGGGGTTGCTCCGAAGCGATCCGCAACCAGATATCGTCGCCATCGTCGTTATTTTGGTCATCGATATGGTACGAATCCGAATCCTCGCGGCCGTCGTCTTCTTCGTCCAGGTTAGAGAAAGAGAAGAATTCGGCTCTGCCTAAGGCTTCCCGGCCCTTCTGCTTGCGCAGCTGAGGATGATGCCTGTGCGAGTGAGTAGATCGGGAGTCTGTGCCGGACGGCTGATCCTGGTCGCCGTGTGAGATATTGTCAGCGATGAGGTAACCTATGGTCGAGGAGCCAACACTAGGAGGGGCTTCATTGTTGTTGACCCCTGGATCCCGTGGTAGATTGCTATCTTTTACAATCGTCTGCATATCTTCCTCTTTTTCTCCGTGGTATTCTGGTTTATCCTCTTTCTCTCCGGTGGACCTACCGGCACAAGGTTCTTCTTGTCCCAATTTTTCATTTTTGTTTTTCTCTCGTTCACGCTGCCTCTCTTCCTCTTCTTTGCGCTGCATCTCCGACTTTTCTTGATGTAGCTGCCACCCCTCCCGCGCCTCCCGCAGGCTCTCCTGGTCGTCCCATACGAGCAAACACCCGACCCACGCGGCGCTCAGTCCCCGATCATCTTCCACGGTCCAGCTCGGCGGATATACGGGTTCCGGTGCGGGGATGATGTTCCAATCAATCGTAGTGAGCTGTTCCTGCGTAGAGCGATCCAACTTGACCTTCCCGTCACCCTCCGACAAATATTCATCGGTCATCCAAAGATTGCCATAGATAGTAGCCCACTGTTGTGCACGGGGCATGCAGCTAGCACAGCTGTCCTCGATCAAGCCAATAGAGACAGGCTCGTTGTTACTACCACTGTAAAGCTCAGGGCAAGGCTCATCTGGCGGCTCGGGGATGACGCCATGCTTACCGGGCCCCTTCGGCGGATTTATGAAATTTTTGATCTGGTAGCGGCGGCATTTGGAGGTGTGAGCGACGATGAAATGGCCGCATCGGGCCATGCGATAGATCGTCCCGGTACACATCTTGTGAGCAGGAGCAGGCCCCTCTCCAACTTCTAACTAGGTGTGACTAAGCTCCGAGTTCAAGTTCGTTGCAAGAGAATAGGGGTTTCGAAGTTGGCTGCGTCCAGACTGGAGGTTCTGTGTGTGAGAGATAGATACTGGTCAGGGTAGATAATATCTTAAGCAGGAAAAGGAATGTATTCGTGAAGCTTTTCGTCTTCGTTCTGCGACTAGAAACTCAGCCGCTGCGGCCGAATGGCTGTTTGTTACATGATATAGAGGCTGGGATCCGAAGACCATAATACATTGTCGCCTTTGAAGATAATCGTGCTTAGGGATTTGCCATTGTCTGATCCATTATATGTGTTTGTTGAAAGACAAGGGAGATGTCAATATGACCCAGATATACGACTACCCATCAAAGAAACCTCTTGTGCCTTCACTGGGCTCTTTGGCGTTCTTTCAGAAGATAGAGGGTGTTCGTTTTCTGCCACCTATCCGGTATCCCCATGGTTGAATTATGCCCGAGGAAGTTTGTGTAAAAGAATGCATCTTCTTCCACCATTCTATGCATACCCCCTAATTCATATTCAATGGCCTCGGATACGGGGGTCTAGATACGTACACTGCCAGCCATGGCCGAGGCAGACCGATTTATTCAGTAAAGCGAAGTCCTGGCAAGCGAGAGGTAGAGGTGAAGCGTTGGCGTCCGAGGTGTTCCTGTTTGAACACGAGACCATAGGCAACCCTGGGCTTACCGCTCCCGGAGAAATGGTTCTCGCTTTGCAGGTTGAAGCTGATGCTGTGCCTACGAAACGTGTCGGGGTCCGGCTCAGCTATCCATCTGGTCAGCTCTCTCGTCCAGACTCCTCATTAAGATATCCTCCTCTGTCAAGGGAGCAGTAATTGCGCCGCCGCCGCCAGTAGTACCGTTCCCCAGGACCATGCCGCGCTTGCGCATCTCCGTCTCGATTCCTGCCCGTGTGATCATGTTACCCTCGCGCAATTCTGCAGAGGCCTCCTCATGCCCTGCCCGCACGGCGCCTTCGACGCTCCGCATGCCCACGACGAGGAACCCGAGCTCCTCGCGGTCGACGTCGAAGACCTCCCACCAGGCGCACTCGGGCATCTTGGCGTCCAGGTCCTTGGCCGCGTTGTATATGGCCGCGACGGCGAGCGCAGAGGGCTGGTGCGTCAGATACAGCAGCTGAGGCGACAGCAGCGCCGTGTTTAGGTACGCGACAACGCGCTGCGCCAGCCGGGCCGAGGGGCTGACGTCCATGAAGTCCAGCGCTTTAAGGTAGGTAACGGCAAGGCCGTGCGGCAGCGCCACGTGGGTATCGAAGGAGAGGGCGCAGAGGATCCGCGACTCGAGGGACAGGACCCGGGCGTAGGCTTCGCTATAGGCAGGCTCGGAGAGGTAGTAGAGCGTCTTGTCGGCCTTGGCCGGCAGCGACGGGGCCGAGGAGGGGCGGAAGAGCGGCGATAGGGGAGAGAGTAGGTACGCGTATACGTTGCAGAGGTCACGAGGTGTTGCTGGGTGTGAGCTAAGCTTTGCGACAAGAAAGAGCGACGCTGCTGAGATGTCCTGAACAGAGCTGGGAGGTTAGTCTAAGCTGCCGCGTTAAAATTGGGGGCACCATGGCTGCATCGAACATACACTGAACTCGTCGGCAAAAGGCCAGAAGGTGGTGACCCAATAGCGGGCGAGCACTACATTGGCCTGTGCCGTGACTGACTGAGGTAATCGCAGGAGCAGGCCCGCTGCTTGCGTGAGGCTTTGTGTCGCGAAGAATATGGTGTCTTGGAGGTCCTGGGGCAAGGCGTTCAGAGTTGAGCGGCCATACAGCTGCTCAACTGTCGCCAGAGAGTTGGTCATGTGTGACATGATCAAGGGTGGCAAGTTGTAGACCAAGGCTGTTGCCAATTGTGAGCCCCAGAGTGGTCGATCGTCCGGTTAATCTACAAACTGGACGATGATGCATTTAGGGGTGATTGTTTGGGCAAAATTGGAGCTGAAGCTCTAAGCTTGGGTCCTGCTTGATAAGGGTCGATAAGCTATACGTAACGCCCGCCTACTAACATGTAAGTCAACTCCATGTATTTGAAAACGAACATGACTTCGACAGACTCACTTGGTAATTTCTTAAATTTTATAAATTTCATTACGTAATCTAGATATAGCTTATATACCTAAGTGCTCCAGGTGGAAATACATTAATATACTTCTGCATATTAATCTCACTTTCCATGAGCATAACACCAACGCCTGGAGCTTTATGATGTCATCAAGGGACTAATTGTATCCATGATATAGGCAATAGGAATCTTATTTTTGGGGGTATAAGTCTGGCAGACTTGTTGACAGCTACGTATTTAAGTGAGACCGGGACATCTAAATCCACTTGTCGGCTCTAATTAAGTCAAATTCATGGACTTCGCCGTGTCGTCCGTTGTTACCTCTGAACTGCCCTGGGCACCGCCTGCCCGCCGAGCTTTTGCCCCGGCCTTGAGCTGATCCCACTTCTCTCTGTAACGGATCAGGTTTGCGCGCGCCTTATTATAGTCCTTTTGCAACTCCTCATTCTGAGTTCTGTACAAGAGTAGTTGCTCCTCCAATTCAAGGTTCCTCTTCTTCAGCGAATCGTCACCTGACCCGGCGGATCTGCTTGCCGAGGGTCCTGGGGGTGAGCCCGGACGCATGAGTCGCATGCTTTCGGCAAGTCTCATTCCAGAGTTTTGGGACATCAGTTCAAACGCGTGAAGTCGTTTGCTTTGCTGATCAAGCGCATCCTTCAAGCTTTTATTCTCCAGGTAGAGTTCTTCCACCACGTTGGTCAACTCTCTCTCTGATGCCGTCTTCCCCGTCTTCCTCCTGAGGCCTGGCGAAGACGGTACCTGCGATTCTTTCGCGTCAACAAAGTCATCCTCATCTAATTCTTCGGTCACCCTGCCAAGCTCATGGGCCGAAGCACCCAGCCGCCGCTTCTCCTTATCCGCGAATGTAAGAATGTTAGCATAAGAGACAGTATGGCCGCTGGTGGGCACAACGTAGAAGGAATCATTTGGGCCTTGGCCATCCCTCGCAATGGCTTTCAGTGCGGCCTTCGAGTAGAACTTGCTAAGGTCCGGCTCTGTCGCAGCAGAAGTTGGGAGCTTTGACCGGCTTTTCTTCTGCACTGATGCCTCCGGTGCTTGAACTGGCTCCTCAATAATATCTTCGCTAATAAGTGGAAGGCCCGCAAATGCCAAAGGGGCAGAGATTCTATTGATGATGCTGCCAAAGGCGTTATAGAACCGTGAGAACCCCTCATCGCTGGCTGTGACCGGGCTCCCCGGGGATCGAAGCGACTGAGTAGGTGGGGTGACCTTCCGATATTCGGAGCTATTCTGCCTAGAGAGCTTGTCGGGCCGCTCGGCATGTTCAAGCATATTCTGCATTTTGGATTTGGATGCAGAATCGCTCCTGCGAGAGGAGGGTGCTACATTGCCTGGTGCTTCCGTATTGGAAATACTTGGGCTGAGCGGTTGCGAGCGGTACCTGGATGTCTTGATTCCCCGGGCAGATGCCAAGTTGCTGGCAATAGTAGAGCCGAGCTCGCGTGAGGGATAACTCTTTTGTCTAGACAGCGTTGGCATAGGCTGCGACTGTTTCTCCCCAGGGGCGGTCTCCGCCTTGGACGACTGTACTTCGCCATCTGCAGCTACTGGAGCCTCTTCTTTTTCATCCGTTTCCGTAGCATTTTCCGCGGTATCCTGAGAGACGGGGCGTTGTCGTGGGACCTTGAGAAGTTCGGATAATCTTTGGTGGTGCTGCTCGAGCAGATTCAGGGTCCTCAGCGCCTCGACGCTGGTTGTACTCTTCGCCGCATTGGCAAACTCGCCCGCGGCTCTCGTATGCTCGTTGATGGCAACCGTAGAGTTGGAGGCGTGAGTGGCCTCGGCCGCAGCCTTGGCATGATCATGTGCCTAGACCCCGTACGGTCATTACATGTTGTGACAACACGGGAATTGTGCGCCTCACCTTGATCAAAGGTGCTGCCTCCATGTTGATTGCAATCGGAAGAGCTTGGGCGTCATCAAGGTCTGTCGGGTCAGCTCACAAAACGTCACGCGTGTTGGACCAGCAGAGGACAGTTGGTTCGTCGCGCGATTGTTATAGTCGGGGTTGGTAAGAGGTTGGTTGGGTGGTGGTGTTCTTATCAACCAACGACGACAGTTTGTACATTCCTCAATCATGGACTGATGGGCCTGGGCCGCTTAGGTACTTTCAATATTCTTAGGTAAGTTCAGCGGGGTTGGGGGCTGGGTCTTGGGGGTTTTGGGGCTCGTGGGTGGGCTAAAGGCACGCTACATAAGTGCATGTACTAGCTGTGCAGCTGGGGAATTAAAGCCATCGTCCCCATCTGAGCAAGGAGAAAGAAATGGGGGAAAGTGACATCTAAGCTGACTGAGGCGGACTAATTCGTCCGCCAGCCTGCTTTGTGGCTGATTGTCTACCTCCTAATAAGATGTAGGTATGTTCTAGGTTACCTACCTACTCTGTTGGTGTCACCCGTTGCGTTACTTGTAGTACTCATGATATGTCTCATGTCAGATTGGTAACAAAGAGTGATATTATTTGCATAACGATCAGCTACACGCGGGTGATGATGCCTCGCCTTCGAATTGGCACCAGGATAATCGGGATGCTTATTCTAGGCATACGGGCCTGTCTGCAAGGGTGCCTGCAGTCCATCCCATTTGGAGATACGGCCGAATTCGACGAATGATGACGGGTCGGTTATGTGTGGGCTTTTGTTGTCAGTTATTCAGATAGTTGCTCATTTGCAGCCATGTATAATAGCTTGGCCAGACATCATCGTCACAGTCCAACCCAAACCCATGAGGCCCAGCTCCCAACTTCCAGTATTCACCCTGATGCGCCCGAAATCATCGAACTATAGTATGCACTACGCGGCCGTCTCGCCAACCTGCAGGTCTCACCAGACACTACAATCGAAGCTAGAAGACGACCTTCAATCATGACGACACGAAGAGCACCTTGTATTTGAGTGTCTTCTTTTGCGCAACGTCATACCGCTTTGTCCGCCCTCGTCAACGGTGTGTCCAGCCGTGTCCCGAACCAGTCTGTCGGGGCGAACAAGCATATCTGTCGCCGTACATCCTTTGCCTTCTTGAATTGTCGAGCTTCGATTGCTATCACGAACTTCCAACATGGACTTTATCGACAGCACCACCCACAAGGTTGAGCAGCAGGTCGAGAGGTTCCTACCCAAGAAACTCGCTGCCAGGCGTCGTTGGAAGCGAGAAAGTTTCGGCTCGGTCGCAAGTAGCGAGGAACAACCCCGTGGTCGCAGCCCACACAACCGTGAGCAACACGAGTACGCCGACGAAGATCAGCGAAGCGGCGACAGCCTCGATACGGGCACGCCGTCGCAATCCAGGGAGACTCTGGACGAAGGAGATGTTTTGGAGACACTGGAAGAATACTCTCTTGACTCGTAAGTTTAAATTTATACCCTTTCATTGCCCGTACCAAAATTTGGAAGACGTCGGATGGGGCGCCCGACGTTAGTTTCAAGTTTCTTTTGTTTCCCCTTACCAACTCCCCACGATTTTTATATTACCTACTGTTACTCTGGCTATATCAACGGCCTAGGTTCAAGGGGCCTCGAGACTTGGTCATTAGCCGCATCCATTGCAACAGCCACGCGGCCAGGAGAGCCAGTGGTCCTCTGCAGAGCGCCGGCCAGTGCTGAAAAGTGCCCGCCTAGAACTTCCAGAACCACCTTTTTCGTTGCTCAGCTCCCCATATTTTCGACGATCTTGATACGAGTGTGTCGTCTGAAATATTACTGCCCGTACGTTGTAACCAAAGGAGCGCGCGCATGTACCTACACCACCCCCGGCTGCATTGCATGCATCTCTCTCTGCCAGAAGCTACAGTGCCTACCTGCTAGATGAAAGTTTACTTGTCGCGAAATGGTTACCTAGCCGTGGGTCCCATTCCATCAGATTCAATCCCATAACCCCCATACCATACCCCTAAACTGCTAAGCCGGGCCCCTTACCGTGCAAGCTGCAGCAGCATATCTGGGATCTCGGGCTCTTTCCAGGTCTAGCCCTCCACTCCAGATGTTTGGTTACGTCCCGTTTTCAAGCCTGGCCCCCTCACATCGTCAGCCCGTCGCAATTTAGCATTTTTGGCACCACCCTAGCCGTCATTGAGCTGCTCTGCCTCCTTCTTGTTCCATTTGTCACCGAGCATATATTGGCCAGGATATGCTGGACTGTTTTCTTTGTTCTCCAAGCGCTACCACTGAAGCTCGTCACACAGCCTGATTACTTTATCGTTCCTCTTTGTATCCGAACCACCAGAGCTCCAGCCAAGGGGCAATTTCATTTAAAGTCTGACTTGAGAGGACCCCTAGCAGATCACCAGCACGACCCACCGTCCCTTCGACGCACCCGTCCCAAATCGGACACTTAACCACCTCATCGCCTCTTATCCAAGCCCAGCACGCACCTGAAGTGCAAAGTCTCGACACGCTGGCTACCGAAACGATACCCGACGACGGCCTCTCCAGATCCGCCACGTACTCAGTATCCGTTTCCTCAGACCACTCATCGTCTGCCGAGCCAATCCGCAAGCTCTCCGTCAGCCAGACCGGCCTGCAGCCTCCGCAGAGCCAGACCTCAGGACGGTCGAGGTCGCCTGCTGGAAGGATCAAGAACGTCTTCAGGAAAAGGACCTCGAGCGCTACTCCGAGTTTCGGCAGCCAAAAATCAGACAATACCGACAGATCGGACCCGGCGAGTCTTGACCCCGGAGCTTCAGCAGAGTCCCTCCATGCGTTGAGTGTTGGTCCATCCCCTCAGAAGCCGCCACGACGCACAAGTCGAGGTTCCGACGCGTCTTTGGTTCCTCCCCGTACGCCCCCCTCAGATTGAGGAGCCACCTGCGCCTGTTATAGTGAACACACCTCCTACACCGCCGCTTGGAGGCGACCAGTCAAGACAGAGGGCAAGAAGTCGGGCCGGTAGCATTGAGCGGCCTGCTACCTCTGGAAACATTCCGTATACGGGTTTGTCAACACATCGTCGTATGAGATCTGGCTCTGGGACAAGTATTGGACCAAGCAAGCTCTCGAACATCACGCTTGCCCCTCTTACGCCCACCCCCGAAAACGGCCCCCTTACACCTGGAGGAGGAGGTTTCTTCTCGTCTATGCTTTCTGCTGCGCAGAACGCCGCCACCACGCTAAGTAGTACTGTTACCAACACCAACATTAGCATTGGAAATAACAGGCCGAAAACCCCTATCCCAGCTGAATCACAAGAAGGAGACGGCGATACCACGGAAGTAGAGTCATCAGCCGGTCAAACAAGAGAGGTCAAGATGGGTGAACCAGCCGTGAAAACCCTTGGTATGGGAGACCTGAGTCTCGACCAGCTCGGCATCCAGGAGCCCAGCAGTGGTGCGCCCACGCCCCAGGGACCAAAGTTCCTGGAACACCTATCCGAGTCCCGAACACGATCTGAGTCGGCTCCGGCAGAACGTGCATCTCTTAGCTTGGAGGATCCGAACAGACCCCGATCGCTCTATGAATCTGCCGTCATGAGCGACCGCAGCCCCACAAGCTCTCTTTACGAAGGGAAGTCGGGTGTGCAAAGAAGTAGCAGCATTCGAAGTGCCGTGGGCCGGCGGCGGAAGCGTGGCAGTACTGGTGCCACTGCTAACAGCAGTGGAACCGCAACAACGATCGGGGCAGCTATCGCCGCCGCCAATGCCTCTGTTGCTCACCCACAAGCTGCCGGAAGCACGCCAAAGCTCACAGGTTTTGCCGTGGCCAGTAAGAAACGCAATCGCGACTTTCACAACTTATTCAAGAGTGTTCCCGATGATGACTATCTTATCGAGGATTACAGTTGTGCTATACAGAGGGAGATCCTCGCCCATGGACGGCTGTACGTATCGGAGGGGCATCTATGCTTCAGTAGTAACATCTTCGGGTGGGTAACCACACTGGTTATGAGCTTCGATGAGATAGTATCTGTCGAGAAGAGGAGCACCGCTTTACTATTCAAAAATGGTTTGATGATCTCGACGTTACATGCCAAGCATGTCTTCGCAAGCTTCACCAGCCGGGATTCTACGTATGACCTCATTGTGAATATTTGGAAGCTTGGCCACCCGACTCTGAAGAGTTCCTTGAACGGTGTGTCTATAGATGAGACTGGCGGTGACAAGACTGAGAAAATCGACGATATGGATGTATCGGCATACCAGAGTGGCTCTGGCTCCGATGTTGGGGACGAAGATGGTGGCAGCGACTCGGGCGAAGATGTTTACGATGAGGACGAGGAGGATGCGGACAACAACAAGATCACCCAACCGACGGAACCCAGCCCAACTGGTACCGACGCAGAAAAGACTGGCGGTCGTAAGGTCTCAGGCGCCCTTGGGGCAAATGCTCCTTCCGCCAAAACGCAAGATGGGGCAGCAGCGGCACCTGTTGACGATTTTCCAGGCCCAGCGACCCATGCTCCTACGGACTGCGGAGATTCTGCAGCACACTATGAGCGACCTTTGGCCGACGAGATTATTGCAGCACCTTTGGGCAAGGTCTACAATCTTATCTTCGGCCCAGCCTCTGTGAAGTTTATGCAAAACTGGTTGACAGGCCCCGAACAGAAGTGCCTCGATTTCCAGATGGAGGATACCATTGGCCTGACCCAAGACAACAAGAGTCGAGGGTTCTCGTACATCAAACCTCTGAATGCGTCTATTGGACCGAAGCAGACAAAATGTATCACGACAGAAACCCTCGAACAGCTGGATTTGGAAAAGTCGGTCAACATTCTGGTTGTTACGCAAAACCCAGACGTACCCAGCGGAAACGTGTTCAGCGTGAAAACCAAATACTGTCTCAGCTGGGCAGAAAACAATGCCACGCGGATACAAGTCACTTGCACTATAGAGTGGACTGGAAAGAGTTGGCTGAAAGGTTAGTGAGATTCTGGTCCGTTAGACAAGTGATGATGTACTGACCAAACCAGGACCGATTGAAAAGGGCGCCAACGATGGCCAAATACAGTACTGCAAGGATTTGACAGCTGTGGTCAGAGCAGCCGTAACTACTCAGCCCCGTTCCGCAACCGCCAACAATGGCCCAGCTGGCAAGGGTAAGAAGAAGGGCCGCAAGGGCAAAGTGACCGAGGCTTCCAAGGAATCTCAAGGCGGTGTAAGCTCTTCAGCTGCAGCCAAGACCCCGGATTGGGGCCTATTTGAGCCTCTTCGTGGCATTCTTGGCCCAATATTTGATATTATAAAACCCATCCTCACGGGCAATGTGGTCTATGGGCTTCTCGTCGGATTACTGGTAGCATCCTGGTTCGGCTTCGGCTTCAACCCGCGACAGTCCGGCCCTGGCTACGGGCACGGGCTTGGTTTTGCCAACCATGCGGACCGGGTAGTGGCTTACGAAGAGATTTGGCGCCGAGAGGAAAGTGATCTCTGGGACTGGCTCGAAGAGCGAGTTGGACTCCACCGGATGAACGAGGGCGCGATGCCGATCCGGAAACGCGTAGTCGAGCCGCGCTCCGTCGAGGAGAAAATTCGCGAGGAGCGCATGAACGAGCGCGAGATTGAAGAGGCTATTCGCGTTACGGAAGAGAAGCTGCAGATGCTCAAGGATGTCCATGGCCGGAAAGGGTCGAGCGGACGCCCCGTCTCTGCCAGCAGTGGATCGATAGAGGAAAAGGCGGGCAAGCCTACACAGAAGCCCGCAGAGGTATAACAAAACACAGAGCAGGTTGATTGATTAGGCGTATCAAGGGGAGTAGGGAGTAGGGAGATGGGTGGTGAAAATATGACGACCACATCAGCGCATTGTTCCTTTGCGTTGTCCCAAGGTCCTCAATTCAGCGAATACAAGCTAGAGTTTACTTTGTAGTATTTTTATATTTGTACATCAACTATTCTTGAAAACCCCGCTCTTATCTGCATCGTGTCGGCCTTTGAGGCTATCAACCGGTGTTCGGGCGAGCTTCCGACATTGCTAGCACGAATCAAGTCTCTATACGGCCATGCTGCCTTCTGTTGCCCCTATTTCAAAGATCCCTGAGGCTGTCCAGTTTGCACCAGGAGCGTCCTGGAACAGAATTCCTCATACCGGTTTAGCTACGAGTCGGGTGTGCGCCGACGTGCAAAAGGACTTAGCAATGTTTGCCACTACCCATTATCTGCGCGGTTGGTGGGATTCGTCATATATGTGCTCCTCCTGTGTATATTCAGTCTTCGTTTGCTATCCCCTCAGCGTTGGGCTCTAGTGACACACTAAAACATCAGTGCCAATTTCCGATTCGGCGTGACTTCCGGCAAAGACTCGGTGAAAGTGATCGGGAGGCCTGTCCGACAATGGTTCGTTATGCTGCAAATGATGCGCGGTGAATTGGCTGAAGTCGTCCAAGCTCGATCCTTAGACCTATTTACTTACCTAGCGCTCCCGCACCTCGCAAAACGTGAGGTGTGGTCCGTCCCGGCTGGCTAGAAAAAGACTAGTAGATACTAAATAGTGCTCTAGTTCCAACAAGGGCCTTTTATTCTCAAATACGGTAGGCCATACACAAGCAGCTAGTGCTACTCACAAAAGTCAATCTTCGCATATACGAAGTCCCCTCATTAATGACTCGCAAGAAGATGGCGCAAAGATGGCTTGCTCGTGACTTACGATAAATGCCGGAAACTGCCGTAGACTTAGACAGTCTATTGATGCTAGCAGGATCCTGAGTGGACTACACAAGGAAGAAAACTTTGCTTGTGGTCAGAAATAGTAGGTCCCTTTCCATGTCATAGGTAACAAAGTGAGATTATCTATACCGTACTGGAGTTGGGACGCATATGAAATTCTGTTAGTGTAATAGGGGAATATATTCATGTATATCGTCAGGTTCTGTGTGACCCTTGGCCATAAACTGCCCCTTAGCGTCATGTAAGAACGTTCGAATCATTTCTAAACACGATTTCTCCCTGCCTTGATGGTTGTAGTAAGTCCGATCCTGGGTGGACTCCTTTCTGAGTCCGAATCGCTCTCCATATCGAGGTACGCGCCCCTGCTCGGCGCACGTAGGTATAGGTCGTCCATTCTCACTGCAGTGTCGACGCCTTTGAATAGTTTGATGCTCGTGCTCCGCTGCTTGGCTGTCGATCCACGTCGGGTATGATGGAGGGGTTGCGAGGCTCGATTTGCATTTTCTCTCTTCCTCCGCAAGCACCCAGGCACAAACGTCCGGTACATCCTTTCCCGGAACGGGCGGGTTGTGCCGAAGACGACAAAGGCCAGAAGGCTGGCCGTCACGCCTGGCATGTTAAAGATCATCATCGAGATGGCGCGCTCTGCACTGAGATCTGGCGTCGTCGCCACGGCGTCGCGGTTGTTGTTCTTCTGGGCGGTGATTTGGAAGACGATATTCGTGACTTCGAATATGCTAGCCGCAGTGGGATCTGGTCAGCACAGATGAAAGACGCGGGCAACTGTCCACCCCGGACAGGACCTGGAAAAAACTTACGCAAGAAACACGAAGGCTATGGTGAACCGGATCAGTAACCACCTGTCATATATGCTTTGTAGGGGACGCTGAGGTCCGCCGCTAGTAGTTTGAGGTCCGTTTGAGGTAGTCTCGGTCGACGATGACTTCTTGCCGTATCCGTGGGACCAAGTCTTGAGCATCCGCCGCGTATGAACATATCTGATAAGAATCATGATAATGAATACGCAACCTCCAATACAGCTGAGGGCGACTAACTTGTTTCTTAGCTTGTAGTTGTGGGACAAACGCAATGACGCCAAGCTTACACTCAATGTCGGCCAGGACGATGAAGCCGACGAATGAAGACTGGACCGCCGGGACTTGGAGCAGGCAAATCGTGAGAAGGGGGAGCAAAACCGATATGACCTTGCCGGTGGCGTTGATCTTTTTGAAGATATGTCTTAAATGAGGCTTGTCGGACCACCCGTACACGGACTGGGTGAGAGAGAATGCCCTGATCTGTTGTTAGTAAACCTGAAGTACGGCGTGGCTTGGAGTTTCATACCAAAATAAGACGAACGTTGCCTCAACCGTGTAACAGTAGAACTCTGACCGCGTGTGTTAGACTCTGGATTAGGAGCATGTGAGAGTTCATTACTGGAAGTGCTTACGAATATAGAAGAGAACCAAGTCCATCCCAGTTGAGCCGTTTGATAGGGTCAGCTGCGGGTTCCCAACCATTTCGCTCTTGTTCTTGAATTGAGCCGTTATGACATCTGTCCAGAAGCTAGTAGTACAGTCAGTGGCTATGCAATACTTGTTGTTGGCGTGTTTTCAAGAATGAGCAGGCTCTTCTTACATGTAGTCGTGGAACTGCTGGATGATGCTGCAAGTAGTCGATAGAAGGGTAAAGTACGAGATACACGCAACATCTGCGGACATCCATTAGCCCATGAAACCAGTGTACAAACGACCTGGAATGACACCACTTACAGCTGAGCCCTTCATCATGAACCAGGAGGAGCCATACCATGATGACATTGCAGATCTCGCAGGCAAACGAGTAGAGCAGGACTCCTACGGCCGTGCCGACAGCGCCCGCCGGGAGTTGCGACATGTTGCTGGCGGTCCGTCGGTCGTTTTGCCGGGCTTGTTAGCTAATAAAGGGAAGACGGGAAGACACCAAGACGCAGTAGACCTGACTGCAACTTCGATGCTCGAAGAGGGAGGCAAGCATTCTCCTATCTGTCTCTGCAGCCAAGCATTGAGACGTGAACTCGTGGGTCAAGCTCACATTTCCAGTGTTGCAGCGGGCCACATCACTTTATTCAATGACACAAACACCCTCCTGTGAGAGTGGTGCCTGCCCGGGTGTTCGGTAGATTCCGTGGTTGACGACTACGGCTGAAAGCTGAGACGACGTGTGGATAAGGTTTACGGCAAGGCATAAGGATGGACCAGGGATGGTCCTGGTAGGAAAGTGAACTATAAATCCAACCGTCTAGCGTGGTGCTGTTATACTAAGTACGCAGTACTTGTAGTAGGGGCCCAAGCACGCCGCGAATGGCCACTAGGTCATAAAGTAGAAGCATGCCCGAGATGTTGATCCGATAGCAGAATAGCACCATACTTGTATAGTCTTGTAATTAGTCCTAGTGGTGTCCTGCCCGCTCTTACGATTTATTTTCTTGATGAAAAGAACGTAAACGCGAAGACCGTCGGTTCTCACGGCCGTCTGAACATATTACGAAAGCTGAAGGGTTCGCCTAAATAGAGTTTCCTGCTAGTTATCGCAGGTTAGATCTGGACTCGAGATTGGCTACTGACCGGCCCTGATTGCAGATTCTCATCTATCCGAGTATACTAAATGTCGATCAGCTTGACTCTCTAGTCCGCCTTGGATGGGTTATTCTGGATTGCGAAGGTGTATAAGGTTTGCTGTAGCCCAGTTGATGGCGATGGTCTTGGATTGTCGTGTAGCTCCGAGACGCACGAGGATTTCCCACGCGCCAGTGGAAGGTCTAAGAAACGGTATTTGGTACAGAACACCGTTTCTAACAGTACCTATACACGCTTTCGAAACCACTCCGGCTGCACCCTCAGCCCAAGACTACGAGAATGAATTAACAGTGTCTACCGAGTCGAAGAATCTGTTTTATTCAGAAGGGATATTTCCCTTCTTCGCAATTGCCACATTTGGACATTTCGGCGCAAAGCCGGTGTTTTGTTTTGTCGTCACAACCAGGTTTCCTAGCCTCGAAGTTGGCCTCGATCCCTCATCTTTCTTGCAATCGTCGCTGTCTTTGCATAATATGACCCGCTCGGCACAAGTGCAGGCTGTTGACATACGTTCAGGACCCCCTTGAAACAAATGTCCACAGCCGCTTGCTAAGCAGGTAGCAACGTCACTTGTTGCGTACATACATATTCCTGTCATAACCAAACGATACCTATGTGGGTGTCAAGCAGTGGTGGTGTGGGGTCATAATCAGAGCAAGGGCAAAACGTGGGAAGAGGCCCCACGGGATATGCGGCCGCGATTTGTCTAGCCCAAGCTGGCGAAAGACTGCAGATAATGTGAACATTTCCTTTTTTTTTCCGGTTCCGGGCTACAGTCCGATTGACCAATTCGACCGAAGACGTGAACATACCCAAGTACATGACGATCAAACTGAAACCACAAGCGGACCGGGGCTGCGACTGCGGCAAGCCCACCGGCCTCTTCAGCAAAGAGACCATCCCGGACGCGTCGCGGCGACCGCACACCGTCGCCAAGGACGAGACGGGCCGCGCGCGTGTGCAGTGCGCCACGCTGCTGGCCAGCGTCATGGACCCGGGCGGGCCGCCGACCGAGTACCGCCGGGCACGATAAACAGCATATAGTACCCAGGCCTCGATCCCGGGGCCGAGCATTATCTCACCATCAAGGCGCCGAGTAATTACCAAAAAAAATGAAGATATCTATGAGCTTGGTAATGCGTACGGACCGGTGCCTTATAACTACTTATGAAAGGGGTACTGGGTACCCCTTACCAAAGACTCCTAAAGGATCCCATTTCCGTTTCAAGCCCACTAGCCGAGGCAAGTTGTTAGCCCCATACAGGACCTCCGGACTCTCGTCCCCTTGGGCGTAATTGATGTACGCTCGAAACCCCCTAGGCCACTCGTCGACGCTAGGAGTCCTCGCAAGGACCGCATCAACTCGTCCACATCCTGATCAAGCGCCCTGTCTCTATGCATGTTCCTGAAAAGCCTATAGGTACGAGGGCATGCCCTGTCAGTATATGTAGTTCCAGGCGAGTTAGGTGTGTAAGTACATACACGTGTGTCTTGACATCGCGCCCTGGGTAGACGGTTTGGGAAGAGGGGGACGGCGGCAACGACGTCGTTGCTGTATTTCTGAAAGCCGAAGCGTCCTTCGTAGGCAGGATGCGCCTCATAAAAGGCAATGAACTTGGCAAAGACGGCCTCGAGCGTGGGGACATGGATCTGGCCCAGGCCCACCGTGGCCACGTTGGCGAACTGGTTCCGCTGACAGGCGTACCACTCGGTCCCGAACTGGGCGACGGAGCTTACCTCGGGCCACGTAACCATGGTGACACTGGAGTGCATTTGCGTCGTGAGTCATCACCGTCACTGTCAGATTCGATCAATCATGCCCCGAAGAGGTATCCCATATTCACTAAAAGCTCGTCAATTGTCACAAAACTCTTGCTTTTCTAGGTGGGTATCTAATCATCTATTCTCAATCACTTGTTCCCAAACTTGCCAACTCTGCCGCTGACAAGAGCGGGGCCTGCTCTCCCAACGTCTTCTGTCCAGGCTCAAGGGGCCCCCATAAACATGGCAAACATGGCCCTGTTGATCGGGGCGGGCCTGCGGGGATCAATCGCCATGAGGTCGTCCACGTCGGTGACCCACGCCAAGGACTCCTGCAGCCGCGCCCGGACCTCGGCGCCGAGAATCTTGGTGGTGATGGTGAGGGCCGCGACCTCCTTGGGCCCCATCGGGTCGACCACGTCCTTGGTCTTGGTGCAATGCCCGAAGATGCGGCTCTTGAGGAACCTCCATATGGTGGGACGCGTCGGTGCAAGGGCCGTGAAGGCTTCCAGGTAGCGCTGTGCGTCTTGCATGGGGCCCGAATAGACGGCGTTGGCAACGAGGACCGGCTGTTGTTTAGCACGGTCGTAGCCGACGCCGATGACGACGGAGAGCTCGGCGGGCATGTCGTCATCCAGCGACGCGAGCATCTCCCACAAGCCGCGGCCACTGTCGTTGTTGATGGTTCCCGCGTACTCGAAGACGCGGTAGGTGGCCGACGTGACGATGCCGAAGTTGGCGCCGGCGCCGCGGAGGGCCCAGAAGAGGTCGCCGTTCTCGGTCGCCGACGCCGTCACCACAGCGCCCGCGGCCGTCACCAGGCGCACCGACAGGAGCGCGTCCATGACGAGCCCGTGCCGCCCCTGCAGGGTCCCAATCCCCCCGCCCAGCGTCAGGCCCACCAGGCCGACACACGGCGACCGGCCCGTGGCCGCCCCCCGTGGCGAGGAATGGGATCTTGTGTTGCACGCAAAGCCGGACCTGTAGGGCCGTTAATAGCTGCTAGCGGTACGGTACAGCAACGGCGGGATGGGGTACGTGCGATCTTGGCTACGTCCTCTTCGGTGGTCGGTTGAACGGCCCCGATGTACGACGGGGCCTGCCAGGTCGACCAGCGCTGCGTTAACTTGGTGGAAAAGTCAGCATGGGTTACAGGTATAAAGTGGTCGCCGAGTAACTGCTCTAGCTTTTGGACCGCATCAATGGGAGCATCTGCAGGTTCCGCATCCCTGTTATCGCCGTGGACCCGCTCCGTGCATGTCAAAACGTCGGGTGTGTGACACATGCTGGGCCTGGATATGTGTCGGGTATACTTGTGTGACGAATACAGATCGCCTCATGCCAGAAGCGAGGGATGCTCACTCCATTTAAGTGCAGGTTCAATACGACAGACGACATCAGGAGGAAATATCCTAGACGAAGCTGTCTAGATTCGGTGTATTTCCGGCTATCATGGCAAACCCGGTGAATAACTCCGCAAGCCCGGAGTTTTGAATAGGTAATACGAAAAGCCAGGCTTTTGCTTCCAGAAACCCCGCCAGTCAATAATCAATGCGCCTCTTGTGTCGTCAGCGCGATGGCCTCGTCCCAGGCCTGCAGGACCTTCTTCACCGCGGGCCGCGCATACATTCTCTCTGTCCACTCTGTGTACCGCTTGTGCACCGTGGTGTCGAGATCGGGTGCAATGATGGTGTTCATGCACCTCGCGTAAGGAACAAACATGAGGTCTGCGTAGGTGCACTTATCGCCCACCACATACTCGGTTCCCTGCTTCCCCAGGTGCGCATCGATGACGCCGTTCACGCGCGTCACCTCCTTTTTGTACCGCTCGATGGCCGACGGGAGCTTTTCCGCGTGATGGGACCCGAACCACCCCAGCTGCCCAAAGTAGGGTCCTTGTCCGCTGCACTGGAAGTACGACCACGCGCGGCACTGGTGAGACTCGGGAGACCCGTGTGGGTACGATAGTTTGCCGCTTTTGTCGTAGGTCTCGATCAAATATTCCACGATAGCGCCAGACTACCAGGGCTCAGGTAAGCTCGGGAGACGCTCCCAATGTATATAGTACCTTGATTGTTCCATTTTACGTACCTCCCACAAAGTAAGCCCGGTGTTGGGGTCCTCAATCGCTGGGACACGGCCGTTGGGGTTGAGCGAGATGTAAGGCTAGTTCTTGACCTCGGTCATGGCCACGCGCTTGACCTCGTACGGGACCTCAAGTTCCTCGAGCACGATGATGGCCTTCCAAGGGTTTGGGCTTCCACCCAGACTCCAGACCGTGATAGGCTTCGTGTTAACCATCATGACGCCTCTGTAAGTTGACTTGACAAGAATGCAAGGTGGTTTGGTTTTGGTAGTTGTTTGTAAATTGGAAGTTGGAACTGCCAAAGGGGATGGAGAGGGTAGCTAGGTGGCAGGTATATATAATAGAGATCGCTATATCTAATACTACGCATTGCGCCACAGTACCTACCTACATAAGTACTTATACCGACAGACAATGAAATATCTAACCCCTCACAACCAACAAAGAAATCCATCTCATCGGTGGCTGAGTAGTAGTATGCCCGGCATGCTTAACTCCGCCCCCGGTGGGTTCCATAAACGGCAGGTTGTAAGCCCGCCGCCCTTAAGTCCGTTGTGATCTCCGCCGCCGAGTTCTCGGTTCTCTCAGTTCTCTCAGTTCTCTTCCTCCCCCTGATGGCTTCATTTCCCACAAGCCGCGAGGATTTGCGGCAACAAGACCGTCTCGGTGTAGTTCCAAAGCTGTGGTCCTCCCGGAGTGAAGAGCATGCTGTTGTACCACGTGTTGCGGTGGGCCTGCAGCGCATACATTTGATCCCACGTCCTGTTCTTGATGGCATCTGCCGTCATGACCGGCCGCCAGGGCGTGACGCGCTTCCACACGACGAGGCTGGGAAGCTGATCATCCGGCAGAACGGCTGCGCCTGTCACGGCCTGGGCCACCGCGGTCAGGCTCTTGACGGCCATGGACACGGCTTCGTCGTCCGTCATGTCGTAATGGCCGTTGAAAAAGCCCGTGTACAGGTCCTTGACCGGGGTGGGAAGCAGACGATACAGGCCAAACTCGGCCGACATGTTGTAGGGTCGGTAGGTCGTGGCGTGCGCGTACTGGACGTTGGGGACCAGTCCGGGCACCCTGAACACGGCGATCCAGAAGCCCACGGCGGACAGTGTGCCAAAGATGCCACGTTCCCGCACGTCCAGGTCGAAGGGGGCCATGTTCTCGGCCAGGGTCGGGATCGTTACGAGCAGTTGCTTGGCCACCACCGTCGTGTTGCCGCCCGAGCCATCGCGTGCCACCAGGCGGATTCCGTGCGACGAGGTACGGCTGGCCGCCGCTACGGTGGAGTTGAAGAGGATGTCCTCCTTGCGAATTTGTTCAAGGGCCTTCAGGTACAGCTACCCGTTGCCGCCGACCACACGGAACGAACCCCCGACTTGCTGGTTGGCAATCTCGGTGAGTCCGGTGCCGGCAATCACGTTGAGAGTGGGCACGGTGGGCTCATCGACACCTCCCCAGATCGAGTTGAGACTGTAGGCAATACTTTGTAGCGAATACTTAATATATTCTCCAAATGCCAGGTAGAGATCCGAAGGCACCGGGTCCGGCAAGCGCTTGCCCCATGTCAGATAGGGGTACTGCTCCAGGGGCACTGTATATGCGTTCCAGTTAAGCAGACAGTTTTATCTCCGGTTGCTCGGGTTGAGGCTGAGACATGCTGACCGTAAATCGACTAACACCGAATATGAGGGGTTAACATGTTCCGCAAGTAATGCAGGGGGCGGCAGACAGTATTATCTCCGGTTGCACGGGCGACGCGCAACCCCGCCCCGAGCCGTTCCCTCCGACCAATGGTAGGCGGGTGATTGGGATTCTGAGGAAACAAGAGACAATGCTATGCATAGCACATAGATATAAGTGATCTTTCGAGGCGGATCTCTCGGGGCATGACTCAAGGCTCGATTACAACACTCCCTCCCCTTGTTCAATTCGCAGGCCATACTTGACTTAATTTAGTATTTACTTCCACACCAACATGCCGTCCATTGCCGGTCAATCCATCCTCATCCTGGGGGGTTCATCCGGGATTGGCTTCGCTGTCGCCAAGCTTTGCCTAGCAGAAAAGGCCCGCGTCGTCGTTGCCTCGTCGAGCCAGACAAAAGTCGACGGTGCTATCAAGAGGCTGCGGGAGGCGTTTCCCCAGGCGGAACCCACCGGGTACACCATCGACCTCGGCAGTGAGGCCGTCGAAGGCAAGCTCGAAAGTCTTCTGGCCGAGATCACGAAATCGAAAGCGGAACCCCTGGACCACATCATCAACACGGCCGGGAAGCCCGATGTGCGACCCATCCAGGACCTCGACCTCGGCTACTTGGCCACGAGCGCACAGATGCCCCTCTTCGTCCCGCTGCTGGTCGCCAAGCTCGGGGCCAAGTATCTCCGGGAGGGCTACCAGTCGTCGCTGATCCTTACCTCGGGCCAGGTGGCCGAGAAGCCGATTCCGGGGTACACTGTCTTCGCGGCCTACGCCACGGCCCTCCACGGCATGACGCGAAACCTGGCCTGCGACTACGCGCCCCGGAGGGTCAACTGCGTGTCGCCCGGCGCCACCGAGACGGAGCTGTGGGGAGACTACGCCGAGATGCTGCGGAAGGCGTCGGCGGAAAAGTCCTTGCTGGGAAAGGCGGGGGCGCCCGACGAAGTGGCCGAGGCCTATCTGTATCTCATGAAGAACACGGATGCCACAGGCTCCATCGTGAGCAGCAATGCTGGATCGATTCTGAAGTAGGGGGTATTTTCCGTGCGGCAATGTAACGGCCCCACACTGGTGGTCTGTGCGCCCCACATTCAATGGCATTTAGGCAGAACTTCCGTAGCTACTTACGCATCGAGGATCCCTTTGGTTCCTCGTGCAACAACATCAATAGAATCTGCACTCTTACAGGCAACACAAAGCCACAGGCAGGCTAAATCTCTATTCCATGGAGTCGTCTCCGCTATCGCGTCCAAAGGCAGTTGGATATCGTCCCAATACATTATCTCTTACATGACATGTACCTATCGCATACCGTGTTCTGAGCTCATACCATATGCCCACTTGCGATGCTTCATATGGTGTATCTACAACATGAAAGCTCAAATGCCCAACTTCTGAGTTGGAGATACAAAGGAGGCATTTCCTACAGCTCAAGCGGGTATTTGACCCGAAAGCGCTCCCCATGTATATACAGAAGCAGCAATCCTGGCGTGAATAACAGAGCGACCAAGCCAAGAAGCGAGCAGCCCCAGCCCCAGCCTAGGGTAAGATGCAAATGATTCCTAGCAAATGGCAACAAAGTCCCCCCAAGAGATCGGATGACGATATTGGCGGCAATGGCAGACGCTGCGTGCGCCGGGAAAGCGTCCACCAGGTAGTTTATAATGGCCGAGAAAAAGAAGATGTTGCCCATGCCAATAAGAGCGGTCCCCATAATGGGCACGATCCAGTGCGCGTGCTACTGCGCGCTCTAGCCATACTAGAAGAGACCAACGGCGAGCATGGGCCCGGTAGCCACCACGGGTAGTAGCCGGTCCTCGGGCTTGAGCGATCCCTCTTCCAGCCGTTTCCGAACCCATCGGTCGCTGGTGGAGGCGAAGACAGCCAGCCCGATAACGTTGCCGATCCCGATGCCATTAAAGGCCAGGCCCACCTCCCGAGGGCCGAAGTGGTACTCGGTGCCGAAAACGAGGGGCAGGGTGGCGACGATAAGAAACAGGAGGCCGTTGACGTAGGCGGAAACGATGGAGATGAACATGTTGATGGGGGATCGGATCGTGAGCTTCGTCGGCCGCACGAGGGCTCTCGCGAGGGCCTCCCTGCTGGAGAGGCCTTCTTCGTCCAGTGCCGACTTCACCCCGAGGCGCCTCGCTTTCCGTGCCAGGATGGCCGGGGCATACGTCTCCCTCATGATGGCCACCTGGGCCAGGGCGGCCAGGCCGTACAAAGCAAGAAGCCCCCAGAAGATGCTCCTCCACCCCCAGCGGTCGGTCAGGCAGCCGCCGACGAGGGGCCCTACGGATGGGCCCAGTATCGGGCCAACCATGTACATTGAAAGCGTTAGCCCTCTCTGCTGCACGGGGATCAGGTCCGAGATGGTCCCAGCGCCGAGGCTCAGGGGCGTCGACCCGACAGCACCAGCGAGGAAGCGGAAGAGGATGAGATATATGGCGTTGGGAGACACTGCGCAGGCCGCGGTGAA
The DNA here is from genome assembly GCA_038363915.1 of Apiospora saccharicola. Taxonomy (NCBI): domain Eukaryota; kingdom Fungi; phylum Ascomycota; class Sordariomycetes; order Amphisphaeriales; family Apiosporaceae; genus Apiospora; species Apiospora saccharicola. The sequence continues at coordinate 4,120,551 of JAQQWM010000006.1, forward strand.
TACTATGTACAGAATGCTGCTCCACAAGTACACGGGCAGTCGACCGCGGGTCTCGGAAATGGGGGCGACCAGGATCGGCCCGGCGGTCCAGCCCAGGACATAAATGGAGAGCATCAGGGGTGCGATGGTGGCGCCCCCTCCACCCAACTCGTTAGCGGCCTGCAAGACGGCTGGTGCAAACATGGTGGCCCCGAGTGGGCTGGTTTCCACATTACATTAGTATTACCCCAGAATCTAAGAATCCAAGACTGGAAAACTTACACAATAAATGTCAGCAGAGCTACACTTGCGACATGACTCCATTTCTTGTTTCGACCCCAGTTGAGCGGAGCCTGGGGGTCCTGTTCACCGTCCCAGTCAACAAGTCTTGGCTCGTCCCGGCGCCTAAGCAGGGTGGCAGTTTCGCTGGCCATGTGGGCTTATTCTGAGTTGTATAAATCCAAGGAGAAGAGAAGTTACTGAGGAATATCAGGTGCTGGATTCCAATTCCTTGGATGCTCCTCAGCCCAGCTATATATTTATAATTTACTGGCAAACATATGCCAAGGGTGCCGGCCGGAGAATCTTGGCCGGAGTTTCTACTCATGCCGGCCTGCCGCCTGACGGGCTCTAACAGGTCAGGTAAGGTCTATCTATAGACTTGGCACGGGATTAAAGAAGCTAAACAATCCATTCGGATCCCACTCATGCTTGAGTTTGCCTAGCTTTGGCAATTTTGGAGCGCCATACCACGCATAGGGGCCTTCATCGCCATGCGCGAAATTGACATAGACAGAGGAATTTGCGTATCCGCTGCCAACTACAAATTTGGCACGAGCAGACTGCAGAAACTCATCCACCTGGCCATCCTTGCTTCTTTCTGCATAAGAGCTCTCCAGTTGACTGCGGGGCCGCCTGTCAGCATATGGCTACGCTGTGGGGGGCGAGCGGAAGAACTCACATGTGCATCTTGAGGTCGCGATGCGGGTAGGCCGATGCGTCGTCCGGCACCCGCCGAACGGCCTGGGTCGGAAAGCGATGGACGACGAAGGTGGTGGGAACGGCAGGGTTCGACCGGGAGAAGGCCAGCAGCTCGTCCACGAAGGCCGCCATGGCCCGCGCGTCGGTGCGCCTCGCCGTGATGCTGTACATGTTCACGTGCTGGTTGCGTGAGCAGGCCTTCCTGTCGTCGATGCCGAAATACGACGTCTCGAACACGCGCGGCCACGGCACTTGAAGATACTCGGATCGAACGGGCCCCAGGTGTGCGAAGGGCTCGAGGGCTGTCCGGGCCTCCGCCCGGGGGCCATGGTAGTTCGCATTGACCATGAGAGCCATCTTGTCACCACTACGAATCAACCGGTTGCACATTGAGTCGGGGGTGTTGAGGAAAGAGAACGCACCTCGTCGCTAGATGGGTTGTAGAAGGCGGGCAGTATTGAAGGCAAGCTCGGCGCCCAGGCTGTCGTCAAAACCCGCAAGGGCCTGAAAGACTGCATGACTCATGTTGGCGGAATAGAGGAAGTTTGCGTTGACAACCTCGCCACCGTTGATGAACCTAGGCACCCGGTAGGTTGCTGAGGCTACGATGCCGAAATTAGCACCCGCACCGCGAAGAGCCCAGAACATATCCAGTGTCTCGAACCGGATGGTATCCTGCCACGGCCTGAATCGCTCGCGTGCCGCCTCGAAGAATCCTGAGGAGATGTCGGTGAATTCGTAGCTCGCGAGGGGCAACTCGCCCGTGGCGAGCCGGTCCTTCTCCAAGGCATCGAAGATGGCTTGGGTGCAGGCGCCCGCTCCTCCTCCTATCTCCAGGACCCGTGCGCGCGGGTTCTTATGGGTGCAGTGCCGCACGAGTTGGCTGGCCTGCTGGCTGGCCCGGTTCCATTTCAGGGCGTCGGCATAGTACCGCATCAGCAGCTGGTCCTGCATCATGAGCTCGAGCGGCGCCACTTCACGACGCAGCATGGATGGGATCCTGGGCCCAAGGCGCAGCAGCATCTCTCCGTTCACGCTCCGTTGCGCGACCCTTGTGCGGAGCGACTCTCGGGCCCCGGCGTCCTCGGACGCCCAATCCGCACTCCCGGGGTCCAGCTGGCCATCGACGGCAAGCTGTAGCTTGTCCTTCATCCAGGCATGGAATTTCTTGTGGTGCCATTCCATGCCTTCGACGTCCTGGAGGGTGATGGATGCCAAGGCCTCTTGGATGTAGTGCAGTGTGCACCGTCGAAGGTCCATGATCAGGTCGACTTCTGACTGCTCTCGCGGCACGGCCATCATGTCATGCAGCATGTGCCTTTCCAGCATCGTAAGTTCAGGTTCCCAGCTCCACGAAGTGCAACCTCCTGCCACGTCTGTGTCTGCTTCCGGGCCTGCTGTAGCGGAACTAATGGACTGAAACGCCAGTCCTTGAATCTCCACGACTTGTCCTGACTCGTCAGTGACATTGATGTCGACCTCAAAAGAGTTTGGCTTTTCCCGTAAAAGTCGGGTATGACCTTGCAGAAGATGTCCAGGGCTTGCATCCATGCTGGCTGAGACTCGCAGATGAGAAATCCGACGTGGAATCGTGGCACGGCGGCTGCTTTCAGTGGGCACCACCGTATAGGCGGCCTGGATGGCAGAATCCAATGTGGTGGGATGTATGATGTGGTCACACTGGAAGTGGGATGGCATCCCAAGTCGAATGTCGGCGATGGAAAAAGCGATTGACGACTCTTGTTTCTTGCGTTGTATCCGGTGTATGTTTTGGAATGACGGTCCGTGATATATGCCCACCGCTCGCAGGGCCGCCCAAAGATCCTCGGGAACATGGTCTCTTGTGTAGGCTTGCGTATACTGCCAGTTTAGATGCGCGCCTGAGGAAGTCGGCACGTCCTGCCCGGAGACGGCGGCTACTGATCTCACCATACCAGTGCAATGGCTAGCCCATGCATTCTCGGCAGAGATGGAGTGGACTTCGAACTCGTGCCAGTCCTTGGTGCCCAGCGTTTGGGGACCACAGGGACGTATCGTGAGGCGGTTCTCCACGCCTGCTTCGTCGTCCGGTATCAGCAGGGCCTGGGTGAACTCGACGTCTCGAAGCATATAGCCGGTCACAAAGCCTGTCGACTGTTTCTGTATCTGGGAGAAGCCCTCGATGGCCATGGTAACGAAACCGGCACCTGGATACACAATGCTGTCGTCGATCATGTGGTGGCGCACCCAAGGGACGTCGGATACTCGGATAATATGGCGCCATACAGGTGCCGAGGGGGTGAGTCGGGCTGTATGGATCCCCAAGAGGTCATGCGGGGGCTGTGCCCTGCCGTTCAAAGCTTTGTTGTTTCGCGGCTCCCGCCAATATCGGTTCTGGTGATTCCACGGATAGGGTGGCAGATTGGTCAAGACCTTGACGTCGGGAAGACGGCCACTTGGAAAGTTAATGGCGTCCATGTCGAGCTTATGTCCCCTGCAGAAGAGCTCGGCGGCAGCCCGGTGCATGGTGGATACTGCGTTCTCTCCCCTGGAGAGGCAGCTGAAGTATGGTATTTCCGCAGTGCTGAATTCGGGGAGGGTCATAAGCTGGCGTATGGGCCCTCCCAAAGCGCCATGGGGCCCAATTTCGAGGACGATATCGACATCTTGGCGGGCGACGGGATCTTGAGGTGCCGTCCCAAAGCACATGAAGCGAAATGCAGCCTCGAACTCGACGGGTTGAAGCATGCTATCGACCCAGTGGGCTAACTGGGAGAGGACATCCAAGTCCTGCAGCCGTCCCCCGGTTGTGGGGGGAGGCAAATATCACGGGGCACCTGCTCGCCTCGCCTCGTTGTAATAGCCCCATGACTGTCCAGCTGGCGCCCATCTCCTGAATGTACCGGTCACATTCCAGGATCGCCTCTTTAAAAACAGGGTAGGCCTGGATCAGCTCTCTGCCCATGGCGTACCACTGCGCTCCCTGGCCAGTGAACACCCAGCCCACACGGGGCCCCGCGTTCTCACGGAGAGCGCGCTTGGGTTCGGGTAGGTGTTGCTCTCCCAGCTTATCGATCAGGTCTGGTACGCTGTGCGTAGGGAATGCCATGGACCAACCCGACCGGGAGCGACGTGAGCCAAGCGTGTACGTCAGACTGTCCAGCAATGCATCATCATCTACTGTGTCCCGACTTTGAAGAAGATGATCTCTCAGTCCGGATGCAATCGAAAGACAGGATTGCCGGTCTTTCGCACTGATTACCAGCAGTTGAGATCGATCCTGCGCATCGGCGACATGGCCGTTTCCGTTCATTTCGTCTCCATTGGCTGTCAGCGGGTTGTGAAATTCCAGGATCGCGTGGGCATTCGCCCCCCAAAGCCAAAGTTGTTCACGGATGCCCGACGGACACCGTTGAGCAGTGGCCAGGGCTGTAACTCTCGGGGAATCTCTATATTGCGCTCTCCAAGTCTTAGGTTGGGGTTGGGCTGCTGCATGTTGCCATTGGGGGAAATGAGCCCCTTTTCCAGCGACAAGACAACTTTGATGACACTGGCCAACCCACTTGCCGCTTCGGTGTGGCCTATGTTGGACTTCACTGAGCCAACCAACAGCGGCTGTCTGCCTCTCTTCGCAGAACCGAATGCAGAAGCGACGGCCGATATCTCGAGCGGATCCCCTACCGGAGTTCCCGTACCGTGGGCCTCAACATACGTCGTTACTCCCGGGTCAAGACCGGCTTTCTGGTAGCATGCGCGGATTAGACGTGCCTGTGCTTCGTCACTGGGAGCGGTGATGGTGGCCGTCCGTCCATCCTGGTTCAGTGCTGTCTCTCGGATCACGGCGCGAATGGGGTCCCGATCGCGTAGAGCATCTTCGAGGGGTTTGAGGATAAGGGACGCCACTCCTTCCCCACGACCGTAGCCGTTAGCCCTGTGGTCAAATGCGTATGATGACCCATCTGGCGATAAGAAGCTGTGCGATTGCGGTTAGCCATTGCTACTGGTTCTGTGTTTTGAATCAGATCGGCCTTCTCACCCCAGGTTGGACATGGTCAGGAAGACATCTGGGTTCAGCATCAAACTAGCCCCGGTGACGATGGACATGTCGCATTCCCCAGCACGTGTTCCCTGCGCGGCCAGGTGGAGCGTAGTGAGGGTGGTAGAGCAGCCCGTGTCGACCGTCATGCTGGGCCCCCGAAGATCAAAAGAGTGCGAAACACGATTGGAAGCCATAGTTGCTGCGTTTCCCGTCATGAAGTACCGAGGCATCGTTTCAGGATCTCGGCTCGTCGAGTCGTGGTAGTCCCGGAACATGATACCTGCGTATACCGACGTGTTGGAGGCGGCAGCCCTCTCCATAGGGATACCGGCTGGTCATCTTGAAGATCAGATCATGGGATTCACCAGCGGGTCAGCTTCTAAACATACCGCTCTCCATGGACTCATAAACTACCTCGAGCATCATCCTGTATTGCGGATCCATCGACTTTCGTTCATGCAAAGTTAGCAGAGACGCAGTGCTTTCGGCAACCCGACTAGAAATCCAGGGATATTACGTACTCTCGCAACGTCTGCCGACATGTTGAAGAACGCGGCGTCGAAACCGGCGACATCTTGTTGCAAAAATATCCTCCTTCCACGTGGGTCTCGTAAATTGACGAAGGTCAGCCGCGTATTCTAATAATCGGTAAGTAGGTTGGAATAGGAGACACACAGATCCCAGCCTCTGGCCGTTCGGGTGGTAAACCCCATTCGCGTTGAACCTTGATTCAGGAATGGTCGACCAACTGCTTCGCTTCTTTTGCATCAACTCCCAGAGCTTGTTTGCATCAGTGGCATCGCCGGCGAACCTGCAGCTCAGGCCAATGACGGCGATGGGTGTGCTGGTATTAGCTGGCGTTATCATCTTTGCATCTGGATCCCTTGAGTTTTGACCGAGGTCGAGCATGCATGGAACGGAAAGCCCTAAAGTGATGCAGTCGTACTATACGGCTATATGGCGGTTCCAATCTTCCCTATGCCCCAGAGTCCGGCATAAAAAGCTCGCTCGTCTTTCATTTGAAAGCCGTCTCACTGCCTGATGCGCCGAGCAGTTCAGGAATTGTCCGTCTTACTCGCACCATCTTACTCGGACCCAACGTGAGATGCCCGATCCAAAACTCCATTGGGTATCTCCGGTTTCGGGTTTCAGCTTACCTATACGCATCTTCATTGTTTTCTTGTCAAGAATATTGCCCTGGCAGAAACTCCGCAGCAATTAGTTTCCTAGGCGCTTTCAGGGCCGCACACCACGTCCGTTTCCGCCCCAGACTCTAAGTCCGGACAACTGTATCAATCAGCCGGACTTTCTATAATCGCAGATTAGGCACAAAATATTGATTCCGACGGACACTTATCTCACATCGACAAATAGATACACGGACCGTCTCGTGAATATGTAGTTGAAACCCCATCTCTCCTTGGTTAAAGCAGGCCCCTGATTGTGCGAGGAAACGAGTCCCATACTTTTCGTGCCACAATCTCGGCTGAAGGGAGCATTCATCTTTACAGAAACACCAAGGGCTAGGTAGGTCATTCACCATGGCCTTGCACGAGCTTCCATTTCCGAGCGACAATCATACTGTCCTTGTCTTTGGCCCGCAGGCTTTATCGTTTGACATCCATTGCCTCAAACGACTGCGCTCAGCAGTATCCCGTCGCCCCGACCGGGCTTGGATCCTCGATGCCATCGACGGGTTGCCCAAATGTTGGGAAACGTTTGCCGATGCCTTCCCCAAATTCAAGACGCACGACGGACTACGACAACTCCAACATCTGCACGATTGGTTCGCAAATCGGGCCGAGTCTACCGATCTGGCCGCCGATTCATTACCCAACCTGCTCCTCAGCCCACTCGTAGTCGTCAGCCAGATCGTCGACCTTCTTGAACATACGGACGGCGTCTCCGCCGCACCCCAGGAGGGTGTATTCGAGCTCCAACCCGGTACCATTGCTACGATTGGGCTTTGTACCGGGATATTGGGCGCGTTGGCCGTAGCCTTGAGCAAGAACACGAGCTCTCTGCGCGACTATGCGGCAAGGTCTATACGTATCGCCATGCTCATTGGTGGAGTGGTGGACACCCAAGGACGACAGGCGCTTGCTGGACAGTGGAAAGCACTGGCCACAGCTTGGAGCACGGCCGGGACACAAGAAGTGATGAAGAGAGTGCTCACAAGCTTCCCTGAGGCGAGAAACAAGCGACCCTCCCTGGTTTGCAAGGCAAGAAACACGGGGCGTCTTCATGCTAACACGTTCGTACGCAGGCCTATGTATCAGTGCACTATGACGACAATCGTGTGACCGTGACCGCTCCAGCAACGGCCACCTCCGCCCTACAAAGAGAGCTGCGAGCTGTGGGTGTAGTTACTTCGGAAAGTGGCTTACGTGGCTCTTTTCACCATCCCTCACACAAGGAGGACGCGGATCTGCTCTCACGGTATTGCGACCGCAGCCCTTCCTCGCTCGCTCTCCCCGAGCCTTCACATCTGGTACACCCGGTCCTCTTCAGCCCGATAGATACCGCGTCCGATGGTGCCGCTCTCCACACACAGGCAGTGCAGGCGATTCTGGTGGAACAGTCACAGTGGGTACAGACGTTTCGCAACGCGCTGAACAGGTGGATTGGCAGCGGCAATGGCAAGGTACATGTTCTTGGGCCTGAGCGCTGCATACCTCCTTCCTTGGTGGCAGGACTGGGCTTGAGAGTGACGTACAGCACCCCCAAGCCTGGCTCTGCTCATGTTCCCATGGACAAGTCGGCGGGCGGTGGCCAGCCCAGGCCGAGGAAGCCCGACGACATCGCCGTCGTCGGCATGTCGGTTAAAGTGGCGGGAGCAGATAATCCTAAAGAGTTTTAGAATCTCCTCCGCGTAGGTAAGTCGTAATATTAAGAAGTACCTTAGGGGCGAATCACGTTCGAAAGCCTTTAAAGAGAGCCGAAGCCGGATCGAAAGTGGTTCAGTAACTTTATTAATAACTACGATACCTTCGATTATAAGTTCTTTAAGAAGACTCCGCGGGAGGTCGCCTCGGTAGATCCCTAGCATCGCTAGATACTGTAGGCTGCGTACTAAGTCGTCGCATAATCGGGCTACTTTGATTTTAGGGCGCGTGGGGCGGGGGACAACATTAGTTGCTTTATTAGCAGCTGTACCGGCGATTATAAGAATAATATTACTTACCACGCACCTATTACCTTTATTGCTATCGGCACTATGAAGCTTTACAGCAGGGAAAATCAGCCACTTCTTCGGATAGACAGGGCCCAGTGTATACCTAAATACAGCTTATTCTTTTTCCTACGTGGCTGTGTATTAAGCTTGCTAATCGATCCTCGCGGGCGAGTGTAACGCCGCTCTTACTAGGGGTACTAACATCGTTACCCATTCTCTATAGTTCTAAAATCTAGCCGTAACTTCGTTTCTTAACCCGACGGGATAATGTAAGCTATTCGACGCCGGTACGGATAGCTATTACCGAGGCGAGGGCGTCGCGGCCGTCTATCTAAAGCGATGTCTATAGCGATCGCGGATAGGGACTTTATCTTTAGGACTATCGCAAGTACCTCGGTTATATAAAACGGCAACTATATACCGATTATAGTTCCTAGCTCTCCCTCCCTGGCAGACCTCTTCATTAAGGTCTTGGATCGGGCGCAATTAGCGCCGCACCAAATCGGCTACGTCGAAGCCCACGGTACAAGCACGCAGGTAGGTAATCCCGCCGAGTATCAAAGTATTCGCGACGTTATCGGGGGGTGCGGGCAGGGCGCGTCCCCTTTCGCTAGGCCCGGTCAAGGGCCTCGTTAGGCACACAGAGGGCGTATCCGGCATTATCTCGTTGATCAAGAGCCTGCTCATGTTTCACCACAAGGCCATACCCCCCCAGCCCAGCTTTATCACACTGAACCCCCACATACCCGCCCTGCCCACCGACAACATACGCATTGCCGCCGCGGTGACGCCATGGGAAGCCGACGGGCAGCTCCGGGCCGTGCTCATCAACAACTATGGCGCCTCTGGTTCTAATGCGTCCATGGTCGTGACCGAGAGTCCCGTCGCGTGTCGGCGGAAGCGACCCACCCAGTCCATGTCCAACACTACACCTGGCACGCTGATTCGCATCGAAGGTCCCAACGACGCTGCCCTGAAACGGTACGTGACACGCCTCATTCGATTCCTTCAGAACGGCGAACACGGTTCATGTACCGTTGCCGACGTGGCGTTCAACCTGTCGCGACAGTGCTCCAACCTGTCGTCTGAACGAGTCTTGGCTTTCAGTTGCCGTTCGATGACGGAACTGATGAGCCGCCTCGGGGAGATCCAAGACGGCCAAGGCGAATCTGCCATGTTCACACCGCCAGCACCACGTCCAGTGATTCTCTACTTCGGTGGCCAGGTGAGTACATACGTGGGATTAGACCGTGGCGTCTACGAGACCGCCCTCGTCTTCCGTCAACACCTCGACGAGTGCGATTCGGTTTATCGGGCGCTCGGCGCTCGCAGCTTGTTCTCCGAGGTGTTCATCGAGGCGGCCGTGGAAGATGTCGTTCAGCTCCAGGCCATGCTTTTTGCTTCCCAGTACGCCAGCGCCAGGAGCTAGATCGACTGCGGCGTTCGGCCTGCAGCCCTGGTAGGTCACAGCTTCGGCGAATTGACGGCCCTCTGCGTCGCGGGCGTTCTGACCTTATCGGACGCCCTGAGAATGATCGTCGGCCGTGCTACTATCATTCGCGATAGTTGGGGAGACGAGAAGGGGTCGATGCTTGCCATCCATGCCCACCAGAGTGAGGTCGATTCCCTTCTTGCCGAAGCGAGACAGCGCAGCTCCCAGGGTGGAGATGCGCCCAGCACCATTGCATGCGTCAATGGCCCTCAAAGCTTGACACTTGCCGGGTCATCAAGGAGCATTGATTCTGTTGCTGCCCTCGTTGCTTCTGATGCCCGCTGGTCCTCGACACGTTGCAAGAGGCTGAACGTGACCAACGCGTTCCATTCAACTCTGGTTGAAAGCCTGAAGCCACAGCTTCTCGAGCTCGGCCAGCAGCCGTCTTTCAATGCACCCCTTGTACCAATCGAGACAGCCACTCGATCGAGATCAAGCTGGACCGAAGTTTTTACGCCGTTCTACGTTGCTGAACATCTACGCAATCCCGTCTACTTCCATCAAGCGACGCAAAGACTTTCGGAGCAATATCCGGCTGCCATCTGGCTCGAAGCCGGATCTAACTCGACCATAACCAACATGGCTAGTCGGGCCTTGGGCTCACCGACATCATCATTCTTCCAGTCTATCAACATCGGTGGCGGCCAAGGTACGCAGCACCTTGCTAGTGGGACATTCAGCCTCTGGAAAGCAGGCCTCCGGCATGTCCCTTGGCGCCACCATCGCTGCCAAACATGTGAATACGCACCCTTGCTTCTACCGCCCTACCAGTTCGAGGCGACACGCCACTGGATGGACTACAAGATGGCTCCCCGAGGTGCTGACGCGAGGTCGCTCGAAAATGGCACATCGGTAGTGGCGACGCAAGAGGAGCCGCAGGGTCTTTGGGACTTCGTCAAATGGAAGGACTCTGGTCACAGACGCGCCCTGTTTCGTATCAACACCAACGCGTCGGCCTACCGGGACATGGTGTCGGGACACGTGATAGCCCAAACCGCTCCCATCTGCCCTGCCACGGTCGAGCTGGACATCGTAATCGAGGCGCTCATGAGCGTGCGCCAAAGCTTGCATCTGGAAATGCAGCCACGGATTCAAAACGTCACCAACCAGGCTGCCATCTGCCACTCCCCTGCGCGGTCCGTGTGGCTAGACATGGAAGCGACCGACAACACCTGCGACACCTGGACCTGGAGGTTTACCAGCGACGAACAGAAAGTGCCAGGGGCATCCACCGTCTTGCATGCACAGGGGCAGGTTGTCTTCGTTGCCATCAAGGACGAAATCTCCAACCTCGACTTTACTTCGTACGAACGACTGGTAAGCCATGGCCGCAGCCTCGACCTTCTCGACCACACAGTGTCATCCGACGACGTGATCCAGGGCCGGGGTATATACAGAACATTCAGCCCTGTCGTCGACTATGGCCCGGCCTTTCAGGGGCTCCAGCGGCTCGTCAGCCGGGGAAACCACTCGGCAGGACGCGTAGTCTCCGTACCCGGTCCATCCACAACAAAGACTACCTGGCTCGACGCCCATCTTTCCGACAGCTTCTGTCAGGTGGGTGGCATCTGGGTCAACTGTATGAATGACTGCGACCCCGGTGACATGTACCTGGCAACAGGCATTGGGCGGTGGATCCGGTCGCCACAGATGCGCCATCGGCCGGCAACTCAGTCCTGGGACATACTGGCCAGCCACCACGTCGTCTCCAAGCAAACCGTGCTGACGGACATATTCGTCTTCGAGGCAGCCGGTGGGTCACTCGTCGAGGTCATTTTGGGAATCAAATACCACAAAGTAGCCAAGGCCAGTATGAGCCGGTTGATATCTAAGCTGGCTTCGACCGACGTGACGTCCACCACCACTACCACGACCCAGGTGGAGGACCGCACAAGATCTGCCATCGCTTTACCGGAGGAGAATCATGATACAAATATGCCCCTGGGAAGGGCAGAAACGGCTAAGCAACAGCCCGCCATGGAGGAGGCCTCGCGCAATGTCGTTACGGGGAAAATCCGAGCTCTCATAGCGGATATCTCAGGTTTAGAAAGCCACGAGATCGCGGACGACGCCCAGCTGGCCGACCTCGGCATCGACTCTCTCATGGGCATGGAGGTAGCCCAAGAGCTTGGCGGCCTCTTTGACATCTCCATTTCGATCATGGACCTCGAAACCATTAGTGACTTTCGGAGCCTTGTCGACTACATGCATGGCGTTCTGGGACTGTCCCACAACGAAGGCGGCGCTGACGGCGGCGACACGTCGGCTTCATCGCTTAGGAGCGAAGGGTACTCGGAGGGTCCTCAGGAGAACGGCCATGTATCACCGCCATCGTCCGACGGAGAGCTCCCGGACCAGGCCGACGGGGACTGTGACAGCCAGCCCCAACTCACCCTGCAGAGTCGCGCCGTAGTGCATGACCTGCTGCGACAGTACACCGCCGGCTTCTCCGCACCCGCGTCGGCGGCCCAGTCCCAGCCAGGATCGCGGCACACCGCCCCGGCCCCGCCTCCGGGCGCCTGCGTCGTGGTCACCGGCGGGACAGGGAGCCTAGGCGCCCACATGGTCGCCCATCTCGCCAACCAAACCAACGTCGACACGGTGGTGTGCCTGAACCGGCGCAGTGCGACGGCCGACACTGATACGCGCCAGCGACGGGCCTTCGAGCAGCGGGGGCTGTCGCTCGCCCCCGCGGCCCTGGCCAAGGTACGCGTCCTCGAAGCGGACACGGCGGCGCCCCGGCTGGGGCTGTCCGAGGCGGCCTACGACGGCCTCGTCGCCAGCGCCACCCACGTGGTCCACAACGCCTGGCCCATGACGAGCAAGCGGCCCCTGTCCGGCCTCGAGGCGCAGTTCCGCGTCATGCGCAACCTGATCGATTTGGCTCGCAGTGCGGCTTCCGGCAGCAGGGGCCCCAGGATCATCACCTTTCAGTTCGTGTCGTCCATCGCCACGGTCGGCCACTACCCCTATCACAGCGGTGACGTTGTCGTCCCCGAGGAGCGCATGGCCATCGAGTCGGTGCTTCCAAACGGGTACGGGGAGGCCAAGTGGATCTGCGAGCGCATGCTCGACGAGACGCTCCACCGGTACCCCGACGCGTTCCGCCCCATGGTCGTCCGGCCCGGCCAGATCGCTGGGTCCAGCGCGAGCGGCTACTGGAACCCTCAGGAGCACCTGTCGTTCCTCCTCAAGTCATCGCAGTCGCTACGCTGCCTCCCCGACTTGCGGGGCGACCTGTGCTGGACGCCCGTAGACGTGGTGGCCGAGGCCGTCGGCGACCTCCTCCTCTCGCCGCGGGCGACCCGTCCCGTCTACCACATCGACAATCCGGCCCGCCAGCGCTGGGAGCACATGGTCCCCGCCCTGGCCGCGCTGCTCGGCGTGGAGCAGGTCGTCCCGTTCGACGAGTGGCTGCGCCGCGTGCGCGCCTTCACCGGGCCGCCCTGCGAGAACCCGGCCGCGCAGCTCGCCGACTTTCTGGAGCACAACTTTGTGCGCATGTCCTGCGGCGGCCTGCTGTTGGATACGGCCCGGGCCTGCGAGCACTCGCCTGCGCTAGGATTGGTCGGACCCGTTAGCAACCAGGTCGTCGAGAGGTATATTCGCCACTGGAAGGACATTCACTTTTTATCATCGTAGTGGAGAGAGTTGACGTATCTGATGATTATCATAGAGGAACTTTCTTGAAATATTAAATTTAATCTGCATATCTTCAATCTGGGCTGCGACAGCATTTTCGCCCGAAGCCGACCAGCGCTTAGCTTAAAGATCGTTGCCTAAGCTAGCGCATGCCTGCCTCTTAATTCCAGTTCGGCTGTGTGTGTGTGATGGCAGGCAGTAAAGGTTAGAAAGGCATGATATATTCCGCCGGGCATACACCGACCAAGGATCAATCGCCGCGAGACGTTGCTCGCCTTGTAGAACCGCCAACTAGTCGAAAGCATACTAGGCAGGCGCATCTCTAAGAATACGGAATGGCTTCCGTACGATAACCTGTCTCGCGATGGCTTGCAGGGTCAAGCACGTGTGCCGAGATACATGGCAACAGGCTTCTAGGAACTTAAGGCAGAACAAGGATTAAAATCCGATACAAGACTAGGAAAAAGTAGATAGCTTGGCGAGAACTCCTGCCGTGTACGTATGGTATGTATGCTTGTTTGTATTCATGGCCCGCTGTGGGGACAATATCGGCAGTAGATAGACCACAACTACGGTAGGGACGGAAGAATTCGAGACCGTGTACGGCGTACCGTACCCCTGAAGCTGCTCAAAAAGAGCCGCGGGACCAGGGTATATGTCGCTGTAAGTTTATTACAATAAATCAGGCACCAGTTGAGGGACACAGGCAGACACGGCCTCTACAGCCAGTGTATACCACTTGCGCCACACCGTGACCGGTCATACCCAGGATGCACCAAAATCTCCGTCGCCGGATTTAATTGACTGACCAAGGATTCATACGGCAGAGGCTTGGTCTCAGCCGGAAAAGAAACTATCATGAGCTTGATCCGACTGGTCGATGGGCGGCATAAATCGTTGAAGCTGCTGCACCATGCACCATGGCTGCTCTCTCATCCTGAAGCTGTGTTAGTGTCGACCCACCGTAAAGCTTATCGATAACAAACAGCTACAGCCACATACAAGCCCCCATCACAGCCACAATTGATTGCTCAATGCAATGCGAGATGCCCGTAGGTAACTTTTGCGCTTCCAAACCGCGATCTGACGACCAACTTTTTGACAGCAGGAAGTCGGCGCCACGCCGCGTTATCCCATATCTTCCCACGACGCCCGACTTTGTATTTTTCTCTCCACATCTGAGACAAGATGCCAGTCGTCAAAGGTGGCGTATGGACCAACGCCGAGGATGAAATCCTCAAGGCGTCGGTCTCCAAGTACGGTTTAAATCAATGGGCACGCGTTTCGTCGTTGTTGCAACGCAAGACAGCAAAACAGTGCAAGGCAAGATGGGGCGAGTGGCTGGATCCGAGCATCAAGAAGATCGAATGGAGCAAAGAGGAGGATGAGAAGCTTCTGCATCTGGCCAAATTGATGCCAACACAATGGCGCACCATCGCTCCTCTCGTCGGCCGCACCGCAAACCAATGTCTCGAACGATACCAGAAGTTACTAGATGAAGCCGAATCCCGGGAATCAGGCTCCCTAGGATTGACTGGCCCGGACGGTGGCGAAACACAAGCCCCTACTGCCGACGATGTTCGACGACTACGACCCGGAGAAGTCGACCCGAACCCTGAGAGCAAGCCCGCCAAGCCAGACACCATCGACCTCGACGAAGATGAGAAGGAAATGCTGAGCGAGGCGCGAGCTCGTCTTGCCAATACTCAGGGTAAAAAAGCCAAGCGGAAAGAGCGTGAGCGGCAACAGGAGGAATCCCGTCGCGTCGCTGCATTACAGAAGCGTCGCGAGCTCAAAACAGCTGGCATAAACATCAAAGTCATTACGCGAAAGCCAGGCCAGATGGACTACAATGCCGACATCCCCTTCGAGAAGGCACCCACCCGAGGTTTCTACGACACCAGCGAGGAACAGCACCTTAACGAGCGAGAACGTGCCCTCTTCAACCCCCAGAAGCAGCAGCTCGCCAACAAGCGCAAGGGGGAGCAGGACGACGAGGGAGAGAGGAAGAAGCGCAAGAACGACAAAGAAGGCCCGTCGCAGTCTATGCAAGCAGCCTTGAAGGCTGGCCAACAGCAGAAGATTCGAGAGGCAGAGCAAAGCAGCAAACGCCGAGCATTGAACTTGCCAGCACCCCAAGTCGGCGAGGGCGAGCTTGAGGAGATTGTCAAGATGGGAATGATGGGCGAACGTGCCAGCTCCCTGGCCCAGTCTAGCGAGAATGACGCTACGAGAGGCCTTGTCAACACCTACTCGACCATTACCTCGCAAACCCCTATCCGGACACCTATGGCGCCTGCCCAGGAGGACCACATCGCGAACGAGATCCGCAACATCAAAGCTCTAACAAACAACCAATCGGCTCTCCTGGGCGGAGAAAACGCTGACTTGGAGGAGGGTTCCGGCTCAACTGGGTTTGAGAGCGCCACACCTCGCAAGCAGGTAATGTCGACGCCCAACCCATTAGCTACACCTCTTAGAAACGGTGCCGGTGGTGTCGGAGCTACTCCTGGTAGGGTTGGTCAGACCCCTCTCCGGACGCCACGTGATAACTTTGCGCTCAACGCCGGGAACGAAATGGCACTTGTCGGAGGGTCGGCCCGTGCACGAGAGATGGCAGTCAAGCGTCAGCTGAAGCAAGGTCTCGCCTCCCTGCCGAAACCGAAGGAGTCGGACTGGGAACTTGAAGCGCCAGAGGATCAGATGGAACTTGTTGTTGCTGAGGAGTCAGTGGAGGACGCTGCAATTCGAGACCGACGCGAACGTGAAATTCGCGAGGCCCAGGAAGCACTGGAGCGCAAACGGCGTACGCAGGTCTTGCAGAAAGACTTACCACGACCTGACTCGGTCGATTTCAATGCTTTGATGGAGGAGGCAAAAGCCATCGAAGACCCGGTGGAAGCCTTGATAGCTCGAGAGGCCGCCCTCTTACTTGCGAACGACGCGGCCAGGTATCCTATACCTGGCTCCAGGACCAAGGCGAGTCCCGTCAACTTAGCTCAGATTGATGACAACGCCTTAGCTGAGGCACGACTACAAATACTTCTTGAGGTCAAAGACCAGCCGGACCCGAACGTAGTTGCCTCGGTTTTCGAGCGGGAGAATATTAATGCTTTGATGCTTGGGTTGGGCTGCTACGAGGAAGACGAGGAGGACGCCCAGGCACAAACGATGAGAACAGCATTCGACAATGTGCAGAATACGACGATAGAAATTGCCGAGAAATGCTCCAAGGTTGAGAAGAAACTCGGACTTCACCTGGGCGGCTACCAGAACAGAGCAAAGGTACTACGGCAGAAGATGGGCCAAGCTGCAGAAGAGCTAGAAAAGGCTCAGCATGCACTCGGTGGTTTCAGCACGTTGAGCATCTCGGAAGAGATAGCCATCAAGAGCCGGTTAGAAGCCCTGCGCGAAGAGGTTGGCTACGTCAGCAGGAGAGAGCGAGAAGCCCAGGAACAATACAGGGAAGCAAAGGATGCGCTGGATGCAGTTGGCGGGGTACATAGCGTTAACGGGTATCAGTAAAGAGAACGAGGGCGCTTTATCTAGCATTGTACATTAATAGTAAGCAGGTTGCGGACAGCGAACAGCGAACTCGGAGCTGCCTAAGTACACCCAAAGCGAGGGGGGGCAACAGACAGACACACCATGTATATCTTACACACTTGACTTTGAACAAATGCATCTTGGTTTTCGACCCAACACATCCACTAGCCATGCACGTCATATCTGCTCATTTCTACAATAACTCCGGTTGGTCATAAACCCAAGCGAAGCGAAACACAAACATCGAATCGCCAACACAAAGAATCCAAGATCGAAGCCTGGTTACCCCGAAGCCGAGTGCCGCCCCGAAAAGCAGTGGTTGGGTCCACCCCGGGTTGGTGGGTTGGTGGTCTTGTCGCTAGTAGTCTTTGATGGAATAAACCACACTGTCATTCTCCATCAACCTGCGTCTTCATTGCTTTTTTCCCATATCCCGCTATAAGAACCAAGGCACTCGCTGCACCCTCTCACCCTCGCTTGTCTACGATGAGATTAAGTTGCTCGTGTTGACTTTATACATCGAGGTCTTACTAACTTTCGACCACGATCAGTAACAAACACCTTAGATATGAGTGGTTTAGACTCCAATGGCAGCCGCAACCCACCTCCATGGTCCGGGCATGATGGCACAGATCAGCCTTCTGACGACGAGCGCACAGCGCTCCTCGCAGCCGACGGCTCGTATGGCACCCATCACACAAGCAATACTACGCCGGCAAGAGAGCACCAGCATCGTCACCACCTGGACGCGAACGAGTCAGATCTTCTAGCTCGCACAACGTCCGCTGCCAGTGCATCGGCTCTCGCACCAGAACTGCTCGAGTCTACCATGCTCCGAGGCCGCCAATTTTCGCACAGCTCCGCCAGGCGGCCGCTACTCTCGCCAACGTCCGGCTCTGTTAAACCCGGCCATGGCCCGGCGAGTGCCGATGCCGAATCCGTCGGCGGCGGCGTCCACGGGTATGCGGCCAATGGGAACGCGGATGCAGTCCTAGACGAGGAAGCAGCGTCGTCCACCGCATCGGCGAGCTCGTCGTGTAGAGAGAGGGTATTTCTGATTGACACGGACCCGAAGCTGTTCCGGATCATCTTCGGCGGCGTCCTGCTCGTCTACTTCATCGCCAACTTCGACGGCACCATCATGGCCTCTTCGCACCCCGTCATCACGTCCTACTTCCGCAGCTCCAACCAGGCATCGTGGTTATCCACCGCCTTCCTGCTGACCAGCACCGCTATTCAGCCCGTCGTTGGCCGCCTTAGCGACACCATCGGCCGTAAGCCACCCTACCTCTTCGCCATGGCCGTCTTCACTCTCGCCACGGTCTGGTGTGCCCTCGCGGGCAGTATGACGAGCTTCATCCTCGCGCGCGCCGTCTGCGGGCTCGGGGCCGGCGGCATGATGAGCATGGGGAGTATCGTTATTAGCGATATGGTGAACATCGAGTAAGTCAAGCTTTCGAAAAGGGGTTGAGATTTCGTTTGCAGCAGAAGTGTGACCACTTAGTCGGAAAAGATCCGGAAACAAGGTGGTACGATAGCTAACGTTTGTTTCACTTGTTTCCCCGTTTCCGCACAGACGCCGTGGCACGTATCAGAGCTTCATCAACATGGTTTACGGCTTGGCCGCCGCGTTGGGCGCCGCGCTCGGCGGGCTCATGGCCGATACGCTCGGTTGGCGTTGGGAGTTCGGCGTTCAGGTGTTCCCCCTTGCCGGATGTTTTGCCCTGGCGGCTTGGACGATGCCGCCCGACTTGGGCCTGTACGTGAAGCGGGAGACCTTTGTCGAGGCCGTCAAGGCTTTTGATTGGACGGGCACCGTCCTCCTCATCAGCTCTACCACGTTTCTCATTCTGGGCTTGGTGAGAAATCCTCTACTTTATTCTCCCTTCAAATCCTACCTTGCGACGACATTTACTGACACACTTGTCCTAGAACCTTGGAGGCAACGTACTACCATGTAAGTCACTATCCAGAAACCCCATGGGAAATATGGAAATACGCACACACTAACACCCAGCCAGGGTCTCACCCATTCATCATCGCCTCGTTGGTGGTCTTTGCCATACTATTCCCCACCTGCTTATATGCCGAGTCCAGAGCACAGAGGCCTATTATGCCGCTGGAGCTCCTGCGATCCAGCCCCCGCGCCAATATGGTCTTCGCCAACTTCATCGGCTGCGTCCTCCTCAACGCGATCTTGTTCAACGCGCCGCTCTACTTCCAAGCCGTCCTGCTCACGACCGCCACGGCATCGGGCCTGCGCCTTATCGTCCCTGTCGCGGTCGCCGCCACCTTCGGCACTATGACGGGCTTCCTCATCACGCGGACGCAGCGCCTCAAGTGGCCCCTCGTCCTCGGCGCCATTGGCTACCTTCTGGGCACCGTGACGCTGTCCTCGCTGAGCCGCGGCTGGCCCTGGTGGGCTTACTTGCTGGTCATGGTCCCGTCGGCCGTGGGCCAGGGGTTCCAGTTCCCGGGCACCTTCATCGCGGTGCTGCGGGCGAGCGCTCAAGCCGAGCAGGCCGTCGTGACCAGCACGCTGATGCTCTGGCGCGCCCTGGGCAACGTCATGGGCGTCGCGGGCAGTAGTTTGGTCCTGCAGAACGCGCTGCTGCGCTACCTGAAGGCGTATGTGGTGTCGGACCGGACCGCCGAGGGCGACGAGGCGAAACGCAGGGTCATTATGAAAGTACGCGAGAGCGTCGAGGCCGTTGCGGCGCTCGAAGACCCCGTGGTGCGCGAGCAGGTCGTCCGCAGCTATGAGGCGGCGCTAAGGTTGACGTTTCTTTGTTGTATTGGGCTGGCGGTCGTCAATATGGCGTTGCTGTTGCCTGTAAAGCTGCCGCGGTTGGGGACAAGGGGGAAGCAATAGGTGGTTTCCAAGTATGTCGAGCCGCTGAGAGAATAAGGGGCTAAGCTTGGAAGGCAGGCTTGTAAAGCCGATAACTACAATTACTACCTATACCTAAGTACTTATCCACGTGTCTATCCTTGCTATGGCTTAGATGGACAGCAGCACAGTTTGCGACATCAGAGACATGAGCCTATATCCGTATAGCATCTGGCATCGAATGGCTATGGCTCAAACTCCGTGGTATACCACGTGAATCGTTATTGAAATTTTGGTATTAGATAACCCCTGGCCGATGCTAATGACGTCAACAGGGCGTGCGTAACTAATGCAGCTTCGCGTATTGAATACTTGATAAATTCAATAATTATAGAGAAAAGAAGGGTTACGTATCGTGAGAAAGGAGTGCGGGAAATGGCAAACTCACGCCATTCCATCGTCCCATGGCAGTCTGGGTATGCATAATACCACCCATGGCTGCAAAGCGCAGTACTGTTCAGTGTTGCATTGCAGCTCGGTCTGCTTGAATATTAACCAACATGTAGTTTTATTCCTTCTGATTGGACGACCCATCTTCCACGCCATGTGCTAAAAGTTGAACCTGGTAAAGCAAGGGACCAACTAAATTAACCAACTGAAAATCCCTCGAAGCAGGCGGCAATGATGGAGCGGAGGGGGCATTTAAGTCAGTTGGGAGCCAGGCAGCTTTCTCTAGACATTTCACCGTCCAATTCGTGCGCCACATAGGCTTGTTGCGAAGCAACAGAATGGGCTGGTTCAACCACAACCACATGCCCGTTGAGGGCCGGGTAAGAGTCAATTGCTGGGGACGAGTATGAATACGGCATCACAGAAACAGTAGCTGACCTTGGGGGCATCCAGACTAGCCTGATCACGGGCGGTTCCGAGGGCACCGGTCTCGGTGCCGCGCGCGTCTTCGCGAGCAAAGGGGCGAATGTCGTCATCGTCGCGAGGACCCTGGCGAAGCTCGACGAGGCCATCAAGAGCATCGAAAATGAAGCCAGGTCGCCTGAGACCCAGCGCTTCCACGCCATCGCGGCGGATGTGGCCGAGCCGGGCTATGCCGAGCGCGTCGTCGCGGACGCCACGGCCTGGAAGAACGGGCAGCCGCCCGAGATTGTGTGGTGCCTGGCCGGCCTCGCGACGCCCATGCTGTGGACCGAGGGAGAAACTATGAAGGCTGCTCGATACAACAGTAGGCAGTGACATCTCCTGTATATAGTATGGCATACTGTGCATTTGCTCACCAAATCCTCTGTTGTTAGTGGATGTCAATTACTGGGGCTCCGCCGAGATGTCCCAAGCCATCATGCGCGCCTGGCTTCTCCCCGGACAGGGAGCAGAGAAGCAGAAAACTTCGACTGCGCAACTATACCGTCCCGCCGCCAAGCACATCATCTTTACCGGCTCTGTCCTCTCCACTTTCTCCTTGGCCGGTCACGCCCCCTACGCGCCGTCCAAGTTCGCGGTCCGCGCCCTGGCCGACGCCCTCGTCCAGGAGGTCCGGATGTACCCCGAGGTCCCGATCGAAGTGCGCCTAGTGCTGCCCAACTCCATCACGACGGTCGGCTACGAGCGCGAGAACGCGACCAAGCCGGCCGTCACCCACGCGCTCGAGGGACCCGACACGCCCCAGAGCGTGGACGAGGTCGTTGGCCTGTCCGTATCCGGGCTCGAGAAGGGCCGCTACTGCATCACGACCTCTTTCGTCGGCGGACTGATGCGGTGGAGCGCCATGGGCAACTCGCCGAGAGACAACTGGTTCGTCGATACGCTGATTGGATCGGTCTTGCCCTGGATCATGCTCTTTGTCACCTGGGATATGAACAAGACGGTGTCGTCGTGGGCGAAGGAGAACAAACCGTCGTAGGACAATCATTGGACCTGGAGCGCGTGACAGAAGCACCTGGAGCCCCAGTAGTCATGCAACAGCCTCAGCGGAAATACGAGAATCGATGACCCGCGACACATGGTCCTGGACTCTGCCGGAAGGAAACATATCAAACAGTCGTCCATCAGTGCTAGGCCAGGGCCGTCGAAGAAATCCGATCCGGGGGTAATTGCAAGCGAGACACGCCGCCGTCCTCGTGGAGTCTGGGGAATATCTAACTATAATGTATTTAGCTAAGTTCCATCCAGTATTACTATGTATTTGATACACTGTGCAATCTTTTGCGATCAGTAGTGGATCGTCATTGGATATGCTAATACCAATATCCCTTGATGAACACCAACCTTGGCAGCAAATTATCGGTACCCAAGCTGACCGTACGCACTGAACAAACATAAAATGAAGTGCAGTAATCTTGAACCTGGCACGGTTTCTTGCACTCACCTCCAATGAGATGACATCCGCCAGGGCTTTTGGAACGACGGGAAGTAAAAAGGGGCAAAAAGACAAAACATACAACACCGAGGATTCCCAGGTCGTCACCGACCCTAGTACTAATTCGGCTCTCTGCTGCTTATATATGGGAGAGCGGACGGGATCCCTAGTGTTCAGCAGGATATGGTCGTATGTGAAAGTGATCTGCTGTGTAGGGGATTATATACAGTTAATTTTCCCACAAACCGACAGTCTCCCGTTAATCTCGAGACCGTCAATATCCCCCACAATATTCTAGATAGTCATGCCAGATCCTGACGAGAAACGTATAAGCATTACTTTATTATGAATTTCACTTTTATACTATAAATACGTATATACTTAATCTAATGCCTCTGGTAAGATACACTTACGCTACGCTAAATCACCAAATTGAGCATGTCTTGGGAGGCCGGTTACATCTTCCCAGAACTGTTAGTCACTGCGAGGACGAAGATGGGGAGCCAGCGGTAATCGTATTCACTGCTTAAGCCCATCCGGCTACCCTTTACCACGAGACTTTCTAATCACGTCGGATCCTGGTCTGGCTGGTCCCCATCGTGCCTGGAGAGGGGTTACGCGGTGGCAATCCGATTGCATTGGTGAGAAACTTGTTCACCGTCTGGTTCTCTGGGGAAGTGTCAAATGGGGACATGAGAGAGCCAAGGATACACGATGTCTTTGGCTGAGTGACGGCTGGGGAATCGGGACAGCTCAGACTTCATTCTTCAGCTCCTCGTTTATCTTACCCTTCACACATTGGCTCAGGTGAGACATACAGTAGCAATCGCTTCTTGTCGAGTTTTCCCACGAAAGTGTTTTATTGAGCAACTGGGCTTCTGATAAGCGGAAACCAGTTAGGAGACAGTTTCTTTCTCACAGTACTATCCGAGGTCATGGCACCCAGCCTAAATCCAATTCTTGTCTCCATGGTGAGAGACGAATGCACCACCGAACCCACTGTCGATGGTGGCCTTCTCCCAGGTCGCCTTAACCTGTCGCACCGCATCTTCGGGCGAGGATGGGCCCTTGAAATCAGGCGCATAGGTTGCGACTGTTCCCATGAACTTCATCAGGCTCTGCCCCTGCTCCGGAGTGACTAGGGTAGAAATCAGTACCAACATCCGAAGCATCGAGTAGTGGAAATTGCATTACGTACTGTTCGCGTATTGGCCTACCTCGACGACTCCCGGGCTGATGCCCAGAAAGAGCACGCCGTCCTTCTTGTATTGAGCGTTGAACTTGGCCACCACCATGTTCAAGGCCGCCTTGGAGGCAGCATACAAGGAACTAGTTTCAACCCTCATCAAGTTGGTCGAATCCACGTCTGCGAGACCGGTGGTGATTGCGATGACCTTTTTGGTCTTGCCCTTCAGGACAAGAGGGAGGAAGAGGTGGAAGAGATGAATATTGCCAGTGACGTTGGTCTGCATCAGCTGCGTGGTGACGGCTTCTAGCTCATCAGGCTTGTCGGCACTATCGAATATGAGCAGTTAATTTTGGGCGCGGATAACAGTCAAGACTTACAATGTCCCGATCGCTTCAAACGCGTCAAAGGAGGGAACGTAGGCGCCGCTCGCAATGAGGTAGTCGATGCCACGATCGCCAACAATCTTGGCTGTCTCGCCAGCAGCACTCTTCAGGCTGGCATACTTGGTGAGGTCGGCCTCAAGGATGTGGTCGTTGGAACGCCCGCCCAGCTCTGCAGCAACCTTCTTCTCGGTCGCAGCTTTGTCGCGAACCAGGCCGATAACTAAGCCATTGGAATCGTCCGACAGCTGCTTCAGGAATTCAAACTGGACCGGCTTCAGTAAACAATTTCAACAGGATGGTTCTAGACATACTCACACCGATTCCCCTTGATACTCCGGTAACAACGTATACAGACATGATGGATGGGTGGTGGTTGTTGTTTTGATGAAATGTTGTCTGGCTTTACTCGGGGTCTGGCGAGCTCAGCTACTTTATATAATGATCTTTGGAACTGGCCATGTTATAACATACACAGATGTTAATGCAATAGCATTTCTTTTGTATTATCTGTGCAAGCCATTAATCCCACGGGACCAACCAAGCAGATGCGTATTCGGTGAATTACCAATCTGATACTCTGTCGGAAACTTTCAGCTACCCATCGGAAGGAAAGGGCCATCTAATCCTCCGCTCATGCCGTTTGCGATGTCGTCGGGTTACAAAAATCCTATCACCTCCGGGCGACGGCCGCTTACGGCGCCTTGCAGGAGCCTGGCCGGCCACCCTTGCTCGGAGGGATTAGTCGATACAGTGTCAATACCTCGGGGTACTGCTTCATCAGTAAAGTACTTTTGATGGTGTTTGGCACTTTGTCGGCCTAGAAGCTCGGTTGTGTATTCCAGGAAATGCATGAGTTCTTCCGAGAAGGACTCTCCGGAGACTGGCTTGGCGTTACATTAGACTGATCTGAATATGTACACTTGACCAAAAATGTCACGACTTTGACATAAGAGAGCGGACGGTATTCCTAGTATTTAGCAGGATATAGTCGTATGTGGCAGAATAACTCTATATGACGGCTTATATTTAAAACGCATCTTTACAAGTCGACTATCTTTTCCTTTAATCACCAGACGGTCAGCATCCCCCATCATGTTCCAGACGACCGACTTCACATTGATATACTATTTATACCTTTCTCGTCAGGCTTGAGCCTGACTATGGCCCACTGTACATTCTCTTACGATCAATAGATCGTATCTCGCTGCCTTTTCGGCAGCTTCAAAGCTCATGTCTAGCCATTGGAATAGGGTTCCAGGGGTGGCCTGAAGTCAGACCGCAATCGGTGCGCTGCTCTAGAAACTACATTGTATTGTACTCTAAATGCGTGTGCATCTGGTTTCTCTGGTAAGATACGCTTACGCTACGCTAATGCTATGAACAAAGATCCCGGTGAGGTGCAACAAAGGCCAAGTTATCCCTTGGTCAACTCGTATTGAGCTTGGGCAGCTCCGCAGAGCACACCCGCCCCCGTGATACCCCCGTCGTGGCAAGGGCTCAGTGTGATGCGGCAGGGAGGCTCGGAGCCGAATTCTTGGCGGAGAATGCTGTCGAGGAAGTCTTGGCAGTCCACCAGGTAATCTTGGAAGTGCGCTATACAGCCTCCAGTATATCCGACTACTAGATCGGTTTGTGCTGCTACCGCGGACCCGTTAGCTCCCGAGTGTCCTGTTTCTGCTTGGCCGAGAGACTCCCGCAACTCTATATCGCCTGCGCATGCCAGCAAACCGACAGTGGCCGCCGCGACTATGGCAGCAGCTCTAACTTCGATAGCTTTTGCGATCTTGTAGATCTTGATCGCCAGTTCCTCCGTCCACACAAAACCCGAGTTTGCTCCGCTGGCAGGGAACTCTACTTCAAGCTGTGTCAAGAGAGCAGAAGGGTTTGGGGGCTTGAAATGACTCAAGAAGGTGGTAGTAAGCCCGAACCTCTGCTGCAGTTTTGCTGGCAGAGCGTCCGCGGCATACCCCTGACAATTCGTTAGGTAATCGAGCAAGATGAGGCGGCCGAGTTCTCCTAAATACCGTCCAGCAGTCATATATTCCAGAGGCTGGAAGCCAGGAACTTCGCCGGCTGCGTCTAGTTGCTCATCCCATTTGCTGATGAGGCCGAGAGACCTCAACGCCGGCGCAGTCCCATTGATAGACCACTCAGTATTGACGGCGATTCTCTGCTCATCCGGGTTGTGTCCGTTGAGAACCTCGACTTTGGGCAGCTTGCTGGGGTGCAGCATGTTTTGCCTCAGTGGGATCGTAGCGTTGGAGCCAGTTCCACAGATAAGGCCCATGACTGCTTTCCGTGACTTGTTTTCCTGGGACTGGTAAACAAACGACACCAGAGTTGAGACTGCATCGTTGGCTATCGCCGCGATCCGGATAGGAGGCAGTCCGGCTTCCGATGCTCGCCAGCTTTCGTATCCTTGCAGCAGATGGGAGCCTAGATCTGCCTTGGAGGTAATAGCGAAGCCCTTGCCCATGGACATCAGTTCCGCTTGAGACAAGGTATGCTGAACCATGGGAAAACTGAATGTCACACCCAGCGGCAGTGTAACATCTCGAGGCAAGTCAAAGGTCTGGCAGCCATCTGA
Organism: Apiospora saccharicola; assembly: GCA_038363915.1. Taxonomy (NCBI): domain Eukaryota; kingdom Fungi; phylum Ascomycota; class Sordariomycetes; order Amphisphaeriales; family Apiosporaceae; genus Apiospora; species Apiospora saccharicola. Next base: position 4,146,741 of record JAQQWM010000006.1, read on the forward strand.
TATAACCTCGGCGATACATTTACCTATCCAGGAGAATAGCTCGTCGGGATGCTCGTTCTTGAGATGGTCTAGGATGGGCCACGACTTTTCCAGGTGTCGACGTAGTCGCTCTGGGTGCCCACTGCCATTCTGCAAATCAAGCTTGCCCAGGGTCGTGGTTTCCTCTTTGCCCAGCAGCTCGATAAAGCCAACCCTCAGGTTAGTGCCGCCGCTAAAATTAAGAGGTGTCAGTATATGAGTTCTTTTCTGAACTGACGGGCGTTGGGGGAATGTCTTTACATGTCAATTGCGAGGTAGCTGAAGGACAAGTCAGCTTATATTCATTTATTTGAAGCACATGTAAAGTGCCAAGACACCGCTTGGTATGAGCGAGCCTATGAAATCGAAGGGTGACGTACCTCCCTTTCTCGCTTCCCCTGGGCGGTCTCAGTATGGACTCGGACACAGGTGTTGCTAAGAATTGGACGGGTGACTCTGCAGCTAGTTGCCTGAAAGCACGGCACAGCTCCCGGGCCAGTTGGTGAGCAGTCTCGGCATTGACGGAGAGTGGCCGCAAGTAGTCATCAATATCTGGCTCCATGGTGGGTGTATAAGGAATCGGATGTTCTCCGAGACGAGCGTGGTGGTCGTGGTGGTCGTGGTGGTGAGTGTGGGGTAATATGCAGTCAGGCCACCGCCTCTCAAGTAAATTAATCGAGAATGTAGGAGTTGATTGATGTGTGTGAATAAGTGAGGATGTATGTATGTCAAGACCTTGAAAATATCCAGTAGATTTTGGAGTTAGGGAATACGAGGCGATGTCTTCTATTTAAAAGGTACTCTGCAGAACACGAGGTTCTATGCAGGCACCAAAGATTGGAATTGCCGAACCAACAGGTAGTATTGGTGGTATCGGTCGACTGTCCCAGATATAGGAATAAGGAACGTTGCAATGCAATTGTCGGCCTACTAGCGACTATGGAGAACAATGGGGTCGTCGGGGGCAAGGTACGCGCACTCATTCATTGGCATGCGGAACCTGTCAACTTGTACATACTTGACCGGATTCGAACCCATCTCTTATGTATAGTACAGCCAGCCACATACTGACGGCTTTCCTGTCATACCTTGGCGTTCGACCCCGTCCTGGGTTGACGGGCGATCAAGCGATATCTTCCACCATTTCACAACCACACATCCGTAATGAGTAGGTAGGCACTGGCTGGATCGAATTCACATTTCTCCACGCCAACCCTCGATTTGTATCTTTAGGTGCTTACAGGGAGCAGGAAGGACCGTCCTCGTGAGCAATCCAGCCACATAACAGCGCCACATAGGCATCTAAAGCGATGAGCGACCCTATCAGATGCAAGCCGAACCCTCTAAACTCCGCCTAACTAGCAGTTTGAGGGCCCCGATCAACTGAGCATCCACTAACACATGTAACCTACCAGGGGTCCCGGCTCATGTTGTTTATTAAGGTTAGAGTATCGGTGTCTTGTGTGCATTGTATCAAAATGTAAATGCGCCTGTAGCCATTAACCTGTAAACCAACCTACAAACTCTAACCTCTCCTCATCACCAACCATACTCTTCCGTTGCTACATTTTGGTATTCAATACATCTTGGTTCAACTTATCACTGTATCGTACTATGACATGCGCCATCATCAAATAGCTCAAACACCGACAACTGATAACGCTCTCAAATATAAATCATGGCGTCGCACATCCATCTTGACGAGAAGCGACCGGTCAGGAGCCGTGCCGCTCGCCGAGCCCGTCCCTGGATCATGATTCCCATCGCACTCCTCGTGCTCTACACCGTGTACAGCATCCACAGTACCGCGGCGATGCCCGCCGCGGACTGGCGATCAACAACGCCTACCACCGCCGACCCGAAAAAGTCGACAGCAGCAGTAGCCAAGCCCAAGGCGCACGACGCCGGTGCCCTCGTGCCGCTGGAGGCACATATTATGAGCAAATGCCCGGACGCGAAAGACTGCCTCAAAGAGATGATCCTTCCCTCCATGATGCGCGTCTACGAGAAGGTTAACTTCACCCTATCCTATATCGGCAAAACGACCGAGAACGACGGCGTCGAATGCATGCACGGTCCGGAGGAGTGCATGGGCAACATCATCGAACTTTGCGCCTCGCATCTCTACCCGGATCCCAAGATCAGCCTCGGCTTCGCAATGTGCTTGACTCGCGACTATCAGGAGATACCCCAGCGAGAACTAGTGGAGGACTGCGCGCTAGAGCACGGCATCGATTTTGAGAAGTTGAACAACTGCGCCGCCCAAGATGACGGAGCATTTGGTTTGCGCATGCTTAGAGACAGTGTGAGCCGTAGCGCTACGGTATGCCCAGCCTGATTTCCGCACCTTTTACCGTTGCAACATACTAACGAGTGGTGTCATCACTAGGCCGGCGTCACGAAGAGCTGCACTGTCAGACTGAACGAGGAGATTTACTGCATAAGAGATGACGGGGAGTGGACCGATTGCCCGAATGGCTCGGGAGTCAGTGATCTTGTTATTGCTGTGGAGAAGCTTTACGGCCGTTCTTGAGAGGCTCGAATATTTCTGTCCATAAGTCGGACTGCTCGCCCACCGTGTAGCACAATGGAACTGTGTCCATACCCGCCTCGTCATCTCCTGTCATCCGCTCTAGCTGGTCGATCACGCTATCGAGCGCAATCGCTTTTGCCGACCGACTGCGTCGAGGTTGCCTCCAGATTGGCATGGACAATGTGGATGTGTAGATGGTAGTATGTAGGGTGGTAGTGGAAGAAGAGTTTCAGCTGGTCTTCCTCGATCTGCGGGTACGTAGCGACCGTCGCGTCAATCGTCTTTGCCTTCATGTGCTTGAGCCAGGGAATGTGTCTCTTCTTGAGGTCTCGTAGACTCCACAGGTCCCGTCTCTCGACGATGGCCAGCAGGTGCAGCGACTCGATGGTCTTGCGGTCCCAGTGCAGGTTCGGTAGCAGCAGGAAGCCCTCGTCTCCGTCGCGCCCCAGCGGCGTCCTGTAGATCACGTCCTCGACTTCCTTGCGCCCCTCGATGATGTTGTAGACCCAGTTCAGGCGGCCCTCTTTCCGGCCGACCTGCATGAACGGACGGACCTTGTCGCGGTAGACCTCGGGGGTCTCGGTCACGTAGCGGGAGCCTTGTTTGCTGTGCTTTCGAATGTGCTTCTCGGTGCAGGGGCAGATCAGGTCGATCTTGAAATCGGCGAACTTGTCCTTGTCATTGTCGCCGTCCGTAAACACCGGGCTGCCGCTGCCCAGAAACCACGAGTAGATGTCGTTGTTGCCCAGGTTCGTCAGGCTGCGCAGGTTGGCCGGAAGGGCGGACAGATATTCGGGGGCATCGGGGAAAGGCGCGCGCTCGAGGACGAGGAGAGCGGGTTGGGCGTCGATCTGGCCGTAGAGGGCGATGCGTCTACCTCCCTCATCTACCCGGAAGTTAGCACCCTTTCACGTCTGCGACGGGAGTACAAGTTGAGCCTATTTGGTCGGGGTTTCTTCTGGTATGACTGATTACCTACCTTGGTTGAGCACACGCTCGAACTGGAACTTGGGCACCAGGGCCTCGGCCTTGCTCTTTGACTCGTCTGCGGCCATTCTGAGGATATGATATGCCTGGCTTGGAGTTTAACACTCTATTAACCTCTCAGTTGTGCATACCTGCGTCTTCCTACACAACTTTGGTCGGGACTGCCCCTCCTCGATGGGATAAAACAGCCCCGCTAACCCCCACTAGACGCACTGCTTCTCAGGGGCCCCAGTCTTGCCCGCAAGCTAGAAAGAAGCATGGTGGGGGGTAGCTACATCCTACCTACATACCTAAATCATGTACAACTTCATATGGAGAGGAAGCCATTAGATAGCAAGCGTGAAACATTTACTATTAATTGTGCTGATGTGAGACTCTATAGTAAGAGCCGCCAAGTTTGTGCTCCTACCTTGCTGATTCTGTCTCGCGCGCGTCAAAATGAAAAATACTTCAGTAACTGAATTGATCATCGACTGCCGCTCTCACTCTAAAACGTACGATATATCTCCGAGTTCGCAAGAGCGACTGCAAATCAACTTCCAGCAATCCAAGTACTATATATATCTATGAGCACCAAAAATACGTTCATTGGGCAAAATTACTGAGTCTATATCCACACATGTGCGTTTTACTTCGAGGAACAAACAAGAAAGAGCAAACATAACACATGCATCATGGACAGCTGCCAACGAATGGTAACCCCTCCCTCGACAAGTCACCCAAAGTAAGTTATTTAACCATGCACCTAGGTACAGCTCATGGACATGAAGTCCTCCCAGAACTTGCTTAAACACTCACCAGCCAAGTGAGACGACTATTTCAAATGTATCGTCTTCTAAGCTTTTACTTTATCCCAACTACATCTCCCCAGCTGGAATATAACTCAAGGCTTTCACCCAAACTGCATTCTCTTTCGAGCAGAGAATAGAAAGCATCATTTTTTGCGAGCCAAGCTACCTTGCCTCTACTACTCCGGGCTGTAAATTAGGAAATCATCTACCACATAAAGATGGAAAATTCTTCAGAAGATCAACAACAGCAACCACCAACACTGGTAGAACGGTTCCAGGCTCAGGATGTTAACAAGCAAGACGCATCGCCTTTGTCCAAAAAGCTACCACCGGAGGTGAGAACTCAGATCTATGAGTATGCACTTACGGAGGAGCCGGCAGATAGTGTTCAGCATCACCAATTTGCCGTCCGCTACGACCACAACGACGAGCAACTCACGCCGCGGCCTTCATTTGGGACCCCTTCTGTGACCCGGAACATAGCGGGCTTTGACTGGGTTCGACCTGAGAACCCTTCCCGGATGGTAATCTCTGTAGCTTTGCTACAGACTTGCAAACTCGTTTACCTAGAATCGGCCAGTATACCATGGACACAGAAGGAGCACAAGCTCTATTTTTATCGCGGCCTACCTAGACGACCCGAAACCGTAGCCCAGGCTCGTTTTGAGAAGTTCTTCTCGGAAACATCGCTTCAATGGTCGCCCGTGCCAAATCGACGACATTGGGATCTGGTGAGTTAAGAGAACACCGTGGTAACCAATTTAAAGCATACTGATGACCCTATTGTAGATTCGAGTTATTAGAATATTCCCTCAAATGTACTGGCTGGAAGACCGCCGTCACAAAAACCTCATTTGGGTTGTCTCAAACACTGACTGGTTTTCCAATGTGGAAACCATCCGGTTGACTTTCCGACGAGGTGACTGGTGGTATTGGGAGCGAAACCAGGCCCTGGCGATCAACCCGTTCCGCAATGGGGGCTCGGCTCATGAAATGCGACAAGATATGCTCACGACGAAGCAGGGTGGCCAGGTGCCGTTCGTGGAAAACGCGTGGGGTCTCGCTTTTGAGAAGATGCCCAAGCTCAAATCGGTCATCATCGACTTCGAGACGAGCAAGGACAAGAAGCAGGAGATGGAGGATATAGTGAATTGGGCGCAGAAGTGGAAGTTCCCCGCGGCTGCTACCCCTGGACAGCCTGCCAGGCATTTCAGTGCCGAGGGCAACCCAGTTGAGAAGATGAGCTGGCAAGGACTTCCGTATCATTGGAGTGATAATTGCGTTGGGTGCCACAAAATCCGTTGGGGGCAAATCAATACTGACTGTGCAGACTGTATAGAAGAAAAGGAATTGCTGGACTGGGGGTTTGGACCACGGCTGTTGGTATGGACAATTTCCTGGTCTTCAGTTCGTAAGGATTGAGGAGTAGCATTTGATCTCATTATTGCTAAGACGGTCGTCTGTGCTAAAGAGCCGCATTCATCGAGGAAACGCCATTGCCACTTTATGTAGCCTATATCTTGTCCAGGAGAACTTAACTACGCAAGCAAGCTTGAGAATGTGGTTTTATGCCGTCTTTTAAGTCTGAGCCACGCTGGAAATCACCTGAAGTAACTGTCTCCGCGGTCCATCGCTGCAGAAGGGGCTATGATCACTTTCAATCTCGACAATCTTACAGTCCGACCCCTGTGCTAACGCTTTCTGTGCTGGGACAGGGAAAATATTGTCCTTGGTACAAACGACATAGGTCTTGGGGACCGTGACGTCGGCTGCTACAAAATGCGCGGGCGCGTTCTTGCTTGCCTTGCTCTGGTGTACCAGCCAGCGTACCATCTCGTCTCGCTTGACCTTGGGTAGAAAGTTGTAGAACAAATCTCCCGCGCCATCAGTGAGTTTATAGTGTGGTCCCTGCCCATGCGAATCGAATTGCGCGCGGGTCAGCATATCAGTGGTACCAAGGGATTTCACGACAAGGGGTTTTGTGAACCGAAGAGGTCTGAGAACGGGGAACACCGATATTATGCATTTGCTTCTTCACGGGAAGATAGAATGAAGCAACCACACTCACCTCCGGATAGTAAAGATTCCTTGCATCCTCTTCCCCGCCGACGACGCTGATGACGCTCATGCCCTTCTTGGGAAACGCGGAGGCCGCGATGTAGACGACGGCCTTGACGCCCCCGGGGAGGCCGCGCGTGTTGCGGTCTACCACCGTCTGGTTCTCGGCGGCGGCGCTGCCCGCAATGCCGCCCTGCGAGTGGCAGACGAGCACGGCCTCGCGTCCCGCGTCCAGCAGCGGCAGCAGGTCGGCGTGGATGCGCTGCACGTCGTCGACGTATGTCTTGCCCGCGACGCTGTCGTCGGACCCCGTCGTGGGCAGCGCCGGCGCCAGCACCGTGTAGTGGTGGGGCGCGGCCTGGAGCGCGGCGACGAGGGGCTGGTAGAAGACGGGCGGGTGGAACGCGCCGTGGACGAGGATGATGACGGGCGACGACGAAGAGGAGGAGGCGGATGCGGCCATGGTGCTTGTTGTCACGAAATATTAATGTAAAGAGGTATGTATGTATATTGAATATTACTGAGAACTTTATAGGTAAGTACTGTTGGTAGGTACGGCTGCTATTGCTTCTATCAACCCCTCTTGGTTTGTCTGGTCATCAACAGAAACAATACCAGATTGATTCGGGTAGCCGAGAGCACAGCTCGGAAGTAAACCTAACCCAAAACATCTCCCCGAACCTTGCATATGCCAGAACGTGCGATAGTCTGATAGATGGCCAAGATTCACATATTATCGCTAACGTTATGGCATAGAGTTCCGGGATGGACTAAGTAAGTTCACCTAGAGACCACGGCAGCAATCCAGTAATACTGGAGCTGCTGGATCTTCATGCGAGTCTGTGGCCACGGTTGGCCAGAACCCGTATATTGAGCTGGTACATCTGACTGCAGAACATGCCCCCCCTAACACCCGAGATATTATACATGCATCATTATATGCGACTTCAGTTAGCCGTGACGATAAACAATGTGAAACAGATTGATGGGCAAATGGTTGTGCATTCAAGGAAGCAAAGGGAGGCTGATTGTATGACGTCAGACCACCTGCTTATGGGAAATTGATTTCAGCATGTTGCAAGGGCTGTTGCGTAGATGGACAAAAATCAGATTGCCTTGGATCAATCAGACGAGAATGGCGAGCGGGCGCGTAAGTTTAACACAACAACATGGAAGTAGTATTTTCCCTTCACAGAACGATTAATACATATCGCACACGTTTCTCTCGAGCTCCTCTCCGCTTCTTCTACTCACCGAACCCTGTTTTCTCTGTTTTCTCTGTTTTCTCTGCTTGTTCTGGACGTCTAGTCGAAAGCGATGCGGGAGCCAATCAGCACCAGCAATTCATACATGGGATTTTGGGTGCCGAGCCCCGAGCCACACAGGCCATTTTACTCTCCTAGACTGGCCTCAGGTGCCCTCTGTGGACTATTCAGAACCCCCGATCATGCCCAATGCTACCTAACTCCATCTAGAAGCAGCACCTAGCATGGGCTATCGAGATCCTAGGCGATGGCGATATGGTGCACTAGAGAAAGCCATGGTAAGAAGCCGCAGTTAGCATGGGTTTTTACATTTGTTCCAGGGCACTCAGTGCACGTCAGCCCGCACTGCGCACCAGAAACCTGCCGCAACATGCACCCCTCTTGCCCTCTGCCCTTTTCCTGTCCGGTTAAATCATGATTCGAGCAGGTCTATGACTGAAATGATCCACTTTGCCTCTTGCCCTGCGGGTATGTAACTTTCTTGCACACAGGATACATGTAGCCCGCAAAAGCACCCTTTGCCACTGCCTGCCGCCGCTTAATCTTCGTAATCTTTCTCGAGTTACTCCTAAGTTACCTACCAACAGAATGGAAGGATTACTGTGCACACCGTACGTACTCCATACTCTCCAGCCTGCCATCTCGGTTACCTTCGCCGAGGCTTTGGTAGTGGAACACTTGCAAGTTGTCAACACTTTTATCCAGGCGCGCCACGCGGTTTCCAGATGAATACATGCTCTGCTGTGCTCTGCCGCGATACTTGTGGGTTCCTGCTGAATTTTAGAGAAAACCAACTGTAGGATCGGCACCTTATACCCACCCATTTGTCCCCCACCGTAGCTTGGTGCTGTCGCTATGACGGCAGCAAGGGCAGGAGTGACTGAAGCCGCTCGGGAGCGAGAAACTTTCAGGTCAGATACGAGCCCGAGTCTTTGCTGGACTTGTCTCCCGCACAACACGATAGCTGATACGTCTTGACAGATATGAGCCGAATCTCCGGCGGTATAGTACCCCGAATGACACGGGCAACCATCTGCCCAACTCAGAGCTTTGGACATGCGAGGATGCTATCCTGACTTCTTTTGCCCAGCTGGTGGCGTGTCGTGTCGATGCGACTCGAGTCTTCATATCGCTCTTTGACCAACACCGCCAGTATATCGTTGCAGAAGCTACGGCGACATTGCCATTATCGCCTAGCCTTAACCACACACAAAGAGGCGAAAATGAGCTACTTCTCTGCGGGACCTCTATTCCCAAAGCCGAAGGCATCTGTGGCCGCGTGCTCGATACTGGAGAAGCAGTGGATGAATACGGGATCGCGGCTTTACCAGTCATAGTAATTCCCGATATTAATTCAGACTCTGGACTTGCTTCCAAACCATATTGCATCTCTGGCAAGCTCGGCCGCGCTTATGCCGGGGTTCCCATCCGGACGCGAAATGGAATCAACATTGGAGTGTTAAGTCTTTTCAAAGATTCCGCCATCTCCGAGGACGGTTGGGATGTCGTTCATTCCCAAATTTTACGCGATATATCACGTTGTATTGTGGAACATCTGCGCTCTACACGGGCTCGCATTTCGAGCCAGCGTGCACAGAAAATGGCTCGCGCAATAGGGTCATTCGTGGAGAATAGATCAACACTCCCCTATTGGGAGTTCGGAGGAACTGCTGAGCATCCAGAAGAACAGGTTGTTGGAGAAGGTGCCCTGAATGCGAAACAGCAGGCCAAAGACCGCGATGTGGCAACCCCTCTCGACGAGGACCAATTGTTCCACGATGGACTATTTTCAGGCAAACTCACTCATGAGCCAAGTCCGCTCGCAGAGAACGTGGGCACAAGCTTAAGCCTGGACGATACGAAATCCAGGCGGGAAGATTCGCTGAATTCGACCGGATCGGTGCAGGCGAGTGGTGCGCAGACCCCCCAAGTCAGTTATATCAGTCTCTCCTCAGGATATGAACACGGTTGAAGGAATCTTCTCCCGAGCTGCAAACATCATTCGGGAGGCTATCGAAACCGAGGGTGTGGTGTTTCTCGATGCTGTGCCGAAGGCTTTTGGTAGTCTTACCAAGGAGTCCGAGATTCAAGAAACGTCGCCGACAATGGAAACATCCAGTAGCGATGAAACGAGGTCCCATAACGCAAGAAGCGGTGACACCAGTTCTTACGCAGACATCTTGGCGTTTTCTACATCTGATTTCTCTAGTGTCAACCGGGATAAGCCGTCGCCACTTACCCATCTTTTATCATCCAAGCTTTTGAGGGCTATTGTAAAAAAGTATCCGACAGGGGCGATCTTGAACTTTGACGAGGACGGAGCTATTCAAACAGCAGATCCCTCAACCGATGACCAAAACAGCACATCCACGGAACAACAGCAGGATCACGAACCTACTACCCCTCGACGTTTACGAGGCCAGTCGCGCGCTCGCCAAGGTTCACAACGGAACGAAACGCCGGAGGAAGGGTTGCCCAAGGTATTCATTGGGGCTCGCAGTGTGGCTTTTGTGCCCGTATGGGATCAGAAAAAGGAGAGATGCATTGCGGGCGGGTTCGCTTATACCCGTACACCTGCAAGGGTCCTCACTCGAACCGGGGAACTTAGTTACTTCCGAGCGTTCGCTATGATCATCATGTCCGAAATTCACCGGCTGGAGACGTCGCAATCCAACAAATCTCAGTCAGATGTTCTAAGCTCACTTTCCCATGAGTTGCGGTCACCGCTTCATGGAATGGTTCTTGGCGTTGAGCTCTTGACGGACACATCATTGGACGCGTTTCAGATGAATGTCCTTCACACGATGGAGACATGTGGGCGCACACTCGCAGATACTATCGACCATTTACTTTATTTCTCCAAGGTGAATAATTATGTCGGTCCCGACAAACGCCCGGATCAAGGAGCAAGAGGTCTGCGTTTAGGCACTTGGCCTAATCTGGAGGCTGGAATGAAAAGTATCTACATGAATGTACAGCTCGACTCCCTGGTGGAGGAAGTGGTCGAGAGCGTGTTTGCTGGTTTCAACTTCTTCATGCTCTCTGCCGGACAGATTCAACATGAAAGTCGCCAGACGGGGCAGGATGTTGAGGCGGTTCGCCGCAACGACCGGAGGCAGGCAATTGAAGAAATCGAGCACACCAAAAGGGGCGCAGAGGAGTTCCCAGATGATCTGCCTGGGGGTTACGCTGTGCCACTTCTCATCGACCTGGATATCGATCCGGTAGTTTCCCATTACTTCCGAACTATCCCCGGTGGCGTCCGGAGAATCATCATGAACTTACTTGGGAATGCACTCAAGTACACCAGCTCAGGATCTATAAGGGTTACACTCTCACAAGAGTGGGGACGTACCAAACGAATGCGAGCCAGTGGTCAACTTGTCAGGTTAACCGTAGCAGACACGGGGAGAGGTATCTCGCAGGAATTTCTCCGTGAGAATCTGTATCAAGCCTTTGCACAAGAAGACCGACTGGCTCCCGGCCTTGGGCTTGGTCTGAATGTGGTCAAGAAGGTTGCCAACTCGCTTGGTGGCAGAGTCACGGTGGATAGCGAGGTAGGACTAGGCACGACGGTCACGGTGCTTATGCCCCTACAGCCAGTCACTGCTGCCGACTCAACTAGCGTGACGGAGGAGGAAGAAGCTGAGTTGGCATTTTTCGCAAACCAAAGACGGGAACTGAAGGGGCTGCGCATATGCCTGGTCGGCTTCGATACACCGATACGCATCCCTCTTCGCCACAAGGGCTCAACCGAGGCGAGATCTTCACCCCAGTCTGTCTTCAGAATATGTCAGAACTGGCTGCAAATGCAGGTGATATCGACGACCGAAGCAACAGAACTCGCGCCCGACTTGATCCTCTGCGAGGATTCGGCATCATCCTGTGCTTACATGTCAAGTCCGGAATCCCTCAAGGCACCTATCGTGGTAATGTGCGCTGATGTGCCGACGGCGTTCCAACGGTCTACCGCAGTAGATGCGGCATCTGGCTCTCGTGCCATGGACTTCGTTTCTCAGCCGTATGTGTTCTCTTCTCAATATCTCAAAACCCGCACTTATTTTCATCTGAGATACTGAAACTGATTTTGATAACTATAGACTTGGGCCTCGCAAGCTTGCCAAAATATTATTGGCTGCAGTGAAGCGCTGGGTTGAGCATCAAGATGCCGCACCACCGCCACCCCGGACGCTGTCGTCGCTTACCTTGGATTTACCTCCATCGCGCCACAGCCTTGGCCCTAGGCGCGCGGCTTCTCGGGCTTCCAACAGGAGCGGTACCAGTTCCAGAGGCACACGGATATCCCAGGTGATATCTGAGAATGGTCAGCCTTCTACCAATGGCGACAGGTCTCGTCCCGAATCTCCCCAGTCTGAGGAACCACCCCAGGATGCGCAGCCCAACATTTCTCCGGGCTTAGAGGAGGCCGAGCCACTACCGAAATTCCTGCTCGTGGACGATAACCCCATAAACCTGAGGATTCTTGCCGCCTACATGAAGAAACTGAATTTGTCATTTGCAACAGCAAAGGATGGACAGGAAGCCGTGGACCAAGTCTGCCAACTCCCTGGGCAGTACGGCTGCATATTCATGGATATCAACATGCCTCGTCTAGACGGACTACAAGCAACACGGCAAATCCGCAACTTCGAGCAGACCCATGGACACGCACCCTCGACCATTATTGCGCTATCCGGGCTTGCATCCGCCAGTGTGCAGCAGGAAGCCTTTCAGAGCGGGATCGAATTGTTTCTGACCAAGCCGGTCAAGCTGAAAGAAATTAGCGAGATTCTTACGGCTCGGGGCTTGCTGTGAAGTGATGTTTGGCCAGTGGAATGACTTGTTTGAAGCAGCGGGAGTTTTCTTCTTTTTTAGAAATAAGCGCACACGCATCATGGTCATGATTTTGAGATTCCCAACGATATCATTTAGAGAGCCGTTCTTGGCAAAGCATACGAACATGAAATGAAATGCACACATGGTTGAACAGTTATCTGCAAAACAAGAAAAAGAACAAGAAAAAAATAGAGCATTTGAAGTGTCATGAGGCAAGACAACTTGGATCCATGGGTGTGCATCAGTCAAACTCAGTCAGTGGCCGACCAACAAGGCACAATAGATCCAGCCTACACCTGCTTGCTAATTTTCTTATAGAAGGCAGTAGTATATTATGTAGTATACTGCCCATATTAGTGCATCTATTTTACAAGTGGTGAATAGGTACTGTAGGGAACCGGCAGTAGATCCCTTAGGCACCTTTGAGAAGAGACACCACCAATCAACATCACTTACTCCCAGCCTCTCTGGCAGCATTGCGGGGGAGTTAGCAGCTACTTCCCTACAACCAGCGACCCCCTAATTGGTGCGCACCTGCATTCGCTGCGATAGTGGGCCTCGCCAAGCGTGGGCCCTGCAAGGCCGACAGAAACTTTTGGCTCTTAGCTCGACAAGCTCCCCACTCATTATCCAAAAGAATATTTTGTTCGCGACCGACGGGCAACCTTCTTTGCACTTTACTTTACTCAACGGAGAAACGACGACAGACACTCCTATCTAAATACCAGTGACCCCAAGCTGAAAGAGAACGACTGCCCCTGACCAAATAATCACAGATTCGCAAAAGCTAGATACCGGTAAGTCAAGACAAACAATCCCTTGCCTGCTTGCTTCTTTCAGCCCCCGGACGAGTCACACCGCGTATGAGTTGAATGCCCCGCGCATCCAATCATTTTCGTTCTTTTAGACCTGGTCGATCGAATTGAGCCTCAAAAAGACTTGGTCGAGCGGTTTTCCTATCGAAATCTCGATTACTGCACCTGCAGCAATCACCTCCCTATTGTCGTCCATCGCTCTTGGTAGAAAGATCAACATCTCGTCGCAACTCGATTCCGCACCCCACCATCCATCTTCTTGTCTTGCCTCGCTTTCCTTATCCGCATTCGAGTCCTCTGTCGCCCACTCAAACAACTGTAACTAAGGTGTGCTATACAGTGTCTGAAACACCAAGGTCGACATCATGTCTGACCAGGATACCATGCCTCTCGAGGCCAGCACTGCTGCTGCCCCCGTGGAGTCCACCGAAAGTGCTCCTGCTCCTGCCGCGGAGCCTGCGTCTCTCACTGAAGATACGAGCATGAAGACCGAGGAAGACAAATCTGCCACAGACGCAAATGAGAGCAAAACGAACGAGGTCTCGGTCCTCAACCCTCCCAAGAATATGCTTCGGGTTAAGCGCGACGTGGGTGCGCAGGACAGCAACACCAAGGCGAACAAGTTCGACCCCACCGTGCTGAAGGAAACTTCCGACCCAGTTCAGATCCGATCTCAGGTACATTAGCCATGCCGCCTACTATTTTCTGCGAATGGAAACTGACAATTGCGCATTTAGGTTCATTTCTACTTCAGCGATAGCAACCTGTCGTCAGACAAGTTCATGCGCGAGCAGACCGGAGGTACCGAGAACAAAGCTATCCCATTGACCACCATCACTTCCTTCAAACGGATGCGCCGTTTCCAACCCCAGTCGGCCGTCATTACTGCCCTGAAGGAGAGCAACTTCATCGTTATTGAAGGAGAGGAGGGCAACGAGACTATCCGCCGACAGAAGGCTTGGGACCCCACCAAGACCACCAAGCTTGAGGAGCGAAGCGTTTATGTCAAGGGCTTCGGCAACGAGATCCCCTCTACCCAATTCGATATCGAGGCTTTCTTCACCCAGTACGGCGAGATCCATTCGGTTCGTCTCCGACGTGGTGACGATGGTGGTTTCAAGGGCTCAGTCTTTGTCGAATGGGCTGACCAGGAGACGGCCGAGAAATTCATGGCTCTCGACCCCAAGCCTACCTGGAAGGAGCACGATCTGTTGATTATGTGGAAGGCAGAGTACACCAGGCAGAAGAACGAGGCCATCCGGGATGGCAAGATTCAACCTAAGAACAACCATGGCAAGCCTTTCCACCGTGGCCGGGGCCGAGGAGGCTTCCGCGGCACCCAGCGCGAGGGTACCGATTCCAACGACTGGAAGAAGCGGCGAGATGAGGATCAGAAGCGCGGTTTCGGTGGTGACCGCCGTGATAGCCGCGACCAGCGCGGGCGCGGTCGTGGCCGTGGCCGAGGTGGCCGAGGTCGGGGTGATCACCGAGGTGATCGCGGCCGGGATCAGGTCGAGCAGCCGCAAGAGAAGAAGGAGCCTGTTAAGGCCACCAACGAGAATGGCGAGCTTCCCGCTCCCAAGATCAACATCGGTAGCGCCGATGCCAACGGCAAGCGCGCCAGAGACGACGGCGCCGAGACGGATCGCCCAGCGAAGAAGGTTGATACCAAAGAAGGTGCTGCCGAGACTTCATGAGTTAGTCTACCATGCTACGATAATTCTCCAGGAATCCTGTCCTAGTAGACAGTGGCGGTTACTCATCATCCCGTCTAGTGGTTCGCCCCCCACAGACGCGTGTCGACTTGTGTGACTATAACAACGGGAGGTTTCGTCCTATGATACCATAAAAATAAGTCCCCATCTTCGGATACATACATCTTTCTGATGCCTGCACGATGGGAACCCCGGGCTCCGTGCCGGAAGGGACAATCAGCGGTTACTGGCGTTTTTTGGCTGGTTAATTTCCCTTGCTCAATAGAAGAATATTACGAACAAAACAATGTGCTGGGCGTACAGCCCCCTCCTGGCAATCGTATGTGATGACTCATGTAATATAGGAAATGGGACTGTGATAGACGTCGAGCATTGGTTCTTGTGCAGGGAACGGCACTTGAACATTATAAAATAAAAACGGGCTGACTCAGAGGGCAATGTTTTTTATTAATTCTTGATATTATATATACATTTCTATTACGAGACGTAATGTCAGGCTACATACATGAACCCGTTACTCGTCTAATTTTATGGTGTGTCTACTAGGTACATCAGCGCCCACCGGCCGCGAACGGGCTCCGCTTGCGCAGGGACTCGCCGTAATACCACAGCAGCACGGGGCTGGGCCAGCCGATGACGATGCCGATGAAGGCGAGGAGGGAGTTGCCCCAGCCGAGGCCGAGGCGGTCGTAGAGGCTGGCGGCGAAGAGAGGGAAACCGAAGCCGGCGAGGGAGCGCATGACGGTGGCGGCGCCGACGGCGCTGGCGGCGTAGCGGGTGTAGGTGTCGACCAAAAACCCCTGGACGCACTGGAAGCCGATGATGGTGCCGATGGAGAAGAGGCAGGCGCCGATGTTGGGACCGATCCAGTGCGTCTTGTACTCCGCGGTCCAACCGTAGATGAAGAGGCCCACGGGGATGAGGACGGCGCCGGGAACCATCATGGGGACACGGTATTCGGGGCGGCCGAGGCCCTTGCCGCCGTGGCGGAGGTCGCGCCGTTTTAGGGCAGCGTAGATGCGGTCCTGTAGCGGGGCGCAGACCTGGGCGCCCAGGAAGAAGCCCAGGCCGATCGAGATATAGTTAAGGCCACCGATTCCTAACGACTCGCCGTAGCCGCCCTCGGAGGCTGGTCCGGAGAACAGGGATGGGAACGAGACGAGCACAATGTACATCAGGCCGTAGAGATACATCATGTACAGCGCCAGGACCTGGATGATGACCTGCGTCGCGAGCATGCGAAACGGCCGGGCCGCGGCGGTGCGCAGCGTCCTGGCCACGGTGCGGTCCGGGTCGTCGTAGGGGGTGTGGAGGCCGTCGTTGCCGGATTCCTGGACGAGCCGCTGGCGCTTCCACTTGAGCAGCACGGGCGCGTACGTCTCGCGCAGGAAGACGAGGCCGAGTAGCTGGATAACGGCGTCGGCTATGGTGGTGGCCCAGAAGGACCAGCGCCACGTCGTGTTTTCGGTGATGAAGGCGCCGGCTTTGAAAGGACAACGATAGAAATTGGCATTAGTAATCTATATGAGGAATCGTATGTAACATGGAAAAGGGAGAGGGCGGTCGAACGTACCTATTGGCCCTATAGCCGGGCCCAGGAGCGGTGCTAATGAATAAATGGACATGGCTTTGCCACGCTGCTCGGCCGTAAAGAGGTCAGCCAGGACACCACCGCCGATAGCTAGAGGTGCAGAGCCGCCTAGGCCGGCTAGGAAGCGGAAGATGATTAACTGCGCTTTCGTCCTCGCGAGACCACATCCGAGGTTGAAGCAGAGATAAAGGATGTTGGTAATTTGTAAGACCACGATGCGGCCATATAATTCGGAAAGGGGTCCCCACCTATGGAGTCGTGTCAAACAAGTCAGCTTGAACAAAGCCTAGAGTTACGAGGCAGAAAGGGGTATAGACAGAATTGCACGTCTCAAGATACAGACTTACACTAAAGGCCCAATGGCGTAGGCAAGAATGAATATGGAGAGAACCAGAGCCTGTTGCGTGCCGGGCGGCACGTCCAGCTCGTCGCCGATAACGCCGAGGGAAGGCGCCACTAGAGACGAAGACAGTGGCGACATGAGCGTGAAGCAGGACACGATGAAGACGGCCCGCCACTTTTTGGAATAGGCCCAGTTCTTGGGGTTGTCCGGGTCGTCGGGCCCCGTCCAGGTCACCAGGTCGGGGTCGTTGGGGTTGAGCGCCGTGCTGGCCCTCGTCTTCTCCTCCTGCAGTGGGGCGCCGCCGTTGCCGTTGCCGTCGCCGTCGCCGTCGCCGTCGCCGCCGACCTCAACGTCTCGCCGGCTCTCGATACCGTCATACACTTCGGATACGGTCCGGGATAGTGGTGGCTCGGATATCCTGGTGGCAACGCGGCTGGGTGGCTGGATGGCGTTGACGCTCGAGGAAGAGGAGACGGAGGCGTAGGTAGTCGAGCCATCACCGTCATCGTCACTCTTGGTGGCCCGCTTCTGTTCAACGCTGCCACTGCTCCGGATTTTCGTGTTGGTGTCTGACATGGCGAAATCGGTCACTTCGCTGTTATGGCCATCGTCCGGCGACGGCTCCGTAACATGGGGTTGCGCCATGGCCACTCAGTGTCTTGGTATTAAACTCTTCTGCAGCCAATCAGAAGCGAGATGCACAGACGAATAGGGTAATGTGCTCTTGGCAATGGCAAAAGTAATCAAGCAAGGAGGTAGTAGTAGTAGTATAGCATATTTATGTCAAGGGAAAAGGGAGGGGCGGGAAGCAGGCTAGGGGTACGGTCTGGAGAGGCTATTTAAACTGACAGGGGGAAGGGAACCCCCATTGAAGGAAAAGCAGAGGCGGTGATGCATGCAATGGTGGCGGAAGTAGAAGAATCCCCAATCCCCCTGGCTGGCCCCAACAAAAACCCGTTGCTGATATGGAGTGGGCATGGTCGTTAGCATCGGCAGACCCGGTTTTTACACGGGACTCAGTCGTCTGCACCTTGATCTGACTGGACGGAATGAGCTTGTTTCGATTACCCTCCAGTAGGCTTCGCTCGGGTCCTGGGGGGGCTTGAAGGGGAGGAGGAGCCGTTCGTGCATCCGGATGGGGATGGGGTATTGGTTTCGGGCCATCTTTCGCGTAGCGAGAGTCTGTCTTAACCCCGAGGTCGAGTCTTGTGAGTAAGTCAAGAGAAGAGTCGCGGCTAGCGGTATTAGTAATACGCGTGTTTGTTTGAGCGATTGACACAGCAGGACCGAGATATTACATGATATTACACAAGATACCTGATGGAGGGAGATGAGATGCTACCCGATGGCAGTATACTGCGACATACACCGACTGCAGGCTTCGACGGGGTGTTTTCTCGCCGTGCATACTTGGGCACTAGGTATGCGATACAACATGGCGACTCCATCTCAAGATCCCTTTGATGTGTTCCGAGTGGATGGGTCAGTGGAGATGGGATGGGGAATTCGTCTCAATCGGTTTTAACCAGACCAGTTGCGGTACAGTACTGCTAAAGCCGTGTTGAAGCCGGGTGTCTCAACCTTGCACGTCATGATAAAAAGGACCTTGTCCTATCCGAACGTAGCGGGCGTCAGGCCGAGGTCGTTTAGTGTGGTCCGAATCATCTGAAGTGGAGACAGATCAAGTGTCTCATCGAGTCTAACAGTCTAAGTCAAAAGCAACATTGAATTAGAACTTGTCAGTAGCCCGGAAGCCGCTGCGGCGCTTGAATGCTTAAGTCACTTAAACATGGCGCCGAACCGGTCAAGTGACCAACTCTAACCGGTGGGGGGGGAGCCGAAAAAGGCGATCTTTTCGGGTAGGCGAACCCGAACCTCACTCACATGTCTATCTTTGTTGCACTCGGGGTTAGGGAATGCAAGCGCCGCTGCTCAGTCAAATCGAAAACTTCTTCTCGATAAATAATGCACGAAGAAAACCTCAAATCACAATCGTGTCAAGGTGAGCAAATCATAGTGGTTGTTGGGAGCAAGGAAATTGGTGGGTGGTTTTTCGAGTATCTTATTGTATATACTCGGAAGGTAACGCTGTTTGAGGTTCGCAGTCTTGCTCAAGCTCTTGTGGGTTCTTTCCTGCTATAGTTGAACCAAGGTCGTTCGTTGCCTCTTCCTGGGCACATCCCGAGCACACCTCTCAGTGTTTGGTATTTCCGATGTCGAATCGGATTTCGGTGTCGTTGGCCCCGCCGCAGGGTCCGTTGCCGTAGACCTGGATCTGGCCGTTGGAGACGTGATCCTCAGCGGCTCTCTCGAGATAAGCCCAGATGTCGAGGTTGCCAACCCTGTAGTTCGGAGAGAAAACCCAACAGTCAGCTTATTGAGTCGCCATGTAAGAGCCTTTGGAGCCAGGTAAGGTACGATCAACGTGATGGGACAGAGGTAGATAACGGTGAATGTGGGTAGGGGATTATAGGTGCCCCACGGTGAAGCAATGAGAGGAAACCCATGGAGGCTTGTGTGATGTAAAATGGAGAGAGAGGGAAAGGAACAAAAAATAAGAAAAAGTTAAACAAATACATACTTCAGCTCCAGGTCAGCCCCGTCCCACCGGAAGGCAGAGAACTTGCAGGTGCCGACGCTCGCCAGCGTGTACATGGCGTGCCAGTTGGTCTGGTTCCAAAACCCGCTCTTGGTGTCCATGGCGGACTGGAGGGCCTGGCAGTCGGCAAGCGTGGCGGCCGGGACGCTGTTGGTGTCGGTGTCCATGGAGGACATATCGATGGGGCAGTTGGCGACGGGCGAGTCCGTCGCGGTGAAGGGGACGTTGGCAGGCGGGGCCGGGTCCTGGCCGGCCAAAATGCTGTGTCCGGTGCCGACACCGGTGTCGTCCGTGTCATCGGCGAGGACGAAGCCGGAACGGAGGTAGAGGACGTCCTTGCTGCCATCGGCCTTGGTGATCTCGTGCGAGGTGAAGCCGGGCTTGACGGGAAGGACGGCGGGGAGGGCGGCGCCCAGGACGGCGGCGGCCCAGACCAAGTGAGCAACGAGGTGAATGATCAGCTGCATCTTGACGACTGTGCTGTACCGGTGGATATGAATAATTGGTGGTGCTGTGCTGTCTTGGACGGGTTGAATAGGCGTGGGGTTGGGAGCAACTCGGAAGCAATGAATGTTATGCGGTGCCGGAGCACAATGATCCGAATAAGGGACGATAAGGTGCGAGCTGAGTCAGTTGGCCTCCTCCGAATAGAGAAAACAGTGTGTTGAGGATGAAAGTTGAACTTCGGAAGGGGAATTGGGAAGCAGTTATATGCTGCAAATTTCAGGTGTTGTGTACTTGGGGTAGAAGCAGCACTACTGACTATCGTGGGAAATGTTCGCTTATAAATACGATGCGAATGAGAGATGCAATACTATGTATTCAATTTCCAAGAAGCTCGCCTTGTATATGTTACTATTCTGATCGATCAGGAAAAGCTTGCATTACTATGAGTCCCTCTTGATAACATCATCGTTAAATGATCCATAATTGGTCATAAAATATCATAAAATCTCGCTGAACTCCTTGTTCCCAAAATGGTATCCTTTTTGCAAGCCTGGTCCATTTCTTCCTTCAAAGCATATGACATGGCTCACTATAACACCTTCCTACAACTGAAAGACCCCATACACTGGGCGTCTTCCCAGATACATACTAGATAGTTGCCTGAGCAAAAGTCCTGGCTTGATCATTCAAGACCAGGAAGGGAGTCCCACGGGGTCATGGAATTGGCAAGATTCTCAATGCTATCGAAATCGAAGCTGGACGCTGGAGGAGATCTTTGAGGAGCAGCAGGATTCCTAGTGTTATTGGCATTTGCTGAAAACAAGAATACTGACGGATCTCCTGATATCCCAGTATTATTATTATTGCTCGTCCATGTGTCGAAGCTTGACTGCCAATTGGCACCATCTCTTAGATACCAGTCCGAGCCGTCGATGGCATAAGCGGAGCTTGGCGTTACGTTCCGAGTGGCTGTCCGTGACGGCTGGGTGGAGTCACCGCTGCTACTGGAAACAGCTGCATACGATCGAGCGTAGCTTGGTATCGTGTGGCCTAATGATGGTTGACGCCAAGTCACGCCGGTCACACTATCCATATTCAATGCTGTCGGGGTTTTGCCGACGGCGGCGCCTCCAACTGCTTGCATATTTGGCAGTTTACCGAAATCGGTTGACCCCGAGGCAAACGCACCCATCATTTCGGGTGCGATTGCTGACCCAGGTGCCATCCGGGAGCCCGGACCATTGCCATATGTGACGAGATGGGCGGGGCTGTAATTTTCTTGCTTCGCAGCCGGTGGGGAAGGCGATGCCGTCAGATGAGATTTGGGCGAGGGTACTTCGGATGTGCTGAAGGTACCCCATCGCTCGTCAGCTCGCTGTAACGAATGTGCAGCCTCCTCGGGAAGCTCGACGTTCCATTTGCGCACTAAAACACTCAGGATACTCAAGGTGCGCCTACCGCAGAGCCAATCCTCGGCAATTTCCTCGAGGTGCTTGATGCCGTGCGTGATATCTCGCTTGGCAGTCTTTTCTGGGAGGTTAAGTAGATGGATAGTACAAGCAGAATGGAGCATATATACGGCGATGTTGCAAATCTGTCGCAAATTGTAAAGTTTCTTATACAACCTCATGAGCTTGGATATGGCTCCTGCATTGGCCGTGCAGATCCTCCGCGGCGACACATGCGGCGGCAAGGGCGACGCATTGGGTGCGTACTTCAGAAACGGTCTGAACAAATGGATATACTGGAGATGGAAGAACATACTAGACATGGTTAGCTACTCTGAACATGACTTTGATTTAACTGCCATCGACTTACTGCATCAGGATTGCGTTGGGCAACTGCCCTTCCTTTGGTTCGAGCTCCTTGGGCAATTCCTTCCGCCAGTCTTCCAGGCGTCTGTGCAGTTCGCTGAGCTTTTTGAGCTCCACCGACTTGCCACTCGACCTTCCTATGTGGCTTGGATGATAGAAGAACAGCAATAAGTCGCTACTGATCTCACACAGTTTCGACAACTGAAGACCTATTGCACGTGTTCGCGATGGTTGCCTCGATGTTTCGTCCGAGCCAGCATCCGTATAGGGAGACCAGTCTTCGGCATCCTCGTCAGGGAAGACGTCGTATTTGGGAACGTTGTACGAGTTCTTGGGTAGTTGAGGCAGACGTCCTAGGTAATTGGACCAGCATTTGTCGAACAAGAAACAGCCCCAAAAGGTAATTCGTCGCGCGTCCACCTCCTGGTCCTCTAATCGTTCGTTGTCCGTACTTATCCCCCCTATGTCAAGATTGAGCCCAAGATCTTGGGCCATTCGGAAACTCATGCCACTGTATACCCAGCCTTTGGCCTCCCGTCCACAGCCAGCTTCTCTGACTGACATCAGAGCCAGAGCTTGGACCGTGGTCAACCGTGGTTTCTCATACTCGTCGTTCTCCACAATAAGTCGCTTGCATTCCGCAAAGAAGTGGTCACCTTTGGTCCAGCTATCGCCGGAGTTGGCAAATGCCCCATCTACATCGGTGAAGTGACAGCCCAAGGCAAGCATTGCATTAACCAACAGGGACGAGCAGTAAGTGGTTTTGTGGGGTATGCCCTTGGGCTTGCTCCTGAAGAAGTCCTGGTAGAAGAGATTCTTCGACAACGTCGCAAAATATGGGTAGTGCCAATTGAAATACATGTTCATCAAATGAACGACGAGTTCCCTGTCCTTGGTGACATCAGACCAACTGGTGATTGGATCCGCGCCGGATTCGTTGCTGTCTTGCGGCTCAGGTTCCGAATATTGTGCCGTAGGGTTCCCAAGATAGATCAGATGCGAAGTGCCTCCGATGAAGCGTACTGATCCATTCTCCAACCGCAGCTCTCCCATCTTCCTTGCCAATTCTCTCTCTCCTTCAATGGGCATCCCTACGGTATAGTCTTCCTCTGTCGTGTTGACTTCGTCAGTGTTGCCGTACTCTTGCTTCAGGATCGACTCGGCCACCATATCCAGGCTGTCGCATGTGCGGATCTTCTTGACGATGTCGGGGACGTCTTCCTCGTCGGCATTCAAAATGGCCTCTATAAGGATCTGGAGTGTCGAGTTCTGGGCCTTCATGCTGTCGATCTTCTCGCGGTATACTCCTTTCCGCCGATGATCCGAGTTCGGATCGTAGACACACTCAGTGCCATAGACGCTGGAGCAAGCCGCGCAGCTCGGTAACGCGCCATCGCATTTGCTCTTCCTCTTCCTGCAAGCTATGCATGCCGTACTGACACAGCGTCGCTTTTGCGCCGCACTCTCGCCTCCGCGCCTTGACTTCTTCTTGTTCGAGGATGGCGTTGTACCAGGAACTCCTATGGGGTTACTCAGAGGTTGCGAGTGCGACATGGACGACGTTGAGGCCTCCATGGTGGACCAGCACCTATTTGGCCGATCCTAATTAGTCTGTTTGGGGTTGGTATGGAGTATTGGGCTTGAGGAATCGATGCGACTGAGCGATCGCAGGCCAATCAAGTTGGAAACGGATGCGCGGAGCTAAGCTGGGGAACGTAGGTGGTCAGGGGGACCAGTATCCTAAACTATAGTCAACTATCGGCGTCGAAGAGGCTATTTCAATCGACTTCTGTTGGCCTCGGATATGCGCTCGATGGCTGGCAAAAGGTCGGTGGCGAATGACCTCGATATATCATTGTGGTGTTCAATAGATGCGTGCCTGGCTCAGAGTGTTGGCGCGGAGGGCTGCGAGGTGGCTCGAATTGGCTGGCAGCCTGGCTTAGAGAAGATGGGCGATAGCATGGGGAGAGATGCAGTGTGTGCAGTGTCAGCCAGTGAGTGCCCCTCCGGTTTTAGGTATTTACTTGGGGAGCGAACTGCCCCGCCCCTCAAGCCACGACCGCCTCAGCTTGTGGTCGGATGGGATGCGCGGAATTATGCTTCTCCTGAGTCGCTCGGCAATTCTTATTCATCCTAGCAGAGAGTTGTGAGAGTTGCCGGCATCGAAAGGAAAGAGACATGCAATGCAGGTTGAGGACTAGAGCAACGTAGGAAAAGGAAATGCATGGTGGTTTGGTAGGCGGACGGCATTTCTTGACTCGACCCTTCCCACAAAGAGCTGATCCCGGAGACGGAGACGAGAGCAAGCGCGCCCAAGGACCCGGAAGAGATAAGATGGCCAATGTGGCGCCATCTTTTAGGGCCGCCGGGCCAATGAGGATGGGCCAATTGCAAAATGGCAGAGATAACGAGTTTAGCATTTCCTATATTTCCCCAACCTCCAGAGGATCCGGGGAGTGGCTGCTGGTCTTTACCCCATGGAGTAGGCATTGCGCATATAATTCGCCAAGACCTCGATTGCATCGACGCTCGTTGGCCTGTTGTCTCGCGCGCTTCATTCACCTGCGCCCAGATGTCTTGTCAATCCTTGTACCATGCCATGCCCAACGGGTTGGATGGGGGTTATCTAGACCTGCTGTGTAACCAATCAAGATTCCCAGCTGCCCTTGGCAACTCTTGGTTCCGAGCTGTTGAGGCCCCTCAAGACTCATATATTAGTAAGTTGAGAACCATCTTCTCATTCGGGTTGACAACAGATGTAATTACCTATGATCGGCCCTGCATGTATGTGACGTAACGTACGGCCCTCTGTTTCTGCAGCAGATTGACGTGGAGGTCCGCGTGGCCGTCTTGTCGTCTCTGGCTCTCAATGAATTGCAATCCAGAAACTCTGGTATACCCACTGCACACACGTATTCCTTTGATACTATCTCTTGATATTCCAAATATTAATTGGAAATATCTCTCTTGAGGAAATTAACCAGAGATTTGATCAACTGCGGTCCGAAGAAGGGCCTAGGGTGTGTGTATTTCTCTCAAGGGTGGTGAACTATATCTGCAACCAGCCCAGCCAGCTCGGTGCGTTGCTCCCACAAGGTATGCATTATTGGGAACGGCCGTCACGTTACTCGAAATGATGAGCACTTAGGTTACGTACGTGTATTAATACAATGATATAATATACAAGGCAAAGATGAACAAGCGCCTGACTGAGCCGGAGGCAATGATATTACACCAGATCGTGTCCTGGCCCCTGTATTCATGTGATATCAGTTTCCATACCAGCATAAGATAGGTCAGAACTAGGCTGCCGTCTGTTCCGGTTCTAGACCAGGTAAATTACAACCGGGATACGGTCGGCATCGGAACCGCATCGAAGAAAAGCGCGTTGACAAAGTCCCGAACGGAAGCATCGCTCTCTTGCTCGGTGTTGCGCCCTGGGTACCTGGCGCGGTACCAAACCTCTGTCCTCGTCGTCACGGCAGCGATAACGCCTGCTGCCAAGTTCCTTATATCGGGTTGCTCTCCCAAGCTCAATGTGGCCAAATCACTGAGCTCGGGGTCCACAGGGAGTGCCTCTTCCGATGTGCGAAGCGCACGATCGACCATGATTTGGACATGATCGGAGATGCCGTCGAGGAGGACAGCCGTCTTCATAAGCCACTGGCTTTCACTATAAACGTCTAGCAGTCAGGACGAGACTGTATGCCGATTCTTCTGGGCGGAGAAATGTTACGATTGCTTACCCTCTTGTTCTTTGCCTCTGACACTCTCCCACATCGATCATCTTCAATATCGGGGTGAGTTGATGCTCCAAACTCCCTTCGGAGTTGAGGCTGCCAAACATCACTATTTCGAAAGTTTAGTATCCTTTGCAGGAATATAGAAGAATATTGACGGCCCGGAGAACGTGTCAATTAGAGATGACTTACTGTTCTCATCATGAAGGTCGACATTGCTGATAATATGGGTGTAAAAGTCCTGCTCCATTTCCTCGATTCGTTCTTTACCTGTGGCATACGGATTTGGCCACGCCATGGCGATGCACATTCGGATCACTAACCTCATGGTGGTCAGTAAGGGTTGCTCATCCGCGACCATCGTATATCATATAGGAATTGGCAGCTTACAGCATAAGGTAATGCGCCAGATGAACCTGTTCGGGATCGGCCTGTTCATCATCCGGAGCCTGGCAGCCATCTGTTTAAAGGTTCCGTTCTCGAGGTATTCCAAGTATAGCCAGTCCGAGGTGATCTTACGTGCGTCTTGGGGAGGGTTTCGCAACGGGTCGTCGGCAAGCGCTATCCTGTTCACGACATGTGCCGCCGCCTGAAAAGCCTATCTCGATGGAAGAAGATGTGTTAGCTGGATGCCTAATCCATCCATCAGGGAAAGACGTAAAAAGGGGATCAGGGGATCAGGGCATTGGGAGTGGCTTACACTTAGCACTTGGGTCTCTGAAATCCAGTTATCTTCGCCCGACGGAAACTGGATAGCGAAGGGAACTTTCAAGGCAAACCGCTGCTGGGCTTGGCTTTCAGCTGCCTGGTTGTCTCTGATCTTGAAGACGGCCCCATAAGCTCCTTGGCCGATGCTCCCCTCGCACTCGTACCGGGCATCCTTGGCGAAGTAAAGCCGGACGTTCTCTATGAATTTGGTTCCCATTCTACTTTAGGTACAATCGTGTGCCATTGCTTTACATTGAGGGGCTATACAGAGTATTCATACTTTTCTACTACGAGTGTTAGGTTTTCGGTGGTTAAAGACGGAGCCCCCTTGTGAATCACGGCGTAACGAGTGAATAGCATTGGCATTGTCTGGAAATCACATCTTCTCAACAAAGATTACTGTCCCGCTTTCGGACTAGCAGCCTCTTCAACAAGAAACACAAAGGGGTTGGAATCAAAAAGCTATTATAGCATTGGGGGAGAGCATGATGGGATGGTGTTTTCGAGTGTGTCGTCGCGCAACATTAGCCCTGCGTAACTCGTCGTAGAACTGACACATATTGGCCAAATGAAGTGATATCTACAATGTGTTGCTAGCTACTCCAAAGCGATACCAACTATCGAATAGAGAACTAGGACACAACTTGGGATAGTCTGGACTGCTCGTCGTGGACCGACCTCACTGGAACTGATCAAGGGCTACCAAAATTCAAAGAGGGGCTATCGCTCCCTGCCAGTAGCAACTCATCATAACGGAAGCACATGAACAACAAACCACTACGTATGCATGGAAAGCAGTCAAGTCAGTTACGTCTTCTTCTCACACTATCCCCCTCCCTTCTAGACCTACCACCTTTCCTTTGCCATGCCCCCACAACCCTACAACATCACATGGAGCAGATCGACTAGCCCTTGAAGTTTCAGCATGATCAGTAATATTATATGGCAAACAGGCCATTCGATCATTCGTATAATATCACTCATGTATGCTGGATGGTTGGTACAGACAGACCCAGAGCCCCTCTCAATGCGCCGATATATTTGTATGTACCTTATAAACCAGGACGGTTGGCAGGCTGTGGTTTTGTACTCGTTACACATAGATATGCCAAACCGGCCCATGGCACTCCCTATTCACATCAGACAGTAGGGCAAACAAGAGGGGGGGGCCGGGCTCGTTTCCGAATCGAAGCCCTCCTATGACGAAGACACACGTGTGAAGCCGGCACCTACCCGACGAGGCACCACGTATTGTCTCAGAAATGAGGGTGACCCAGACTCTCAGAAGAGAGTGGGTGGGTTCGGAAAACCTTTGGAGCTTTAAGATACCTTGCACCCCTATTCCGGTTGGTGCCACTGGGCAGTGTCTTACCCAAGACGGGCCCCAACGCAACCGTCTTGCGTTCTCCTTTGCGGGACGAGCATTCATGTTTGACGGTAGGCATGACGAGGAACGAGGGTACCCGTGCTCATCCTGTCGAAAGGTTGATCTGATTCACCTAGATGAGACGATGGAGGGGAGTGTGATCGTCCCATGTCCTCCGTGCCTGATGGGGGCCTGACGGAGCTCGAGACGAAGAACATAAGGGGCGGCACTCTAGAGTCCGAGCTACGGATACCCACCAAACTGGACGTTGGCAAACGAATTCCATGCTCGCTTCAAAATGACAATGGCGGCTTCCTTGAGGAGGGTGGTCCAGGAAGCGAACGACTTGGTATGATGGACATGCATAGAGAGAAGTGACATGAAACATCATAGTCAGTGCATTAGGGGCGGAGGCATGCTCCAGCCTTGATCACAATGATGAGAGGAGTTACGACAACGTGATCGACTGATCTGTAGCTTCCATTTGCTTCAATATGGCCCCTATTAATAGGACCGCAGCTGTTCATGCCCACAATGATGTGTACAGCGACGGAGCAAATGAGTCCAAGTCCTCTGCCGCCCCCTTTTTGAGGATGTCAAAGGGTCGAGATCGTCCCATCGTCTGGTCGGGAACAGTAGATCACAGACAGCACACCAGCCCTCCGACCCCCTTTTAGCCCAAGCGTATCATATCTCGGCGATTCTCCTTCATCACAGGCCGCCATCTGGCTTGACAGCACACCACATAGGCTTGTAAGTTTCGATCATCTAATACAGACCTGCTATGCCAGATCATGCAGGTTCCCCGTGTGCACAAACGCAATGTGCTAGGAGATGGGCGCATGATGCGAGCCTCACGCAGTTGAACACGCTTCACCCTTGGTAGCATTCATCTTCAAGTCGATACAGATGAAGCCCTGTTCAGAATGAATGCCGAGCCGTGTCACAGAAATTCTTGATCAACATGGGAGTAAAACGTTCTAAAACGTCGGACGATATAGTTCTATTAGTGTTTCCTGTCCCGAATCACCTCCAGGCAAGACCTCTTGCTGCTAATTATGTCAAACAAGCATCGGATCAACCCAGGGACAACGGCTTGCATCTCAGTGGAGGACCGAGTTGAAGCCGCAATAGGGGAGACGGGCGGTATCTCAAGACAGGAGGGATGGACATGAGGAAGACTGTGAAAAGGGGTTACACCATGGGTAAGGGCTAGAGACAAGAAGTAGATGTCGAAACTTAGGTACCACTTCGACTCGGACACTCACCCATACAACCTCCATCGGAGCAACTCCTGCAGATGCGTGCCTTCCAACTTCCCTAGTAGATCGCTTCCCCTGGCGACAGATAGGTATACCGGTCAATCTTAGCGACACCTGCCGCATTGACAGGAAGGACAACGGGAACGACGGCTAAACCTCTCTCACGCACCAACAGCGAAACGTCGCCGTCAGTGCCCTGGTATCTTGAACGTCGCTTTCCCGTTCTGGTGCTCGGACTCGGCCGTGAGAAGATAATCATGGCCAATCATCATGGCAATGAGTTTCCCGTGTAGTCTAGTCGCAGGCAGCGTTGCCTTCCCAAAGAGGGTGTCGCCCCAAAGAAGAGAGGTCCGTCCATCTTCCAGCATTGCGATTCACGATGTATAGAATGACGACGATGCACCTGGCTGCAGTACACAGTTGCTCGCTCGCTTAGGTCGGCGGCGCGCTCTGTTACCCATGTCCCGCTGCCGGAAAAGGGGGGGGCCGTACATATCCCAGGCCCAGGCCCCAACACATCAGTCACAAAGTGGTAGCAAGTAGGTTAAGCGATGTTCAGCAGCAGTAATAAGTAGCGGAGGCGACAGCTGCAGCGCAATGCTCGCGAATGCATGGGCACACAGACTTACATACGCGCGCACACACACACACACACATCGCTTCGACGTACTTTAGGAATGAATAAAGATGTCCGGCATTGGAAAACGGACCTATTCAGGGCCGAGTACTGATTGACTGGGGGGGGGGTTGCCACACACCACCACAGTCTCTTTGTTCCTTCCCACCCTCCCTCCGCTCCCGCCTTCGCTTCTCTGGCGGTCTCCACAGTTCGGAATAGAATACGACGTGCAAAGACCTTCGTACATTTTGCTTGGCCCCTGCTGACAGGTAAGCAAGCCTCCACCCCAAGGACATCAAATCAAATGGTCTGCAGACGATGTAAATAACATGCATCTACATATGTAGGCGAATGCGGGGAGCGCATTGCAGCAGATACACGGAGAGGACAGTGAGCCCCCTCCTCTTGTAGTCCTAGAACATCTCGCTGAAGCGCACGATGGTCAAGAGGTGGCTACATACAGTATGTAGGTACCTACGTACATCGTATTGAGAGACACACGCACACATAATAATATTCCCTGAAAGCCAAGCCCCGAGCATTCCAGGCAGGACCTGTCTACTCGCTGCGTAGGGCAGAGTGTGGACAGGCGAAGAATACCACAGTTGTACTGTTGCACTGTTCGATCTCTTGGGTGTTTGCCAAACAAGCTTCCCGATAGGGCAGCAGTGGCACGCCCCCATAGACAGGAACCTGGGCATATACTGGGCTAAACCAACAGCGTCTTTCTTCAGGTTCTGTTCTCTGGCATCCTACCTTGCTGTAGGAGAGGTCGCTACGAAGGGTCAGGAATTGAAAACGGGTGGCGGTGGCTGGAGGCAGCACATCGAGGAAGAAGCCACTGGCAGGGTCGCAATATATCGAATACAGCTCTGGACGGGGATGAGGATTGATTTGGGACACCATTCCTGTCTTTTTAATTAACTGTGCGGCGACTTTACAGCGGCTTCATTTACGCTCCCTGTTAGCCTTCTCATCGTTCCTTTTTGTGTGCCCGAAAAGCTGTGCTCGTTGTGGAAACGTGGTAGAGAATGCATGTAACTTTGACCTCGACACGTTTGCTCATTCATGGAAGCCAAAACATCCATGCTCATCTTACGGGTAGTGAACACTGGTTCGTTCTCCTATGGAGGCATGCCCCAGGCGCGAGAGAGGCACAGTAGTGAGGAGTAATAGCAGACGATGATATTATTGATCGTCGCAGCTTCCTATTCGTAGACCGACGCCGTGTCTCCACAGCCCGGGCAGGACTCGATCGTCCCCTCCAGCACCGAGACAGACGCATGTCCACCTGAAGCTGATCGTGCCTGTATCAGGCGCGGTACGGGCTCTCGGCCTTCCGCCCTCATGCTTCTTTCTTTCTCGGTTAACGGAGGGTGGACAAGGAGAAGAAGGACAAAACTCGGGTTATGTGCCAGCTGTGTGGTATATAGCTGCACTCCTATCTGCATACACATCAACTTATATAAAGTTGCATGTGCGAGTAGTATACATAGCACTTGTATGCATATGCATACCACTCAACGTACGAGCTAGCAATGCACACTCGAACGACCTGTTTTAAGCTTGGTTTTAATGACAGCAGCCAGCTTTCAAGCACTTGCTGTGGCAGGTTTCCCTTCCCTCCCCCTACAAGAAGCCAGCCCCTGCCTGTCAGATGCAACGCCAGATCGCCGTGTGTGTCAAGCAAGGCTTCAATCTGGAAGGCAAGCCGGCTTCCCTGGTGGTTAACCTACTTATGTGGCCAATCCACATGACGTTTCGGGTTGTGTTGACTTGAACTAAGCTTAGCCCACAAAGAAATAACGGATGAGGGGTGGGTTTGGCTGGTGCAGTCGTATGTAGAGCCACACCCGTTCTACTGGTATATGTAGGAGACGAGGAGGCTGGAAGCTCCGGCTGCGACCTTCTCCTCAGCTTGGCTTTCATGTGGAGCCCTTTTCCGAGATGCTTGACAATCCGGGGAAGCTGGTCCTACCCTGTGAATGGATCGCCACAGGGCCCTCCCTATCCACATCTACGTACATTATGCCGGGGAGACGCTGCTAGTTCCTACATATGTGCACACTTAGATCTACGGTAATCAGATGAACCTGTATTGACGTTGTAGCTGTCGCTTAAGTATCGCTTGATGTCGCTTGGACGCAACGGAACCACAGAAGTGGCTGCGTCTGAGCAAGAAGTCAGCGTCGCCCAGGCCACACATGCTCGTTGTCTCTCTATCTCTTTGTGGGCAGCTTACGAGAATACACCAGGCGAGCCTCTGGTAGTATACAGGAACACTGCGATGGAGACTCATGTACGTATGCTTGGCATGTATGCGGGTCTTGCTAGAACCGTAAATGGGGTTACACGCAGAGCGTCGTTCAGCGCCCGTGGTGCCATTCCATGCCTGTCAATCCTACCTGGCGGAGAGTGATTGCCGATGCCCGACTTTTCAATCCTGTCGGATCTTTGATTGGCGAAGCCCAGAATGTGACACATGTTGGTAGAAACACGTGTTGATACAAGCGTATGCCCTGTTTCCTTGTTTCCGCCGATGCCTACGGCTTTCGGGTGTAACAATCTGCGGCTACCAGCTACCACTTACTAGAGGAAGTTGTAACCTATGCGATTCTCTCAGGGCCATATATCGGACTGCTTACTTCAACAACTCAATGTTCATTACCTGGTTTCAAGGTGTCATCCGAGGTACGGTGTAACAGTTTAGACCTATCTGTTGCTTTCAGGGGTACTGCCATCGCGAAGCGTCATATAGAGATCACCTTGCCTTAACGAGATGCTGAGGCCCAGGGAACCATTGCAGATGTAGAGGTTTAGGTATCAAGGCTAGGCGGATGGATATCATCATAGCCATACCACCTAGATGCTTACCATTCGCCGGACACGATTAGATTCATAGGTTGCTGGAGGGGAGCTGATCTGAGAAACCGTCACGTTGCATGACCCGTAGTCAAGTCTCTCAGGCGGAGTTCTGGTCCGTCCAAGCAGTGATGGTAACCACACTATATGCCGCGCGATTGCCTTCCCGTTGGTGGTTCAACCTAGACTGCGATGGCCTGTGCGAATATTTGTCGTTCGGAATATGTCGATGATGCAGCACGGGTTGTCTCTCTGTCAAGGTGTTTCAGGAAACTCGGTCCTCCTGCCGTCAAACGACTGGCGGCCGCCTCAGGTCGACGCGGAGTTGGGGGAAACGGGTGTCCAGGGTAGTCTTGGCATCGATAACATGGGAACAATGTACTGTGAGGCCGGCTCGCTGTGGTCATTGCTGAAGAGTACGTATGTAGACGTGAAGTCCATGTGAGGATTCGACAGGCTGCCATAGCGGCGGCAGGCAGGTAGCCAACAACACCTGCCCTCGGGATTTGGAGACACCCTTTATAGCAGTACCGTTATAGCATCCCAGTTTCCTCGACACGGCTCATGGACGCGGCAGAGAGTACCTGCAGCTCAAGCCATTCCCGATGGGGAAGGACCCTTCGGGCCATTCTCGAGTCTCGCGTCCAGAACGGCTTACTTACCACAGTCATACATTGTTGCATGCATACAGGTTGGTGCACCAACAGGCGTCATAACGCTATGTGTGTCTCAGTGCGATTGTTTGAGCTGATCTTTACTCGGCCCTAGGCTCGGTCAAAGGGGCGAGAGCGACGTTGTCAGAAGGTAATACGCCAAGTCGTTCCCATTCAGTGTACGCACCTGCCCACGAAAGACATTGTAGGAGGTGGGAGAGAGTGCCGGCGCTCAATTCTTAGGCCCTCGACCAACTGATTGCGGTTTGATATGTAACCTCCAAAGTAATAAGTAAAAAGCTGGCGTGCGTTTTCATTGGTCAGAAGAGGATCAGGTGTGTTAAGCTTAGAACATAGCATCGCAAAGCCATCTCTAATCGCATGCCGGGACCATTGCCGTAAGGTTGTTTAATATGCAGCCCCGTCAAGGTGCGGCCGTAGCGCGATTCTCATGATCCGGATCCGAAGGAGGTGGAGTGTGGAGTGTGGCAGTCGTCCGAGCGGTTGGGGGTAAGCGTGAGCGTCCAGCCATTGTGGATGACATCGGCTTGACTGAATGAAGACAAGTTGTCCTGCGCAGGTTACCACTAAGGACGGACGAAGCCATTCAGTTAACAAAGTTGAGCTCAACTGCACTGGAAACCCGCTGTTACATATGAGCCAGTGACAAGCTCAAGAACAAGATTGGTTCGTGGACTTTGTGCCAGCATAGACCCGCCAATCAGAGGCGGCCAGCGTCGGTTATGCATACAATCCAGAAGACCGTTGCAAGTGGCTGACTGGACGACTTGACATTGGAACGGATGGGAGTTTCGGTCCGATCGCCGTGGAGGGACCAGGGCACCACGCGATGTCAGTGTCCGCCAACCCGCTAGTGTCATCCAGCCTTGCATTACCACTGCTCATCTTTGCTGGATGCAGATGACCGCGTCAGGCCACCCGGCGGCTTGGGCCGTGAATGGTCGTGCAACCCATGCTAGAATAGCTAGCCCAGGATACAATACAACTCTGTATTTCTGTCTTCCTTTCTTTTTTCTCGTTGACATAACTGGAGGAGGCCAGATGCTGCGGATGGGAAAATGCCCAATTTCTAAAGACCAGAGGCGACAAGGACGAGGAGAAATACAGAGGCAATACGAGCCCGTCCTTCTAATTTTGGTCATCTGTGTTTCATACTGCCGCCAAATCTGTACGTTGGCTATGGCTGTGAACGAATCCGAACCAAAATGCCAGGCGATAGTAAAACAGCATCTGCCTGTAGACCGACCCGATAGGAGACAGGCCTAAGCTAACTAGCAGAAATAATATCTGGCTGCCCCTTTCATCGTACTTGTTATCATTATGAAACATGTCCAGGCATATTTTGAGTCTCAGGTGTCGAGGCTGATGTCGCCTTGTTGGCGGAGGGACTTGAACGACCGACAGTGTTTGAGGCCAGCGTGATTGATAGCAACTCCATACTGAATCCCTGCCCAAATAAACTTATTTACTTTTCCAGGATGGTTCCGACTCCAGAAAAGCACGAGAGCGGATCTGGGGTAATGCCAGACACAGATGCGTGAGATGCCTCTCGCTACCGACAGACAAGCAAACCCGCGAAAGGCAGAAATGCTCTGGCGAACCCCATGAGCCCCCTGTACACTGTCGTACGATAGGCATGCAAAGGGCTGAAAACGCCATAGATAGCGATGTAAGAGGAGACTTTGTTCCTGGAGACTTCCGAGTCTAATACAAACGTACTCTCTCAGAAGTGCAGCTGCAGGTCCCCGTTAATTAGATTACCCTCGTGAATTGGGCGTCGGTATTTGGGCGCGGGTGAAGCATGTCTGCCACGAGGATTTCAGCCTAAACGTGACTATACAGGCGTATCGAATAGGATATTTCTCTGGTGTCTCGAGTTCGAAACGCTTGATATATTGATGTTCAATGTCCCGGAGCTCGCAATCATCAAATGTAAAGGAGACGCCACGAGCAGAGTCGTGCACGCCGGGAGAGGCCCAGCAGAGGAGGTATCTAGATCACTCGGACCAAGGCGGAGTTTTTGGTAGAAGAGTAATACGACTCTAGGGCGCTCGCTACCAACAGAGAGTGATGGGTGTTGCCTACTAAGCACATGTAGGTGAGGATGATAACTCGCTTCTATCTCGGTCCTTAAAAGCATACATAAGACGGCTTCCTGCAGCTTAAGACACAATTCGCGTGCGTGATCTGAAGTCTTTACATTTTTTGTTTTTGACTGAGTGGAATATGCTGGCTGCCGTACGCCACCGTCACACCAAAGAGGGTTTTCGGAAAGGCAACCGGGAGGGCGCACGTCATGGGGGTCACTGTATTGGAAGCACCTGGTGGCACGGCCGTTGAAAAGGATCCGAGTTAAGAAAGAGATTAGCAGGATGGGACCTTGATGGAGGGCACACCATTGACGGTGTGGCCAGTCACCGAACTTGCTGCTTGCTGCTCTCGACGCCTCTCCTACCCTCCTGGCCAATGCTGTACTGCAATGTCGGGAAGCAGATGCAATGAAAGTCCGCTCAGCTTGACGTCGTACACACTTGACACGCGCGCGCTCGCAATACTCGACAATCTAATTTCGCTCCAGCGGAATACCCTACGTCGCTAACATAACCCTAGCAGTAAACGCTACTCCTGCTAGCAGTCGCGCCCCCAACCGTGCGAGTGTGGAGTGGATACCCCAAGGAAGGCGACCGGTGAGCTGGGTCGGCGGCGCAAATGTCCCCTTTGGGTATAAGCCGCGAAAGCAAAAGTAAAAGCGATATAAGCAGTATTTGTGCGCAGTCGGCAAGAAAATGACTTCTAATAGCTGTCCACTGGTAGGTATCGAATCAAGAAGAAAAAGTTGCCAAGTAACATGGATTAGCAGACAACAGAATATGTAGACAGAGGTATAGAGTAAGAGCGGCCCGGTACGATGCATTTCTTTTTGCCTTCTGTACCGTGGGTTTTGTGAAAAAGTTGCTTCACCCCGCGTGCCCCATGTTGGCCCCAGGCCCAGCAAGTACACACCGTTTTGGGGAAAGTGTCAATCACCGTTTGGCTCGTGTACATATTGATTCGACGGCCAAGTGATGACGGAGCCAATGTTCCAATGCCAGTCAGGAAATCAATCAATTGATCGATCAATATCGAGAGGGCAGTCAGTACCTAATGATTTTTGAATACGAGTAAGCAGGACTAGTCAAACCGCACCTGCCTGCTTCTGTGCTTTCCTGCGTCATTCCCACCCATCCTTTGAACTTCGGTTCGTCAACCTTGTTGTGATCAGCAGCGAGAGACAGGTTGGCCCAGCCTTGTCTACGGCACATCCATACTACTTTGGACCCTGATGTTGACCTGCATGTAATCTACGATGGACAAGGAACCTCTATTGATGGCGTTCGTGGTCTCACACCCCCTTCTCGACCAGTCTGTTTGGGAGATGATGAAAGGATTCGTGGGGAAGTAGTGGTAGGATCTCAACCAACCCCAGGTCCCTCGAGGGACGATAGTAAAAGAGTCCAAGTCAAGATACCGAGAAGCCATAGGCCCTGCGAATCAGGATCAGGAGGCGCAGGCCCGGCCGACGTCACCTCCTCCCATTCTTGCTTCTCAACCGACAAGCCGTTTGAACGGTACTTCTCGATCTCAACTAACCGTCTCGAGTTTGCTGCTAGCCTGAGTTGACAACGACTGGATGAATTGACAGCATGATTCGACGAAGCTTGGCGACTCGCACCGTCCAGACATTGCGATAAACGCTAAGCGAGAGGTGCACCAGATGTTCGCCCAGAACAGATGTCGATAATAGTAGCAAATAGCGTTGTACAATATGCGCATAGTATGCGAATAATGCATTATTCAACTATGCCCCCTGAATAGTTGAATATTCCATACAAATGGAATAATGGAATAGTATGATGTAATTGGAGCGTTTCATGAAATCTGATCTCGCGTTCCGCCAATCCGCCCTCTCGAAAGGGAGGGGGAAGTCACGGGGGTCACCGTCGGACGATGCCAACGCTTAGAAGGGACGATACCAATTTGTATAGCGAATTTATTGAAATCGTCATTAATTGCCCGAGCGTCTGCATACTATGCATCTATGCGAATAATGCATTTTGTATCGATGCGAATATTGAATATTCCAGCCTGAAATGACAACGCTAATAGCAAAAGAGAGATTCTGTAAAGCCATGACCGGCAACCTTGCCTTACTCATTACCTTACATATCATGCAGTACCTTACGACGTGCCACATAACCAAACAAGGGTTGTGGTCGGAATCACGCTCCATCGATTCTGGAAAGAGGCACAGAAATGCCAACAGCAACATCGATTTGCGACTGGAATGCATGGGCAAGCTGCGCCAAGCCGTGCTGGGGGCGTTGGATTATGAAGGCCCTAGTGTCTACCTCCTCGCTACCCCAGCTGCCCAGCTTGGTTAGGATAGTATGAGCTAATGGAAATCCGCCAGTCGTCTCATTAATATTTCCTTAGCGTTCCCCATCTAGTCGGCAAACGAGCGGTAACAATCCCGGACGGTGAATCAGCACTGTTCGTCTGTTCCAAAGGGGGATAAACACCCAACCAGAATGCAAACGCCAACCTTCTCGTTCGCTTCGGAGGAAAGGTGGGGACTGTAACGTGTTTCTACGCCCACAGATTTCTGCAGAACAGCATGGTATCGCACGGCACGAGGGGAACGAGAGCACCCCCAAGTACTTGCAGCATGATATTACAATGGCTGTACGTGTAAGTCACCACTGCAACGTCGATGATACAGTATACACTTCTAGACCGAGACCTCGCGTAACTGGTTATTCTATCCTTCCGTCTTTTTCTTTGTTTCCCTTTCTCCTGTCTGTGTGTACATACATGCTACTGCAGTCGAGGAGTAGACGGAGACCAGCTAGACGAGTTGGCTCCCCGATGACTCGCTCAACTATTTTCGGAAGAAAAAGCGGGTGGTGAATGCGGAGTGCGAAGGCAAGTCGTGATGAGCGTCTTCCCGATGGACACTGTACTCCAGACTGTAGATGGATGGCGGAGTGCTCCACACAATCTTGATCGCCTGATGGCCATTTCGAATTCTCCAGACTCCACCAGTCAAGTCAACCAAGCTCACTCCAGTCTGGATCCCTGCCCCGGACACTGGGGTGCCTGGGGGTGCCGCTCCTTACCTAGGCTGTCAGTCAGTCGGCTTCTCTTGCAACTCGCAGAGAAATTGGGCAAAGCGGGCCATATAACAAGTACTGGTAGGCCCGAAGAGCATGCTCTTTCGTGCAAAAGGGCAGTTGGTCGGCCGAATTGTCGATTGACTCTGGTTCTGCATACTTCTCACCACCACTTCTGCGTACTTGTAAACACAACAAACAATACCCACAGGACTCTCTAAGTTAACCCGTCGCACAGTTTCGCAGATACATACGGCGTCAACCTGCCGACTTGTCTGCTTGAGACTGGACCAACAACCGTTCCCGTTCTCCCGTTGTATATCATGTCGTCAATATACCTGCGCAATTCGATATTAGTTTGGTGATCAGGGTCTCGCATTCTCCAATCGAAATACCCCCTGGGACAGCCTCGCCTGACTGCATCATCTACCTTTGTATGCGTGCCAAGACCACAGACGAAAGAAAAAGGACCATTGCTCTGTCTGGTAGGGGCGTATTCAGACCTACGAGGTCGAGTTTTTTTTATTACCTTGTCCAGAGGCCGGCACCATCTCTTGCCTTCCCTTGACCCTTTCGCTCGCGTTGCCTCCGGACCATACTCTCTCCCTTGCCGCAGCATCGGACCTGATTGGCTCCTACTCCAACAACAAGCTGCCACCTCTGTGTCCGCTTGAAGTGTATTGAGAAATCTGGCAGATCCTATAGTACGTTCATCTTATTATTGCACCCCTGATCATGTCCCGTCACTCTGCTAGAAACCTCATGCGTCCATGGTCTGGCCACATGGTGTTGACTTTCTCCTGGTACAAAGGGGGTTGTCCCGTCCCTCTGTGCCCAATGCTGATCAACCTGGACTGTTTTGGCTTGCATTATGCTTGCCTGATTATCATACTCATTGTCGGTTCCCCGCAGGAAATATGTTTCGGTCCGTCCAAGTACCGTCATCGTAGTAGCTTCCCATACCTGCCAAGCTCAGATATAGTTGAAGCTCCGGTCCTCAAATACCTTCCAAGGTCTCGCACTTAACGGATCTCAGACCGACTTCATATACTGAGGAATCATTGTACATTCTGCACTTTACTTGCACTGGAGGCAGCCTTTCACCAATCTAGTGCTTACCGGCTACAACATTACAAGCCTCCACGCGTTCCCCGACTCTAAGACAGCAGTTCAGGTCGTCTACAACAAAGATGTTGTCGAATCCTCTTCAGCGGTTTTCCCCCTACCACTCTCTCCCTGCTAACACCCTCCTCTCCAACGCTCACGTCCCCACAAGCCATCTTCATGCCGCCGGGCTTGATGCCTTTGGCCATGGCTCACAGTACTCCTTACAACACCTGCAACAGCACGTAGGTGTCCATGCGCCTCACCTCGCTCGAGCCCCTCAAACCAAACATCGACAGCACCCGTACGGTGGCCCAGCTCCAAGAGCTACAGGAGCGGCTGGTCCGATCAGAAGGAGGATAAGCAGGGCCTGTGACCAGTGCAATCAGCTACGGACCAAATGTGACGGGCAACACCCCTGCGCCCACTGTATCGGTAGGTATTCGCACCAGCAACAGCTTCAGACGGCCGCTAAGTTCTCTCCAGAATTTGGACTCGGCTGCGAATACATACGCGAAAGAAAGAAGAGAGGCAAGGCCTCGCGCAAAGACCTTGCTCAACAAGCAGCAGCACAGGCAGCCACAGCCTCCGGGCAGAGCGGAGCGCAATCTCCCCTGAGTGGCGGCGACAACGATATCTCCGCCTCAGAACAGAGGCACGACAACCCTACGTCCAGTAAATCCGAGCGGCAATCGACCGCTAGCGAGAAGGCTCTAAACGACCTGAATGAGGACTCGACAGGCCGGAGCCAGCGGACTGGGAGCTTGGACAGTCTGGCAGAAATCAGCTCTCACCAACCGCACCTGACGACTCACCATGCTGCTATGGACCGCGATCAACTGGATAGTCCTACCTCACTGGATCTGAATGGATTCGGCAATGTCCAGAACCCCTATAATAGACAGAGCTTAGGCGCACACATGATGGCTGGCCCTTCTCACACGCCGTACGGAGCGGGCCAGGCTAACCTCTCCGACTATCCTGATATTCCATACGCACTCCAAACGCAGAACCCTGCAAACTACGCCACGAACCCTTCTGCGAACTTTCGCATGGCGACAAGTCCACTGAGCACTTACCCTATGGCAGGGGAAACTTCCCCTGGCTGGATGTCAATGCCGTCTCCCCCGGCGCAATACCAATCGCATATTCCGCCGCCGAGCTATCACCAACAGTTGCGGTACCCAGTACTGAATCCCCTTATTCCACATTTGGGAAGCATTATCCCGATATCTTTGGCTTGCGACCTGATAGATCTCTATTTCTCAAGCTCTTCGTCAGCCCATGCTCACCCTATGTCGCCTTACGTACTTGGTTTCGTTTTCCGGAAGCGATCATTCCTACATCCAAGCAAACCAAGGCAATGCCAGCCCGCTTTGTTAGCTAGCATGTTATGGGTAGCAGCGCAAACCAGTGATGCGTCTTTCCTCACCAGTGTTCCATCAGCGCGCGGCAAGATCTGCCAGAAACTTCTGGAACTTACTGTCAGTCTGCTCAAGCCCCTGATCCACACCCCATCAGGAGAGGCGTCGCCTGTCTCAAGCCCTCCCATCGACGGCGTGGCGTTAGGTGGCTTGGGTGTAGCAATGCCGGGTTCCATGAGCTTAGAGAATTTGAGCGGGGAATCTGGAGCATTTGGCGCAGCTGGCTCGCTCGACGATGTGATAACGTACATCCATTTGGCTACAGTTGTCTCCGCAAGCGAGTACAAAGGGGCTAGTTTGAGGTGGTGGAATGCTGCATGGTCACTTGCGCGGGAACTGAAGCTGGGGAGAGAATTGCCGCTCAGCGCGTCAATGGGACAGACAGACGAGGATGGAAATGGAATCAATGCAAGCGATGACGGTGAGGACGAGCTCGGGAACAATATGGCATCGGGGGCAGTTACGGATGAGGAACGGGAAGAGCGCCGACGCATTTGGTGGCTCACTTATATCGTCGACCGGCACTTGGCTCTCTGTTATAACAGACCGCTTTTCCTACTCGACATCGAGTGCGAAGGGCTCATGCAGCCCATGGACGACACTGAATGGCAAAATGGCAACTTCCGCTCCAATGTTACCGACCCAGCGTTACCGGGCGACCGAGTCCGGGGCCCCCATTTTGAATGTACAGGCCATAGCATATTCGGATATTTCCTACCTCTGATGACGATTCTCGGAGAAATCGTGGATCTTCACCACGCCCGAAACCATCCTCGCTTTGGCGTGGGCTTCCGGTCTGCACGGGAATGGGACGACCAAGCCGCCGAGATCACTCGTCACCTCGAAATGTATGAGCGCAGTCTCAAGCAATTTGAGCAGCAGCATTTTCAATCCAGCGCCGAGGATAAGAACGAGCAGTCCGCAACATTGGAAATGCCCAGCGAGCTCGATCACCTTGATACGGTGTCGGTGCGGTCCATTCGAACCAACTCGTCGCGAATGACGGAATCAGACATCCAGACGCGGATCGTCATGTCTTACGGCACTCATGTCATGCACGTGCTGCACATACTGCTCACCGGGAAATGGGACCCAATCAACCTTTTGGATGATAACGATCTGTGGATTTCGTCTCAGGGCTTCATCACGGCCACCGGACATGCCGTATCAGCCGCCGAGGCAATCAGCAACATCCTCGAATTCGACCCTGGCCTAGAGTTCATGCCCTTTTTCTTTGGCATTTATCTTCTGCAAGGATCCTTCCTTCTGCTGCTCATTGCCGACAAGCTGCAGCTGGAGGCCTCGGCCAGCGTGGTCCGAGCCTGCGAGACCATCATCCGCGCCCATGAAGCATGCATGGTCACACTGAGCACGGAGTATCAAGTAAGTTGTCATTCGCTGATGTTGTCCCTTCACTGCAGAAAGACTGGGGGAAAGAAAAAACGGCCACTAACTATACAACAGCGTAATTTCAGTAAAGTAATGCGGAGCGCGCTTGCTCAGGTCCGAGGCCGTGTCCCCGAGGACTTGCACGAGCAACACCAACGGCGACGGGAACTGTTGGCGTTGTACCGATGGACTGGCGATGGTACTGGCTTAGCGCTTTAACGAGGATTTGATGTCGCGCAAGCGGGACGATGTTTATGATTTCCGACTTTTTGCTGGTTTCTGAAGGCGATGATCAGATCAGCCTGGGAAGATGGGAGGTGATACCTATTTGCTTTTACGCACTGGTTCTTACTAATTTGGGCGTTTTCTTCTTTGGCTGCCTTGTAGGGCGGGATCTGTGTACTTGTCGTCCTCAATCAAGCATTTCAGGCCTGGGGTCGGAGGGATTGTTGGGGTTCATGCGCGCTTGAAGAGAGTGTATATGTATAGCGAGCGGAGTTGAGTGGGCTTTTTAATGATTGGCACGGGTTGCGGAAACAAACAAAAGGGGGCTGGCTGCAAACATGCAGAAAAGGGTGGACACGGG
This sequence comes from Apiospora saccharicola, assembly GCA_038363915.1. NCBI lineage: Eukaryota > Fungi > Ascomycota > Sordariomycetes > Amphisphaeriales > Apiosporaceae > Apiospora > Apiospora saccharicola. The sequence goes on from JAQQWM010000006.1 coordinate 4,189,437, forward strand.
AAGCAGCGCAACCACGACTGTTAACGGGGCGGTCTTGCTTGCTTGTCTTTCACGCGTATGAATATGAAGGGGCAATGCTTACATGGTAACGATTAATGTTGGATATACACACACATATACATTATATATACTGCAGGCTTCAATCATGATGGTACACATGCGACTCTCTGTAAGACCTACTCATATATCGACTATTGGTTACCTATTATGATATGGGGAAAACATCTATCGGAGAGAACGAGGAATGTAGCATAATCTTACTCACATGCCATACGTAAGACTTCCCTGGTACTTCGTAAACCAGCGTTTAATTAATGGCATAAACCCATTTGGATGGGTAATGCCAATTTCCCCAATGAATCTGCAATAACATGATGCTGCTCAACACAGACAGTATAGGGTATGTCGCTTTGATCTTCCCTTGTTCATTCACCCAGAACCACGAGAGGATGAGGTGGGGAGAGAGGGAAGTATCTCGGCTACTAAGTGGATGTAGCGTTCTGGCGATTATCCATACTCGATACGTCGATGCGTACGTTCTTCCTCCCAATAGGCCAAGAGGAGTTAGCGTTGGAAGGTTCGAAGCCAAGCGTCGTCCAAGATAGTCCTATGCGTTGCACAAGAATGCCAGTATGCCTTTTGGTGAGGCCAAACTGCCGCTCCGTAGCTCTGCAGTATCAAAGTATCCCAAAGGAGCCCATGGCGGATGTCTCAAGCCCTCGTGGGGGTGTGACTCAGAACACTCAGACATCAAATCACTCGTCCTCTAGTTGCTCGTCTTCCTCCTCCTCCTCCTCGTCAGGGTCGGCCATGATTTGTTCCACCAAGCCACTACTCCTCCCACCTCTTCCTCTATTGCCCTTGCTCCTGCGATAGGCTTCCGTCTCGGTCACTGCCCTCTCGCCGACAAAGTGCTTGCCATCCCAAGGGGTCTTACACTTTGCGCAATTGTGTTCGCGCTTTGTGCGCCAGAAGGCCTCTTCGCAGATGTCGTGCAACCGCACGTTGCAGTCGCGCTCCGTACAACGCTGTCCCACGGTGACGATTTCCTTACAAGCCTCGCAGAACTTGATGCGCTGCCACTCGCCGGGCTCCGCGTCCGGGTCGTTGTAGGTCTCGATGAGCCAGGAGCGCAGTTCCAACAGGGCGCGAGTGCTCAGGGAGTAGCACCCCTCAGCGCTGCGCTCAAACCAGCCCTCCTCCACCATGCTCTGCATCATCGCCTCGGCCTCGGAAGACTTAAGTCCACGGAGTTGCTGCTGTTGCGGTTGGACCTCTTCTCCGTCATCCTCCATGGCGTTTGCTGCCGCCTGGGTCGCAGACGCCGGCGCCCGGCAGCACTGGTGGAATTGCATCGAGTCCAAGAACATGGCTTCGAGGCGAGGCGAGTTGTACTTTTCGAACATGGCGTCCAGCACGCGCTTAACAAATGCTATTTCTTCGGCGGAGTGGAGGGTGGCCAGTTGAGTCAAGGCGTCTGAAGTGGTGTTGACAATGGCCCATACACGCTGCTTGGTCACCTGGTGTATGGCGGTGCGAATGTCGTAGTCGAGACTGGACAGAGCATCCTGGGCTACTGACAGATACGAATCGAACATATCCTGGGTGATTTGAACAGGGTCGACAGGCTCCCCTTCTTGTACCGTCATGATACTGGCCAGGATGGGCTTTGCTTCTCGTAGTGTCATGGTGCCACGGGCCATGAAGGCTTGTAAGAAGGCACGATTGGCATCGCTGTACTCATCATCTCCCTCCATTGTTAGGACGAGTCAATTCTGCGATAGCACTGTTGGGGCTTGGTGCTCTCAGTTTCCAGATTAATACAACTTGATTTAATTATGAGACGGCCTGGGTTGAAAGATGCATCTGCAATCAGGCAGCTGAAGTCTGAAGATTGAATTGCTGGTGAGACGCGTTCTTGGGCATAAGTAGGCGCGTTAATGGATTTCTGAGCACAAACTGAGCACAATTGCTGCATAACCCGAGAGGGAAAGCACGGCCACAAAACGAGGGGTCAATAGTGGCGCAGTCGGAAGCTACCGCCCAAGTGCCGGACTAATATGGGGAAAAGTCGCCCAGTAAAAGAGGAAAGGACGGGTCTAGATTGCCGGCTTGGTACGGACAAGCTCTCGCCACAGATGACATAGCCACTGCATGTGAAGCTCCAGCAAGCAGCCAGTTGAAACAAGTTGACAGCACCTTCGTCATGCGCTGGAGCTGAGTAGGCTGGTAGGGGACTGTAGGCCTCCCAACAAAGCGCTTAGAATTGCCCAAAGGCAAACTTCATAAGAGAATCGACTTGACGCTCTTCCAGACATTTTGTTTTACTCTTTCACCAATTTCTGTCCATCTCTCTTTACTAATTCATCTGCAACATCAGACTCTTTCCAGACAAAGACCATTGAACCAAACCTGGGCACTACTGTTTACATCATTCTCCGGTCACCAATCCGGCCCCAGCCACCCAAAATGTTGGAATACTTCACCTACAAGAAAGTGAAGAAGCATCGAGCTGAGAAGGCCGAGAAGGAGCGCGTTGAGTCGGCAAATGAAGAGCCCCACCAGGACGCTGCCTCGCCTTCCCCCAGGGTCATCTCAGAACCGATCGGTACTCCGCTGCTGCGCGAAGAGGATGAGCGCTTTCTGGAGCGCTTAACGTCGCCGGATCCGGATGACGACGAAGGGGTGCGACCGCCCCTTCCTCCCCGGATCAAAACACCTACCATTGAGTGGGACAGCGATACCGAAAGCTATGTGAGCAAAGAGGGCAAAGGCAAGGCCAAGGCCACAGACGCGAAACCCGAAGTCGCTGCTGGCAAACCCAAGCGCTTCGCCACCATCACGACTCTTGGACGTAATCTGTCTCAGCGCGTGAGGCCCACGGCCAACAGTGGCCTCAAGCCAGAGAATGTGCCACCCGTGACGGAGCGCGAGGTGCTCCGCGAAGAGAATGACATTACCCGCATTCTCGATGATCTCGACCTCTCAGCCAAGAACAACAAGGTCTTCAGTCTGTCAGCCGACTCGGGCGAGATGGTGCGAAAGTTCAACCTGGTACTCAAGGACCTGGTCAACGGTGTGCCTACAGCTTACGGCGACTTGACCGCACTGCTCGATGACCGCGATGGTACCCTGGCCAAGAACTACGAGAAACTGCCCAGCTCGCTCAAGAAGCTGGTTACGACCTTGCCCAACAAGCTGACGTCGACTTTGGCGCCGGAGCTTCTGGCCGTAGCTGCCGAGGCACAGGGACTCAAGGCCGACGAGGCAAACAAGGGCGGTCTTAAAGATGCGGCCAAGAACTTCTTGACGCCCAAGAGCCTACAGGACCTGGTCACGAAACCAGGCGCGATCGTGGGTCTCCTGAAGGGCATTGTGAACGCCCTGAAAGTCAGGTGGCCAGCTTTTATTGGCACCAATGTGATATGGAGTCTTGCCTTGTTCTGTAAGTATAGCCCCCTACCCTTGTGTGTATATCTATATACTTTGTTACGCCATGCACATTACTAATGCCGATTTGCTAGTGCTCCTATCTGCTCTATGGTACTGCTACAAGCGCGGCCGTGAGGTCCGTCTCGAGTCCGAGGCCGCTGCGAGGGACCCCATCGACGGCTCTACCCGTGTCGAGGAGCTTCCTGACGACCCTCAGCTACCTGCACCGGAGCCTCGTATGACCCAGGAGGAACGTGCCATGTTTGAGAGGACCCCCACTGCTGCATCTTCCTCGAAGATCAGGAAGAACAAATGAACGACTTAATGAATTGGATGGAACGAACGATACCCATAGGTGATGGATCACGGTTTGATATTTTTGGTAGAACTGCTTGGTAAAATTTTGGCCAGGTTTTGAAGAACTGTTGCCTTTTCTCGTATACTCTTTGGATTTCGATACGGTTTGCAAATCTGCCCATGAGGTGCTAGATATAATGGAGTTAATGTTAAGACTTTTGTCCCAAATGAGTCATCTCTACTATGGATCAGTCCAATGTATCATATCCAAGCTTATACTTGATCGCTGTCCGTGTCGCATCTTGGAAGGAATTAAAGGCGACTAAATGCACAAGGAAGACACATGGGTTATCATTCATTCGATACGAACCCAGAGGTTAGTCAATACACAGGAACACAAGAAGCTGCTGGTCCAACGAGCACGGTGCTTTCTCATTGCGCTATTCAACCATGCTGCTCTATAGCCAGGACTTACTTTTCTGCTCTCGCCTGTGGTTTCATGGGTATCATTGGGTGAACGACCTCAACGTCGTGCCTCCTGCTTAGCTCTTGGGTCGGTCGTACTGTATCAACATCGCTTCCTAGCTCTAGCCTCATTCTTCTCTTTTTATTTAATCATCCTGGACCAACTCCTTAATCTCCTCCTGTCCCGGTGCCACACCCACCGTGACATCGGCCTTCTCATCTCGGCCTCCGGTGCGGTCTATCACGCGGCCGCCGTCTTGCATCCAGAAGTTGACCTCGTCCACAATGTCAGCCACTATATCCTCGACGATTTGCTCGTCGTAACGCCGGGACAGAGGCTGCAACTCGCCCTCAGCCGCCGGTGCCTCTTTCTTGACGTCGAAGGACGCCGCCGCCACTGTTACCGTGTCGTTGTTATCCGTTCCGGTCATGGCCACGTCCTCTTCTTCGCCAGCGTCGCCGCCACTACCGTTTTTGCCCTCGGCTTCTTCAGTCGGCTCTTCCTTGGTGTTGGTCGCTACTGCTGCACCCTCGAATCCGGGGGGCGGGAACCAGAAATCCGGGCCGAAGTTGACTTCGGCTGCTCCTCCCCGGAAGACGCTAATGGCCGGATAGTATCCCAGCATGCCGTCGTCCATGTTCTCCCTCGCGCCGACCTGCGCCTGCGGTTTGGAGGCGGGCGGCAGGAAAGCCAGTAGATCCTCGAACGCGGTGCCCATGGGTACGCCGTTCTTGTAGACCTTAATGAAGGATTTCGGCAGCGTGCGCAGCGAAGCGACCGGGTGGTTCGGATTCGGCGCCTCGGCGGAGGCGCTGCCGGCCGAGCCCGAGGCGCCGACAGGCGAGGGGTTCATGAGGTCCTCGAGCTCTTTCGTGGTGTGGTAGTCGATCTTCTCGAAGTAGATGTGGGCGCGGAACCGGATGGGGATGCGGTCGCGCACAATGTTCGGGCCCTCGGCGCTCGTGCTCTCGCTCTCGTCGGCGATTAGGTCGACGGCCGGGTTGTAATGGCCCTGGACCACCTTGCGGTGCAGGTTTTCCGAGGGCAGCTGGATCTCCAGCCCGATGACGTCCCCTTCCTTGATGTCCTCGCCGGCCGGGAAGAAGTCCTTGGGTCGCGACATGTGCACCTTCTGGCCCTCGACGTCGCGGATGCCGTAGCTGTAGGCGTCGAAGCCGACGGGCGCGTCGAGAGAGGCCTCCCGTCGGGCGAAACCCAGCCGCACGTGGCCGTGCGACTCGGGCTTTGCGCCCTCCTCTGTCGTCGGTATCGTGCCGCGTGTGATTTTGCACTCCCAGTACCAGCGACCTTCTCGTATGGCAATGTTGGCACGTGCCATTCGGAAGCCCTTGTCCGTCGTGATGTGCCGGCCGGACTGGTCCAGGTACATGTGTGTCGCCGCGTCCTCGAAGCTTATGTGTGCGCCGTACGGTTCGGGTTCGGTCTGTCGGTAGTAGAAGGATGAGGGGAACTGCGGATCGGCTATGCAGTGAAGATAGTGGAAGTTCTTCTTATTGTAAACACTGTAGTAGGTGGTCAGCTCGGCATCGACCTCAACGTTTCGTAGCTCCTCCACGTAGTGCGACTCACTGTTCCGAGGTCTCGTAGAAGTCGATGGGGGTGCCATCAGGCGCTGGGACGGCATGGTGGTGGGTGAATACGGGCCCGCGAGCTGCTTCGAAGTCGGACGGCTTCGGGGGCGCGAGCTTGTATCGCAAGGGCGAAGACTCGCTGCCCAATTGCGGTTGCGGCGAATCTTCCTTCTTGTGTTTGGGATCGGGCGTAGCTCTGGCGCTGTCGCCGCCAGCAATGCCCTTGGATTCGCGCTTTTTCAGCGACTCCTTCTTGGTTCGCTTGCCTGGCCCCATGCTGGGTATGTCGTCTTGCGACTGGTTCTTGGTGAGCTTCAAGTCGGGGTTCGGATTTAGTGGTGACGAGACCGAGGGCGCGTGGTCATCCTCAAGGGCGCGTTTTTGAGGTAGGGACGTGACTACTGGGCTGGACGCCCTGGAAGGAGTTTCCTTCTTCTGGGTATTCGCCTCGGTCGCCATGGTCACGATGCGGGTTGCTGGTACAAAGCTGTATATACAATGGGCATTCAGAACTATGTAAACAGGTTCTAAAAGTAAAGTAACAGTAGGTACCTGGTCTATCTATTATAACTACTGTGGCGCAAACAATAAAAGTGGCTTCACTCTCCAAGTCTAACGTTCAATAGCGGTCACCCTAGACCTACAGTATTACCCTACAGTTGTGACATGTTAAATAAACCAAGTCTACCTTTTAGGTACATTGAGATAAAAGATTATAACAAAAATACAATTTTCGCATACAGTAACAGTAAAAAGCACGACCTGGATGGGACTCGAACCCACAACCTCAAGATTAGGAGTCTTACACGCTACCATTGCGCCACCAGGTCTAGGTTTACTTGATGATTTTGAGAAGATTAACATATACTATGATCACACACGCCAACTCTCACATCCAGGCCTACAAACACGTCGACGTGATATGAAATCCTTACATTCAGTATAGGATATCCTTCCCGTTGGTCTGAGTGATGATGGCTTGGATTGAGAATGTGATAAGCTGATTGGACTTCTGATGTCATGAAAATGATCTGGAAGTAGTTGGGTCATTTGTTGATTTTGTTGGATGCACATACTGAGACAGCAAAGTCCTGAGATTGTGGAGATCGTTCCGCATGTGTTGCCTTTGTATTGTGTTCCTTTTGAGAGCAAGGAGTAGGCGAACGAAGTAGCAGTTGGAGTTGAGTGAAGGATGGTTTTTTGTTGATGTATGTTTGACAATATCTTGAGAATCTGCAAAGAATAAGTCGAGAAAGATGTTGCCCGCAATGCGCAAACTTTAGGCAACAAACAGTTAGCCAGTCATGCTGCTCTCTGAAGCCAGAGCACAGCAAGAGGTGTGCATTGAGCAACAAAAATTCGAATGCAAAAGGCAAGAGCGGTGGGTTTAGGAAAAGTTAAGATTCGATATGCCCACGGAGGAGGCAGCTACCTAAATATTTGGCTCGCCCAGTTTCCATCTGGGTGCCCAAACCTTCGAGGTATGCATCAACCCGATCTTGGGTCGCTAGACATGATTTGTGATCTGATACTACTCATATCATTATCGCTACCTCTGGTCTTTAATGTTGTTGTGTGTTCGTAATGCAGCAGGCCGACGCTCCACCAGGACCATTTCCCACCACTATTATGACTGTGTCCCATGTACCGACAAACAGACGGCCGCGGCGTAATCCCCGTCGTGGCTGATGCTCAACATGGCTGTCGTGTCTGGCTGGCCCGGCGGGAAGCCTTTGATGACAGCCACGGGCGGGCCGCTCGATAACGCGACCTCGTTTGTCATCGCATCATCTCCGGTCTCCCCCTCCTCCTGGTCTTGGCCCTGGCCCTCGCTGACTCCTTTCAACGGTCTCGCTGCCGGCCTAATCCGGACGATGCGGATATCCTCAAAGGTCAACCTGCGCGACGAATGCGCCTTGATGGCGGCCTCCTTGGCTGCAAATCTACATTGAGTTAGCTGTCTATGCCATGATGCTAATAAATGGTAGGGACAAGGGGCGGCGTGTATGCGAATGCACTCACCGGCCCGCCATGAACACAGCAGCTTTCCAGACATTGGGGATCCGATTATCGCTCGCTCCGGTAGCCCACGGCGCGTCTGTCTGATCTACCCGCGAGGAAGGGCGCGATGCAATGCATTGGAGTAGAGCTCGAGGTCGAGCTTCCGAGCGTTCTTCGGCTGTCAAGACGCGCGCGATGAACCGCTGGGCATGGCACGAGGTCAAGATCCTGTAAATCCGGGGGATATGGCAGATATCGTTTCCGAGACCAAAGAGTGACATCATACGTGCACTATAGTCTCACAATGCGTTACGGCCCTCGCCTAACTAGCCCGAGATACGCCACAGCTCGTGTTGTAGGGTTAGTTGGGTGTATATTCTCTACTCTGGTATGGTATGGGGTGGGTTGGAGTGAAGCTTTGACGACAGATCCCGGAACCGTATTAATCGCCGAACACACATTTCACAGCACCAATCTCAAATTTACGACCGACCAATTGACCTCGCCACAACTCATCAATGACCGAACTACCGAATTGTATAAACAGCTATCTTATGAAATCCACTAATTACAACACTCGAAAGCACTCTACGACACCCAGCCAACACAAGAAAAAGCCTGACATCATTACCAGGCAGGTGGATCCTGAGATCCAGAAGGATATCTCATACTCTTGGACGCAACGCCATTACATCAAACGCACTTTTCCTTGGATCGACTAAACGAGTGGTGTTTTATGATTTGTTTGCCACCGGGAGCTAACCCGATATGCTGCCAGAGAGGGCCGTACCATGGTCCGGCCGAAGCCACAAAATCTGGCCGCAGTAACTGAAGCTACATCGGGGTAGAAGGGCTTAGTTGTCTGCGAGAAGAGGGGCTCTCTCGCGGTCAGCAGGTGCCGTGTGCGCCTGTCGTCTCCATCGGTAGTCTCGTCCGGCGGAAGCTGGGACTGCGATAACAATGGTGGCCACGAACAGGACAGCCATGATGGTGAATGCGAAGATCCACTGGAATGCGATGACCTGTCTGAAGAACTGCGAGACGCCAATGGCAGCCGCGAGAACGCTCAAGTTGAAGCCCATGGTGTAGTCCTGGGGAACAATATTAGCAATGCACGGTCAGGGGGGAATTGTCCTCGCGCTTTCCCGACTTACCTTGTAGAAGAAAACGAAGAACAGGCCATAAGCCAGGATGGACCAGATGAAGACGTTTCCGAAGATGCGAGCGACGAGGGACGTAGCGTGCGGAACCATGATGGCTCCGTTCCAGTAGATGGCGACGAAGGTCCATGCGAGCGGGCCAGAGACGACGGGCTCGTGGATGAAGCGTGAGTAGCCTACGTGGCGGAAGTACACGGACGTCAGGTTGATGAAGTTGATGACCAGCATAACCTCGGCCCATGCAAAGTAGCCTCGGACAAAGAGCATAACAAAGGCGAAGTGGAAGAGGTTGTTGACGATGAAGTGGCTGCCGACGGCACAGGCAGGGTTTCTCCGCTCGACATTGCCGGAGAACAGGTGGACGATGTAACCGGCTTGTAAGATGAACAGCACGAGCCTAAGTGATGTGTAAGTATACTGAAGTTATCCAGGCAAAGCCTTGCATATGAAGCAGTAGGTGCTCACCAGTAGATGCTAGCAATGATCTTGTTCATGCGGAAAGCCGTGTCGTGATCTCTGTTCTGGTGCCAGATGGAACCCCGATGTCCCTTGCCATCATGGGGCTTGTTGAAAGTGTAGTAGAAGGTGACCACAACAGCCAGGAGCCATGATAGAGTGGTCAGGGTCTTGTAGAGAAGAACCGACTTCTTGCTGTGATCATCGCGCTTGGCGAAGGGGTTGACTAGAGAAACGAGTTGTCAGCTATACTCTGCATCGATCATGGAAGTCAATAAGAGATGTATGTAAGTATGAGTACATACTCTGGTGAACGCGCTCCATGGTGGAAAGGCGCTTTGGTTGCTAGGGATGTCAGGATCAAGGGCAAAAGTGTCCTGCAGAAAAAAGTAAATTAGTAAGTAGGTAGAAGACAGAGATCTTCGGAAAATAAAGTGCTACGAGAAAAGAGCGAACGGTCTTATTAGATCAATACAGAATGCTATGTATTAGCGAGATCATCTGAGACAGATGCAAGTGGTACCTATTCAGTATGATGCTAGCAGGGTAGTGGGGTAGCAGCAATGCAGACACACGCTCCTCCGTCTGCAGGCATGGGGCGTCTCTGCGGGGAAAGGCAACGGGTATGACGTGGGAAGTATACCACGGATACCTAGGTGAACAGGTTGCAGCCACGCATGATCTCTTCCAGTGGTAAACGACTTTCAAGGCAACGTGTGGTCGTAAGCCGCCTCGCTCGTCACTACTAAAACAACAGCACATAAGCATGATTTTGTTCCGGGAATCGTTGGCCGCTAGCATCTAGGCATTAGACTTTTGGAGAGATCAGAACGTCTGGTCCTCCTTTGAGACTCATGTATCAGACCAGACGAAGTCATCCGAGCTCCCTTCTGCTGAGCTGAGCGTACAAGTGCAGCTTCCATTGTATCTAAGCTGCTAGGCATGTACTCCGTAGGCACCCCCCTGGCTATTTTGGACGGCTCCCGCATTGGAGTGGGCCTAGTATCAATATCGAATCGAACCATCTGTTGGAAACATTGCATCAATGGACACCCGTTTCTTGCGGGCCCGGGCCAAGAAGGCCCTTTATCGTCATCGGCGGCCTCTGTAGGTTGTAGATCCCTTCATGTCCAATTGCCGCAGGTTGAAACGAGAAAATGATACCGCTCACCGTGACTCCAGTTGTGATGGGAAGTTGTTGCATTTGTTGCCGACCTTGGCCGCTGCACAAGGCGCACATAACACAGCTCGTAGCTCCTCGTAGACAGGGCAGGGCTGCTAGCTACCTCTGTGTAAGCGATCGAGATCATCGTATTTGGTAACCAACCTACTTATTCTTAGTATCACGAGGGTGGGATTCGACATATCAGAAACACGGTAGCGCCTCTTGCGCGTTGCTAGCATCGAAAGAAAGGGCCTTGGCTAAAGGGATCTACAACTGCATGTGGCTGGGTATTCGATAGTACTGTACTGACGGCAAGCTTGCTCGCTCGCTTGCTCGACATGGGTGTTTGGAGGTAGCGTTCTTCTAGCTACCTAGCAGTCTTTAACCTACACCAATGCCTCCTGCAAAACTATAGACTAGATATACTCTGGTCAATTGAGTCAATTGCGCCGCATATAAACAATTGGCTGCTGTTGCTTCTTCAATGTGTACAATTTCGTCGTTTTATGTCCGCTGTATGCAAGAAAATGGTTTCCACGCTCGGTGAAGAGATCGGCTCACTGCCTAGGAGCCTGGTTATAATAGGAGGACTTCCTCCGGCCGCTTCTCCACTTTATGCCACCCAAGAACCACTTTCAGCCGTCTCGAGTTGCCCGCAACAGCCCGCGACTCCTCCCTCAGTGGCTCGACCGCGGCTAGATGCCTGCCATCTCCCCCAGATATGTAGCAAGTGGATTGGTGGTAGGTCATATTCTTGGCCATAAACACCTCAGTTTTTAGGGTCACTCACTTACTCATGTGCCACAGGCTGTCCAACCAGAGGCATTCGTTCAGCAGCATCTCGACCAGCAGGGCATACACGGCCTTGGCTTGTGTAGCAAGCTTATAAGCCGGTTCGTGAATGAGTACATACGCTTTGCCTCCTGGTCTGCCTATTTTTCAGTATGCTCCAATAAACACTTACCTGTGCTCCTAGCCTACCAAACGATACGCGGCTTGCTTCTGACGGACATGTCATTGGCCCAGCCGATCGTAAAAGGATGGTCGCTCCAGTTGGGGCGGGAGATACTCTCGCTGCTTAATCCGAAGAAGTGAGCCAGTAAGTAGTATAAAACGAGATCTTTTCAATTAAATTGATTTATATTAACTCTTCATTTTTGGTATCACTCGTTTACTTAAGTACTACCTAATGGATATATCTTTACATATAATGTTGATATCTTACAAGCTATTATGAGAATAGTCGGAAGGAAGGCCGATATTCTAGCAAGGCCGTCGATCCCCGCTAAGCAATGCACTAAGCACCCACTAGTTCCAAACCCCAGGCAGCCAGTGGCCAGGGTACCAAACAACCCCAACTGCTTGCTACCTAAGTACTTGAGCCGCTTAAACTTATCTCGACTCATCCTGGAACACACATTTCTCTCCCATGATTTAACAATGGACTGAACGCCTGCGTGCCTTCTGATCCAAAGGCAGTACTGGCCATTCACATAATAGTAATGATGGCGGCCGCCGAGACACCGGCATCGCCCGTCATGGCTTTGCGAGAGGTGTTCGGGGACCGTAAACCACCAGATATCAGCCGCAAAATCACAGGTAGGTACACGAGCCGATGGGGGGTCTTCCAGTTACTGTGAAGCTGATGGGGCTACGGTAGCTTGTGTAGCTTGTAGGAAACAGAAGGCGAGTTTTGCTCCCTAAGTATTCTCGCTCGCAACTTGGCCCCTCCAAGCTGACGCAATGGCTCAGATCAAATGTCAGATGCGCGATGCTCAGCCCCCTTGCACCCGATGCAAGAAAAGGGGTCTCTCATGCAGTGTGAACAGAAGTCTACAGATGGTTCTCGAGAGCGATTTGATGTAAGTGACCAAAGCAACGACTTAAATGTCATGCCGAGAGGAAATACCCTGACTGGTCTTTCAGGTGGAAGCAGTCCATGGAGACGAAAATGCAAAAGCTACAGCTCATTGTTGAACGACTGGCTCAAAACAGTATAAGCCCCGACGACGTCCAGCAGATGTTGGCTGACGAGTCTCATGACACAGCGAGGGACGATACTCATGTCGCAACCCAAGCAGCCGAATCTATGCACACAGGATCTAGTGGTCCCTGGGGCGTTGTGATGGACCTCGACTCAGGTCCCGGTGCCATCCCAGGCTTTCACATTGCTGAGAAGCAGCCGCAGGTAGAAACTGACTCTCATGAAGATTTTATATCGCGTGGCGTGGTGACCGTTGACTCAGCCAGAGGTCACTTCGAAAAGTATAAGAACCGTCTCGATCATTTCCCCTACCGGATTCTCAACGATCATGCCGCGGTAACCTTCGAATCAGTTCGGATGACCTCCCCGCTGCTAACAGCTTCTGTTTGCACTGTCGGGGCTCTTCATTCAGCCTCGGAAGACCTCGATATATACTACCAGGAGTTCATCCAGTCGAGTGCCCAAAAGATTATTTCCAAACAGCACACAGTTGACGACGTCCGAGCCCTATGCATAGGTGCATTCTGGCTAAGCGATCTGTCTTGGTCACTCGTCGGTGCAGCAGTCCGCATTGCCACAGAACTGCAACTCCACAAAAGCTTCTCCAAGGCAATCAAAGGTGACCGACAGCACTATCTGCGAGCGCGGCTCTACTATCTTGTTTACGCTTGTGACCATCACTTCTCTGTTGCGTATGGGAGGCCCCCAATGACCAGAGAATGCGAAGCGGTAAGAAACGCCAGGGAGTTTCTGAAATGCGAGTTTGGAACCGAAGACGATGCCCGGCTAGTGAGCCAAGTCTTGCGCTGGAGCATTTGTTCGAACATTTTCGATACCTTTGGTGTCGATGTCGACCGCCCCCTTTCCGAGTCGGACGTGCCTCACCTACGTCGCTTCAGCCTCGCCCTCGATAGTATTCGGGCTGAGTGGATAGATCGCTTTATCCCCAATGCTCACGTAGGGAATTACCCAAGAAAAGGGGTTGGTCTTCAGTACAACTTTGCGAAGCTTTACCTGTGCTCTCACGTCTTCAGGGGGTTAGCACTGTTGGTTTCGCTTCCCACGCGCCCGAGGTCGCCATGGACCTAGAGGAGATAGCCAATTCCGCCGTTCTTGCTGCTTCAGCGATACTACGAGCCGTTGTCTCGGATACAGAGATCCAGGGGTTCCTGGATGGCCTTCCTACCTACTTCAACACGATGATCGCCTTCGCTGCCGTCTTCCTGATCAAGGTATCGACTAAGTACAGTTCGGTTGTGCAGGTCGATTTGCAAAAGATCAAGCACCTACTTCGCTCGCTCCTTGATACGCTCAAGAACGTCACGTCTAACATGCATCCATGCCATATTCTGGTCAGTATCACAGCCGGTATTGAAAGCCTCCTTTGCCGATGCGGAATTGTCAGTGGCACATGTGCAGTCGAGGAACAAGGTATTGGAGCTGTCACAGCGAGAAAGAACGTCGGGACAACGGAGTTGGAACACGATCCTACGACCTCGTTCTCTATGGAAGAATACGACTTTCTTTTCAACCCTGATATGGACTTCAGTTTAGAGTTTCCAGACCAAGACGGCCTAGTGTGATATACTCTGACCTCCGGACCCCCTGCTTTTTACAAACTTGTAGGCATGCGAATTACAGGAAGTTGAAAAGATAGTACCAATCAAAAACTTGGAATAACTTTCTCTTGGACATGGTCCTTCCTCACTGGCCATAATTGAGGATCAGGTCGAAAATGTCGAAATTTCGCCACCGTTTGGTAGCGATGTCCTCTGACGACTGTGCAGGCTTTGACATCAAAAGAGGCACCTTCTGCTCCGAAAGTCCGCCGTGAGAGCGGAGCCTATGGCCCTCGAGCGAAGAAAGGTCGTGCTCTGTAGCCTTGGAACCCACGACGGCGTTCTTGTTGGACACGATGACGAAGTCGCCTTCGCGATCCTCGGGCATCTCGAAGACCCTGGCGGCCTCCTCTTTTGGCAGAATCATATCCACCTCGGCAAAGCCTTTGCAGAACTTGACCATGTCCTTGATATCTGCCCCGCGCGCTTCGCTCACGTGGACGCGGACGAAGGAACCCAAGGCGCCGTGGTGCTTGACGAACGGGTCCGTGATGGGGCAGATGACGCGGGCGCAGCCCGGGCCGAACTTGTTCTCGAGCTCGTCCTGTACGAAGAGGATGTTTGGCCTGCCGCCCTCGTCACACTTGTCGTTCATTCCGTGGTCTCCCGTGACGGCCACGACGGCCCCCAGGTCGACCATTCTCCCGAGACGGGCATCGATGGCCGACATGAACTCATTGGCCACGGGTGACCCGGGGGCGTGCTTGTGCTGGACCCAGTCGGAAAGGGTCAGATAGAGTAGATCGCCGCGTCGCTCCTCGAGGATTTTGACCCCCGCGTCCAGGACCAGAAGCGACAGCTCGGCGGAATACTGGCTCGGAGGGGCGGCGACGGCGCCGTCATCTCCCTCCTTTCCCAGCCACGCCAAGATTTCCTCGCTCGCGCACTGGGAGGACCAGCAGATGCTGCCGTCGCCCTCGGCCAAGCCGTGCCCCAGGATGCGCCGCAGCTTGTCCTTGGCGGTGACGGCCGCGACCCGCACGCCCCCCGGGCCTGCGGCCATCTCGGCCAGGATGGTGGAGCCGCGGAGCAGGGAGTCGTCGACGACCATGACCTCGTCCCCCGTGGCGCGGTCGAGGAAGTAGTTGCCGGCGATGCCGTGGACGGCGGTCGGCACGCCCGTGATAATGCTCACGTTGTTGGGGTTGGTGAAGGTGGGCATGGCGGCGTCGGCGGTGGCGTGGAAGCCGTGCTCCATGAAACCTCGAAGGGTGGGCAGGAGTCCGTCGGCGATGCCTTGTTCCAGATAGGAGGGATCGAAGCCGTCGATGCAGACGACGACGGTGGGCTGGCGGGGGAGGTTGTAGGTCTTGCCGTGGAAGGTGATCTGGGCTTTGGGGGCTGGCGGTTCGTGTTAGCGGTGATGTAGCTTTACATAGGAGCTTGCAGCTGTAATACTCAAGTCTGCAGTGGCGGACTGCTTCAGGTCATTGTTACTCGACATGGTTGCGTGTCTGACCTTTTCGGGTGTGTCGAGATGTAAGTGAAAGAGTAGGCTGTAAGTGAAGATAGTAAACAAGAATAGAGATCAAAGCTCGTTACAGATGGGAATAGACTACTCGTATTTATACATTTCTACAACATAGACGGTCGTAGCGTTGTTTGAACGGCACCTGCTCGTCTAAGACCTCATCTCGGTGCGAAATGCGCTCACGGTGCACATACTCGGTACGAAGTCCGCACTTCGGGATCCCGACCAACGAGGTCTTTTCTCTGAACAAACGAACAGTATCTATCTTTGGAATAGATATGACTGGTCTGGCAGCTTATTATGGGACTTAATCTCCCTGTTTGGAAAGCATGGGACATACCCAAAGGAAGGCGGTTCTTTTGCCTACTGCATGCGTGTCCCGGTGAGTGGAAGAGATAATTGGCCACGAATACTCAGTAGATCATGTTATGACTCCTAGGAACTACCATCTCTTAGTTAAAAGCACCATGCAAGGATTTGTATGATATCTTAGGCTCTGTTGATAGCCTTAGGAAATTGTCGTCCAACCCTAAAACCGCCCATGTTGAATGTGCGGCTACCTCACCTCACTTTCTCTCCATCACCCATACTCCCCCCCCAACCCCATTATCGTCTGCCGCGCGCAGGTAAAGTCATATACTCCATAAGCAGGCATATTCGTCAAAGTCCTTCCGAGGAGTAGAACCCCGGTTTCTTTGCTTTCCCTGTCCAGTGCCTGGGCCGCGTCCTACCCTACCCGAATCAATAGCGGCCTCAGCCGCCAAAGGCCGGACGCGGCCCTTACTTGCAGTTCCATGCGGAGCCATAAAAGCGACCGAACTGCGTGATTTATTTGGGGAAGTGTGAGTTCACACTAGTATGTCCCCTTCTCAGTGCATTGCGCTTCTTTTCGCAGTCGACTCTGTCCTTCTCTTACTCGACATCCGTCCTGGACCCCTTGATGCCGTACACCGACAAGTCGGCCTCCATGCCCGGCAGGGCAAAGACGGCGCTCGGCTCGTCCCCAAAGGCCTCGAGCGGATAGACGCCGCGAAACTTGAGCCCGATGCGCTCGCACACCTTGCGCGAGTCGGCGTTGTTGCTGCCCGTGAAACCGAACACGCCCTCGAGACCCAGTCCTTCGCCCTCGCGCGGGACGTCGTCGTCATTAACCGCAGAAGTGGTGGCAGGCTTCTTGGGATCCATCGCGTACTGCACGATGCGTCTCCCCACCTCGGTCGCATACCCCTTCCCCGCGTACTCAGGCAGCAGCGCAAACCCGCAGTCAGGCACGGTGTAGTGCGTTCCGCGCATCAACGTCACAATGCCAACGGGGACCTGTCCGGGCTTCAACAGCGAGCCGTCGTCCTCATCCTCATCCCCAGCGGCGGTAGTCTTGTCATTACCTCCGACGACGACGACATCCCGTGCGAAGCGCAGGCTCACGACGTACGGCCCGTACCCGTTGCGCTCGTGCCAGCCAGGCATCCAGTTCTCGATCTGCGCTTGCGCCTTCTCGGGCGTGTCGACGTTGGTCCCCTTGTTGTGCCTGGTGTAGAGCTCGCTGTTGTAGAGGTCTACGAGGAATTGGTTGTGCTGGGGCGCGTGGAAGTGCGAGATGTAGAGGCGGGGCGAGGCGAGATGGAAGGTGGAAGGGGGAGTGAAAGGCATCTTGGGCACACAGGTTTGATGTCACTATGAAATGATATGTAGTTCGGACTCTTGCGTTGTTTGGGTTATATTGTAAATGTGTGGATGAACTAAGCTGGGCGCGGCAGAGAAGACTGAATAATGTATAGCACTGTAAATGAGCTGGGGGCGTGAAATGGTGCTTTAATACCCACCCCCTCCCAGCTGTTATCTTGTAGCACTCACTTGTGTTACCATTCACATCACACACTTCAGTCGGGTAGGAGCTGTAAAACGGCCTGTATTTCTTGGCAGGGGTTGGAGACTATTCCCAGTGCTCAATAATCAGCTTACAAGTATCCACTAAAGTGAGTCACTGGCAGCGACAGCTTCCTCCTATGGATTAGCATAGTAGCAGTGAGTCAGTATCGTATATCTGACCAACCAGCAGAGTCCAAAGCATAACAGGAAGGGATTGGGATCATATAATGGACCAATCAAAACCAAGCGCGATACAAGGGGCATAATTGAGAAACGCTTGTAAATAGCTTGACAGAAGCAATAGAGAAAATATCCGTGTATACTGTATTGAGACTCTATTAATGATAAGACCCTGTAGGTCCACGAGGTGATGGATAGCACGCCCCGGCCGGTTTGATCCAGTCTTAAATATGTACATATGAGGAGCAGTCGTACTAGGCGATCGAACCAACACCCTCACGACTTCTTGCTCAACCTCTCGGCCCCCGACAAGTTCTTCAAACAAGGCGCAAAGAATATCTCCCCCGAGATGGCCTGCTTCGCCGTGCAAGCCGCGACGACGAGCCAAAGGAGAAAGACGCAGCCCGAGCCGATCTAGACCAGCAGACCAAAACATGGTTAGCTTATGCGATTTCTGAGCAATGTAATCTGCTCAAGTCGAAAGAAACACCAATTGAAGACTCACCATAGCCGTCACATTGAAAAACGTGCTGTTCAAAAGGGCGCCCAACTCCGTGGTACACGCCACCCACACACCGAGGGGGAACGTGAACCCCCACCACCCCATGTTGAACGGGAAATTCCTCGTGGTGGCAATGCTGATGACGGCGTACGCGAGCCAGATCAAGCCGATCCCCCACATGACCAGCGCAATGCAGGCTCCCAAGCCCTCGATCAAGAGGCCGAGCGGCTCGGCGTACGTGGTGTCGTAGTCCTGCGGTGTTGCTGCCATGACTGTTCCTCCCCCGTGCAGCAACAGCTTCCGCGTCACTTGGGTCAGTTTCGCGATGCCGAAGCCGCCCTGGCCGAAGGGGCCGACGGGCAGCAGCACCGACACGATGGCCTCGCGCGGCGGCAGGGCGTGGTTGCTCAGACGGACCTGGTACATGGCGAGGATCAGGACGGAGAAGAAGACGCCGATGCCCCACGACAGGTACGAGGCAATGAGCGTAGTCCGCACATGGGACGGATCAGGCAGCACGTTAGCCACGACGCCGCCACTTGCTGCAGCCACGACGCAGGGCACAATGGGCAGCAGCAGCGCCGCGGTCAGGGAAGCCAGGTTCGTCTTACCAAGATGGATGCTTTCAATGACGTTAGAGGTGCCCCAAGTATAACACAGGGGTATGAGATATAGACGGTAGAGTCGGTTAAAAGGGGATGGTTCAGCTTACACCAGAAATGGCAAGGAAACACAGCAAAGTAGCGATATGGCGAGATCAAACCACCACAGGCCCCATGCCAGGTAGGCTACCCAATTTCCCCAGGCCGGCACGCTCACAAACACAATCATGTTGATAATCGCTTTTCTCAACCAGTCAGTATGCATCATATCAAACGGGCCATACATGTTCCCATCCCCAGGCAAAGAGGACTCACTAGCAAGGCCCATAGGAAACGTGCCCAGAAATATGGACTGTGTCGGGTGCCTAATCATAACCCCAAATATCTCCGGGTACAAAACGTATCTCGCGACCGAGATGGTGGTGAAGGCGACCATGAGGAGCACATTGAGGGCGAAGAAGCCAACGGAGATCCATCGGATCCAGTCCGTGTTATACGGGAGGTTGTGCAGAAGAATAGAAACAATGCCCGTTCCCATGGTCACGGTGAACCAACTACAACCAAGGAGTCAGCATGATAGCCATATCGTACAGACTCTTAGACTTTCTTTCAGGTGTATAAACCCAGGCGGCTTGTAGGTCACGCTTACGAAGGGGTGAAATTCCGGACGATCCTCCTCCAGCCGGCATCATTTTTAGAGGTGCACGGCGCGGCCCCCTCGGGACACGACGAAGGACGGGATTCCGACTCGTTTCCCGATCCGAGACCAGGCTCACTTGTTATTGTCATAGTTGTAGCGGCGGACATCGTTCATGCAGAGACGGAGTTGATAAGCGACACGGGCGGCAGCAGATTGAGTTGCTTGGCCCGGCCAAAAAGGATTTTGAGGGATGGGAGTGCTCGGTAGCTGCCTGGCGCCATACATTTCCTTCATCTTACCATTTCCGTTGATTCCGGCGTGTTTAAAATGGGCCACGGGATACCGCCGCACAGAAGCGAGGGCAAGCAGGACGTACGATGCCGCCGCACATGAATGTCTTTGTTACTCAGCGCACCTAGCTCAGGTCCGCTATGGTCTTGACTAAGAAGAATTCCGGTGACCGGAGGGCGGCCCAAGTGGGTCTCGCAGGACTGGCCAACAATTTCAGGGTCTAGGGGGCTAGAAGGTTGGTTCCCTTTTGGATCACGTGAAAAAGGGGTCGCAAAAAAAGTAGCAGTTGCCAGAATAATTGAATAGGGGTATTGGATATGTGCCATTCTCAACTGTCGCAATAGTGTAACGCTCAATTCATTAAATATTTCATCTTTACCAAGTATTTGCAGACGCCCATCTCATGCCTTGACCGTTCTGTATTGTCCCGCTCCAAATACGCGCCAATTTTGCTCATGGGGGACCCCACCCAACGTACCTACTGTACCAAGCAAGCGTCCGGTGCTAGCCGATAGCATATCGCAATTGACGCAAAGACCTAACAAGGACCAGCCAAGAAGGGATTCTGCTCACAAGGATCGATAGCCCGCACGTGAACAATGCCACCCGCCTCCAGTTTCTTCGCCGCTCTTTGTCCAACAGAGCACCTGCCTAAAGCTGCTTACCTGTCGGCACGAGTCCAGCCCTTTTACTTTGTCCAAAAGTCAAAGATTCAGACCCAATACCACAGCCAGTGGAAAAGAGAAAAGGTCAACGTAATTTGACTTTGATGGCCCGGCAAAACTGGCAGGAGGCGGACCCGAAATCGACCTACCCCCGCAGGGATCCTCATGCACCTTGCTGCTTTCGTACCCAATACCTGCAGGCTGTATTGTATCACGTCGTATGATAGATAACAACCTCCTTAGCCATCCGAGCTCGGGACACACCCTTAGCCACAGCACAGCAACAGTCATTTGGTTTGCGTGAAAAGCGGAGTTGTCGGCGTGGCCCACCCTGACACCCGGGGAACATTGCTTGCTCACCGTCTTCCTCTCCCTTTCCTGCTGAGAAAATCAGATAAAGCCGATTGAATACGCTGTCGTAACGGACAACATAACTTCAATCCAAGGCCACACAAGATACACAACATCATAGCAACCCCAAATCATACACACATATAGCCATGACTTGCACAATTCTTAGCCCTCTCCGACAGCAGGAGGCATCATGCGAAGCCAAGATGGACCGTTTTGACACGCTGGTAGAGTCTCTCAAGGACATCCTGGGCCCTTCTTCGGGCATCACGTCGGATGATGTGGACGTTGAGGACCTCATGCATGCCATGGAGCAGTACACATCCGACGACAGAGAATGGACTCCGTATGCCATGGCCGACCCGAGTCGGGCATACACCCGCAACCTCGTCGATGAAGGAAATGGCAACAGTAACTTGGTAAGAAACGAATCCACGAACCATCACTCAATGGCCCAATAGGTCATCAACCCAGTACTGACAGAGCGGTAACTATACAGCTCATCCTCGTTTGGAGCCCAGGCAAGGCGTCTCCTATCCACGACCATGGCAACGCACACTGCGTCATGAAGATCCTGCGCGGCACCCTGACCGAGACGCGGTACAACTTCCCGGACGGCGATAAGAACAACCCGATGCAGGTCAAGTCCACCAGCCACCACAAGGAGAATGCAGTAGCGTATATGGCCGACGAGCTGGGTGTACACAGAATCTCCAACGAGGGAAGCGACTTCGCCGTCTCGCTGCACCGTGAGTGAACCCCGTCGGGCTTGGTGATCCGGGTCGGACCACTTGACTGACATGTAAGCAGTGTACACGCCCCCTAATGTCGCCAAATCCGGCTGCAACATCTTTGATCTTCGGTCGGGTAAGAAGAGCCATGTCCCTAAGTGCGGCTACTTTTCCAAGTATGGCCGCCTTCTGAAGGAGTAATGAGAGTGACTGGGAGTAGGAGAGTAGACCACCATGGTATGGTGTTTGGGACTTTTGGCCTAGCCTTTGTTTTTTGATAGCGGGTATTCCTTTTGAACAGGACCACGCCTCGATACCATGACGAGATTGTTTGGATATATCGGGCTTTGGTGGAATGGCGTCCAGATAGAATGATTGGTAAATGAGATAGAGTATTCAGGCTAGTCAATGCGAGAAAGACCTTTCCACGCACGCAAGCAACATGCATTCAAAGTGAAAACAAGCCTCGCCCAAAGCCAACAAAACCAGAATACTCCAGCAATACCATATCATGTATAAGTGTAGGAAAAGTAGAGGAGAGGAAGTGGTAGATGAGGTTGTCGGACGTGGAACACACCCCAAGTAAAAGAAGCATCCGCTCTTTGGCCGCAAAAGGTAAAGCTGCAATCACGCAATCCAACTGGCACGCCATTGGTTGGTGTATAATGCTTAAAGTGGAACCCCAACTCACTCGAGTCACTCTGACTGACACTGGCACACAGCCTAAACTTATGACGACCGGTCAACAAGTCACACGATATTCGACAATATGAGGTGTAATTTGTTATTCGAAATAGACTGAGATTGAAATCGAATTATTGTATTTACCCACACATTCAACCATGTTGTGACAGGCCAAACTTGCCCGTTCTGAGTCTTGCAATTGTACTAGCTACAAATGATTATTGTTCGTCAGCAAGTCGGCAGTCATCTCAGCCGTTTCAATATTTAACCAACAAGTAAAATATTTCATAGATTATGTATTCAAATGGTATCTCTAAGCGTTTCCTGCCGCATCTATAGCTTCATCCAAACTCCATCAACTCCCTATACGTAACCCAAACCCGCAAAAAGCAACTAGTTGTCCTGGTCATTAAACCCATCATGAAATAGATAATAATGTATCCATACAATCCCCCGCTGTTCTATCACGCATCAGTCCGATGAGGTCTTTTTCCGCTTGGCCGGGCGTCCCGCCGAGTCCACGCCCTCGACGAAATGACCCTTTTCGATCTGATGCTGCCGGAGGTTGTCCGGGCGATTCTTATACGCGCTCGTGCAGCCGGGGTACGAGCATTTATAGATCCTCGGCGGGTCCGTCGAGTGCTGAAGCTTCTTGTGCTTGGCCATGCTCCCCTTGAACCACTGGGGGTCGCCTTTGGGCCGGTAGCCGCAGATCTCGCAGCACGAGTTGGCTTCGACTTTCTGTTGTTGGGCGGCGGAGGAGCTTAGCCCTTCTTCTCCTGAGACACCTCCGCCCGCAACTTCAACTGCAGATTGCATACTACTCGTGACGGAGCCCATGCCTCCGGATTCTTGGCTTGGGAGCATCTTGTTGGCCGTGACTGACGGTCTCTCCTGTCCAAAGATTGTAGGGTTGACGGTCGAATGAAAGGCCGGAGCTTCGGGGGAACATTTGGGTACCAGTGCAACTGCAGAACCCTCAGCTCCCGATGATACCTCTGTAGGTATCACGAAGTCAGGCTCGCCGCCGGCAAAGACCTCGTCTAAATTAT
Organism: Apiospora saccharicola; assembly: GCA_038363915.1. Classification (NCBI taxonomy): domain Eukaryota; kingdom Fungi; phylum Ascomycota; class Sordariomycetes; order Amphisphaeriales; family Apiosporaceae; genus Apiospora; species Apiospora saccharicola. The sequence continues at coordinate 4,212,647 of JAQQWM010000006.1, forward strand.
GGAGGAACTCATCAAAAACGTCCGGCATAGTAAAGGTGCCTACGTCTTCTCGTGGAGGCTCATCCGGAACCCCGCGGATCAGCGCTTCTACCAAATCCACCCCAAGTGTGTGGTACCTTGCCCTTGGATTCAGGCCTTGTTGTGTATAAATGGGGTCACACAAGGTCCGAACTTCCCGGGTGTACCTGTCGCATGTTTGGGAATTTGGCAGAACACTCTGTCTAGATGTCAGTGTTTCCAGTCCAGTCTCAGCAAACAACCTTGAGCAGCTTACCTTTCCTGCTTGAAGAATTTCAAGCTCAAGGCGCCGGATTGTCGTGATATATCCAGATGCAACCTTTGCATACAAGCATCTGAGCTTGGAAGCCAATGCCTTGTTTTGCGACCCAAAGTTCTGAGCCAGAAACCCGGTGATGTAGTCGACCGTAATGACAAACGCATCCGTCGGCTTCGGGCTGTGCGGTCTGTTGTCGGAGAGATGCATGGACCAGAGCTCGGATGTCAATATTTCGATACTACCGATACTCTCAGTGTTGTCGAGAGCATTTGAGATTATCATGATTTCAAGATCTAGTTTCGTATTAGTAAGACTTCATATTGGAATCGATGCTTAGTAGAACAGAGCAAGCGGACGACATACCATCCAAGAAGTTTTGTGCTGCGCCTACCAGAGGGTCGGCACTGTATCGCAACTCGGGGGATTTGCCTTTAGGATCTGGGGGAAGAACCGACGAAGTAGCTTGCTGCGTACAAGTAGCGGCCTCACGCGGCTGCCAAATCGCTCGTACAAGCTGACAGAAAGCAACACGTTGATCCGCGCGGAGAGACCCTTGATAAGTCATGGCTTGGTGGAATAACTGTTTGCATCGATTCGAGAGATCGTCCCCATGAACAACCAAAGATAGCGCGTAGGCCAAATGGACGAAACAGATACAGTCGATTGGCTGCTCGGGGTCTAAGCCACCAAGAATGCTCCTGAGTGAGGCCAGACCTCTGAGCGCAACCTGCTTCGCAGTCAAGGTTCGAAGCTCTTGTGCAAACACGTTGCCTCCCAGCCCGAGGCCAACCTTTGCAACGGATGAAGTGACGTGCTCTCGCAACGTTTCCCAGGCTGTATGAACTAACATTTGTGTTTCGCCGCCGCCGGTACTGTTGTGTTGTTGTTCTTGGGCCATCTGCGGCGGAGGTTCTTCCCCTGACTGGTCGTTACTTGCGAACAACACATTGATTTCAGTATCGACACTCGACGACCACGAGAAATTCTGTTCGTGGTCAAAATCAAACAATGGCTCGTTGTTCCAAGCCCGCGGCACAGACAGGCTCAAAGGATCGTCACCAGGAAGCTCGGAGATGTTGCTTAGAGAATAGTCGCCATGGTTCACCTCGGCCTTTAGAGGATTTTGAAGCAGAACTGTTTTATCACTGACGCCGTCTCCTAATGCCCCATCCCAACAAACAGTCGTGGGGTGGTCCTTTGGAAATTTGCAGCTATTTTCTCTAGATAGCGTGCTCGATTCGAGTTCATCGGGACTGAAGGGGGTGATTGGTGATGTCAAGTTCGTATTGATGCTCGAGTCTAGTGTCCAGGCCAACGAGCCAGCACTCATTGGTGATATCGAACTGTTTGCGGAACGTAGTGAAGAACTTGGAGTTAAATAGGCGCCAGATCGTTTCGCTTGCTTCCGTCCGACGTTTTGTGTGTCCAGCGCCAAAGAAGGTCGACAGCACGCTGATGATGAGCTGAGGCCAGTAAGGCCAACAACCGGCGCGATCATTGTATCCATATTGTTGGCGGGAAAGGTCTCGTTGGATACTGCCGGTTGCGCCTCATAATTGACTGAATCGAGCTGAAGGGGTTGGGAGCTTGAATCCATTTCCAGGATCTCGGTTCCTCCCATCTCAATCTCGAGTATTGGCTGAGCCCTGGGTACTGCTGGCTCTTGGGGAATGTCAAGTGAGTCATAGCTTGGAGGAGATGGTAGAACATCATCTGCTATAACATCGACCATCTCATCCTTTCGGGACCTATGCCCTAGGGTAGAAAAGAAGTTCTTGGCCTTCTGGATCATACGTCGTCGCTTTGTTTGATGACCAGCAAGGCAGCCCTTACATTTCCCTTCTTCGCTATAGCGTTCCACCTTCATGCAATCGTAGCATACGTATTCTCCAGTCGCAAAGTGCCTACAGTCGGTAAGATGCTCCAGCATTTCCTCGTGGTGTTCGAACTGCTCTCCGCATCTAAGTAATGGGCATCTCAGCCTCTCACTATGCGCCATTCGAACCGACTTGTTGCGTTTGACAGCGGCCCAGACGATGAACCGCTGCCTTGCACAGTCCTCCCCCGAGGTCTGTCGGGTACTAGAAGCAGTCAGCACTCGACGTATACTAGAGGTCAGTCGTAAGTAGAGGTCACGGGCGTACATGCAAGACTCGGATGCCCTCGATCTAGTCTCCGTGCTCAAACTAGAGCTTGAACGCCTCCTAATGGGCCATGGGCTGGACTCAACCGCTGACGTTCCCGTATTCGGTAAGCTCTCTCGGTCCAAGCAGAGCGTGCCGTTGGCGGTTGATGGTCCCGCGCCTGAATCCTTTTTCGAGTCCATTGTAGCGGCGGATATTATAGTATAGCACCACGCATCAGTTCCGTGACGACAACATCAATGGGATTCCACGTCGGCATCAGCACGATACCATGATCTCAAGTTATGTGGAAACATTTCGAAGTGCAACCTCAGCAAGATGACAAAATTGAGGGTTCTATTTAGGACTGCAAAGGATACAAAGGTACAAGCGTAGGACTTTTAGGCAGGCCTGCAAGTCCCATTGGTAGAACTCCATATCCGGCATACACTTGCATGCAAGTTCTGGAGGGCACAGGGGACCCAGAGGGCTTTGAGGGACGTTGGGGGCGGGATTTAACTCGATGAAGTACGGTAGGCAACAAGGCTGAATCCGCCGATCCGCTCTGCCTTGAGGGATTCGAGCAAAGCCGCTGCAGCGACAGCTGAATGGCGGAGCGAATTGGGTCATAGGCTCGGGCTCGAACCAATGAGAGCATGAGGACGGTTAAGCAGAGGTGCTTAGGACCTAGGCAGCACCACGCTGCAGTCCTTTGGTCTTATGCCCGGCGGTCCTCGACGAATGTCCTGGGCGTCTCCAAAACTTGGAGGTGAGAAAAATGCTTCGGATACAAACCAGGCGAGGTGGTATTGAGACTCTTCAATCGGTCAAACCTAGCATCCTCATTCTGGCAAAGGACGAACGCCGAGTAACCGGTGCCAGGGTAGATGGGTCAAAGTGGGTGCGAATCGGTTTGTTTAAGTAGACCACAACGACTCTGTATGTTGAACGTTGTTTGTTGATCTTGTTCAGTCCTTTTCAGCCCTATGAGACACCCCTGGCTAGGCCATCTTGAAGACCGTTGCAGGAGTTCCTAGGGCTTCTTGTTTGGTTGGTTGGCCATTCCAGTATTTGAAGACCCCTTCCATCCAACATGCCGAAAGGATGTTGGGTTGGAACATGTGGGCGCGCGCGCCGTGTCGAAAGGCAGCCTGCCACACATGTAGGCAAGGGCAAGGTGGGTAGGGAGTAAGCAGGAGCAGGTAGGACATGGATTCATTGGCATTGGGGTTGGTGGGGGGAGGAGAAGCCGTCTGGCTGTGATGCTTACTACAGCTCGGAAGTAGATGCACGACGGCTTAGACACAACAAGCACCAGCCACGCAGATTACCTCATGTGTGGTCCAGATTGAGGTTGCGGGCAGTATGCGACTATGCGGGGAGGGCGGGAAGACAAGTTGGCGTAAAGCGAGCAATCACTGGACAGGTTGACAGGGTAGCATATTAGTACTTGCGTGCATTGCTAGCAGGTTGTTCAACAGGCGGGATAGCCGATCAGCTAACCAAAGAAGCCACAAGCTGCATACAGCGAATGCGCCGTATTTGTTCTGCGCACACCGCCGCTGACATTCCAATCTACATAGGTATTTCCCTACAGAATGCAGGGAGGTATTCGCCCTTTGGCTGATGTCATCTGGAGTTCCAGATACTCGAGCTTTATGGCATCGTTTGTCAGCAAACAGTATGCAGTGCAAGTGGCCGTGTCGAGAAAATTGGAAGGGGGATCAACTGAAGAATACCCCGCTTACAGGATCGCAGGTGGAAACCTTGAGAAGCATACTTGTAGTAGGGCCAGTAGGGACACTGACAAAATACATACATGTATCCGAAATGTGCCTTTGCCAATTGATGCGTTGTGATTATAAAGAACGCTGCCATAATACAAAACAACAAAATCGAGCCCATACCTACCGTATTCTCTCAGAAAATTGAGCGCGTGGACCACTTTTATTTCAGAGCTGTAATTGGTTCACTTTCGTGGGGTATTGCTCAGCGACGATTTCTGACCACTAAAAGAGAGGCTGTATCCAATCAGACCTCTGGAATAAAAGTGGTCCACGCGCTCAATTTTCTGAGAGAATACGGTACTGTATTGCTTATCCGGGTATTGGTGGGAGGTCTACATACTGAGATAAGATGTCGAATGAATAACATCACTTATCTGAGATTTTGGTTCAACTGGCTAGCGTGTCTTCAGTATATTATATAATGGATATACTGATATACTGTTTACTTACGGAGTACATACAGTATATACCAAGAGTTATGCGAGCGTTAGCAGCATATGTATTAGGTTGCAGACTGCACAGTCCTGAAGCTAGATCTGGTTGGCCCGGAGTTTCTGATCAAACATGAACAACCATACTGGACAACCTTTTCTTTCTTTAGCACTGGGGCCGCCCCCTCACGTCAGGTCAACTTAACTTACGTGTTAGCTGTTTCAGAAACACGCACGCTGACGAGGGTGCCTGGAGGGGTTAAGCTCAGAACCACGCATCTGGCACTCTGTTTCAGATAAGAAACCACCTCAAGCTCAATTTGCACTCCGTTTCCAGAACCACTGAGGAATGCGCTGCAACCGTAGTGTCTGAGATCGACCCTGGGCCCAAGGATCAAGGAGGTCCTGGATGACGACGAGCGAATCGACAGTGGTACCGTAAACAAGCCCCTCTCTCCTCACTCCTCGCTTATCCCTTCTTCATGCCCTCTTCCCAGGACCTGGACCCCGTCCGTCAAGGCTGTCACCGTCTCGGAATGCCGGTCGGTGCTTTGTGGGACTCAAAGAGAAAAACTTCGGAGAGGGTGCAGTAGTGCAAGCCCATGCCCTTGGGAATTCAACCTTGTCCCTGGGCACGTTGAGGGGGGACTGGCGTATGGGAACACGCGGTGCAGACTTTAGATACACTTTCAAGATGGACTAGCAACGACGCTTACCACGCTTGTCACGATGCTGAGAGACGCATGATAAGTCTAATCGCCATGCACACCATAGCAGCATGGCACCATTCCCAACCAACAGCATGTGGCGCCAGCCGGGTCGCAGGTTCGGGACGATGCTATTCGTCTGCAGCCTCCGTCTCTTATCAGATAACCTGCCGAAAGAGAAGAGCCCGTGGCATGGAGTGCTGAATGATAACCGGTTTGCCTCAGCTTCAAAAGGGCTCGTCTTTCCCAGATGGGGGTGCCGGGGGAGTAGGTTTGTGTTGAACCTGAGTGCAGTCTAGCAAGCGGCTCGAGAGGAATGACATCGCTTGTTGGTGGGCATAAGTTGGCCCATTTTCGTGGGCAATACACATCGTCTCAAGTCTTGACTCTTTGATCAGCCAACATCTCCACCCGGAAGCGTCTTCAGCGTCGATCGCGGCCTTCTGATAAACACTTCGACCTGCCCATTCGTGTGGTGTGTGAACCTAACTACTCCCATCTCATACTCCCGTCATTCTTGTCCTTATTCCCCGTTTATTCCACCCAGAAAGAAGACGACCCAAACCCACCACCTAGCCCTTATCGTCCTATTCCGTCTGGGGCTGCGAGACATCCTGCAGACAACAACTAGCACATGTCTAATAAGAGACGCTGCTTTTCCTGAGACTCGTCTTCCGCTATTGCGGCCCGCAGTTTACTACTTATTGCTATCACCTGGACGTCGTTCTTTTATCGATTGACCAGACCACCTTACCCGACCTGCCCTACCTACATACATATTACATACATACATCCATCCATCCAGGGTCCATTGAAACGCGGGACCCCTCCAAAAACCCAGCAGATCGGTAAAATTCGACATTTCAGACGCCGACAGACGACTTTAACCGCCTGGCGCCATTCCATCTCAAACGGACCGGCAACAAATTTTATTTCGTCTTAATTTGCCCTCTTGCTTTGCTCTCGGGGCTCCTGTTTTTACCTCGCGAACCCCAACCAGCCGCTACGGGCCTGGCCTCCGAACGCTGGCCGGCCACACAAAATGCTTAGATGGCGCACGTGGTTCCCAGAGAGCTGGACTTGAACCACTGCGGTCATGATTCGATAGTGGACAAGTTCAATGCAGTGCCTGGGCTCAGGACTAGCACTGGTAAGTTGAAATATCTATTGTGTAAATCTACAAGACACGAGCCATGCCACCAGTGACTTGTGCTTTTTCCAATTCTCCCCATCTCGCATGTCCGTCCTCCTCGCCTGGCATCTCCCCAAATGCTAGTGCATACCAATTGCTTCCTGTCCTGTCCCGGGTATAGCGAAAAGAGACATCAACAGCTTCTAGCATTGCCGGTGGATAGTGTTCCATAAATTAAACCCTCTGCCAAGGAGCGCCCAGCTGCCACTGCCGGCATATTCAATAATTAAGCTTTCGACTGACTGACGGGTTCCCTTTTCTTGTATTGCAGCATTCTTCACCTTCCTCCGGGCCAATCTGGTGGTGAACCCCTCGGCCATGTCCTCCAACGCCAACACGCCGATGCTGGAGCCGTACTCCTCCCAGACCCTGCCGCCGCCCTCGCCGGTGCCCCTGGCCGCCATTGCGGACGACCACGTCGCCGCCGCGTCCAGTCAGGGCCACCAAACCCTGGGCCCGGTCCCCGACGACCTGCCGCCGCTGGAGATCGGCGTCCTCAAGGACGAGACGGACCAGGTGGACGCGCTGAACCTGGTCGCGGACTCGATCGCGCAGCAGCGCCAGCTCGCCTCCTTCTACGCCGTCTTCCACCCATACCTGCTGGCCGTGCTGGCGGCCGCGCTGGGCCTGGCGTTCCAGTTCTCGTGGCGCGCCCGCCGCGACCTAGGCATGGCCCTCATGCTCCACTCGGCCGTCCTCATGACGTACCTGCTGGCCATCCGCTACTTCACGGGCCGCTACATCGCCGTCGCCGAGGACCTCCGGTGGGACTGGCTGCTGGCGCCCGACACGGGCGAGCAGGACACCGTCCTTGGCGTGCGCTACGGCAAGGCGCTCATCGGCGCCCTCGTCCTGCGCCTGGAACCCCCCGCCGCCGTCGCCGCGGCGGGCGCCAAGAGGCGCACGCGCGCCTCGGCCCTCCGGGGCGGCAAGGGCGTCATCCGGGCCTGGACTGTCATGCTGCGGTACCGTGGCAAGGGCGTCGGTTCGGACCTGCTGCACGAGGCCGTGAAAGTCACGCGCGAGAAGTGCGGTAAAGAGGCCGCGGTCGGGTTCGCCAAGGAGCACGCCAACAGCACCATGGTGCTGCCCGAGGGGTTAAATGGGCAGTTCCGCAAGAACGAGCAGCGGGCCGCCAAGGCGTTGGATAAGGTCCTGGGCGAAGGTATTAGGCGTAAGCGGTGATTTTCGACCGGGTACATATACCACGTCCCTTTGGTTAGGGAGCTTTCGTTTTGGGAGGTCTGCTCATGTTCAATATTTGGTGTAACGGATAAGGCGAGAGAGGAAGTGGGTGGGAGCTTCTATATAGAACAGGATCTGATTGCAGTTGATACCCATTCATTCAATTCTACATGCATGTCAAACTTTGAAGTACTTGCTGGTTATTTTTGTTACGCTACGACACGCTCACTAAGACTGGTTGACGCAATGATCCATGGATATTCGCAGATGGGGTATCATGATTCTCAAGATGGAAATAAGTAGAAACTTTGCCCTCCTCCGGCTGTATGATATGTACGCATTCATGCATCAGAATGCTCTCTCCCAAAACCAGAATTAATCGCCATAATCAATAATCAACCTCCCAACGCCGTACGGGTTCGTAAGAAGAAGAAGGCTTGTCGGCATCTAAGAAGAGCCCTTGACGGCCTTCTTGCCGTACTGGTAATCATGTTCGAAGCCCCAGACGGGACGGCCATGGCGGCGGAGAGCATAGAGGATCTGTGGGATACGGGTCAGTCCCTGTGATTCGTTTTTTTCGAGTCAGAACTCGCTTCTTATGGAAAAAACTTACGTCATTGAGGGTGATGGTCTTGGCACGGCGATACTCGCAGTACTGGGCCGCATCCTTAAGGATCTAGAAATCACACTGTGAGTAATTTGTCACGGGGAAAGGGTCGGAGAATTACATACCATCTCGAGGTAGGAACGCAGGGCGAGGCGCGTCTCCGAGTAGACGTGAGCCGAGATGCGCTTGACACCGCCACGGCGGGCGAGACGGCTGTGATTTGTACGTCAGTCATGAACGAACAAGAAGCTACGCCTCTCAAAAGGTTCAAAAATAAAGATAACTTACCGGATGTCGGGCTTGGCTGTAGCGCAAAAGCAATAAATGTTAGCATGTGATTTCCCCAGCCAGGCAAGGCATATATCCAGCCGAGAGCAGTGAGAAAAAGGCATGGGGGACTACCTACTGATGCCGTTGATGTTGTCGCGAAGAACCTTGCTTTAGCCCGAAGAGGTCAGTATGAGTTGCGACTTGGGATGTCACGTGTCGAGGCTTACCGGTGACGCTTGGCGCCTGACTTGCCGCTCAGGGACTGGCCCAGGCCCTTGGAGCCCTTGCCCTTGCCCATGAACATGTAACCCTTGCCAGACATAACGATTGTTGGTGATGAATGAGTTGGTATGAGTTGGTATGGGCCCGATGAAGGTATGGAGTAAAGTAAAGAGTGGTAGGTGGATGAAAGAATGTGGTTGCGTGGAAGTGTGACGATTGTTGTAGTGGGTGGAAGAGAAAGTGAAAGTCAAAGTTGGGATTGTGTGAATGAATGAAAGATTGAATGCAGGAGGAGGCAGAAGCAGAAATCAGACGAGCAGGCAGCTTAAAAAACAGAGTTGGTCCTGTCAACCCAATTGCAATTGCTTAATGATTGTAAGGAACAAGTGAAGTCAGTGACTTTGCAGGCAAATGAATCAAAGCCTCTGGAGGTGCTTTGCAATTGAGGCGTTGCCAATGAGTTGGGAAAAGACCAATATGAGAGGAAGCGCTTCACAACTATATCACACGCGGTGACCAGAGCTGTGACAATCCCGTGGTGGAGGATAATGGGTGGAGACCGTAAACAGTGAGCGGGAGCTAGTGTGGGATTACAGTGGAGAGGCAAGGTGCAGCCGCTTCGGCGGCTTGCTGCAAGTGAACCAGCGGGGACCAATTGTTAGTGCATGTCTTGTCTCTTATAGCATTGTTATAACTCGATTTCATTTATAATATGCTCTCATAGTGATAGATCTTGTTAAGAAAATTCCATGTAACGGCTCACAGTTTTCGCAGAGTGATATGCGCATTAATGCTACGAAGCGACAGCCGTGGTCTACCTTACACTATCTTCCTCTTCGAATGAATAAGAAAAGGCCAGGTATCGACTCGAGTTTGTAACTGTTTCTTCTTGAATCCAAATCCCAACCTGCCAAGAATGTTTTGCACAGCATGCCTGCTCAGCAGAACGTGAAGCTCCCTGGCAATAGTAACATCACCCGTCCCTACCGTGAAACCAAGTCGTTTGGTCCAAATAGAACAGCAGAGATGGATCGGCAATTTATGGAAATAAAACGTTAGCTTGACAGATTGGTCGTTTTGGTATTCCACAGGGCAGTTCTCTTACATCTTCAGAAAAGACCCCCAAATATCCTGCATGTGGAAAGAGGCTAGTAAACAGCTGGGTTATGTAGATGGCTGTACGATATTCCACGACTGGCTGAGGGAAAGAAAGCAATTAAAGTTGACCGACTTAGATTTGGGGGTGTGCCTTGCAAATGCTCTTGCTGGGGGTCTGCTGTAATAAACTAGAAAACAGCAAGTCAAGATACAAGAAGTGAAATGTAGATAAATGAGAGAATTATATAGGCATACCTGGCCCAGTCAAGCGCTTTGAGTTTCTGCCATAAGATGCCGAAGAAATCCAGGCTATATTAATTAGTTTAAAAGACACATGTCGCTGAACAAGTTTGGTTAGTGTGTGTAGTACAGTAGCATGATCAACATACTGACTACTATCTTCTCTTCTCCTCAGCTCAGGCGTAGATCTCACTCACTCGGAACCCTGCTATGTCGCCATCGTCACCATTCGAACCAAACATGATACCATCTATCCAGAGACGAGACGCCTACCAGAAACGCCCCTGAGAACTCCCCAAGTTAAACCCATAAGCACGTTCATGCGTGAACAAAAACAGCGATCCAGGCCCTCCCAGAAATCCCGACTTTTACAACCCCAACGTCTAAACCTACCCAACCTACTTACCCTACCAGCTCACACCGCCTCCGCCACAGCTACTGTTGCAACTCCCCGTCTGCACAGGCGGCAAGCTAATCTGCCGCCTCACCCAAGCAACTGCCTCCTCCCACTCGAATCCCCCAGCCCCCGCGGCTCCGCCGCCGCCGGCACCACCACCACTTGTCCCATACTCGAGCGCCTCGGAGCACGCCGTCACCAGATCGCGGCCCGACGTGCCGACCCACCAGAAGAGGCGCCCGGTGCGATGGAGAAGTAGGGCCCAGTGCGCCAACATTAGGAGCTCGAGAGGCTCCCAGTGGGTGGAGCCGCTACCGCTACCGCCGCCGGCCCGCCGGACCTCCAGGTCGCTGCGCGCCAGCGTCGGGTAGGCCAGGAGGAAACAGCGCACCGCGTCGCGAGCGTCCTCGGCGTAGAACCGCTCCAGGTGGGCGATCACCTTCTGGTAGTAGTCGAACGAGACGTCCACGTCGGCCTGGGTCTGTATGTAGTTGTTGTTCTCTGCCGGCTGGACGGGGCAGCAGAGATGCTGTTGCTCGGCGGTGGCCCCCATCGTCTTGAGCTTGGGCGGTTGTTGTTGTTGTTGGCGAGTGGTGGCCGCCCCCAAGGCGAAAACGGTAGCAAAGTCATGATGCGTACTCTGGATGATCCGCGGATCGATCATGTCCATGACGGCATCCATTTCGTATCCGCCGTCGTCCTGTTCTCCGATGGAGACGAATATGGAATCTTCGACCGGCCCAGTCGAGTAGGCCGCCATATCCCGCGTGGTGTTGTTGTCCGCCACCACGGCCGCGGCTTGCGAATGCAGCTTTCGGTTCAGCAAGCGCAGCCGCGTGAAGACGGCCTTATGCTCTTTGTCTAAGATATCGGGCGAAGCCTGTCCTAGAGACAGGATGGTACGGAGCGGCCAGGGGCTGTCCAGCAACCAGTCCATATGTCTCTGGGCCAGCTGGTATGAGCTGGAGAGGAGCCCGAATGTGACTTCGATCTGAGCCAGGCGGCACTTCGAGCTTCTATTGCCACCACCGTTGACCGATCCAATTTGTATCCGCCCGTCACCCCCAGGCCTCTTCGATGAAGATGAAGAAGGGGCAGTGATTTGGGAATTGGCGATGTTGAAGATGACCAGCATGGCCGATACGAAGACAAGGATGTGGTGGTTCTCCGGCGTGGGGCTTAGGGCCGGGTCCCGGAACGCCGCGCTGGCCTTGTCGTAGTATTGCATGGCGATGTGCGCGTATGAGCTGCGACCGCTCTCCGTCGCCGACGTCATGGCTGTATCCAAGGCGGCCGTGGCCATGATGGTCGAGAGCAGGACATCGCTATATTCGAGGGCCAGCCGAGGCAACACGCCCATGCAGTAGTAGGCGTCCTCCGGCACGGCGACGAAGCCTGTGTAGGTCCGGGTGCACCACCTGTGCATAAGCTCCAACTCGAGCAACCTGTCGGAGCCCCATGGCGAAAGGGTCAGAGACGGTTGTTGTTGTTGTTGCGAAGGGCACTGGTGGGAGGGGGTCGAGGATCGAGAGCTGGCGCTGTCGCTGCGTTGGTTGGAGTAGGCGGCCAGGGAGGGGGACCGGTTGCCCTTGGGTCCCTTGATAGTCGGATACTCGCAAGGAACCTGCCGAAGTATGCAATTCCCGCAAGGGGGTCCTGACTCATCGCACTGGGTCACCTGTAAGTCTCGTGTGTAGACAAGAGGTATGTACGCGAGGGTCTAGCCCGTACCTTGACATGAAACTTCTTGCAGCTACCGCAACCGTGACGGGACTTCTTGTGAGGTCTCCTCTTGTGTTGTGTCACAGGTTTTGTCGTGGTCTTAGTTGCAGTCTGGGCAGCCATGTTGATTGACATCTGAGGGAAAACAAGACAAGTAAAACATTGAGTTTTCCAGCACTTACACATGCCATTGACCAATTCGAGGAGCACCGTTGGGCCGGTTATAAATTATTATGATTTTATTTCTGGCCCGGGACCGACCGGCCATACGTACGAAGAAAGCGCACCGAAATGTATTGTATACCCACTGGCTGTTCATGACTATAGGCATTGGCAGCTGTCGGCTGTCGGCTGTGCCCCCCTACCGCCATGCATCTCGTCCTCGCTCTCGCTCAGTACATCCCCGAGCGCGAACGAATAGACACAGGGCGAATCAGGAGACTATTAATGATGATGTAAGGTGGTTTTTTGGCCGCGGGGGTCCTGTGTTTCCAACTGGATCATAGGTGGGATGGACGGTGAGTGGCTGGCGACGGGCTTGCTTACTGCCATGCATCGCCTGCAGATCGCGAGGAGACACCCCTGCCTTGTCAGATTGTACGGGACGAGCGTTTTCCTCTTCCGTGCAATCAATGTCCACCCACCTATTGTAAGCGGTAGGGCTGGCTTTCAGAGATTCTAAATGGAACCTTTGTATGGGGTCATCGTCCCCCAAAGCTTGGCAGGCTTACTTACCTAAGTCCGGTGCTGCTCGGTCTTCTGCTCAGTCGCCATGCATGGCTCATGGTGGCTCATAACGAGTCATCTCTGCTTTTTCCGTGCGACAGGATCTGTCGACGCATGTCTTGAGTCTGTCTGGTCGATCATGGACCGACCGACTTTTCCCATCTATACGTCATCTCATCTCAGGTCAGCTCGAGCAAGTCTCATATGTGTGTGTGTGTATGTTAACTGTCAACATTATCAGAATTTCCATGGTTCCTTTGTGCATTGCCAAGGTTTGGGTAGCACGACGGAGGGGAGGCACATGCAGATTGGGTTGGGATGTATAGCTGGCCGAATTAGGCAAGATTACCAGATGCGGCTCAAGTGCTTACTTCGCGGCCGGGATGCGAGTGAAACGTCACAGGGCACCAGGGCACAGAGGCGCAGAGGCGTCGAGGTGTCGGCGGGTCCCGGTCCATAGGATTTATGAGTTGATTGCTGGAAACCGCAAAAGGTGAGGACCGCTTGCCGCGTGTCCTCCAAGCTGGCCAGGATCAATTACCATGCATTGTATTTGCGTCGTCGAGTAGGACAGTTGATAACCCTCAAAGACCCTAAGACGGCCCAGTATATCTGCAGCTAGGTTAGAGGCATGCAGTGTCCTTCCGGCAGCGGCTGGGCAGTCAGTACACCACACTATGAGAGAGGGAGAGAAGAAATCATACAACATGCCATTCCGTGATCACAATGCTTCCTATTACGTGATACTTTTGGTGTAGTTTCCGCCTGCCAAGGAGTCACTTTTGACTAACCTTGACCTTATATTAACCCCCAAGACTCAAAACAAACCAATCGTCCTCCCATGATCCAATAATAGCTGCAGCACGCGAAATTAGTCGTCGTCGTCTTCTCGTCCCCTCGGCTATGTACCCTTGTGTTGAAAAGGGTACCTCGAATTTCCTCATTCGGAATAGAGCAAGACAACCAACCTGCCTCGGTTCAGAGGCCCAGTGCGTACCCACTCAGCTACGTGATTCACGCCTACAGTTCGGGCCCCTTACTACATGTAGTAGTGTGTTTTAGCCACTTGAGCTGAACTGCACTGCCAGTCGCAAACCATTCAGTTGTGGTTGCACCCGGAAATGAGAACGTATTAACAGGCATTGAAGCACGCCACGCCTGCTTCTCTGGCTGTTCTTTTGCCCGTTGTTACGAAAATAACCCCGTCGTCCACCGATTGTAGCTCCGAACCCGTAGAGTATGTTCGGCAGTGACTCACGCCTTACGGAATCCACCTGAAACTGCCTCCTGTGCCTCAATGTTCCTATCTAATCCGAAGAGTAGGTAAGCTTAGACGAATTCGTGCTTAATTAAGAGGAATGTGGCGTATCTGCTTGGTCTCATTCTTCGCCGTTGCAAGTTACATATCTATCACTACATAGGACTTTTGATTAATAGGTAATAGCTATAAAAGTGGTTTAATCACACTAGCTCAGTCTGTTAAGTGAGGAATTAGAACATCCTGGTATGGCTCGCTTCCCCATCATAGATCGGCTCTATATATGCATAATCTATTTCAGGAAGAGTGCAATGCCTAGTCATGTAGTAGAGAACCAACCAATCCTTCATGCAGGCAAGCGAAATACTTATGCTGACTTGCCGGCGCTCCCTGCAGCCACATCTCCCCCTTCTTCGACTTATCCACGTCGTCATCCACAACTGGCAGAGCCGGGATATCCACGCCCATCAATCGGTACTCGAGACCAATGTACGCGTCGCTGAGCACCAGGACGTCGACCTTCCTAGCCTTTCCATCCCGCTCAGGCTCGGGTAACTTGAGAGTCACTTTGGCATTGGGCTTTGTACCAATGCCTACAGATTTTCCGGGTCCTTGGCTCCAGCCGGCACGTTTCACAGCAATGATTTCGTCGCTCGCGGCGGTGCAAATAATAACGAACCACCCCTCGGTCTGTGGCTTGGGGTACCTGGGAGCATAGACGCGACCTTCGCGTTCCACAATCGGGTTGATCCGTTTGAGCGAAACTGTCAACGAATGCGCTGTAACGTTATCCGTCTTGACGTGGACGTTAGGCAAAATGGATGCGGCTCGTGTGAACCGTCCTATTTGCGAATCGGGCACGTATAGTTTCTTTGCCAGCTCCTCTGTTTGTGGTCGAGTGAGAGTACCTAACTTCTTAAGCGATGTTGTGTCTTTGAGTTCGTTGACGTTGAGGCCTGGGAGAATAGAAAGGGGTAGGTCTTGAGGCCAGCGGGCTGATTTAATGCACTGCAGCACCTTGATCATCTCAAGGCAGCTCGACAGATAGCCCAGCTCTGTGAGAACATCGATTGAGGCCTGGATGATACGAATAGACTGGTCCAATACACTTGTCTGATCACCGACATAATCCGTGATAGGGAGGTCAATACGCCCCATGTGTGCTTGAAGCAAAAGGAAGGCTTTGACGTGAGGATCCCATAGGGGCAACCCGAAGTCGCTTGCAGAGAATGGTAGGTTTCGTGACAGTTCAGCGTTGATCAGATCCTCGTTGTGGCGTACTGGCAGTTCATCGTATTCGGTGGCGCTTGACATCCATTGCAACGCCTGTCCGAAAGTGGCTTTGGGCTTAGCGTGCTTGACTAGATGGCGGATCGTCTTATGCGAAAGATAATAATAACTCATTATTTTGCCGAGGGGCGTAGGATCGACATCCCCATTGGGGAATACCTCTACGCACTTGGATTCTGCCAACTGGCCAAGCGAACTGTTGACCATTTCAATCATAAAGTCGTTCGCCATCTGCTGAGCCGCAATGGTATTGTGTTCCTCCGCCGACACCTCCAAGCCGTAGTACGAGGGGTTCTTATGGAGGCGCCGGAAGAAGAATGTCCAAGTCAAGTAGTCGAGGGCATCTTGTTTTGTCACAATCGTCTCGGCCGACACCTCAGCACACAAATGATTGTCCAGGACGGTATGCAAGGACGATTCGACAGGGAACCCAGTGTGCAAGAAGTGCTTGTAAAAGTCCTTCTTCGAGTCCTTTGTGAAGATACGAGCTACACCAGAGTTGTCGAATTGGGGCCGTCCGGCGCGACCCAGCATTTGCAGCACGTCTGTAAGATCCATGTCCTTGTATCCCTCCATCTTGGCGTCGTAGAACTGTGTTCCTTTCACAACTACGAGGTGGGCGGGCAAGTTGACTCCCCAGGCAAGGGTACTGGTTGCTATAAGAATCTGAATTTTGTTATTGAGGAACAGTTCCTCAGAAAGCTGCCGGTCGGTTTCGACAAGACCAGCGTGGTGCAGTCCGATACCGAAGCTGATGGCTTCCTTTAGGGCCTCATCTTTGACCCGAGAAAGATTGAGTTGAAGGTCTTCCTCATCCATGTGCAGGAAACGGCGTGGGTCGTCTTCCATTCCGCAAAGATTGATCAGATCCTTGGCTGTCAGTCGGGTCTGGCGACGGGATGGCACGAACACGATGACAGGCTTGTCGGGGCTATGCGTCTTCACAGCAAGGAACGTTGGTCGGTTCATGGACTGCATCAACGGGCAGAAGCCTCTAACTTCTGGGAAACCGTCGATGTATAGCTCGAGTGGGACAGGTCGCACAGAGTGTCTGAAGTTGAAAAGACCCTCCTTGACGCCCAGCCAATTACCAAGGTCGGAGGCATTGGCACAGGCAGTTGACATGCCAAGCAAGCGAACAGAGTTCTTTGTAGACTCGGCGATGTAGTTCATTCGAGAAACAATAATCTCGAGAATCGGGCCTCGGTCACCGGCCAGCAGATGGATCTCGTCAATGATGACCAAAGAGACCTGGCGTACGTAGCCTCTTGTTTGCCAACTACGCGAAATACCATCCCATTTTTCGGGTGTCGTCACAATGATATCGGCATCCTTGATGGTCCTAGTATCAGGCGTATTGTCACCAGTCAACTCGACCAGCTTCAAGCCCAGAGGACGAGCTAGGCGTTCACCCCAATCCTTCACCCTTTCGCGTACAAGCGCCTTCATGGGTGCAATGTACACAACCTTAGACCCTGGCTTCTCGCGGAAGGCCCACCACATCGCCAACTCAGCTGCCGTGGTTTTTCCGCTTCCGGTTGGGGATCCAAGGAGAACATTGGCCGGGGTATGGTAGAGGGTATGGAAGATCTGGGTCTGCATGGGATTGAAGAACTGGAATCTCTTGGAGTAAAGCTCCTCAAGGCGCATATCCTTAAGCGCACTTACAGGAAGTGGCTGAAGGTTCAGCAAGTCTGTGTAGACACTCTCCGTGTCTGGGCGGATGAGGTGCTGGAAAGAGATTGGAGCAACAGTCTCCGCCCCAAGCCACTTGTCGGAAACTGCTTTGACATATATCTGAGTGGGAAGAGGGTCCGAAAGGGGGATGGTGAAGTTCAGCTCGTGATCATCGTACAATTTCCTCCTGTTGAGGATAAAGAACTCGTGATGATAGATTTCCGAAGTCTCGGAGTTCTCAACCCAGATATAGAAGGATTCCGAAGTCCCATGAACACGATCGTTCCATCTGAAGTCGGGCGTGATGAAGAGCTTTATCCTCAAAACATCTCGGTTCAGAGGAGCAATCTCTGCATCTACCGACACGGTGGGGAAGTTATCGAGGATACCTGCAATCTTCTTGCCTGCGCTATGATTGTGAACCAGGCCACCAATCTCGGCAGACTCCATATCTCTCATGGCCTCAACAGTAAGGTTCTCCTTCGCATCTAGCTGGTTCAAAACCGACTTGGGAAGGTCGAATTGATGCAAAGGATGCTGGAATGGCCAGATACGTCTCTCGATGGATTTAGCCAACGTCAGAAGAACAAGGCATTGGTGGCCCCATCGTCTGTTGAGTGCCATCATGAACAGAGCTCGACAAATTCTCCCAGACTGCTGTGCAACGTAGTTCAGATCGTTCGACAGCGCAAAGTCTTCGGGCTGTGCGCGGCAGATGTAGGCTTGTAACAGAATGTTAGTCTTTGCTTGAGGTGTATCAATACCGCCATCAACATCACAAGGAACTACTTCGCGCCTGAAGTGCGTAAGCTCCTTCTCCTCACTATCTCTGGATTGAATGTTGTCAAACTCTCCACTCTGGCTGATCATCTTCAAAATATCTGCCTCTGTTGCATATGGCTTCATCATCATGTTGAACACCTCAACACTGGTTTGCTGAATATAAAACTGACTAGCAATGCGGCCGATATCTTTGCTCCTAAGTTCTTCGGTGATTTCGTTGAAGATGACCATCTGGCTCTTTTGGAGCGTTCTTGCGGCCTGGATGGCAAGTTGCCGACGTCGCTGGACGAGGTTGGGGTCATCCCTGATTTCGGCCCATTCGATGCCGTAAGTCATGGGGTTTCGCTGCATACGAACGAAAAGGTAGGAGTAGCCGATCCATTGCACCGCCTCGGGGATCGATGTCACGGTCCCGAGAGCGATTTCTGCGTTGAGATTGTCGACTAGTTTCGAAGAGAATCTTGACTCAATCGGCTGTTGCTCCGTAACGGCGCTGAGGTAGTGAGGCAGTCTGTCCAGGGTCGTACAAATCATGCCAATGCCCACATCTTCGAATTGTGGACGACCTGCACGACCAAAGATCTGCAAGACATCAAGGATACCCAGGTCGACAAACTTTCCATCCTGAGCACTGTAGACTTGAGTTCCCTTGATGATTACCGCAGCTGCAGGTAAATTGACACCCCAGGCGAGTGTGGCCGTACAGCAGAGGACCTTGATAACACCCTCCCCGAACAACCTCTCCATCAGATTTCTGTCAGATCTAGTCATGCCGGCATGGTGAATACCCAGTCCTTTGGGAAGAAGGTCTCTAAGCTCTTTGGCCCGTGAGGACTTCATGTCTTTGACAGCTTGTTCATATCTCGGGTGTGGTTGAGGGTCGAAAAGGTCCACGCAAATATCATCTATAGCCTTTTCGTGGAGCATTTTCGCGGTCTGCATGGTATCGCGCCGGGAATGGACGAACACCATGATTTGATGATCTTGTTGTAACATCTCCCTGACTTTTTCAAAAGCGATTTGGTCCAAGTTCTCTTTAGACTGCTTCGAGCCAGCCTTGCCCTTGACGCCGATGAAATGCTGCTCTAGTGGCACAGGTCGGAATGAGGCATCGAAGTAGAAGAGACCTGCATGACGGTTGACTTTGAGGAAGTCGGCGACGTCGATAAAGTTGGGGAGAGTAGCACTCAGGCCCACAATGCGAATGAGAGACTGGGTACTCTCGACTTGTCTCTCTGTTCTGGCGACCAACGACTCGATAACAGCGCCACGTTCGTCATGAAGCATGTGAACCTCATCGATGATGAGCAGGCGTACTTTCTGGACCAATTCCGTATCGCCGGTGCCCTTCCTAGTGATGACGTCCCATTTCTCGGGCGTTGTCACGATGATCTGCGTTTGAACAATCTCTGCCTTGGTAAGATGCATGTCGCCAGTATACTCACGGGCACGGATTCCCAGCCAGGCAAGTCGCTTCCCTAGTTTTTCCGTGATCTCAGCAGCAAGTGCCTTCATTGGGGCCACATAGACGATTTTGAATGCGTCCGCATCCACGGCAAAGTCGGTGGCCTCGTTGTTCTCGATGGGATTAGGGGTGACATATTGACTGATGGTTTGCAAGATAGTCAACATGGCTGCATCTGTTTTACCCGCACCGGTCGGCGCACAGATGAGCATGTTCTCGCTGGTCTTGTACGCAACAGGGTACACCAGACTCTGCATCCGGTTGAGTGCCTTGTAGCCTTTGAAAGTACGGCGGCATAAACCATCCATCTCCGCGATGGGAAGGAGCCTCCGGCCCGGAGCAAGTGTGCCGGGTTTGCCGGCAGGGATCATGTACTCTTCATACTTCTCAAACTGCTTTCTCTCGCTGCCAAGCGGAAGTGCGTATTTGCTTCCAGAATGACTGAGAGTATTGCCGGCAGTATGGGAACGATACACATGTGGGTATTGAACCTCTTTGTGCATAGTCGGGGCCAGTGTAGCATTCTTGTGCTCAAAATCCTTGCGTCGTAGTGCATCCTCTCTCTCGGCCTTGGTCAGCAACCGGTTACCTGACGGCTGCACCATCTCGCGAGAAACATAGCTGGATACGATCTCATCCTTCTTGGACAGGACCTCAATAACGAAATCGAGGTCATCAAACCCGACAAGATCAGTGAGGTGAGATTGTACCTCATCCGTCGATTGACCTGAACTCAGGATTTCGAGGATCTGAGCCTCAAACGCATCGGCAGAAAGGTCATCTTTCCTCGCAGCAACGGCAGCGCATTGTTTCGTAAACCATGATGGCCCTTGGCTGCTTTCGCCGTCTTGATCCACAGCATCGTCGAAGAAATCGCTGCTGTAGAGGTCTTCCTCACTATCGGAGATAAAATCCCAGACGTCATCGCCACTGTTGCCCGAGGTGAAATCATCGTCGTCCAGATCAAAGTCGTCGAAAGATCCCCTGTGGCTGTTTGAGCTTCCGTTTGGCAATTTGAGCTCCGCCAAAGCCAGCTTCATAGCCTCAAACTGCGCATGCCATTGCGCTTCTGCCTCGTTCGTTGACGTGTGAGCCATGCTTTCCACGGGTACTCCAAGTGAGGGGTGAAACGTCTGTTCTCGCGTTTAACGAAGTGTTAGATTTCACAAAGGATCAGACGAAGACGAGTTCTCAAATTGAGAAATGTGCGTAACGAAGAGAAGAGGCTCGGGAACCAGCATTGGATGCTGTGAGCATCTCTCGGCATATACAGTCGTCTAGTGGCCGATGTGAGTCAAACGCCGAGAAATATATGTAGCTATAGGTACATGTAGTAGTCATCAATCAATTGGCATCAACGCCTTAGTGGGGTTCAGCGAGGGCCACCCAAAGGTGCCTTAATAAGACTCCGAATGGACCAGATCTAAGCACCAAAAGCGTACCTAGGAGGTAGGTTCGCTTCAATACCTTGACAAAAATAATAGGCTACATGCAGCCTACACTCACATATCACGTTAATGGAATGACCAAGTAGATACCTACACACCTGAGTAAATGCTACGCATATAACGAAGTCAACTGCGGCTGTCTGTACAGCTGTCGACATTTGTTTAGAGGGATGGATGTTTATTTAGGTTGGTCAATCAATTCCTACTGGGCCACCGCCACTTTTAGTGGCTACCCCCCTACATTTGGGTGCATGAGTTACCTAACTCCGTCTCCATCAGGTGCTCCCTATCTCCTTTAGGCTCCAATTTTGGGGGGTACATGTGATAAAGCGGGCGAGACTCGTGCCAAGTTTCAATGCTTCCGCAGTGACTTCACACCCCAGACCACTCAATTCTATACCACCCATTGATTGATTCCAACTTCATTGTCTCACGATCCAACGGACTCCTTTGATAACCCGCCTATCCCTCTGCCCGAGTAACACAAAGAAGGGAAAACGCATAAACCAAGCGCTCGATAAACCATCACCTGTCGCAAAAACTGCAGCTTGCCAACAACCGCCAAAATGAAGTTGCACTACATCGGAGTACGCACCGCTACTTTATCGCATTCTGGGGTGGGCAAAGGGCAAACCATGGGCTGACCGTTCCATTTTAACAATAGATCATTGCAAACGAGGAGAAGCCTGGTCGTGAGATCTGCGCCGAAAAGGAGCTGAGCGCCTATTCGCGCTTTACCCGTCAAAAGTACGAAACGCAACACCCTCCCCGTCCCAACAGACTCTCATACAGGTCGCCTGTCTTTCTTCGAACTTAGTTCCGGTGGGCCGACGACCAAATGGGGGTTGTGACTTGTTGAAGAAAGCCGACGAGGAAAAATGAACGAGACCGTTACTAACATGTGCACAATAGCTATGGCGAGTTCATGACCATGTTCTCGAAGACGGTGGCGGAGCGCACGCGGCCGGGCCAGCGACAGGACGTCGAGGAGCAGGACTACACATTCCACGCGTACGCGCGCAGCGAAGGCGTTTGCGGCATCATAATCTCGGACCACCAGTACCCGGCCCTGGTGGCGCACCAGCTGCTGTCCAAGGTCATGGACGAGTTCCTGTCGGCGCACCCGCGCACCTCGTGGAGCAACGGCCAGACCGTCACCATGCCCGAGCTGCAGGACTACCTGCAGAAGTACCAGGACCCCCACCAGGCCGACAGCATCATGAAGATCCAGAAGGAGCTCGACGAGACCAAGATCGTCCTGCACAAGACCATCGAGAGCGTGCTGCAGCGCGGCGAGAAGATTGACGACCTGGTGGCCAAGAGCGACGGGCTCAGCTCCCAGAGCAAGATGTTCTACCGTGAGTCTCGCTGCTCGTTTTACTGCATAAGTAGATACGATACTGACTCCGTTTACAGAACAAGCAAAGAAGCAAAACTCCTGCTGTTTGATTATGTAAAATGCTCAGCGCTGGCTACGAATGGGACGATCAAGGAGCAGCAGTATATTGGTTTCTAGCATAGCGGGCGAGAATATGTGGGATTGGTTATATCTCAACACGTGGCCCCCTTTTTGGCATTTTTGGACGTATAATGAATGACCCTTACACGATCTCGGGGAAGGGTAGACCTAGTCATTCGCTGGCGGCTCATGGATTTGTGTTTTTGACAGGCCACTCTATCGGTTCTTGTTACTACTCACGCTACAAGAATGTGATTTGTTCCAAATGAGCGTCTTCTAGCAGTCGCATGGAGGAAAGAGAAGGGGAAAAGAAACTGTACCCTTTATATCCTAGTGTTGTACGCAATGACAAGACATTTCACGGGTGACTACACATCTCCGGAAATCACGTTGTTGAGTCCAAGTGTTATAATAATGGGGGGCACAATTTGCCTTGAGAGTGAATAATCTCATCTCTTTCAATTTCTTCCACTTTCAACTACTTTGCTTCCAAAAAGGGGTATCTACCAATCCAAAACGATGACCATCAAGGCGAATCGTGTATCCCCTCTTCCCCTTGCCGCCTTTCAACACAAATGAACATATACTGCCAACAAAAGAGACGCCTAACACAATGCTACGAGTCGCAGACCCTGGCGAAGTAGAGAGAAAGCAATGCAACGCCGCCCATGGTATATCCGCCGCTTAAAATCCAAGACGCAAAACCTGAACATAAACCCAACCAGAAGAAGAGGAAAAAGAACTTTTCTGGATATACAGGATTCCCACCAGTCTATATGGATATGTAACCCGAATAAAATGAGCAAAAGAGCTTCGTTCCTACCATCAAACGCCATGCTCTGTTCAAATAAAGGAGATAGAAGAGTTGATGTAATGTCGTCGTGATAGAAAATGTTTGGTGGTTGTAGAGAAGTAGGAGATGACGAAGGTGGTCTCCAATACCGCCCGGTGAGGCTGTACGGAATCCATCGATTTCCAAAAGGGGGCCGGTGAATTTGTGTCGTGAAGGTGTAAAGAAAAAACCAAGGAAACTCAGCAATAGAGAATAGGGTTTATAGAATAATGATTACCAGGGGTAATAATATAGGAGGAGGTTGCAGCTTCGAGCTAGCTAACTCTCTGTCTCTCTCTCTCTTGCTCTAGTATCCCGAAATTCCTGCGGGTAACATTTCTCCGAGTCAAGGGGAATAGATGGGCGATGCCTCCTCAGCCCTCGAGGACGATGCGTTCGCTCTTGCGGTGCTCCGCCAGCTTCGTATCGTTCGTCTCGCGGGGGGTTACCAGTGTCGGCGTCAGCATCTTCGTCTCGGCCAGCCGCTCGTTCTGGCCCATGGCGATCTTGGGCGTGGGTAGGGGGCTGATGTGAAGCGGGACCTTGCCACTGCCGGGGCCGCTGCCGCGCCGGGGCTGCGGGCGCGGCCCACTGCCAAACGTGGTCTGCAGCGGCTTCAGCATACGGCGCTGCTCCCGCGACACCGAAATCTGCCGCGCGATGGACTGCTCAACCGCGGTCATGCCGGTGACGGACGCGGCCGGGACAGGCTTCTCTTCTGAGCTGCTCCGAGGCGCAGTGGTGGTGTTGCTGGTAGTGTGGGTCAGCTCCCCTAGGGTGTCCGAGTCGACGGACGGCTTGGTGATGTGCGTCTGCGCCGAGGAGATGGAGGACGGCGAGCGCTTGCGCGAGCTCGTTATGGACGAGGCCCCCGACATGGGGAGCTGTTGCGAGGACGCGTTGATCATCTGCCACTTTGGCTCGTGGATCTGGGGCTTCACGGATGTAGATCGGATGACTGCTGGCGACGACGTTCCATCTTTGGGCGAGAATCCTTCCTCGTCCATCGCGGTTGGCGACTCCAGGATGAGGCTTGATTCATCGGCGTTGAACTTTGACACCGACTGTTCTCGCGACCGGGCCAGGGTTGCTATGGTCATCTTGCCCTTGTTCATCTGGCCTTTCGGGTGGTCTTTGAGGTGGTTATACGGGCGCAGGTCGTCGAATGTTGCTTTCATCGGTGAGTGCAGCATGGCTGGCGAGGTATTGGATCTTGCCAGCGACGTGCCTTTCGGTGGCGGCCGAGGCACTTGTGCGTGTGGCCGAGGCACTTGTATTGTTGGCCGGGGCACTTGCTGCCGGGGCGTGGGCCGGGGCGCTGTCTCAGAGGTGGAGGGCAACGGGAATAAATTAAAAGATGACGATGCCATTGGTTGAGGCGATGTCGCCCTGCGATTCGCTCTATGAGGTTCTCTCAACGTCTAAAGTAGTTTATCAGCCAATAGTCTCCATCATTTCTCATAGAAGTCGGACGAACCTCGGGGTGCTCTGGTGTATCACCAAGCGTCTTCAGCTTGTTGAGGGTGGCCTGGCGCCTTGCCAGTAGCGAGGAGGCGGAATTATTGTTCTTGAGCACATCTCCAAACATGATACTGTACCTCTCCATGTTGCTGTCTGGAATATCCACGTTCAACAAGCCGCTGGCGGGAGGCGCCCCATTGCCCGCGCCCCGGAAGGTATCGGTGCTTGCGCTTGCATTGTTGGGCCTCGACGGCTGTGGCTGATCCATATAAGGCATCGTAGCAGAGCGGACGACGACCGGCTTGTGTCTACCAGGCGTCTTCGGAGCCGAAACGGTATTGTTCCTGGCGACGTTCCTCTCTCCTTCCACGCGAGGGACGGCGGATGCTTGCCCAGGGCGGCTCGCGCCCTTTGCGTCGTTGGAAGATACAGAGGTGGTGGGTGAGGGCTGAGCGCTCTCCGAGTGCTTCTTCCCGAACCTGCCAAAGAGCTTCCACTTTCCAGTTTGCTTCTTGGCCCCAGGAGACGACTCAGTTGAACCTACACTCTCGACGGCGGATAAGGGTGAGGTGGGGTTTCGGCTGAAGACTGGCCTTAATGTTTGCTGAGAACTCGATGCCGTTTGCTGGCGTACTGGGCTACCTCCG
This sequence comes from Apiospora saccharicola, assembly GCA_038363915.1. NCBI lineage: Eukaryota > Fungi > Ascomycota > Sordariomycetes > Amphisphaeriales > Apiosporaceae > Apiospora > Apiospora saccharicola. Next base: position 4,237,951 of record JAQQWM010000006.1, read on the forward strand.
ATGGCCATCCCAATAGATGATGAGTCGCTCGCCGACTCTGGCGTGGGCAATCTTATGACGGGTATTTGGGCTTGCGAGGTGGCTATGCTGTTAGGGCTGGCCTCAGGTGTCGGCAAGCCTGTCGTTGCCGTTCCGGTCGCTGGAGATATCTGCCGCGGCCGTAGTCCTCCCTCTGGTTTCAAGCTCACATAGAAATCATCTCTCGAGACCCTTTTGTCGTATTTGTCAAAGTTGAAAGAGTCGGCCTGGAGAAGTCTGGAGCTTGGCCCTCCGGAAGTACTCGGTCGTTCATGCATTATCGCGTGCTGACTTGACTAATGGGCAGGATACAGACAGCGATCGGTTGCAGTAGCAGTTGTCACTGCCACATCCGACGAAGGGGGGAGCTGGTCATCAATATAATGCAGCCGACTATCAGGTCGGGGTTGATCTGATACAGGGCCTGGTCCGCTTGTCAGGGATGAGTCGGGCGTGGACGTGCGTCACGAACCCATCCTGCCCATTTGCGTTGACCGCACCATGCCTCAAGATAGACTTGGCCGGACTAAACTTGCTTAACTTCTGCTCTGCAGGACAAGGAAGGCTAGTGATGCGACCAATCTTCCGACCAACTACCCAGATCCCCGTTTCTGCTGGTCACCTACTCCACGGCCGGGACTTATGACAGGCGATCCAAGCACGGTGTTTCTAAAAACAAGTCGAAAAGGGCGAGGGGAATGGAGTGGGATGTTTCATGGACAAGCGAAATGGAAAGCGTTTAGGATGGATCACGACTCATTAACCCATCTAGATCCCTATCACCTACTACTATCCAGCTTTTCTTCTCATCTAACATTACCTAGCTCTGCCTCTTACATATGCAGACGTCCGTAATCGAGCGCACAACATGAAAAAAAGGAGGCAGTGGACCCTTCATTCTGCCAATGTGTATTAGCCAAAAGGGCTGGTACAGGATCAGGGTAGGAATACTTCGGACAAGTTGTTTGAGGTTGATGGACCAGGGCCTGGACAACGGCTAAAATGGGGCCTCGATCACCAACCGGGATGATCGTGCCCCAGAAAAGCATAAGCAGCTAGGCAATTGGTACATAACTGTTCTCGTCGCATCAAGATGAGAAAGTGGAGAGCTCGGAACAATGTGATCAGATTAATTAAAACGGGAATTTGATATGCTTGAACTGCAACCCATAACTAACCACTGTCCGGGTCTGGTCTAGTAGTCTACGGTAGAGAAAGGAAACAAAACAAAAAGACCCGAACTCTCACCAGTTAAGAAGTTTGCCGCTAGTTTTCGATCAAACAGTTGAACTCTCTGGTCGTCTGGTCCGGACTCAGCAGCTTCGCAAGTATGGAATGGAAAACGATAGGCGGTTCTATTACCCCGGATTGGAACGACTTGTCAGTGCGACTGTCTCAAGTGTTTCCAGAAGCACGCAGCACGCAGCAGGCAGGGGCAGCATATGCAGGAACCGGAACGCGAAGCAATCGGAACCACCCCCTGCTGATGTCAAGTCTGGCCGTCGTAGTGTTGCAAGTACCGTGCCAGTAGCTGTCACTCCCCAAATACTACCTCTAAATTTCTCTACGCAAGCAAGGCATGCAGCTCGCGATCAGACGAGCACCTGTTCTGGGATGCCTGAATGATCGGATATCCATCTAGTTCTCCCAAAACAACAATGACCTTGGTATGAGATCAATAGCTTAATTATGGCACCCATTCTTCCCCAGTGTTCGCGCTGGCGATGTTGCGTGGTCCCTGTCCAGAATGGAGCCGCCATCTCAACATCTTAAAAAGGCGTCGTGTCGCTCAACTTCAGACGACGGACCCGAGTCTACCAGCGGAGCCCCGAAACCAAACCATTCAATGGCAGCCCAGATCCGATACGGGATTTCTTTGCAGTGCATGCCCATGTGTTGTGCAGCTGCGAATCGACAGCTACGTTAGTACGTCGTGTCTGTGTGCGGTGTAACGGCGGGAAATGACAGGGTGTGATAAGGGAGCAAGCAGCATGCAGCCTCACAGCGTCAAATCTGCTTTGCTTTTTTCCCTTGCCCGACGAAACGTGGCCGACAGCCTAATAAAGAAACTTTGGCCAAGTCGGCGTCGTAGGTCAAGCTGTGGCAGCCGATAGGGGTCTGTCAATACATGTATGGCTGAAGGATAGATGGCAGTAGCCGACCGGAACGCTGTCGTGTGTGTTTCACTGCCGGATACCGCCGATGTATGCCAGCCGGCCGTCTGCTCGTTTAAGAAGCAGGTCGGTTGCCTCAACTCCACGGACACCTGCCGCGATCGATCGATTACACCTTTACTTTGACGCAGAATGCGAGCTCCGTCCAACTGTGGTCAATGGAAATCGAGGTAATTTAATGCATATGATGACGCAACTGGCAGCCACTGAGCCACCTCTTCGACAATGAGATATGGGATGATGATTCAATGTACAGCACCACACCTGGTCAACCAGCAGCTGTCGTGTGCAGATATGGAGGAATGTCATGCAAGGAAAGCACGTCCATCTCCCCAAAGCCCAAAAACAAGGTGCGTTTCAGGCGCCTTGATTCAGTCAAGGGTGGAGGTCCTTGGATGTTTCATGATTGCAAATTGCTCGGATCTAAAGAGTGGGGTCTCGGTTCGGCCCCGTATCCGCTTCGCAGCCCAAAGAATCTTACCTTCTCCGATTGGTTCTACACCTCAAAAATCTACACCTAGATATTGCACAACCCTTCCCCAATCATCAACTCAACATGATCACGTCAACCTACATCGAGAATGCACCACCTCCTGGTGACATTCCTGGTGATGATGTTCCACAACATATAAAAAAGCATTTTCATGCAGCAGAATTCCTACGCCAGGATATCTGCAATGATATGAATGCCAATGATAGGAATACCGCAAAGCGAACAGAAAAAGCGGTTCGCGAGGAGGCGGATAAGCGTCTTTTGCTCGCCTATTTACAGCTCGCTGATGGGTACTGCCCGGACTTTTCCTTCGATGAGACCTTGCATGACTATCATGAAGGTACTGGAACTTACGACACCTTTATGGAAAAGAACGAGAAGGTTCTCAAGTGGCTCCAGGACCTTGTGAAATGCTCACTAGGCCAAGCTTCAAAGGTCTTTTTCGAGCATAACAAAATCACAATGGCAAACTGGCTAAAATTGGCCCAGGAAGGTAAAGCAGATGACCCTGTGCATAAACCTTTGCAAAAATCTTCACAAAAACCTTTGCAAAACCCGCCCAAAGACAATACAACAGAGCGCAGTCCCAAAGGGAAAGGTAAAGCAAAAGCCACAACACCAGAGAAGAGAAAAAAGCCAGAGCCGGATGTACCAACGACTCCTACAAAGAAGCTCAAGGCTGCAGGACCAAGCACCCCACGACCTGGTACTTTTCGCGACACTGACACCCTGAAAGCACAAGCAAATGTACCATCTATATATGGACGCAAGTGCATTCTGACGCACTCCACAAGGCCAGTTGAGGGTGCTCACATTGTACCCAACAGCGCGTACTGCAAGGACGAGGCTGGCCCTCGTGAAGACAAAACGTACTATAATCTACGGTTGCCTATGTTCAGGCACGGCCTCATGCATCTATTCTCCAGGGATATAGCACACAGAGTCGTTGATTTGTTAGCCGACAGCCAGCGAATCGGTTTGAACATCATACCCCTTCGAGCAGACGTCCATAGCTGTTTGGATACCTGCGACTTTGTATTGAAGCCAATGCCCATCAAACCAGATGACGGGAACAAGAAAATACGGATTCAATTCTTGCGGTTTAACAGAAAAGATGCTGTGTTTGGCGATCCAATCTGGGATGTCAGAACCCTCGACAACGGAGAGATCTTGGTGGTATTTCCGATTGGCACCGTTTCAATCGGATTCGCACTGGCGACATATACGAGTTGGAGACGGATGATCCTGAAAACAACCCTTTACCTAGTTGGGATCTGTTGAACATCATGTTCGCTCTCCATTGCCTACGCTTCTCCTTCAGGGGTGCTGGCGCACTCCAAAGTCTCTTCAGACACCCACCCCCAGACGTTGACCCGGATGCTATACATTCGCGTCAGCTCGAGGAAGCCGGTGCCAGCTTTTGGGGGTACATTGCGGAAGCAGCAAGAGATGAAAGCGTCATTACCGAACAGGACATGTGGAAATGGATAGTGGCTTTGGAGGACTTGGATGAGGAGGAATTGAGACGCGCCGAACGAGAGAAAGCAGCCAAGCAGGAGTGGCAACAACATTTACAATATTTGCAAGAGCAAGAAGAGGAATCGGAATAAGATCCGACTCACACTGCTCTTGGTGGTATATTGAATCGACCAGAGAGCGCTGTGGTTTCCCCTCTACAGAAAGGGGAACCGCTCCCTCTACGCCCAAAGCCACAGATTGGAGGAAGTGTGCACAATGAGAAGGAAAATCAGAAACCGACTTAAGCAATTGAAATCATTTGCTCTGGCGGCCCAGCATCCGACAGATGCGACAACCTCGGAATTGATAATGGATACGAATGGCCACATAGGGTTGGCATTGGCAAGGACAGCCCCACTAAGCCGACTGAATATCAGGGCTGAAGAGTTGGCGGGGTAATTCTTTCGGACATGGGCGGGCAGAAAATATGACGAAATGGGACCGAGGGGTTCCCAAAAGTCTGTGGTCAGGATACCGATGCCCGTAGGCTGCAGCAAGAATCTCAAATAGAAGCAAGCATGATACGACACCAGATACACAAACGCCGCGACCAAAGCCATCGACAACGAGCAGCAGCAGTTGCGTATGACAGCTGCTAATGAGAATCCCCTACTTATAGTAATGCCCAGGTAGGGTGCCTTATAGGTGTGCATACATCGTGCTATATGAGACCCGTATAAGCAATGTGAGACGCGCCGAACGTATCAAAGTTGCATAACAGGTGAGCATGGCGAGATGGCATAGACGGGCGCAACCACCAAGCTAGACGACATTAATGCAGGTTCCAAGCCAAGTTGCAGGCGGCTACGCTGTATTCCAAGCACCGTATAGATAGCTGCTGCCCACTCTAGAAGAAACCGGCAGAAGCCTGAAGCATTGGCTGAAGCACTGGCATGAAGAATTGATATCAATTAATTGTTAAGGACTCCACCGTCTTGACCGCTTGATACTAACAAACCCGCTGGGTTCTGCGCTGTCTTCCATTGGAAAAGAGCGGGTTTTTCTAGGGGCCAGAATCCACGCAGCGTCCCGCATCTTGGACGGCTTGAAGGACCCATTCCATGCCTTTCCTTTAGTGCCCTGCTGCCTCACCGGCGCCCTTTGGCAGTCCCCTAAAGCCACTATGTGCGGTACCTACCTAAACTTACCCCTCCTGGTTGACCAAATTCCGTTGGGCCATTCCACCCCCCGAGCAACCAAAAGTGATATTCGTCCCCTTTGTAGCAAGCAACTTGACAAAGCTTCCTAAAGGCTTCCAGTCTACTAGTCATCCACTCTTCCCAACCTCTCTCCCTGCTGCACCTCTTCAACATCATTTCTGATTCCCAGACAAGAGGATCTTCTTTTTTTGCTTCTTCCTCCTAGTACTTCCCATCACAGAGTACCAGTCACTCACACACATATTCCACCATGTCTTGGCAAGGTAAGAAGAATGCACCTAAACCCGAACCAAGACAACCCCGCCTTGGCCAGGGTCCCTAATCAAACTTGACGCTGACTTTTTCTCGTTCGTGATGTTTAGCATACGTTGACGACAGGTACGAGTCAACACCCACAGCTCCACGATGACGAAGCAAGCGAGACGATTTATCAATGATGGACGGTTGCATTGCCCATGCTAACTTTAGTGCTCGTCGAATAGCCTGGTGAAGAGTGGCCACATCGACAAGGCCGCCATCATCAGCGTCGCTGGTGACAGCGTGTGGGCTTCCTCAGCTGGTTTCACGGTACGGCGCCACCATTCTACCCCGATCCCGCATCCCCATAATTGACCTTGCATCACATCGAACGATATGGACTAGGCATCTGTCGCGACAATGGGAGATATGGAGGGGCAAAAACGAAAAGGGGTCATATGCTGACCAGTTCCACTACAGATCAAGCCCGAAGAGATGAAGAACATCGCCAACGTCCTCACCGGCGCTGCTGGTGCCGTCGACAAGGCGCTCGCCGAGGGTGCTCACATCGGCGGTGAGCGATACGTCATTTTCAGGGCCGAGGACCGGAGTATGTACGGCCGCCAGGTATGTTTAACGCTCTGTTCCCTGACGTTCTTGCTATAATGCCCCCATGTGGTACGGTTTGCTGATCATGCATGTCTGGAATTAGGGCCGCACCGGTATTCTCTGTGTCAAGACCACGCAGGCTATCCTCGTTGGCCACTACGGCGAGGGTGTCCAGGCTGGAAACGCTGCCCAGACGGTCGAGGCGTTGGCCGACTACCTGATCAAGGTCGGCTACTAAGTCACGCGGGCCTTCCCTTGGCTGTGTCTGGAGCGTTACTGGTTCGTCATGGGGTGGAAGCGATTTTTCAGTATGGAGGAAACCGATGGCCAGACATGTATCGATTTGCCAAATCAACGAGACTGTCTGATATGACACGTTATAGAGGAGAGTGTGTGCGCGCGGAAGAGGAAGAAAGTCCTTGTCTAGAGCCACCTTTCCGACGACGCTTTCATGCTTGGGTTTGTTGGGGTCTTCGACTGCTTGGGAACTATGTTCTCCAGACCTCCTTGGATCCTGCATAGGCGAATGATATACGACTTTAACTCCAACTGCAAAGTCCCAATGCATCACATTGTGTTGCACCAGATGTCTCGTGCTATTACCTCGTGAATGATAAATATGGTTGTACGTACTTGTAGGATTAAATAGGGGTAATTCGTAGATACGCCGGCTCCGGCCCCCTTTTTGGGTATACCTTACTCTAGCCAATACCGATCCCAACAGACATGGCATCGTATAACTAACATTTCTATACATACAATACCGCCAACGCCTTTCTATCATGAGTGCTCATGGCCCTGATATGCACCAAGCAACCGTCAGCCGTGACAAAATATCATAAACAGGCCCGCCCGCAGGTAAGCATTGCAATTCAACCCCACATAGGCTCATTAATTCCTGCCCCTGCCTGCCTCTTGACTTGTTTTGCCTTTCATGGTTTTGTTCTTTCTCTTTCCACCCTATTACCCTTTTCTCATACAGGCAGCTCGGCATTGCGTCGCCCCAAGCCGCTGCGGTCGACCAGCATGCCGATATAGGGGCCGACGATGGGGGCGTTGCGCGCGAAGCCGGCGATGGTGCCGAGGAAGTCGCCAAAGAGGATCATGATTCCGTACAGCTCGACGCAGAAGCCGATGAGCGGCCACCGCAGTAGAATCAGCAGTAGGCCCGCGAAGAAGGCCGCGGTGCCCTTGGCCTTTTGCTTGCGCGCGAAGAAGAGGAGCGTCTTTTGGGGGCCGATGATTATGGTGAGGCCGATCAGGAAGAGGATCTGGGAAACGTGGGTGAGGTTAGCGGCGCATTCAATGGGCGGTATTATAGATGGGTGGTTCGTTTGCTCTTCGCCGTCGTCGATTGAAGCCGGAAGCTGTAAGGTAGAATAACGCGGAAGGGGGGAGAGCTTACATTGCCCATTGCCAGCCTAGGTCGCGATCAGTCTATTAGTTTCCTGAAGCAGATACCGTGCAGAAGGGGACGGAGGCGCGCGAGACTTACATGGCTCTGTCAAAGAACATCATGACACCTCCGATCAGGAAGAAACCTCCTGCGCAGCTTGTCAGCTTCCCTCCTACGTCCATGCCGACGGGCAAGGGCACTTACCGCCAGAGCAGAAGGCAACTCCTATTTCTGTTGCATACTGTTAGCTTCTTATTCGTCTTGATTCGTTCCTGCGACGTGGATATTTACTTTGCGTGTCGGTCAACCACATTGTCGGCATCTTGGCTGTGGGGAAATGTTGTGATAGATTGATACAGAGACTGTGGTTTTTGACTTTCAAGTTGGGATCTCTCTTGTCGGCGGCGGGGGCTGGGAGCTTCTTTTGGTACTATTGCGCTGTGGCGAGGATATTGTACAGACCAAAGATGGGTATCTTGCTGCGAATTGTATCAAAAGAATGGATGCGATTTTATTATTAGAGCGTACGTCAGTCAGTACACGGCAATCCTACTATGTACGTGTAAGCTTCCTGGTTCAATTAGGTAGCGATCTAACACGGACCATGTTACCACCACATGAACCAACCAGCCAACCGTGTCTCCTGTGACGCGTGCGAATTGTATGTAATTGATGTGCATCCCCGACAAATTTGATATTCAGTACATTAGTTGTCCCTTGTCCCTTACAGCTCATACCCTTACCTGCATACTTCGTGTAGATAGCGCATGTCCATCGAGTTGGAAGGTAAGCTCCCCAATTTCGTCTGGCGGGTAGGTATTGTTCAAATGGAATGACTGCGGCCCCCGACTCATATACTTCGTACCTTTGGACAAGCTCGAACTTGTGGACAAATATCGATTTCCATGACTGAAACATCCCATATATTGCTTTCTGTCAAGTGCACAACAGCCTGTCGGTTTCGGGTTCCTGCATATACTACTACACATGCTTCGGGATCGTCACTGCATTGAGGCTAATGGTCCACACATATTGGCTATTTCTTTGATCTCATAGCTTACCTCATGTAGGTATGTAGGGTACGATGCACATTAGTAGGGCTGGTTGGGTATACCCACTTGGAAAGTATAATACTTGCACCAGGGAACCAGGCATATCAAGATATACACTCCCCTTGTCATCCTCTTGCTGTTAATATTAATCATTCTGCTTATTGGTTGACACGAAAGAAAGGAAACGAGCAACACTGGAAGTAGAATAGCGATAGGGCCAAATTTGTCATGACTACATACTCGGGTTCCGGTCGGACGGTATGGCAGCGGCGCCGGGTTGAGTAAGATAACAACATTTTAGAATCTCCATATAGATTATCGAACGCCCTTGAGACCAGAAACGCATGGCGAGTTGAACTTTGAACTACTTATGCGCATGCCTCGTGGTGTTTACCTATATTTACCAAGCAACTCCATGTTTATATGGATGATACCAAGTGAGTAATAGGAAGGTGTCAGGTAGGAGTGGCTGCGTGGCTTGGTGGAGCAACTGCAGCCACAACAGCACAGTGACCGAAATAAAGCAATTTTTATCTGCTACCTCTATCATACCAACTTTCCATCTCTACTCAACAACCCAAATTGGCTCACGCCGTCCGCCTTCTCGCTCGACAACGACACGACTCGTGAGAATCACAGCACTTGAAGTAAATCTCGGGTTTGCAGTGTTATATCCTTCCACACGATTGCCGCAATTATATCCTAGTCTCCATGACGGACACAAATATATGATATCAATTATGGCCACGGTAGGTAGGGTATATGTGTACATTTGCAACTTTGATTTATTCTGCCGCGACGATCCTTAGCATTCTAGCTCTGGTAACTGAGTTTGGTTTCCCATTCATCCTCGGTATACGTCAGTAACAGGCAGAGAACAAATCCTCTTGATCACGATTAAGCCGGAGCATATCTCAGTTTCGGTCGCCGAGAGGTGGCCGATCACCAGATATGGTTGACTTTGTTGGTCGAACATTCCATCTATTCCCACCGTTTTATGTGCATTCTTGGCCTTGGGTGATATGTCATAGCCTTCGTCCTTTGCCGGGGGTGCTTGCTTCAGTGTAGATGTGCCTTGGCCAGGGGCATCCTCGAAGGCCTCCCATTAATACCTTGCCTATCGGTCTTCCTATATCGTACATGCGCATCAACACCAGCTCATTGAAACCATGAGTACTGTAACGGGCGAGTGCATGGTCTGAATAGCATCGCATCCCATGTGGCTGTCTTCACTTCAGTACCGTATGCGCACCCCTAGCTTCTAGATACTGCTCCGGCACACCTTGAGGCAGAGATCGAATAAAGCCGAAAACCTCCTTATCGTGGTACCTTAATCGGCTCTTGGGGTCCAAGTACGGCGCCGGTAAGCCGGTGATATCGCAGTAGCGCTTGGTATGGGCCAGTGAAGGTGCGCTCTCGATGTTTGTGTAAGTCGCGCTAGGGGCATTCGCAGCGGCGCCGCCCGAGGCACCTCCGTTGGGCCGCAGGGTCTTCTCTAGTACTAGTTTCGAGAGACTCCGTGATGCCTGCGCCAGGTTGGGTTGTTGCGGATTCGCGCCGTCCGCGGATGGCGCGGGCGTTGTCGTGCCAGATGTAGAGAGGCCGTCGTTGTCGGCGTTGGCACCTGGCGTTGTAGGACCGCTGTCGTCTTGGGGCGTCGCGGTGATGGAGGTTTCTTTTCTAGAGGCGTCGCCCAGGATCGTCTTGACATTCTTGTTGCGGCGCGAGTTCGGCTTCCAGCTCGGATTGCGGAAGGTCCTGTGGACTGAGTGAATGTCGAGCTTGTCGATCAGCTCTTGGTGCGCAATCTGCGCTTCGGTAGGCGCAGCCATAATTTTGGCAATCGAAGACGACGCAGGGTAGTTGCAAGTGCAGTCAAAGGTTTCCGAGATGATTGTTTCTGAGGTAGATGCTGGGACTTCCTCAATTCGATACGAAGGAGCGAACTAAAGTAGAGTTAGAAGTTACAAGTTGCTGTGTCGCCGGAAACAGAAGTGTTTGGATGCAGAATGTAGGTAGGTTAGTCTCAAACCTCATCCAGCCTTGTCCAAGCTCGAGCAACACCACCCATAGCTTACATTGCTTCCATCCTTGTACTGCCAGGCTCCACCGCCCGACCATGTTAATGCGACTCATCAATCAACAAAGCAATAGACACGAACCAGAGCAGCTTTCCGGCAAACGTGTAACTGTCCTATTCCCTTCTGAAGATGGTAATTTGCTTTTATCTAAATTTGTCGCAAGGTTCGGGCGCTGACTAGACGGGTTTGTTGTAGGAGAGCCCCCATGAGCACCAGCAGAACTTACTGCTATCGCGTATCATCACCAATGTTGTAAGCGTGGGCTGCCGACCCAATGGAGCAGCAATATGTTGATTAACGACTTCTTATTATAGGAGAAGCTCAACGAGGCCGTAATGGTCATGAACAAGAGTCTACAAGTTAGCCAACCCATGACCAAATACTTGGTTCTGAATCTAATATGACTTTGCAGGATATCAACGTTCAGAACATGAACATCGAGCTGGTGGCTCAAATGTTCAAGAACTACCAATCCAATGTTTTGTTCCACCTAGAAGGTAGATAAGAAGCCTGCTACGGATATCTACACGCTCATGCAGAGACGGACTAACACCGCTAACAGCCACGGACAACTTGAAGCCCCCGTCATAAAAAAAGCATGTGGGAGAGCATATGAAAACATCAAGCTCTAAGTATGCCCATGCACCATATGGGAGTCTTGGTAGCAAGTCCTGCTGTTCATAATTGAAGGGATTACGCGACTTGTACCAGATTTGATCCATTATATGTGTTTGGATAGCAGTGAAGTTTGCGGGCTATTCTGAGTGTATTGGGTGGCCTTTATTCAGTGGCACGGATAGCAAGATGGGCTAATGTATGAATGTATAAGAAAGAAGGTTACCATCTTGCAACTCACTGATTCACGATGTGAAGCTCAAGTTGAGGTAGAGGTAGATACATGTATGAATGGATGGCCATAGCTTCAAGGATGTGCATGAGCGCTAACGCGAAGTAGTATAGCGCTAACATAAATTAAGAATAGCGCAGCTGCCCCTGCTTGCTAGAGCTTCGAGATCCCGGTTCAATAAGTACTGTCTGAACCGTCAGCCTTGCATTCTTCCAGTCGCGAGCGACAGCGAAAGTGAACAGACTTTGGGAACAAAGTTCTGTCCATTCAGGTTTCTTTTTTCCCACATTCATCTGGCGCCTCTGTGGACGCTGCGCGGAATCGAGTTACGAGATATTAATTATGCGCTGAATTGAATACAACAACAGCTGCTCTTTTTCATTAAAGCAGATCCTCAACCACGCCTGTCATTTGGTGGGACTCTTCGAGGCGACATGCGCAACAACACAACTTAATCAACCCGCGATTCAGTCTCTAAGTCTCAATTACGATAAACGATTTGACGCCCAACAACTTTGCGACCGCAGATATGGCGCCCTCCGCTGTCGACCCAACAGTGCCTGCCCTAGCGGCACTCCCTGTGCGCGAAGTGAAGACGTACCCTCCAGCCCGGATATTCCCTATGAAGGAGAACCGGTTCGAGAAGCCCACGCCCGAGCAGCCTGATGGACGAGAGAAGGCTTTGTCGCAGCCGGCAGGCCGCGCCGCGATCGTGATTGATAATGGTAAGCATATCTACAAGGTTGGGTTATGCCTCCCGGAGAGCACTGTATACTGATATCAGTGACTTTTACAGGCTCCTCGGCTGTAAGAGCAGGATGGTCTTTCGAGGATCAGCCCAGGTTCAACATACCCCCGATCATGGCCAAATATAGGGACCGAAAGCTGGGAAAGACATATTCGTTCGCAGGCAACGATTGCTACGCCGACACGACCGCCCGAGGCCACATTAGGAACGCATTTGAACCTGGAACTGGTGTTGTCACCAATTGGGATGTGATGGAACATGTTCTGGATTGGACATTCCTCAAGCTCGGCATGAACAACGCGGAGGGTTCTATAGACATGCCCATCGTCATGACGGAGACTGTCGCGAACCTGCCATACGCAAGGAAGTGTAAGCAAGAAATTCCTATAACGTTGAGATTCGCCACCTCTACTAATGCGCGCATGATTAGCTATGAACGAAATCATATTCGAAGCATATGGCGCACCTTCCTTGGCTACGGGCGTCGACTCGTTGTTCTCGTACCGGCATAACAAGGGCCGCACCGGTCTGGTCGTGTCGTCCTCATACAGCGCTACCCACGTAATCCCTGTTTACCACTCCAAGGCGATATTGAACCAGGCAATTCGCTTGAACTGGGGTGGGTGGCATGCTGCCGAATACCTTTTGAAGCTTATCCGCCTCAAATACCCGGCATTCCCCGGAAAGCTCAATGTCTCCCAGGCCGAGAACATGCTACGGGACCATGGCTACGTCTCGAAGGCGTTCGATGATGAAATTCGCTCCTATCTGGATTGGTCGGGTTTAGAAGATCGGGATATTGTCACCCAGTACCCGTTTACAGAAGAGGTCATCATTCAGAAGAGCGAGGAAGAGCTGGCACGCATTGCAGAGCGCAAGAAAGAGAGTGGCAGACGACTACAGGAGCAAGCCGCCAAGATGCGCCTGGAGAAACTGATGCGAAAGGAGCAGGAACTCGAGTACTACAAGAAACTACAAGAGAAGATTGCCGACGCCAATAAAAAGGACACCAAGCGGCTGCTCGATGCCGAGGACATGAAGGATGAAAATGCTCTGGAGCGGGCCATTAAAGAACTGGAGAAGTCCGTCAAAAAGGCCCGTACAAAGGATGTAGGAGCGGACCCTGAAGAGGAACAAGAGGCACCCAATTTCGATTTACTGGAAGTACCAGATGAGGAATTAGACGAAGCCGCTCTGAAGCAGAAACGACACCAACGCCTTCTCAAGTCAAATCACGAGGCACGAGCAAGGGCCAAGGCAGAGAAAGAGGCGGAAAAGGCGCGTATTGCCGAGGATGAACGTCTTGATAGGGAGCGTCGTGAGAATGACCTCGAGGGTTGGCTGGAGGAGAAACGTACCATACGCAACGAGACGTTGTCGCGCATGAAGGAGCTCGACCGCCTCAAGGCAGACCAGGGCAATCGAAAGTCGCTGGCCTCACAGATTCGCATGAAATCCATCGCCAATCTGGCATCAGATGGTCCACGAACCAAACGACGTCGAGGTGGGGACGACGACAACTTTGGTGCCAACGATGACGACTGGGGCGTGTACAGGCAGATCGCTGTCGGGGAGAATGCCAGCGACGACGAAGAAGGCGAGGAGGATCTCCTTGGGAACCTGAAGACCATTGAAGAGGATCTTCTACGCTACGATGCAGGCTTCACGCATGACGATACGTACGAGGCCCAATCCGACTGGAGCCGATCCCTTCTGCACGCCTTCTTGCGAGGCCCACGACCCTTTGACGCGGGCGCTCAATCGGAAATCAACCAGATCCATCTTAACGTGGAGCGCATCCGTGTTCCCGAAGTTGTGTTCCAGCCGTCCATCGCCGGCGTGGACCAGGCCGGCCTTGTCGAGATGTGCGGCGATATCCTTACCCAACGACTGGTGGGCATCCCCACGATCAACCGAGACGACTTCCTGCGTGACGTGTTCATGACTGGCGGCAATACTTTGTTTGACAATTTCGACGACCGCCTACGCCAAGGTCTCACGGCTCTGTTGCCTGTCGGCAGCCCTCTCAAGTTGCGCCGGGCAGACAATGCCATCCTGGATGCCTGGAAAGGTGCCGCGGGCTGGGTAGGATCATCCGGATACAAAGCCGCCGCGGTGACCCGGGCAGAGTGGCTCGAGAAGGGAGGCGATTACATAAAGGTATGTCAGCAAACGTTTTCCAGCCTCTTTCCATTTCCCCCCTTAAAAATTTGACTTGGCAAACCAGCCACAAATTCCTCCTGGTTCTCCCATGTCCCTCCATCTACCCCCAAACCTTCCCCATACCCCGTCTTTCCCCATTCAGTAATTGTGCACTTTCCAGCCATAGTGCGAGTCCAACCATTCTCGTTCGGGACCGACCCCCATCTCCTCTCAAGTCAGGTGTTGGAGGATGACAGGGGACGACTTCAGAAATGGAGTCTTGTTCGCTGAGTTTACGGCGATTTACGGCGCACACCGAGACGGCACAGCGCCAAGCATGGATTCTTGGGCAACTGCCTGCGGTGTCTCAAACTCTTGGTCATGTCATCGTGCCTTTCTTTGGCCTACTACATACCCTACTCTCAAGCGAGGACGAGGGCAAAATGATTTGCAGACATAATTCCTTGCGGAATTACTCTTGCGTTGTTGCTCCTACACCACACACCGCTCTCACCACCCCCCTTTGCCAAGCCTGCATCGATCAATGGGTCGCTTGCTCGCTAGGTACCCCATCTCAAGACGTTTCCAACGTGGCGCGGTCTCTCTCCCTCTCTTGGTGCTGACATAAGCCGGCGAGTTTTGGAGATCGCGCGATCTTGCGGTTGGGGCTTGGCAGAACTTTCCTGACAACGCTACATCTGGTTCCTTCACTTGCCATTGGCCCGTTTCCTTCGCCCTGATGAGTCAGGTGGACTGGCGCATCTGTGGCTGGCCTTCTTCCTCTTCGCAGCAAAAACTATCGCCTGCCTATTGTGGTTATTCTTGCTTTTTGGTCCCTTTATCGCACCCCATTCCCTCTTTCCTTTTCTGGCTGCTTTTTCCCTTCCCTCGCCTTCCCCTCTGCCTTGCCTGCCTTGCCGGATCACTCGCAACCCACACACACTATCTACTCCCCGGATGACTGGCCTCCTTGGACACGACACACCCTTGCCGCACTCGCCCAGAGCAACGTGCTTGCCGAGCGAACAAAACCGATAAAACCGAGCTAACTTTCCATCGCATAGGAGCATGAATTGGGTAACTCGTATCCTTGAGCTTGACGGCATGAGAACAAAAAGCGGCGCACAGCAGCAGCAAGTGCCGCGGAACAGATACGGGGAACGGGGGCGCAAATTGCGACTAAAGGATGCTCATGTTCGCTTAATTCATATTGTTACGGAAATAGGGCGGAACATTTTGCGCACCAATGAATAAATACGTGAAGTAATCAAGTATCTGGCTTAAGTGCTCTCGGTCTCCATTGTCGCTTGTAGAGTATACCATCACACAACAAACAACTTCTTTCTTATTCGCAATGTAGGTAAGTTTTTAGGATTGGCCACTCTGAGGTCATGCCGCGATTTCGCCATCGAAAACCGGACCTGGTGACCAAATGACACATACATATATGGCCCTCAATATCTTACTTTTCTTCTTGACCGGAAGTCTATTCAGTTGGCGAAAGCTCAAGTGAATTGATTAATACACCAGC
This sequence comes from Apiospora saccharicola, assembly GCA_038363915.1. NCBI lineage: Eukaryota > Fungi > Ascomycota > Sordariomycetes > Amphisphaeriales > Apiosporaceae > Apiospora > Apiospora saccharicola. Next base: position 4,253,957 of record JAQQWM010000006.1, read on the forward strand.
GAACACGGCCACTGAGGAAGAACGCAACACGACAATGCTACTTGGGTTGTTTGTCCCCTCCCAAATGCCAGTGACACCCTTTACTTGGCTCGAACCCGAATAAGCCTAAACGCCAGTGTGATCAACATCCCACGATGCTGCCTTTAAACGCCCCTTGTGAAAATGAACGCAGAATTAGACACAGATCCTTACATCTTCACCCACAAGTCCTTCGTTCCACCCTCTTTCCACCCTCTTCACTATCACCAAAAGAACTCCTAGGCTCTCAAAGACGAGGGAGGGGGTAAGGTGTCTCGTTGCAGTTGCCGCCGGATCTCATCGTCGCTCCGCTCCTCGCTGGTCTCTGGCTTCACTCGGTTATTGTAAATACCATCAACAGGCATTTCCCTTGGTGGTTCTCTCGCACTGATTCCTGCGTGCACCGCAGCAGCAACGTCGGCAAGAGAGCCCGCGGAGCTGGTGGCTTGCGCAGGTTCTAGCACGCTGGCAGGAGGGTGAGGGGGGGCAACGGCTCGTGGAGCATTGGGCCTGGGAGGGTGCAACGCCAGGCCAGGAGGGGGTTGCGGAAGTTCGATCTGGCTATCCATCAATCGGGATTGTAGTTGTATGACGTATTCGCGCAACGCGTAGTTCTCGTTTTGAACCGCCTTGTACGTTTCCTCCATTGTACGGAAGTCCCGTACTTCCTGCTCAAGCTTTTTTATGTGATGCTCCTTCCTTTGTCTGAATGCCCTCTGTAAAATAGATTAACATTGACCGTGCTTGAGCAAATTTCGCGCCGAGTAGCACTTACCTGGGCAGCCCTGTTTTGGGCAGCACGCTTCGACTGGCTGAGTTCCCGCTTGGCCTTCCTCCCATCCGTGATAGAATCATCCCCGTCATGGTCGTGGTCATGATCGGGGTCATGGTCCAAAAGCCCATGCACTGCCATAGCAGATGAGGCAGAAGGGATGGCGCCGGGATGAGTGGACGCTGCGGCAAGGCCAGAAGGCATTATCTCCGTAGAGTTCGCAGCACCACCAGCTGCTCTCAACTGCGGATGTATCTGCGGTTGCGGCGGTACACAAGGCTGAGGGATCCTAGTCTCCTTGGGGCCTGAGTCGGTCTGGTTAAGAAGACTAGTTGCTTGGTGTGCGAGTTTAGCTCGCAAATCCGGATCTTCTAAAAGGCGAGTTAGTTAGTGATACACAGCCCAGGCTATATCGCTGGAATCGCAAAACAGCATATGTAATGAGAAATGCGAGGTTGGCACAGATGGCGACAGCACCAGGATAGAGAGCTAGTAATAGAACTGGAGGAAGCTATGGAGTGGACCGAGGCGAAATATGTATGACTTGGGAGACCGGTAGGCAAGGGTAGCAGGGGCGCGTATTTGGTAATAAGAGACGGGTAAGCAAAAGGACGCGGGAGGGGGGTGTACATGTACATAGGGTAATACAAGGCCGGAGCCGTCGAAAAGGCTGAGGTTGTCCGTGTGTATGCATGTATATGTGTGATTACATATTCATGTGGAGGGAAGATGGGTAGTGACAGGGAGGGGGTGGGTGGAAGGTCAGCAACCGATAGGGGAGGGGGCCGGCATAGAGAGGATCGCGAGGACCCATGCAGCAAGAGTAATCCGGATCGCCGTAGGCTTCGCGAAATCCGGGACATTGCCATGATGTGTAATCGGCAACAGATGCATTCCCCATCATATCTGGGGAGGAGATAAGAGCATGATAGTCAGAAAAATAAGAAAATCATGTTTGTACTCACCAGCAAAGCTTGTGCTGTCCTATTGTCCGATTCTGAGTCAGCATCAAGTTGCTACAGTTCAATGGTAATGGGGATGGTAATGGCGACGACTGATAGACACTCAATCTATCGTTTGGCTGAAATAAGATTGCGAAGACTCGAGAGTCATGGGAATAGATGCACTCATGACAGAGACCAGGGTCTTGATTTGCTGGATAGCTCGGGAAAGGGGAGGACAACAAAAATGACTCCCAAAGGACAGTGATGCACCTTTCGTGTATTCGTATGCTAACATGCATAGTCAAACACAGCGGGGTTTCAGTGGAAAATTGATGGCTGACCACCGGAGAGCAATGGGAAGAGGAGATCGGTGGTAGGGTATGGCATGTTATGAGATTGGACTGTGCGAGGGCGGATGATTACGAGATGACGATTTGCTCCAAACTTACCTTTGAGGCGCCCGTAGGAGGAGCAGGAGCAGCGGCGGCAGCGGGAGCCGCAGTAGCTGTGTACTCCATCATGCGAAAGACCAGCCCAACAAAGAACGCGGGTGCGAGCAAAGAATGAACTGGGTGCGATTATGGCGAGACGGGGTGAAGCTCGACAGCAAAAAAAAGCAAGATATAGTGAGGGACGCAGCAGCAGCTTGTAATGCAATGGCCCGGAGGATCGACAAGACCAGATCTGGGTGGTTCTGCTCTGTTGTTGTTCCTGGAAATGCCGCCGCCAGCCCGCCGTAGACAAGCAAGTACCGGGGTGTACTTTGAATTTATCTTTACGAACCAAGCAGATACTTGGATGACATAAGTGAGTATCAGGGAACCGATTAGGCTGTCAGTCCGGAGTCTGGGTCCTTGGCTGGGGCCGATTGGAATTGCGGAAAGGCGACCTGTACTTGTTGCTGACTGTATGGTAGATAGCAGTGGTAGTTTGGAAGTACAGGTCGGTGATGGTCGGGCAAAGTGGAAAAAAGAGATCAATAATCCCGGGCCTTCTCAGAGTTGGTTCGGATTGGACATGCAGGTATTAAAGAAGATTTGATGGGGCTTGGATGGACTGCTGGCTGAACAAGTAGCAGTAAGTTGGCTGGGCTGGGGATTTTGATAGGTGGTGGCCCTTAGATAATAAACTTTCAATGGTAGGTTGAAGGGTGGTAAAAGAAAGAGCCGGGTTTTGGGTGCTGACAAGTAAGTTGCCAACGCCAGAACGAATGACAGGTGTCGAAGTGTCCGAGGGTCGCGAGAGACAGCTGGGCGAGGGAGAGAGAGAGAATCAAATGCCGCTACATGCAATGTACATACACATACAGAGAATAAAAATAAGACACAGACCGTGAGTGGGCGAGCGAACGAGCAATGGAAGGGAAACGAAAGCGCGACGGCGGAGACACAGAGAGAGCGAGCGAGGGAGTAAGTAGTGCCAAGTGAGGGTGATCGGGAGACGGTCGCTTGTGCCCCACGAGCCCCAGAGTCAAAACAAGCGCCGGACTTTTTTACTGTTGGTTTCGTAATCCGGACCAAGTGACGAATTATTCAGCCAGCCAGCTCCGCCGTAACGAAGTAGACCAAAAGAAAAGAAACAAAAGAAAGAAAAACCCAACAAGAAAAACAAATAATCCCGGCCTACAGTCTATCGTGCAAGTGCATACTGCACTCGTTTTCACAATCTGTCTTCTTTCTTAAGTTCCTTGGGTGGCATGTCGGACATGTCAGTCATGTCACGTCGCTGGCTGCTGCTCAGCATCTGCTGCGAGAAATGGAGCAATTGACAACAGACCGGCTACTTGGTACATGCACTACGCCCAGGAGGGTAAACATTAGGAGCGTGAGGCTGGGTTGCAACAGGGAGCCTTTCTAGAAGGAGGAACAAGATTTGCCGCGGGTAACGGGCCGGTTTGCTGACCATGGTCGCTGGGTGCTTCTCTGTGCACTTGTTCGAGCCGAGCATGGATCTTCTAGAAGATGGGACCGAAACCCTCTTCTCTCTCTGTCTCTTCCCACTCTCCAGCAACCTGCTTCCTGGGTTTGGCACCCTCAGGGCTTGTTTGACTCATGACAACGGAGCATGCCTTTACGCCCTACCTGTGCACGAACACCATGATTGCACACAACACAGTATTACTTATACGCGGCCCCGTAGCCTTCACCTTCTACCGCTAGTATTAAACTCCGCCGGGTCAGCTTGAGTGAGTGAGTGTATGCCTGATTACGTATGTAGGAGAGCTAGCTACATACATACAAACGTCGATATACGTACGGACAGCTAAACAAGTGTATCCGTACGAGCGTGTGTGACTTGAGCCGTCACTAGCGAAGCAGAAGGTGAACAAGAAGGAATGGGAATGGAATATATGGGGTGATCACGTAATTCGCGCTCCCTGACGAGCTAAATGAGTAGTTGACGACGCGCTCGGCTGTGTAGGTCAACTTGAGACTTGGATAGTGGGTTTGTCAGCAATTTCTTACTTGCTGTTACTGTACTTTAAATCCGGACCGAGAGGTTGTTGGGTCAATTTTGATGTTTGCGCAGATGAAGAAAGGTACCCAACGGGTACTTCTCAAGTTCCCGAAACTTAGCTCTAGCTGCAATTGGCTGATGGTGGTGGGTGGCATGGCTAATAGGCTATTGCAATTCCCTCCACCCGAGTTCGGATCGCATGGGCTTCGCAGAGTAGAGAGGTAAGATAGAGTGCAAGGCAAAACCGTATACTCCGACACCTTGACCTGGCGGGAAGTGAACATCGGCGTATCAGTATGTAAGGCTATAGCTTCGCATCCCAGGGGCCCTAGTCTTCAAGTTTGTTGGGTCGAGATCACTGGTCTTATCTTCCGTTTGCTATATACAAGTATACGTTTTGCCTACCCACAATATGGATGAGTACATCGAAGTATGAGGCTTGGCAGGCGTTCATCTGCAGATATACCGAGGTACCCTTCAAAACCACTTACCCAGGATGGTACGATCGGGATACCTACCCAGAGCCGATGAGGTGTTATGAGGTAAGCTCACCAGAGCCGCCTCATTCCATCGTCGGTGCTTCTTCTGAAACTTGTTCCCAATTTATTCTGGTTCCCACGGGTTACATAAGAAAACTCTAAACCCTTGATTCGACAGCACCAGAGAGATGGAGGGGGCTTGGGGTGTTCTTTAACTTAACTGGTATTTTCACCAAGACGAAGTTTGCGGGAAGATTATGCAACAATGACAATTTTTTTTCTTTCCAACGGCAGGAAGAAAAGCACAGCCATAAAAGTAAATACATAGGTAAACCCCGATCCCTCTGCTCGCCCTCCTCGCATCCATCTTGCAGGTCTTGCAGGTGGTTGATTTCGGAATTGTTTCCTTAATCGTACCTAGGTATTACTAATTTCCTAGCTCTTCGTCTAGCTCGCCCGGGCCAATGGGCCAATAATTGTAACGCAGGCATCCCACACCATCCCTTTGCATTCTCAGCCCGATGCGTTACCTACATGTAGAAAGACCAACCCACATAGCGCGCCGTGCTGTAAACAGTTGCCGGGCACGTAAACGCCGTATTTGCTGTGCCTTTTAGTCAGCGCATCATGGACCGGTCCTCAGCTGTTGTCCCTCCGCGAGATAGCAGCTGATTAAAGACCGGAAGCTTCTGCTTCGGAGCCATCGCATCGGGTAAGAAACCAGAATCGAGTCCCATGCGCCACCTAAGTGCATGGTGGTGACTCCTGGCGGCTCCGAAGGGTACAGCAGCAGCAGCAGCAGGGGCGGCCCAACTCCGAATTCACGTTGAAATTGCACGAGACATTCCCGAGCTGTGGGTGTGTGTGGATGCATCTCGGGACCGTGTGCCTATTAGCTCAGTTTGTCAGGTTCGCAAAGGAAGAGAAAGAGTGACGTCGAGAGCGCTGACAAAGTAAAGGTACCCTTGGCCCAGTTCCCACCCACACTCAATCTCTTGTGCTACCTCACCAACCTCAAAGTACATAATGGCATGGCTTGCATACGAGTGTGGCAGCTTCCTACGGGAGAGCGGATTGGCTGCATCGCACGATGAACCAATCAGCGGTTCCGCTGTCTGGACCCCTGCTGTTTTGGTCATCAATCACACCACACGTGATTCGAGAGGTTGAGATATGAACCCAGTCTCTTGACACGCGATGCCGCGCCGGACCTTCCAACTGCAAGAGGAGTCCGGACCCCTCGGGATTTGCATAGCGTTACTCGATAAAGCACCCGAATCCCACCTACCTTGTCCCGTTGACTCTCTCGTTGGACGACTTGGTAGGTATACAGGCAAACAGGCTGACAGGTTTGTTTGAGAGAGCCGTCCCCCAGATAATGAGGCTGTTCGACGCTTCCCATGCAGCATGTGTAGCGTTTCAGTACGCTGGTGGTTATGTTGATTAGTCGTAAAGAAAAGACTTACATAATCGTTGTACCCACTCTCCCACTGAGTGTTTACAGGAGCCCCGTTTACTGGTCGAGGCATCTTGAAGCATCCTCAGCAACCACCGGGAGGCGTGATCAGGTCATCCGTGCCTCGACTATTTCTATTACTCATCTTGCTCTCCCGAAACCCACCCTCCAAGAAAGAACGATGCAAGTACGGAGTACGGATAGAATTCTAGGTATTCTGTGAGACCGTGAAAAGCCCTGTTGCACGGTATGTATGCAATAATACAAAGGAGCCAGGAGGACAGCAATATCGGCCGAGAGATCCATCCCCCTGGCCGGAGGAGACAATATCCCATCTTTTCTGAGTTTTTCCCAAGGCGAACGAACCCACAACAGCCAACAACAACTTGGAGCAGCAAGCAGCACGCACGATACATCAGATATCCACAATCCACACATGCGGCACAAGTTCTGCGTGCAACAGGGTCCCAGCACCAGTTGTCAGACGAGGGGGGCGCACAGTAGGGCCTTGTTTTGTTTTTGCTTTGCTTTGCAAATCAACCGGAAGAATCACGTGTGCCCAATGCGAGGGCAATATTCCGGAGGAAACCCTCGGTTTCGTGCTCGCCGCCGGAAAGTACCTGCAGTGTTGCTGCGTTGGGAGGGAAAGTCGTGTTTTGGATGGTGAGGCGCTGCTGATGCAACGTATGAACGTCCATACAACGACGAGGTCAAGGGGGCGGCGCTTGCCATCACTCATCAGGAACTTGCACCCGTCACCGGTGATGCCCAAGGTAACCGATGAATAATAAATGAGAAAGCACACCTAATCTATATAGGACTGCGTAACAGCCACTATGAAATAAACCTCAGAGCTCAGTGGCTTCCACAGTGGTACAAGTAGATGATCAAAGACACACGCTTCCGCCGATAAGAGAAACATTACTGTTTGGAGAAGGGATCCGCACTGGCCGGGGGGGTAGTCGCTCGTTCGTCGCTCTCGCTTGCGTATGGACAATTAGGTTGCACCGTCCCGTCTCGGCCATAAGACGCAGCAGAACGCGAGTCCGGAGCAAAGATGGGACCATCTGGCTTATGTAACCACACGGTAGGTACATTGCAGCATTGCAGGCTGGAAGCAGAAGCTGGGCCGCCAGCAGTCGAGAATGCCGACGTGGTAGTTTATATTGTATGTAGCACATCTCGAACTTGCATTACTGCTTACTATGCATGGGTAGGACAAGGGTGATTAAACGGAGGGACGGTTGAGAGACTTGTGGAACCCCCTGCCCAGCTGCCAACCCCCTCTCCCCTCTGCTTTTCTGCTCTTTCTCCTCTCTTGGTCCTTGATACTGCGCAGTGTTATTGCATACCTACATGCAATATTTACGCTGGTGACTTATACGATTTCCCACCCTTCCAGACGTGCGTAACATTGGTAGGGTCTGTGAGGAACACAAGGTCATCCAGTGGATTCCCTGCCACACCTATCAGATCTGCATCATACCCGGCTTTCAATTGACCGCTCTTAGGCGCCTGCTTGCCCAGAACCTCGGGCGCAGTGGCAGTCATCGCCTCGATGGCCTGCAGAGGGGTCAATCCTGCCTGGACTGCATATGTGAGCTCCGTGGCGTTCTTGCCGTGGGCGACACGGTGCTCTGGGTTGCTGTTCCAGGTATCGGTACCGAGAGCGATCTTAACGCCTTGTTGGATGGCCAGGTCGTAGTTCTTCCGAGTCAACGGGACGATCTTCTTGATTTTCTTGATAACAGGCTCGGGGAAACCACTGGGGTCAAGCAGCAGGCTCTCCTGGATGTGTCGGGTTGCAATGAGGATTGCCCCTTTCTCCTTCACTGCAAGTCCAAAGGTCAGCATTGGTTCAACGTGAACAGTCTATCCACAAAGGCAGGCAAGGTAAGATGGCCTGGCACAGAAAAGCAAAGAGAGTTTCCAGTAGGAAACACCCTGCTACATGCCAGATGCAACCTTGGTCGGTACTCCCTCGGCGGACAAGGGAGGTGGCCATGCCGGCCCTGCTTCCGGAGACTGGGGAACAGAAACGTAAACTCCACCAACGTACTAAGTGCCGCGACCTCCTCGTCCAAGTAACACCCGTGCTCAATGCTCTTTATGCCGGCTCTGAGTGCCGCCATGATCCCGGCTTTCCCGATGGCATGGGCAGCAACGGCACGGCCTGAGCGCTCCGTCTCGTCTACGATGGCCTTTAGCTCGTCATCTGAGAACTGGCGGTCCTCGGGGTCGTCATTCAGACTAAGAACGCCTCCCGATGAGCAAACCTTGATACACCGCGCCCCTCTGCGCACCATGGTGCGTACAGCCTTGATACATTCGTCTACGCCATCACAAAGGTAGGGGGCGCCGCCTGCCTCCCCGAACTGCTTGACCGCGCAGAGTGGCAGTTCGTGGGCGTCGCCGTGGCCGCCTGTGATCGACAGGGCTGCCAGATATCCGTCTCGGATGCCCGGCCACAGGTATCCTGCATACTTTGTTGTGATGTCTGGTGTCAGTACTCTCCACGCACTTGTACCTAATGGCAGGTAGGTAGGATTGAGGAAACAGGGAAACTAGGAGAAAGTCCCACACACCCCCATCAACTCCCGGACAGAAGTGAATCCCGCATCAAGGGTACGTCGTAGATCGGCCACCGTGACAGCGCCGGCCAGGGCTGGCGCGCCTGGCAGGTACGAGCTGCTGTCATTCAAGATACTGAAGGCTAGGCCATGCCCCCGAAGTGGACGTGGCAGTCCCATAGCCCTGGCATGAGTACTTTGACGTGGTGAAACTTGACGGCATCATACTTGGCCGGGCGGTTGGAGAAATCTCCCACCCACTCGATGGTGGCGTCCTCGACTACGACAGCGCCGTTCTTGATAGGCTGGCCACGACCTGGTATCAATAAGTCGCTCCTGATGCCGAAGCAAGTGGTGGTGGTAGTGCCAGTGACGGAACGCTCCTCTTCGTCGCCATGGCTGGGCCCTGCCTGGACCGTGTTGTGGGGCACGCGCATGCTGAATGGGGCAATCGTCCACGACTTCCAATGAGATGTAGTGCACCAAAGGTTGAAGTTTGCGAGTCGATAGCAAGTCCAATTATGCACCGAGAACACCTGGTGGCTCTCTCCTTATTAAGCTGTGGGCTATAATTATCGCCTAATGAGCGTTTTCGAATGTGCTGAAGAATATGCGGCTTTCAAATTACCACTCTGCAGGCTGCTGAGGAGATATGTAAACCCTGCGCATATACTTGCAAGACAACATGGTCGATGGTTGGTACACCTTCCTGTTTGCTACTTAGGCTTGCATCGACATATGCATGGCGACATACATCCATTGACTTGTACTTGCATCAAAATTACTTTACTTTACCCCCTACATTCCATCCAGCATATACTGCATTGATGTACCGGATGCGCTATAGCAGCGAACAAATGTTTCTTTAAAAGAAGAGCCTTCATGATTGTCAGTAGAACAGAAGAAACATGGCTGACTACGTACATAAATGTTGACAGTTATTGATTGCAATAAGGTAAATGGTGCATACTGTCGAATCAGGTGAGGTCAATTGTAGACGGAGCCGCTAGTTCTTGCACCCACGCTCCTTGGCCCCTACCTGGGTTAGGGTATCTTGCACTGGACATGGCTAGAGCGCCCAGCTTCGACATCAACATCGACATCGAGCTTCTTTGGTGCATGATATCGCGATTCAAGCTGCACGCGTCATCAATACATTTCCCCCTGCCCATTCGATCTTGCCTGTCAGCCAGCCAGAGTTGGTCACCATTGTAACCATTTGATCAGTTCTCATTTCCGGTTGTCCAATGCACGGCTCGTCAGCGTGGCCCCGCTACGCCCACTCCCTTGCGAGAACAAGCACACGATCTATATCGTCATCCGTATACCGGCCCCATTCGGTACCCCGAGTGACGTTCTCGCGGAATCACTCTCAGTATCCGGCGACCCGGGCATTGAAGTCCTGCCAGGTACCACGTATGGCCATGTCTACTACTGCCACCCAGGCCAAGTTTTCTGCAGGCTCAGATGAGGCAGCTCTGGGGTCGAAGCTGCAGTCGCTACTTGCCACTGCAGCGACAGGAGGCCGGTGGAATTTGATCGGCTCTGGAGAAGGGCTCGAACGCAGTTTCAAGTTCAAGACGTTTGCGAAGACTTGGGTAAGTTTTCCTTCACCCCCACGCCCATCACCCAGACCAGAGGTGGTGATTATGGACTTCCACCTCCCCGAGGAGAAAATGGAAAAGGGGAAAACCCTGACTTCCATTCTGGGAAGGGATGTATCCCGGAAGCCAAGATGCTCATGGAACCCATGGAATCCATGGACTGCAACTTCTAGTGGTTCATCTATCACATTTGCGTTCGTCTTTTCTGCGGCTCAAGCGAGTTGCGGATCACCCTCCTATTGGAAGGCCTGGGACATACCACAACTGGAACAAGATGTCCCTTACTCGGCCCAATAGCCTATCTCCTTCATTCGATGGCATGGAGATTACAACGCGGGTATCTGATTAATGCACTTTGCCGGGGTGTTATGACTCGGCGACGCACGTGGGCTAAGACCATCAATGGGCCGTGAAGGGGGCGGACTTGCTGAGTACAGGGTCCGCTGTCTCGTACCAAATACCGAACTAACCACTGCAATGCGGGCATATGGCTTGATCACCAAACTGCTATTTCAAGACTGGATGACAAACTGTGACAGATCACAGATCCCTGACTAACCTGTACCATGGCAGGATTTCATGACCGCCGTATCACTGCAATGCAAATTGAAGAACCATCATCCGGAATGGTCAAATGTAAGTTTCAAGCCTATCGCGCCGAGTTTCTGCACTTCATCTCTCCACAAAACATAATCCTGGCGACTTTGATGCCACCGCCCTGGCAAATGCAACGAAGTCCAGGGGAGTTGGCATCTCCAATGCGGTCGCTTACTCATCGCGGGTACCATGACCGGTTGAGTTTCTTGGTTCAATTCATCTTGCATACATCCAATATGGTCGCCAGATGTACGCGGCAAGGATATTGCTCTCTTATCAGTCATATGTCCGTCTTGTTGCCGCTCGGCCCCTTGCAAACGAGTCGAATGATTCAAGGCCATCATACTCATCTCGTCCGACATCAACAAAGCCCCCCGTCCAGACCAGCAGCTCCGATAGTTGCCCCCTTCTATACCCACCCAATACGGTTACTGCAACCTCAATATGCGTGCACAAAGCAAGTAGCTGACATACTACATAACGGATGCATAGGTATATAACGTGACCTTCATTCGCTGGACCACCCACAGCCCCAAGGGCCTGTCGACAAAGGATGTCGAGCTCGCCGCCATCTGCGACAGTCTGGCCCGGGACTTCGGGGAGGTAGTTGAAGAGCCTCAGCAAGGAGAAGGCGGCCAGAGCTGCGCCATGAGAAACCTGGCCGATACTGTAGCATCTGGAGCCGGTGCTGAATGCTGCATACCCAAACCCAAAACCTCGTCCTGAACGACCCGTGCGAAGGAAAGCTCCAACGGACACAATATATAAATAAGGTTCTCGCATGTTTGCGTTCTACTTGCTGGCGAATAGGATTTGTGGTAGGTCGGGGAAACGCATAAGCCATGTCTATGAAAATAGAAATATACATGGGGAAACGCATAAGCCATGTCTATGAAAATAGAAATATACATGGGGATGCTTGGCATACGTCTATTCTGCCTGAATAGCCATCTGCAAGGCGCAAGATATGTCATTTTTATCGAACAGTGTAGTGGATTTGTTGCTCCTTGTTTCGCGTGCCGACATGAGTCGCCTACAATATACATATGGAGGGTGTGATAATGACCACCACGTAAGGGTTAGATGTCGGTAAATAAGTGCAAAATGGCACATAGAATTACGAAACCCAACGAGATCAATATCACACACTTGTCACTGCCAAAACCAACTTGAAAGAGTTCTATGAGAAGTAATTTGATTGATACTGCTATGGCTGGGTACATAGTCCGTAGTGTATTGAACGACCCAAAAACTCTCGAAGATCATATCGACCGTAACGCGCGTAAGTAATCATGGCTCATCCTATCTTGGCAGTATTGTTGCAGTTGTGCTGCTACTTCATCTGTATGTTGTTACAAGAGCCATTTGGAGTATACCCAGCGGATACGATCCAACGCACGTAGCTGCGAACGAATTCCCTTGAGGTTGTTGCCCAGCTCCTCCAGATCTTCCAAGAACCTCTGCTTGTACGCATCGGTGGGGAGGAGGTCAAAGGCCAATCGCCGCAGAACGTGAAGCTCGCAGACGAGCAATCCGTGGTCTTTGTAGGACAGAAGGTTGTTGGGCGACGGGGTGGCTTCGGTAAGGATTCTGTCAACGTCGCGTAACACCCACAGACATCTGTCGGTATGCCTGTCTTTGTGGATGCCTCCCGAGAACACATTGTGCATGTACTGGAATACAGCAATGGAAACAAGGATGCCAGGGGTCAAACCGACAAACCCAAAGACCAGTTCTTGGCTTCGTAGCAGAGTGTCAATACCCGTCATCGCGACCTCGACATCAACCTTGGTCTTCTGCACCTGGATCAGTAGAGTCCGTACCAGGTCTCCCCGCACGGCACCCATTAAAGGCGTGCGCAAGTCCTTCTCGTATGCACGAAGCACTGGCGTCAGGTCTCCTTGCTGGACTTTGGCCCTGATATCTGCCACCTGAGACTCGGTGAGGGATGATGCGCCTGTGGCCGAGGTTGGCCTGTCCATAGCGAATTCAACAACCATGCGTTCCAGGCTATCTCTATCCGACTTGAGACTGTCGCGACTCATTATGGCGATGTCACTGTTGGAATCATGACGTATGGTACCAATCACTTTTCGTGTCGGTTCAACAACCCAGTTAAACCAGAAGTCTTTGACAGTCGCTCCGAGATCCGCCACCCAGTCCAGAATTTCCTTTTTACGGTTGAGAAGAATGCGAAGGACTGTACTCGACGAAAAGAGCAGAGCGGTAGCAGGAAGCCAGTATCTTACCCAGCGAGACGGCCGGCCGTGTAGACCAACCAAGAACTCGGCTGATTCGACGTGAAGCGGGAGTTGCTCTTCCAACAGGTAGTGAAGCCGTTTGGCAACCACGGAGGGTCTGTTGCTGTCATCGTCTTCGACCTGTATGGAGAGCTCGGGGTCTTCGTCGACACCGGCAAAGACCCTATCTTCGAAGTCGGCCACGCCCGAGTCCAATTTAAGAACATCCTTAAGTACCATATCCATTAGGGCTACGCTGCGCTCGACGACACCTTTCCATTCCTGGCTATTCGACATGATGATATCGCTCTTGCCATCATCACTACCATTGCCTCCGAAAGCAAGACCTTCATCAATGAGAACACCGAGACCGCTTGCAGTCATCTCGCGAAGCTTCTTCAGCCTGGACTGTTTCAGCCGTGCCTCTTCCTGCGCGAGAGTAAACGGAGATTTGGCTCGACGCTGAATATTCGCAAGCGACCTCTCCCGGATGCTCTCTCGGACGATGCCATAAAACCGTTGCCAATTCTTCGACATAGAGCTGCCCAAAGTATTCTCATGCTCTTCGGAGAACAGCCCGATTCCTTGGCCAGAATTACGACGCAAACGGGCCTTGCTGTCTTGGTATATCTCTTGGGACCAACCCCACAGCCGCATGGGAGAGGTTTGGACCATGTAGAGACTACTACTTGCGGGGGAAGAAAGAACCGTGTCCCAATACCAGATGTGGTCGCTAAGCGGCACAATCTGATCGAGCAGGGTCTTCAAGATGATGCCGTACGTCTGTACGGTAGCTTTACTGACGAGAAGCCATTCCAGGTCAGTCTCATACTGGGTTACCTCCTCGCCGGGCTGCGAAAGGAGCTGCGACTGGGTTAGCAGAGACTTGACCTGCCATGTTGGCAAGATTGGCTGCGCGGCCGTAGAGGCGTTGGCGGATGTTGAGAGAAATTTGATAATGCGGACGAGATCTTTGACACGGGATGGCTCGGCGGAAGTATGATGATGCGATGCACTGAACTCGGCAGCACCAGTAAAAGGGATACGGTCCAGTTGTGCATCCAGCCGTCGGACCTGATCGGATACCACCGTCATGGTTCCTCCCCTGTCTGGCAGCCCAAACAAATCCCGAGGTTGTGGGCAGCCCAATCGATAAAATGGTCCGGGGTCGGGGTTGCGTAAGAGACCAAGGCTCGTGCATACGCACGCACGTAGTAGTATGCAGTAAGCCCAGAGGTACTGTATATATTGGATCACAAGGTTAAGGCGACCTAGCTGCCAGGTCGTGATGTCCTGAGTAGCGGTAAAGCTGAACAGAGCAGGTGCTTGTTCTGATCATGGACTGATGATGGCCTGAAGGTTTAAGTGGGCCAGTACGAATTAGAGCCGGTTGACGACGGCATGCATCGCCGCAAACGGTCGATGTCGAATGTTTGGCTAATGAGCACGAAGAAGGAAAATTGAAATTGGAGAAGCATGCAAATTCAGTAAGTATCTTCGTGGGCTGTGGAAGCTTCCAAAATCGAAGGCCGCATGCACCTTACACAAAAGCGGGAGCTTGACATCAATTAACATGAGGTCATCCAAGCTTCAGTCGGATAGGAGAGGACAGCTCCTGAAGGATTACCTACAAGTCAAGTATGTAGGTGAATTATGTAGAGAGAGCGAAGAAAAAAGATTGTTGACGTGCTGTGCCGAGCTAAGCTGCACGTCGCCCAAAAATACCTTGCCGCTGCCGCTGCCGCTTGCTTGAGCCGCACCCAGACATTTGCTTGCTGCTGTGCAGGGAGGAACAACTGGGCGCGGGGGGCCGCCGGGTTGTCGGGGAGTGACGGGGAGTGACAGCTTTCCAGAACCCAAATGTTCGGCAGGTGCAGGTCGGTCAGAGTCTATCTAATGCGCTAGTGGGTCGCCTAAGTCGGCTAGTGGGTGCTTTGTTGGCCCATCCAAAATCCCATCAACAGAGCATGGGGCAGTCGAGGAATAACAAGCATCTAATCAGTAGGTAGATCGCCTGATCTTTGTTCCTGGCCACCGGCACTAGCCACAGCTCGGATCGAGACGCTAGCACGCCTTCGGGTCTCGCGAACGCTCTTCAAGACACTGAGTAGTTGCGAAACAGGCTAGTCGTATCTCAACCCGAATACGAGAGCTCCGCATTTGCGCCGCAAGTGGCTCAAATTACTTGCCAATTGTTGGTGGATCGAGCCCAAGGAAACAGTGAGCTTTCGTTAACGGTTTGCAGATTGGCAAAGGCCTGCAGGGGCCTCTGATAGGCCGGGTCCCTGGAAATTGACCCTTTTTCATGTGGGAAATCTCCAGTTTCTGTTGTCGCCTCTCCCGGGGTCCCTTTAAAGCATCATTCGAGACGGGATCTTCACTATCCGTTCCTGATCCCCTTTTTTTTCTTTCTGCATTCCATCCTTTGCCTCATATAAGGCTGTTGTGTCTGCAGCTCTCCCCTACACCTTCCAGACAGACACGCAACAACATAGCTGGCACGGCAGCACATTCATTCCCTCTTGGACCACACGCCACATTGTAGTGCCCGTTCAATCCACGCGCCATGGCAACTATGTATGTTCCCGCGAAGCCCCCATTGCCACCCTCTGAGCGCCAACTATATCATACTGACCCGTGACATTGAACAGTAACGCCACCCTCGCGGGTCTCGCAGGGGCTTTCAACCAACCCGATACTTATCTCGGAGTCTTCGAGGAAGTCACCAAGCAGAACATCCAGCTCAATGTTGTCGAGCGCGCCTGGGCGGTATGTTTTTTGTCAATGGCTATCCAGCTTTAACCTACGCAAGTACTGATCGAGTTTCAGGCATGGTATCTGTGGATGCAGAACGATATCTTGGCCACCGGTATTATGAGCTTCGTCATGCACGAGGTCTTCTACTTTGGCCGCTGCATTCCGTGGATGATCATCGACAGAACGCCCTTCTTCAACAGATACAAGATCCAGAACGTACGCTAGACCGAACCCACCTCCCAACATGATATACTACGAACTCGAGACTGACATAAAATTTGCAGCAAAAAATCCCTACCATGAAGGAGCAGTGGGAGTGCGCCAGCTTGGTCCTCCTGAGCCACTTTACTGTCGAGTTGCCCCAGATCTGGCTTTTCCACCCCATTGCGACTTTCTTCGGCATGGACTACGGCGTGCCCTTCCCCCCTCTCTGGAAGATGGCCATGCACATCGCCATCTTCTTCGTTATGGAGGACACCTGGCACTATTGGCTCCACCGCGCCCTGCACTACGGCCCGCTGTACAAGAACATCCACAAGCTGCACCACACATACTCTGCACCTTTCGGCCTGGCTGCTGAATACGCCTCGCCCCTCGAAGTCATGCTCCTCGCTCTCGGAACTGTCGGCTCTCCTATCCTCTGGGTCTCCTTGACTGGTGATCTGCATCTCATCACTATGTACATGTGGATCGTTGGCCGTCTCTTCCAGGCTATCGACTCTCACAGTGGCTACGATTTCCCCTGGAGTCTGCGACACGTCCTGCCTTTCTGGGCCGGCGCCGAGCACCACGATATCCACCACGAGCGCTTCATCGGCAACTACGCTTCCAGCTTCCGCTGGTGGGACTACATGCTCGACACCGAGTCTGGCCCCGAGGCTGCCAAGCGCCGCCGCGAGAGGAAGATGGCGGCCATGAAGGCGAAGAAGGCCCAGTAGATAACGGGCTTCAGCTTTAACTCAACAGCGTCTGGCCGGGAATACCGCCAGGTGCAAGAACTACCGTTCATGACTTACGGAAAAGAACCCAGCGCCACGTTTGTTTTCTCTTCGTGGCTGGGGAATTATTGCATTAGAATGGTCCTAAAATCGCGTCGTCATGGTAGGCGTTCGTGTTGCACCAATGAGCATTACTGCCATTAGTGAGGGCGTACTGGAGGGCCCCCTGCCGTTCGTTTTGGAAAATCTGTACATAATTCTGAGAATGGGGGCCTGATCCGGAGTGTATACACTTTTAATCACGGGCATGAACGCATGCCCTACAATACAAATAATGAGTTAATAATGATTCCAACAGAGCCAACAATAGAATGTGATGGGTGAAGTGATTATGTTGCGTCATTGGCTTTACATGCATGCTCATATTGTGTATTAGATGCTATTGGTTCTCCAGGTGGTTGGACGGTTTGTGTAACGAGAAGCACTCGGCCCGCTCTGTACCCAGGCTCTCTCCTCCGCTCCCCATTGGTCGCCATCAATAAACATTGCGTTTGTGGCAATGGGGTCCTATTGATGATGCGAGATGTGTGTAACACACCTCCTACCTACGACTATAAATCGATGGTGTAGCTTTCCAAACCCCTGTTCCATATCTACCATGGACATATTTCAATGTCGTACGAAGACTATATTTGAATGATTGCAAACCTCAAGATTAATCATAAATATCCGTACCTGCCTCGTACCCAATTACTAAGCGCGACTTAACACCCAAGGACATGTAGCATGACGAAAGGCATAGACTTGCAACAACTACGGTGTCTTTAGAAAGAGACTGCTTATGAGTATATTGGTGTTTTCCTCTCTCTTCGCCAGGCAAAGTAATCTATATATACGTGCTTTTTGGCCCTTGGCCCTGGCATCCTCTCCTAAAGAATACTTAATGTATCGGTTTCCTCGACCCCAGCGAAGCAGCTTGAATTTGACCAGTAATGGTGACCAGTCACCAGCAGTTTCTCTAACGGCTGTACATGTTCGCATAATCCTTGTTGTAAACCACGCCATCCTTTTGATGGGTTGTCCAACTGTGCCACAGAAAGTGACCTCATGCCTACTGCTTATGCCTGCCAGCATGCGAGGCACCATGCTGAATCGGGCACAACTAAATGTTGGACGACGGCATTGGGCCCAGGGGTTAGCTTTTCTCGTCTTGATCCGTCGCTAGAGTAGCCATTGAAACCCCTGGCGCGGCGCGAGAAGTCTCCATCTCAAGCGATAAACCATCGTGGTAACGAGGTTCTCCTGAGTTGCTTGCTGCAATTTTGCTCTTCTAGAATAACTACTTATGCTGCTTGCTACCCTGTGTCGATATAATGGTGTGTAGTGCATGGATAGGCTGTTGTATACTACACTGGCAGAGCAATGTCCGCTTCGACAGCATCTATGATTATAATGCTGAGTCCTAAATATTGCTGTCCTGATACTTTGGTTGTATTGAGCTATAACTTACGTATGAGGTGTGATCGCTCTTATGATTTGATTGGGCTTGAGGGACCGAAGTGAGGGGGTGACTAACCGGGAAGTGCAGGCGATCGTGGTGTCACCCCTGACAGTATTCCGGTGGGCTTCTCGGCACAGGATTGACCGAAACCCCTCCACAGGCATACTGATAGACGGACTGAACTTGGTGTATATTTGAATTGATTCATTTATACCCATCTCTTGGAACCTTATGCTTTAAAGGCATCATCATGGTAGCCAGCAACACGCACATGTACGCAACTTTGGACCCGACGGTTTGGAACGAGCCAAATCCAGTTCCAATCGAAGCCATTCAATATGTCGACGATGCTGTGAAGTCAAGTCGGGAGCCCGCATGGCTATAGTTGTTTGTATGCCTGCTAACACATACCCAGTGCTTCCCGCCAATAACATAATCATCCGTATCACCCCGTCTGGCTCCTCTTACTGAGCCCGAACAGCAAAGATTGAAACTGAAACCCCTGAGGGAGAGGATCAGTCGTTCTTCATCAAGGTACAGGGCCCCTTTGCGCCGGTCGGAGAGACCTTTTTCTAACATCTCATGACAGGTCCAATGCGGCGATTACGCCCAGAAGCTGTTCACTGGAGAATATGCCTCGATGCGTGCTCTTCGTGAGGCGATGCCGGACCTCACGCCGCGGCCCATCGGCACGGGTCAGTACACCAGTAACCTCGACAAGTTCTTCTACTTGTGCGAGTTTCGCGAGCTCGTCGAGGACGTGCCTGACGTAGAAGTCTTCTCCTCCATGATCGCCGAGATGCGCAGGCGCGATGTCTCGCCCGACGCCAAGTTCGGCTTTCCGGTGCCCACATATGGAGGGCGACTGCCGATGATCCACCCGCCCTCCGATACGTGGGAGGCGCTGTTCACTCAGGTCATGGACACGACCTTCAACGTCGAAGAGGAGTCTCAAGGAGGCGTCGACGAGGAAATGCAGGCTTTGCGAACGGCTATCATGACCAAGGTCATCCCAAGGCTACTGCGGCCCATGGAAACCGGCGGTGGCCGAACTCTGGTACCGCGGCTCGTACACTCCGATCTGTGGCACGGCAACGTCGCCGTTGACGCCAACACGGGCTTGCCCGTGATATTCGATGGCATCGCCCTCTATGCTCACAACGAATATGAGCTGGCTCCGTGGCGGCCCGCTCGTCATAACATCGGGCGGTCGTACATTGACGCGTACCTCAAGCATGCAGGCGTGACGGATCCTGCCGAGGACTTCGAGGACAGAAACCTGTTATACTGCATGTAAGCAAGCTCTCCTCGGTCGGTTGCCGGCAAAAGTAACAAGAGCTAAATACTTTCCATGCCGAACAGTAAGTTCAACCTCAATAGCTCGGCCCACTATCCCGGGAACTTGCGGTTTCGCAACATGTAAGTCGAGCCAAACTATAGGCTTCATTCTTTGGTCACTGTGCTACCCTTACTGACAAAGACCGGCCGAATCCAATGTAGAGTCCGCGAGGAGATGCGCGAGTTGGTCGACAAATATCCAGATGGCTACGAGAGGTGGCTAAAAGCATACCCTGACGAAGCCGCCGTTTGTCCGGCAGACAATAAAGGGTTGCTGCATCTGTGAAGCCTGTCAGAGTATCTCGACTCCAACAATAGGTATACGGAACATCGGGTATAAACACTTGGTGGGCTAAGACTACTACGGTGTTGTCGCCCACCCAGCAGGACTGCCGGTGGGTAAGCGCCCAAGAGAAAACGACAAGACCGACGCGCACAGGTTCGTTCCCATTGAGTTGACCCGCAAGCGCGGTTCCATGGCTATCCTGGGAATTTATGTAGTATGTGCAGCACATGCCCAGCAGTTCCCCTGATCCTGCAAGGCACTATTGCTGGACATGTTTCCACAGAAGCCGAGCACAGCTGGGGACGGTGGCCAGTAATACCATCATATGTGGCTCTTCTGTTGCTGCCATAGCGGTGTTGCCAGCCGTTTGTGGATGCATCAGACATGGGCTGGTTCTTCACCGCGATGGCTTCGAGGGAGACGGCGGACTATGCATAATCGCGGTGTAGGTGCTGAGGCGATGGGGCAAACAGTGGCGTCGTAAAAGGGCAGTCTTGACGACATTGAAATCACAAGACTTCTCTAGGAGAAAGGTCACAGATGCAATTCGAAAATTGATACATGTTATGTATTCATTGCATGTGAGATCCGATCACCGACACTTATATCATAGTGATCATGTTGTTTCTCCTTTTCCCTTTTTCTGGGGTAAACCACTACTACTTCGGGCCATAAAAAAAGCAAGCAAGCAAGCGGCGGGAAGTGTGCACCGCTGCCAACCTTTTAAGCTTTGCGGGCGTTTACCCCCCGAGTTACAGAAGCAAGCCATTTCGTATGGTACAAAGGGCCGGCAAAGACTAGGAGAAAATACGATATTTCCAAGATGGGCAGATGATCCGAATTATACTGGCGTTGATCAATAGTTGCATTACGTCGGTGAGTGAACCCACGACCCCTGATAAGCACCTAGATCGCGTCGAGAAGATGGATGGCCCCATCTGCTACTAGCATGTTACCCCTGTTGAACAGTTCCAATGCAGCCCAGACGTGCCAGCATGCCAGGACGTCTATGTGCAATTCAGGTACTTTATGTATCTACACGTACATACGTAACCACCTCTAGTACTCTATCGGGCCTTGATCCATCCGCCCACTATCTATCAACCGGTGCATCTCCTTGTCAACCGGACTCATTCACGCTCGACAAGACAAAGTGTAAGTAACCGACTTCCAGGTGACTGTAACTGCCCCTGCATTCGTTCACTCACCCCGAAATCCGTCTTGTCTTTGCCTCTCTGCAGGTACGTATGTAGGTGCCTGGAGTTCTGGCCCAGTCCCGGCCGCCCAGGCTGCTGTTCCCGTCACTCCCAAGAAGCTGCTGCTGACCGACCCAATCTCACCAGGTAGACTACCGCAACAACGCAACAAATAACCAGACTGCATCATCATCACGGTTACTAACCTAGCACCCAATCCAGTTAGGCAACTGTGGATTAAACCATTGCTGCCACTTGATCTTAATAACCTCTGCATCCTTTTGGCCTGGACTCGACCGGATTAAACTGAACAGACTCTCTGCACTGCCTCGCATTGAACCTCAACCCCAAACTGAGACTACCCGCTACATCCAACGCCGCACCGTCACCGTCGCACGGTTTTGGTGTCCAGTGACATTTGAGAGATCCTCCCACGTCCCCTTTGCGACTCTACACCACACCACGCTACTCTACGCTACGATCCGACCCAATCCAACGCAGCAACCCTCCTTCTAACGACCCTGATTTCTCGTCGTACTACTACCCGAGTTACACCGTTTCGCGAGCCACCCTTCATCTCCACATCATCATCCACGGGCTGATCCCAAGAACGCCATCTACGACTTTCGGATATACCTCTTTCGCCCCTCGTTCCACGATACTTATTGGTGCTTGATAGCCTCAACACCATATACAATCCTTCAACATGTCGGGCAACCGAAACTATGACTTCTTAGTATGTCCCGTAATCTCCATTGTCTGCTACCACTCCCTGCCCTACACGTAGAACCGCACCTTCCGTCCCCATGCCCACCCTACACTCATCATCATCAAATGCACGCCGCCTCGATATGCGAACTGGCGTCTGGCGGCCCATCTCGCAGGCCAGGAATTCCCTCCTCCGGAAACCCTCGCGTCCTGTATCGATCCTCAACAATCGATCGTCGTATGCCGGACCGCCGCCGACGCAGCCTCAGCAGCAGCAGAGGAACTCGACCGCTAACGATAGACTACCTAACCAGATCAAACTCCTCCTCATCGGCGACTCGGGTGTAGGCAAATCATGCTGTCTGCTGCGCTTCAGTGAAGACTCATTCACGCCTTCCTTCATCACCACCATCGGCATCGACTTCAAGATCCGAACAATCGAGCTCGATGGCAAACGTGTCAAGCTGCAGATCTGGGATACCGCCGGCCAAGAGCGTTTCCGAACCATCACGACAGCCTACTACCGCGGTGCCATGGGCATCTTGCTCGTCTACGATGTCACGGATCAGAGGTCGTTCGAAAGTGAGTGCAAAAGCAATACGGTATCAGTCAAGCGGAACAGAAGTGCTAATCAAACCCCACTAAAGACATCCGTACCTGGTTCGCAAACGTGGAGCAACACGCAACCGAAGGCGTCAACAAGATCTTGATTGGTAACAAGTGCGACTGGGAAGACAAGCGCGTCGTCTCGACAGAGCAGGGAGAGACTCTGGCCAAGGAACTCGGCATCCCCTTCCTCGAGGTCTCGGCCAAGAGCAACATCAACATCGACAAGGCTTTCTACAGCTTAGCTGCCGACATCAAGAAGCGCATTATCGACACCGCCAAGTCGGAACCCACGGCCTCGTCTGTCAACGTGGCGCAGGGTGAGGGGTCGGGTGGCCTGGGCAAGTGCTGTTAAGCGGACTCTAGTCTGCTAAGGGCCTGGGAGGCGTGCTTCGTATGTGTTTGACACACAGATAGACCTCGACTTATGTGTGTGCGAGACAGGCTGCGTGGAATCCGTTGGGCCAGTCCACACGGGTTGCTTATACAACAGCGCAGACTACAACAGCGCAGACAAGAAATAGACGGGGAGGAACCACTGCGGGAGAAAGCATTTTACCTCGGGGGCTTTAGAGATGCCGATATAGATGGCGAGGAAGTATTGTCTTGGGCAAGCACCGGAGGCAGGTTTGCTAGGCGAATCCGCCGCTTCTACGTGTACCCCCACAACTGTTAGCATCGATCCATGTACCTACGCATGGCCAAGCGCGACTCGCGGTTTTATTACCTCCATGGCTTGCTGCGTCGCAGCACGAACAAAACCCATTTGATAGGTGGTTGTGTGTACATGCTCGATCACGAGCCAAAGGCTGTTCATAGAGTCTCTGTACGCTGCTGGACGGGCGCGGTCGTTCGAAGGAAACGAGCGAGCCACGACAAATGTCTGAAATGGGGGGCGGAGTTTGGTTTTGATATGGGTTTTAATATACTTTCCCGGCTGCTGTCCTTTTTCCATGCTCCAGTATCTTGTTTCTCTATCTATACCTACTTGCGTACTTCCTGTGCTGAATATTATGAATTTGCATTGCAAGACCTATTTGCTGTGACGAAAGAACCCCCCCCCGCGAAGACACTTCTGCAACATTTGACTCATAAAGCCTAGAAAACAATAGGACGAATGATATTGCTCTCTCGAGCTCCACGTCTGACTTACCCTACTATGAGTGGTATGAATGAGGGCATGGTCATTGCGGGTGTGGAGCAGAGCTTGTTTCTATGTCTATGTAACATGCCGAGTCTGGCCCCTGAATATGCATCTATCGAACACCCCTTTTGACCTGGGACACGTAGAATGTAGCTAATAAAGCAGTTGTGCAAAGTATACATCGTCACGGATATGATATAATAGCAATAGAGAATAGACATGGTCTAGAACTCGTTTCTTACAGTAATTTACAATTTTTGTACTAATCTACTCCTCTTACTTATGGTGTGCCTGTCCAGTTTACCAGAGTATCGACGCGTTGACGGTCCGGGACTCCTCCCACGCCTTGACGTCGCTGTCCTCATGGCCCATGTTCAGCTGGAACCGCCGCCGGTGCCAGTGCCGGACGAAGCGGCGCGCCTCGGCCTCGTCGAGGAACGGCACGAGGAACCGGTTCCAGCGCCGGGTCTCGCTGTTGAGCTTGCGCCGCTCCCGGGCCGTCCGCGATAGCGATGCGAGGTCTTCTGCAGCAAGGTCTGTCGAGTTCTCTTCACTGCTGTTGTTGTCGTAGTCCTGTTCCTCTTCGCCTTCGCCCATGGCGCGGTCGACTTGCTGCTGCAGGGACTCTTGGGGGCCGGCCTCCTCCGAGGCTTTGAGCGAGCTCTTGCCGAACGCCATGATGCCGCCCTCGCCACCTTTGTCGCTGTCGCTGTGGTAGTCACGATCGAGGTCCTTGACACGCCAGGGCAGGTTGCGCTCGGCGCCGTCTTCGCGGATGAGGGCGCGCAGCGTCGGCACCGAGAGCCGGCCGCCCTCGAGCACGAGCAGGACCAGGTGACGCGACCCGGCTCGCTGCATGAGGCGCTCCACGAGGGACGGCGCGCCGCTGCTCAGAAAGGTCTCGAGACGCGAGTAGAGGGGCCGCTCGAGGTCGTAGCGCTGGCTCTGCGGGACCAGGGTGAAGTTGCGCACACTCGACGCCTCGTCGCGGTCTTTATCGTCCTCCGTTCCGCGGCCGTTGCCTTTGCCGCCGTTGTCGTTGTCAATGACGAGGTTCTTGTAGCGCTTGAGGTGGCCGTGCCACCCCTTCCCGCCCTCCAGGATTCTCTTGGGGTCCAGGTTGTCGGGCATAATGTGCCAGCGCTGCCCGGAGCCGCCGCTGGCGCCTTCGGTCAGCTCTCGTTGGGTTAGGGCGCGCACTCGCGCCAGCCGCCACAGGGTCGAGACTTCGTGCTGCCAGGCCGCCGCCGCCGCACCGCTTTCGAACAGGATGTAGTACTGGCCCGAGGGCTCGAGGGTCTCGGAGTCGCGCACGGGGATGACGCGGTGGATGCCCGTAGAGGACCACCCTTCGACGTGGCGCGCGGGCCGGCCCAGCTGGGTGCGGAAGAAGTCGGACTCGGTCAGGGACTTGGGGGCGCCGCCCAGGACCAGGATGGCCGGGTCGTCGAAGGCGGGCCAGGCGTTGGCGGCGTCTTCGTCGTTGGCGTAGGCCAGGAGGTCGTCGGACAAGGGGAGCGGCTCCGGCTCGGCCTTGTCAGGGTTGTTGCCATTGAGCGTTCTGCTGCGGGAGGGGCGCACCCCCGCCTTGGACTCGTCGGGAAATAGCTCTTCGAAAAGGGTCTTCTTGGGCTGCGACGGTTGCTGGCTCGAGGAACGGGCGCCGGAATTGGTACTGCTACTATAGCGGCAGCAGCAGCTACCATGCAGTAATTGGACCGAGATGGGACGCCATGTGTTTGAGGCTGCTGTTGCTATAGTGGTACGCAAGAGCGGCCGCTGTAGCTGTCGTAGTGGCATGCCGCGCTGCAACCAGCTAGTCGGTGCATTGCATCTGGTTTTCAGTGTTGGAGGTTGGTGTTTTTCGAGGTTGAGGTTGTTGGGCCTGCAGCGAACCGGGTTGAATAATTTCTACGCACAAACCAATCGGTAACCTACCTAGTCTAGTCTGTATAAATCTATGGTACGTGATAACTCAATCTCGTACAGACTCCGGTCAAACCTACTTCAATAAGTGCTTATTGTTCAGTGCAGCAAATTTTTCTCTCTCGATCATTTATGGTTTTGTCAGGTGTTTATTCGAGAGTCCTCGATGTCTACCTATATCTAAGTTACTGAACTGCTTATTCCAGAGGTGGAGCTTTGGATGTGGGAGCATATTTAGTGACTGGACTGCTTGAATGGTTTTTCTGGTGTGCGTAGTGGGTCTCCTCGACTAATACATTGACTCAACTGGGTGATGGGAGAACAAAGTCCTATAATAACCACCTATTAACCCGTTCCTTTCCGTTGCAAAGGGTAGCGATTGGCATAAATCTTTCTGGAACTTACTTGTTGTTGTTATCCCATTGCTGCCATTGCGACTGCCACAACAACCATGAGGGTCGGATTCGATGGGAAGGTGCGTCCGCATACGCAGGAGCTGCCCAACCAGAAACACGCCGCCAAGGCGTATATATCTAGTCAAGTGTTTTACTCGACTGGATTTGTCGTAGACGACATATGCTACGTCGAGAACGCCGATGGCGGCAAGAAGCACGAGGCCGTCGCTGTTTTGGGCGATAAGAGCGTCAAGCCAAACGTCGTCCTGCTTAGTCGTGCTTTGAAGGAAGCTGCTGGACTTGACTTGGAGGGAGCTGTCCACATATCGCCTGGCCCGGAATCTCCCAGAGAGGCCGAACTGGTGGTGGTTCGCGAGGTGACATCGCAAGAGACCGCGTTAACGACGGAGCCTCTAGATGACGAGACACGCCCACATGTGGAATGGAACCTGAAGGGCAGATTGGGTACGTTTCGATCAGCACAACCCTTATACGCTACATTGAATTGACTCATGAGTAGATGTGTCCCAATACGTCTTTGCTGGCTCGGTCATAAACGATGTCATCGGCCAAGGCCCCAAGCGGAACTTCAAGGTCGAGTCTGTCAATGGTCTCAAAGGTCATGTTGCCAGAGTGGGCAAAGCCACCAAAGTCAGAATCGTCCAAGGCGACGAGGAAGACGATGCGGACTTCAGCCTCACCCCGAGGAAGTTGGAACTTAGCCCCCTTCCCTGCATGACAAATCAACTAGCGGATATCAAGTGCTTCTTTGACGAGTATGGCGTCGAAGTCGAAAGAGGTTGTTCGGCATGTTGTATGTCTATAGAAGGCAGCAAAGGAACAGGGAAGACGATGCTGCTGAACCATATTGCAGACAGCAAATGGGGTAAAGTGATACGAGTCGGTTTCTCGGATAAAGCTGCCACAATCGAAAACCACTTTAACACAGCGATCATGTCAGAACGCCAAACACTCATCCTCATAGACGACTTTGCGGCTCTGATGGATAGAGGGAAGACACCTGTTCTCGATGCCCTCAGCGCTGGATTTGAGCGCCTTGCTACCGAGACTCAACAACGTCGGAGGCGCCCGAATGTGGCAGTCGTTGTGGCTTGTCGCGATTTCAATGAAGACGTGCCTGAGATCTTGCGTGGCTCCCGTTATTTCCAAGAGCGTGTCACACTCCCCATTCCCGACACCGACGGACGAAAGGATATCATGCGATACCATGAGCCCAGGTTTCCCCAAGACTGCGCAGAACAGTGGATTTCCGCACTTGGCGAGCGGACACACGCCTTCACTGGTGCTGATCTCTGGGAACTGATTATTCACGCCGAGCGGGCAATGCATAAGAGAACGCGTACAACGACTGGGGGAGAGTGTAGCTGGGAAGACGTCAAACACGCTTTGATCAAAGTTCCTCCAACGGCCATGCACGATGTGACGCTCAAACCGCCGACTGTTCATTGGAGTGATATTGGAGGCTACAGCGACGTCAAAGAGTCTCTACAGACATACATTCAACGCTCGAAAGTGAGTTTCATATGCGTTTTTCCCTTATATGGATACCATACTTACAATCATTGCAGCCTGGCGAAGTCCGTTTACACAAGCCACCGAAGGGTGTCATGCTCTATGGTCCTCCAGGATGCTCCAAGACCATGACTGCACAGGCAATGGCTACAGAATCAGGATTTAACTTCTTCGCAGTCAAGGGTGGCGAGCTACTGAATATGTACGTGGGTGAAACAGAACGTTCGATACGCAACTTGTTCAAACGAGCTCGTGAAGCAGCTCCCAGCATCATATTCTTCGACGAAATCGACTCTTTGGCAGGCTCAAGATCAGGCGGCGCCTCGAGTGGTGGCGGCGTCCAGGCAGTGACCACCTTGTTAACAGAAATGGACGGCTTTGAGGAACTTGGTGATGTGTTTGTACTGGCAGCTACCAATAGGCCAGATGCACTGGACCCTGCACTGCTACGACCTGGCCGCTTCGATGTGATGATCTACGTACCTCTGCCTGACGAGAAG
Source organism: Apiospora saccharicola (assembly GCA_038363915.1). NCBI lineage: Eukaryota > Fungi > Ascomycota > Sordariomycetes > Amphisphaeriales > Apiosporaceae > Apiospora > Apiospora saccharicola. The sequence continues at coordinate 4,281,922 of JAQQWM010000006.1, forward strand.
GCGCGCGAAGCCATATTCTCTTACAAGGCCAAGGAACTTCACTTTAAGGACATCGACGCTGCCGAGCTGGCCCGTCAATCTGACGGTTATTCTGGTGCCGAACTGGCGCAAATATGCAATGGGGCGTTCATGAAGCATGACTACAATGGTCCTCTGCCGTCGAATTACATGGGGCCCGTCGAGCAAGCCATCAAGAACGCGCCAAAGGGGGTCACCAGGGAAATGCTTCGTCACTTTGAGCAATGGCACGAATCGCGGAAGAACGAAGGGTCGACTGGGTTATTCCATTTTAGCTAGTTTGGTATTTAGCTATTAGACACTATTATACTGCCAGTTTGTTCAGTATTGCGCTGTTCGATGCTAATTATCCCGTTGACTAATGCTGGTTATCCCATCGCTGCTTATCTAACTCCTCTGCTTGCCGGGCATGGTAATTTCTATTATCAGGATGTCAGCCCCCGAGTCACTGTCTTCTTCCATAATGCCGGCTCATGTGACGAAATATTGTATATGTGTTGTCTTGGTGGCGTGGTAAATGTGGCCTAGAGTATATATAGTTATGAGGGGTGCAAGTGCTGAGGTCTTTGAGGCAGTAGACCAAGTTCAAAGTGGTAATATGCAGATGTATACCCTGAGAACAGACTTGATAATGAGACCTTGTATGGTGGAACGACACCGCCAAAGTATACCGCATGGTATTAATGGCGAATGATGGACGAGCGATCTGCCTTGGAGTGAAGGGGATGTTCTGCAGAAAACTGCGAACTAGATGACTTAAAGTGACGGAAGTGCCGGATTTGTTGGTGTGGCCGCTGGTTAAGTTGAAGCTGTGTTGCAGAAGGACGCCAGACCATGAGGCAGCAGTGGAAACATGAGCGCCGACGGAGCATGGAGAAGCAGAGGTTTGGGCCAAGCTAAAATGGATAGCAGAACACTAGGGTTATGGGACAACCACTGCGAGTCATCTGTCAGCAATTGTTTCAGACCCAGGTATGTTTATTTAAGGAAGGAGTGTCTGATAGGGGAAGGTGTGCCGACTCATACATCGCATGATAGGAGGGAGGGGGAATAGTAGAATAACAGCCCCTATCTATGTGACCGCCGAACGATTAGTTGATCACCATAGAGAGATATTATCACGGATGGTAACGGCATCAATGATCATATCGTAGTCACGAACAACAGACACCGAGTTCTCACAGACTTAAAATACGTAATATTCGTAAACTAAAGGAAAACATAATCCATCATGAATTTAGCTACCTGGCCGAGCTTGAACCGTTGGGAAGATAGAAAGCCTTAGAGAGCGGATTTCTTCATCAGCCATTGTTGATTGCCGACGAACATCAAGCATTTTACTGATGGACAGTAGGTCTGCCGGACCAGGCCGCAAAGCACAGGGCCAATAGGCAAGTCCAAGGAAGAAGACTAAACACGATCTCGGGGGTAGTGAGTCCACCCATGTATCCCATCGCTGTAGTTATCACAAGGGCGCCACTGAAGATGAGCTCCTGCGATCTCGAACGAATGTGCAAGAAATAGAAGAGACCAGCCAAAAGGCAATATAGGAATATAGCAAAGACCAGTGCCGGAACTGAGCCCATCACGGACTTCATCTGATCGAGCAGGGCGGTTGTCTGGAAGTAAGTCAGTACACTGATCAAAGAGCGAGCAGTACGATCTGTCGGCTTACCTGTGGATCTTTACCGGGATCCAATGGCAGCAGTTCTGGATACAAACTGAAATGTGAGGAACAAGGCCAGGAGTAGAACAAGGGTGCAGCCGACGCTGTTACAACGGTAAGGGGTAGGAGTCCGAGGCGGAACAGTTTGGACCGTGGGGGCCGCGACGAGGGCTGATACCAGTCGAAGTGGGTAAAGTGTCCATTTCGAACTGAGCCGCTGTATCTGGTTGCCGCTTGCTCCTCATCTTTGATCCATACCGCTATATTGCTGGCCCCCCCTTTTGCCCATGATCGACTCTGAGTCAGGGATGTGTATTCGCCGGATGTAGCATTCTTCCATTGGCCTCCAGGGCATATGTTGCGGTATTCGCGCCGGCATAGCGAGGAACTCACCGAGCGGATTGAGTAAGCTGTGTGCTACATCGTGTGCTCCGGCGCAATGAACGCCCTCATCCGGTCGTGGCTCTACACCTTCAGACGCATCTCCCATCGACTTCACGGAGCTCTCGGTGGATTCTCGTCGGATTGAAAAGCTCTGTCCCGCATGGTTTCTGCGCGATGCCATAAGAATGCTGAAGATCATCAACGCATTGTTCGCTCTGGTCCAGCTGCCACGCAGCCCGTCCACCTCCGCTGCCGCCTCCTGGTCTGCGGAAATCCATCCTTCGAGCATCGTCTTGTGGTTTCCGGCAAGTCCTTCGAGCTGAGAACTCAACAAACGGAGCGGTCATATCGGCACATCGGTATACGTGGGATCCATGGAGTTCGGACATGTGGTAACTTCTTGCGAGCGTGCAATATTCTATCCAGTTGGTGATCTCTGCGATGGCCATACGGGGTGTGATGTCGCAGGAAGAAATTCGAGCTCATCAGCTGGACGAAAATTGCGGACGTCTTGCGCAGGAAGTGTTTCTGCACTCCTCCAAGGCGCCTGACGAGGCCGAAGGAGGCCTCCGCGTTATGCGCAACGTAAGTGGCTGCTTTTCTAGACACAGACTGGGTGATGCAAGCATGTCGCCCGCTGGCGCAGCAAATAGTCCCTTTCGGCCGTCATACTCCCTTTTTTGCGTTTCTTGGGCTACAGACTGCGATCTTACAAGCTTCAACTCGATCACACACACATATACCTTGACTTGGACAGATTTGAAACGTCAGGCCGGCCATCGACGAAAACCAAGTGACGACTGCACCTATAACGCAGCTCGCAATGGCACCAGAAGGCCCGGGGATACCTGGGAGCAACGGTGTTGCAGTGGATGGTATCTTCGATCCCAAGCTCGAGCCCGGCATGTCTGCCCTCAAGTGTGGAGGTTCAGCTGTCTTCCGCACATTCAGAAACATACATGCTCTCTCGCTATTAGCTATCCAAAAGATCAAGGAGTCGCACGAAATGTAGATGATCCGAATCCAGGACCAGTACAAACAGTGCTTAGATCTTTTGTACGGTACGGGTTGCATTTCATATCCCCCGGGCGTAGCTAGGGACTTTCCGTTTACTTCCCGACCCAAGACCCTATCTAGGAAACCGCCAAATGACCCGTTCTTGGAAACACGCGAGTACCCCGAAAGCGCCGGTACAGCTTCGGTCGGCTGGAAAGGTCTGATCAACGACCCTGACATCGACCAGAGCTTCGCGATCAACAAGATCACGCCCATCAAGAGGAAATATGTTCGGCGATGGATAGTTCAAACGATTGACACCAACACTCCTCTAGTCTTGGCCGACTTGATCCCCGTGGAAGCCATCGATACCAGAAAGACCGAGCTGCCGCTTCGCCGTGAGTTGGACGCCGGCTTGACGTTCAATAGTACCAGTCCGCACAGATCAGAACATCAATCAGAGTGATCAAGAAGAAAAGGGCGGCTGTTGGCGGGTAGGGCATTCTTGTATGCCGCCCCGTTGGTGTCGGCGGCCTTGATGGCCTCAAGGGGGTTTCGGGTCCTCAGCGGCGTCACCGCGTCAGGGAGTGCTGTTGCACTGATACCACTGCGTACACTGGTCATAATTCCCTGCTATGCGTGGATTATGTGAGCTTCGCGTTTCTCCTGGTTCTTCCTTCCTACCGTTTCAAACCCCCTTTCTTATTGGCTAAATGCGCATCTTCACTGACGGATTCCGGTTCTTACGGGGTTTGGGTATTCACCATCGCGAGCTACCTCACCCTGTAGCTATAGCTCATCCCCGCAGACTTGAAGCACCGCCGACAGGCGTACTTGTTCTGTGTCTTCGTCCTCGCCGTGCATTTCTTCATCGGCATCTCGGAGAAGTGGACCGGCGTCGTAGATAGCTTTACAATCTACGGTCCGTTGGTGCTGACAGCAAGTGCGTGTTTAATGTCCCTCGTACTTGGAGGGAACCACGACAACGACCAGGGGAACCAGCCACGAGCAAATCCCGTGACCGTCACTGTGCTTGGGCTGTGCTAATCTATTAAAGAATTTACGTGGCGTACACTGACGGGACAATAAGAGCAACTTGATAAATAGGCGTTATTGGTACTACGTTTGGGCATTCCTTTGTTCATTTACCCCCAGCCACAGAGATAGGATAGGGTACCTGTATTTGATGTCACATAGTTCGAAAAAGACTAGCCGCAAGGTATCACAAAAACAGGCAGTTTGCGAGATATATTGCTGAGGGGGCTCTGTGGCAGCTCATAGGAATGCCCGTTTGACGCAAAGGGGACACTCGAACATCGATATAAGGACCTCGGGAGTGTGCGTCGCCGGGTACTACAACACTGCGTCCCCCGCCGTTCCTGTCCAATACTTTACCCCTATCGATTATAACTCCTCTGGTACAGCCACAACCTATCCAGCATGGCGCCGTCGGATTTTCATCCATCCCCATCCGTATGAGACTAGAAATAAGGCGCAGCATGCCATACACGAAACCCGACAGGTTGACTCATACCTGCATCGCGGAGCCAGCATGAGCATGCAGGATGATAGGGTGGTGTACACCTGGTTTCCCTGTCATGGATTCATGGTGGTCTGCTCAGATAACAGAGTAGTAACTTGGAGAAGGCATATGAACAAATTTGAATCATTTCAGCAGTTGACTTCGTGATAAGAGAAGGAGCCGAAACCTTACAACGCAATATAAACGAGACTCCCGCTGCCGCGCGTGTAGCTCCCGTTATGAATTGCTTAGGATTTGATGTAATTAACTTAGGTTTCGGGTTCTTGGGTCGGCTGGGTTGCCCCTGAATTCAGCTCTCGATCTCCTTGAGCCCCTGATTTGTTGCGTTCGTACGTGCTGCTTCTTCGGTTGATAAACCAATGTAGCAAATTGGCCACCACATAGTTGTCTGGCTTCTCGATCTGCCCAACCCGCGTATATGCTTCGTTACCAAAAGCCGCACCTCACGTGGAATAGGTCGAGAGAAATAAGTAAGAAGAAATTCCGGCAACGGCCGGGCGTGCTCCTTTGTCTGTTCATTTCTCATCGTAATCTCGTGAGAGAAACTGCGACTATATCCATTTACAGTAGTATTGAACAACAAACGCGCAATTATGACTTAAGGAAAACCGAGAAAGCCGTGGCCAATACCCTGACAATGCCCCATAATGCCCAACGTGAAATGCGCACCAAACGCCGGTCTCTCTGTGTCCCTCAATTATAACAGAACGCCTCGCCCCTTGGACCCCTGAAACGACAGCAAGAAAATGAGGAAAAAATGTGAAGTATCGATAGTTCGACCAGAAAAGAAGCTTAGGCTGATGCTGAGCTGCCTGACCCAGCAGGAAGCCGATGGTTGGGGTAGGTGATGCGCTCCGTATGATGATGTACTGTGGTCCTTTCCCGGGCGCAAGGAGTCGTGCGATTTTAACAGCATCTACTCCTAGGCTTGGTAATCTCGACCTGCCCGTTCTGCTCCGCCTGGTTCTGTCCCTGATTCTCCATGGTCACAGCGGGCGAAAACCCGGGTGAGAACAACCAACTCCTCCTGTCGCGGCCAATCCTAAAACTACCCCTGCCATTCATACCGTCGAAGTAGTCGTTGCTCATGCCGCCCTCAAAAGGCGTGCCCGGGGTCATCGTGGCTGCCAGAAGTGCCTGCTGCATCTTCCTGTTCTGCTCGACAAGCTTGCGCGTAACGACCCGGAATACCTCCTCCACGCCCTCTCCGCTCTCTGCGCTGATTTCATGACAGGCGTCCCAGCCAACCTCCTGGCCCCAGAACCCGCTACTTCGTTTACTACTCGGGCTGCGCGGTTCTCCTGGGCCGGCGCTGCTCGTGCCCATGCTCACCTGACTCGTGCCGGGGCCGGGATATCCTGTCATGCCGGTAGGGGTTGCAGTGGGTGGCGGCGTATTTCCCTGCCCGGGGGCCAAGTTCTCGGCGACGTATGCTATGCACCTCTCGAACGGCACCTCCCGGCGCGCAGGCTCGCGGGCCACAATATCGGCTTTTGTCCCAACCACATGGAGGACGATATCGGGAGGCAGGTTTCGGCGGAGCTCGGTCAGCCACACGCCCATTTCGGCAAAGGACTGCGCGTCCGTTATGCTGTAACACAAGATGCAAGCATTGGCGCCACGGTAGTAGAGCCGCGATATGGAGCGAAATCGTTCTTGGCCGGCTGCAGGCGCGTAGGTGACATGTTAGTAAATTCACAGATACGGCGGGCACTACAAATAGATCCAAGAGTGAAAGAATGCACTAGGCAGGGCAGATTACTCACCAGTATCCCAAATCTGCAAGCGCACCACGGTATCGGTATCACTGTCGATAACCCGCTTTGCCATAAAGCTCGCACCGACCGTTGATGTGACTTGCGACGGATTAAAAGCGCCCTTGCAGAAGCGCATGACCAAGGACGTCTTGCCGACGCCCTGGGAGCCGAGCACCACTATCTTGGCCTCGAGGGAAGACATGGTGGTGTTGGGCTGCAGAGGCGTGCTAAGCCCCAGGGGAGAGGAACTGCGATACGATAAGCTATACTAAGCGCAAAGCCAGAGCACAGAGGAAAAAGACAATGTTGAATAGCCCGCCTCTAGCAAGGTCGAGGAAAAGGTTGGGGGAAAAAGGTTTCCCGTCCGGCTTGGGCGAGTCTCAAAAAAGGAGAAAGTGATTAAAAAATATCACGAGACTGGTTGGCCGACCCAGTGACAGGATATTTCTGCCAGCTCAGGTGAGATGGCTCACCGATCGAGGAGTAGGCTAGGAAATCGGAGTTGCTGCCGTCATGCTACTGCAGGTAGGTGTTGGATTTTTCGGGTTGGAGGGGCAGGCCGGAGCAGCAGAGGGCAGGCAAAAAAGCAAGGGACGGGATTGGGCCTTGCAGTAAAAAAAGAAAAGAGTAGGAAGAATGCGAATGCGCGGCGCGGCTACAGCGCGGGGGAGTGTGTGAGCGCGTGTATGTATGTGTACGTGAAATAAATGAGTGACAAGAAACGAAACGAAGGCAACTGCATCAATCCCGGCGTTGTTGGAGGAGGAGCAAGCGAGTACGTGTAGTGAATGGCATGATAGGTACAGTAGGAGGATCAACGCCGCCGCCGAGGATCCTACCTGACGTGCTATCTACCAAGTTACTGGCTGCTTGCTGTAGATGGCGAATGGCAGGCAATTGGCTTTCTCTGGCACGATCAGATGGGAAAATGGGGTATGCGATGCGACAAGTAACAGGGACCGGCGGCCCAAAGCCTCCACTTGCCCACTGTAGATGCCCCGCCAGCGCCCTAGTGTCATAGTGTGTACAGTACAGCTACCGGTCGGAAAGATAAACTAGTCAACCCTCCCATACAGCTCAATACAGCAAAGCAACAATTTCATTACCAACTCGACAATAAAAATAGGGAAAATTATGGGAAAAGCTCAAGTAGATAAATCAGTCAATTCTGATCTATAAGCTATTTTTTTCCCCTAGTAATTTTAGATATGAAAGGCACTGAGTTAGTATATATAAAACATATTAAGCCATTTGGAGGGTTGACGGGTTTAATCTTCCGAGGGGGAGTACAGTAGCCTAGGTGTCCTAATCAGATAATGCAAGTCTGCGTGCAATAAACCAACGGGGCGCAATGCAACCTGTTCGCTCTCGTTGGGGCGATGGATGCGTTAAAAACGGATTCATGCATTACGCCAGTTGCGCCGCGGCCGCCCTGACGTTGGGGGGAAAAATGAACTGTAACGTCTCCCGGGTTCCTAGAAAGTGGTCTGATCTATCTATCGCCTTGGCTTCTTGGACTTATGCATTCTGATATTTACTCGTCTTCTTCTCATTGTCGTGTTGTAGGTCCCAAGTCAGGATGACATGACACTCTGGATGGCCGAACGACAAGCGCAGTATTTTAATGACTTGCTGACTTACTGTACCCAGCAAATGTGTCCGATATGCCACCCACTGATATGCTAGCCCGCGTTAGCGCTCGTCGCCTTCAAGCCTCCTCCTTGTAGATGATCCACCCCCAAGAAAGGAAAGTTGAGAGGCCTTGAACCAATCATATAGTGCCAACTCGAGATACCGTTTTTGGGGTAACCAAGACTCGAAGCGATTGCATCATCAAAAGCGGTGAGCAAAAGTGATTCAGCTTCGCCGCGCATACTATTCGCAGCTCGTTCAGGCTTATGATATGACTAACACACGTAATGTGATTTCCAACTCCCTTAGGAAAAGGGGGATGAAAAGACATGCTCTTACTTAGCCTTCTTTGGATTCCCTAGATGCATAGGTTTCATATACAGCCTCGTATATTAAGTAGATAATAGTGTATGTTATATATCTTGTTACAAATCTAGGTGCGTTTATAAAAGTGCCGACCCCCCTGAAGCGTTACAACTTGGAAGACTTTGGCTGCTTCCACTCGGGCGAAGCGAGCTGGTCATAGACGCGGTGGCCCAAATTATCCCTGGGCACGCTCGTCACATGGCTACCGATGTTCGTTATATCGATCAGCGAAGGGTCCAGCTGGTCAATGCTGGAGCATCCGATCAGACGCATGTTCATCTCCATCTCCTCTTTCAAAAGCTGCATGGCCCGGTCCACGCCCTCCAGCCCATAGGCACTCATGGCGTAGAGGAAGGGTCTGCCGAGGCCGACTCCCTTAGCTCCGAGGCAGAGCGCCTTGATTATGTCCGTCGCGCGGCGGACACCGCCGTCGATATAGATTTCGATCTTGTCCTCGAGGCCAAGCTGGCGGAGGACGGGCATTGTCTCGGCCAGAACCTCAATACCAGAGCGCGCAAAGTCTAGTTGGCGGCCACCGTGATTGGACAATACCACACCATCAACGCCCATTGTTACCGCCTTGAGCACGTCCTCGACCCGCTGCACGCCCTTGAGGATGATGGGCATCTTGGTAATGCTCTTAAACCACGGGATGTCCTTCCACGACAGGGATGGGTCGATGAAGGAGGAAATTGCGCGAGCCGCACCCTGCGAGTTGTCCGTCTCCTGGCCAGACTGTACATTAGATCCTTGATCCGTAAACTTTGTCCGCATATCCTTCTCTCTTCGGCCAAGCTGCGGTGCATCAACAGTGATGAAAAGGCCCTTGCAGCCTCGCTTTTCCGCGTGTTTGACGATGCGCTCGGTGATGGCGCGGTCCGAGTTGACATATAGCTGCATCCATTGGACCTGGTCTCCTTCGGCGGCATCCATAATCTCGTCGAAAGAGCATGACGCGAGCGTAGGGATCATCTGCACCACATTGTGCTTCCTCGCCGCGCGGGTCAACACCACCTCGCCTTCAGGATGTCCGAGCTTGCCCAGAGCTGTCGCCGTCACGTAGAAAGGAACGTCGACCTTCGTCCCAAGCATCGTGGTGGAGATGTCGACCTTCGCAACATCGACCAGGATTCTGGGCCTAAACCATATCCTATGGAAAGCCTCATGGTTTTCGCGCAATGTCTGGGCACCAAATTAGTGACATATTGTAGGGGGAAGGAAATGCGGCCTGGTTATCTTCTCCATTACTCACAATTTCGTCGTCAGCTGCACTGGAGTAATACCCCCATGCGCCCTTCTTCATGGTCCTCTTGGCCACCGCTTCGAAATCCAACAAGTTATAACATTGCGCAAGGGCGGGCTTATCGGCGATGCGTTGCTGCCGCGCTGCCTCTTCGGGGTCAAACTCTTTCTCGACGGTAGCGACCGTGCTCATGTCAACGGGACCGAGGTGCTTTGACTTGTCGAGGTACTTGTCGAGCGTGTCGGGTGGGTGGATGGGCTCGAACTCTTCGGTCGCATCTTTGCCCTGCGCGCCAAACTGTCAGTTCCCGAGTAGTGGGCGGCGGCTCGACGTCTTGTGCGGTTTTGACTCACGGCGTATTTTAAAATAATCTTCGGTCCGCCCGGGTGTTCTGTAGAGAAGAGATGGTAAGAATGGGAAGGCGTTGTGGCGCGTATAGGTACTACGACAACGGACCTGGTAGGAATTCGGTTACGTCGTAGGCTTTGCCCTGGAACTACTGTCAGCACCAATGCTGATCAAAGTCGGCATGTCAAATACTCATACATGAACTACGACCCAACAGGAGTTCCTGTCATTGTGTTTCGCAACCTCAACCCCAGAAAGCGGCATGTCGGGCTCCTTGTTTCTTTGCGTGGTATATGAAGCGGCGATTAGATTTCCTTTTGGGGGAGAATACTGGACGTCGTATATGCACTGAGTTAGGTTCGTTTCCTAAAAGCGCCAGTGGCGTTTGGTTCGAAACCTCGTTCTGGAATGTCTCGCTTCTGTTGAGGAGAAAGGCCAACGTTCATAAGCGGAAAACGGAGTGGCGGACAAGACGGGCAAGCATCAACAATTAGCAAAATAAGGACGCACGTTGACGGACGTTGAATGCCGAGAGTTCTCCACTATGTACCTAGATAAGAGCCGAGAGCCGATGTTCACGAGACAACTGAGCTGGGAGGAATTACTAAGACTGGGCGCGTTCAAAGCGTCATCCGTGGGCCGTCCGACCAAACATCAAATCAACTGGCGCGTTCCACCCCCTCAGCACCCGAAGCTACTGAGTCGCCAAGTCCCCCACTTGTGGAGAGAAGCTGGGGTGCGGAGAAGTCGTCCACCCAGCCCGCTTCGGTCGTTCGGGTAAATATAGCACGGGCAGAGGGATCTCTCGCTTATCGATATGATATATCATTGTCATCTATTCTAATTTCGAATATTATTGGGGCTGTTTTGCTATATACAGCTCGAAGAGTAGATCACTGGAGCAAAGGACTCCTAAAAATGGAAATTGCGCTCACCTTATATATTACCTTGCCATGATGTTATAATTGAGAGCTCGGATTTTTAAGGCAAAGACAATGTATCAGTATATCGGGTGCTGATTAATACACAGGCTGGCACTTGCTGACATAGGTAGAATTAGAAATCATACTACTGCAAGCCACACATTAGATATATCATCGTTTTCGAACTCATCCAAAGCACCAGTACCCCGCAGACCCTGACTTCAACCCATATATAAGACCCTTCTTACCTCGTGCCCATTCAATACCTCATTACCGACGCATCTACCTAACCAACAGTATCAAACCGAAAACGAAAGGTTAAGCAAACTAGCATCATCTGCCAAAATCAGCAAAGATGCCGACGCACGGGCACGCAGTAGCTACCGTCAACGGCAACACCGTAGCCGAGACAGACGTCTACGAAGTCGTCGAGGGCAACGTGTACTTCCCCCCGGGCTCCATCAAGAGCGAGTGCTTCAGCAAGACGGACCATAGCACCCACTGCCCCTGGAAGGGGGACGCGAGCTATTACACAATTACCGTCGGTGGTATGCTTATGACCTCTACTACGACCTAGTGTTTGTGAGGCTTGCTTGTTAATGTAGTATCATGGTGATATGCATAGGTGATGAGCTGAAGAATGCCGCTTGGTACTATCCCGAGACCAAGGAGAAGGCCGCGCACTTCAAAGACTATGTCGCATTCTGTAAGTCATATCCCTGGCCTCGCTGGGATAGGATACGTGCTGCTGTCTTTTTACGATCAAATGACTGACCAATCTCTCTAGACAAGACAAAGGTCAATGTCTCAACTGACTAGTATGGATGTACTTGTGGAGCAACACATCGTGCGGAAAATATAGTATTAAGTGATGTATATGGAGGAACAGGACATAAGTCTAGTTAGTGTCTGCAACTAGTTCAAAATGTGATTAAGAATTGAAAGGGTATATGATTTTGAGTGACATGCGAGCATAGTATCCTCGGTCGTCTCCATGCATCGTACAATTCTCTCCGTCAGTCGTTCCGCGTCCGCATAAACGTCCACATGTTCTCATTACGACCATCAGACCACCTCCCCCAGGGTTTATTATAAGTGTACACCACTATCATGGAAGACCTCCCTCACCCCGACGGCCACAATGAAATTCAATAATCAAAAGAAGCCAAACGCCGGCTGCCCCTTTAGGCGGACTCCGAAGGCTTCGGCTCGTGAGCCGACGCCGGCAGCGGCGCCGGCTGGTCCTCGCCACAGAGCTCCTCGAGAGTCTTGCGCTTGGTCTCGGGGATGCACAGCGTTGTGAAGCAGCCAAGAAGCATGAAGAGGGCGTAGATCTGGAGCACGTGGTCCAACCAGGGGCTGTCGTTGTCCTTGGTGGCGCCGCGGGACTTGAGGGTCGAGATGGCGCCCTGGCCGATGATGGAGCCGATCTTTCCCGAGGCGGCCGAGATACCGTGAGCCGTAGATCTATACCGGGTGGGGAAGACCTCGCCGGGAACGATGAAGGTGGTGGCGTTGGGGCCGAAGTTGAAGAAGAACTGGGCCAGAACATAAATGACCAGCAGGCCGTTCTGGTTGTGCGCGGCGATCCAGTTGTAGCCGAAGCCCATGACCACGAAGAGGATGGTGAGGATGATGAAACCCATCATTTGGATCGTCTTGCGGCCAAGGGTATCGACGGTGGCGACGGTGACCCAGTAACCAGGGACAGCACCGGCCAAGACAATAATGAGGTTACCAATGGCAGTGTTGAACAGGACCTCGTAGGTGCGAGCGTTCTTGGTTGAGTAACCGATGATCTTGAGGATGGCGGCGTTGTTCAGGGACAGGCCATAGTCTTTTCATCAATGTCAGCATAGCCCAAATGATATTTGGACAACTCTTGTACTTACAGGCAACATCTAACATGAACCAAGAGCCAGCGGTGCCGAGTAGGAGCAGGCCGTTCTTAGTAACGCTGAAGTGACGGATAAAATCAGACCAGCTTGCTTTGGGGATCTGCATCTCAGTCTGGGCAGCGTCGCGAGCTTGGATGCGGGAGACCTCGTCGGGCTTGCCCTCATGTTTGCCAGACATGTAAGCCTTGACATCATCGGCGGCCTTCTCGACATCGCGACCGACATCGAACGTGTAACGCTAGTAAAGGTCAGTAATAACTCATAAGCCAAGGCGTAGATTGGTACTGACAGGAGTCTCAGGAATGGTCAAACGGTAGTAAAGAGCGATTGTGGCAGGGACGGCACCAAAGCCAATAACGACACGCCACATCTTGTCGACAGCGATAGCACAGTCGCCGCTGCAGTGCTTGGTGTCAGGAGACCCAGAAAGAGATTTCTTGAAGCCGGCAGTAACGCAGAGCATGACAATCGCACAGCACTATGATACGTTTAGCTTTGTTCCAATTGCAATAGGAGGTTTCGGATTTTGCCTACCAACTGGCCAAGACCTTGCATGGCGAACACTGCTCCCATCATGGCGCCTCTCCACTTAGTTGTAGCAAACTCCGAGGTGATGATACTCGAAAGAGGGTAGTCACCACCGATACCAATACTAATCCACTGTCAGCTCTGTTTGTAATATGCTAGCCCGTAACAGGTCGACTCTTGTCATGGGTTGGTCCAAAGCCATATAGCCTTTGACCAGCCCTGGCAGTACAATAGTGCATGGGTTCATTGCTTTAACTTACCCCATAAGGACTCTCCAGAAGATGATAAGACCAACGACATCAACAGATGGGCTGTTGGAGCTAAGGGCCTGGGCGACAGTGGCGAAAATAATGATGATAAGCTCAAGACCATACATCTTCTTACGACCAACGTGATCAGCAAGGTAACCGAAAGTAAGTTGACCAATGACGGTTCCGGCAGAGGTGGCAAGCTTGATGGCGTTGTCGGAACTGGCGGGCATGGTTCCGGTGCTGGGATAGTATACTATGCCCAACATGAGGGTCAACAGCGACACGGCGAAGATATCGTAACTAAATTCGTCTTAGTCAGTCATTGCTTTCGTCAAGGTGTCACGTTGGCTCCGAGTAAAACATGATGCCAGCGATAACAAGATATAAGTGTTACGGGAAGGACAAATGACTAACCTATCTGTGAAGAAACCAACACCAGCGACAACCACGGCTCTGCATCGGTGTTAGTATTACCCTTTGTCTATCCAAATCGCAAAATCTCGGAGAGCTGTCATACCTGACGTGGTACCAACCAAAGGGCGCGGCATCGATCTCGGCAAGAGCAAGACGGCGCCGCTCATTGGGGTCCTGGATGTGGAGGAAGTCATTGTGATAGTTGTGGTAGGCAGCGTTGCCGCCGGACGTCTTGGTGACGGCGGCAGGGCCCTTGGGTGCCTCGAGCTCTCCCGACATTGCTGAGCTGTGTCGATCTCCTATTATACAAGCCAATATTAGATATATGGAGAGAGCTTGTGAACCCTAACTCTAGTATCCTTCAGAAGAAGATGCCAAAGTGTATTAAGATATGCCTGGGCTCAAAAAGGAAATAAGGCCAAGAGTCTTAATGACTTGGGGTTAAACGGTTGAGGACAGGGGATGAAGGAGAGCAAAAAGCCTGTCCCACGCGACGGGCTGCCTTCTCTTAAATCATCTCCAGGCGAAGACGAGACACAGCATCCAATCCTTCCAGAGCAGCAGTTCCAGAAGAACGCCCCAACTAAGCAGTCTGACTGCATAGGTTCCCACCATCGGTCTGAGAAGCGACTAATTTGGACGGCCCCGTTCTGGGTCGCCAGTTCGCTCAGCTCGAGATGACCTTCATCTGGTGTTAGGCCCGAAGGCAAGGGTTCGTCTGCGAATCGGTGCAGCGCCTGCCTATTGTACATATGTACTCCATGCGTTGGGTAGGGATGTGCCTATGCATGTTAGATGTAGCGGAAAGCTTAGACGAATCCACTGGTCGGTCAACAAATATAGCCACTGACAACCGGCTGGACTGCGCCTTTCAGTCCCATGCTGAGACCGCATGCATCGGCATAGGCGCGATGAACAGCAGATACTTCCTAGTTCAGCAGCGACGCGACTCTCTGCATGCCTGGCCTACGTAACTAGAAGCTATCCGCTCGCTAAGCATTTCTGAGCGGCTCACAGCAAGTCTGTTAAGAGGCGACTGTCGCGGGTCGCTTACTGGCCTGCTAAGAAACCCTAAGCTCGCGAATTACAGTTTGATGGCACACCCAGTCACCCACGTGGGCTACTGGAAGTTACGCCCTCCTGTAGCGCGGCGTTTTTGGGATCTGTCGAGACATGCAACATCCCAGTCAGACGGTCGCGCTATTCGGATAGACCGTCAGGCCTACATGTACCCAGGTCCCATCAGCTCGCCAGGGAGTCGATGGTTCGCATGCGGTGTGTCTGTGTAAGGCACATCGGACGGCTCACGGCTGTCGGAAACTGACAGAACAGAAACCGGCAAGAAAATTTGCTGTTCGGTATGCGCATTCAGCTCCACCGATTTCTGAGAGTCATATTTAATCTTTCACGTGAAGATTTACGACAGGGTAGTAAATGCAACGGCGATGCCTTTGTATCCTATATATTGGCTGATAGAATTCTTTAATAAACTGGCGACGAATTAGAGTTGGTGCTTCAGGCACGTTTTACCATATCAGCCGTTTGATTGGCCAGTCAGCCTGGAGACCTAGATCCCATGGCGGGGGGAGGAGACTACGCCTCCTGGTCAGGACTACGGGTAAGCTACCGCGACTGGTAGTGTCTAATAACAGGAGAGCTCACCAGTGGGCTCGCTTGAGCCCCTGTCGGCAGGCGCAAGTATGTACTTACGAATCTATTGGACTCGCAACGATGACTAGAGGCACAGCAAGACACGCATGTATGCTGGGAAACAGAAAAGCATAGCTCTACCTGCGCCAAGATGCATGATGTATGGTCTGAAAACGGCTCGTCCAACACCAACGACATTATTCGGTTCATATAACAAACAAGTTCGTATTGTGGTGCATGTTGTTGTGTGACATCTCACGCGGCTGCTGAAGTCTGAAGACGTCGAGGGAAGGCATAACAAGCCTTACCAAGACATTGCTTAGTCGCATGGCGTCTTTGCGGCGGGATCTAAAAGCTTCGCATGCTGACAAGCTTTTGGCAAGCCTTGGCTTTCGCTATCGATGGTATTGGGTGGATATATATTCGATAGCTGGGAAACCTAAGCCGACGGGAGTTTGGAAACCAAAGGACTTGGCGAATTTCGTCCGCTTTGGCACTCACAGGGTCAACCCAGCAGCTTGGCCAGGCCTTTGTCAGCCAATTTGAAGATGGGCGCACGTCGCCCGAGATACCCATTCTTTCATCTATTTCACGACTCTTGTACAGAGACTTGGGATGATATATGGAGTTAGACTTCAATTCCTAGTAGCGCTATTGGTCTCCCATTGCCGTCCCCGGGGTTCTTGTACTGTTCGTCGTTTCGTAGTATGGGACGGGAATAAGACAACGAACCCCCAAGTCGAACCCAGATCGAAAGGTCGAAAGATCGAAAGGTCGAAAGAAAGGTCGAAAGAAAGAAAGAAAGGTCGAAAGAAAGAAAAAAGCTCGGTCGTCGCATCTCGACTTCACTGGAATAGGCAGCTAGGTGCTCAGTAATCCAACACTTGTCGCTGATTGACAGCAAATCTAAAATGTCCTTCTTGGTGGACAACCTCCTGCACAGACAACTCTTCTATATTCGGTGATCTATTCCTTGCTCTATGGATAGCAGCTCTAACTTGTTCGTGGCTAGGCAATTACTAGAGCATATGCCCAAGCGAATCAACGAGCTGATTTAGAACCAAGTTGGCATCTATAGCCGGCAGACGCAGGTATCCAGAACTTGGCGAGCTCCGCTAGTAGACACAGGAGTTGCCGACACCAAAGCCCCAAGACTTATGCTAGGTTGTCATGCCTAGCTGAGGGTATTGCGAGAATGACGGCATCGACGTCCTGAAACATTCCGCTTCTGCAGCAGTTACTTAGACCTCAACGACTTTGTCGTCGTCATTGTCATCATCATCATCATCATCATTGGCAGCAACTTCAGTTGGTGCCTTAGCGTCTGCGTCCTCCTCGTCACGCATCAGCATGTTGGCCAGGCGCTCGCATGCTTCCGCTACTCCCTCATGGGAGACCTTCTTGTGGGTTTCTCGGACAACTGGATACACTTGAACGGCCCGCATCAGGTCGCGAGCCTCTCTCGTACTGGTTAGTAGTAGGAGCGTCTCCAAGTGTGTCTGTATGATGTCTGGATCTGAGTCGCGTTCCTTGTCTGGGGGCAGCAGTTGCAAGTCGG
Organism: Apiospora saccharicola; assembly: GCA_038363915.1. Classification (NCBI taxonomy): domain Eukaryota; kingdom Fungi; phylum Ascomycota; class Sordariomycetes; order Amphisphaeriales; family Apiosporaceae; genus Apiospora; species Apiospora saccharicola. Next base: position 4,299,097 of record JAQQWM010000006.1, read on the forward strand.
GCAGCATCTCCATTGTCTCTTCCTCGTCGAACTCTTCATTGCCAATGACGGGCAACAAAACATAGGGTAATATGTTGATGTCATCCTCGGCAAGGAAGGCTGGGTGGGAGGGCACGTCAAAAGCAGCGTTCTTGATGGTGGAAGCGACTCCTTTCCTCCTAACGTGCGACTTGTGCTCAGTAAACACCTTGAGCTTGGTGATGGGAATCACCCCGTCGTAGTCTTGCTTGTGGACAAAATAGTGGCGCAGCTCAGCATGTTTGGTCAAGTCGGCAAAGAGGTACGAGAGATGGTCGTAGTCTGCATCCTTGTTGTAGGTACCCTCAGCACCCTTAACAAACAAGTCCATCAACTGGTTCATGACCAAGTCGTCGGACCCAAGCTCCTTTGGCGGAGGTTGCTTTCTGGAAAGAATGGATTTAAATGCATCCCACTTGGCCAGGTTGGCCAATAGCATAGACAGTAGGTTTGCATTAGGCTCTTCTGGGAGCTATACCAATACGTTATTAGTCTCACACCAGACAAGAATTTGCCGAAGGAAGACTCTTCCAAAATTTGCTCTTACCGTGACGAAGTTTAGAATGGTATCGAGAAACTTTTCGTCAGTAGCCAGGTTTTCAAGAACCTCTCGATCAGCCGAAAGGTTGATAAGTATTGTTATAACATGCTCGGCGATTTTCTATAAAACATTAGCGTCAAGTAAAATCGACAAAAAGTGAGAATTCAAACAAGGCTTATATAGAACATACAGGGTGGTCTTTAACCAATAACTTCAAGTTTTTGATTGGTACGAATTTGTCGGCTTTGAAGATATCGGGCTGCGAAGTCGAGTACGGAACCAGATTCTCTATCGCAACAAGTCGGATCTGTTGACTTGAATTCGCGATGAATCCAACCAAATCCTCCAGTTCTGTGGGCATTGTGAAAAAGTGATAGCGGGTGTTGTGATGTAGATTATTTCTGATTCCAAATGCGCACTCAGTCTATCGTGACGCTCTTCCCTTCGTAGAGTATTGAAGTTTGGTGGGGGCGGGGCAGAGTCTCGCCTGGTCAATAGCACATTACGTAGTTGGGCCAGTGATAAATTTTATGCACAGATCCAAGGGGCAGGCGGTGAGATTCCTTGCAGACTGAGGGACCATCCAGTGCGCATACGGCCAGTCAAACCATACGCGATGGATTCTAGCAAGGAAAATTCATCTATTCATATGTGAAACCGGCGCCTCCTACAATGGATACCTAGTGTCTTAAAGCCTAAATTTACGAATACGTTGATGTCTGGATATGGAATACAGTCCGAACTCTGCCTGCTATAAACATTTAGTGATAAGATACGGGGACTATAAAAACTTTACCGCCTGCCTAAAACGACTTGTTCTCATCTCTACCAGCGCACACTGCACAGCGGATTTTATTAGTGCCCCCGCAAATCCCCTGCAACTTTTCGGACCCCACCAAAAAAGTTCAGGTCGCTATCGATTCGTGCGACGGATTTTCACGCGCTCTTGGAGTTGTTGATATTACCACCATATCTCATTCCCCGCGCATGTCAGATCTCAAGATGCCCAAAGCTACAACGCCCAACTCTTCGCGCAAGGCGCGCCACGACCCGCTCGAGAATGAGTACCTTGCCACGGGCATCCTCAAGGCGCCCAAGCAGCGCAAGTCCAAGGGCAGCAACGGCAAAAACAAGGAAAGCGAAGAAGGGTTCATAGATGCCAAGGCGTCAAGGAAGATCCTGCAGATTGGTCGCGAGCTTCAAGAAGAGAACGACGCCGCCGCACCGAGGCCGCCTACGGAAGCGAGCGCATTCGGCTTTGATTCGAGATTCGATGAGGAGGAGAACAATGTCTTCGAAGACGGCGGTGATGTCTGGAACGACGACGACGACGTTGTAGAGGAGGAGGAGATTGAGGTTGACGACCTTGCGACTTTCAACAAGTTCATGCCGACCGAAAACGAAGACCCTCTGTTAGAGCACGGCTGGCCAGGCCAGGAGCAGCACGCGGCCCCAGGGCAAAGCACCAACTTGGCGGACTTGATTATGGCGAAAATAGCAGCCGCCGAATCAGGAGGTGGAGCGACTCTCGAACCAAGAGATCTCGGCCCCCAGATGAGGAGTTTGAACTGCCGGAGAAGGTTGTCGAAGTTTATACCAAGATTGGAATGTGGTTAGCACGATACAAGAGCGGTAGGTACCTTCTCGATGGCCACACTTGACACTTTACTGATGGATTATGTTCAGGCCAGCTACCGAAGCCTTTCAAGATTCTGCCGACAATACCGAACTGGGAACAGATCATTGAATTGACAAAACCTGATGAGTACGAAAGCCATGTTCGAATACCGGTATTCATATCTAACACTTCACAGGTGGACACCAAACGCATGCTACGCAGCGACCAGGATTGTACGTATACCTGTGTTTTGTTTTACAGAGGAGATGGCTGATTGTAATCCGTACAGTTCGTATCCAGCACCCCGATTGTGGTACAGCGGTTTGCTGAGATCGGTAAGTTACCAAACCCCCATATTAGCAGGGTAAGGGGCTAATTATGATAACAGTGCTACTCGAGCACGTCAGAAGCGATATTTACGAAACAAAGAAGCTGAACGTCCATCTTTTCAATGCCCTCAAGAAGCTTCTCTATAAACCGGCCTCCTTTTTCAAGGGGTTCTTGTTCCCCTTGGTGAACTCGGTTTGCACATTACGCGAGGCCACGATCATTTCGGCCGTGCTCACTCGTGTCAGTATTCCCGTGCTTCACTCGGCGGCCGCTCTCAAGGGACTCTGCGACATCGCCGCGGAGCAGTCGTCTGCCCACGGCACGGAGTCTGCCGGTGCGACCAATGTCTTCATCAAGACTCTGTCAGTATATTCCTTTCATAATCCCCACGCCTACTCGCCCCCGAAACTATCGTGTGTTCATGTTCGGGGCCCCGCTGACCATCCTTCGCGTATTAGGCTCGAGAAGAAGTATGCTCTCCCCTACCAGGTCCTCGACGCTTTGGTCTTCCACTTCTTGCGTTACAACAGCCTTGACCCCGCCTCGGTGAAGGAGGGCGACGTCATGATGGACATCAGCGAGGAGCGCGCGACAATGCAGCACAAGCTCCCCGTCATCTGGCATCAGTGCTTCCTGGCGTTCGCCCAGCGCTACCGTAACGACATCACCGAAGACCAGCGCGAGGCCCTATTGGATCTGCTCAACAAGTACGCCCACCACACCATCGGCCCTGAGATCAGGAGGGAGCTGCTCGCTGGTCGCGGACGCGGTGTTCCCCTGGAGCAAGAGCCGGTAGTGGATGGTGATGACACCATGCATGTTGATTAGATTCGGTTGATGGATTGATGGGTACCTAAAGTACATAGCTAGTCGCATGCGGTTCACCATAATTGTGTTACCCGCGATAGAAAAGTACTGTTGTAGATATGATACCAATGATGCATGATGATATAATATGGGTTTTGGAGTTTAATAGACTGGTACGGATGGTATTTTAGATTCCAAGGTCTTGGTGCATATACTATCTTACATGCCCCTTTGATGTACACATACTGCGATCATTGGACGTTGCTCAAGCAAACTCACAGTCTGATATTGATGAAACACTGCCAATTATCCTCATCTTCTCAAACCCTCCCCGAAGACTTTGGTTCGTAGCTACTCGACAATCATAGGGCTTTGGTTGCGCGTGTTTTTATTTCTTCTTTCTTTTCTTTCTTTGATCATTGTGCGGTGGGTATCATCGTAAGGGGCCGCGAAGAGCGATACACATGCAGCAGTTGAAGGGTCCGTTGGGGAAACCGACTGCTGCTTTACTCGTCTTCAGCCCTGACCTTTCTCTTCTTCTTCTTTTTCTCGCCACCTTCCTCAGGCGGGACGAAATCTCGCTCACGCTCGCGCTTCTTCTCTTCCTGCTTGGCCTTCTGCTTCTCCATGCGTCCCTCCTGCGCGATCCTCTTCTGCGCCTCGCGTCCAATATGGTACTCGCCGGCTTCAAGTTGCTTGTCAACCTTGGACTGCTCTTGCGCGGGTGGGAATGGTGTGTAGTTCTTCTTGGTCTTATCCGTGACCTTGTAAGGCATTCTTCTCGAAGACAGACTCCTGGCCTTGTAGTTAGGAAGGAAGCGGTCCCATGATTCCTCTGTACACTAGGTCAGCGCTGTTGTAACATAATTTAGTATTTTAGTGATGGTAACATACTTGCTAGCTCCGGATCTTTCATGAGTTCCTGCTTGACCATCAAAGTCTTGATAGCGTAGATGGGCTATATCTCTGTCAGACACGTTTCGATTTCTCGAGGACGGGTTCATAAACTTACGTGAACATTGTTCATAGTGTCCTCGATAATTCGTCGAATCTCCTTCAGTCCCTTGTACGGTCCCTGTTCACCATTAGTCGACGATTCCTGATCGAGGATATATACAAACTTACCATAGCTGAGACAGTGCTTCCTTGGCACAGGATATAGGTCTGCGTCAACAACTCGAGAGCCTTGAGTGTCTGACCATTGGGACCCACTGTCATGATTTGAGTCAGCCATGCTTTCTTGACGAGCCTGTGAACCCTCCAGCAGTAGCCAGAGAGAAGAGCAATTCTACTCACAGATTCTTTGCCTCCGCTTCGCAAACTTCTCCTTACTTCTGACTAGGTTTCGAATCTTGATGATGTCACATGCGACTCCATCGTTCAAGATCTAGTGGCCGCTTGAAATTAGCATCCTCTCTTCGTATTTCCCAAGCGCGTCATGTGACGGTAGAGGGCCGGTCAGCCACATCTACTTGAGAGACGTGTGCCGACACCTTTGCAACCGAGTCATCATGGGGGACTCATCTTACCTCGATCGCTTTCGGAGCGGGAACGGATCGTGCCAAGAGACTGCATTTCAGGGTCAGTAAACCCAAACAGGTAGAATGATCTCAAGATGGCCGTACCGAATCAGATCTCTAGCGGAGAGGATGGCGGCAGGATCCCATGTTTTTCTGGTTGTCGCAACTTTCATCGAACCGTCGACCAAGTTGAGCTCGCAGGCAATTCCTCTCTTCTCAAGGGCGCGGGTGATCATGGGCCAGGACTCGCGCAGGTAGGCTTCACGGTATTTGGGGAAGAGCACGGAGAAATTCGACTCCTCGACGAAGTGGCCGGCGACATTGTGTTCGGGCTTGAACTCTTCGATCTTCCTAAAACGCAAGCCAGGTCAGTTTATGCTGATGCAATCCAATTGACATTATCAGGATCGATAGATAGAGCAAAAGCAACTTACCACTTATCAATGTCATCGGTATCCCAAGGTTTATCGACGTTGAAAGTGGACGGCATCGTGGGCAGATAACTTTCGCTTGCTGCGTCGGGGAAGTGTTTGTTGCGACGTGCAGTCTAGAGCGGACTTGAAATTCTGCAGTGCAAAAAGAAGTTCAGGTTGTTGACTGGAAAATTTCAGCGGGGCGAAGCGGCTCTCAGCGGGTGCGCCAAACCTTAAAGCCCTCTTAAAGCCGGACCCATCACTCCAGCCGCAGTTAAGCTATCGAACAGCTACATACAGCTTCAGTTATGGAGCATGTCCAAGTAGACTACTCCCCCCGTTTTCTACTATAGAAAGAATTGCAATTCTCAAATGCATATAGTATAGCTTTTACAGGATCTGGTGTAATTGTATTTAGACGGGACTTCCTTGCTATAGTTGCAGAAACATTTGACCACATAGTGTCAGGTAGGAGCTGTACCACCTACTGAAGATCCATTGAAGATTACATGACACATCCATTATCGATACGTGCATCATCCGACCCCAACGTACCTATGTGCGTTGGAACATTATAAATATTTGCTTCGCCCATTTCATACCATCTCTTGCTGGACATTGATTGCTACCTGATGCGGGTGGGGAGTGCCATCACAGGAGTCGATACAGCCCACTCCTGATACTCCCAGAGTGAAATGGCACAAGGGACATGAACTAGCGATTCTTCAGCTGTGAGATTGCTTCATTAGCCATGTACTGGCAGAGATACGACGTAGGGCAGATGCAATCTCGCGTCTCCCGCTGTCATAGCCAATCGGAAGACCCTGGTTTCGAATCCCTCGGTGGATGCCTCGAATCAATCGGATGTCAAGCCTCTGCGAGAATAAACCGACCATGTCTAACAGATCGAGACGCTATTGTGCCATTTAAATACTTTATCTAATGTTTATACCGGACTAAGTGTACGTGTATTCCGTTTACTTCCCTGTCGTAATAGGAAGCAAGTGGAATAATCAAGGCTATTATAACATGTGGGCAGTTTAGCAGTGTACGGTTTATTCTAGCGGTCGCTTAATGTCTAATATTGATTATCAAGGTGAATACACCGCAGCCAGTGTTCAACCTCCCAATAAGCCAATAAGGGGCTTGAGGTACAAGGCAAAGCGTAGATTTTTGCCTCGGATCGTTCCCCGTCTCACACCCGTTCCTTACCTTGATCGCTCCCCAGATATTCACGACGAAAAAGCCACGATAGATGTTGATGCTACCAAACTTCTCGTCCTCGTTGTTGTTGTTTACACTCCTTTCGCCGTCACTCGTCCCCTAGCCTTACACGATTCTCTTCGACTGGCCGGAATTACTTCTGACCCAACTACTTCGGTATCAATTAGCTTGATTGACCTACCAAGTGGCCTATTTGGCTACGCAGTACAGCTCTTCCGTCCGGACCGCCTATCGATCTGCTCATCTATCGACTTGCTGCTGCTTAGTCTCGAGTTCTCTCGAGGCTACTTATATTCACCATCACGGCTTCCAGGCTAGTATTCTCGCAGGTGAATAGTCTGGCGCCGATAGCAGTTCCGATCCCCACACGCACACCGTCGCCGGTTCTTCCACCGATTCGATCCGTTATGGACGATGGCGCGACGTTACCGCTGCCGCACACCCTCGAGCCGATATCTCGTCCCAGCTCAACCTCGACCACAGCCTCCCTGGCTTTAGCACAGCTTCCCTCGATTTCAGCGCTTGCAACCGGCGGGTCCGCGACAAGCTCGCCTCAGCTAAGGTGAGTAAGTTGTTGTATTTTCCCTGGTCTTGCATCTGTTCTGGTATAGAGTTGTATGCAATCCCTTCCGGGCTAACCGAAGGCCATCCGTCAATTGACGGTGCAAGCATTGGTTGGGAGAGGTGGCAGCTCCTGTTGATGCCCCCCGTAGCTCAGGACCTCTGGAAACCATTGCCCCAAGAACTGCAACCCAGGCAGAGACGTGTTGAGGGGGTTAAACAAATTCTTGCCAAAATCAACCAGGAACCTTTCTCACCACCACTCACTTCTATAATATTTCACTTACTCAAGAAAGCCCATCGATCTGAAAACTGACCTTTGCACGCAATAATCCAGGGCCACAAACACACCAGCAGCAGTCATGAATTCGGGATCGTCGCCCGGTGCCACGGTGCCCAATGCATCGGGGAATATGGTAAGTCAGAACTATTTTTTTCTTGGTCTTCAATTGCATTGTCGGCACCATTTTCTCTCTAGCCTTTAACATCCTTCAAATTCACTGCAACTATTCTGTCTTTGGCCCACGACGTCACCACGAGGATCTGCGATATCCCTATACATATATGGCCATCTTTGTCAAGATTACCTATCGGAGCGGGTTCTTTCCTTTATGTTCAGTTTGATTGGATTGGAGGGTTATCTACTAGCTTGCAAAGAGGAGCCGCGACGGGTTTATCTGAAGCCTAAATCTGGGACAAGCTTAGAAAGTCACTTGCAGGCCTGGCAACAGCGAAAGTGTACCTGCTGTCCACTGAAGAACGCTTTTCGGACCTGGCCTACGTGAAAAAAAAGTCGCATCCCCACCTCCTCTTACATAAAGCACCTTCCACCTTATCAGCCAATAATCTTTGCCTATCATTTGATGTACCCCCTCTCCACTGCAGAAAAAGTACACACCCTTGAGAGGCCCAGGCCCCAGAAGTTTTTCTTTCCTTCCCAGCCAGAAAATCTCTCTGTTATCTCTTATCATCCATCTCCTACGCTTCCTATCTATCAGATTGTTGATAACGAAGCCGCCATTCCATTATCTTGCCCGCCTCTCATCCCGTATCTCTTGTCGCATCCCCCAAAAGTCGCGCCGGCGAGATTCTTGACGCCTTTTTGGAGGCTGATCCGCTGCGATGATGGCCTCACATCCCACCAACGCGTCCATGGCTAACCATGACCAACCCTCAACTCAGCCGACATGCCAGAACTGCGGCACGTCGACGACGCCCCTTTGGCGTCGCGACGAAATGGGCTCCGTTCTTTGTAACGCCTGCGGCTTGTTTCTGAAGCTGCACGGTCGCCCCCGGCCCATATCGCTGAAAACCGACGTTATCAAAAGTCGCAACCGTGTCAAGACTATGCGACCGGACATGCAGATGAAGAAGAAGGTAAGTCGCGACCCTTCAAGACTACCACTCCTTGACCGCTCGCATAATGGATTCTTTCCTGACTATGTGTGCCTGGAACAGAGTCTTCCTGCTGCCGCCACGCCTATGAACCACAACGGCATGCATATGCAATCACACGACGCGACTTCTACTGCCATGGCTGCTGTGGCTCGAGCAAACCAAGGGAGGCCTAATGGGCATATGGGGGACAACAATTCGCCCGTTTCACGAACCAATACGCCTTCCATGTACGATCCTCATCTACCGGTCTTCCAGGGCATGGACCCCAACCAGTTCCAGTCTCCGTCGCTTCCGCAGTACCCCATTCCCGGGGGCTCTCCCGGCCGGTCTGGCTCGCCTGTGAATGGCGAGCCCGAGACGCGCGAGCAGCTGATTGCTGCCAACGCAAGCTTAAAGACACGTGTTAGCGAGTTGGATCTGATCAACGAGTTGTACCGTGGCCGGTTGACCCAGTTGGAAGCAGACTCCCAGGCCCAGGACAACTACCGCCATGCAGCCGAGCAGGCTCAAAAGAACGAGGCCCACGAGCGAGCTATGCGCGAAGACATACAGCGTCAGCTTGAGGATAGTCATCGACGGGAAAATATCTTGAAACGGCGTTTGGACGAAATTGAACAGGAGCTTGGAGAAGCCAACGACAGGGTGGACTTGCTGGAGCATGCCGAGTCAGATCGGCCTGCAAAGAGGGCTCGACTGGACGAAAGGGTTCAGCATGACGAATATCAGCTCCCTGAGTTCAATGATTCGGAGATGCAAAATTCGGACATTCAACATGCAGAGATGCCGAACATGGACGTGCAGCATGTAGAGACCCAAGGTGCTGATATTCAACACGGAGAAGTCCAAGGTGCTGATGTTGATGCTGCACACATTCAGGATGCTGAGATGGCGCATGCAGAACTCCATGTTGCAGAGACACAGGCTACAGAGCCTCAAATCTCAGAGCCACACATGCCAGAACCGCAAATGGCCGAGCCACACATGCCAGAGCCGCAGATGGCCGAGCCGCAGATGGCCGAACCGCAGATGACTGATCAGCATATGTCTGAGGCCCAGATGTCTGAGCCTCAGATGTCTGAGCTTCAGGCTGCAGTGAACGAGGCCGTAGAGCACCAGACTGCCGAACCCCAGCTCTCAGAGCTCCAGACTACCGAGACCGAGGTTGCAGAGACCGAAACTGCCGAACCCCTGACCGCAAACGTCGAGGGAGATGAAGTCCACACCGAGGAAGTACAAATTAGAGATGCTCAGCACGAAGATCACGGAGAGCATAAGGTTGAGGAAAATCCCGAACTCACCGCCGTCGCCGAGACCGCAGACGTTGCGGAAGGCGCGCACGAAGCCGTTCAGGACGAGGTTATGGCGGAGGCAGAGATGAGTGTGAAGTCCGAAGCTGTAGAGCCCGATGCAGAGTCTGTTCCCTTGTCTTCATGAGCATGATAACGCAATTATCTGGTTGGCGGGCTCTCTCGGACTACTTCATCACGCCTCGTCTCATGGCAGAATCGATTTTTCGACTTTCTTGATCGTATGCGCGATGGTTTCAGCGGACACTACACAACCCTTGTACAAGTACGCTCGGCACGAATCTCCTTTTACCTTTATACGATTTCTTCGTCTAGACACTGTGGGTGGTTTAGATGCAAGATAAAAAATGTCGGCCCCTTATGACGACTGGCTTGACGATACAACTAATTAATAAAAGTGCTGCTTTACGGCAGTACTGGCTGGTGGCAGATGGGCAGTTTGACCTGTCTGGAGCGAATGGACGTTGGAGCATTGGCTAGCGGCAGTATAGTTTCGAGGTATTTCAGCGCTTTCGAGAAACTGCAGCCGTTCCCAAGTGGACTGCTATGCTCCGAGCGATGCATCCGGGAGTTAGAGGAGTCGCAATTGAAAATGCCTGGCATATAGCTATTGCAGGTGGTCAATAAAAGTTGCTTTGATTTTCTGATTCATTAAACCTTTCAGTCTATATATATACTCTCGGCTCGAGGTAATCCATCACCACTTGGAATGCAACACGAACTTGTGTCTATCATTGCAGTATCTGTATCGTTAGGTGATCATTGCTACTGTACCTGAGTAAATGAGTAAACTGCCTTGGCTCGACAAGCCACGGGTCAGCCAAGAGCAAACGTGACTCCTATACCGCCAGCAAACATTGCTGCCACCGTGACGAAGCTCGACACGGACATGAGCGAAATCCCGCTGATGCCGTGGCCCGAGGTGCAGCCGCCGGCCATGCGTGACCCGACGGCGATCAGGGCGCCGCCCAGGGCCACTCGGGCCGGGTTGCTCGCGTCTACGCCGCTCTTGGTGGCGGTCAGCGTGGAGAACCGGAGCGATACGAGGTAGGACCCGAGGGCCAGTGACACGGCGAAGAGCATGTTCTTGTACGCGGGCCGTGTCGCGCGAGGAGCGCCGCCGACGAGCCACCAAATGGAGTCGCCAAACTCCTCGAAGGCGGACGAGGTCCCCAGCATCGTCTTGCGCAGCAGGATGGAGAAGAGCTGCGCTAGGCCGATTAGGAGGCCGCCGGTGATGGGATGAACCGGGCCTTGCGTTTGGGTGGTGGTCGAGGATGCCGCGACCCCTATCACGGCCACGAACACGGTCTCCAGCAGCAGTAGCGTGGAGGTCCGGCCGAGGCCCAGCTGGCGGTCGACCGTGAGCTTCTGGGTTGTTGGTAGGGGTTTGCGCCGGTGCTGAAGAGCCGGTCGCAGAAACCCGGTCCAGATAATGCCGCCGACCATGGCGCCGCCGAGGGCGTAGAAGCTCGAGCGGATCCCGGCCCCGTTCTGGGCGAAGACGGTGCCCGCGCAGGCACCCGACAGGGCCATGCCGGCGCCCTGCAGTAGGCCGCCGAGGAGGTTGCCGTCGAAGCTGCTGCCGAGCAGGCCCAGGAAGCTGAAGCTCCGAGGGGGGAAGGCGGCGTAGCCCGTGGTTTGCACGACGGCGGTGAGCAGTCTGGATTTGGGAGAGGCGCATATGTCAGCGGGGGACGGGAACCTTTATCTCTTTCTTCTGTCTCATTTGTAGGGTACTTACGCACTGCTGGCCGCGGCGGCCAGGAAGGACTCGAGCATGTGGAAGTTTGCCAGGCTCAGCTGGGAGACGATGACATAGGGCTGGTGGACGGCGGCCGCGGCCAGGGCCGCTCCAAAGGCGGCCCCGCAGGCGATGGTGTCGAGCATGCTGTCGTGATTTTGATTTTTCTCCCCTCTATGGTAATGATCATCAGATGTTGGAGGAGTGGGTTTGCCCGGTAGATGTAGCGTTCACAAGAGCCGTCAATATAAATATATGTGTATATTTTTAGCCCCTTTCGGACGTTTCGCACGTAAGACCCTCCCAGCTAGTATGCTCTCGACCTCGCCGAAGCAAAAGACCAAGACATTCCCAGGAGGCCCTGCTTTCCGGGCTCTTGAGGAATGCTCCGGGATTTGGGGGATGGGGGATGCTTCATAGTGGGTGAAGGTCCGCCATAAAAAACCCTAATTTGATTAGGATGATGGTGCTATAAACGCTAGGATGGATATTTGTCACGGCTATTGGTTTTTTGAGAACAACCACCATGTTAACGTCAACCTCACCTCAGGATGGTTGGCGTCAAGGTTGCATCCCGAAGCGCTACCATTAGTATACCATCCCTGGATCGAATCGCACTGCCAAGGGGGGTCTTTCTGCAAGAGACCCCGATGCGGGTGGCCCACAGGGAGGGGTGGTCCGCTTCGGTTTGAGGGATTCTCGCACGCTTCTGCATATATATACTCCAAAATAAACGCATGGCAGGTGGAGTCAGGATTTCCCAACGGCTAAAGGAAGGTTGGTGGTTGGTGCAGAAGTTCCTGCGTTCCTAGTCCCCTATACTAGGGTTATCAAGTGTGCATATAGGAAATATAGTGAACGGCGACCTTCCACGGGGGAGGCTCCACAAGGAATGTTCCATGGTCCATTCGGCGATCTCGGGCAACTCCTTAGGGCTGGTGTTGACGTTCGTCCGATGCTACTCAATCGGCGAAGTCGACGCGTCTTTTCTTTTTGACAGGCATATAATCTCCGGCTTGCAGTGCGCGCCGACATAGGTCGCCGACCATTTAATATGCTGCCCGCTCAGCCGGTACCAGCTCCACTTATTACTTTGACCGTTATCGACAGGAGGCTTAATAGACAGATCGCACCTGTAAGATGCTCCATCCCAGCGGCCCAAGTCCGAATTGGGGCGGACGCCCTAGAAGCCGTCGTCATACTACTACATACATATTTATGGTCATCCCTGGGGACGCCAATGGCATAGCTTCAAGTTGTAGGCGCGCGTCATTCTTAGTATATATAGGCACTCGCCCAGCTGAAAAGTTTCCAAACTTTCGTGCCCAAACATGGGTAAATATTGTCGGGCTTCTGTGCCACCAACCAGCTTGTCGGGATTGATGCACGTTGTGAGACCCGAAAGGAGAAAGGGGGCTTGAATCTGAAATGACGACCCGGCCGCTGCAGGAAGACGGATAACGGCTCGTTTAACCGGCAACCAACAGAGAACCCGATATATTAAGTAGATACCCGACCCGAAACCGCCGTGTCATATCTCAGCTTCCGACACAACATAGACGTCGAGTCGGGAAAGAAGGAAACCCCGAAGGCGTGGATCCAGCTCTCCAATTCCGTTGGTCTTATTCAAAGCGCCGACGGGGGCGTGTAAGACACAATCAACGATCCACTACCCCTGACATCAGCCGAGGTCTAAGAAGATCCCCATGCGCGGGGCAAGCTCATAGCTCACAGTGACTGCCGCGCTCTACAATTACCCCACAGATGAAGAGCGGATAGAGCTGCGGGCGATGCGATGCGATACGGGTTCAGTGCCCACGACTGGTGATGACATAATTGGTGTTACCGTATATCTTTGTCGTCTCCCGCCTCGCATACGCTACCGATTTAGCAACCTCGAGACAACTACACCCCTAATTACAAACATTCATCCCATAATCCAAGCCCAAGCTGTAATTGTATAATAACAAGTGATTGCTTCTTAACGTTTCAAGAGAAGCCTAGCTTCAATATTCACATAAAGACAGACACTGGTTTCTTCTCGTTGTTTATTTGTTCTTTCCTCCTACACATAAATAATCCTGGTGGTACAAGCACCAACGGACTTATACGTCGCCATGTCGGCCACTACCCCTAACACCTCGAGGAGAGCCGTCACCAAAGACCAAAACACGTACCTCACCGTCCGCAAAATCGACGGCAAGCCGGGAAAGGTCTACTACCCGCTCCAGGTCCACACGGCGCCCATCCCGGAGCCGGGCCCGGGCGAGGTCCTAGTCGAGCTGCACGCCGCCGCCCTCAACCACCGCGACCTCTTCATCCGGCAGCACCTGTACCCGGGTATCTCCTTCGCGCACCCGCTGCTCGCCGACGGCTGCGGCACCGTCATCTGTTGCGGCGGCAGTGACCCGGATGCGACAAAGCTGCTAAACCGCCGCGTCATCCTCACGCCCACGCGCGGCTGGCACCAATCCCGCGACGGCCCCGAGGACCTCAAAAAGTACACCGTCATCGGCGGCTCGCAGGGCTCCCCCGCCGGCGCGGCCCAGCGCCACATCGCCGTACCTGCCGCCGAAGTCGAGCTCCTCCCGGACCACCTGACCGCCCTCGAAGGCGCCGCCCTGCCCCTCGTCGGCGTGACCGCCTGGCGCGCCCTCGTGACCAAGTGCCTCGACGGCGACCTGGCCCGCGCCCCCGGCCGCAACATCCTCGTCACGGGCATCGGCGGCGGCGTCGCTCTGCAAGCCCTGCAGTTCGGCGTCGCGCTGGGGTGCAACATGTACGTAACCTCGGGCTCCCCCGAAAAGCTGCAGCGCGCCACCGGCGAATTGGGCGCCAGGGGCGGCGTCAGCTACCGCGACCAGGACTGGGACGCCCAACTTGCCAAGCTCCTACCGAAAGACCGCCCCTACCTCGACGCCGTCGTCGACGGCGCCGGCGGCGACCTCGTGGCGCGCACGATGCGGCTCCTGAAACCCGGTGGCATTATGTCGTGCTACGGCATGACGCTCAGCCCCACCATGAGCTGGAGCATGGGCGCTGTCATGAAGAACATCGAGCTGCGGGGCAGCACCATGGGCTCGCGTGCCGAGTTCGCCGCCATGGTCGCGTTCGTGCGCCAGCACCGCGTCCGGCCCGTCGTGAGTCGCGTCGTCCGCGGCGGGCTCGAGGACCTCGACGGGATCGACGGCTTGTACGACGACATGCGGCAGGGGGAAGCAGTTCGGGAAGCTCGTCATTGAGATCTCGCCCGAAGAGGGGCAGGCGGAAGCTGTGGCTAAGCTTTGATGGGTTACGTACGTTGGCCAAGGGGGATGGATACAAGTCATCAACAATGGTGTACCTACGGTATAATAGGCACCCCCTTTATCAGCAAAGACCGGAAGTCTACAGCTGTGATGGGGTTAGTATAGTTGTGTAGTCAATGAACAGACCTGGCAAATTCAGACGAGCGGCACTGATAATTTTAGGAAGCATTTCCTATTAAATTCATAGGACAGTCGCATCCATTTGACTGGCTAGCTGACTGACTGACTGTGAAGGTATTCCCCCGGGGGGCAGCGTCAAAAGCTGCTCGACTCGGATCGTGGATGATTGATAGTACATTTGGAGCCTTTTGTCTGCTTTCCATTCATTTCCCTTCTCCCAGTCTTTGCGGGCTCAGCTCTCACACTTTTGGGGACGGAGCTTCCCAAAAAATAAAAATCGGCAACAATGCTGTCGTCGCCTCGGCGTAAACCTGAAAGAGTCAAAATCGACCGCCCCTGGAGACAAATTCATTGGCAAATGCAACCCGCAGCATCGCCCCATCCTGAAGAAAAACGCTTCATCTCATAACGGCCCCCCCTTGGATTTTGGAGGGGGGGCTCTATGTCCTAACAAGACCAACGGCCGACTAATGACTCCTCCATGAAAAAACGCCGGTCTCATTACCTCCGAAATGCCCATTGAAAATTCGCCGAACCAAATGTAGATTGTCATCGTCATTGCGTGACCTTCCATAACCAAACACCAGCTTGAAAGGGAGGCTTGCTTCCTCATGCCTCGTCTTCCGATTTGCTGTTTGCTTGCCCGTTGCCGGCTTTTATGGAAGATCCCAACGTGATCGCTATCTTCTTGGGAGCCACGCCACCGCCAGAATCTCGCCTCGAAGCGCCATTCTTACCCTTGCGGATGAAGACTGGCGAATTCGACGAGTTGGCGCTTGTCGAGGAGCTGTTCCGTCGTTTGTGTTGGATAAGCTTTCCCAGGTCCTCCTCCTCGTCCTCCTCGCGACGTCGTTTTTCGGATAGCCGTTCAGGCGGGGCGACCTCGTCAGGTTTTGGTGTCTCTTCGTCCATCTTGTCGGCGGCCAGCCTTCCTTCGTCCTCGGCAGAGAGTGCGCCAGCCTCAACATGGTCGTCACCGTCCTCGTCTGATCCATAGTCGACCAATTTGGTCCCGGGTGACATGCCATTGGCAGGAGCCGCACGCCCGCCGACCTTGGCCTGCTGATCCTCCTCGTCGTCCGAAGTATTCCAGTATTCCTCCTCGGCAGGATCCATTGTTACATACTCCATGGGCCCACCCGTCCTGGGGTTCACGTTGGGCCTTTTCCTTCTGACATCGTCCTCAGCTTCCATGAAATAGTCCAGACTGACGCTGAATCCACGAGTCTGGTCGTACTTAAGAATGATGTCGCGGAAAATTTCGACATAGACCAACTTCTGGAGTTGGTCACGGTGGTTCTCGACCAAATACTTCATGAGCTCCCTGATGTTTTCCTTCTTGATATGCTCGAAAAATTCCAGGCACGCTGAGCTGAGCAGGTTGTCGCGAGGCATGGTTCGTACGAGAACCTCCAAAATGGGCCCAATGACCTTCTTCTCGGAGATATGTTTAACATAGAACTCGTCTTGGAGCCCGATCAGCTGTCGCAAGAAGCGAATGGCAACTAAACTACGTTAGCATAGTGACCTGACTATTTCGCAATCCAAACAAAGCACTTACCAAGCTTGAGATACTTTTCCTGACAGACCAAAAGCTGGCCGACTCTCTTGACGATGTCGTTATTGAGAACAAAGAACTTGCTGCGGTGATGATGTTGGCGAATGAAGAAGCAGAGAATTTCGATGAGGTAGGTGAACATCGACGCTTGCTGGACCGTGAAATCCATCGCGGTACGATCTTTCAGCATAATCAACGGCTGAAACAGCTTGACAGCTGACTGGTCGTAGAAGAGATCCAGGAACTGTTCCTGTTGAGGATCGGCTGTGGGCATCCGCGGTTGCAGACGGACGGCGTGCTCGCCATTGGCTTTCGCATAGACTTCAGGTTGGGTCGGAGGTCCTTGGTCGAGCAGCACTTTGAGGGCATCTGAGATTTGCGACTTGACCCCGAGATCGACTTCGATCAAGAGAAGATCGATCAGAGAGTCCGTCAGCGGCGGCTGTTTCTCCTGGATTTGATGATAGATGGTCCTCCGGATCATCTGGGGATCATGATCGATCATGGAAACTAATATGTCTGTGGCTCCTACACGTACTGCGACATCGTTGTGGCGGAGTCCAAAATTGATAACCTGCAAAAGGCCATGAGAAAGAAAGTTGTTGTACAAGGTTTGTCGGGCAGGCGGCTGAAGGTTCTTGGCAATCGAGCAGCATTGCTGGATGAAAAGTACTGCCTCCTTTTTCCGTCTCGAGTCCTGTCCTTGAGTTTTGAAGATGTCGAACAGCTCGCCCAGGAACGCCTGGTTCGCCTGGATATGCTGGACGATGTCGACCTGGTTAAAGAAGATCAGTGAGTTCAGCACCGAGAAGGTGTTATCATCTAGGATGCGGGCAAGCACGACGTCCTTTAGGTATAGTAGTCGATAGGTCTGGTGGACCTTTCTCAAGATGGAGCCGTCTTCGATCCGGACAACCTCCTTGTATCTTCCAGAGTCCTTCAGCCATTGCCGGTGGTTGGCTTTGTGGCTTGGGAAGTCGGGGTCGTATTCCAGAGCACCGACGACACCGATCACGCACTCATCGGACACAGCATGTTCTATAATGCTAGTATCGTTGAGAAGGATGACCAATTTCATGATGTTACATAGACGGTGCAGGTCATTCAAGCTCTCGAAATCCTCGGCCTGCTCCACCAGTGGGATGAGCTTCAGAATATAGCCCTCGCTAAGAACGAACTTCGTGAGGGCGTCGCGGCTGGCGGCTGTGGTGCTAAGGGCCCGCATCGAGTCTTCGATCATGCCCAGGTTCCCTAGCGCGGCTTCAGGTAACTGGACCGTGTTATGCATGTCCATGGCGAGATCGTCGGACAATGTATCGTCTCCAGCGGCCGCGCCAGGATTGAACTGTTGCTGGACACTATGTATAAATCTCCTGCAGATGGGTTAGCGAACGGCGGGTCGGGTCGGGTCGGGCAGGGGCTTCGAGGGCGGTGACGTACCATATCATAGTGCAGCCTTCAGCTTCTTGGAAGCTGAGGGCCATGTCAACGCCATTGCTAGGTTCTGTCCAGACAATGAGGGTTTCTGCAAGATGTATTGGTTAGCACTTGTACACAGAATCCAAGCATCAATTGGTATCTAACCCGTACCCTGCTGTTTGTGGAAGCCATCCTCCTTGCAGATTCTGGTCTCGAGCAGTACACGCTCGGGTTGATCTTCCGATTCGACAATGACTCGCGGCTCTCGTTGGTTATCTTCGATCTGTGGATGCGAGCAAGTGTTAGAAATATACTTCAAGGCCTCTGATGACGCGCGTGGGGTAACACGCGACAGGGTGACAGCAAGAGTCTTACAGGGTGCCATCCGGCGGTACAGAAGCCTGTGCCTCGATCGAACCAGTCGTTATTCCTTAGTTCATAGACCTTGACGCGCTTTCTGTCGGTCGACGGATGAGGCACCTGCGGCTGTGCCGCCGCCATCTCCAAAGGTTCGTCGGAGTCCACCTCGGCGACCAGGCGATTGTACTGCAAAAGATCGGGCGCGAGGTCGAGATGTTGCTGGAGTGATAGTTCTGTGTCGGTCTGACTGAGCAGGGTGAGCGCAGCCACTTTTATCGATGTTGGCGCGCTAAGCTACGAGCGCGCACGCGACAGGGAGGAGGTAGAGGTGGGCGAAAAACTATGTCTTTGTCGAACAACGAGACGAGACGAGAATGTGGACACAGGCCCGAGATAGCGCCAAAGTATGTCGCGGATTGCTGCTGCGGGTCCGGGCCAGGCAGGAATAGCAATAGGAAAGTGGGAAGGGGACCGAACCGGGGGGTGCGGGCTAGACAAATTAGGTAGATCCGAGAACACTATATGGCGGTACTGGTTGGACATATATGTACGTCGGCCTGTCTGTCTGTCCGCATGTGCTGGTAGATCCAGAGGGATAAGTTTCGTCGTTTTTGTGTATCTCTAGACGTGAGCAGTTTTCTTTTCTTGTTGTTGTTCTTCTTCTCTTCTTCCTAATGGCTGGTTCGTTGACGCTTCTCTTGTTTGGCCTTGGCTAGCCTGATCTTGGTGCGCGGGCGCAAGTCTCTGTATTATTTTCATAAGTTGTTGAAACCGCCTTCTTGATGCAAAATATCCGACGACTGCGACTTTTTCCGATGCCCTGCTGTATCAGATATGGCGAACGAGGACTACGAGATGTCTTCTGACCATGTGCGCACTGTTGACCAATTGCCGGGGTTGACGTAGGTTGGTTGGTACGCAAAGTCTCGCGAGGCGAGACGAAGAAGGAAAAAAAGGATGAGAGCAGCAATCGGACAGACAAGACGAGACGAAGCGAAGCGAATGGCAATGCTCGATACGAATGACTCGGGAGGTTATACACGAAGATAACGAGGGGATGAATCCAGCATCGCAACGACACACAACAGAGAGATGGTGGGTTTTGCTATTTGCGACAAATTGGGCTGGGCCAGTCGGGTGGGTTGTTGGTTGCGCGACGGGGTATCACGGGAGCGGTGGATCGAGGATGTCGTGTCGGTCGCAATGCAATGGCAATGGCAATAATCAAATGGGACTGGTTTGCGATAGCAGCCGGAAGGTGATGTTGGCGTCGTCGTTGGTGATCGGGCTGGGATGAATGAGAATGGCGGCGATGCGATGCGATGCGATGGCGACACACTCAGAAACTCGCTCTTGTTTCTGCCACATCCAACGCACTGTGCAGTATTGACTTCTCCGTTCTCGCGCGCCTCTTGGGCCCGTCTTGCCTTCTCTCTTCCTTCTTTCTCCAACTATGAGGGGTCCACTTTTTACTTCGGATGGAGTCGGAAACGGGTTTTTCTAGATACATGCATACTGTGCTTCGATAGTGACGTTGTTTGCACTGGAGCGACTCAGACACCCAGAAAGGCTGCCTTTGCCAGTTGAGCCTAAACTTCCCTAGCCTTCCCTAACAGCGTGCGCACAGGCCAACGGATTTCCCGTACTGTGCCAGGGTCCCCAACATCCAGTGGTCTGGCAACGGGAGCCTGAGGCTGCCATGCATGTTGTCTGTGCTAGGACGCCTATCATTGATTGTATGGGCAGAGGGCGCACCACCCAAGAACACTCTTCATGACGGAATGCGTCCAGGATTTCCAGGGTCTCTATTGTTCGCTCCCCCACTGCGACCCGTCCTGGGCCAGCCTATCACGGATTTCGCTGTGCTATCCATTTTGTGCAAGTAGCCGCGCTTTCCATCCCAGCGTCGTCACCGACTCGATAGCAATTGGCTTTTAGCAGGACTCAACGGCTCCAAGGTTGTGGGCTACCTAGAAAGAAACGTGCACCCATACTTACTTCTAGAGGCTCTTGCAGAGCTGGTAGGACCTGAGTTGGCACGTGTCATCCCATTGCATCAATCGCCTCAATCCCATCTGTGGTTTTTAAGGTATGTGACTTGGCTTCCATATGTCGGCAGCCGATGTTCTAAAATCGGTCCCCTAGCGCTCGCACATTGCTAAATTTGGCGTTTTGGCCCCCCTTTGTGATCGCCCACCTGCCCGCCTGCTGTCTCAGATCCATGTTGAACATCTTTATAGTTGCAACCTCTACGGATGTCTGTTCTTTTTTTCTCTCTCCTTTTTATGCCATGGTGGAACCTTCCATGTATCAAACGCCATTGGTCTTTGTGTATCCAGCGTACATTACTGTGTGCACGTAATTATTGCTCTGCCTGTGCTTACAACTTGCTGCCAGGGTATTCACATCTTTCTGTTCACACGCATTGCCTGCTGCTTTAGTAAGCAGGCAATCTTTAATGTAATGCAGATGATATTTATCAGCAAATTGAATATACGAAATTCGTACTAGATCTGTCTGCCCCTTCACTTTACCTATGTACTCTAAATCACGTCGCTTACATCATTTCAGTATGCCACCAAATGGCTGTGAGCTGTTGAAACAAGCTGTTGTAGACCTCTCATGGATGAACTCATTCATAGCAACACAGCAATTTCATGCCTTTCCTTTTCGTTTCAGAACCCGGCCGCTCGGTATGGCTGCAGGACGGCGAGGCCAATAGCGTGGTCTCCAACTCCGACATGCCGGGTAGAACCAGATGAGCAAGGACAACTTCATAAGACTCTAGTAGATGATTTATTTCTACAAACGTAGGTCCTTTAACTGGGTGGTGCATTCCATAAGCTGGGAGGAAAAGATATCTGGTTGGAAGAGCTGTTGGTGGTTGGCCATATGTCCTCCCTTGAAAGTAGTTCGACGCCAAGAAAGGGGCATATTGTATGCGGGTCGATATGTGTAATATTGCTTGTTTTACCTATGTTTGCCAGTTTTCATGGTACTTCTTGGGGCTCACTTTACTCAAAATCTTGCAGAGCCATTGATTCATGAACGAGGTGAGAATTGATGATTGGCTAAGCTAAAGCCATCTCGCAACTAAGTAAAGAAATTCATAATTTAGGTGGGCTGTGCCACCTAATTGTGGCGAAGCCACACCCCCAGCCACACCATTCATAAACTGAGATACGATCTAACTTCACTCTAAAGCTAATACGACGAGTCACGAACTGCCCCTTGAGGCTTGTAAATGATGGTCAACCCCCACGATATCGTTTTTGGCGCAGTCATCCCTGAATTCAATGCCTCCTCTCCAAGTCCAGAAGCTCATATGTGCCATGTCCATGATTTGGCATACCTTCATTGTCGGACGGCCCCAGTATCGGTTTGCAGTGGTGGGTGCGATCTCAGACTTGTCGACGATGACCAGGTGTCAAAGCAGAAGATGTATCGTTTTCTTTCAAGGTTGGCTATTCATGTTCAGTTGATACTCTAGCAGTATCAAATCAGACATCAAATT
Organism: Apiospora saccharicola; assembly: GCA_038363915.1. Lineage (NCBI taxonomy): Eukaryota > Fungi > Ascomycota > Sordariomycetes > Amphisphaeriales > Apiosporaceae > Apiospora > Apiospora saccharicola. The sequence continues at coordinate 4,320,857 of JAQQWM010000006.1, forward strand.
TATAGCAACAGTAAACGTATGGGGGAAAATCGTTTATTCATGTACCTATTCCACCAGACCCGGACTAGGTAATGTAAAATTTAATTGACGGCTCAACGTAAACAAATGTCGGATTGATAGATCTCAGATGAGTAACATCTGTGAGTATGTAAACATGTAGGTTGAATTTCACCCAGAGCGATCTTTCACTGGAACATCGGCAGACCCTGTCATCTTCAGAATGACATTTGAGAACATATTTCCGATCCTGTATTGATTGGATATATTCAGAATTTCCTTGGGGCCAATGTCTGGCTTGTAACTAGATCTGGCTTGTAACTAGAAGCCACCGCTGATCGTCCCTCGAGATGAACTGAATACACTTAAAGCATACAGCCAATTGTACGCAGCTAGTGGCACATGGCTTCGACTCTGCTCCCTCATCTGTTCACCAACCCTCCCATAACGGAATCGTAATATTCGAAGCATGGAAAGAATTGGCCACTCTCCACGTTTACGGAACATCACACTGCCCAAGCCTGAGCACCTGTTCACCTAGGAGACATAAACACACTTTCTCTTCCAAGCACTATATATATACGTGATATCCTATCGATGCCTGATCCCTTGACCGTGTTGGTAGTTTATAGCTTAATGGAAGTATCATTAGAATACTCCTAAAGGCAAGGCTTGCCAACTACCTCTGTGGTCGCTTTTCACTCTTACAATGTTCACTCGTCGGTCGGTGTTGCTGTGGAATGGGGAAGTTTGGCCAATGTAGATGTGATTGGACCTCGCACCCAGGTTCGATCATAGCAGATATCGAAGCTCTCTCGATCAATGACTGCAATGTACGTCAAACAATCCAAATAGACCTGGAATACAAAGTGACATACTTACCAGGCGTGAGAGAGACCGCCTCCCCTTTTTTGCGGGCTTCCTCGTTCCTCGCCTTAATCCTCGGCATATGACGCTACTAACAATCGGTACCTGACTTCTCGACCAGGGCCTTGAATCCACTGATTTAGTATACAAGCTGAGTTGCGCACTAGGAAGTATCCCACCCACTAAAGCTATAGTTAGGATGAGCCGGCTCCAGTCTAATGTAGCCAGAAACCCGCTTGAAGTAGCTGCCATATCGCAATACTGAGACTCCAAGGACGCGCAATTGAGTTTGGTCTTCGGAGTCTGCGAAAAGATCAGCATTCTGGGAAACATCTTTAGGCTGTAGGAAAATGATGGGGGCTAGGAGGCTGGTTCAGTTGGTCTAGACTCTCGCACGTCCAGGTGTAACCATATGCGTTGCCGGCACCGGTCGAATATAGTGAAATCGAGGTGTATCTAAAGCTTGTCTACCTACCTCTTCGCCGAACTCCGACATGCACATGCAAATCATGAATCTGCTATTTGGCAATGCCTGATCTGAGACCTGGCAGACGCTGCCCAGAATAAGTGGCTTGGGGACGGGCGTACAACCACCTGATTAACGATAACGGGAATTGCTGTGATGCGGGCGAATCGTCATCAGCTGTAGCACCTTGGTATGCCTGCTGGTGAAATAGATAGGGGCTGGGTCTCTGCTGCATTGCACCAGCCTTATATTCAGACAACCGGGCTTGCCCGGAGGGCCGGATTGTTGCTTGCTCATAGCCCTCGGCTTATACTTGTATCTAGCGCCGGAGCTGCAGAGTGATCCACCGAGCAGATGGTATAGCTATTAACATTGAAGATCACCTCGAAGGGGGGCTGGGTTGATCCAGGGGAGCATTTCACAACCATCTTCTGCGCCGCTCAGTAGCGGTTGTCTGGGAAGAATTACATCGTCACGCGAAAGTTTGAAGCTCCAGCCGGGTGTCGCTTCCGGCCGTCTGATGCGGCAGACGTCCTATAGCAAGGTCGGATGGCAGGTTTGGCCCAGTTCCTTGGTCTGTCTGACCCGGCATAGTCTGGACTTGATTCGTGGGGTTCGGTTCAGACCGGAACAGCCACAGTCATAAACTCAAAACAGTGCCTAAGACAGGCACTAATAGAGAGAATAGTAGTGCGTGTGGTGTATTATATGATAGGTACATATGCACATATAATTATTCCAATTTACATGCGACTGACGCAAACATTTCTTCGATATATGCCAAGCGCTTGTGGATGGACAAGGATGATGCTGGTCATCACCCGTATCCATTATACTGGTCCCACAGGCGAACCGATCAGTCGGGGCGGGCCAATCTATAAGGTAGATTCCTAATCCCTACCAGATGTTCTGTACCTGCACGTGGAAGGCCGTTGCTATTTGTGGATGAGGTAAACTCGAGATGGGGTATGGTCAGCCTTAGGTGATTATCAATTTGTGAAGGGCCCTATCGGATTGGATTATAAAGGAGGAAAAATACGGATTCTGCCTCAGAGAATCTAGAATATCATACAGGATAGTAATTCCATACTGGTGTTCTACGCCAGTCTTGGCTTTTCAACTCAAAACACACCGGAGAATTTGAACATTGAGTCTAACGTGTGTTAAAGTTCGGCCACATCTAGTGGTAGATGGAACATGGACTAATTCATGGCCTTGGAGTGAGCTGTGATGCGAGCCTTGCATCGTTGAACTGCTTGGTGCAGATGGCACCATCCCGCAGCCCTGGTTCTGGTTCTGGTTCTGGCTCTGCTTTGATTGCTGGTTGAGATGCGGCTGGATGCGCCGTGCTGACCCGCCTGCTCCTACTGCACCTCCTACGGCAACTACACATCAAGTAACCCAGACACCGGTTTGGTCGATATTCTGGGAAACTTATTGGTGGTCAAATCCATTGTATCATGGAGCATGGATATGTACCTCATGTAAGAAAATGGAGATGAATTGCAATATTACTTACCCCAGTTGAGATTCAGCCGCTGTAAGTACAGGTTCCCAGCCAAACGGTTGGGTGCATGTGTCATTCAGCCGGACCCCGTCCCAGGCAGAGTCTGGGGTGGAAACAATTTCGGCTCCATTGATTTTCTGGCCTGATACCTAGAACTCACAACTCAAGTCTAGACGATTGTTGCGCGGCAACCATCACATCAGTAACTATTTCCCTAAATAAAGCCTTGCACACAGGATATATTTGCAGCAGTCTACCAGCGCCACCAGGTACGACGGTCTATCAACATTGAATAACCTTGAGGAACCCCTAGCGGCCCAGCAATGTAGCAGTACCTATCTCCTCCCGATACGAACTCCCAGCCGAGCCAAGAGATACCCCCCACCTGCACACGTCTGATCCATGCCCATGCCAGCCCATTCACACCATACCTTCCCTTCGTGGCTTTCCGGCTGCATGGCACCAGCGCTGGTCCCAAGGCAGCCCAAGGGACTGGGATATGCCTTTCAATCAATGGCCGGGTCCGCTTGCTGCAGCTCGTACCGTACATGGTTATGGCATCGTGCATAGGTGATAAGCTTCTCCGTTCTATGAGGACCTGTGCTTTGCCTACTTGGGCTCACCAGGCCGTACCAAATGCTACATTACGACATGTAGATTCCGTTTGCGAGCGTAGGTAGGTTCTGGTTCCACTGGGAACGAGAGATCGATCCAATTGATTGTCTGCTGACATAGCTGGAGAGAGAGCCAGATGGGGAGAAGTATTGACCATTGGTTGCTCCTCGCTTGTCCACCAATACTGGAAGCATGGTAAGAGTGAAGCAAGTTACCCGTCAGCGTCAGCGGTTTTCCCGACTTACCTGCCTACGTACTTGCTTTTCTCCATGCACGTCGCCCAAGACCATGTGGTGTCTCTGACTGCATAGAAGGAGGGCCACCATCAACCCGACTCTTTCTTGTTCTACTATCCTAATCGGATTCCGTCACGTCCACCACGCCGCTACGTACTATTGGTTCGACTCTCTGCGCTGTCCTAGCCCGGGATACAGAACGCCACCAAGCCATTGTCTTTTTTTTGTGCTTCACAAGCTCGAGACTCTTGACCCTCTCCTCTCTCAGGCCTGCTATAATTTACAAATAAGGAAGCCGATCGCACTGGTCCCCTGGAATCCATAGCAGCAATTGCTCCCACCTGGTCGCTCGTTCAACTTCTCCCACCTGAGTCGATTCGATCTGGCAGGCAAAGACAACAACACCAGCCTGGAGCCGAGCATTCATCCCCGCTCGTTCTCCTTGCCAGTCGTTTTCTGTTTGGCTCGAGCCCATAGCATACCTACTTGCTTGCGCATCTGTCTTACCCCCCAAGCAAACACCCATCACTTACTTGGACACTGCCGATGATTGTTATGCTCATCCACCGTCCCTGGGCTCGCACAGATTTCAGCATCCCTCCTTCTGACAATATTTCCAAGTGTTCGTTCGACTTGGCTCGTGAAAAGCCGTGGGTTATACTAAAGTAGTGGGATACTACTACTATACCCGTCGACACCTGGAGCTTCTTAGCCCGAGAGCGTGTTGTTATTCGACCGGCGGCTAGCCCAGATATATGGCATCTCGATCGTTTTCCTCTTGAACTCTGCCTACCAATCGCATGATTCTTGGTTTGCAGTTCTTTACTCTGCTGGCCACTTGTTCGTCCAGGCTCGGTTTCTGTACTGGTGAACAAGTTTATCGCATTATCGCCAGCCAGCGGTTGACCTGTGTCTAGCCACAGATCACTACTCCCTCAAGGTGTCACTTGTGCCGACCTTGACGAGCCCTCATTCTGGAAGCCCCTGTTGCAGGAGTGTTCTACCATTTCCCCATAGCGCAATGTTCTCCATCATCAAGAAGGGACGGCAGCAGGCCAAGGAACACACTGCCAAGGTGGTTGAGAAGACCAAGGAGGAAGAGGCAAAGAAGCCTTACAGGCATGTACCTACACATGCTGCACTCGATGCCATGGCCGGTACGCCTTCGAGTTGGAGAGACGAAGAACGCCCCAGGATCTTGGAGCAACATCGCAGGAGAAGTGCCATGGGAACTAGTCTTGTCCATACCAAAGGCTACCCTCGAGACCACACCTCGATGCCATACATGTCATATTCGTCTACATACAACTACAGCCATAGCGGCACGCCAGCCTTCCGGCCCAATAGCGAGTCACGGTTTGACTACTACGGCTACCAGACCAGTCTAAAGGGGAAGGAGCCCGAGTGGGGCCCTCGAATGGTTCCTGGCGTCGCAATCCCCATGACCCCATCTGGGAGAGTGAGTGCGCTGTCAAGTCGAGGTCAGAACCGAATCCAAACCTGTCAAAGCTTAGTTAACATCTCTCTAGATACTGCTCAAGCCAGCAGCTCCAGTGCCTCTGTTGGCTCTGAAGACGACCTCGAAATGAAACCAGGGAAATCAGGCACCCAAGTTACTCCTCACGTCCCGCCAGCCAGTTCGTTCAGCAGACCTATCCCATCTCGGACCCATTCGTCAGAGAGCGGCAGCCATCACCACCTGCACCCAGCTCACCAAAGGAAGATGTCGGTGACTGACAGATACTATCCTCCCTCAACTAGGAGCACCCAAATTACGAAACCACGGCCGATCGACCCACGGACAATTTGTAGTGATACATCGGCACCCCCCCGTGCCATCTCTCCCCGCACTTCCTTTCGACCAATCTTTCGAGCATACGACCGCAGCTCACGCAGACCTCAAGTCAGCGTCATCGGTCTCGTCTTCTTCATCGGCCCGTAACTCTGGATCAGCTCGTAACTCTGGATCTACAGCTCCAAGCTCCATTCTTTTAAAAACAAACCAGAACTCGACTTCCTCATTTGCATCGTTGCAACAAAAGCCTAAAGAATATGTTTCCACCACATCCCAACCTGAGCAAGTCGCTCAAGCTGAGGCAGCATCGCCCTTAGAGACGAGACAGTCACGACCTGAGCAAGCTTCCAAGTCGAGTAGGAGACGACTGTCGAAATCCCGTCGACCTAGTGAGACGGAGATCGACACCCGCCAATGGGGCCAGGTGACCCGTTCTCCAGCACAGCCAAGTACCGGTGCAGCGGTCACTGAAGTTCAGCCTAAGGATCCGCCGACTCGGACGGTGCCTGAACTCGACGGCAAAAAGCCCTTTATACCAAAAGTCACGCGGCGGCTCAGCAAAACTCACCGAGACACTCCCAGCCCGGAAGTGCCACAGGCAGCATCGAAGGAGAAGAAACGCTGGGGATTCCTTGGCATGAAGAAAACGCCAACAGTAACAGCTTAAGTGAAAGACACCTAGTTTTTAATCGAGGCCACTCCCCCTCGTCAACCTTATTACATGCATATTGGACTTTCATATCTGTACAAAGCCGTCATATATACATTTGGAGCGGTCGAACCACAACATTCGAGCAAATTGTTATATGAAGGATAAACAAAAAGGTATATTTGGCATTACATTATCACTGTCGCCATTTTCATGCCCTGAGGTTGGGGTCTTCGTGGAACGATGTTCCGGGACTATATTCTGATACTATCTCCTTGTATAGCATTGTTCTGTTTCCATTCTTGGGTCGGGAGTTTTACATCTAAAAAGCACCACCGATGGTGCTTTGGTCTCTTTCTTGACGGGCGAACAGAGCTTATTTATGGCGACCCTTGGGAAGAGGACCAGGGTTGTTATTTGTTTTGGATATCATGAACACATGAACCATTTGGGAAGATGAGTCCTGGTGGTGTTAAGTTATCTACACGGCTGTTTCTAAGCCATGGTATCTGATCTGTTTCATTATTTGGATATGCCTGCCCAGTGGTTTGAGTGAGAGAGTTGCTCCCTGTTCGATCTTGTTGTCACACAGCAGCGCATACACCTTATCTCGTGCAGCCGGTACCCGACGAATAAGTGTTGTCAACCACATGGAAATGTCATGTCTACGCACACACACACACACACACACGTACACAGAACACATACATCCAGGACATGGATCCCCCCCTGTTAACTCCACCTCCTCACAAGCTGTCATGAAATTGGCGTCGGTCTGAGCCCGAAGCCACCCCCACGGCACCTGACGGCTTGCAGCAGGAGATAGATAAAGGCAAAAGAAAGATGCCTGGTTATCGGAGGCTTGCAGGCTTGAACTGACACATACATAACATCGACCAGGCCAGGCCAGGTGGCGCTTCGTGAGTCTGATATATGACATATTATATATGTAGACATGTGTTTCACATATATAGTAAGCAGATAATTATGCTGGTCTCTACTGTTTCTTTTCATCTCAACTAGGTACTATGATTGGTGGTGGTCAGCGAACCTGCGGTTGCGGTATATCCCGCAGGTTTCGCATGGAAATAGATCGTAAGCATGGCCGGGTTTCTGATGAAGAGGTAAAGAAGAGGTGGTGGTGGTGAAGAAGCAAGAGTTACGTTATCGGTGTACTAGTTAGTAGGTAGTCGGGTTGTCGGAGCAGTTCAGTCATGGCCAGCTAAGCAGTCCTGTCTGACATGAGCGCCGTTTGAAAAGAAAAGGAAAAACAAGTTTGCGACAGATAGGGAGGTCGAATCAAATCTAAGAGGCGACTTTTGAGGCTGAGAAAATCTGTGTTGCTCATTACTTCTTCTGGCCCAACCTACCCAACTATTGCAGGTCACTCACTCCCCCGGCAGCTCGTATTGATGACTACCTAGGTAGCGCATGCGAGACATACGTGGAGGACGGTTTTGTCTTTATACTCTTCTTCGATGTGCGAGCAGATAGGGTCTCAAGAAGCCAGACGATTGGACAAACGCGACAAGAATGCCCCCGGCTCGGGTTGTTACAAAGGGCCGGTCAGCGAAAGGCAGGAACTCGAAGCGAAGTCCGCCAAGTAAATTGGCCACCGTTCTGTATCTTTCTTCCATTGCCTTCTTCCCGCCGCCTTCACTTGCTTTTCCATGTGAATATACCCACTTGGTCGCGAGATATAGTTGCATGATTGACATGCAGCTCCTCGGCCCTATTGATCATGATGAATACTTCTGCCTATAATAGAGTTTCCCGCGTTAACTGGGGCAAGTAAGGGAGTGAGTGAGTGGCCTGCCAGCTTTTCCCGCGGCTATATTTAGCTCATATCTTTCTTGGCCCTGGGTTATCACCCCCCGCCCAATAAGCAGGTAGGTAGACCCAAGCACAATGTCCCCGCACCGCCCAAAATGCATCGTCGGGGTTTTCGGGTGATATATCTCTTTGGAGGGGGGATGGCGGGCAGGCGGGCGAGTGTTGTGGCTGGCCATGACGATCAATTGCCCCCAATGCCGCACCTGCTGACTTTTCGCACGAGAATGTATGTATGTATGTAAGTGCGAGTTTCAATTCATTGCGGCCGGGGTCAGTGACCAACACCGCGGTAATAGATGCCTTGAGAAGGACGGAGGAAAACACAAATGTCGAGGATGCCAGGGATGGATGACACTGGGCACGCGGCTGAGTGTAGCTTGCATCGATCTATTGAACTCGCGACCGGTCTAACCCTCATGCATACAAAGCAGCGAGATGGCCAGCATCTTGCGTAGGTGAGCAAGGTCCACCGCCGGCAAGATATCCATGGTGCACAAGCATGATAGGCCTTTGGCATTCAAGTGTGAGACTTGCTGTATACAGCCTAAGGGTTTTTATGGTACTTCTACCCGTGATTATAGGTTGGTTGTCCAAAGTAATCCAGAGTCATGAATTGGCGCGTCTCTTTAGTCATCCCGGAATCTCAAGAGTATCATTAAATATTAGTATGCTATCGGTTAGATCTTGAAGGATAGTAAGGTGAGCACCCCCATTACTTGATGGAGGTGTTGGGTAGTAATTACCTATCTACATATTTCGTTTGCCACACACACATAAACAGACCCAGCTGGGAGCCTTTTGGATTGACAGGCACGCCTACCCAAAATGGTGATGTCGTTGCAAGCAAACGTTCTCGTGCTGCTGCTGATAATCGAGTTTCATAGCCCTCCGCCCTCCGGTCGATCGCCAGGGAATGTTGTGGATGTACTGCTACCTGGGGACATGTACCCAGTGACTGATCGACAGAACCGGGGTGTCCGTGGGGGTGCCAGTGGTAGGTAATATATGCATGGAAAGTCAGATGTACACTATTTACTATGTATGGTTATATATAGGTTTATATTATATGTAAACATATACCCCGTACATATATGCATCGTGGTAAACCTAGCAGCTGCTGGCCGGAGAATGCCCCCCACCTGCGCAAGGCCATTTTCAAACCGATAAGGGGTTTGCCGGTTGTGGCTGGCCCTGACGGTGCCCATCAGCTCAGCTATATCAGCCTCGCGGCGTCGCCTCTGCTACATATTTCTTTTCGTTGCGGAACGACCGCGGAAAGCAAAGGCCTCACTTGTGCATAGGTTCAAGCCTTCCGGTAGGAGGCATCGGTCTATACGGTGATGCAGGGTACTTCCTCGGGTCTAATTCTTCCAAAATAGGCAATGCCTCTACTTCTAGTTCCCTGTTTGGGACGTGCCATTCACTGTCAGATGAACGTGGCTTCCCAACCCGAATCCCTGTCCTGAGAAGGTGATGGGTCATTCGTTATCCTGTATTTGACGATGCGCCTTCGACTGCCACCGCTGGCACCGCCGTGTCAATGGGAGACTGCAGTAGTACAGGAACGAACAAGGAGGACCGAATAACTTCGGACCACACTGGATCTCGCCAGCGATATCTGACGGCGAACACGATCCCTCCGTGACCGGAATCGCAATGGCGTCACCGTGTACGAGAGGTAAGAAAAGGCAACTATTGCACTCAATGCCTTTCTGCAAAACTCTCTCGGCTGTAGGGGAAATATGATCTTCGCCCTATTCCCTGTCCTCACAAAGGGCGACAACGCCGTTGTACAAGCTCCAAGATTCGGATGGGGCTCGCTCCAGTCTTCAAGTTGACCTATTGAGATACCGGTCATCAAAATCTACCGCGCCTCCTCCGCCGACATCTACTTTGCGAACAACCTCTGGGGCTGACTGATGGACGGGAGGACCTGGTAAACCTTCATGTGGACCACTTAAACACGAGCTGCTGGCCCCTTTCTCACAACAAAACAACAGAACAAGTTGCAGTTGCTGCAAAATGATCAGCCTTCATGGATCCCAGCGATTGGGTATGGGGAAAAGGAAAGCAGAACAGAAGAGACATGACCTATAGGCTGAAACAAATGTTGCGTATAACACATCATTATCTACAATTCAGATCATTTACCGTGAACGGCTGCAAAGTCGAGGCTCACAACCGTGGGTCGGCTCGTCCCCTGGATGAGTATTTCTACCCCTCATCAAACGAGACCCCTATCGCCAGTTTTCCTCTTACATAAGTAAAACTCGAAGACATAAAACTGCCGAAGTGGTTCTTTTACCCCATATATCACTTGCAAAGGCTCAGTTGACACAAGGAGGTGGTACTGCATGCATCAGTTTCATTGTCATAGTTCCTTTTGAGCTTATATAGTATGAGATTTGTACATCTATATAAATCATAATACATGCGTGAGGAATGAGAAGAATCTATGATGCCACTTGAATCATTTACAGGTCGTGATTTGTACATTTCGGGTTCGTTTTGGATGCTTGATGAATATGGGTCTTGCCCGTAATGAGCGCCCCAGGTTGTGGTGATGGGAATGGACCCATCCATCCCTGAGACCCAAGCTCCGCCGTATTTTGGTACGTGCTCGTGCGGGCGTGCGTGCTGAGCGACTGAGGTCTTCGCGCTTCATCATCATTCATCTTTAGGTTTTGTTTCCGAGGCGGCCTGCTGCTGTTGCTGCTTTGCCGCCTTCTCCTCTTCGTCTGCTTTTTGAATGGCGTGCTGGACTTGCCACATGGCGCGCTCAACCTCGACCTCGAGCTCCGGGACGTTCAGCGCTTTGGCCAGCGCCTGCTCGTTGGTCTGCGACAACAGCATCACCTCCTTTTCCGGGAGGGGCTTCTCGCTTGTCGACGGGTGCGGTGCCGACTTTTCGCCTCCGCTTGAAGGTGGCAGAACAGAGGGGTATATCTTGGCCAGTATCGGCGAAGGCGTCAGCGCCAATACGTTACTGGACAGCAGAAACTGGATGTGCTTCCCTCCCGCCAGCGCGCGATAATGCGACCACGCGCGGTAGACGAGGTAGAAGAAGGGAAGGTTTGGTATCACTATATGCGCACAGTATGCGGTGGTTAGTCATCTTCGTCAACGACCGCATTTTCTCTCTTCAGTCCAGCATGGGAAGGAATGAAGAAAGCACTGACCTGGGACGAGTGCAAAGGGTATAGTGATGGGCATGCCGATAAGACACCATATTAAATTCTTCTTGTGGAACGACTCTCGCTCGGTGCCGAGGGTCTTGAGGACGCCGATGGCCTTGTTGGCGGGTATGACGGTGTCGGGGAACACGAGCTCGACTTTGTCTTGGCCCTTGAGCTCGTCATCGCGGCGGCGGGCGGACAGCGGGGGCACGCTCTTCAGCCCCCATTCTTCGTAGGGAACCCTTCGCAGAGCATGGTTGCCGTAGTCGACGATCTTGCGCTGCCAACCCGACTCCTTCTTTTCCCAGGTTGCCCAGAGCGTGGCGGCGCGAGTGGTGACTTTATCGACTATCGTCTTCTGCTGGGCGGACTGGACACTATTGAAGCGCTCGCAGTACAGCAACGTTCGGCGTGTCGATATCGGGAGTAGGTAGAGCCGCATGGTTTCCTGGTTCGGTTCGGACTAGTAGTATATGACTCTGGTTGCAGAAGATGGATAACCTTCTGTTGAGAACCGCGGAAGCGAGGTCTATTAGAAGTGGGCGAACTGGGTGACCGCTTTCGTGGCGGCTTATTATACCAAATTTATGGGAAACCCACGTCAATGCAAGCAGTCTGGTGGATTGACGTAAGTCGCCCTCTCGAAACGCACTACGACTGCAGCCATTTGGCCAGTAACAGAAGCACGTTTTTAGTGGGAAGAAGCTTGTTGGGATGTCCCGCTATGCCACTTGATGCCTGCCACCTGCTGTGCGTAGCAGGCCTAGATAGATCCATCACTCCCTGCAACTTCCTGCTTCCTTCCTGACTCACTGTAGCAAAGGGTTGCTAACAGGGCTAGCAAGCTCGAGGCTGAGGGGCTACCTACAAGAAAAAAACCCATCTTGTACTAATAGCATCTGAGATTTGCGATTTCCACATGGGACCCTCCCCCAAACAGTGACGTCGGGCCTTCCCCACTGAAAGTCGTTCGAGCTGGTACCCTTGCTCCAGCTGAAGCTCGTCACTGGACCAGGTCCAACTGCACAAACAAAATCCTTGGAAGGATCGCTTCGACTGTATCTTTCATTACCCGTCCAACGCTGCATGCTTATTCTGTGGGCTACTGTATTAAGCGCCCACCTCAACGCAACTCTGGCCGCCGACGGTTCATTTTCATTAAACCAGGACTACGGAGTACTGTTCACTCTCTTTCTGCTGCTTACGGGAATTTACTTACTCTCTCATTATCATACTAGGCCATCCTGGTGGCTGAACCAAGCTCGGGAAAAGTTCAATCCCAAAGCCCAAGTCCGCTGGCGCCTTGCTCGTCTCTCGTCTTTCGTTCGTTGTCAACTTCGATCGTTTTTCTCTCTATCCACCATTAATCTTAAAATATAATCGGTCGCCTGTGCCACTCATTTTATTCAATCCGCAAAACCCCCCCCAACAGCCCAACGCGACCCATACTGTTTATGTTTAGCATGCTCAATTGAACGAAACATACGATTCTTGGGAATAACGATGGGATTGTGTCGCTCCGCCGCCTCGAGTATTAACCAACAGTAACGAGAAGGAGAGAAGCATGAGGAGTTGGATATTCTGTGTTCGATGACGATTGCGACGAATATACCCAACACCCTCTTCTCCTATCCTACTGCTACAACAACAACAACAACAACAGCATTGACTACCTAATATTGTTTCGCCTCCAACAAAGCTGTCGCCGCAGCAGCGGCAGCCGCAGTCGTCGCCGCCCCCGCCGACAATAGCAACGACGACACCATCATGGTCCCCCCACCGGTCCGATCCGTACCCCCGTGGGTTGACACACGAGGACCACCCCCGGGCGTCCGCATCCCCAGTCCTACCCGCCCACCGCCACGGCGCAACACCGAAGGCCCGACGCGCCCAGGACAAGTCCGCCGCGTCTCGCGCGACGGCTACGAGCAATGGGTGGACCCCGAGGACCTGCGCAAGTTCAAGCGTCCCGTCTTCATGCGGAAGCGGGCCGACCGACCGGGACGCAAATGGGACCACCTTCGGTCCAGCGAGCCCTTCATCATGGGCTCCGGCTACCGCCCGCCCAACGTCGACCCTTACGAGAAGTGGCGCGACTTTATGGACTCGACGCGACGCTATAACGGCTGCGCCGACCGGCCAACCCACTTCATCTCCCAGGAAAAACTCGAGGCCCAGTACCCGGGCCTGAACAACCCCCTCGTCACCAAAATGCCACCGCCCGCCTCGACGCGGCGCAAGACCCTGGCCTTCCGCCTCAAGAGGATGATCCTGCTCAGCCCCTTGCTGCCTCCCATAGTCCGCCTCATCGCGCTCAGTATGTCGCTCGGCTCACTGGGTCTGGCGACCGAGCTCCTTAGGATAGATGAGCTCCACACGCTTAGGAGCCAGGCTGTGGCCTCCATCGTGATCGACTCCCTGGCCATCCCCTACATTCTGTACATGATGTACGACGAGTTTACGGGACTCCCGCTGGGTCTTAGATCCGCCGTCGAGAAGGCATCCCTCACGCTGATCGACGTGCTCTTTATTATACTAAAGGCCGTCTCTACGGCGCTCGCCCTCCAGACTAGAGAGCTGCATGGCAATGGAAGCTCCTGGAGTAATTATAGTGCGTATCTGGGACTGCTGGTCTGTGCCGTCGTCGCCTGGATCTTCACCTTCGTCATCATGCTGTTCCGGCTGGTGGATCGACTGAAAGGAATTGACTAGTGGGAAAGTGAAGAAAGTCTGATACACCTCCCGGCAACAGAAGGGATGTGCATCCATTTGTAATTATTAGGTGAGGGCACGTGGAGAAACAGTGCTGCAGATGCAGATGCAGTAGGACCGATCGCGTGTCAGTTGGTCAGACGAGAGAAAGAGAGAAAGAAACTTTCGCTCCTTCAGATCGGACCAAAGAAAGGAAGACGGACAAACAGGGCGGGAAACAGGGTCACAGGTCACACGCACACACACACACACACAGTATACCACCGGCGGCGTTACTTGCAGCACATATTTGGCGTTATTCGGAGTTTTCTATGGGGCATAACACATTACATGACGGGACCGGGCGGGAGCGTTCGGGTGTTCAAACGGCTGGGCAAAGGGAAGGGTCATAAGTAGCGACTATTATTCTACTACTCTACCTTAAATACACTGCATACATACATCATCACACTTACATGCATACAACTTTGATATTCGGATGTGCTCCGCAAATCTCGTGAGGGATTGTCCCTGCTTGAACTAACTTAACTTGCCTTGCCTTGCCTCTCGGCCTTTGAATAGACGTGGTTCTTAGTTGACATATAACCACCAAAGTAAAAATATGGTAGACACAATGCAAATCATGTCGATGCCACTTCTACAGTAGATGCTGCGGAAGATGGCTTTTCTAGATGTATTAACCAAAGAAGAGATACTTCATTGCGACTGCTATTTATTATGCTCGACCAGCATGTACGGGAAGTGGAGGTTTTATGCCTTGAGCACCATAAATCTGCATCTGGGGTGCTTATTAGATACTGCTCATGCCCAGGCCCATCGCTTGTACCTCGCTGATTCGTACTCCAACTGGACTGCATCACCGTTCTGCTCAGGTCTTTCCAGTTGATGACATCTATCTACAACTTCTGTCTGTGTTCATCAGCTCGGTGTTCCATCGCACAACCAGCCAGAGCGCCTGATACGCTTGCGGTAAACCCACCAGACAACTGCTACCAAAAAGGTGTTCGTCTCGGGATTTATTGTAAGGGCCGCTGTACGTTCCATGCAAGAGACCTGGTAATGGGTATTCATACAATTCGTGCGGGCTAACTTCAAAGCCAGCCCAGAGCGTGTGGTTCGTCCATCATAAACAAGCCTTTTATGCCAGATAACCAAGCTCATCGTCGTCAAGACGCTCGAGGTACTCCTTGTCGAGGAGGATCTCAATGCACTTCTTGATATCACCAACCTTGGGGACAAATCGCCCCTTGATCTGCGAAATCGTCTCACTCACCAGCACGTTGTGCTTCATCTTCTTTCTAGCCTTCATGATTCGCACAATGGCGGACTGTAAACTTCGGGTTAGCATCTTCGGTTTGTGAGGATTAGCAGAATTCATAGTACTTACTTGTAGGACCAGCTTGCGGTCCTCCTCGATCGTCTTGTTGGTCTCAACCTCTTCCTGCTTGGCTTCCGACTTGGTACCAATGTTGAGGTTGATACGGATCTTCTTGTTCTTGAAATCGTAGTTTAGATGGTAGGTCTGTCCAGCGCCCGGCTTTGCCGAGTCGGGCTTCTGAATGAGGACCTTGGCCTTGACTAGGATACCAAGAGCACCATCGAGAGCATCCGGTGTTAACTGTGTTATGGATGCAATGTCCTCGTAGCTGTGAACATCCTTCTCGTTGAACAAGAGTAGAACTGCCATTTGGTAGACGCTGACCTGGAATGTGTACGGCGTCTTCTGGCTCTTGCAGTAGCTAGTCTTGACCTCACCTTTGCAAAGCTGCCATAGCCATGTCAGCTTGCGTCCCTCGTGCTTGTTCTTGTAGTATCGGGTGAATCTGTCAAGATCTGCCTGGACCTCAGCGGGCGGGTTGAAAGTCGTGTTGGGCGGCGCTAAAGGCCAGAAGCTGGTTCCGAGAATGGAGTATGTCGAGTCAAGAGACTGCTTCTGAATCCCCTCAGTTAAGCCCTTCGAGTGCTCCTTGAAACCCTGGTTCAGGTCCTTGGAGATCTGCATGTCCTGGAACATGCGCTGCAACTTGTTGGTGTACTCGAATCCACATGCCTCCTTGAGCTTGCTGATCATGCTAGTCTCGGCATCGTCAGAGGTAGATGTGCTGTGGACGAGACGTCTGGCTAACATCCTTGAGTAGAACTTCTGGAAAACATCCTTATCCTCGATGTACTTGAACACAGTCATGATCTGTGTCAAAACTGCGTCCAGGTCGGCCTCTTCGACACCAGTGCCACTCTTTCGCAGCAACACATCTGTGTACTTGGCGAGAAGTTCCGGTGACCTGTTGGAACCTGCCTTGCAAATCTCATTGCGGTTGACAAACTCGCGGCATGCGTTGTCGAGAGATCGGGTGAATTCGGGCTCGTCGTTGAAAGCGCGCTTGACCAAGCCCTGGTACTGTGTATGGACACCCAGCAGCGCGTCGACATATACCTTAGGCTCCAGCTTCTCGGCATCAGAGGCGACCTTGCTAACGGCTGCCAGACCAGCGTTCCGGACGTGGGTCTCGAATTTCTGCCTCAAGGGATCGAGACCATCGGGAATTCTGTTGAGAAGGTTGTACATCCGCTTCATGTCATCCTCACGGTTGTTGTCAAGCAGGATTTGGAATTCGTCTCGGAGGAGAGTTGAGTGATCCGCGATAAGTGCTTTGTTGCAAGCCTTCTTGAGAGGGGTCGCGATATCCTGGTGCAAGTACATGCGGACGCGCTCTTCCTCCTCGTTGAGTCGAGCCTCGGCCTTCTTCATGTACTCAACCACACTGTTTTCGGCAACAAATTGGGTGGACTCGGCAGCGTAGAATTCGGAGGTGGCTTCCAAGAAAGGGCGCTCGAAGTGGAATCGGTATACATCAAGAGTCGACTTCGAGCTATCGTGCTCGTCAAGACCCAGAGAGACGAATGAGTCGACGACCTGTTTTATCTGACCGTGCTCGATTGTCTCGCCATTTCTTTGCTTCTCTACCAGCATCAGCACAGCGGACATAACCTTCTCAGACACCTTCTCAAAGAGCTCAGTGCGCCACTGCACTAGATGAAGCGTGTACACGTCATGTGTGCCCTTTTTGCCCTCGTCCATCTCTCGCTTAACCCAATGACGGTTGAGGTATCGGAACAGATGGTGGATGTACTTCGCGGCGGTAGTGTATCGATCCCATTCTCGGATGTAGAAGGTGAGCAGGGCCTCTTCGGCGTGGGCCTTGGACTGCTCTAGGAGATCGGCAAGGTGGTGGTTCAGGTATTCGATTAGTTTCTTATACAGATCCTCACCCAGAAGATGTGCTTCGCTATAGTTAGACATGATGTTGGTTGTGGGAGATGGGGTGTTCGTACCTCCTCTGTGAGCAGCACCTGAGCCGGCTTGCGACAAGCCGACAGCTTTTTGCGACGTGCAGAAGTTGTGAACAGCACTGTTTCCTTGTTAGTGCCATTTCCAAAGGGTCAGATCGTAGAGGGCACTTGACTCACGTGTAAATACCCATGTACTAGATGACGTCAGTCAGAATTGTTGTCGCGGAGATTGGGGCAAAGAATGATGACTTACTGTTCCCATATCCATACCATCTTGCAGGTTGATCATGATCTTAGAGATACCAGCCTGGAGGTAGTCCCAGGTCGCAGCGATGTCCTCCCGGTTGGGTGCCGGGGGCATCGTGACGGTGGCTGCGCGCGACATGACGAAGGCGGTTGACCGGCCGAAGCTGTCAGAAGCTGTTCGGTTCGTAGATGGGTCAGGCGCTGTCGAGGAGATCAAAGGTCGATTGTGGTGTGGTCGCTCAGGTTGGCGATTGTTTCAGACAAGATCGAGTCGGACGGAGTCTGCTGCACACTGAGCAATTAGTAGTTGTCGCGGATGCAACAGCAAGATGAAGGTGAAAAGCAAGCACAACAATTTATCAGAGTTGCGCTGGGCAATCGGATAATAAAGGGCAGAGGATGCGTAGAAAAGAAAACGAGGGATGGGCCGAGTTGGTGCCTGTAATCAATGGAGGGGTGTCGCGATGCCTGGGGAAGATGAAAGTGTATTGACGTGGGGACCTTACCTTTGTCGGAGTTACAGTGAACGATGAATGAATGACCTGGCAGATAGGCAACCCTTCTGCTACCTAAAATAAGAGGTACCCAGTCGACCGACAACCCAATGTCGCACGCAACAAGGGAGGCAGGCAGGCAACAGGACGCTCTCGAATGATGAAGAATGCCTGGGCCGAGACAAATAAAGTGTAAAAGAGATACACGATGTGAGTGTTGGTAAGAATCGTAACTGTTAAGGTGGACAAGTTCAACTCGGCGTGGTGCTTCCAGAGGTAAGGAAAGCAGCCGCCTTTTCGATGTTGGTAATCGCCGACTGACTGACGAGAGTGGTGAGTGGGAAAAGGCAAGGCAGTCACGAATGCTCAGGTTGGTCGGTTCCAGGCAACCCCACCTGTAACAGGCACCAAGTAAGTATATAAGTACCCATCCGCACAGACCATTCAGCTTCAGCCTTGTAGCAACTGCATTCAACGATGGTCTATGTTCGACCTGGACTACAATGAACCTACCTACCTTACAAAATGTCTTAATAATGCCTATCTCTAGCCACCTAAAAACCTTGAGATCATTGTTTGAGCGTTTTTTGCTTTGATGCGTATCGAGCCTTGCATATCAATATCGTTGTTATGCATACAAGTGACCCCACAGTAGTTGACGATGAGCCCTCTTCTGACGCCGCACCCCTTCTCTCTCTATCTATTTCTTTCCGTTTTCAAGCTGGGAGAAGCACCATGATATTTGTAAAGGTAGGCTTCTTGCGCCTTAGGTAGGGTTTTGGCTGGTATCATGGGTATATCATCTGATCAACAAGAAAGAAGAAGATATCTGCGATAATGCGTACATAATGGAATGATTCTCAATATCGGAGGTCGGAGCGAGAGCAGAGGGCAAAGTCAAAGTCAAGAAGTGCAGTTGCCAAACAGTATGAGGATTCGCCTGACAGCTTGCGAAACCCACTTTCCTCGTGGAAACACTGCTCATTTAACTCATTCCAGTCTCTTTACCTGAAAATGAGGTAGTTTACTGTAAGCCACCTGCATGCATGTGTAAAGTTTGGAAACCGGCTAAAACAGCATATTTCCGTGCCGTGAGCCTTGCGAAAACTCACATCTTGAACGAGACCGTAGTGGTCACTGGAACAAAGAAAATCGGGTTGAACATGACATACGGGGGTCGCAATTACCGTCCTGCTATTCTGAGAGATCAAAGATCAACGTGCTACCCGTGCCCCAACCTCAAAACGGCGGCGCCCCTCCCGCAGCGGTTGCGCCCGCCGACGCCGAGCCTTTCCGGGCCGTGACCTCGATTTCCACCTTCATGACCTCCTCCAGAAGCCCCGCGACCAGCATGGTGGCCGCCGGCCGGGCGCCGCCGAGGCACTTGTGCAGGACGTCCCAGCACTTCGGAAAATCGGTGCGGTCCGGAAATATGTACCGGACCCGGACGACCTCGTCCAGGGTGGCGCCGGCCTCGGCGAGCGCGGACGCAATGTTCTTTAGGCACTGCTCCGTCTGATCGGCGGGGTCCGGGGAGATCGTTCCGGACTTGTAATCATAACTGGTCGGATGGAGGACGTAAGCGCTGGACTAAAATCCGTCTTGACAGGCACGACTTTTGATATTACACCTCATTATACCTACCCAGTGCAACCCGAAACGAAGACCCACTCCCCTGTCACGACGGCGCGGGAGTATCCGATTTGGGCCTCGAAAGAGGAATCGGAACTAATAAGTGTTCGCTCCATGTTTTCTTTGGTGTAATATGTACGAAAAATGACAGCTTTGGTTGGTTGAAAGGTTCAAGGCAGTATACTCAACGATTTGCAAGTACGAGCTTTTGTAGATCACATATCACCGGGTTGCTGGCCAGTGAGTCACTTATACATGTCTCCGTGCCTAGTGCGGCGCCGGTTTGGGTTAATTCAACTTAGGGCGTAGCCGTTCTCTAGGAGGAAGGAGGAACCAATACCCTGTGGGGTTTTACTCAGCTGAGCGTATCAATTCATAAGTGCATTTTAGTTTATTTTGCCTGCCTGCATATCATCCTAACTTTGGACAAACTACAAGCCTACTGCATACATCCAACGGTGTATTTACAACTCGCCCTTCAGTCGGCTGCATCAGTTGCGTGTATGTGAGCCCGGAGATCCCGGCGACAAGCAGTAGACATCTGAAGACCCCTTAGCCTATATTCCGCTCTCGCATTCTCGGCCAACAGACTCCAGAATAACCATTTCGACCAAAGCAACCGTGACCAGACAGATAGTGCGCTTTACTGCTTGTGCTTCTGCTTGTACTGAACAAATCTTGCCAGGTTCATGGTAGTCTCATCAGCGCGCATCCGCAGCTCAGTCTGGGCCCTCTTGTCAACCTTCTTCGTAGCGGCCTTGAGCTTGGGTACAGTCTCCTCGAAATGCTTCAGGAAACCAATCTCCCAAAACACTTCTTTATCGCACGCATATGACTCGTCGCCATAAATGTCGAATAGCTGGTTGAGCGCTTCAACACCGTCGGCAAGCGGTGTTGAATCGGGCAAACCGGCTACGACAGTAAGGAGGAAAACGCCGATCTCGCGGTTCAGATCGATGGGCGCCGGGTCGAGCGCCAATTGGCCCAGAACGCCCAAACACTTGACTCCGAGGCTTTGGAATGGGTCCTCCTCGTCCTCAATTGGCAGATTCTTGGACGCGTGGTATAGAGAGATAAACTTCTGGTGTTCACCGCCTTGCAAGGGCGTATCCTGGCGCAGTGCACGAGCAACGGCCCACGCGAGACTGGTGACAATGGTGGCAAGTCCGACGTCAGAAGTGTCGCTTGCCAGAACAATTGCTACAGTCTCCTTCCAGATTATCTGAGCAATGGGCGACCAAGCTTTCTGAATGGCAGCGTTCGGGCCCTCGCTGAAGTCGATGCAAGACACCGTCCAGGCTATGTTGCTTAGTGCGGTGAGTGCATGCGTGCGTATGAGCGATGTTGTCTCTTCTGTGCTTTGGGTCGAGTGTGCCGTTTTGATGATCTGAGGTATCGCCTTGTGCATAAGAAGCTTCAAGGTTGGGAGGTCATCGATTCCAGTAATCTCGTCAAGGCCGTCGTCTGCGCCCGTGACCTTCTCCATATCCGCTTCAATCTCATCATCATCCATCTCATCTTCTTCTTCGCCCTCAGCATCCTCATCACCATCGTCATCATCGTCATCGTCTTCGGCGTCCATATCCATATCGGCGTCCTTTCCAGCGAGACCTGGGATGTCATCGATATCTGCTCTCTCCCCCTTCTCCAGGGACTCCTGTATGCTGGTGCCGATGGATGCGATAATTTCCAAGGCGAGTTGCAGAATCTCAAAAGTATCATTGTCGCCATTACCATCTGTCCGGTTTCCTTGCGGGGATTCCAGCGCATCGCTGAGAGCAGGAATCAATGCAGCATCGGTGGACTTTTCTCTGCCGGGGTTTGCGTCGTCCCATCCCATTGTCGAGAAGACATTGTGTAAGATTCCGCAGGCCAAAACAGCACTCAAGCTTCTGCCAGACTTGAAAGTAAGCAAATGCTTGAAGCATTGGGTCTGATCGTCCCCTAAAATCCGTTCCACGAACTGGCGGTTATCCTCGGAAAGTGTCATCATGCAGCATAGCGCGCCGTTCATGACCTCGGTGGTTGCCACACCACACGTTATAAGCGTGAACAGGAACTTCAGCGCAGGTTCATTTGCTGACACTGCTACCAAAATGTCATCTTGAGCTTCTGTAAGACCAATCAAGATAGCGCAAAGAGCCTCAGCGATGTTCCACATCAAGGTCTGCTCGGCCTTGGAAGCCTTGTTGAGATTGGCCACATTGGGACCGGTCAAGGTCTCAGTGATCTACGACTGTGTTAGTGCTCGTACTCCAGGACGATGGGATGCACAAAATCTTGACATACCTTTTGGGCGGCATGTTCAATGGCCGTCAGCACATCCACTCGAAATAGGTGGATACAGAAATCCGCCTCTTCCTTTTCGGTGAGAAGCTTGAGAATTTCCCATCCCGCGGCACGACTTTCCAAGCTTGCATCGGTCAGGGTCTCGGTGAGAACAATGTGGACGACTTGTTCCCGCAAGAGCAATTTCCGGCACTTGGTGTCTTGGATGATGTTAGCAATGGCGCCGGCAGCTTCAGTGCGCTTCGAGGGCTCCGCGCTTTGCAGGTTCTTGACAACCGGCAAGATGCTGCTTTCTCTCAAAGCAGCCAATTCTGGGTTTGTGGGAGGCTTGACGGGTTTAGCGATCGGATCAGACCGCTGGACCCCCTTGCCCCTGTTTCGCCTTGACTTTCCCATGGTACTCTAACGGAGTAGTGGCCCTTGGTGTTGCTTATATGAGGGAGGGCCTTATGGGGTATGTCTGCTGTGATCAAAGCTTAGCAGCTGTCTTGTTGCTTTTTGGAGAAGATTGACAATGCTGCCCAAAAATTTGTTCAAGATCCCTTCAGGTAGATCAGGTCTCAAATTTTTGAATTCTCTCCAACCGTTTATTATCATCAGCCTTGTACGGTAATCGGTTCCAACGGTTGGTGACGAGGGTGGGGTGGGGACTTGGAGTGTCCAGTGTGGGTGGTTCACTCAGCGCTGCATCTGCAGGGTCCTGGGGCTTCTGACGGCTGGCGGGTAACAATTGGGTACTCGGGACAGACTTAACATTATCCAGCACTTGAAGCTGTCGGTAGCGGAGCTGCAGCGCGCATGCTGCCAACCCAAGCACCAAGTCAGCTTAAGCATGGAACTACCACAGCTCAGTCATGGCCAACTAATTTTGGCTATAAGTGTCCAATTGAGCTACTGCGAAACATATATAGCACCCGTGTGAACCCAAACATGTAACGGGATGTGACATCGAATCAATTGCAAACGATCGTCTCGATATCAGCAAATATGATGTTCCGCCAAGGGGTTTTCAGGCTTGTACCCAACACTGATGCCGATACATACCTACACCTTGACACCATAACTCCATTTACAGGGGCTACATGTGGTCGGGTTTTAAGGGTCTCCATAGCGCAAGACACCACCTTAGCACTGACAGGGAGCCACGCCCACTTAAGGTAGGTATCGCAGCTTTATGTAATCTGGCCAGGGTCCAGCAGACGAACCACCAAGTCGCTACTTAACATCGTCTTCCATGTACCTTACCTACCTATCTTATCCCTAGCATCCTCCAATTGACGAGCTCAAGCCGAAAATCATATATCCTTCCATGATTCCGGGTGCGCAGCCACTATCCTGAAGCGACAAAGCCTCTGCTGCTGCCTGCAATAGCTATAACCCAAGCCGACTACTACCAACCACCGTTGCTGACACGCCACCACTACATCATACAGCTATGATTTGCCCGTCAGTCCGATGTCAATAAACTACCATATTCTGAGACAATAAAAACCTTTGTCTGCCTCCCCCCAGAGAGACACTTTGTGAGAATGTCTTTGTGGGGGAATATGCGCGGCTTCTTCCTCAACGACGACGAACTCGGGAAGAAGGACGACGATCACAAGCATCCGTCCAGAAACGGCGGCTTGCGCCAACAAACCTGGGCTCCCGCCCGCGTCCCGCCACGGCGATTCCTGAAGCGCATCTTCCTCGTCTTTGGAGCGGCTCTCCTCACCTACCTATTTATCCACAACATCCCGACCGACATTGGCCCCAGGCAGTCACTTCGTCCGTCATATGGCAAGACTGCCCCTCCAGGCTATCCTGTCCGCGGACGCCCTCCCCCGAGTGCGAGCCCGAAAGAGACTATAGAGGACGAGGACTCATCGGTCCCCGAACTGCCGCAGAGAACGTACAATGCGCCGCCGAAATTCCTCGAGTTGGCAGGGACACTTCGTGCTATCGGTACAACACGTGGATCGTTGGTAGTAAACAGAAATGTTCTCTTTGCCGCGTCGAGTTTGAAGAGTGCTGCGGCCATCCTTCCTGTGGCCTGTCAGATGGGCCTAGAATTGAGGAATTATGTCCACTTTGCGCTGATGAGCCGAAGCGAGATTTCTACAGAAGACCTGTTGAAACTCAATGGCATCGATGAAGACTGCCACCTTATAATACACGGTATTACACCTAATATGTGTTCATAACTATCTCTCGTGCCTCAAAGCCGCTAACCCCCATGCAAGATGCCCGGCCGGAACATGCCCAGATATCGACCGACGACCGAATGGAATCCAGCGTCTTTCGAGCTTTCCGTAAGTTGCAACTCTTGAAGCATCGCCGCATTAGTTGCCTAATAACACTTCGAATAGATCATATCACCACATATATGCATCCTCAAGCTATCTTCATTGATGCTAGTGATCAAGAGGAGCGATTCTTTCGACTTGGCGCCAGAGCGCAAGCCAAGGCGACTGGCAATACACTGATCGAGTTGCCAGTCGATTCTGCGAAGGATTTGATGTGGTTGACCAAACTAGATAGCGCTGCATTGCATAGTAAGAGAACCTGCTGTCGCAACCCGAATCTTGTGCTAACCTTCGCATAGTGTGGGATGAAATTCACATAGATATTTTGGTACATGCCATGCCAGGGGCATCCGGCAGTCTCATAAGACTGCTGCGGTCTTTGGGCAGGGCCGATTTTGCTGCAGGTCCGATACCTCATCTGACCATTGAACTACCACATGATATCGACCCCCCAACGAAGCGGTATCTAGAAACGTTCAAGTGGCCACCAGCGCATGTTTACAACCCGAACAACGCACGGTATTTGTCGCTACGGCATCGGATACCGCATCAGCGGATGACGGAAGAAGAAAGCTCAATCCGTTTTCTCGAGTCATTCTGGCCAGCTAACCCCCACACGTCTCATATCCTGGTACTCTCTCCACAGGTCGAACTCTCGCCCCGGTTCTTCCATTGTGAGTGATCAACATTCCGGTTTGAGAATAATTGTACTGATACACATCCAGATCTGCGCTATTCCCTTATGGAATATAGATATTCCGCAGCTTCTCGCGCACAGAGGTGGAATGCCCGCATACTCGGCATCAGCCTAGAGCAGCCGCTGAAGATGATAGGGGGGGAACGACAAATTTGTTTCACCTTCCAGTGGCGAAGCAGGCGCAGACGATGGCTCGACTTCGTTCATCTGGCAAGCGCCCACTAGCAGCGCGATGCTGTTCCTGGGCGAAAGGTGGATAGAACTGCACGACTTCGTGTCGAGAACCCTTGAAGCCCAACACAGCCTGGATCACACCCCGGCGCTCCTGTCGGAAAAGCTGGTTAGCACAGAGCATCCATCTTGGCTGGAATATGCTCTGCGTTTGTCTCGGCTGCGGGGATACTGGACGATATATCCGGGAGAGAAAGCCGCACAGAACCTGGCGACTGTTCACGGAGAGTTACACCATTTACCTGAAGAGTATGCAAATGTGGAGCCAAAAGACCCGGGACTAGCTGACGATGCGACCGAGGCTCAAATCGACGCGGCTATAGCGAAATTCAAAGGTGGAGTAGAAATCAGCTTGGCGCCGCCTACGTCGCTGATGCAAACGTTGCCCCATGACGGTGTGCTATTGTCGATTGCAAATCTGCCGTTGCTGTCATGGGACGGCCAGAAAACGGACGTCAAAGGTGTAGATGTCCATGCTCTCGAATATGCCTCAATATTCAAAAAGGAGGTAGGAAAATGTGCAGGAAAGGAGGCCGAGAAAGCGACAGTCGATCTTTCAACAGAAGATCTGTTCTGTGCGACAGACTAGGCATAGCATGGTACAGTACGTTGGCTATTGCATGTTTACTGCCTGGGACTGTGTATAAGAGAGACTGGTCCGAAGGCCGAGAGAGCGTCTGGGGCGCTTACTTGGTGATAGACCTTATATACCCGGATTGGGAGGAAATCCAAGCGTTTATTTCCGTCAAAATTGAGGCTTCCATTGCTGGACTATGCAGCGACTGAATCGAGTAGTACTATTATTCGTCTTCCTCAACGTTGGTGATTATCAATAGAACCACACAAGTACCAATAATGGACAAGGCTACCAGTGACATGATCTGGGGAGTATTAGCAGCGTGACCTCCTATTTGACAAGGTGGTTTCGCGACCGAGAACTTACAGTCTGGGTGATCCATCCGGTTTGTACAATAGCAGTTTTATTTGCATACTTATTTACCGTTTCTGGAAGGTCGTTAGCAGCGTACAATATCCGGGACACAGATAGTGGATATACGGACTTGTATAGTTACCGAAGCCTACCAATAGACACGCGAAGGCGAGGATCCAGAAGATGATGCCCAGCGGTTTTGCGATGCGGAGCTCCAGGGCGGAAGGCTGCGAGCGTAGATGAAATGACACCACTATAGCCACAGATACGATGGCCATATAAATGGAGAGCCGGAGGTAGGAAAGAAACGCTTTAGGGTAAGGGTAAGCAACTTGTCGATTTGCGAGTCAGCGACGTGTGTATACGTACTCCTCTCATTAGCACAATGATCTCGTGCATCACTGCTCTCGTTCTCCAGAAGTAAGGGGCCGAGGAACGGCCAGGACCAAAATGGGCTATCACTAGGCCTAATAGAAGTGATATGTAAGTTTGAAAGTCTCTATTCCTGGCGCCAGACGGCGGATTGGGGATCATATTAATCAATTAATTAATTAATGGACGTACACAAGATCTCGGGGATATTCGACAGGTTTCCCTAGTGTCGAGGCCGAGAGGACACCGCCACAGCAACGAGAGGTGCGTGACGTCGTGTCATCCTTCATATCACCATGTTCCCACGAAACACGTTGCATCGCCTCTTCAAACGATCTGCGCGGCCTTGACTAACGAAGGATGCACGACAAAGTTTTCGCTGAGTCCGCAGTAGGAATTCTTAGCCGGGCGGGAAAACATATAGGAGAGAAGAAATATATCCTAATGAGGCCAAAACAAATGTCAATTGAGCATGAAGAGAAAAACAAGAATATATGATATGCGGTCCAAGGGCGATCTGATGTCTGGGGTCGGGAACTCGCAGTTTTGCACAAATGTGGAAGGCCGCGGGCGGTCCAAAACCCGGCACCGGCAAACGTCCAGCGGCAGGGAAACCCCACCGAAGCTTTGCTGCTCGTACTGATGTGGCGCCCCATCCCTCTTGCCCTCTTAATACCTTGGCGACCAAATCACTGCGCGCGACAGGCTATTTCCCTTCACCAAAACCCCAAATCTCACCTACCCACCACCCCTCCGGACCGGAAGGGAGCTTGCCTGCACACGCTAACTGGCATCACGCAGTATGCATCATGGACAAGTGAAGCAGCCGGTCCAGCCAGTAGCGGTGAGCTCCCGGGAATTCATCATGACTGCAGTCTGCAGCCTCCGGCAGGGAACCAACATTTAAGAGGTTTGATTTGGTGGGGTCTTGACACTGCTGGGAGATCCCGGATGCAGATGCCTCCAAACTAAGCCATATACCGTCAATGGCGGAGGTTGTCCTACATAAGGTAAAACTGAGGCATGTATGTAGGTATACAATGAAAAGACCGGGCTTACTGCTGATATGCGAGCAGTCATACTTATAGCTATTTCCCCCTCTGCTTATTCCGAGTTTTGATGTGCATTTCCTTTCATCCTATCTAGCAAGCCCTGGAGCGCTATAATATTCTCTTACCTTTCACTTGACGATACTACAGCCGGGAACTACTTCGGTTCCGTACTCAAGGTTAATACTAAAATTTGCGTTATCCCCAATTGCGGTAATTACGGGTCGTCCAAATCGACAAAGCAATGACAGACCCAAGGCCGACGAACTCCCATGGGAGAGGAGACGGCAGGCGAGATGATCCCACAGAAATTGTTGCATCGTCCTGGACCCCTTCTTTCCGAGCCGCGTCCCCCCTTGCTCATGAGATTCTGGCCTACGATCTGGCCGAGGACCACGAAGCCGGTATCGTAGCCCAGCACTCGGGGGGCTCTAGCGATGCGGAAGATGGCGGTACCAACCCGACTCTGTACCGGCAACCCGCCGGCATGGCCTATGGCGATCGGCGGCCGGTCATGCTGCCGGAGCCGTCGGATGGGCCGGTACTTACCAGGATCGAGAAGAAACAGTCCCGAAACGAGGAGGAGGTTCTCCTTAGAGATAATCATCTTCTGGGACCGGAACAGTCTTCAGTTGAGGACACGGACATGTTCGCCTGGGCCTACCAGCGCCTGTTCGGCGATACCAAACCCCAATCAGGGGAGTTCTCAGGAGTAGGACCGTCTGAGAGTTCGCCTCTTTTGACTGGCAGTACCACTCCTGATTACGACCCCAGTGATCGGCAATTCAGTGAGCAATGGGATGCTGCCGTGGAATCAGGCAAGATCCACACGACGTGGCAGAGGGAAGCCAAAACGATCGCTGACTATGCCCTTCCCTTGATTGTCACATTCGTTCTGCAATATAGTATCAACATCTCGGGCATCTTTAGCGTCGGACACATCGGAAAGATTGAGCTTGGCGCTGTTAGCCGTAAGCGTTATGGCCCCCTCCCCCTATCCTGATGAAGTTGCTGACACTCCTCGATAGTTGCTACCATGACGGCGAACATTACCGTGAGTACCAACTATAACTCATTGTTGTTCTCGTATGAGTCAATACGAAGGGTTCCAAGAAGGAGGAGCTCGATGAAGCCCAGCTGCTAACCTCCAGTGTTGCAGTGCTATGCCCCTTTCCAGGGTCTTACGACAAGCCTGGATACGCTCTGCAGTCAAGCCTACGGATCCGGACACAAGCATCTTGTCGGTCTCCAGTTCCAGCGGATGATCTACTTCCTGTGGGCGCTGACGCTGCCTATTGCCGCTGTCTGGTTTTTTGCCGAGGACATCCTGCTCCTGATGATCCCCGACTCCCATTCTGCCGAGCTGGCCGGCTTGTACCTGCGAATCATGATTTTCGGTATACCTGGATTCTGCGCGCTCGAATGCGGAAAGCGATTCGTCCAGGCCCAGGGGCTCTTCCATGTGACCACTTACGTACTGGTCATTGCGGCCCCCCTCAACATCTTGATGCAATGGTTGTTCGTGTGGAAGTTTGAGTGGGGTTTCAAAGGAGCACCGATTGCTGTTGTCGTCACCCAAAACTTAATGCCAGTACTCCTATTCCTATACGTCAGGTTCGGCGATGGAATGCACTGCTGGGGCGGTTTCAGCAAGCGATCTTTGACAAATTGGGGTGAGTTCATTTCCCAACTTCACAGACTCACCATAATTGTTATGCTGACCACAGCTGTTTGTGTTTACAGGGCCTATGATCAAGCTGGCCCTGCCTGGCATGATCATGGTACTGGCTGAGTGGTTTGCCTTTGAGATCTTGACTCTAGCCAGTAGCCAGTTTGGCACGGAGTACCTAGCGGCGCAGAGCTGTCTCATGACTTTGACATCAACCACCTTCCAGATCCCCTTCCCCTTGTCTATTGCCGCTTCAACGCGCATCGCCAACCTCATCGGGGCCAAACTGGTCGACGCCGCCAAAATCTCCGCCAAGGTGGCCTTCTTCGGCGCCCTCATGGTTGCGCTCTTCAACGTGACCCTGCTGTCGAGCCTGCGATACAAGCTCCCTTTACTGTTCACTTCGGATCAGGACGTTATCGAACTGGTGGCAGGCATCATGCCGTTGGTGGCGGTCATGCAGCTCTTCGACGGCATGGCCGCCATGGCCCACGGTCTATTGCGAGGCATCGGCCGTCAGCATTTTGGGGGCTACGCAAACCTGCTGTCTTACTACCTGGTGGCGCTGCCGATCTCGTTTGGTCTAGCGTTTGGGCTAAACTGGCGGCTGGAGGGACTCTGGATCGGAGTCACAATCGGACTTGTCATGTAAGTTGCTTTATGCTACCAGTGCATGCACTCTCTGGTTCTCTCTTCGGTACATGCGTACGAAGAATGTACTAACCCGACGACGATAGTGTGGCTTCGGTTGAGTATATATATATCTGGAGAAGCGACTGGGACCAATCCGTTCGCGAGGCCGAGGATCGAAACGCCAGTGCTTAGAAGGGGGCGACAAGAACCTGTCAGTCATAATGGTGGTAGGGGGAGGGCCGGAATGTTGTTGTACTTGATGATTATAGTGCCACCTTGGATGGTGGTATCGGTAGGGAACTGCATCAGTGGCGTTTCTGTGTATCTTCCATTTCTTAGAAGCTTACCTTACGTTTGGGATCATATTGGCGACCTGGTAGCGATTTCATATTGGGTATATTATCGAACTTGGTTATACTATTATTTGTCATCTCTTGTGCCTGACCTAGTCGAGTAGTTCGTCCCCTGAGACTTGGGGAACTGACACTGTGCAATTCACCAAAGAAGAAACCGCTCCAGCCTTGACTTTCGTTGAGACTCGGGGAGTCCGGGAGCATAGCGACGGGAATCGATAGTAAAGGGGATCGGGAATCGGAGCCCGAGTTTGGTGGGAAGGCCCCACTTGGTCCGAATGGCGGTACCCAGCAGCAGGTAACACCAGCAGTAAGCATGCAGCAGATTGATCAATCAAGTAATCGCCGACGCTGACTTGTCGGCCACTGTATACCACAAGTATCATAGGAAGAGGGGAGAGGGTCCAGTACTGGTAGGTAGTAAATTACTACCTATGTTGTGCAGTGAGAAGATCCCTGACACTACCCCTCGATACCTGACTCCAGGTCGTCCTGAAATTACCTATGGGATTGTCGGTAAAAGAAATCGGTTTGGCGGGGTCCTCTCTAAATTGGACTGCCCCGCGGGTTATCTAGTGTCGCTGCCATTTATTTCCCCGTTACTAATAAATTGGCGGGAGGACCATCTCGACCAGACTTCACGTTGCATTACCCTTGAACAATTCTTTTATTATTTTGACTTTGCCAAGTACGGCCCCAAAATGTCTACCACGACTACCACCACGGAAGCCACCCCCATAACGGCCGAGAACATCTTGCGCCTGTTCCCCGACATCGACACGACATCGGCTGCGCTCGACGGCCACGATGAGGAGCAAATTCGCCTGATGGACGAGGTGTGCATCGTTCTCGACGAGAACGACCTACCAATTGGAACCGCCAGCAAGAAGCTATGTATGTATAAAAATGCGCATCTTCCGTTTCCGCGGCTGCAAGTAGCCGCGACAAGTAGTAGCAGTTGAGTCGGGCTCGTGCTGACAAGCTTCTCCTTCTTTCCGCCTCGCTACAGGCCACTTGATGACCAACATCGACAAGGGCCTGCTTCACCGCGCCTTCTCCGTCTTCCTGTTTGACGACCAGAACCGACTGCTCCTCCAGCAGCGCGCCTCGGAGAAGATCACCTTCCCCGACATGTGGACAAACACCTGCTGCTCGCACCCTCTCCACATCCCTAGCGAGACGGGCTCCACGCTGCCCGAGTCCATTGAGGGCGTCAAGAACGCGGCGCAGCGCAAGTTGGACCACGAGCTGGGCATCAAGAAGGAGCAGGTGCCGCTCGAGAACTTCCGCTTCCTCACGCGAATTCACTACAAGGCCCCGAGCGACGGCAAGTGGGGTGAACACGAGAGTATGTTGGCCCCCCCGCGAAGCAAATGTTGGATGGTTCATTAGATTTGTGTGTGACTAACCCGTTTCGTAATACGCAGTCGATTACATTCTGTTCATCAAGGCCAACGTCGACCTGGACCCCAACAAGAACGAGGTCAAGGACACCAAATACGTGTCGCCTGCCGAGCTCAAGACGCTGTTTGCCGATCCCCAGCTCACGTTCACACCGTGGTTCAAGCTGATCTGCGAGTCGATGTTGTTTCAGTGGTGGGAGAGCCTCGACTCTGGACTGGAGAAGTACGAGAACGAGCAAGAAATCCGACGCATGTGAGCAGCAAGTCTTACCTCACATAATGCAGTGTATCAACCACGGTGGGATGGGCGAGGGTTGTGCAAGGCTCAATAGGGGCCAACACAGCATATGACAGAAGGTGGGGCCCCAACAAGAACGGGGACGTGGAGTTGCTTTTTGGTTGTTACCTGGCAAGTTGGTTGAACAGCAGCAGCATTAGCAGCAGCTATGCTTTCTTTTTCCTTTCCCTCAAGATATCCGATTTCTCATATAACTCGGGCAAGGAGCCGCCCTTTCTCTGGGGAGCGCACCGGCATAAATCTAATCTTCAATTATCCTCCCTTGGTTGAACTTACTTTTTGACCTTTGTCTGACAGCCCGGGCAGAAGAAACCTGGGCCCTCAGACCGACTACCTGGAGTGATCCTCGGTACATCTGGAAGCCAGCATGCCGTTTTTGCATGTCTAGTAACTTGGCATGGGGATGCGCAGGGTACTAAGCTCTCGGGCAAGCTGGCTGGCAGCGCAACAGAGCGACGGAAGCCGAAGCTTTCTTTGCCCGAAACCCTCCTGATGGTGTGGGCAACGGGAAACAGCAAGGCGGGCATCAGCTGATCCGAGTCGATGCAGTTTGCATACTAGGCAACCGGCCTGATACCAGCCATTGATTGGCTCCTCTCACCTTAAACTACATTAGTTACGCTGTACCAACCCCACTTTCGGGTGATCACAAACAGCTGCGAGCAGGCCTAGCTGCAGAACCGAATGCATTCCCGCCACGCAACTGAACACCCCCATCGCTTAAACCCCCAGCCAAGCCAAGGAGCGATACTCATATACCGCATCAGTCGAGAGAGGCAGATGCTCGCCCTGCTCATCCAGCCAATGGCGGGCTTGGCAGTATGTAGCACGCATCATAATTACACTCCGTTGTCTTCCGGGCAGTTCAATGACTGGCGGGCTCAATGAGACAAGGAGAGTCCCGAGCCGCCGTGTCCGATGTACATGTCTATATGCGTACGTGCAAGGTGTACAACATACTGGGTCAACAGCCTACCGTCTTACACGATGCCGCATCCTCCCTCTTCACCCATACGCAAGGCCATTGAAACTGATGTAGGCTTGCTGCAGCCATCCCACGCCTTACCATCAATTTGAGTGAAAGTACCCTTGTTGACTTGACTGACCTTGGGGCTTTGTTTCTCGCCCGGTGTTAAACAACCCCCCAGCCGCCCCTTTAGAGGCTCTTCTTCTGGTTTTCTCTCTTCTTCATCCACTGGAAATAGTCAACAGTTGCTTGTTTACTAGTCTTCCACGGTTGCGATATACTACCGACTTTCGAGGCTGTCAAGAGACACAAGAAGGGACATCACTTAGAATTGATCTTGCATATATACCTTAGGTGCTAACCCCATTCTATCAGGGGGTACTGCAGATATATCTCCAAGACGCTCTTCGAGGGCCTTTTCTTGTGGCTACTTGCATAACCTGAACTGTTCACGTAACCTCATCCGTTCTTATTCATCCTGAGCCCTGCATATACTGCTGCATTTCGTGCACGTATAAACAGATCGTCCACGTACCACATCAGCTATATTACAAACCCTCATCTCTTCAGCCAGGCGGCCGTTCAGCCCTGCACGTATTCATATACAATTATTAGGACGAGACAGACGAATACGCAACACCGGCCTGTTCTACTGCTTCGCTATCCACCTCACTCCCGATTCCTTCTCCCGCTTGATACATTGAGTGTCAGACCACTCCGCTGTTATCACACGGATTCATATTCTAGAGGCTCACCCCGTCAAACATAAGATTGATGTCTGTTGACTTGCGGAAAAGCCTTCACTGTCTGCGCCACCCGTCCCGATTCATGCCCGTCTCGAGAACTCAGCTCTCTCGAGTCCACACGGGTGACAGTATCCAGAATATATCAAGTACAACGAGTAGTAAACCGAGTAAGTCTCTTTGCCAAGGGAGAGCATGGGGAGATATATATTTTGCGAATATATACTCTCTTTCCCCTAGTCTCACCACTATGGCTAAGTATATAGGAGCAACCACTGGTGGCTGTGAGGCATCTCCGTCAGACTAACACGCAATGGCAATCAGGTAATAATCAAGTTTGAAAACATATCAAAAGCACACCCAACAAGATCAACCAGTGACTCATAAAGCAAAACGACATCATGGAGCACTTACAAAATAGCAGTACCAGCAATTCCAGCACCATGACCACCACCACCTCCGTTATCACCCCCAACAATACCCCCGCCAGCAGCACCGTCCTCGAGCTCAACCGCCAGCCGGCCGCCGCCGCGACGGTCCAGCACCGGTCCCTCGTCCCCGAGAAGTGGGGGGACCAGGTCCGCGCCATCGGCATCGCCGAGTACAAGGAGGCCGCGCTCTCGCTGGCGCAGGCCTTCGCGTCTGACGACCTGGCCCGGTACCTGGTTGAGGCCGAAGGAGGCGGCGACGGCGACGACACCTTGAAGTGGCGCCTTCACGTCGACATCATGAACTACATTGTCGCGGCGCACTGCTACAGCGGTGTGGTGACCACCATTGGGGCGGACTATGACGGGGTTGCTCTCTGGTGAGTGCTTGGCTGTCTTACTATACCTTACTTCCATTTTACTGGATCCTTTTTATCTATACCTGTTCACAAGAGCAGTTATATGTTGTTTTCCCTGCTGGGTTTGGGTTTCTACGGTGCAATAGTAATATGAGATGATGAGGTGATGGGACAACCAAAAAGTCGACTCAATAATAAGACTCATCTATATCCATCCTTCCTCCCTCCCTGCTTTCACGAAAGTCTTGTACTACCATCCGCCCCCTTTCTTACTATCGAAACAGGCTCCCTCCCGGTCAGACCATGGACGACTGGTGGACGACGCTGCGCAGTGGCATGTGGCGCCTCTACTGGCAGCTGTCGCCCGAGGGCCGGCGCCGCTACTACAACGAGCTGCTGCCCCTGCTGCACGACACCAAGCGCGACGTCATGGGCGACCGCGACGACGACTGCTATTACCTCGTCTACCTGGGCACCAAGCCCAGCGGCCGCGGGCGCGGGTACGCGACCAAGCTGATTGAGGACATGGCTGTCAAGGTGAGCAGCCCATCTCTTCCTATTCCGATCACTGTTCTTTCCCCATGTCCGTCTGACCTCGAAATATAGGCCGACGCCGAAAACCGGGCCATGTACCTCGAGTCCAGCTCGCTGAAGAACAACGCCTACTACGCCAAGTTCGGCTTCGAGATCAAGAAGGACATCTACATGGGCATGGACGAGTCGTGGTCGCCCGACGACTCCGACCAGACCACGCCGCCCCCACCCGTCCGCATGTCCATCATGGTCCGCGAGCCCCATCCGCAACAGCAGCAGCAGCATCCGCACTTCGCTCCTGTGGCGCAGACGCCGTCATTGACCAACAACAAGCAGCAACAGTTGAAGTCAGGCATCATGGCGGCGGCGGCGGCCTCTGGCCATCACCATCACCACCACCATATCAACAAGCAGATTGTCTGTGGTGGCGGGCTGACCCAGAGAGTACAGTGACAGATGATTCTGCGTAGTATCACTGCTGTTCAAAATCTACACGGAATGGGGTGTTAACGAACTCACGATTTCAGTTTTGTCAAATGGAGTGGCTATGGTAAGCACTTCTCGATCGCCTATCTGACTCCCCCTTTTTACATGCCTACCGTAACTGACTGGTTACAGTTTTTTACGTTCTCTTCGCACACTCGCTCCACTACTTTTTTAACGAACAAATTTTTTATGATTGATGACATGTTTCGTTTTTTAGGTTTTTGGATCTTGGCTTTCACGGGTATTTGGGCAATTGTGGTTTGGGCCCGGGGCGTAGCGTCATATCAGATCGTCACTTGCCGAAGCAGTCTTTACCAAACGTTGAGCGGGAAATTGAGCTTTAAAGGTGGTGCTCGTATATGAGGTATCATTAGTCAATCATTTCATATCTAGTCAGCTTATTTATGCCAACGCCACTCCTTAATTTGAGTCTCTATTGCCTGCCCATATGCTTGATATGTGGCACCCTTCTCTTGGCCGCTATGTACCTTCGTCTTGGGGCCAACTCTATCCCTTTACGGTGGGACAGAGATTGGCCGATGCATGGAGTGACAATGCAGTAGTCCCCTTCCGGTGGTTTGCTTTATGCTCCTGCCCCTTTCCCTTTTTCCATCTCATCTACGTGGGTAGATCAGTAGTCCAGGATAGCAAACGTTTCATCGTCGACTGTCGTGTACGTAACGCCAGCACTGGTAAGCTCTTCGCCGCACTTGAGCACCTCCCCAATGCTGATCTTCATCTCCTGCGCAATCTGGTTGGCGTGGATACCTTCGTTGCCGCCCTCGGTATTCGACAGCCACTGGTAAACCTGCCGGGCCCGGGCCGAGACCTGTCGCAGTCCATCGTTCATGGGCACATCGCCGCCGCCCGCGCCCGCTCCGCCGTCCACAAACATGCTGTCACCGCCTCCGTTTGCGCCACCGTCAGCGCCCGCGGGGTTGCCCTTGGTGAAGAAGAGGTGGCAGTAGGTGGCCTCGAGCAGGTGGTACTGGACCTCGTTGTAGTCGGTGACGGACTTGATGACGTGGGCGCCGACGTGGCGCTTGTTGTTGAAGCTCTTGAGGCGGCCCCAAACGCGGACGTACGAGTCGAGCGCAAAAGGTTCCTTGCCAGCGTCATCTTGCTTGTCGGCGTCGAGCCACTGCTTGACCTCGATTATGCCCGTGCCGTCGTCGAGGCGGAACGTCACGTTGGTCGTCTGCGGCGAGATGGCGCGCACCATGCCCACAAACGTCACCTGCGTCACCTCGAGGCCGTCGATCCGGAAGGGGGCGTCGGGATAGGCCTGCTCGGCCTCGATCACTTGCTTGATGGTGACGGGGCGTAGGGTGTCGTCGCCGTAGCCCTATAAAAGAAGAAGTAGAAAAGCGTTAGTTGCATGGCGTGGGTGGTAGACTACGGGCTCGTAAGTTGTAGGGTGACATACCTTTCCTGCACCGCTCTGACTACCGCCCTGGGAACCGCCGTATACGAAACCTCCTGCATCTTCGCCACCGCCTGCACCGTAAGATGTGCGGGAGTAGCCGCCGCCGTATGAGTCTGTTGCCATGGTGAGTAAGGGAATCGGCTGCTGCTATACAGCACTGTAGAGCCGACAAGATAACTTACCACCCATGGCTAGTTCTGGAAATGTTTGTGCTTGTTTGTTGGGACTTAAAGAGGCGTAATGCACAGCTAAGTCGACGTAGGTGGTGTGTTTGGCGGAGATTGATGGATTTCTGGGTAGACGCGTTGAAAGGCTTAGTTCGACGCGACGGGCGTAAATTGATTTCTACTTGGAGTTCTGTTTGTTCGGGTTGGCGGGGTTCGATTAAAGTAACCCACTAACCCAGCTCTAGGCAGCTAGGGACTAGGCACCGCAGCTCACTTGGCGCCTACTGGTGACTGGGATCTGGCTCTTATGAGAACAGCTGCCAGTCTACAATAGATAGATCAGACGGAACTCACTTATTTGATAGCAAGCATTATATAATGGTACTTCCCAAGGTTGGAATTATGAAATATCTAAACTTTTTACAAAGTGATCCCCCAATGCATCAGGAAACAACGCCGCGCTATGTCTGCTAGGGCTAGAATGAATACAAGAAAGGCAACTACTCCTACTGCCCCGTCTAATAACGATATCCCCTTTAGGTGTGTGTATGTATAAGGTCTCTTCACCTCTTCACCTAACGAGCGCCAACAAACTAAGAAGAGCCCAAGATCTTCCCGTACGCATCCTCTACCTCGCCCGCCAGCTCCAACAGACTCACAATCACGATCTGATGCGTCAGGTTGGGCAGCCTCTCGCGGTGCAGACCGATCCACTCGAGCGGCGGCGTGGCCTCGCCCATGTCGCGCAGCTGCGGCGTCTCGATGACCGGCGGCTCCAGTGCCACGTACTCGTACTTGGACTGTGGCACATGTACCTCGGCCGTGATCTTCTGCTTCTGCTTCTTCTCCTCTTCTCCTTCTTTCTCTCCTTCTCCGTCTCCTGCTCCTCCTGCCCCTCCTTCCTCCGCGATAGTAGAAGGAGAGGAAGAAGGCGCCCCCGGCACTCCTGTCACCTTGATAGCACTCATCTCGGGCAAGTCGCGGCCCCATACGGTCGCGAGCGACTTGGAGTGGTTGGCCAGCATGCCGCGGATGAACGAGATGCGGCTGTAGTTCCACCCGACCTCGACCTTGCCCTCGAACGCGCTCTTGAAGATGTAGTCGATGCTGCGGCTCTCGGACGTCTGCCACGTCTGCATTACCGCCTCCACCTTGGGCACCTTCAGGATCGTGCCGCCGCGCGAGCCCGTCGCCAGCGCCACCACGTCTTCCACCGAGATCTCCGACGCCGCCTTGGGCGCCGACGTGCTGCGGACACCTGCCAGTCCTATACGCAGCTGTCCGAGCGTAAGACCCAGAGTGCTGTGGATGCGCTGGTTCTGCATGCCGGCGGCGAAGCGAGCCTGCGCGTTGAGTGCTTCCAGCTTAAAGATTTGGTGGTCCGAGAACGTGCTTGGGAAGACGCCGAGGTTGAGAGCCCTCAGAGTCACAACGACGTCTGTGTCGAGCGAAATCGGCGACTTATCGGCCGCCTTGTCCTCGGTATGCTTTCTTGAGCGAATGTCTGGCAGTTGAGCCTGTGAAGCCACCGACTTGCGTCTCAAGAACTTTTCAATGTCGCGTAGTGAAGATTCGTAGTTGGCCTTGCGCTCCGAGATGAGCCTCTCCACAGCTTGCCATAGCGCAACACTTTGAGCTGCCGAGCTCGTCGTGCCGAAAATCTGTACAGCGTCACCGTCGAAGTTGGCTACAAGCCTGTCAGCGCTCCCGTCCCGCTTCTGCCTCACATTGTACATGAGGAAGTCCATCGAGGTGATGTCGGCGACCAGGAATGCTTGGTAGTCGAACGCAGCTTTCAGGCGGAACTGACTAAAGCCAATAGATGCCTGAATTCGGGGGGGTCTGGTTCAACGCTGCTTCTCGCTCTGGCCACTCTATGGAGGTGCGGAGCTTGAAGCTCTGCAGGGTCACAAATCCACTTAGGCGGCCCGTACAATCGATGCCGATATCCTGGAAACCCAAGCAAAGATTCTGCTCCCAGTCCGATGTCTTCTTGGAAGAGACCCAGAAGTCACTAATCTTGAAGACAGCCTTGCCAAGAGATTGTCCCAAGTCAACCCGGACATCCAGTGACGCAATGGAGATTGTAGCTGTCCAGGGGAAGGCTGCTGTAGCTGCAACTTGTTGATACCGCTGTACAAGATGGCTTTGCTGCGAGGTCGACGTCTGCAACGTCGGCACTGGGGGAGCAGCTGCGCCTTGCCGTGTATCATGCGAAACCCAAATCTCGCGGAACAGCAGGAAGTCTTGTAGTTGTTTAGCATTGACTGCCACTTTCATGGGGCTGACCTTGAGAATGGCCGAAACGCCGCTCGTCCCGCTAAAGTGCTTGCTGTTCATGAGCGAGAGCACGACCGAGTCCACCTCGAAACTGCCTGTAGACTCTCGCGAGTACACGTGTTGCACAGATGCCTGGAGTTTGTTGAACGTGCCCGAGATCGCAAAGAAATTACCGTGGTCCACAGAGTTCACCGTATTGGCTGTGATATAGATATCCTCAAAACAGGCAGTTGCCGCAACTCGAGCAATAGGTTGGCAGCTCAGGGAGAACTCTTGTCTGCAGATACGCAGGCCAACATTCAGCTTTGTGCGTCCCAGAACCTCACTTGGGTCAGTGGTGAGAATATTCTCTTCATCGGCTGACTTGGGCTCAGAGCCTGCTTTACTGAGAGGCGTTGGAGGTACGATAGGGGTATCCCCCTCGTCTTGACTGACCACCTCTTTGATGCTTGACACAATCTCCATGACCAAGGGCACCACGGTTGGATAGAGAATATTGCGTGAAGCATCGACCTTGATTTCACCGTAGATAGCTTGGTCATCTTTTCCATCATCACGGTACTCTGTTTTCCAAGCAAGACCAGGACTGCGTAGCGTCGTGCTGGTACCTCCCGATTCATCAGTGCTAAATTGGCCATACTTCCCGGCTAGAGCTGGGCGGTACATTGACGGATAGCCATTACTACTCATTTGAGTGCTCGTATCGTCAGTAGGCTTCTTGCCGGACAAGTGAACGACAGCACCGGCAAAGTCGGCATCAATGAGCAGAGACTCCAACCGTTTGCTTCCAAATATTGACCTTTGTTTAGTCTTGACAGGTTTGCTGGCAGACTTATCCATAGGCTTCTCAGCAGGCTTCTCCGTCACCGGTACGATAGGTGTCCAGTTCTCCGAAGCTTTCTTGACGTTCTTGATGGACTGGCTGATGGAGTCCACCAGGTTGGCAGCGGGTATGATAAAACCTGACGTCAAGCGGAGATCGAGCGATTTACCAACTGCCTGGAAGGCAAGGCGGCGCGTGTCCATTGTCGAGACGAATGCTACATTAAAGACAACTTCGGGGAGGAGAGCCGAGTTGGCAGATCGAGCAATCCTATCATGGTCAGGGGGTGCCATCTGGAGCTGGAAGTTCTCGATGGTGAGTCTAGCCGTGTTCTTCTTCTTGGTGGCAAACTCGATCTTCTGAAACGAAAGTACCAAATCTTCATGGCCGACAAGGCGATCCGTGCCGGGATTGACAAGCCAGCTGACTTGGATGTTGTGTACAACAAAGGAATACACGATCTGCCCGAGGAAGGAGTCGAATATGTCCGTCTCCGGCCCAGTCTCCTCATTTTCTTCATCATTAATCGTAATCTTCGGTCGACTTTGTTTCAGTCGCTTTTGCAGATACTCGATTTCTTTAGTCGTGTCGAGGTCTTTAATCTTGTCACCCATATAGCCGATGACTTCCACAAAGGTAGATATGGTTTCGGCAGATAGATTGACTTTGAAACTATCACTCCTGAAGTCGAAGGCTCTCTTGTCCTTCCCGTCTTCGGTTTCCCGTGTGGTTGCCGTGATCAAAGCAGCGAACGAGAGGTTGCCGCAAGTATGCATAGACTCCGACGTACCCTTTCTGATGTCAAAGAGGATCTGGCGTAGATTGACATGGATCTCGGGGTTTTCCAGAATAGGGCTGTGCTGGTCAAGTCGATTGGCTAGTTTGAGATGCACACTTCCCAAGGAGGCCGACAGATGCGCAAGAGGCGTGGTCTCTGATCTGAGTGGCGAATGACCAAATATTTCAATGCCAGCGAGTGTTGTGTGCACTTCGTAGATCAGCTTGTTGTCGCTAGGGTCCGCCGTCTTGGGGGTTGGCTCTTCGGGTGACCCGAATATCTCCTGCATATGTTCCTGCATGACCTTTCCTTGCCGCTGGAGATCACTGATGGCGTTGGCCATTTCCGGTCTGTTGAGAGCACTCAGAAGGGTATAGACGGCCGAGGCATCAAGCTGAACAAGCTCGACTGAGGCAAAGACTGAGACGGAATGCTCGCCTTGGCCCATTCGACTTGTAACACGTCCGTTCGTCGGAGGGATCTGCAAGAGGGAGATGCTTCGCGGGGCATTGTTGACGTTAAGTTGCATATCGTGCGAGTTCTCTTTGATATCGAAATCGAAAATAATCTCTTTGCCAAAATTGGCAGCCATGGCGGCTCGAGCAACAACGCCAGATATTGTGTATGTGATGGTTCGTAACAGGGGCAATGTAATTGTGTAGGTGTTCAAAAACATCGCCAGGTCTACTCTAAACGAGGAAAGACGCTCCGTTATCTTGTGGCTCTTTGGCTGTTGCGCAGGGGTTGATGGTAGGTGGCTTCTCAGCTGGTAAAGCTGCGCCAGTTCGTCCTGGACAACGGTATCAATGACTTCCGTCAATACGATGGGATCTTGTTTGATAGTCAATCTTAGGTCATGACTGCTTGCGGTGGACTTGATAGTATGTGTCGATGCCACATCGCTCTCTAGCAGTTCGTGTGAAACGAAGACACTAGGCCCCTTCAGCCGGAAAGTAGCCAATGCCTGCTGGTGACTGCGCAATTTCGTTGAGACGGAGGTGCAAGCCAAGACAGCATTTGTGTTCGTTACAAATGGCCCTTTGGACATCAAGACTGAGATACTAAGTTCGTCACTCTGGGTTTCGGACCTCAGGTTAACGGTTTCTAGCAGGATAGTGCCATGGCCCAGAGTAAAGACAAACTGGATTGTCTCTAGCAATTCGGTAGTCTTAGACTTGGGTTTGTCTGGCTTGTCTGGTTTGTCCATTCTAGCGACTTGGGTATTATCCAGCTCAGACTGTCGATATAGCCGCAATATGTCCTCCACGAGCTCCAGAAGTTCCCAATTGAGGTTTAGACCCGCATCGGAGCAGTACATATTCGCCACCATGAGTTGACCAGCTGGGGCACCATCTCTGGCAGCGTCTGGAGTCTCCAGGTCTTTCGAATGGAACCTTGTGTTAATATTCATAGCAAAGACCT
The DNA here is from genome assembly GCA_038363915.1 of Apiospora saccharicola. NCBI lineage: Eukaryota > Fungi > Ascomycota > Sordariomycetes > Amphisphaeriales > Apiosporaceae > Apiospora > Apiospora saccharicola. The sequence continues at coordinate 4,362,996 of JAQQWM010000006.1, forward strand.
GGTTCTGTTTGGGGCCAGGATCGAGCAGGAACTCCACCTGTTGTACCCGAAGGGAAGCCATCTTTGGCCGTTGCGCTGAATTACCTTGGCTGGTGGTAGCTTTGCCGAACACGTTTTTCATCAAATATGAGTCTCCCACATTCTCCAGGTCCCAGCTTCTCCAGCCCTGGAAGGCCTCTACGGCTGCTTGTCTTGCGCCTTCTGGGCATACGCCGGACGAGCTGAAACACTCGTACCTGAGCTGCTCCTTTTGGGCGTCACTCATATTGGTCCACATTTGACGTAGTCTCGTAGACAATTTCCAGGAATCCAGAGTTCTCAAGTGCTCCGAGGCTGCTCGTAGCACAGCTGAAGGCCGGGTCATAAAAGGAGCATCGGGTGCAGTCCGCGCTTCGGTGATCAAGCGATGGACGAGCTGCTTAGGCCGACAGTCGCCTCGGGACAATGTTGAAGTAAAGAGCTCTCCCATCTCATCTGCTAGCATATTGGTTCGATGTATCAGTGACGCGAGATATTCGATCTTTCCAGAGGAAGTACTGAGCCGAAGTGCGCCAATATCGCAATCGGCTAAGGTTACCTCTTTGGAGCCCAACGTGACCATAACTTCTTCGATGCTGGACTTGATGGCGGCTTGCGTTTCGTTGAAATTGGCCAGTCTCTCGGCAGCAGAAACTTCAAACGTATCGAAGCGTAGATGAAAAGACGAGCGCGACGCACTGTTGTCGACATTGTCGCTCTCATCGACCTTCGTATCAGATCGTGTGGCTAAGAGCGCCTTTTTCAGTACAAAGTCATACTGATCTTGCTCTGGTTGTGCTGGATGCGGAGAATCAACACTGGCACAATTGAGGAAGCGAATATTCGCTTGAGGTACCCGGAGAATGATATCGTCAATGCTACGTTTATGCTTCTTTCGTTTCTGCATATCAAATATGTCTGTCATCGAGCTTATCTGGAGAGAGTCTAGCATGTCCTCGGGCTCGGTGGGTTGAAGTGCATCCAACAGTGAAGCGATGTGCCGCAGCGCTGTCGTATTGAAAAAGGCCGAGACGCCAGAGGGTAGCTGGACTAGGATACTCTGGTGTACGGCATCCTCGCTCAACGAATCTGGATCGATGTCTGCAAGGCCGAACTGAGACGAAGTGGCGAAGTCATCATCTTCAATCTCTGAGTTCTGCAACGTTGCTTCGCTCACATTGGGGCGGACGTTTTCCAGTGGGAAATAAGGAGCAAAAAACTGGCTGGAGAAGGCCACAGTGTTATGAGATTGGTCCTTGTGGTCTCCCAGAGCACTGTGAAATGCCGAGTGGCGTCCCGTAGAGGCAGAAAAGTCACGTTGGCGTAGAGCCGGACGTTCATTCGCCTGATGAGAAGCCGAAGTTGCACTCCGGCGGCCGTTGTCATGCGGCCGCTGCCGAGCGTTGGAGCCAAGTCTGTGTATGCTACCACTGCTATCGCTGGTCATGGATAGGAACGAGCTTTTGTGCCGCAATCGCCGTGAACTCTGCAAGGACCTAATGCTTCTAGCAGAAACCCTCTCGGGGCTAGGGTTGAGAGGAGTCATTGGCTGGGGCACTGTTGGCACACTTTGTGCTGGAGGGTCCACTGGATCTGGGGGCTCAGGGTCCAAGAGGCCAGAGAGGATGAGGAAGTCGGTACGATGAGTACGTTGGTCTTCATGGCGGATAAGTTCTTGCTGAAGCTTCCTCTCCTCGGAGAAGGCATACTTTCTCCCAATGATGGAGAGCTGGATGCTGGTCCGTACCAGCGCGTCAGTCTCGACACGATTATAAAGTCTGGACTTAGCTCTGGAAGCAGACTCCGAGTTTACGCAAGCGATTTCAAGAGAAGGGACCTTTATGTCAGCCCGCTTAGAATAATGTGTTCTTGCCCAGTCGTTAAAGTTGACGTCAATGGAATCCGTCGAGAACATAAAGGCGGCTTCTTCCACATGCAGCCATAACTGTATTGATTGAACGCAGACCCGCAGGAATGTCACGTCGTATACAACAATCGACGAAGGTGGTATAAGCGCATTCTCGTCATCTTCGAGCGAGAAACCAAACGCTTTGCCAGCGTTTGCCAGTATGGTTAAGAAATCCGTCGTACACTCTCCGGTGATTGTACCTAGCGATATGTCCCAATTGCACAGATACGTAGGTTCCGTTGGAGGCAAACCAAACAAACGATGGCCGTAGACCTCGACACCATCAATGAACATTTGTGTGCTTGAAGTCGTACTTAAAGGACTTGTGGCACCGTCCTCTTCACTGCCCATGGACAAACTGAGTGGAGGGATAACAAGATCGAGGTCCATATAGTAGTTGGTAAACCGAAGGTCAACTGAGAGAGAAGCAGCTTCGATAATTAGGTGTCGGTTCGAGGAGTAGATGTTAGCGGGCAGCATGATTTTGGTCTCATCTGTCCGGATACTTAGCACCACATCCATGTCGTTGGACTTCTTGTGTGGTGGCCGGGTAGCCTCCTCAGCTTCTGGGTTATCCTTTTTGAGGCGAAGTGTTTCTTGGTATTCGTCAAGGGTACGGAAATGAACATAATCCCCGAAATAGTTGTCCTTCAATTGTAGGAAATATCGTATGATGAATCCGTGTACAGTTGCCACCAATGACTGGCCAGTAACATCGAGTACAAGAGTGTCCGTATTAGCGGTTGAGGTTGTTGAATTGTAGTGATATTCACCGCCCAGATACAGACTCTCTACCTGTCCAACCTGCTTTGAGCTCAGGAAACTGGCTTGCGTATTCCAGGGCGGCAGGTGTAATGCGAGTCCTATCGTATCGGCGTGCACCTTAAAAGGGACGGAACTCTTGCTGGGGCGGAAATTGTCCAAAGATATGCACGTTTCTGCTTTTAGACAGGGGCTAGAAAAGACTAAAAATGTGTTCTCTTCCATGTCTGTAGGACTATTGACGATATTGGCATCGTTGACGTTGAGGTATAGCTTCAAATTTCGGAATTCCAGGTTCAAGAGGTACTTGAAAGGCGTGAAGAGGAGATAATCTGCTGGTGGTCCCGTTCCCCAATCGTCGATCAAGTCGGTGAGCAGGAAGATATGGTCCCTTAGAATGAAGACCTCGAGGTCATCGCCGTCAATATCAAAGCGCCATTGACGGAGTGCGTTCCATTTGAGAGGGCCAGACATGTCACTAGATATGCACAGACGGCCCGATCGCCACAGCAGCCCATGGTTTACACTCGAAGAGATCTCGGTTGAAGGAAGTTCAACATTCAGCGTATTGGTATATCCAGTGGGACCAGCCAGCATGTCCATAGAATAAGAGACGGTAGCATTTGGACCGACTTTGACATCGAGCCATCCGATAGGACGTTGTTGTGCAGCAGTGTTGCTTGCTTTGTCTTGGTCATGCGACCGCGGATCTTGCTTGCGATGCTGTCGCGGATCAGCTTCTTTCTTCCATCTCCAATTCTTTGAGTCTTCGCGTGTCGGGATCCTTAAAGTGACTTCTTCATCAAGCTCTACGAAGAGCTTGAACTGGGTTGGAACTCTGTCGGCGCCAACAGGAAGCGGATTTGCAGGTACTGCATCTTTGCTGAGAGTTGGGTTGAAAATTCTCTGTATTTCAGCCCTATATCGGTCTGCCCATGGGCCGTAGTTGACAAAGCCGCCCTTGATTCGCAGATTGATTGACCACGCCGGGGAAGTTGAACCATTGACATTATTTGCACTCTTTTGGTCGACTGAAGCCCCTTGCTGACGTTGGGCTCGCGTGACCTTCCCAGGCACGTCCCAGAAGATTGTCAGGGTTGCTTCTGGACTCTCCACCAATGTCGTTACCGCAGCATACTCAACCGATGACCAGCGAATCTTGTCGTTCTCGTCGTCATCGTTAAGATATCTCGAAAGGCCCTGCCAATTGTACGTATTTGCAACAGGGTTTTCGGTTGCGAGCGTGCCATGCCTCGAATGTACAGAGAACGACTCTACGGATGACCTCCAGTATGGGACAAGGTTCCTCAGTTGATTCACAACCCTGCGCTTGTGCCTCCTGAAGAATGGGCGATGCTGGGCTGGTTCGGTTTCGAGGGCAACTTGCTTGTCCTTAACCGCCCTGGTGAGCTGATCTTCCTTGTATTCCTTATTGTCCTTCATTTCAACTACGGGCTCGTCAAAATGTACTTTGAAGATTTGCCTGTATGGATCTGGAGTTGGACATTCCGATGCGGTGATCTCGCCGTCGAGGGCACTTGTCTTGATTATTAGAATACCCTTGGTGTTTTCGTTCCCCATGACGACGGCCGCCTTGTTGCACTCAAAGTGTATTGGAAGAAGTTGCAACATCAAAGGAAGCTGATCATCTCCTTTGGGCGACGCTTCATCCTCGTCGGACAGCGAGGTTGGAGATTTCTTGAGACCATGGCCATTCGGATGCCCCTTTTCGCCGCGCGTACCATGCGATTCTTTCTTGTCCATCGAGTATTTCGAGTCGAGTTTGTTGAGCTGCTCCTCGATTTTTTGTGATGTCTTTTGTAACCGCTGCCGAGGATGGCTGGCGCCATCCATCAAGTGTTCTGAACTGGTCGCATCGCACTCCTGCGCATCCGCAGAATCCGTCATTCCGGCCAGGATTGAATCGTACACCGGGCTGCGGTTGTATATAAACCACTCCAGACCTGATATAGCAACATTTATGCGACAAGGGAGGTTGGGCGACTGGACGCTCTCCGCAGGGGAATCTGGCGCATTTCCTGTCGAGTCGGCCTTGGCCGGTTTCTTTGAAGACCCGATCTTGACATTCTTCACTCTCCAGAGCCAATAGGACCACGTGATGTAGCCATTTTGAATCAAAATAGTCTCGTTGGGGCCGTGGTATCGGAACCCGTTGAAAAAGATGCGCCCACCCAGGAGGGAAACCTGTAGCGCTTGTATATCGATGTGAATCCGGGAAGTATGCCAGGTATATGTTCGGATTAGGTAGGATATGACGGAGGCAACAATTCTATTAAAGTAAAGCAGAAAGACGACGGCCCTGTATCCTAATTAGAGATCGAGTCAATCGGGGGCCACGGGGTTGCCTTGACTTACAGAAAGCCGCAGACCAGAAGCAAGCCTAGGAATACTCTATAGATGAGGCCAGTTGTTAGTCCAATGCCCGACAGAGAAACGCAAAATGGAGTCTCAAGTAAGTCCATACCCATTGAAGTTCGTCCATCCTGTGTCGTGGTTGGTGCTTCCCAGATCTGCCATGGCAGCTACAGAGAGCTTTCAACAAGTACCTTCCACCCCTGATCTTTCGCGATCTGCTCGGTAGCGTAAAACGCCTACCAGATCTGTCCGACACGCGCAGCAGCTAAGGGCAATGCTGAGCCGGGTTCCATAGCTGATCCAGTCGGGGGCAGTCGGGGGTTGCAATGCGCAACGGGTTCGTATGTCGGAGGGTCGATTGGTCCCTAGAATTTGGTGATTCGAAGCTGATGTTGGTTTGTCGGCGTTTGGCGCGTCTGCGTCGCCGTTGCATGCTAATCTAAAGCTCGACTTATTTAAAGCACCTCCTTCCATTACCTAATGACGCGCTGCAGCTCAGATTCGGCGGGGTCTCTAGCTCAGGTGCTGTAGCACCCCTGTCAGCTTATGCTAGGGGCAGCCAGTAGTTCCTACCTAGCAGTACATTTCCCCAAGTACTTGATTGCTCAGGTTGGTTGGCGGGGACTGTCCGGCTGCTGGGGGGCCAGTAACCGGGGCCAAGCATCCAGATTAGCTTGAGGTATCTTTTGAGACATAGGCTGCAGCACATGCCATCATCAGTTAGGCAGGCGGAACGTTAGCTCCCTCACTCCAATCACCATCACCATCTGATTTCCCATGCCCATGCGACACGCTGCACACCGCGCGTCGTCAGAGGCTTCACTGATTCTACCTGCACGAATATTCGGTTTTGATGATGCCTGTGTCATCGTTTGACCGTCCAACTTATTAACACCCTTCAGATAAGTTCCCGCCGTCTGCTTTTGCGACGGCCGTACAGTACAACATGGTCAGCGGTACAGGCCAAAAGTTCGAATATGCGACCACCATCACGGCCGGTGTTGCCTCTATTGTGGCCACCGTTCTATCTATAATGTGAGGCTTTTTACTGTTGCACTCCCATCTATAGACTTCTTCTACCCGCCGAATGCTCTGTTCCGGTTATAAAAAGTACCTGTACTGACTTCAACGCTGCCCAATACAGATCAATATGGTTCCAACTGTATGTATCCCCTGACCAAGCGGCATGCCCACGACCGGACACTGATAGTACTGCAGCAAGAACTACCGAAAGCCTCTTTCCCAAAGATACACCGTCCGATTGCTCCTCATGGTACCCATATATTCAATATCATCATGGGTTAGCATGATTTCGTTGGTGGCGGCCCAATTCCTGGATCCGATCCGAGATATATACGAGGCTTTCACTATATACGCCTTTCTACAACTCTTGATTAACTATCTCAGTGGCGAGAGAGCTTTGTTGATCATGACCCATGGTCGTTCGCCCGTTCAGCATCTATGGCCCTTGAACCATGTCCTGCCCAAGCTCGACATATCGGACCCCTACACCTTCCTCGCCATCAAGCGAGGCATCTTGCAATATGCCTGGCTCAAGCCTATTTTGGCTCTTGCCGCCGTTATTATGAAGGCTACAGGCACCTACCAGGAGGGCTACATTGGACTAACATCTGGCTACCTTTGGAGTGGGATCGTATACAACCTTAGTGTTACGATTAGTTTGTACGCCCTTGGGCTCTTCTGGGTCTGCATGCATAACGATCTGCTGGCGTTCCGCCCCATGCCCAAGTTCTTGTGCATCAAGCTCATCATTTTTGCTTCGTACTGGCAAGGGTTCCTTCTGTCTATACTAGTCTGGTTGGGAGCCATCCCCGATAACGTCGAGGGCTACACCTCCGACAACCTGGCTGCCGCTATTCAAGATGCCTTGATTTGCTGCGAAATGCCCGCTTTCGCAGTAGCGCACTGGTATGCTTTCTCATACCACGATTACGCCGATAACACAGTTTCAGCAGCAAGGTTACCCTTTAAGTATGCTATGCGAGATGCTTTCGGTGTCATCGATCTTATCCAGGATTCGAAGGAGACATTCAGTGGCGACAAATACAATTATCGTGTGTTTGACTCGTCTGGTAAGGTAATCGCTCATGAAGATTCGAGCTCCCGATTTGCCAGAATCAAGGACGGCATGAGATACTCGCGGAATGGAGAAGCCAAGTATTGGATCCCGAAACCCGAGGAGGTCAGAGGGGAAATAACTGCCAATACACCACTCCTGAATGATGATGCTGGACCAAGCGGGTCGAACCCGAAGTATAGTGGAGGTGCCACAGATGCGACCGAACTCGATTCGGGAGACGAAAGCCTGTATGACAAGGCAAGGGAACTGGAGTTTGGTGACTGGAATGTAGGTCGTCATCATTCAAAATCATCCTGGAGTATCCTACTAACAAGTGCAGTATCCCGTCATCACGGCAAATATACCATCACGAGAACGGTGGTATGGGCAGACACAAGGACGCCCGACTGGCGCAATCGATTCGCGCGCTTCATCATATAACTCCACGCGGCCGGCGGCTAAGACCGCGGGAAGCTCCGGAAGCCTTACTAAACAACTTGTAAAGGGGAAACAGAAGGAAAGGAGGGAAAGCCTTTTCGCCAACGAACCTTCTCCTGGCAGCCCGGCCAAGGCTGTCAAGACAGTAACCGAGGAAGCTGAATCGTCACAAAAGAAGGGCCCCCTAGGCGCCCCGGTTCTCTCGACGTCAGACCCCCAGATTCTTATGGAAGAGGCCGAGGACGAAGAGGATGAAGCAACCCCGTTCCAAGTTGGAGAGCCCACGCCTGATGAGACTAGCCCTGGAGCAGAGGAGTCCAAACTATGGAATGACGAGACGCGGAGAAATGGGAATTCCAAAAGCCCACTGTACGGCTCTGGTGGCGAGGATGAGTTCCAAAATCCGTGGGAAGGGCGTTCGTGATTTTATTTTGCCTGCAGCAGTCTCAGTTTGGCGCAATTGTTTAGATACCCACGCTAGACTTTTGTATCATGATTTCGTACTTGTTCAGAAGGTCTTGACTTTATATGCATAGCGCAAGGGTGCTCCTTTGGTAATTTCCAACTCTAGTTATGGGGTGTTCAATTATATTGTTTGCGAAACGCCTTGGCTTCGTTTGTGCATCTGTTCGGTGCATGTTTATACATACAGAGATCCCGTGCTTGTAAGCCAAACTATATCAGAAGGGAAGCACTTGATGAGGGGGGAAACCACCTATTCTATTGGTTCGCGTCGTGTTCGACTGGTTATCCTTCGCTTCCACTGGTACCGACATCTTTCAAAACAATATCCATACCCATTTCCCTCGGCATCGCCTCCTTAAACCCGTTTCGTTCGTAAAGCCTCCGCCCGGGGACGTCGGCGAAGAGCGTCACGTAGGCGTCGCCCTTGGCGGCATGCGTCCTGATCCTCTCCAGGAGCGTCTTCAGGATCGCGTCGCCGAGACCTCGCCGCTGGTGCTCCGGCAGCACCGCCATGTCCGCAATTATGAAGTACCAGCCGCCGTCGCCGATGATGCGGCCCATGGCCACGGGAGATGCGGTCTCAGCGGCGACGACGTAGCAGCCGTACCAGGCGCCCGAGACGGCGGCGCGGGCTTGGTGAGCGTTTACGGGCGTTAGGCCTGAGGCGCGGCGCAGGTGCATGTAGTCTTCCACAGCTGGGTAGCCTTTGACGAGGGTGTAGCCCGAGGGTAGGCTGGCGGTAGACATGATGGTTGTGGCGTCGGTGGGTGTGAGCTGACTGGAGCAGGCCAATTCGACTTTAGGGGACGACGGAGGCTCCGGAAGGCCAGTTTGGACAAAGTAAATAGAGAATTGGATCGATATTTAGATGTTTATAAGATAATCAAATCTGAGATATGTCTACTCTAAATGAATCTCTCGTTGGCTCTGTTCTGGATTTGTATACTCGGGTGCCTTCCCGGGATGACTTGTAGGTTTGTCATCACGATGCTGCCTAGCACCCGGCTTTCGGGTCGAAGGCCGAAGCCGATCACGGAGACCCGCGGCGGGCGCAATATGAACTGCAACCCGGCTTGCATGTTTGCAAGTCTATGTCTGTATATTCATGTCTGAATTCGCCTAAAGGCACATAGTATCATACTAGAGCTTCAAGGGCGCCAAGGACAGATTCGAATATAGAGTTACCGACTTATGTCTGTTCTCGGTGACGTATTTGCGAATGAGGGCATATATGCCATCTAGTGTAGTCTTTTGCAGATGACATTATACTGCAAAATACTAACCCCTTTCTTAACTTATTTCTGGAAAACAATATGTATTTAACAAGCCACTAGGCAAGGATATATATAGCTGAATAACGTGTTATTTGTCTATTTTAACTCACTTTCTAGTGCCGATGCGCCAAGGGTGAAAAATAAAAAGTATTGCTTTTTTTGTTTCTCCACGGCGCCGCCATCCGCTGCCAGCGCACACTCCTGAAACATATCATTCTTATGCAGGGAGTAACTACCAATAATACATATTTTCCAGGGTTGTGGTCGGTTATTAGCTCGATTGGTCTGAAGCTGAACGTTGCGTTCCACATCTAAATGCACTATAATCATACTGCTAGGTGAAGTACTTCACTATAACATTGAACATAGGCCGGGCTGGGTCATGTTGGGTTCCAAGTCTTGTGGGGAACGAAATGCATGTGTAAGTCGCCCTTGCTCCTCAAAACAAGATGCACAACTGTGACTGGACTTTCTTGATAGCAAGTACTTGGTAGCAAACTTCCGAGTTAGAAAGACAAATATGTTTCTCATTACTATATATGATAAAATGAGATTTAAATGACTTTTTTATTTCTGTGTATTTGAGGCTCATAATTGAATCAGTAGAGTGCGAAGGACCTTGAGGTATGTGTACCGGTACTGCTGGTTTGTTTTCTCCGGTGTCCCAGCAACTGCAGTCCGGACCCTTCCCCAGGTCTCAGATGGCGCCGGCGGTCTCCACCAAAACCAATCAGAATCTCTTGTTGCCAATGGGCTTGGGGGATCAGCAAATCCACTGGAACCTGGAACCGTCCGGAAAGAGCTTCGAGCCTCGGTAGCAACACAGCTCGTCGTCATCTGATTTATGACCCCATCCCCATCCCATCAATCTGCTCCTGGCACTTCTTTCTACTCTAATCTTTTCTGCGACCTACCTTACCTGTATCCAAGTTCAAGGTATCGCCTAATATTGTAGAGAGGCAGCTCCCACAGGCATCGTCCTCGTCAGTCAACATGGCGCCTCCGGTCCAGACCCCCACCTTGATGCCGCTCATTCCTTTGGCCAAGGGCAGCGTGCTCTTCCCTGGGTCGGTCCTTCGCATCCCGGTGCCCTCCAGTCGCGGCGACATCCCCGCGATGCTTTCCAACGTCTATGCACGCGCGTCCAAAGGCTCGAGGCGCGTCGACGAGATACCCGTCGTTTGCGTCCCTATCACATCGCCTCTGCTCAGCAGCCGAGGCCAACTTCTTCTGGCCAACGATCCCGACAAGTACAACGAACTCCTCGAGGCCGATACCGCTATCATCAAGAAAGAGAATATATACGGCTATGGTGTTACGGCAAAGATTACTGCCATTCAAGGCCAAAACTGGGGGAGTTTAGCCTGCTGGTGCAAGGAATCAGTCGCGTCGCGGTAAGCTGTCCTTCCTGTCTTTCACGGCGACTATCTCTGCCTATGAAAGTGGTTGTGCTGTTGGGAAAGATAGAATTTGTTTCTTGTCAAAGTAATACTGACGCCGAAACAACAGGTCGACAAAGTGACACAGGCTGAACCCTTCTTTGAGGGCAGGATTAGGCCTTTAGTCGACGCCATACCTATCCAAGATGATCCGTATCAGGATCTATTCGATAGGTTGAAGCACCTTTCTCTGGAGCTCGTGTCGTATCTCAGGGTATCAGCCTTTTTGCTGTCCGCGACTTCAACGGGACTGAACCCTCTGCTCTCGAGACGGCTTGGGATGCTCATATCGAACAAAACCCCGGCCGAAGGTGGAGTTCTGGCCGATTTTATGATGAACATTTTAGACGCCTCATATGAAGACAAACTCCAGGTCCTCGCGGCCACCGATGCTCGGGGTCGCATCCAGAAGGTGATAGCATTACTCGAGCGTCAGATCAACGATATGAAGGGCAACATTAAGATCACAGCCATTTCGAGCACTTCGGTACCTATTCCCAACCGCGAAGAGGGCGCGGACAAGAACGCGAATAAGCGTAACACCCGCAAAGGTCCAATTTCCACTCTCAATCTCAACAACCTGCTGGGCGGCATGGGTGGTAAAGGAGATCAGTCCGAACCGGATGATCTAGAGGAGCTCAATAAGAAGATCGAGGCGGCCAAGTTACCACCAGAAGCCGCCAAGGTTGCTGAGCGCGAAATGAAGCGACTCAAGCAAATGAACACTGCACAGGCAGAGTATCAGGTTATCCGCTCATACCTCGAAACTCTTTCTGAGATCCCTTGGTCTGCCACTACCGATGATCCCATTGGCCCTGGTACTATAGAGGCAGCAAGAAAACAGCTTGATGACGACCACTACGGAATTGAGAAGGTGAAGAAGCGCCTTCTCTCATACCTAACGATTGTCAGGTTAATGCAATCAGCCAACGAGACGGTAGACGCTCAGATCAAGCAGACGGAGAAAGAAACGGTGGATCTCGAGTCTAGTAAAAAAGCAACAACGGAAGAGGGGCCTCAGCTCGACCCCGAGCTTGAAGAGAAGATTCGAGCCAGTGGTATCAAGGTCCAGATGCTCAGAAGCAAGCGGAGGACGGAGAAGGCGCCCATTCTTATCTTGGTAGGCCCCCCGGGTGTGGGTAAGACGAGCATAGCCCGATCCATCGCTACTGCATTGGGGCGGAAGTTTCATCGGATCTCGCTTGGAGGTGTACGAGATGAAGCAGAAATTCGGGGTCACCGGAGGACGTACGTCGCCGCGATGCCAGGAGTCATTGTGCAGGGGCTAAGGAAGGTTGGTGTGGCGAATCCCGTCTTCCTGTTGGACGAAATCGATAAATTGGGCATGGCCAATCACAATGGCGATCCTTCGGCCGCCATGCTCGAGGTGCTCGATCCGGAACAGAACAATTCATTCACCGATCACTATGTCGGCGTCCCCATTGACTTGAGCAAAGTTTTATTCATTGCCACTGCCAACTCCCTCGATACCATCCCCGGCCCACTATTGGATCGCATGGAGGTCCTGGAGTTCTCTGGTTACACAACGCTCGAAAAGCGACATATTGCCTTGCGACACCTTGTACCAAAGCAGATACGTGTAAACGGTCTGACAGAAGATCAGCTGATGTTCAACGATGAAGTCGTCTTGAAAATTATCGAGTCGTACACCCGTGAGTCAGGGGTGCGTAATCTGGAGCGTGAGATTGGCTCGGTATGTCGTGCAAAAGCTGTTGAGTTTGTGGAAGCGAACGACAAAGGCAAACCCGAAACATACCGGCCCCAACTGACGGTCGAGGACCTCGAGGCTATCCTTGGCATTGAGAGGTTTGAAGACGAAATCGCGGAGAAGACTACCCAGCCTGGCATAGTGACCGGGCTCGTCGCTTATAGTTCAGGCGGCAATGGTGGTATCCTCTTCATCGAAGTACTCGACATGCCTGGTGATGGCAGCGTAGAGTTGACCGGCAACCTCGGCAAGGTCCTCATGGAAAGTGTCAAGGTGGCACGAAGTTGGGTCCGAAACCATGCGTTCGAGCTTGGTCTCACCCAGGATCCTTCGGAGAATATCATGAAGAACCGCAGTCTTCACGTTCACTGTCCGTCGGGAGCCATTCCCAAGGACGGCCCCTCGAGTGGCATGGCGCAGGCTATTGCGCTAATATCCCTTTTATCTGGCAGGGCTGTGCCTCCAACCATGGCCATGACTGTAAGTACCCCTTGCTTCTACTCTCAATATATGGTAATACTGATTCGTTGTACAGGGAGAGTTCCAGCTATCTGGTCACGTCAAGCGCGTCGGGGGTATCAAGGAGAAGCTTATTGGGGCATACCGAGCTGGCGTCAAGACAGTCCTGTTGCCAGCGCAGAACGAGAAAGACGCCCGGGAAGTGCCTTCTGAAGTCCGCGAGGGCCTCACGATCATCTATGTCAGTCACATTTGGGAGGCAATCCGCCAGATCTGGCCTGAAGTTCAGTGGCCATCAGAGACGGCCCTTGCCGGGGTCCAACCGCGGCTGTAGCGGCGCCCCCTTTTGGTGTTTATTGGCATGGCGTTGCATACGGGATGGAGCATGTTCAGTCTGCTTCCTTGTTAATTGTATAATTACGGTCGCCCACAGGAGACCTAGTGTAGGGTTTATATATGCGTATCTACTATAGCAGTTTGCACAATCACGTAGTGGCATTGCGGCTATTCAAGTGTGTCTCTTTGATATCTTTCCAGGGATATTTCTACCGGAGTCAACTGCCATTTTGTCTAATCGCCGATTTGGCAATAAAATCATACGAGTATCCCTCTGGTATGTCTGTCTGCATCATCACTTGGAAATACATTATCTGGGTCGTGAAGTATCAATCCGCCCAACCACGACAATCCAAGGAGTAAAAGCGAATTGATTTTGGAAGCAACACCAATGGTTGCACAACGGATGGTATGATCTAATGTTGTTGCCTTTTTCTTTCTTAATACTCTCCTAGTCGATACATGGTATTTTCCAGTGTACATATCCCAACAAGAGAGCGTTCAATCAATGTTCTCTTTGGGATTGAAGCCACGTCGAGGCAGGTGATCCGATCCACCCATCATGGTTCGTATTTTCCCAACACGAGGTTCTCCTTACCCTGGGGTGCGGCCATTATCGGCTGGCTAGCTCTCTTTCTGTCGGTAAAGCCTATTGTGCAATGGTGGTGGGAGAAAGCTCCCTCCCTGTGTTCCCGTAAGTATGTATGCTTTCTCGGCGCCCCGCGCTTTTCGCGGTGTTTTTCTGGTGCGTAGCGTTTTGAATGGCCACTACTGCCCACCGCATCTCGATAGGTTACCAGCGCACAAGATCTTTGTATTACGTTTGGCACAAGTGGAGGGGGGAGGGAGAAGAAGCGGATTCAACTCGAAACGGAAGAAGCGAGAGGCTCTTTTTTCTTTGTAATGTATTCTGGTTCTTTTCCTTGGGGTGTATACGTATCGCAATAGCCAGCCAGCAGCAACAACGGCAGTAACAGCACCAGCGATGCTATGCCGATGGGGGATGGGTATTCGTGCAATACGAGGGGAAATATCGCCCCATGTGCAAAGTAATAAGGATAGGTAGAACAATATGTAAAAGTAAGATGATGTTCGCATTTTAGCTTCCCCCTTGGTGCAGTGGTGTGCATATCTACCCAAACCCCAAACCCATACCATGCCCCAACAACAGACTCGAGCAAACAAAAGCATCATCGGGGTTTTCTTACTTGCAGCACGCGATTGGCAGAGAGAGGGTGGAAACCCCCATGGCCGCCCTTTTCCAGTTAAAGCCACATACAATATCTGCGGTTTTCGCTGCTGAGAAAATGACATATCATCTACCCATCTCCCATCACCATCACCCGATCCAACCGTTGTCGGTGTGTGGTTCGATCGATTCGGATAGACGGGACGTCCAACAGGTATTATAATCGTCGTTGAATATTATCAAATCAAATATCGTTTGTTGTTGTTTTTTTATTAAAAAAGACGTGTACATACGGTACATACATGCATCTATCAACCTATTCTATTTTATACGATGCGTATTTGATATGACGTGCCAAAGAGAAAACACATGCATACATACATCAGTACGTGGGGGTTCCGCATGTATGGGTGTATGTCGTCGGCTTGGGTTTCGTGTGTGTACGAACAGGTAGAATGTATCACGTTGCAAGAAGCTAGCTAGCTACCTCAGTGGCAACTTAGTTGACCTTGCTTGGTATTATATATATGTGTGTGTGTGTATGTGTATTGTGCCTGTGTCACTCTTACACACTACACTTGGTGCTTGCTGACTTACCTATGCAAATATGCATGTCTCAGCGAGTGACCAAATGTGTGTTGCGCGCGCGTGTGCGTGTGTAAGTAAGCGGTCTCGTCGCGAGGGCGCCACACTTTGGGCCTCGGAGAGTTCAGAGCCAGCCCCATGCAGGAAAAAACTACCTGGCCGTTGCCTTTTCTCTCCCGCCCCCCATCTTGTCTCACGTCGGCAATAGTTGCAAGTTTTGTTACTGCTGGGTGGGGATGTCGGCAGGGAGGGATGGCAAAGCAAAGTGTCAAAGGACAAGTTTAAGAGACACAGACCCCAGGGAGAGAAATAGAGGGGCGAATGGGCCGCCAGAGGCCAGGGAAGGCGAAGGGAGGCAGCATAGAGTAGGTAGCCATGCACGCTGCGGGCGTTTAGGGAATATTGTCCGGGTCGCTCTTTTGTTTTAATTTTTTGCCTGTCTCTGTGTAACGTCAGAGGCCAGGTTGGCAGGTGGGAGGAAGGGATGTTGGGGAATGCGGGAGGGTGAGCTTCCTGTTAGATTCAGGGTGTGATTGATGCGAACTTGCATCTCGGCAGGTTGCGCCGGTGTAAAGTCAGTTATAGATTTCCGCAATTTTGCTATAGCTACATGTAATTATGATTCTAGGGTGCCCGCCCGCCCGCCGTCCCCCCTATATGTTATCGACATATATGATATATAAGCCTAATCTATGTGAGCTATACTTAGATGTCTGCCCCCCCTCTCCCCCTCCTCTTCGTATATGTAAGAAGAGGTTGGAATTTCCATGTTTTCCAACGCTGCGCCAAGGCCCCTGCCTGTTGCACGTCTGCACATGATCTAATCTATACTGCATGCAGGTTCAAGCCCAGTATGTACGTGTAGGCTAGTCGACGAGGGTCGAATGTATATAGCAGATGCAAATATAGACACAGACAGACAGGTTTCCGAAATGCGTTTTGTTTGCTACGGCCACGCCCCGACAGCAGTAGCCAGCCAGTAATACCGTACACCTTGCATCAGGGACGACATTTTCGAAAACGAACCAACTTGTCACCCGTTCCAACTAACAACCCGGCCCCCGAGACATTTATATTGGCGACCAGCCTATTCTCCCCTGGTTGTTTCCATTTCGCATCCGCGTGTTGCCTGGCCCTGTGCCTCTCGGCCCCCCTCTGATATATGCTCCGAGAGGCGAGCCAGGGGCGGCGGGAAGTAACGCTCATATAACCCAAGATGCCTGCATTAGTGTGCAAAACCTCCGAAAAGGGGCGTGGGAACGGGAGTGGATGTGGGTGTGTGGCAGGCAGGCAGGCAGCCTTACCCTGGAATGATCCGTGTCATCTTGCTCGCTCATTCCGTTTTCCCGAAACCCCACTCTCTCTATCCCGTTTCCTCAGGCCCTGATTCACTATTACCCAGGAGAGAGAAAGGGTGAGTGTACCAGCAGCGCGTATGTTTCCCAGAGGAGGGACGAGAAGACGGGTTCGGTCGCAGTCGCATGGCGAAGCGGGCGGGGCGGGAGGCACGGAACGGGTAGGTACCCCAAACCTAAGGGGGGAAATAGCCTCGCATCGGCCGTAAGTAAAGACTGTGTCGCCGTGGGACAAAGATTGCTTGCTCCCCTTTTTGGTGTTCTTCCCTTTTTTTTTCTGGAGAAAAGAAAAAGGCTGTGCACGTTGAGGCCCCCTCGTCGGGGGTTAGGTTATCGGCAGACGGATGGCATGACACGAGGGAGGGGAGATGGGGGGAAACGCCGCGGAACGGGAGTTATTCTGCCTGGGACGATCGTGACACGACATTGGGACTTGTGTACGTCGGGGTCTGAGGAACCATGAGTTAGCCCAGGCATATGATCTCATACGCACAACGGCAGTGTATGTAAGTCAACTGTTACCTTAGTTACCCAGGCTTGAGGTGCCCTCTACACCGGCATGGAGGAAAGCCATATCTGGCCGGTCTAATCTCGTCGGACTCCGTTTCATATTGACCGGTAGCAAATTTCCTGTTTCAACTGATCGGTCCTGTGGTTGTATCACCTCTGTTCAATGTCGAGGTCCTGGGTTGCCTTCACTGCTTACCTAGTAGCCGAGTAACTTTGTTAAACTGACTGACTGCCTGACTGACTGATGCTGACCTGGGGCTCCGGGGCGAGCAAGCCCGCTTCAAAAGCCCATAGGGATGAGTAGGTAGTAGTGAGAACTGGAGATTAGGAAAATTCACGAGTTTCCGGATCGGAATTCAGACAGGGCAGGGCAGGGCAGTGAGCAAGTGACTCAAAACCTACGAACCTAGGGCACTCAGCCTTCGGAAATTATATCTGAACCCTTGCGTTCTATTCGCCAGGCCCGGCCTACGTACGGCCAATGATGCACGCAGGCACAAGGCTGGGTAGGAATCGGACGAGTTTCCCAAGAAGCAGTCGTAAGTGGTCCTGTTTGGTATGTTTCCCTTGATTAAACATCCTACGCACCCAGAGTCTGGTCGTTCTTGGGTCGCCCCCCTCTCTCCCCCCTCTCCCTCTCCATCACGATGGTAAGTCATCGCCGCAGCGTCGTGGAACCGGACTTGGAGCACATCCTCCTGGGCGTTTCGGGAGAAACATTTACTATATCCCAGGCACTAAGATCTAGATGAAAACCAAAACAGGAATCGTGTATTCTGCCACTCCACGGAGTGGACTTAGAGGCCCTCGGTAGTAAAGGCTCACCTGTCTCTCACCATAGCGACTGGGCCCGGTTGTTGCATCGTGCAGAATCGATATGCGCCGAAACGAGCAGCGAGCAGGTAGTGGTAGAACGAACTGGGCTGAGTAAGTAACGGAGAAAAGTACCACTACCTTCAGGTTCTGGGAAATATTGCCAGATCAGTTGCAATATTTGCTGAATTTTGTACTCTGCATATGAGATTACGATATCTGTCCTGGACATGGTCACTGCAGCAAGTAGACGCTGCTGTTCTCCCTCGGCAGATCTCCCAGTCTACACTGTGAGCTCTCTACCGCATGTACAGTCCGCATGCTCATGACCTTCGGAGATACCATTGATGATTCACAAGCGTCTTAACCGCCTTGATTACCATACCTCAGTTAGCAAGTCATGATCTGCAACCTCCACAGCCCCAACGGCAACTCGGCATTTGTAAATGGCACGAGGCATCAAAAGCAGTGGTTGATCTCCTCTAGGGCTCTAGGTCGCAATAATAGCCCGAACTAGACATGACTGCTCCATCAGAAGATCCCTCAATGTATCTACCTACACTGCACACAGGCACACTCTAGGGAGACGCCGGCTTAGCAAACACTCTCATGCACGCCGGACAATAGTTCCATGCTGAGATGACGTGTTTGCAGGGGACGGGTTGTCAACACGCAAGTCGCTACCAATCTCGACCCTCGGTATCCCATCACTGGCTCAGTCAATAAAGAACATATGGGCGCGCCTATCGCCCCTATCAGAGTAGCAATACATTGTGTGTGAAGACGGGGCATTGGAAAACGGTCTAAGCAAGTGCCGAGTAGCCTCGCTTCGGGGAAAAAGATTCACATGCCGCTGAATTTCCGCATCGTTCCCCTTCCTGACCCTCGCTCTAGCGGTGAGTAAAGGTAAATCCCTAACGGGTGGGCTTTTGAGATCCTTCGTTCCCTCCACCACGTGCTGCATGGTTCTTTCTCCCAGAGGGCCCGTTGTTTGTACGATATCGGCCGCCTCTAAACGTCGGACCCTTGACTGATGCCAGCCTGTTTCTATGGGTATGGGATATATGGATATTTTGGATTCAAGATTCACCGGTCCGCTACTAAAGAAAGAGGCGGCTTGCAGCTTGCACTAAAACTGGCCGGGATCGACCTGGGCAGAAACCTGGGTTCCCTCTCGCACACTTGTGCTGCAGTACTCCGAACAAGGGAAATCATGTACCTTGGCGGCGACAAGATTGGGCTAAACCGGGGCATTCTTTGTAAGGGTTCTGCAGTCAAACCAGGCTCGGCTTAGCGGACGGTAGTACAGAGCAACTAAAGGTTAGTTCTCCAAGTGACGTGCGTGAGTCCCGGCTACGAATTTACTTTCGCTTTCCGCGTGGGGACAATAATATCTTGCCGGCGGGCATCCTAATAAGTTAGCCTCCCAGTTGGGTCAGCAAAGGCCCCGTTGCGTATTGGGATCGGAAATACCCCTCGTCACGATAGGACTCTGGGCCCCAGGCAGGGCTAGCCCGGGCTTGAGTAATGAAATCGGCGAGATTATTGTAGTCGGTGGAAACCACAGGCGATCGATAGTGGACGGGTACTCCGTACATATCATCACGTTTACTTGGAAGGCAAGGTATGACAAAAAAGGGCCCGCTGATGGAAGGAATTACTGACAGGCGGCAGAACCATTGGAGAAAAAAGACAACATGGCGCCATCACCAAGGCGACTGTGGTCGCCTAGCTTTCCCGGTACCCATATGGGTTGTAACGCGAATAGGGCGCAGCTTCAGCCTCAATCACCTCGGGGTTTCCGTTCAATTGCATTCGCAGATGAGCCACCGTCAATTAAAGGTGGCGAAACCCCAAGTGACAGCGGTATCCAACCGGGATCAGTTACCGGGCTACCTATGTATGGCGCAAGTGTATTACTCCGCAAGGCCGGCATCTTGCGATTCTTGGATGGAATTTAGAATGAATGGAACCGAGAGTGACGGACTGCCTAAGGTTTATTAAAGACGTGCAGGGATTCGCTGAGTGTGTAGAGTGGTATCGTTCCTCCGTCAAAAGTGAGGGTTGCCAGGAAATTCTCTGGAATCCTACGTCAAGGTCGCATCTGGCGCCATTGACAACCATTCCGTTCGAAGATCCCGAGCTGAGAAGTCCTCCGTCGATTGATGTTTTACTTCACGTGCCCAGGCGCCGACCGAATTGGAGCGAAATTGCTGACGGGCATTGTTTTGGTGCTTCCGATATTGACTTCCCTCTTCCAATCTTGCTTTTTTGTCCACGATCGGCAGGCGCCTGTTTTGGACAAATGGCCGTTACGGGTGATCGAGTCTGGGGTTCAACGTTTGAAAGCGGTAGGTGCCTAGCAGTCTGGAGAGAGAAAGAGAAAGAGAGAGCGCGCCCTGAACGTGTACTACGTACGGCACGGATGACAGCGGTTAGTTAGTCCAGCTGAAGCTTGGCTGCCTCTTTGACAGGTAGGCTAAGGCAGGCGAAGATGGTAAGGTAGTAATTCGTCTGATGTGCTATTGGCGATGCAGAACTCAACGGAATGCAACTCATCCCAAAGATGAGACGAAAACCCCAAACCGACCTTTTGGCTGGCCCTCGCAGCCGGGGGCCCGCGTGGTCTTCGGTGCCGCTCCTTTGCAATCTCACCGGGATGGGTGCGGTGGTCAGTGGCCTCTGCTGCTTCTGCTGGGTTTCAAAGAAGGTCGAATGCAACTCTGGAATGGTGAAACCCGATCGCTCTAAACCGTTATCCGCTAGAGCGGTGCGGGTAGCCATGTGTTTGGGATGGAGTCGCAGAAGTGAAGAGGGAATGCGTGATCTGATAAGGACAGGGAGTTTATAATATAGCCCCTGAAAATAGTGGTGTCGTTGCAACTCAGCCAGTGTCAGTGTCAGTCTGGACAAGCTCGGCCCCAAACCCATCTTCTTAGCCGGTCGATGTAACCGGGCGCGACTGGGACGCCGTCGTATGCAAGTATGGGACGTACCATGGCTCGACTGGGTCAAGAGGCCATGCTTATCCTCATTCAGGTCGGCCACCGCTCAAGATCCCACCGGGCTCCCGGGGGGGGACTGAGCCTTAAGCTACTGTACGTGCAGCTCCATGCATTCCGTATTTGTGTGAACTTCTAGACTTTTCTCCGAGTGTTGAACGGACGGGAGGTGGTCCGCAATCTTTCCGTAATTGCCTGTAATCAAGGAACCCCAGCTGCTCAATTGCAAAATGGCTGCAAACCCCACAGTATCATACCGCGGTCGAATCGTGTAGTCTTGTGCCCTGGTATTTGGGCTTATCGCCAGCCTGCCAGTTGCTAGCATCCATGTCGGCATAGACCATGGGCTGCTAGTTCGTGGGTGAATGCAACGCTGGTCCACCGGTAAGCGAGTCAAGGAACGCGTCAAGTTGGATGCAGGTACGGTACGGCGCCCGGTACATTTTTACTTCTTCTTGCATACTGGTACTCGGATACCACAAGGTGGCTCAGTGGTACGGGGCAGACGAAGGGAAATGTCTCGCCGCCCACGAGCCAGATGCGAGGTCATCTGGGCTGGAAAAATCCGGGCGCCACAATGGACAAAACCCTGAGAGGAGGCATGGCCGCTGCCGGGATTTGTCGCCTATAGCACGCCTCAGAAAAATGCCGTCGGACGAGGCCAACGTACAGTATAAGAAATACACCGAGCAGCCGATGACGATTTGTTAGTGGTGGTTGACGGATCCTTGCTCTTTTCGAGTTCTTACCGACCCTCTGGGTAAAAAGAGTCGCGCTAGTATGGAACCTCCTCCCACTCCTTCCTCTAAGGTGTGAATGGGTTAGGCTGGAGGGGTTGCCTGCCCACTCGCCTACTGCAGTGCGACTTTACCTTTTTGCTCCTATACAGCGTCGTACCCGTCCATCTTCTCCATCTGTGTGGTTGTGGTTGTTCGTCAATGATCAATAATCTTACCAATCATGACTTGCCTGCTTTTGTTAGTTGGTCTTTGGTGACGCTACGTCAATCAATACGAGTGCCCAAACCTAACGACGTACCACGTTTCGGCAACGGCGCAAAACTGGTTCGTGGTTGCCTGTTGAACGGGGGAACAACCAGAACAGAATTGGTTAAAACAAAGTCGGAACTCGCTTAGAGGTGTTTATCTTGTTGTTCCCCTTCCCACTCTGCAAATTTTCCTGCCAGGCATCCGATCCATACCCGCATTCAGCCTCATCCATGACCAAAGCGCAAAAGGGGGTTCGGAACAAAACCAGTTGCAATCGTTAATATCGGGCTTGCTACACCCCTCCATGCGCAGAAACGCCCCTTCCAGAGAGGGACGAAAAATCTCCGTGTGGTTGGCTTTGCTGGCCGGCGTGCATTCAACGCATAAAGTAGAGATGAGATGACGGCTGCTGCGTGCCTGTGCATCGTTCGAGGACCAGCCAGAGGCCCGTGAGCACCAACAGAGTTCAAAAATACTCCGAATAGACGAGATGAATATTTTATGCATTATATCCCCATGATGCCATCGCCTTGTCGATTTGATATCGATAATCGTGTAAAATCTGCGCCTTTCGGCGCTTCGGGCCAGCAGAACGTGGGAAATGTAACTCGACTTCGTAATCGCGTTGGCGGCTGTCGACGAAATTATCCTGTGATCTCCGCCAACTGCTCTCTACTTGCGTAAAGCCTATCTCTCTTCACCTCCGAAACATAAGCTTGGCAATGCGCACGGTGATGTGCGCATATGGTCACACATACTCCGTACTCTGTACAGTATTTTTTGTAGCCTCGTCAGCTCAAATTTTGATAGAATCATTACGATGCCTGTCCTATGTTTCCCGGTCCCGCTACTCGGAGTTGACATGGCTGCTGTTCGTGCATTGTGGTGTGATAGTACACCTCACCTAACTGCCTTGGTAAACACTTGCATCATTCCACCGAGGCAAGTGTTAGCGTGGCAGTAGCCATGCAGTAGGTAAACACCTAGAAATAAGGAAAAGCTACTTCTAGGCATGCGAACACATGATCTACTCGAAATGTCTATAACTATAGTAACGGCGTCAGATACTTTTTGATAGAGGGGGTCAGGTTCAGCGATTGGACAGAGCACACACGTATCAATCCTACTACCTATGGAGGTTAATGCTAGATTCTACACAGGCCTACATGTACTTGCACACATCACACAATCAAGAGGAGTCGCTTATTAGAGAAGGTGGTTCACGAGAAATGTACCGACTAACCCCACATGATTTGCATCGAATGGGAGGGTGTGCCTTGGAACCCTTGCTACATGGCCGTATACTACTAGGAGTCTAGTACCATGTATGTAAGTACCTAATGTACGTCGACGCAACTGATCTGTTGCGTGCAACATGGCAGATACAAAAGTTGGTACATCCTGCACAGTAGGGGTGGGTGGCCTCAGTTGATGTTGTTGTTGTTAC
The DNA here is from genome assembly GCA_038363915.1 of Apiospora saccharicola. Classification (NCBI taxonomy): domain Eukaryota; kingdom Fungi; phylum Ascomycota; class Sordariomycetes; order Amphisphaeriales; family Apiosporaceae; genus Apiospora; species Apiospora saccharicola. The sequence continues at coordinate 4,386,171 of JAQQWM010000006.1, forward strand.
TGGGCCGTCTGTGGAAGAGCCATGGCGGTAACCTGCTCTCCGGCAAAATCGACGACGATCTGTTCCGGTTTTCGTAACGGTGAGCTGCATCGTGAGAATATTGGTGACAATTTAATAGCGTATTAGTTGTTCCCACTAGTGGATGATTCGATAGTCGTGGAAAATATACCTACTAGCTTGCCTTATGAGCTGTTGATATCATATCAGAAGATCATATTTTACCTTCCACAGATGGTGATTTGCATTGCCGGTGCGGTGGTTCAGATAGTTCCCGTGCTTTTGGACCAGGATTCGATCGACACTCGACCATAGCACCAGGCAGTGCCTACACTCGGAGCGCATCAGGATTCTTCATCGTCGCAAGAACGGTGGCGGCGTATTTTGACAAGCCCAAACACCTTCGTTGGATCTATGTAGCCTTGTATGATGTTGACGGAAGGGGGTTTGCCTGGGATAGAGAAGATGCAAATTGTGACCTTCCAGTTGCTGACTCGTCGGCAAATCAGCTTTGGCCCGGAGCAATTGACAATCAGCGTCAAGAGTCGTGATTGGCCACGCACAACCACCCAATCCTTGCTTCACCAACCCTCGATCTATTAAGCGGGCCTGGCCAGAGAATCTATTCTTGATTGTGACGACTTGTGATTTTTCAAGGCGGTTTATAACCAATCTATATTCTCCCTTGACCGGTTGGCTGTCACTACTTTTCTTCTCGCCTTCTGCGGCATCTTCTAATTACCGTATGCGACGCAAGGTCGCGGTGACCGACTGGGCGGACGTCCGGCAAACTGAGGACCGGGCAGCGGTTTTGCGACCATGTACTTGGGTCACTGGTAACAAACAAGGTAACGGGGTCTCCCCTCCTGTGCAACTCCTCGCTTGTGGTGAAGCGAAACCGGAATGCTGGGTCGACGGTGACCCTCTTCTGGCCCTCTGGCGCTGACACCGCCCTGGGAAGGGGAAAGGAAAGGAAAGGTTATGGTTACATATGGTTGATACTAATACCAGGAACAATCAAAACTAGGGTGCGTGCAAATTGTAACTGGGTGAACCAGGGCAGGTGGAACACTGGAGATGAGGTGACCAAACCACCAACCTGGCCAAACTCGTGGCAGCTCGGGCTACGAGCTGGCCAAGTTCAATCCGTGACTGCTTGGCGCTATAATGGTCGCCGACCTATTACGACGTTGCTGAGAGCCGCGGTACGGGTCCCAAAAGATCCTTCCACATAATGGAGGGTCCTGCTGCTGCTACACCTGGCGGTAGCGCGGTGAAAATCTTCGTGGATTTGCTTCCCTTACCGTCCTTCGAAACCCAGACAGACTGGGGCCTGGCGTTCCCAACTCCGGTGCTGCCGAAGCTCCCCGGACCACAACTCACGCGCAATTGGGTTCCGCGATCTACGTGCTGCGTCCTACCTGACCTAGCGGTCTCCTTTAACCCCGGGGAGCTTCCTAGCCTCTCTGGAATATAGAGTCCGTCAGGTGAGGTTGAGCACATGCGTATGTACTGTATATGTCATCTCTTTATGATGCACCCGCAGCTATAAGACATGTCGCTATAGCAAACACCCCCGTTATGGGCCAGCGTCAATTGGCGGCACAGCGAGGCCGGTCCTTATTGGACGTACCCCCAAAAGCTTGAGCTGGTGCTGCATAGTCCAGGATTTCAGCATTGATCTAATTCATGGTTTATGTAAGTACCCATGTGGGGATCATTGCAGCAATCTTAACGGCGAGCTGGTTGCTATAGGTCGTATTTGTCGCCGGGAGAACCAGACAGGAAGAAACACTTCAGGTTTTCTACTTTGGGTAATGCTTTGATCATTGGGCCAAATACAAGACGGCAAGGACGAACGACAAGCTCTTTTGCCCAAGCGGCTGTCAAAACGGTTTTAGGTAGCCGATGCAGGTGTGGATATCTTTAGCCGGTTTATCTGCAGACCAGACTAGTACGTACAGGAGCACAAATAGAGGATCAGACGAAAAAGGTCAGGGGTGTGAGACCCTTGGAACAGTGATGCTGGCACAATGCATCTCTACTGCAAGCTTACATACTTGTGTACATGTAGTAGGTAGCATGTGTACTTCAATGGTGTTCCATTGCATTTTCAGTTAAGCCTGAGATGAGGTTGGTAGGAGAGATATTCATGACATTATGGCTTCATGACCACACAGGAGACTGGGCGACATTACCGCCCAATCTCCAATGAAACGGATTCAGACTTGTATTGGGTATTGCATCGCATTCTGTTTTTGATACTCCGTATACTTCTCATCTATCCATTTGAGTGGTCTCTGAATGGCACGGGCAAGTGCTAGATAAGAGCTACCTGGAACTCGGCTTTGCTAGCCCGAAGCCATTCCGATGCCGCAACAGCGTCTGAGCTGAGTGAAGGATTAGCGCACGAACGGAAGCCGTCGAGACCTTGCGGGTAATCTAAAAAGCTCAATGAATGTGAAAGCCAAATTGTATCTCGGCATTTGCCTACCTAAAGCCCAGCAGCTAGCGATCCAAACAACCAGTAAAAAAAGGCCATTGGGCTCACAGGTTGGTGTTGGTGTTGGTGCTATTGGTGCTGTTGTTGGTGCTCAGTCAAGCCTTGAGCGTCTAATGGTTCATGCTGGAAATGAATATGCTATGCTGGCTGGTAATTGGATGCGGGGTTGTTGAGTTGAGGTTCGTCTCCTCGTCTGATGTTGCTACATGCGGATGCGGGATCAACCGGAGGATTGATGATTCGACCATATGGCAGTACTTACCACCACGACGGGCGGCCTGCCACCTGCATACACAGTTCGTAATGTTCACCGCGTTCGCTGTTGGCGTGCAGATCGGCTGGGAGTGCATGAAATCACACAAACTGATCTCATACAAGCCATGGGTCGACGAGCACAACGACTGACTCGTCTGACTCGCGTATGGCACTTATGCGACAACGCGTCGTCGATCCGCGGCCAAACTTATTATTAGCTGATACTCAAGACTCATTGCAGTGGCCCTCTCGTCCAGACGCCGGTATGCATTGGCGACGACATGAGCACGTGCGGTTGAGGGAAGTGTCGTACGTCTCATGTGAAGTCAAGCCGGCACAAGGAGGCTCTGCTTGTACTTACAGCATGCGTCCTCTATTTCTTGACGGGTGGGTTTTGGTCCTGTCAAGTGGACACGGCGAACTTTAGGAGTCTGGAGGTACTTTTCGTCCCAACTCCTTACCGCCCTGTGTTTGGTATTGCAGCTGGCAGGTATTCGAAAAAGCACGGTTACCTCAAAATTAGCGTATCCCGACATAACGGGTGTACTATGGGACGTGCCGACAAATATCTGCCAGGATCTAAGCTCTCGGCCTAGATGTATGTAGGCGTATGTAAGTATTATACCTAATATGTCAGGTATTGTAACTGCAGCAGAGGAGGTATGCACCTGTAAGCCTTGCTTGCAGGTGGTGACTTCGCGATAATGAACCCTCGTATGTCATGTAACGTAGACGCACGCATAGCATAGACGGCCATGACTTGCTGCTGGGTAAATGTACCCTCTAATACTTATGTAGGTATACGGTAGGTAATTGAACACATGAAAGAGACCAGCCTCGATCCTTTTCCCCGACGGACGCGTTATTGCCTTATTTACCGCCGGTGTACTCGATGCTACAATACCTACGTAGGTTGGCAGTGCCATAGGCATCGTCATCTTGAGGTTTAGCTATGCATAAATATAACTAGATCCATGTCGTACACACCCTCTCGCCAAGAGAGGGGTGTAATGTCACATTCCGTTGCTGATATGCAATGGCGGCTCAACCAAGTACATGTGTACCCACTCAACCACGAGGAATGCAATCAAAATCAACATTGTCTTGACAAGTGAGTCGAGGGGCAGAGTGGCGCAAAGAACGAACGGGGTCCGGAGGACTCTGGGTCTCAATACCATAACCGATGCATATAAGAGCATTCCTATAGAGCCACATGGCTGGGTATAATACTGCAATCACCATGAAATCAAGATGACCTTCTGGAGAGGAGGTACGTAACGACCCTTCAACTTACGAGGAGTTGCCTCAAACTGAACAAAAGACGCAGAGTAATGTGTTGCGACTGGTCAGACACTCGAGAGGTCCCAGCCCCAGCCCAGGCGGGGGGGCTAGGTCCATCTGATACATCCACCCACTTTGCTCCAATGTCAGCTAGGAAGACCTTGTCGGAGTGCCAAGCGACCAAAGTTGTTCGTTCATCGCGGCATAAACAGCTCAACCTGTCAACCAACAATGTGTCTCTTCTAATTAAAGATTATCTGAAGCTCTTGGTGTGACAGGTGTGGTTTCTCGGCAAACAACGAAGGGCTAACGCTTAGATCCTGTGATCTGGGTGTCGGTCCGCCGCCGCTAATGCGTAGCTGCTTTACGGGGAATGAGGGCCGAGGAACGAACCATTGCCTCGGACGAACAAGATTCGAGGCATTGCGTGATGGAGTCCATAGGGTATCCATCATCACTTGTCAGACAAGCGAGCAGCAGGGGGGGAAAGGATCAAAGCCAGAGAGTAGGGTCTCAGCAGTACTGTAGCAAGTAGTCCCACCGGAGCTAAAAAGTCCCCTCGCCTACATACTCTACTGTACGTGCGGAATGGCTATGTCACGGAAAACGTATGGAAGCTCAGTAGCATGATGGAGAACCGTCGTATACTACTAGACAAGCGGTATTGGCCCTTCGGTGGGCATCGTCCGGAGCAAAAGAAATGGGGATGCAGAAAGAGCGCTGCCTCCAAAAAGCCTAATCGGTCCACACCATCCTGCACTCCTTGCCCGCTCATGACATCGGATTATTAGTGCCTACCACTGGGTGTGGCTCAATCGGAGAAGGAGGATTGATGCGTCTCGGGGCATTTTCTCGTAACTTGAGGAGAATTATTGACTTCCTTTGGTCCCCGTGGATCGGTGGAATGCAGCAGCATGCTCACGCCCAGCGGATCGGGATATTTCTCATTTCATTCCAGACCACATGTAGTAGATCGCCAATCACCACGGACTCAGCATACCTGGCATGATATATTACCCAGCCATTTGAATAGCGCAAACCACCACCACCGCTGCCTTCCCTCGAACACCACGGGCTGCAGATCATATATGTAATTTCTATACCGTCACTAGAAGAGTACGAGAATTCAATAAAATGGCCTCAATAATGTCCCTAGTTAGTCAATCTCAGCGTATGCCGAGGGGGGTGTGGTCCAACTAAACCGCTAAAGGGCAAGGGGTACCCCAGCTTATACATCCTTGTTCGTTATGCCATCTGTGCTTTCAAGCCGTACCGTGCTCGTGGCGTTTCTCGCCAGTACGTACCCATGAACATTGTCACACGCCCAGATGGCCGATAGTAGAATTCCAACGTCATTTGTGCCGTCGCCGGGCAATCGACCAAAGCGGCCATCGGCAGGCAAATAAATAAATAAATGGCTGTAGAAGGCCACCCCCGTCGAGAGCAATGGTTTCCCTGTGGCGGCTCTTGTATTGCTAGCAATCATCTAACTATCTGGCCTAGCTCGCGATGTCGGCTCACAAACTTACAAGGTTAAAAGATGATTATATGACGGCTGAATTCAATGGTGTCTTTGACTAGGAGGCCACGCGACGCATATCGGGCACAGACTTATTGACTGGCCCATGCATTCCCGACATGTCATTGTCCTCGACCCTAAACGTCGAAGTGAGGTAGCCGGGCTCGAGCAAACCCAAACCAAAAATGCGGAGAGAGAGGGAACGCCTTAGCCAAACGGTCAAGCCGTCTGGGATATTGTGTCAATGATTGCTGCTGGCTGGATTTCCCAAAAAGCAATTCCCCGTCATCCATCCGGCATGTAAGCTTACTACCCGCTTTGCGTGGCGTCGACTAAGACCGAGCGTGCCCAGCGCGGAATCTGGTTCATGCTCAAGACTGCCGGTGCGGGCGGGTTACCCTGCCTGTCTAGGGACCTAGGAACGAGAAAAAGGCCTCGGCCGGGTCAAGCAACTTGACGCTTAGGGGTGGACGGGATACTCCATTGTATACTCGCTTAAGCTATCTACAGTCTCAACTACCGGCTGGCTTCCAGGAAGAGTGGCCCGCCCCGAGCCCTGGAGAACGGAGGACCTCATACGCGGAGTGTATAGAGTATCGGTCCTCAATCTCTTCGGCAGTCTATTTTCATAAATGATGGGACCTGCGATCAAACTTACGTTGGGGCGCCATACCCGTCAATCACATCTTGTCTCCGGGACTAGGATGGTCGGTCTACTCTGCCCGATGGAAATTTGCTTGGACAGCTATGTACGTAATCTATGGTAACAACTCCGTCAGCAGCCACTCGGGAGCTTGTTCCTTTCGACATCCGTTACCTACCTACTGTATCTACTTACATGTTCTACGCATACCCTGTCCGATTTGATTGGACTCCATGTGGGCAAGAGAGCGAGAGAGAGAGAGAGAAAGGAAGAGAGAGGACCCTTATTATTCCCCTAGGTATTCTCAGGTCCAAGTCGAATGCGTAACGGTATCAAGCTTCAATCATCAATAATCATGCGTGGTGGATACCACCGTGGTCACAGGAGATAAACATGTCTGCACCTGGGCCAAGTAGGCAGGCAAATAGGCAGGCAGGCGGTTGATGTATTTTCTCCATCATCGGGTTCCTGGTACAAAACTACCCTACATACGTACATATGTACCGACTTCCTATGCATATACGTACAGGATGTATCCATGCAACCAGAAAAGTACTGGAGGCAGGCCTGTCGTGTTGGCATGTAGGTAAAATCATGACTGAAGGGAAGGGAAGCTTTCCCAGGCAATCAGACGCCTACTGACGGACGCCTCTTTTAAACCGTTAAACTGCACGCCCCACCATGTGCAGGTTTGATCCTTGACACAATCAGCCCTGTATGTCTCTCTTTTGCGCGCTGTCTGTCTGTCTCTCTTTTCTTCTTTCTGTCTCTTTTGTCTTTCAATTCCGCCCCCCTTGAGGGCGGCTAAGGTATACCATGCCGAATTGACAGATACGAGCGACGCGGCCTCCTTGACGTAGACCGAGGTAAAGACTCAGGGCCCGGGCTTGCTCGAGTGGATGATGGTGAGCTTGGAAATCTTGCACAGCACTGACTTTTCGGCGGACTGCCCTGGCCTCCTCCACTGGACTGGAGCGCCTGGCTGGCGCTGCGCATATCCCATCTAATTTAACGACGCTTGGACACTGGGCAGTGGTTTACGGAGAATTTATGAACCAGGCCCGCAACCCTTTAACCTAGCAAGCATATCACGGCATAGCATTTCGCTCCAAGGATTCCTCGAGAGTGCTAAGCCTGAACAATATGTCATCGACATATACATTATGTACCTTGACGCATTGCACACTCCTATCTCCACTAGCGCGCTCCATCCTCACTGGAAATAATAATATCATTTCCATTCTGATATATGGTTGGTCTGAAAAGGGTAGGTACCTAACCTGCTCCTATCGAAGCCACACTGGCCTACCTCTAATTGTTATTTTTACTCTTCTACAGTAGCTCATGGGGGTGGGCGATTGAGAGGGAGCGAGTGCGCCTGAATTGATTGACAAGAAGCAGGAGATGCACCCCCCAGTCAGCGTGTCCGGGATCGAGCCACACTTGTGCGCTCCAGTCCCGGTCCCAGTCCCCAGTCCCAGTCCAGGTTCTAGTCGTTAGAGACCCTGGTTCCCACACCATGCATTTCATCAACATCGACCCAGGTGTCATTCTTGGGAAGTACCCACAGGTGGGTTCGCCAGGCTTGCCCTGTCGTCTTCGTCTGGTCTCTGCGCTTCCCTTTTCCCAATTAGAGCTACAATGTAGGCTTGGATCATGTAGCTCGCACCCAACCCCCCCCAAGGTCTTTTTCAAGTCGATACCTTTCATCTGGGTGGTGTATTGTACGGCCCGCCCTCGAAGTAGAACCATGTAGGGGGTCCCCGTAGTGGACAGGTACTTAGCAACCGGTGCATTGTACATCCAAGAGGTATCGACTTACCGTTCAGAGCTGCTCAGCGGATCTGGCGTCCGTGCAATGGTCTGGCGCCCCCATGAACCAATATCCTGGTCACTACATATTGGGCCAATCTCTAATGAGTTGCACAAAAACCTCCCACGATCCCACTTGGTTGATCGTTGTGAGAGACATTTGAGCTTCCTCCCATCTTTGTCCCTTACTGTTCACTGTCCTCGACTTGAACCGGCGCCTCAGAGTAACCGTGCTGCCTCCCAAATCGGCTAATAAGCTCGTGCTGCCACATGAGTCGAGGTACCGCATTGGATCTGCACCTTCCCGTCGCCTGTCCGCTCTCCAACATACTCAACACCACCGCCTGCCGTACCACTTGACGCTCGAGAGTCTTGGTGGCCCAGCGTCTTACCAAACCACTATCGTGTCCCACGAAAGCGTCGAATTCGCCCCTAAGACCTCGCCAGAAGTCACTTGCCCGGACCTGGCTCCTAGCGACGACACAGAGGCCGGATATCTTGCCCTGAACAGCACATCTCGGTTGCCATCACCGTTCGGATTATAAGCCACCAAGCATCCGTACTAGCCCGTGGGCAACGCTTCGTCTTATTTGTCTGTATCCTGGCATGCGCTTCATCGTTTGACCTTGAGGAAATCGGATCAGCAACGGCAAAGGGCACCCGGCCACCTTCGTCTCCGCGCAGACGTCAGGAGCTCTCTGCCCTGTTTCTCTGGCACCCAGGTTTCCGCCCGATTCCATGCAAAACCTAATTCATAATAGCAAGCAGACTCAAGACTCACTCGGCCAGCGCCGAGGTATATCCAATCTGGCGCGCTTCGCTCTCGACTTGAGTTGGGCCAGCGCAGCGACGGAGTGCCCTCTCGGTTCAAGGGCCTATCCTTCTCCGCCCATGTCAGGGTCGCCACCGCTCCCACCCAAGCCAAACTTGGAGGCCGGTGAACGTGGCCAAAGCGGTTTCCAGCCAACCAGTCACGATGTGTTTCGCACTGGCTCGAATATTCCAGGGATAGAGTATCGAGCACATTCGCAGCAAGGCCAAGCCCAGCTGCCGCCACCCATGGCGAGCGGGATTCGAACATACCCAGGAGAAGCAACAGAGCGAGCTGCGTTTCCCTATCGACGCCCCGAAGAAACCATGGGAAGACCGATTTCCTACCAAGGCCAGGCGGACCCCATGGTCTCCCAGTCACAGTACCCATTACCGCCAGTAGCCGGGCATGCCTCAGGCCCTTCACCTTACTCTTTACCCACGAGGCCGCAACTTCCGGAAAATCCGCCGTATACTTCGCCTAAATCGCAAAGAAAAACCAAGGGACATGTCGCTTCGGCCTGTGTTCCTTGCAAAAGAGCACACTTAAGGTATGTTGATCCGTTTCCCTGAGCTCGGCTATTCCTGAAACTGACCTTTCGCAGATGTGATGGTACGTTGCGTCCGATTTTCTTCCATCTTTTGCTCCTATCGGGTTTCCCATGATCCAAGTGTTCAGTCTCGTGCGTGGGGTAATGACCAAATCCTGTCTGGGTGATTGTAGTGGTCCGCCGGTGATGATCTCTCTTTGAATCAGAGGCGTACGATATCGTCAAAGCCTGGTGTCCTACATACGGAGGTTAGCATTCGACGGCGACCTTGGTCCGGTGGCAATGTTTTGCTGGGAGCCAGGGAAAGCAGTTGAAACCCCCCAAGTTCGGGACTAAGCGGCTTTTGCCGTGCTGGATCCTTTATGATAATCAGCTCAAACCCCGAGCACAGAGCCCTACAATATCCTCGTTGCAAGGCAACGGTTCTCCTCTTTCTGTACTAGATCATTGCTGACCCTCATGACTCGATAGCTCAAAGGCCTTGCTCACGCTGCCTCAGCAATGGCAAGGAAGATGCATGCGTAGATGTGCAACACAAGAAACGTGGCAGACCAAGGCTTCGAGATGACCGGGAATCACGATTCGATGCAGCCCGTTTTGGCAACCCCACTGAATCGAGCGTACGGCGGCCAGTCTCGTTGTTTGCCCCAGTCAGTGCCCCCGCGGTGCCATACGACGATCCGCTCCGAAGAACACAATCATATCGAGTGTTGAAGTCACAGCCGCCAGATCCCACGATACCAAGGTATCTTGACCGCGGCTCTGCGAGTGACGCCAACGTCTACCCTCCGCCACTAACCATCGCACCACGACCTTCGGAGCCAGTAGCGTTCTTGACAGTTGATCTCGAGGTTGCAAGAGTGTCGAATACGTTTGTGGATGCTATCGGGGCTGGGTCAGCACAGGCGATCCAGAGACGCAGGCTGGAGGAGCTTATCCTTCCCCAGGAGCGAGAAAGAATACTGGCACTCCAGCGCTCACTCCAGGACGAGCAAGCCAGAAAAGAACCGACCTATTTGCCACCAATATTTGGTCGTCAGGAGGCGGATAGGGTATTCCAGGCGCTTCCGTTCGACCCTGAAACAATTTCCAGGTTCCCACTAGACCGGCAGGATATTTTCTACTTCAAGACGGTAGAGGGCCAGCCGCGGCAGTATTCCATCCGTTTTGGCCTAGTAAAGGAGGATTCCATATACTTTGTCGTTGTGCTCCTAGTAACACAGCCAAGATCCCTCTCGAACCCGTCGCCCTCCGCGCAGCAGAGAGATCTTCCTTATGCGTATCAGCCTCAGGCCTATACGCAGCTGACGCCTGTATCGGCATCGTTTGATGCAAACCGGCATCGATGGGGCGACCTGTTGGATTCCAGGGACAATGGGCATGGCACGCGGCAGCCAGTAACCCCGGCGTCAATAGCTGCAGGACCGAGTCCAGGCGTAAGCCCCAACATTCCTGCGTATTCGCCATCGTCATCTGTTCGATCAGATCACCCATCAGGGCCATCATATCATATACCTCGAAGCGAATTGTCGATGCACAGGCCCTCCCAGCCGCCAGGCTACCAGCTTCCACCGATACGAAGCCACGCACAGCCTATTCACCAAGCAGACCCCCGAGTGGGGCGGGTCGATATTGGCGGTCTGCTGGATCAGTCGAATGCTCCAAGGGGCTCATAGCATTCGGCGATCCCCTCTTGTTAGGTTGCCCCCCCCTCCGGGGCTAGGAACCTTCGTCGTTGCCAGCTAGTGGCGCCCAGAATACCCCCATGGCCGGCCAAGTTCGCCATTTGCTGTGTATACGTGTACAATTATACGTTGGATACCCTATTCGTTGCGTTGGAGATACCATTGTCCATGATCAGCACGGCCTTCCATGACTTCTCTTTTCCGAAGAACACTTCTAATTCATGACTCTCGGACTCGACCACGATATTTCTTTGCATCCGGCTGGCGTTTCCTTCCTTGGCTTTCTTTTCTTTGTCCTGCGAGCATGGGTCGCTAGTTCAGGGTTTCTGGGATGTAATTGGAATTTTGTTAATACAAATGCACCGCCTGCTCCACGGTTGCAGGCAGGGGCGGCGTGGGATCGTCGCGGGGACCTCCCCAATTCCAATGGCCAAGTCTTTCAAGGCCGAAGTTGGATCGGGCAGCAGGAAGACTCAAAGTTCTCAAGAGGGACCGCTGTATCCGGAGGCATCTGTCAAGTTGCCCATGTTATTGGGCAGCACCTTGGAAGGCAGGGTACGAATGGTTGCACAGCGCGGGGTCCGCCGATTTCGTTGAAGCGCTTTTCCGGCACGAAACATGGCAGTTCCATACGGAACAAAGGAATTGGGAAAGACTCCTGTGTAGCGGGATTGCCAGAGGATTTTGTCGCAGTGTGAATGCCCCACGGGGGGCAACGTTAGGAGATAATCCGAAGTATGTACGATATTGTAAATATAGGAAGGAGAATGGTAGGAAGAGCAAAGAAACGAAACGAAACAAAAACCCCACGAGGTGCCGAGCTTCAAACAAGAAACGAAAAGGTTTCTTCTTAATTTCCCAAGGCGGGCTGAAACTGGAACCGAGCTTATATTGAGTTGCAGTATTGAGTTGAGTTATCTGACTTGCTAAGGCAGATGTGACGTGCTAGCACAGGCACTGTTGTTCTATAACACCTGTGCTATTGCACGGGACATGGTTGAGGCCGTTGATGATGACCCAATCCGAGGGCTCAGGGCTACGGGGAAAGGAAGTTCAGGGAATTTAATTTTCGGGGGACGGCCAGCTACACAAGAGCAAGTAGGCAAATCCGTAGTCGAATATCATCAGTACGAAGGACGAGAAGGAACGATGGTCTTGGAAGGGAACAAGCAGACTTCACAAGCACACTATGTGGGAGTGGTTGAGGAAGGTAAATCAATGCCCTCTTCTTTTTTCTATCGACAACATCCCATCCACGACAAAAAGACAATGCCCACCGCACTTTCATCCAATGTCGACCTGGCCTACTTGATTTCAGGGTAGTAGCCGCGCGCAGACACACGGGCACACAGACACACACCTTCTGCCCTCTCGGGGGCCAGGAGGCTTTTCCTGCTGCATACTGTCGGGAAATAAGATCGTGGATGTGGGCGGGACCCAAAACGCTGCTCGCCAATGAGAAAATAACCCGACGCGGGAATGTCGAAAGTCTATCTACTACCACTGTAGGCAGGTTTCTAGCATGTAACCCCAAGCCAGGACACCGGCCAGGGAGTGGTGTGTGCCACCACCCATCATCAACCAGGCCCCAGCCCAGCATTCCCCAAGTGCGACCTCACCGACCGACATTTCGTCTCTAGCGCACGCTAATTAGGTCGCTTTAGCGGGCACTTGCTGACGAGAGACAGCCCACCTGCCACCCGCTGCTGCTGCTCAATAAGAATAATCCAGCGCGAATAGTTTAAGAGCGTCTTTGCAAAACTAGTACTTATTGATATATCTATATGCAGGGAATCAAAGAGAGTGCAGGTGGTATCAAAACATAACGAAAAATGCAGCGATAACATGATTGAGACACGAACGGCCGAGGCCCAAAGACCCAAGACCAAGAGGATGATGCGGCAGGCCGGCCAAAACCCGGTGAGCTGTCACAGACCACACACTGACAGGGCCCTAAGCCAATTGCCAGCAAGTAAGCTGCAAGCTGCCCGCCAGGTCCACCGTCCATGTCGTAGTCCGGGTTGAGGGTTGATTGTTATCAAAATGACCTGGCATGACCTGACGCCCATCTAAGCCAATAGCAACTGGGCGCGCGGTTAACAGAGCCAATTGCCCTGCCTTGCCCCGACTGCGATCCTTGTTAAAAGGAGCTTAAACGACATCTTGGTCAGCATATCGTCTGCCATCAACGGGACCACGACGGAATTGCAACCCCGAATCCGGCTGAAGAGGGAAAATGACGATGCTACCTCAGTCGGCAAGGGAAATCAATAAAGGGGAAATCCAATCTCGTATCCCTTCACATGCTGGCCTTATTGCGTGCGCAAGAGAGAAAGGTAGAGGACGGCCCGGACGCTGCGGAGTACGCCCTGAGGAAATGATCAGCTTCGAGGGGAGTCGGTCGTCTGTCGTGCAACCAAGCCCAGTCCATCCAACTTGCATCCCGTCATCCTCAGATGAAACAAGACGAGAAAGAGACCAGAGGAAACGATAACCAAAATACGCCAATATGACGTATCAAAGAAAGGGGGAAGAAAACTGAACAGCAACCGCGCGCCACAGAAACGCTTTGGCCAATGCTGCTAGCTCAAGCCACCCTCGCCTTTGCTCGACGACGCCGCCTTGACCCTTTTGGCTGCGTGGGCGGAGTTCGAGCTCTTCTCCGTCGCCTGATCATTGTCGTCTGGTCGCTGTTCGTCGGCCACGGGAGAACTGTTTCCTGCCTGTCGCGACTGTTGTCGTTGCTGCTCTTTGTGCTTCAGTAACTCTTCGATCTCCCTGGTCATCCCATCGGGCGCCCGAGGGCTATCGTCCGCGATGATTTCCTGAATCGCCCGCTTCTTCTGTGGCCGAGGAGTCTCGTACGGTAGCGGTGGCGGCCTCAGGCCCCGGAACTGGCTGTCGTCCCACCTGAGGATGTCGTTGCGCGTGCTCGCGGGCTGCTGGTCATTTTGGGATGATTGCTGGAGCTGCGCTTGGCGGACTAGGTAGGCCGCGGGTCAACGGCCGTCCGGCGTGAGCACCCTGTGCCCGTTCTTGGGGTTCGCGGTCGGCACGAGGGGTCCCACTACGACTTCTTCGCTCGCTCGGATTAGTAAATCACCGGAGGAAACCTCGTGTTGGGCTTACCCTAAGTGGCTGGCGTACTCAGATCCCACTGTCGCAAGGGTTGAATGAGTCTCATCGTCCTCAACTGCAGACTGGTCCATGTTTCCGGCTACTGATCGGGACATGATGGGAGTTCGTGTTTTATCAACTCGGACACTCCTAGGATTGATGGTACGGGCGATGCAACAATAACACAAGTAAGTTATTCGGCGCTATCAAACCTAGACCACCGCGGGGGTGAGGCGCCTATGACAACAGCTTTATACGACGCGTGACTGAACGGAGTTCGATCTTTCGAGCGGTGCCTCGCACACCTGCGACACCATCATATCATGCAAGGCTATAGCAGGTGGTGTATATGGCCAATATTCGGGCTTCCCGTTACTTGACTGCTCTGCTTGCCTGCGCCTTGCATTTCCTAATCAGTTGCATTCGAAGATGTTAGGCTAATGACCTGGCCGAACGCTTGTCTCCTTCTATTCCTTTACCGTTTACACTAGGAACCTAGTGTCGTATGTGGCTTGTCAGCAGACCATCGACATAGATCCTTCTTGGACCAGCCCCTGGCCCGGTGCAGAAGTGGAAGCGAGCGTAAGAGAGCCCACCAACTTCCATCAGGTCTGCTGAAATCGATGGCCATACCCGCATACGTAGGACGAGCCGAAGCGCGGCTGTCATGCACATAAGACTGCGGAAGCGCGGTGCATTGCATGTATTACCTTGTTATCAGTGTTATTCTTTTTTATTTCGAAGGCTTATGGTATACATATAACATTTTCTGTACTACCCAACCTACCTCTTTTTGGAGCAGCCGCTGGGAACATTGCGCATCAACTTGCAGTTGAAGAGATAAAGAAAGAGTTTGGCGGCCGTTCAAGGCTGAGCCACCACCACAAACCGTTGCAGGGATGGTTTAGCCGCCCCCCCAGAATAAGCCATAGGCCTCCCGATGGTTACAGAACAGACTCTGCTTCTTGTGGACAGAGGCCATGCACTTGTGTCACGGATAGTTAGCGGCGTACGATTTGGTGGGAGGCACTGCTCCGTGTGAACCAAAAGCGGCTAGTAAGTTCTGCGTTCTCTGTCGACGATCACGGATTCTCTGCCATGTGCAATAGTAGTGACTGACGTCCTGTTTGGGTATTAGCATTTCTTAATCTTCAAAAGTTCAATCTTCTTTGTAGATGGCATTCTGGACAATTGCAGTCAGATAAGGATAAATCACAAGTCATTAACTACAATTAAGATTGAGCTTATACACAATGCTACAAATACGATTTAAACTATGCAACCGAAATCTGGCCCAAGGACGGACTGGTTCTCGTAGAAGATGAAGTACTGAAGCATGGTAATCTCACCAACCGATGAAGAAAAGGCGCTTTATGTCGTGTTACACGGGTACCGGCCAGCTGATCAAAAAAAAAACCTGTCGGAGGTAATGTCGGCAGGCGAGGGGAGGGACATCATCGACAAGCTTCGCTGCGCCGCCTTTCGAAGAGAGAAGAACTGTGCCCCAACGCAGCCGGTCAGATAACTTTAAGGACTTGCTTCTTGCTGACACTGCTGCACTCGCCAATTCTACTTATCAGTCTTGCGCCCGTGGGGGCCGGAATGAGGGGAAGCCTTCAGCCTGGTCTGCAAAGAATTCCAACCCGCGGAAGCGCGTTATAGACCACAATGAAGACATGTGTTATAGTTACCATCGGACTCTGCTGTTGATTACCTAAAGCATTCAGAGGGACGGTGGCCAAGTCTCTTAGGTAACAGATCAAGAAGCTAATGTTGCAGTACAACGATTATCACGGCAGAGAAATATACTGGACTATACGTAAGTGGGCGTATTTCGTTTACTTCCCTGTCTTAATAAGGAGTGAGTGAGATTATTAAGGTATATAGCTTCTTATTACCTGTGGCTATAGTACAGTTCAATCCAGCTGTTGCTTGGCAAATGAACCTGAAGGAGACTCAGGCGGTCTAATATCGACGAACACTGTTAGCACGCTTCGAGACGAAGGGGGTTGGGGATATTTACGTTAATATACATGTTAGGAAACAAATTATACAATCTCTAAGAGCATCACCCCATGACATTCTCGAAGTCTAAATCGACCGGAGTTAGGTATGCTAGGATGGAGAAAGGTAGCCATGGAGTGGGATGCCGTATCCAGAGGCTGCCAAAGTTTAAAATATACCTACCAATATTTATTTGCAAATCAATCCTGAACGATCCCGACCGGTTCCAGCTCATCCCGACACATTTCCTCATAAGAATCATAAAAATGGCCAACCTGAAGTCTCCCCAAGTCGAGAGCGGCGCACCTCCTATAACCGTCAGGTTTTGGTGTCATACCATTGACGAAACTTCACCAGAAGAATTCGCGCCTGAAGATGCAGGCAATGCCAGAGAGGAAGAAAACCGGGCACATCGCGAATACGCCGAAAGGGTCACTGGATATGTTCAGAAGCTCCTCTTTGAGAATACTGGAGGACCTGCTGGTGGTGGAAACCGCCGAAAGGTTGCTGAGAGGGAAGTTACTTGGAGAATTATCGCAGGAATTTGCCAAAATGAAAACTCAAGGAATTACCATCAGAGTTATTTCGCAGAACTCTACCACATACTCTCCGAAACCGCCTCCTTTCTGAAGACGATGTTTAGCCAAGGGCCACGACTCTACTATGAGCAATAGAAGAGACGAAAATCGGTCGTCAACCAAAATCCATTTTGGGCAAGGAGTGAAACCCCCAGTGATTCCAGCATCTGCGATAATCCATGGAGAGACTATGATGAGAACTGGCCAAAACTCATGTCATCAAGAGGCCGAATTGAGATATTCGCACGAGAAGGTCAATAATAACTTCGGGGGCCGCGCCGCCATGGCATCGACGACGGAATCTGTTGAGGCTGGATACATAATCCCTGCCCCAGGCCAAGTCCATCAGCCTATCATGGCACTGCTATTTGGTCACCTGGATGTTTTGTTCAGAGATAATTACACTCATTTGCGGCATATTCTACGCGAGGAGAACGGACCGGTAAAGAATATCATCCCTCTGGATAGGTCTCTGCTACTCCAGTACGACGCTGGCCGCGTGTTCTTGAGATCTATCAAAACCAGCGAGCCCAACCGTCAGTATCTCCAATTCCTGAGGACGACACCGACAGATCCTCTACGTCTGGAATCTAGCAGCGAAATCTGGAACTCTTCGCATACGCTGGACGACGAGGAACTCGATGGGGGCCTTATAGACACTGCTTCTCGCGGGTAAAAGCGTGGTTCACGCTTCATACGCCATGGAGACGTCTCTTGCATGGAGTCGCGGGACCCCGAAGAGTTCCCCTTCCCATCGCACGAGATAATGGAGTTGCGGCTCGGCTTGTCGCGCATAACGCATGACGTCAGAGCGAAGGGCGCGCTGGAGCACTGATTTCGCGACCCAGCGCCTGACCTGGACGGGGAGGCCATTTTGGCTCGGACAGACGAAGCGTTGCAAAGTACGTTTGCGCCATTAATCTTGCTGGCGGAGGAGGAGCGTATCTTGGACGCGGAAAGGGCAACCCGGTGGCTTCTTGCGATGGGGCAGCATGAAGCCAAGAGATTACAAAGAGAGTTGAGAATAAAGCAGCTTGAAGAGGAAGAATGGGCTGCCGCAGAGAATCCGGAGGCTGTATGCAGCGAGTGTAATGCCCCTGGAGCTGATGTGTGGAGGCTCGCAACACCAAAGATTTGAACTTCTGAAGCCCCGGCTGGTCTTCATGCATTTATCTAGGAACAATATCTGGGACTTATCGCGCACACTGGGGGATGCCATGTACCAGCATCATCATTTGAATATCTACAAAAATGGATCTCAGTTGCCTCGGAAAATAAGTCGAACAGATTTCACATTTGTATAAATAAACTTAACATGTACAGGAACGTATTATATATTTTCTCATTCTTTCTTTACCATTCTTCAAACTCAGTGATCCATCCGAGGCCCTTGCCCTGTCTCTTCTCAAAATGCCCCAAGTGTGGCGGCCACCAAACCAAGCGCGGTCTCGGTCAACCCCATGGCCATAGCTAGATTGTCATATTCCTTCTGCATGCCCCCGGGGCCCAGAAGCCCCTTCTTGTAGGCATCCTGCTCCTTGCTCGGCGGCAGGACCCGCACGGCAGCGATGCCGTGGACGTCTTGCGACTCGCCCGCGCAACTCAGGCGGATGGTCCACTCCAGCTGGTACGTCAACGAGACGTTGTACGTGTCGAACGACGGGTAGAGCCACCGGCCGAAAGGGCTCTCGGCCGCCGCGCCCAGAGTCGAGGAACCTGTCTGAGAGAGGTGGATACCGAGGTGCGCGCCGAGATCGAAAGGCGTACCTATGATGTATTGCCCCTCCTCACTGGGAGAGAAATGAGAATAGTCAAGCATCGGAAAGCTGGCTGCTTCTATGGTGTCCTCGTCGACGGGCCGAATCGAAAACTGCCCGTTGTTGTTTTTGCCATGATGATGGCTCTCGGAGCTCGTGGCGGCGAGTTTGCTTGAGGTCCCGCTCGCCGAGTAATCGGGTGGCGGTTCATCTCGGATATTGCCTCGTACTACGAGAGGGACCTGTCGACTCCCAGCGTTAGTATTTTAGGTACTCTTTTTAAAGTAAACAGGATGTTTTAAGAGGGAATAATGGGGATTTCTCGAATAAGCGGCTACTCCATCCCTTATGCGACCCTGGAACAAAAGAAAGAACAAACACACAAAGTCGCTTACCTTGAACTTGTGGTTCGCTTGGAAGGGTCCGAACCGGATAGGGAACTCGTGCTCCCGCTCTTCTTCGTGGTATTTGGTGAGACTGCCAGGGGTCCGGATCCGTGTCTTCGATTTCAAACTTAGCTCGAAAGACATAAACTCCACAGGCGGTAGGAGGGTGAGATCACCATCCGGGCAAATGGAGGTAAGCTCCTTATGTAGCTTAGGCGCGACAGATAGCTTGAGCGGGATAGGGTCGGGATGCTCCAGCTGAACGAACGTCGGATGGACCACCTTGGCGGTATATGCATACCTGGGCGTCTTGGAAGGGGTCCAGAACCTCCGCTGCCTTTCCCGAAACGTCAGTTTTCTCTCCGCATTGTCGGCGAGTAGCATCTCAGTTCGAAGGAGGCGGGTAGCTTCGCAAACCTATCGACTCTCGGCGTTAGTATTTACTCTCCTTCCAAGTAAACATGATGTCTCTAGAGGGAATAATGGAAATCTTTCGAAAAACGGGTATCCTTTCCCTTATAAGACACTGGGATAACGGGGAATAAACATCGAAAGTCGCTTACCCTGAAATCGTAGTCGCCGCCTTCGATGGGCTTCGCTGTTGAGTGGCTGCGAATAAACAAGGGTAAATGAGCCGTGACGCTCTCGGTACCCGGACAGACCAGACTAGCTTCGAGGACATACTCAATGTACGCCTCGAACTTGCTTCCAGACCAGCCCGACGTGGAGGCGAAGTAATAGACGGACGGGAGCTCATGTTTCGTCACATCGTCTTGCGACGAGCTGAGGTAGAAACCATGCCGAAGTCCGCCCCATTCTCCTCCCTCCTTCGCCTTCGATTGCTGTTGTCGCTGAAGCAAGACCGACTCGCTCGCCTCCCGTTTCCAGTCGTCTCCGCGGGCCGCAAAGCCGGGCTGAGACGTCTCGGGGATGGCCACAGCGAAGGGAAACCGCGCAGGCTCCACCACAGCGCCCTGCGACACGACTTGCGACTGGTCGAACAGCACGGCGCGGCCACGGTAGATCTGGGTTGTGTTGGTGCCCTCGCGCACCACCTTGGTCTTGGCGCGCCCGAAGAGCCGGATGCGCACCTCGGTCCGCGAGGCCTTGTCGGCGGACTTCTTCGTCGGCGGTGGGAAGGCCTCCCTGCAACTCACGTGGCCTAGCAGGGTGTCGCCGGGCAGGTAAACTGACTGGAAGTCGGTGATGTCGATGTTCAGGCCGGCCACGCCTTTGAATGCGTATCGTGGCATGGCGAAGGCTTGTAAATCACAGTCCGGAGTCAGAAAATACCATAAGTTGGTTCGTTGGTCACGAAGATGGGCTGGTATAAGTATTGGCCTGGGGAAAGGGTGGGCTGGCTACGTTTATATCGTGATATATAGGAGTACGTACCCATTGCATTATTGTTTCGGTGAATCTGGGGGGAGGGCCTTTCTATTTATGGGCTGCTGATGCGGAGGAACTTCAGCTGGATTGTTACCCCGATCATGATGTACCTGATGCATGTAAGGGTATTGAAGGCGTGGGGGAGGCACAGCACGACACAACGATCTAACAATTGGTCGCACAGCCTTAGGTATATTTGACCAATCCTACATGCATCATAAGTTTTTCTCGCAACTTCAAGCAATTTATGGACCAATCAATTACTTCTTGCTTTTGAACGAGTCTGCAAATGCATACTTATGCATCTGCTTACATTTTCAATACTACATGTATATTGTCGATGGGGCGGGCTCTCATGAAATGAGCCCAGCTTTGCTTTGGGGAGGTGACTTTGAGCCGGCAACCGCAATAGGAGCCGAAAGCCGCCCATATGTAGACACCCACCCAATCCCGTTGTTATACATGGCCCATCTCATTCGACCTTCATTTACGAAATATGAAGAACAGCGGTGCAAGGTCGTGATAATTCTTTGCAGTAGCAAGTCGCAAGTCGTGCCCGTATTGAAGATAAAAGAAGGAAGGTGCGTTGGTATAGACTCGAAATTGGCCAATGCTCAATTAAAGCAGGCACCTTCCGTCATGTGATTCTTGTTAGTAGCACCATCTACAGCTTGATTCCTTCAAGAACAACTTCTTTCGGTCCAAATGGCAACAGGCTCTGATACATTCGAATGAATGAGAAACCAACCTGATCCATACTTGCGACTTGTACGGCGCTCACCAAAAGAACCCGAGCTACCTGGGACTGATCGCGCGGTCTCTGCATTAACGAGGAAACGACAGGGTATTCTGCACAGTTTAGGCCATCATATATCTTTTGCCCTCTAGATCAGCACCTCGACATTTCATCCACGGGAGAAACATTGTAGAGTCAAATGGACGAGCCCATGGATATAGACGCTCCAAGGGGGTCAAAAGAAAAGCAGATGAGTCTTTGGCGGAAGAGGCAGGCCCACGCCGCATCCAGGCAAGTACCTTGTCAAATCACTTCCTAGTCAAACTGCCTTAAGCTGACCGATCTCTCTCTTTCAAATCCAGGCGTTGGACCAAGATGTCGTGAACAAGATCGCTGCGGGAGAGATCATCGTAGCTCCGGTTCATGCTTTGAAGGAGTTGATCGAAAACGCAGTTGATGCAGGCTCCACATCCCTCGAAGTTCTAGTGAAAGAAGGTGGATTGAAGCTCCTGCAAATCACTGACAATGGCCATGGCATTGATGTGAGTCCTCCCCTCCCGAGTTAGTACTTGTTATTTTGTTCTAACGATCTCCCTAGAAAGATGACATGTCCATACTTTGCGAAAGGTTTACCACCTCAAAGTTGAAGAAATTCGAGGACCTGCATAGCATCGACACCTATGGCTTCCGAGGAGAGGCTCTGGCTAGTATAAGCCACATTGCCCATCTCACGGTCACCACAAAGACCAAAGACTCCAACTGCGCATGGCGTGCCAATTACGATGGGGGAAAGCTGGTGCCCGCCAAACCGGGCCAATCTGCGGACCCCAAGCCGACAGCCGGGAGAAACGGCACTCAGATCACAGTAGAAGACCTGTTCTACAACGTGCCAACTCGGCGGAGGGCTTTCAGATCTGCATCTGATGAGTACAACAAGATTATCGATATGGTGGGACGGTACTCGATCCATTGCCAAGGAGTTGCATTTTCTTGTAAGAAGCATGGCGACTCTGGAACATCTATTGCCATTCAAGCAGCCGCTACTACAATGGATCGCATTCGTACAATTCATGGTAGCAGCGTAGCCAACGAGTTGATCGAGTATACTGCCGCCGATGACCGTTATGGTTTTAGCGCTAAGGGATGGGCGACCAATGCCAACTACCATATCAAGAAGACGACCCTACTTATTTTCATCAACAATCGAGCGGTCGAATCCTCCAATATCAAGAAGGCTATCGAGCAAACGTATTCGACCTTCTTGCCCAAGAACGGCCACCCTTTCGTCTATCTCAGCCTTGAAATCGACCCCCAGCGTGTGGATGTCAACGTGCATCCGACCAAGCGGGAAGTGAACTTCCTCAACGAAGACGAGATCATTCAGACAATTTGCGAGAACATTCGGGACAAGTTGGCCGCTGTTGATGCGAGCCGTACCTTCACGACACAGTCCTTGACACAGTCCTTGCTACATGGAAGTATCGGAACATCGAGCACACCACAGCCTGACCCTAGTAGCTCCTCGGCAAAGACACCTATTACAAAAGGCAAGACTCCAGTTCGGGCTTACGAGAACAACCTTGTACGCACAGATTCCTCGATGCGTAAAATCACCAGTATGTTCCCGACTGCTAGCAAAGATGGAACACCAGGGGCGCCAGAGGACATGGACACAGAGCCAGAGTACCAAATCACAAATCGCGAACCTATTTCGTGTCGTTTGACAAGTGTGCGTGAGCTACGCACCGAAGTGAGGAACGATATGCATCACGGCCTGACGGAGGTATTTGCCGGTCACACATTTGTCGGTATAGTCGACGAGCGGAGGAGACTAGCTGCTATGCAGGGAGGCGTGAAGCTTTATCTTGTGGATTATGGGCGCGCTTGCCTCGAATATTTCTACCAAGTCGGGCTCACAGATTTCGGGAATTTTGGCACTATCAAATTCCAGCCTGCTCTGAGTTTGCGTGAAGTTCTCGCTATTGCCGCCGAACGTGAAAAGGCAATGGCAGCCGATGGAGAAATTGCCGATGACGACAATTTCAATGTCGAGGAAGCCGTCGAGTTGGTAACAGACCAGTTGATTGAGCGACGCGAAATGTTGCAAGAGTATTTCAGTCTCGAGATATCCCCAGCTGGCGAACTAATCAGTATCCCGCTTCTATGCAAAGGATATACGCCACCCATGGCGAAACTCCCTCAATTTTTACTCCGACTCGGCCCGAACGTTGACTGGACAGACGAGCAGGCCTGCTTCAAGGGTTTCCTTCATGAGCTGGCAAGGTTCTATGTGCCCGAGCAGTTACCGTCAATGCCAGGCAACACCGAGGAACTAGAGGCAGAGGACATCCCAGAAGAGCTCAAGGCCAGACGAGCACACGTCAGACGGGCAGTCGAGCACGTCTTCTTCCCATCATTCAAGGCAAGACTGGTAGCTACGAAGTCGTTGATGAACGGCGGCGTGCTAGAACTAGCCGACTTGAAGGGACTTTACAGAGTATTTGAGAGATGTTAGGGCCCGAAGGGCGCGCCAGCAAGACGAACCGATGAGACACACTAGAGCTGGAGTTTGGTATGATTTGCTACCCCTTATTTGTATGCGATCTTGACGCGAGCTACTACGGTATTTGGTCAATGGCGCGTACATACTATCGACATGGATGGCTGTATTATGGTAAAGGAATAGCTGGATGACGACTTCACATGATCTCTGTGCATCAATCAAGGTAGCTTTCAGATATAATAAAGAACTCATGAGGCTCATGATGGAACTTACCTTTACGTTTATCTCATGACGTTTCCCAGTTTTCACAGGCAGCCTGTGGAGGCTGTTGGTTGCCTCGTACTTTGCAACGCGTTAAAAGGGGATAAATCTGTGGTCAGGGGGCGAATATTCTCTAATGGAGTTAGGAATGAAAAGACGCATTCGGTTCTATTAATGAACTCACAGCGTAAAGCCAGAAGGAAACCAATGTCAATGCCGCTAACGCCGACCGTATCGTATCCTCGTTTCTCCACCCAAGAAGACCCTGCTGGCGCTGAAAATAAGTAAACATCTGTGAGCAGGGCACCCCCACAGACTTCTGAGAGCATGCTTCATATCAGTCTCCTCATCCGATAGGCTTAACCTTCTTCTTCTTCTTGCCGGGCTCGCCCGAACTGCTGCCCCCTTTGCCCTTCTGGAACTGGCGCCAGCTGGAGATGCGCTGGTCGCGGGTGGCCTCCCAGTCCTGGTCGTGCTGGCGCTTGCGCTTGCGCTCGTCGATCTCCTCATCCTGACGGCGCTGCTCGCGTCCCTCCTCCTGCATCTGGGCCTTGACCTGGCGGCGGCGGCGCTGCTCGTTGTCGATGAGGACCTCGCGGGTCTTGACGCGCCAGTCGCGGGCGAAGGCGTCCGTCTTGAGCTCGGGCGAGTCAACGGTCCACTTGTTCTCGCGCATGAGCAGCATGCGCGCGTCGGCGATGGCCTCGTCCAGCCGCTCCCGGTGCTTCTCGTCCATCAGCTCCGTCTGCGCCTTCTTCAGCCGGTCGAAGGCGTCGGGCGCCTGCGGGTTCTTGGTCTTGTCCGGATGGATCAGCAGCGACTTCTTGCGGTACGTCATCTTGATGTCGGACTCGGGCACGCCCGGGTTCAGGTCTAGGACGGCATAGCTGTACGAAAGGGGGGTGTATTAGTGGTGGTTCTTCTTGGCGTTTATCCGGCATAAGGGAGGAGAGGTAGGACATACGCATCGAGGCGGAAGGCCTTGAGAATCCGGTCGATTTCAGCATCCTGAGATAAAAGTTAGCCATGGTCATTTGTATCTTTGGCGAGACGGGGCAACGGAAGGGGGTTTACCTTCTCAAACTCCTTGGCCTCGGAGGCAAGCGCATCAAGTGCATCTATGTCCTCCTTCTCCATCAATTTAGGGTCTGACGGAATTTCGGCTGCCATTTTGATCTTTTATTTTGGTCAAGCCAACGATGGATGTGAGAGAAATGTGCGCGTTGCGGGGAATCTATTCGCGCGCCGTGCTTTGCAAACAGAAGATGATATACCGAATCTAATGGGGCTGAAGTATTGCGACCGACGTCAAGGGACCTCAGCTGGGGCATGGGGGACTAAGAAAGTACTGGTACAACCAACCTACTGGCTGGGTCTATTGGGTCCCGCATTCTGCTTATCGTCCTCTTATCAATGACTGGCAGGGGTCTGACTCCACTAAAAATTCAAGCGGGACAGAGCAGAGAAAGTGCAAAGCGATTTCCTCTGATGAGGACCAACCACTGCCTCAGCAAAAAACGCATATTGAATTCTTCGACATACTTTGTTCTCCTAGACACTCTTTTATAATACTCTCCGCCACGGAGTAAAATAAACTCTCGCCATAATGCGTCCAAGACGCGCCGTTTCGCCGGCCGCGTCCGAGAACGAGGTCGATATTCTCGATTCGCTCTATACCGACGATGGCGGGAGGATCGATGCGCAAGATGGAATGGCCTTTGATGCAGAAGATATCTTCGGAGGTGGTGCTAGAGGTGGCCCGGGCTACAACGACGACGACGGCGACGAGGCCTTCATCGCTTTAACGCAAGCCGCATCCTTTCGCAAAACTGGCAACTTAAAGGGCAAATCGGCCAAGAAGGGCGGAGGTTTCCAGTCAATGGGTAAGTCGGCATATCGCAAAACGCTATTGATTGTTCTTGCGTTGAGAGAAGAGAAGCTGACCGTTCCTAGGCCTGAATGCCAATTTGCTACGAGCCATCACCCGCAAAGGTTTCTCCGTGCCAACGCCTATCCAACGAAAAGCGATCCCTTTAATTCTAGAGAGGAGAGATCTGGTGGGTATGGCCAGGACGGGTTCTGGAAAAACCGCTGCTTTCGTCATCCCTATGATCGAGAGGCTCAGAGCCCATAGCGCAACCATTGGATCCAGGGGCCTGATTCTGTCGCCTTCAAGAGAACTGGCCATCCAGACGCTAAAGGTTGTCAAGGAGTTCAGCAAAGGCACTGACCTGAAGTGCGTTCTCTTGGTCGGTGGTGATAGTCTGGAAGAGCAATTCGGTTCTATGACTTCGAACCCGGATATCGTTATCGCCACCCCCGGTCGTTTCCTCCATCTGAAGGTTGAGATGGGACTCAGTCTTAGCTCGATCCAGTATGTGGTATTCGACGAAGCCGATAGACTCTTCGAAATGGGTTTCGCAGCTCAACTCACTGAGATTCTTCACGCTCTTCCCCCATCGAGGCAAAGTCTGCTCTTTTCTGCAACACTGCCGGCATCGTTGGTCGAGTTTGCTCGTGCAGGTCTCCAAGACCCTAGTCTAGTTCGATTAGATGCCGAACAAAAGGTTTCGCCAGATCTCGAAAGCGCCTTCTTCAGCGTCAAGAGTGCTGAGAAAGAAGGAGTTCTTTTACATATTCTGAACGACCTGGTCCAGATGCCCCTAGGGCTACCCGCGGGAGTTAGGCCGGAATCCGGTAGGTTTGATAAGAGGAAGCGTGTTCCGGACAAGTCAAGGGGTAGAGAAAAGCCCACAGAGCACTCTACTATCGTTTTCGCCGCAACAAAACACCACGTCGAGTATCTGGCCACGTTATTGAAGGAAGCTGGATTTGCTGTATCTTACGTGTACGGTTCCCTCGACCAAACTGCCCGTATGGAGCAGGTTGATAACTTTCGGAAGGGGCGATCCAACATTCTTGTCGTTACGGATGTTGCGGCCCGTGGTATCGATATTCCCATTCTGGCCAATGTCATCAACTACGATTTCCCTCCTCAACCGAAAGTATTCGTCCACAGAGTCGGTCGTACTGCCCGTGCTGGGCAGAGGGGTTGGAGTTACAGTATTGTACGGGACACAGATGTTCCGTACCTGATTGATCTCCAGCTTTTCCTCGGCAAGAAGCTGGTGCTAGGCCGGGAATCAGAGACGCCAAACTATGCTGAAGACGTTGTCGTTGGAGCGGCCATGCGATCAAAGGTGGAAGCTAATGTAGAGTGGCAGACCAAGCTCTTGGGCGACGATGAGGACTTGAAGAACCTGAAGCGTGTTTCCGAGAAGGCAGAGAAGCTCTATCTGCGGACTCGTAACTCTGCGTCAAGCCAGAGTGCCAAACGAGCACGCGATGTTGTCGCAAGTAAGGGCTGGACGCAACTGCACCCGGTTTTCGGCGGTGAAACTGGTGATTTGGAACAGGCGCGAGCGGAAATGCTTGCAAAGCTGAGCGGTTACAGGCCGACGGAGACCATTTTCGAATCGAAGATGATGAATGGCAAGGGTCTCAAGAATGATGCTGCAGAGATCATGGCGACCATGAGGCAGAAGATCAAACTGCGACCTTTAGAGGAGTTGAACAAACCCGATATGGAGCTTGACTCTGATGTTGGCGATGATGACGCACCCTTTGGCGATGAAGACGAAATGATTGACGGCGAAGACGACGAGGTGGTTATTGAGGATAAGTCTGAGTCTGATGACGACGATGGCCTCGAAGTAACCGTAACCAACAACGAGACGGCGAACAAGAAGTCTAAGAAGAATAAGGATAAGACGCCTGCTTCGTTCCAAGATCCGGAGGTCTTTATGACATACGAACCACGTACCTTCAACGCCACAGAGGAACGCGGCTACGGTGTGCACTCTGGCGGTAACACGACCTCGACGTCATTCGTCGAGTCGGCGCGTGACGCCACCATGGACCTGAACAACGACGAAGGCGGCAAATCATTCGGCGTGCCCACACGTTCCAAGATGCGCTGGGACCAGAAGTCCCGCAAGTACGTGGCCCGCGACAACGACGAGGACGGCTCCAAGGGTGCCCGCATGGTCCGCGGCGAGTCTGGTGTCAAGATCGCTGCCTCCTTCCAGAGCGGCCGCTTCGACCGCTGGAAGAAGGCGCAGCGTATCGGCAAAATGCCCCGCGTTGGCGACTTCGAGAAGAACAACGGCGGTGGTCCTAATCCGTTTACCTCTACCGGTCCTAGGTATAAGCATAACATGGAGAAGGCACCCAAGGAGGCCGACAAGTACCGTGACGATTACCATGAGCGCAAGAAGCGCGTCGACGAGGCCAAGGAGAAGAGAGTCGGCCGCTTCAAGGAGGGCGTGGGTATCAACAGGAACGAGATGAAGAGCACAGAGGATGTGCGCAAGTCGCGAAAGTTGGCAGAGAGACGACGTGCCAAGAACGCCCGGCCTACGCACAGAAAATAGGGGGCTTTCTAGGCGGGGCACTGTATATATCATCAGGAGCTCAGTAGTAGATATAGGTTTAACAAATCATCAGTCCATTGGTCAATTCAGTCAGTTTACCTGTGGTAGCCATTTGTGATTCAGTTTTGTATCTTCTATATTTGTTGCTCATGGGCTAAATGTGTAAACTTCGCTATGTCGCTACCTAAATCATCGCAGAACTCTCTAATGCGCGCGAAATATCAACCCGAACCAAAACGTCGTAACTATCGTGGATCGTGCTATCGTCTCCCCGCAGCCTTCATCCGGTGGTGGTCGGGCAGTCATCACCAATCATCTGGCCCAAAATGCGTCCCGTTAGCCACAGTCTTCAGGGCGCAGGCTTGCCAGTCGCAGCCCTGCTTGTAGACCTCGGTCCCCCACCACGAAAAGCCGTCCATCCAGCCGGGATAGATGAACCCGAAGAAGACGATGACGATGCCGAACGCCAATCCCGAGTCGAGCGCCGCACTCAGCGTCATGGTGTACTTGGACCACCAGGCGTTGGCGCGGTTCTTGATCTGGTAGTTGAAGACGTAGCAGACCAGGGCCCAGACGGAGAAGTTGAGACCCGTGGCCGGGGGGATCCAACTCAGCGAGCCGAAAAGGACGGGCAGGTTGATCTTGCGGACGATGCTGTGCTTCTTGTTGCGCCCGTACAACCAGAGGGGTATGGGCGCGACGGCGCCAATCAGGAAACCCCAGACCAGCGGGCGGTAGGTCGCGCCGGGACCGAAGAACTTGGCGGGGCCGACCACGCCCCAGAGGATGGAACCGTTGAAGTGGACGCGGGCGATCGGGCAGGTGAAGCCGTTGATGGCCTCGGACGTGCAGATGCCGGGAACGTTGGCGAACATCCAGTTGAGGACTGCAATCTGGGTAAGCGAGGACACAATGGTTGCCACCATCTGGACTTTGAAGAGGATCCGTGGTGGGATCTTCATGTAATGCCCGAGTTTCAGATCGGCGGCAAACTTGATGCCTTGAGCCGACGAGATATAGCCGTAGGTCACAAACACCATGTTTGCAACGGGACGTCCGGGAAAGACAAAACCTGCGATGAGCTGGCAAATAAGGTAGATGCTACTGTGCTGGTTCGTGACTGCCATCACTATGCCGATGGGGATGAAGAGTATGGAGCAGATCCCTAAAGCTAGGAACAGACCGTACCACGGTAGATGAATAGGATAGCTAGTAGCGGTGTTAGTCAATTCAAGAAACGAAGACCTAGGCGGGGAATATCAAGTTGAACTTACTATTCAACGACAAAGACCCCGATGGCTGTCATAGTAATCGCAGTCAACAAGTACCAGCTCAACGGCGCATCCTTGTATTTCTTCATCAGTCGGTTATGAACATCCTCTCGACTCATCAGCGAGTCAAAGTTGGAGCTTGATCGCCTCAGGGTCTGAGACATCCCATTTCGGGAGATGGGCGAGAGCCCCGTGTCTCCGCCGGACAAGGGCTGGTAATCTGGCTTGATTTCCTCTTCCTCTGCTTCTTTCAGCGATCTTTTCCATTGCGTCCAAATGTCATTTCCATGCCAGCACGCTGTGTGTGTCAACAGCGATGCCAGCCCGGCAAACTGCAGCCCATAGCTGAGGACATACGTAATGGGAAGGAAGACCCGGCTGTAGTTCGCGTACCCTTCGCTGTCGAAGAGAAACTCGGGCGTGAGAATCCGGCTGACGTTATAGATCTTGCCGGTATTGTCGAAGACAGACGATGAGAGGATGGGCATATATGACGAATAGAAGGTGTTCGTATAGTACGCGATAGGGGCAATGATCCACATCACGATGACCAATCCGCCAACCACATTCATGGCAGCCCAAAAGGGTGTCAAAAGTGGCGATCCAATGTAAGCGATCTGAGCCCAGTCAAACGTGACCGGAAATAGGCCCAAGCCCGACACCACGCCAAACAGATTCGACACGACCACGTTATCCGGCGCAAACCACGTGATCACATTGAAGTAACTTAGCGCAGGCATGAGCAGTCCCGGGAAAAAGTAGAAGACAAAGGCTCCGGTCCAAATTATATAAAAGAACTTCCAACGGCTCATCGTCCAGCCGTTGGCTGGGTTGTTCTCTTCTTTGTGCAGGGTTGTAAACATGGCCGCCGACATGAGGGTTCCAGGCCATATCATCCCGCTTGGCCGCACAAGGAATCGCCGAGTGAGACCAGCAAACGCATAGCCCAGTATCTGGGTCGACAGCGTGAGAAGCAGCTGGTACACAATGCTGGCATCCTGTTTGTAGAACTGAGTTTGTTCCACAATGACATCGGTTGCGAAGGCGAAACCGAAGGAGACGTTACTACTGACGTAGACGCAGCTGTGCTCCTTCTCGTTCCAGCTTCCCTGGGCAAGCCAATGACGAAACCGCTCTTTGCGGCTTCTTTTCTTGAGAACATCTGAGCCCTCGTTGCCAGGCTGGAGTGCACTGGATGCATCAGTCCTCTCGCCATGAACAAATTCTTCAGCCGGATCGGTTCGCCGTTTTAATGCGAAGTCCCACAGCAAACCAAGAGGGTGAACCAAAAGCAATGCTATAACTGGTGTAATTGCAACACTGGGGTATCTCAAAGAAAAGAAAAGGTTGGTCGAAGATCCAAGAATGGCGAATAACGTAGACAAAATCCACATGCGCGGGGTGTTTATGGACAGAGTAGTATTGTCAGTAGGGGAGACCGAGGCGCGAACTTGAGGATACGGCGAGTTATCAGGCGGATCTTCGTCGTTTATCTCGGTCGCGAAGTCTCCATCGGACTCATGCTCGTCATCGTGTTCGTCGTCGCCGCGAAGCGAGCTTGAGCTAGACTTGGCATCTATGATGGGTTCGCTCGACAGAGAAATTTCAGTGACCCCGAAACGGCCCTCGGCACCACCAATCACACTGGATCCCCCAATCTCCTCTGATATTCTTCTTCGTCTTGATAGAGACGATATGTTTTCTCGTGCCAAGCCATTAGACCGAGTAGTGCTCTGAGACTTGCGCCGCTGCGAAGTGTTCGGCTCGGCTTCGTTCGAGCGCCTATGGGATATTTCGGTCAGATCGTCGTCGCCTCCGACTGCGTCATCCTCAACCGGATTGAGTGGCGCAGCGCCGTACGATCCAGTGTCGAAGCCGGGGGACGAACGAATGAGTAGCGGGGCTTTCGACATTGGGCCTGGTCGCTCGTCTGCGGTCAGACGAATCACCTCAATATCGCCGTGGATGTGGGAATCATAGTCGTCGTCGTCGTCGTGGCCTGCGCTGCTGTCGCCATGGGGGCGTCGAGAATTTGTAGGCGGAAGGATCTCGTCTAGCTCGGTGCCCGTGTCCTCGAGAAGGGCAGTGGAGGGGTCATGGGCTGATGAAGTTATAACGGCGGAAGGCGCATGGTGCGTCGTGGGGCTGGACTTGCTAGGTTTTGTGGGACTTCTGGGGCAGACAGGTTCTAACGGGAAGGTATCTCGCGCCGGAGTAGTGGGGATCGACGACGGTGACAGCGAATGATCATGGCTCTTTGCATGAGAATGTGGCATCAGAGAAAACTGGACGGAGAAAGAAAAAGCAAGGCCTGGTAATAGACGAGGCTACTGTCAACCGTCTCTCAAATGTGACAAGATTGGTAACGCACGAGGGGGGACAAGGTTGACTCGATACCCAATGGAGAGAACGATTCAAACAGGTGATACGGAACCACAGCCGACTGACTACCCTACCGTATGGTTGTATGGAAGACGCAAAATATCATAGGAAGCTAGCCTAGACACAGCAGCTGGTAACACACCCTGGTTGTAAAAGCAGGATTATCTCCACCCAAATGGCTGCACATGTGTAGATTTACTGGTTTTGTACGGCCTAGCGCAACTCATAGACGCATAGAGAAAGCCAATAATGTAGAGAGACGGTTATGAGAATAGACGGGGTATATAGCACCAGCAGTTGTACCGGTATATCTGATAAACGCAGGTATGTTGCAGCACGTGTAGTCCAAGTAGGCTGTAACTTTGAAATTTCTATCCGGCCTGCAAACGTCAACTAAACCTTGTTCTGAGATGGGCTTGTCTCTGCGGCAGAGGCGGCTGTGGTGGTATGTAGTAAGGCTTCTCACACAATACGCTAACCTGGCTAGCGGGCCCTGGGAAGGTTCGTCATCGATCAGATTGATAAGATACTTTGAAATTGACATTAACTTTTGTGCCAACGATACATTAGAAGATACCCGAGAGCATAAATCATTAGTCAATGTGCCTATCCTCTCTTGGCTGACCTTCCACCTAACTGCATGCTCTCGTTTGCCGCTTCATACTCGTCTCTTACTGGCTGGCTTCAATCAGTACCTAGCACATTACATTGACCGAATCAGTTGTTGCGGAGGCAACCCCCTTGCAGTCATCCTCGCCTACTAGTGTGTTCTGTTCTGGGCCAAGACCTGCAGGCGTCGTCCAATTCGGCTGCACACTGCAGTTCAAGCAAACGTTGATAGGTGGGGGTGTGCTATATGTAGCTTGACCTCTGTGCTTAGACGTCACTGCTAACACTTTTGATAGCTGCTCTATCAACCGTTGTCGCCGTTTCGGTAACAAATCTATCCAACGACTGTTCAGATTGGTTTGCCATGATGCAGCAGTCGCCGGGCATGAATTCGACAACCTTGAAAACTGCCAAAACGCAGCTGCGGAATCTCATGAAGCAAAGGCTCGCCAGCATACCATCTGATTCGGTCACATCTCAAAGTCAGCAGCGAACTATATACCCATCCATTGGCAGCAAAGCTCCGAATATGGGCTAACATGATAATGTCTAGGCTTGCAAGCCTTTAACAGCTTGGCCAAATCTCAGCCTTATATCAACGCCAAGAATGTCGCAGTCTATTTGTCTATGCCCAATGGGGAGATCCAGACAGATCTTATTGTGAGAGACGCACTGGCGTCCGGGAAGCGTGTCTTCGTGCCGTATCTACACAAATCGGGCTTACCAGCAGCGGATGGTCCCACGAGGCTCATGGACATGGTGAGTCTGAGAGACGTGCAAGATTACGAGTCTCTCCAACGCGACAAGTGGGGTATCCCGAGTGTTGATTCTACAACGATCAATCAGAGGCAGCGAACCGTAGGGGAGCTCGGCGGAATGCGTTCCGAAGATGCATCGCTTGATCTCATCTTGCTGCCAGGGGTTGCATTCGACACCGACCCCAGCACTGGAGTGATCCGTAGGCTCGGCCATGGCAAAGGCTTTTATGATTATTTTCTGCATAGATATACTTTGGCGGCCTCGGAACAAGACAGGGCACCGAGCGGTCGGCCGTCCGTATTGCTGTATGCGCTAGCGCTTAAAGAACAATTCCTCCCGCCATCCTCAGAGCATTCGGTCCCAGTTGGTCTGTATGACCAGCCGATAGATGGCGTCTTTCTGGGAGATGGCGAGCTCAAGCTGTCACCAACCGATGAGCCTTGATAGGTGGACAAAATAGACAGCCATCAACCGACAATCTTCTGTTATCATATCTTGCAACGTGGTATCATAGTATATGTGACCGCCGCGTCAAACCTGACGCCCATAGAAGTCCAGTACGCCAATTTTTTCCGGTTGTCAATCACTGCGCCTCCTGAATCAAAGAAACGTTGTCGCCCTTCAACAAGATTTGCCCTGCGAATCATGTGTTAGCCACCATTCGTTGTATAGAGAGCGCCATGCTTGGGTCGTATGTACCTAATGTCCTTCTCTTCTCCTCGGTGTTCGTCTTGGTGATCTGCTTGACCTCTACCGCCTCGTCGATAACCAGGTTCATGAACTCGTCGAAGCCCTAGATAAGCAAACAGCCCAGTCAGTTGCCGTACTCCGCGCCAGTGATAATAGCGATATGTAACCTACTCGGATCTTTCCCTCAATTCGGATGGCCAGCTGCTCGTACAGCCAGATCTTGACCGTGGCATGTGACTGGAGGAGCTTGAAGATGAAGTTGATGGGCGGCAGGAGAACCTTGCGCCCACCTCCACCACCGCGGCCAGTCATTGCGAATTGGTGTTTCTTGCCGTAGCTACTCTTTAAGGGAAGAGATGGGAAGCCGTCAGGGTCTGGCAGGAATTGTCGGTTGTCGGTGTGGAAGGTGGTCAGTCGCGTTGGATGGATACAGTGGCTCGCGTTTAGATGTGCTCAAATGGACAAGGCTGAGCACCTAAAAATTAAAGAGGCGGCCTGGGACAGCTTCTGTCTTTGCTGGCGTCCGTCCCGCTGCTGGCTGTCCATATTTATGGGGCTTCTTGTATGGGGCTGCCTCCAGGGATTGGCCGCCCCTCTCCTCTTTAATGTTCTCTCTCACTCCATATCTATTGTGACTGATGTCAATTAACGCCAGGCTGCGGTCAGATTCTACCTAATCAAGAGCAGCCTTTCATCGTTGAAAGGAAGGAAGTGCCTCGAAATGAGCAATTAGTCTATGCAACTACATTGGCTTTTTCACTAAACAGCCATGGCTCGGGTTTGGAGGTCCCAGGTTGGGTAGCGCATGCCTTGGAATGTTCAGCGGTGTTGGATGGAGGGGAGTTAAGCTGGCAATCTTGCCAGGCGCCCCACCGTGGAATTATTGCGTAGCAACCTGATGTTCAGGGACAATGATCATTGAAAACATCTCTTCTTCCTCTGGGGAGGGTGGGTTTCCATCTTAGACAGCAATCCAACATAATCTTTATACAGGGCTTCTCACCCGGCGCATTCACTCTTCTTCACCACCACAACGCCAATACGTATATTTTTTATACCCCCCAACGCCTTAATTCCACTGAGCCCTTTCTTTCGAGCCAGAGCGCAACGTGGGGAAAGTTATCGATAAGCAGCCACTTGCTTCTGACTCTGAATCATAAGCTACCTACCTTCTTTGTTCGACCACGATCCGGCCAGCCTTGTCCTTTCCAGAAGTTACCCGTTCGGAAAGCCAACCTTGTTCTCATATCACCATACTACGCCCATCATGGCTGCCAACGGCGTCGGCGACCAGGAGGCTTTTGCCCCTGCTGCGGTGCTGGACGCAGTCCTGACAATGCGAAGTAACGATGCGGACCGAAAGAAGAAGGCAGCCACGTATCTGGAAAGCTTCCAGAAGTCGGTAGGTTTCCAAATGTTGGCATCGCATGGAAGAACATGGTTACTAATGCGACTCACCGCAGCCAAGCGCATGGACTACGACCATTACGATCCTGAAGTCGGATGCGGAGCCTGAGGCCAAGGTGTTCGCTGCGACGACTCTGAAGGGAAAGGTAAGGAATAGCGATCAGCGCCACAAAGCAAACTGCTGGGGATGTCTTGCGAATATGTAAGAACTAATGTATGGTCATCAACAGATCACGTACGACCTTTCTACTCAAGTACCAGCCGCGGAGCACCCTGCCGTCAGAGCCCAACTATTGGAGTTGCTGCAGCTCTATGCCTCGGGGCCCAGGCCCATCCGAGTCCAGTTGTGCGTCTGCCTGGCGATTTTGGCAATTCAGATGACGCAATGGAAGGATGTTTTGCCCATGGTGGTATCCTCGCTTGGCAACCAACCCGAAAGCCATACTTGCATATTGGACTTCCTCCGAGTTCTCCCTGAAGAGGTGACGGAAGGACGCAAAATCAGCCTGAGTGTATGTGGATCGCGAATTAGTAGCAACCTATCTTCCGGCGGCGCCTCGTGGTGGTACAGCAGACCTTGGATCGCAGTCTAATTGGTTTCGATAGGAAGAAGAGCTCACCCTGAGAACCACCGAATTATTGTCGGACAACGCCCCTCAGGTCGTACAACTATTGATCAACTACGCGCACTCTTCACGTAAGTTTTTTGCGGCATCCCTTTTTGGTAATTGATCGAAGCTGATAAAACCGGGTTGCAGCCCAAGCCGCGACAAATCCTCAGTTGCTTGAGTGCATAACGTCGTGGTTGCGCGAGGTCCCTGTCAATGATCTCGTCAACTCCCCACTGCTGGGCGTGGTGTTCAATGCCTTGGAGAACGACGATTCCTTCCAGGAGGCTGCCGAATGCCTGTCAAGCATGGTGAGGGAAACCCGGGAGGTCGACGACAATGTGGCAAGCATCAACATCATGCTCCCGAGGGTCATTGGGTTACGGCCAAAGATCCAGAAGTTTGTCGAGGAGGATGACACCGAGGGCTACAAGTCGCTAACACGAGTCTTCTCCGATGCCGGCATCGCTTGGGTTGTTGCTATCGCGCGTGAGACCGCGCATTTCCGGCCCCTGATTGATGCGATCCTGGAGTGCGTGGAGATGGACAAGGAACGAGACGTAATCGAGTATACATTCGACTTCTGGTACGAATTGAAGCAGTACCTCGTAATAGAACGGTACATTCAGGCTAGGATGGAGCTCGTCGACGTGTATTCGAAGCTGGTGGATAGCTTGTTGAAGCACCTTCAATACCCTGATTCCGAGGACGGACGCGATGCCAACGCACGGGAGCTGTTTTCGAACGACCTTGTTGCGGAGGAGAAGTTCCGAGAGTTCAGACACCACATGGGCGACACGCTTAAGGATGCCTGTGAGGTGATGGGGGTTACCGACTGCCTTACCAAAGTCTTGGACGCCATTAGAATATGGACGCAGAAGTACGGAGGTATGGCAACGGCCACGTCAGTACCTCACTGGCAAGAGCTGGAGGCCCCGCTGTTTTCCATGCGAGCCATGGGTCGTATGGTGGACAAGGACGAGAGCATCGTCCTGCCTCAACTTATGCCTTTGCTCATTCAGATTCCCGCTCACGAAAAACTTCGTTTCGCCACTATCATGGTCCTTGGGCGATACACCGAGTGGACGGCAGCACATCCCGAGCTCTTTGAAGGCCAGTTCAACTACATCGTATCGTCGTTTCAGACCGATTCTAAGGAGGTTGTCCGTGCGGCGGCGATGGCCATCAAGTATTTCTGCCAAGATTGTAAGCATTTGCTTGGCGTGCAAGTTGACCAGCTTCAGCAATTCTACGACCAGGTCCTCGATACTCTGCAAGACGCTAGCCAAGAAGAGATCACGGAAGGTGTGGCCACTGTGGTTGCAATGCAGCCAAAGACCGAAATCTACCGGTTGCTCAAGCTCTACTGCGACCCCCTTGTGCAGAGGTTGATGACAAAAGCAAACAACGCGACCGACGAGCCCGGGAAGCTTGCGGTTGCCGACCATTTACAGCTCATCACAATGTTCATCCAGATTGTGGTTACCGTGCCTCCGGTTGCGCGTGGGGAAGAGGACCCTGCCGTAAAGTACTGGGTCGAGGTTTTCCCTATCCTGGCCAAGGTGCTCGAAAGCTTTGTTGGCTTCTCCCCGATCTGCGAGCGAATCTGCAGATGCTGGCGTTTCATCGTGATCAGCCACCGTGGTGCCATGACACCGCTGCTGCCGGAAATGGCCAACAAACTGGCACTAGGATTCCAAAGTTCACGACAGGGGTGTTTCCTTTGGGTAACCAGTGCCATCCTTCGCGAATTCTCTGACGATCGAGAGCATGTGGACCAAAGCATCACGGACTCCATCTACACATTTTTCGAGGCACAAGCAACGAATGTTCTACGTTTCATCAGCGAATTGTCGCCGCAGGAGCTACCTGACGTTACAGAGGACTTCTTCCGCCTCATGATCGATGCTCTTCTCTATTACCCCCACAAGCTCATCCCCTCCCAGCTGTTCACCCCTATCTTTGAAGCCGCCATATCTGTCCTGGGTTTGGAGCAACGGCCACCGCTGTCGGCTACCCTGCATTACGTTCGAGACTTGATATCTTGGGGTGGTAAGAACCCCCTTCATCTCTCGAGCATGTAAGCCCGGGCGTCGATGTACAATTGCAGAATATGGTGAAACAATTGATAGCCAGCCAGGGAGACGCTCTAGTGAAGCGTCTCCTTGCAGGCATGATGATCAGCTTCCCCCGCGACTGTTTTGCCGATGCCAGCGGTGCCCTTCTCTCCTTGTTTGAGATCATGCCGACGGAAACAGCGGTCTGGGTTGAGCGAACCCTGACGATGCTTCCGGAAGGTACAGTCACTCCCGCCGAGGTGGAGCGATTGATGTCCAAGATTCGGGAGCGACTGGGCGCCAACGACACCGGGGAGGTGCGCCAAATCAGATCTATTCTGCAAGATTTCACCAACACGTACCGAAGACGCTACGTGGCTCCCCGTGATGGTTTGGGTGATCTTGAAGCATCCCGTTTCCGCTTTGAGGGCTAGAGTCCCATACAAAAGTGCCAAGTCTGGCTGCTTTCAACGCCAATTGGGCTTGCCCCTTGATAGCCTTGCTGGTCATCATCCAGTTGCCCACAGTTAAGTGGGATATAGTGGTGGTGGGAAGATGGGAGAGAAGGGCCACAATGGATGTGGACTTCCAGAGCAGTTGAAGTCTATGCTCTTCGGACTCCGCTCATTCGGAAATGCAAGAATGCATTAGACAGGGGACATACTACCGTTTGCTGGATGACCGTGGCACCTGTGGATCATGTGAGCCACGGAAGTTGACGGCTTTTCATTATGATGCATCAAGATGCTTGCAAAGAAGCGCTGGTAGGCGGGAGTGGCGGTGGAGATAGATGGCGTGTGTTAATTCACCAAAATCAATAAAAGTAAAATTTAAGAAATTTAGAATATCTACGCAGTATGTAACACACTGCTCGTGTAAGCCATTTTGCTTGAATATGTCGTAACTGATTGGAATCTATAAACGACACTGGATGAGACGCGAACAAGAACAAGGCTAACACATTTTCGCCAGCAACCCCTGTACT
Organism: Apiospora saccharicola; assembly: GCA_038363915.1. Lineage (NCBI taxonomy): Eukaryota > Fungi > Ascomycota > Sordariomycetes > Amphisphaeriales > Apiosporaceae > Apiospora > Apiospora saccharicola. Next base: position 4,425,159 of record JAQQWM010000006.1, read on the forward strand.
CTTGAGGGACGAGATCCCTTTTGAGCCAATTTTTGAAGACAAAAGAAACCATTTTCGACCGCCACTTATCCTGCTTCCCGCAGCTGCTCAGCCCAGGTGATAAAAGCACGCCAACCCCATCCTCCTCTCCACCCATGCCTCACGTCTAGAAGGCTATGGTTGGCATTGCATGGGAATGTTGCAGGTGTATGTTCGGTTTCGCCCGGGAAACCTCCAGGCAATTCCAAACTATAGGGATGAATCAGGGGACGCCATTCGCTACGCCAAGATACAGAACCGAAAATATGTCCTGAAGACAGTATATACACAGAAGTATCATCAGAGTCTATGAGGATCAACCATCGTTCCGGCAACTGTTCTTTGAATGATATATACCTGTATAAGTCAGTATGGGCGTGCAATATAGCACTGGCTTCTCCCCAGTGACTTACAATGAAATTGCAGTACGCAGTGGACTTCCCTGGTAAGGGATAACTCAGAATGGTATTTTGGTAATCATATTGGGATTGGGTTTGAGGTGTGCTTTAGAACATCTTGAGGATGAAATAGTACAATATGCCGATGGTCTTTTCGAACCACTGTGCCTTGGCTCTGCTTTGGCATCCAGCACAAGTCTTGATGTTGTGGGCGAGTGCTGACATTGTGATGGATGGCTGGATTGGTATGGCGTAACGAGAAGACTCCGGGTTATCTCTGGGATTATGAAATGTTTGAACTTGCTGATGCTGGACATGCAAAATTCGAGACACCCATGATACTGAGCTCGACTTATATCTTCAGCTTGATTACAATGAAGCCATGCCACGTCAAAGGCGGACCCATTAATCAAACCGTAAATGCTTCTAAAACACACAAAGGTGAATAACATCTAGACCGCTCGAGGCCGGACTCGAGTTCAAACAATGGCGCTAAAGCCATAGAGTATCGGGAATAGGTGATACCCTTATTTTAAGCTGCGTTGGCAGCGTTGCCGACTTACTTAGTTCAGACGATGTCCCGAGTCTTTCAGCTCTCCTGAGGGAAGAAAGAGTGGCTAGAAGACCTGTACTAGCTGTAGCCCGGACTGGGAAGCTAACCGCAACACTCGGCCTAATTTGGATGGAGCTTTCGCCTTCAGCTGAGGTGTGACTTCTTTGCCCAAAGCTCTAGGTTATGGGGTAAATGTGTTTACCTTGGGATAAGGTCCAATAGGCTTGGGAGCTTGCGGCCCTGGGGTATCATGAAGAGTCTACGGCGATCAGATATATCGTTCCGCCGGCTTGGGCCTTGAGGGAATCCAGCTCAAAGCCACCCATCAGTAAATGTAGCTGAAACACTAGGTATCAGGCGATGTATTCACAGAGAAGATGTAACAAGAACTTCGGAGGCTGGAACTTGTCGCATTGCAATGAACTCGGCATTTGAGTGGTGGCCTCCATTGGCGACTTCACCGGTCAACGCTACGAGACCTGCTTTAAGCAACCAAGGGCGTCGGGTTGGGGGCTTCGCTACTTCGGTATTATGCATCATTCTCAGCTTTTTGAAACTTATTCCGCGGGAAGTCGATTACAGCGACGACACTAGCTCCCGTGCGCGCGGCGATGTCTACGATTCTAGTGAGAGGGAGGATAAATCGTCCAGGGACCAAACAAACTTACTGGTGACACTATGCTTACTGAATGCCAAGCATATTCTGAGAGAGATTCGCTAATAGAAACAAGAACTGTAATCATTAGCTGCAGCTATTACAACATACAAACCAGTCGATTTTGTTATTGGCAGTTGAAAATTGCAATGTCCGTGCCAGCTTGGCAGATAAAGGCCGGTATATGCTTCAATGTCAGACCGTGGATCACATGCACATGCCAAGACCGTAGTAGAACCCCATAGTTGGATGTTAATCACTCACCAACCTAAGGTCTGAATAATTCAGTTGCCTAGGCCATTCTCATCTAAAAAATATATCTCTTACTAAAGGCTGCAATAGCACATACGCCATTTGCCAACACCATATGGCAACTCATACAAGCACGCATGAACCCTTGGGTTTGAGTCTTTGATGTAACAATCTATCATATCTCAGCTCCGGCATGTGGCATCGTCGTCTCCTTCGGCGCTCAGCCAAAGCCACGTAAGAGGAAACTGGCAATGGCTTCTATCATGAAAGTGAGTTTCTACAGACTGGTGAGACTATACATAATCTTATAGAGGCCGAGTCGGAACTGGCAAACTACGATGTAGTCGTGTGACAATCTCCAGGAAGTCGGGTTCATTATCATCCGTTAGTATGCCATGTCGAACAAAGAAGTCAATCATAGCTGAAGCGCAGTTCGTCTTGAATTCGTCTCGCAGAAGCGCCTCCTTGACTTCGGCCACCGTCATCAAATAAAACTCCTCCACTTCGTCGTCTTGGGGTTTTGGAGCGATGTCCGGCCCGACCTCGAGGTCATAGAGGTATAGCACGTCAGGTACCACCAGACCCAGCTCCCCGCCGGAGCCTACTGCGCTTTCAGCGACATATGTGACCGCACCTACAGACTTTGCATGTTTGCGTACAAGTTCCTCGGGTAGCGAAGCTTCCTCGTCGGCCTCGTGGAGAATGCACTCGAAGGGCGATTCCTCCGCTCTGATGCCACCAGCTACGGTAGTGTCCAGCTTCCCTGGCCACGTCTTAAGCTGTCGACTGCGCCGCGGTACCCATATCTTGATTTCGCCGGCAGGCGTTCGGGTGTAAACGGTCATATGGGCCCCACGGCAACATATCCCGAACAATCCCGCCGCCGCTCTCAGGAGCTGCACAGGCTTTCCATCATAATCAGCCCCCAGGACCTTGTAATCCTCAGGATTGGATCGGATCAGATTTCCGAAGACCTTAGAATCCGAAGCTGCCTGGATCACCTCCTTCAGCGCAGCATTGATAGCGCTGGCGGTATCTGCTCCGTTGGAGGAGTCGAGTACGCGAACACTGCGCGGGCCGGAGGGGTCGTGTGTGATGGTGAAGTTCGACGTCCATGGCATCTTCTGGACGATGGAAGGAAGCATGAACCCATGGGGCCGAGAGTCGTCAGGGAGGAGCAGCTGGTAGAGCGCGGTTTGGTCATCGTGCGAGTAGGGCAGCTGAGAGATGTCGATGTGGGGATAGTTATCGCATGTTTTCACCAGGTCGAGGTATGTTCTTTGCTCCGGCTGAGACATCTTGAGAATTGGCTTCTTGAAGAGGGTTAAATCAAAGGCAAAGCTCCTTACAAAAGTTGTATCTTTGGCTGAGGCGAATCCTGATTTGCAAGGGGTGGTGATGGTTGAAAGCCTGAGCAATGTCTCTCGGTTTTTGTCTTAGAGAACAAACCAATGTAATATGTTCACTGTTCAATTTCTACACTAATGACCTTCTTAAGCATCTGAAAATGGACGACTTCATTGGTCTTCCCAATGCCTTCTACACACTTGGACACTGTAAGCCAAGCCAGTCTGCAGTACGTATAGAGGTATGTCATTGGTATAGTGGCTATCGATAAGATAAACTTATCGGAACTACCCCTCTAACCCACATTTGAGGGATGTATATTATCCCCCACTTCAACGAGAACAAAAGGAAGTGCTCGGGTAAAGAGAGGGGTAATCAGTGGTAGCTGGGCAACACTGGGACGATTCACCTCGAGCTGATACTGCATGTCCACCTGTTTGCTGTATCCGGTGACCATCATAGGTATGATAATTTTACGATCTGAAAACGAATGATTTACTAGGAAGGTTGTTAGCTATGTGGAGTGTATACAAAATGCTTGAAGAACAGCCGCGCCCAAGATAAAAGCACCGGTCGTTCCTCTTTTCTGTTTTCAGCTCTACGAGGACTAGGAAAGGAGCAAAAGATGTCTGAGAAGATGTATTTTCATGCTGCTATTTAGTGATTCGAGAGTACTTAGAGGTGAAGAATGATCATTGCCGTGATGGTGATGTATGGGTGGTGAGAGACTTTGAGCAGCGAAGCGGGTGGCGGGGCATCTTGTTAGAGGTTTCCTGCAGGGTAGGCGAAAAGAAAGCAGCACTCCAGTTAGAGTTCGTATGTGATGGCATTCCACTTCATGCCCGATTCTTGGACTCTTTGACTTTGGGTCTGTGGTCTGCGGCATTACCTCTAGTGAGCTAGTCGAGGACTTATTCAAGCTGTCATCCATGCTTAGCTGCGAAGCTCCTCCTGTTAGCCTCTCGGACTTAAGAAGAGAGTCACACCGGATGAGCCAGACGGGCTGCTGCTTTGGGCAGAGGGCAGTCGGTTAAAATTTACCCAGTAAGTCGAGTGGCATCATCCCACATGTTCTTATGAGACGAGTGGGTAAATTCGCCGTCAATATCAGACTTGAGACACCAGTCCAGGCCCCAGCCGGCCGTGGCAGTGTACGCAGTCCCCAAGTCCCTTGCGAATTATTACGGCGCACCAAATCAGCATTTGCTTAGAAATTCCACTGCGCGATAAGAGGTGATGAGTAGCGTTGTACAATATGCGCATAGTATGCGAATAATGCATTATTCAACTATGCCCCCTGAATAGTTGAATATTCCATACAAATGGAATAATGGAATAGTATGATGTAATTGGAGCGTTTCATAAAATCTGATCTCGCGTTCCGCCAATCCGCCCTCTCGAAAGGGAGGGGGAAGTCACGGGGGTCACCGTCGGACGATGCCAATTTGTATAGCGAATTTACTGAAATCGTCATTAATTGCCCGAGCGTCTGCATACTATGCATCCATGCGAATAATGCATTTTGCATCGATGCGAATATTGAATATTCCAGCCTGAAATGACAACGCTAGTGATGAGTCCTCCCCGCCCAGTTTCATTTATCCCACAGATATTATGTATGTACACCTAGGCCGGGCAGCCAGTCATCCATAGAATAAGTTCGTTTTTCAGCACAATGACTCTAGTGGCGTATGGCAGCTATTACTACTATGACAAACAAGACAGCTGGGATCAACGGAATAACCGGGTGACTCCAGTGTCTTTTTCAAATGTATTCAATGGGAGACCGTTTATTCCAGTGGACCAGAGTGAGATAAGCAGTAGAATAATCCATAGCACTCAGTGGCAATTAGTAAATTAGGGCTTGGGAGCAAAAGTTGTCCCATCAACAGAGCACCACCAACTTTCGCACGCCGTAAGGTGGGGCCAGCTGCTCCCCTCAGTTTTTTTTCTCCTGCAGCCCCGCACTTTGACCAGTTTATTCGACTGCGACAGATTTCCTACTTACCTCCCGCCCCCCTCCTCCTCTTCACATAACCACTGCAGGGAGCCTTTTGTTGGTGCTGCGTGCGACTTATAAACATCAACTTCTTCTTCGGATTTCCTGTGTTCACTCTGTCTTGTCGATCGTCTCTTGATCGACTTTTGCACAGAAGAGGTCTTTTTCTCGCCTCGCACAACCCCGCATCACCGGGTCCTTTCAACACCACAACACATCTCAGGTTTTCTTCGGGTCACGCCCGTTAAACACCGCCAAGATGGTCAAGTAAGTTAAGATGCCTATTCATCTTCATCTTCCAAAGGCTTTGGTCATTGCTATTACGGCAATTCTTTGCCTGGCAATGATCGCCTGATGTCCAACTACCCCGCTCTGAGTGGCCTGGCATTCTCAACACCATTTCCTCATCACCACAAACTTATCATCACCATGCCCTACTTGTCATCATTCCTCTAGCAATCATTTTGCCTGGCAATCATCATTGCCTTCTGGGAACCCGATCATCATTTCCAAGGCAATTCCTCGCCTGGGGATGATTGCCTGCTGTCCAACCCTCCCCTCCCAATGGCACGACATCTTCACCACTGCATCTTCACCACCACAAACTCATCATGATCATGCTAACCCTTCTCTCGCAGTTTCACCGTTGATGAGGTGCGCAAGCTAATGGACAAGCCGTAAGTATTTAACGCCCGAAATCAAGAAGAGAAATATTTGGGAACCCAGATGGCGATCCTGGGAATTGTCGCTAACTGTTTAATAGTACCAATGTCCGTAACATGTCCGTCATTGCTCACGTCGATCACGGCAAATCTACCCTGACCGACTCTCTGCTGGCCAAGTGCGGTATTATCTCCTCCGCCAAGGCTGGAGATGCCCGTGCCACCGACACCCGTCAAGATGAGCAGGACCGTGGTATCACCATCAAGTCCACCGCCATTTCTCTGTACGGCGAGCTTCCCCAGGAGGATGACATCAAGGACATTGTCGACCAGAAGACCGACGGCAACGGTTTCTTGATCAACCTTATCGACTCGCCTGGTCACGTTGATTTCTCGTCTGAAGTCACTGCCGCTCTCCGAGTCACTGATGGTGCTCTTGTTGTCGTCGATACCGTTGAGGGTGTCTGTGTCCAGACCGAGACTGTCCTGCGTCAGGCTCTGGCTGAGCGCATCAAGCCTGTTGTCATCATCAACAAGGTCGATCGTGCTCTTCTCGAGCTCCAGGTCTCCAAGGAGGACTTGTACCAGTCCTTCTCCCGTACCATCGAGTCCGTCAACGTCGTTATCTCGACTTACCTCGACAAGTCTCTCGGTGACCTCCAGGTCTACCCCTACAAGGGTACCGTCGCTTTCGGTTCCGGTCTGCACGGTTGGGCTTTCACCGTCCGCCAGTTCGCCACCCGTTACGCCAAGAAGTTCGGTGTCGACCGTAACAAGATGATGGAGCGTCTCTGGGGCGACAACTACTTCAACCCCCCACACCAAGAAGTGGACCACCAAGAGCACCCACGAGGGTAAGGAGTTGGAGCGTGCCTTCAACCAGTTCATTCTGGACCCTATCTTCAAGATCTTCTCTGCGGTCATGAACTTCAAGAAGGACGAGGTTGCCACTCTTCTCAGCAAGCTCGACCTGAAGCTCGAGACTGCCGACAAGGACAAGGAGGGCAAGCAGCTGCTCAAGGCTGTCATGCGTACTTTCCTGCCCGCCGCTGACTCCCTGATGGAGATGATGATTCTTCACCTTCCTTCGCCCGTCACGGCCCAGAAGTACCGTGTCGAGACTCTGTACGAGGGTCCTCAGGATGACGAGAACGCCATTGCCATCCGTGACTGTGACCCCAAGGGTCCCCTCATGCTGTACGTCTCCAAGATGGTGCCGACCTCCGACAAGGGTCGTTTCTACGCCTTCGGTCGTGTCTTCGCCGGTACCGTCCGATCCGGTCTTAAGGTCCGCATCCAGGGACCCAACTACGTTCCTGGCAAGAAGGAGGATCTCTTCGTCAAGGCCATCCAGCGTACTGTTCTCATGATGGGCGGCAAGGTCGACCCCATTGACGACATGCCCGCTGGTAACATTGTCGGTCTGGTCGGTATCGATCAGTTCCTGCTCAAGTCTGGTACTCTTACCACCAACGAGTCTGCCCACAACATGAAGGTCATGAAGTTCTCTGTCTCGCCCGTCGTCCAGCGTTCCGTCCAGGTCAAGAACGCCCAGGACCTCCCCAAGCTTGTTGAGGGTCTTAAGCGTCTGTCCAAGTCGGACCCTTGTGTCCTGACCATGTCCAACGAGTCCGGTGAGCACGTCGTCGCCGGTGCCGGTGAGCTGCATCTCGAGATTTGCTTGAACGATCTCGAGAACGACCACGCTGGCGTTCCTCTGATCATTTCGGACCCCGTCGTCGGTTACCGTGAGTCGATTGCTGCCAAGTCCAGCATGACCGCTCTGTCCAAGTCCCCCAACAAGCACAACCGTATTTACATGACGGCTGAGCCTATCGAGGAGGAGCTTGCTTTGGCCATTGAGGCTGGCAAGATCTCCCCCGTGAGGATTTCAAGATCCGTGCCCGCACTCTGGCTGACGACTTCGGTTGGGATGTCACCGATGCCCGCAAGATTTGGTGCTTCGGTCCCGACACCCAGGGCCCTAACCTGTTGGTCGACCAGACCAAGGCTGTTCAGTACCTGAACGAAATCAAGGACTCTGTTGTCTCCGGTTTCCAGTGGGCCAGTCGTGAGGGTCCCGTTGCTGAGGAGCCCATGCGTGGTGTCCGCTGGAACATCATGGATGTTACTCTCCACGCCGATTCCATTCACCGTGGTACTGGTCAGATCATGCCCACTACCCGTCGCGTCATGTACGCTGCTACTCTGCTTTCCGAGCCCGCTCTCCAGGAGCCCGTCTTCCTGGTCGAGATTCAAGTGCCCGAGCAGGCTATGGGTGGTGTCTACGGTGTCCTTACCCGCCGCAGAGGTCACGTCTTCGCTGAGGAGCAGCGTCCCGGTACTCCTCTCTTCACCATTAAGGCTTACCTGCCCGTCATGGAGTCTTTCGGTTTCAACGCCGATCTCCGCCAGGGAACTGGTGGTCAGGCCTTCCCCAGATGGTCTTCGACCATTGGCAAGTCCTTCCCGGTGGTTCTGCCCTTGACCCCACCTCCAAGGTTGGTGCCATCGTCCAGGGCATCCGTAAGCGCAAGGGTATCAAGCTCGATGTGCCTGATGTCAGCAACGTAAGTTTAATTCCAAGCTACCCATTGATCCTGGAATACTCGCTAATGATTTTATCTAGTACTACGACAAGCTGTAAGCAGTTTATCGACAAGTTGATATACACTGGTCTCATACCACATTTCACGACGATTATGAGACAGAATCTCGCATTTACGGGTTGGACCTAAGGCGCCCGGGTGGAAATGCGACGCCTTGGGAGACAAGGATTGGTGCAACCGTGGATACCGGAAAAGCTATACAAAGGCACAGAGCGTGGATCCTATACTAGCTGTCGTCCATTTGGTTTGCTCTGTAGTTATGAAGAATTGATTTTACGTTTAGACACTCTACCCATGCTTGAAACCTTTGTGATCTGAAACGTCCAACTCCTGCCAGTTGTGTGACTTTGCTATGAGGTTACATTGAGTCCAAATCTTGAGTCATTTCACACATGCAATCACTCATAGCGGCAATCCGGATGTTTGCTATACCGCAATGCATTGAAGCGGGGTTTCCCATTCGGAGTGTGCGGAGAGGTAGCATCCTCTACTTCGGTCTTCTTTGTTTCTGACGAGTTGGCACGTTGGGTGCTTGATATTTTGTTGGGAAATAATTTGTTGGTTCATCCAAATAGCAATGCAAATCTCATCACCGTGCTGGATTTACATGAACAAAAATGGCACATTCGTTCCATATCCATCCACCCTGCTACTAAACACTTCAAGTGGTCTCGGGATCTCCCACCGGTGCTCACTGTGCCTCCCGCAGCCGAGATTTCATTCGAACTGCATGATGGGGGCAATAACCAGGTACTAGAATAATGCATATTAAATGCTGATACTCCAGCTTACTTAATCTAACAAGATCCGTCCAGACAATGTTGAAGAGGCCCTGTCGGACTTTAAATTCGCCCAAACAGATCCGGGTCATGGCCCGGTCTTCGTAGAAGGCGCAGACCCGGGTGATGTGCTGCGCGTCGACTTTCTTGAGTTGAAGACAGCTGACTACGGGTGGACTGCCACCTTTCCCGGCTTCGGGATCCTGGCCGACGAGTTCGCCGACCAACCGCAGGCGCTCCGGATGTGGGACCTTCGCGGAGCCGCCGAGAGGCGCTACATCGAGTTTCCAACAACCAGCGAGCACCTCCAGGGCAAAATCCGTGTTTCCTTCTCTCCATTTCTGGGCACCATCGGCATCGCGCCAGTCGAGGGGGCAACCACCCCATGGTGCCGCCCATGTCGTATACGGGCGGCAACATCGACACGCGCCACATCACCTGCGGCAGCTCCCTCTACCTGCCGGTCCAGGTTCCCGGCGCCCTGCTCAGCGCCGGGGACAGACACGCGGCGCAGGGCGACGGCGAGGTGTGCGGGACGGCGGTGGAGACGCCCATGCGGTGTCGGCTGCGCGTGACGGTCGAGAAGGGGGAGAAGGCGAAGAGCTGGTGCGCCCATGGGCCCGCGATTGTGACGGCGCCTCGAGAGACCCGGCCGGAGCTTAATATCGGAGTGGCAACGGGGGACGAGGGCCGCGAGTTCATGGCGCTGGGAGTGGGTGCGGATTTGCGCGAGGCGACGCGGAAGGCGGTCCGGGGCGTGCTGGCTTGGCTCGTGGCGGAGAAGGGGATGGAGCGGGTCGAGGCGTATATGTTGGCTAGTGTGGCGGGCAACTTGAAGTTGACGGATGTGGTGGATATGCCGAATTATGCGGTTGGGTTTGGGATCCCGTTGGGGATGTTTATGGATTAAGGGGGCTGTTAGGATTGGGTCTGGGTGTTTCGGTATGATCTCCTTGCTATTACCAGAGCCACCCTCGAATTATTGAAGTTACTGTAGTTCTCACAAATATCATTAGCAGGTTTAAAAGAACATAATGATGTAATTATTTGCAAGGCAGGTGGAGTTTATTAATGTGAATTCATGACCTAAGTCGGGCCTAAGGCCAAGCAGCTTAGCCGTTTGTTCATGCTATGTAAGTATGTAGGTACATAGGTATGTAGTCTGAGAATAGTTTCTCGGGTACCTTAAGTTATCCTTACCAGACTCACCAGGTCAAGAGCCATCCCATAAAGCAGAAGGGCAATTAAGCTGTCCAAGACTGTAAGTAATAATGCACCTCTGCTGCTGTTCTAATGTAATAACATATTGCATACCTATACCACCGCCAGCACTGCTAGCCTTTTAAGTTGCAGGACTAGGGGGTATCGGGCCAGTTGCCCAATTCACCGGCTCCGATCCAAGAACATATTCCATTGACCCTCCATTGGCAAAGATATCGTCCCATGTTACCCATGCTTTGTCCCAAGTCTCCCCGTTGACTTTCAGACTTTGCACGTAGTACACATCCTCGCTGCCCCCGGACGTGGTAATGTGAAGCTCCTTGCCGCCGCCAAGGTGGATCGTCAGGTCGCTAAACCACGGCGATCCAACCAAGAAAGTTGTCTGACCAGTCATGGGGTAAAGACCCAGCATGACCCAGAGCACCCAGGATTCCATTGCACCAGCATCGGAGTTGCCCGGCAGGCCACCTGGTGTGGGATTGTAGTAAGTCTTGGCGTTAAAGCGACTATACTTGACCGTCAGATCCTGGCGGCCCACGTAGTTGAACAAAAACGGTGTGGTGAAGCTTGGCTCGTTGCCCGGGTTGAAGAGTGTCTTGTTGAACTTGGAGTCGCCGCTTGGGTTTAGGCCCGGGGTGAACATGGCCTCGAGCCTTGCGACGAAGGCGTCGGCGCCGCCACAGAGCTCAACCAAGTGTTCGATGTCGTGGTGCGCGTTGAAGGAGTACTCGATAGGCAAGCCCTGGTAGTAGTTGTCGCCCCAGTAGCAACCGCCACACGAGAGGGGGTCCTGATCCTTGAATGTGCCATCCGTGTTGCGGGGGCCTAGAAAACCGGAGAAGCCCTGGAACTTCATGTCTGGGTTCCACTGATTCCGCCAGTTGTGCGACCGGTTCAAGTATTTGTTTGCGTCGTCCGTCTTCCCGAGCCCGGACGCAACCTGGTACAGGCCAAAGTCGTTGGCGGAGTACTCTACAGCCTGGCTAACGGAGCGCTTGTACTTGGTCGTGATGTAGCCATGTTCAAGCCAGTCTGGCAGCGCGCCGCGTCCTTCTTTGGTCGAGGCAGTCCGGTCCCTTGGGTCGTTGTTGTTGGGCGGCACCGTATCGGCGTTCGTGACCATGGCCTGAAAGGCATCCTCCCAGTTGACGGCCCCGCGCACACCTTTGACGTACGCGTCGGCCAGGACGTTGTCGGCGTTTGAACCGCCTTGGGTGACGCCGTTGGAGAAGGAGGAGCGCCCGTCGGGCATGAAGCCGTCGTGGCGCCAGATATCGACGAGAGAACGGATGAACTCTTCATAGGCAACCGGTTCGATTATGTGGAAGAGTGAGGTGGTGCACCGGAACTATGTACAGTTAGTAGACTACTTAGGATGTTTGAATATCAGGATACCACTTACCAAGTCCCAAAGAGTGAAGGTGTCATCGTAGTATGGCTCGTTAGAAGACCACATAGGGTTCTCCCCGGTTTTGTTGGTGGGTATGATGTTCATATGGTACAACGATGTATACAGGAGTTGCAGGTTCGTATGATCTGTGTCGGTGGTGGTGATTTTGGATAGTATTCGGTCATCCCATGCCTTTTTCACGTTATCCTCTAAGGTTGCCAAAGATGTGTCAGGGGGTATCTCCTCGTCCACATTCTTGCAGGCCTGGTCTGCGGAGATGAAAGAGACTCCAACCCTGGAGGTGGCCTGCGGAGAACTGAAGGAGAAGACAGCCCCGAGCCGAGCTGTAGACTCGACGCTGGGTGTGTCATCGTATGATGCAAGCTCGGTTGCTAATGGGTTGGTTCCGACAAATGTCTTGTAGGTTGCCGCTTTGTCAAAATGCCCACAGAAGTAAACAGTCCATTTTGGCGCGCGGTTCCAGCCCTGTAACAGGGGCAGGTCAGCATGACCTGAATCACAGCTGCGTCCTTGCTCGGAAGACCCAAGGGGCTACTCACATTATCATACGAGCCAAAGCCCTCATAGCGAAGTGAGCCGCTCTGGGGGTCTTCAGAAACAGTAATATTCCCTCCTAGGTAGCTCTGGCCAAGCCCCTGTCCCCGGAAGGATGGGAGCACATGGGACACGTCCACAATAACATTCGAGGATGTGCTGTCCTGAGGAAACGTGTAGCTGTAGAGGCCAGCACGGTGCGTTGCGCTCATCTCCAAAGTCGTACCGCTTCCAAGATATGCTTTGTAGTGGCCGACTCTTGCCTCGTCCTTGGCTGAGCGGGTATCATTGTGGTCCTCTAGGGGGTTCTCGATGTCGCCCAGGACCGGCATCTGCGACACGACGCCATACTTGGGTGCGCCGCCCGTCCCGCTTTCGTGGAGGAGGCTGAAGCCTGTGAAGTTGCCCGTCGCCTGGTACCCCGAGTAGCTGTCGGACCCAGTGTAGAGATCGGGGCCGAGCTTGACGATCCCAAACGGCAAGCTCACTCCTGGAAACGTATTGCCGCCGTTGATGGTTCCGGCCTATAAGAAGATCAGACGAAATGATTTTATTCGCGCGCAAATTTGGCTTTACCCAATCGACTGAAAGTTAATGTATTGTATTAATACATTGGAAAACTCACGTCAGGTAAGACATAATCGGTCAGGTCGGCGGCATTGGCTGTATTATTCAAAGCGAGCGCAGAGGCCGCAACAACTCCTGAAGTTCGCATTCTGGGGTATCAAATGAGTGTATGGACGGTAACAGAAAAATGAGCCTCCCGTCAGGCAAAAACAAGCAAGCTCAACGTGTGTGCAAAGAGCAGCATGCACGACACGTCACCGCAAGTCATTTTCTCTGTCTATATACTACATGTTTACCTGCAAAAACGCCATGCTTAAAAATAAACAATGCATAGTAATAGTAAACCTAGTCGCCCAGAAGTCGCTAAAGATTAGAGGACCCTTTTCAGCTTCCTTCGCGTTGTTCTGACCCCTGTCTCACCCCATGAACAACGTCATTGGGTAGGCGAGTCTTACCTTGATAGGAAAGGTGTCTCAAGGACCGCCTTGAGGGCTATGGGGTCTCCCACTGAGCAACACGGTGACAGCGGCAGCTGCATCTTATTATTAGCATATCTTTGACGGGAAAAATGAGAGGGAGGAGCCAGCCAAAGCCTCCGTCAAATCAGACAGGGCACTGGTTTGTTCGGGTCCCTTAGATGGAGATACGAATAGGATCGCATGGCCTAGTAGATACCTGCCCAGACAATGCCATTTCGCTGACATGTCTGCGACTGACAAAAAAGCGGAGAGGGGGGGCGAGGATTCAACTCGTAAAAGTTCCAATCCTAGGTAATGTAAGCAAGCAAGCAAACGTGGGAACGTGCCGGATAACCTAGGTTAAGTGCTGCTGCCGAGAAGGACATAATATCATGGAGTGTATGTAGGTATGCATGCGACGGAGGCACGATTGCCACCTATCGGTTATCTCGGAGGAGTTAATTGCACTAATGCATGTGAACGTTTGCAGCACAGAAAGCAAACACACCTTTTTCCCTAGTACCTTGATCTGTCGGTCGCACGTATTCCAACGGTAACGGTGAACATCCGAGGTGTATTCTGGGTTTAATTCTTCCGCCGTAAAAGGTTGTGACCATATTGAACGATTGCTAGGCTCAAAGACTACACATAGGATGAGACTCGAGTCTTTAGCAAGCATTCACGTATAGCTCTAGGTGACTAGAGCATCTCTCAATTCAGAGTTGTCACTTTGACGTAGCATCGTGGGAACGAGGCAAGAAGGTTAGCAGTGATAGTATGTGAGTACATATGCAAGGCGGGAACCGACATGGAATGAAATAGGCTATTCCAAATGGTCATGTTGGTGAGGTAGGTAAGGTGTAGATACCGCTTCATTGTCCCTTGGGGATCGGCAAACGGTTCCCATTTCAGAACCATTTCACCGATGAAGATAGCGATCAGCAATGAGAACCTTCTACCTTTATCTCGAGCTGTGTACTTGGCAAGTCTAGCGTTGGTTGGTACCTACCTGTATGTAATATCACCCAATCTGCCCATCTTCAATTCTTCTGGAACGCGGGCAGCACGGGCCAGCCCGTTGTGGCTGATTATGCCAAGACGCTTCAGGTCGGAGGATTTGACATCACCATTGGCGAGATTGGACGGGTGACGGCACACATGGCGGCTGTCGTTTGCGATTGTCCTGCCACCTCTTCTCATCTCCAAGCGCCTTTTGGAAGGCCTAAACTCGTGGAACGGAAGGCTTGCCAAGACTTATGGCCCCAATGAACGGCTCTCGGAGACTTGTTATATATCTTGCCCAGCCGCACGGATTCGCCCCGGGCCGGGACTTTGAGACAAGAGGCTCCTTGCTCGAGTCTAGTCTAGGACCCTCCCCCAAGTTTAAGCTTGATTTCTCAAACTCGATTGACATTCGGGAATCTAGAAACCGTTGGCAAAGAACCTTGCCTGTGCCCGCTCGAGAAGTTCTGATCTCCAGCCAGGAACCCATGCTGATCATGATTCTTCTCCAGGATCTTTCCACGGTCATCCGTGATGTCATCGCCCGTGTGCGCTCTCATTACAGTATGGAATGTTCTCTGGTGCTAGTGAAGAAGCAACAATTGTAGGAGACATGGGACCAGGACCATCCAATCTACTTGGTCCCTATCAGATCAGGCCAGGCCAGGCCATCTTCAGCTGGGCCAAACATGCGTCTGGCCCCTGGTCTTGCCATGGCAACAGTAGTATGCTGAAGCAGGGACCTATCGGGACTCACTGCCATCGCCTCTCATTAAGGAATCGTCCTGAGACACTAGTGAGCACACGAGACGATGCCGCTGGAACGACCGCAATTGAGAGGGGCTTTTCTGGTATCATCCGAATCTGCCGGAGTCATTCAGCACAGACAGCGCGTAATGTTGGAGATGATTTCTTAACTTTTGCAGCTTGACCCAAGAGACTGTCTCGGTATCCATCTCAGTGTTTAATCCGACAGAGTGTTCCTTCTTTCTTCCCCGTGTATACATCGCCTATATGCCGGGTGCTTGCTTATGTACCTACATGGGAAGGGCGCGGTACTCCATTCCAAATGTGGGCAGTACAACAGACCTGCGCGTTTGCCTTTGCTCCTTACTGTCACATCTCATATTGGAAAGCTCATTGTATCAGGCCACATCTGCGTCCGATTTACACAGACTAACTGCATGTAAGTATGTAGCTTCACACTAAGACGGATTAATTACAATTCTCTATCAACCGGCTACTGCCAAGCCGTGCCTGTAAACATAGATCAGGTTCGAGGTGCCGCCATGGGCAAAATTGGTCAGCGTGGACAGGGTTTTTTTGGTTACGTCCTAGTTACATCCTTTGTATCGATCTTCCCTCGACCACCCCCACTCGAGCAAGACGTCGCCTCATTTGCCTTGCTAAACCACCTTTGTTGCCAGCCATCAGCCATACTGTCATACCAAGACTCCAGGGGGAGGAGGAGGGGAAACGATACCACTTCTCTAGCTCTGAACCTCCACCCCGGCATGCGTCCACCGATTCGGCAGGGCTGCAGGCCGTGACCTTCTAGCGCTTGTTGGAATGGTATTGTACATACAGCTGCAAGGATATGTCACTACAAACAGTATATTTCCCGTTCTGATCGGTCATTCTCGACCTGACTTAACCTAGCTTCCCCAATGTGGTCCACCAGTTCTTACATGTGCCCTGTCCAGCTTGCAGCCGTGGTATAATACCACAGAGAGCCCCTTAGGGATCTGCCTTGAGCATCCAGCAGCATCCACTGCCTTAGTCCGCCAGTATATCGACGAGTATCTTGGCTTCCTTCATTGAACATCTTTGCATTCCTTATTCCTATTCTTATCCCGGTTCCAAAGGTAGCAGTCAGGTCGTCTCAGAAGATACCTGGAACGGCAAAGTGCAAGCGGTCTATTCAACAATACGTGGTTGCTAAGCAATCTGGCTATCGAGACGGAAGGCATACCATCGTATACCATACTGTATTGGAGCGACCCGATATCAACTACAGTCAGCTTCCCCCTGGTGCTGGAGCTACTGGTTGCGAAATATCGCCCTTCCATATCCGTATTCCGTGGCCAACATTGTCCATCGTCAACCCCCAAACCTCGGCGTCAAATGCCTATGCGTAGATCTGGCTAGCCGTTGGATCCCGCTGAGCTTCTGCACCTCCAGGCTCTGAGTACTTGGAAGTGAGAAGTCACAGTGATATACCCGATACGGACCGCGGATTGAGGAAATCGTTGAGGACTGGCCATTCCGAAGCGCAAAGGAGGAAAGAACAGCAGAAACCGAGATCGACAGGAACGAATAGTGCTGGGAGTGCTTTGCGGAACGACAAAAGATCCGCTTTGATCCAGGATTGAAGGTGTATCGAAGGAGGCCACACTTGTGCAAAAGCCTTAGTCGAAACCCATTAGTGATCAAGAGTAACTGCGGTTGGGAATTTTGAGCCACCTACGAGCCTTTGCGTAATTGCCGTCCGAAAGGGAATAAGGAGGACGCAATCCGATCTCTTGTTGGACAGCAAAGCGGGAGGAAAGACGGAAAAGGAAACTCGACTTGAATTCTGTGTTGACGACTTCCATTTACGACTTCAGCGTCTTGAAGCGACAGAAGCTGGAAGCCCCTAATTCTAATCTCTAGGGCGAGGCAAGCACTGCTGTTAACATACCAAAAACGATTTTCACATGTCGACAACCTGCTAGGTACAGTACGTCATTGCATCAATTTGGCTGCTATTCTGGCCTGCAGTTGCTAACGCATACATGTGTACATGCAGATTTGTGTCAAGAGCTTCTGCTGTCTAAGAAGGTAGCACTGCGATAAGCCACAAATAGGAGGTTCTTTCTACTTTGGTTAACAACACCATACCGAGGCCAGCCGATAACAGATTCGTGCCTTCCTCCCACTCATTGGAACACTGAAGAGGCGTTGTTTACACGCTTCCTCGGGTCTGTCTGCAATCTGTAAGTGACTAATTGGGTTGTGCCCTTTTCTCTCAAGTCGATTGTGCAGTTCCGATTCTTCTCACACGTTCTGATCTCATCAAGCATAACATCCACTCACCCAGCCCCGACATTCTCACGATCCCTTGTCACCGCATCTTGCTCGCTAGCTACTCTATTTTACTTGTGTCCGCTCGCTTCATACAATCCGTCTTGGTGGTATTGGCCAGATTCTGAAAGGTGAGACCAATTCCCTGCTTTGGTGCGGGAAACCGGACGAGTACAAGTTGTTGTCGCAAGACCGTGACCGAGCCGTGAACTCGGCGTCTATCTTCGTTGACACGGACCCCCCGAGTGTTTGCCCTCCAGCTCTTCTGTTTCGATTCTTCTTCTGCCTAGCGGTACACACACAGCACCGATTATCTATTCACTTGCAAGAATAATCGGTTGGGACTCTGCTTCGATAATCAGCCGTCACTTCTGCCACTGTTTTTCCAGCCTACTTAAGGGAGCCCTTCCTTTCTTCTGGTTCCCCATCCTTTCCTTTCACCATCCAACATCACACACACAACCAACTTTGGAAACTCTTCACCACTCTCTCTGTTAGCCACGTCTTGTGCAAAACAACAACCTCATTGGAAGCCCTGCTACATACATAGCAGGCTTCTTCTCTTTATTCATCGTCAAGCGCACAAGCAACCTCACACTAATAAACTGCAACTTCAGATCCCGCTTCTGTTCAGACCAGACTCGGCCCTAGTCAGCGACTGTTCAAGGTAAGCAAAGCACATCGGCTCTTCCCTTCCCTCTCCCCCATCCCGACCTGCAGTCACTCTGCGATCAGCATCTCGAGTTTCTTGCCTTATCGTCGTCGACTGCCAATTTGATCTGTTGGGTCTTGGGTCATGTCATCGTCGTTCACAACCTATCGACTTACACCGTTCCATTCCCACTACCGCACCCCGGATTTACCAAAGCAAGGGACTCCATCTGGTTTGGCCTATCAGGCGCTTCGATTCACCCAAATAGGCGGTCCTTCATGCGCGTCTCCGATTTTTTTCTCTCTCCATTTTTGGATGTGCCCCCCCCGGATTTTGTATACAGCCCCAGCATACAAGAATTGACCCCCCACCTCGTCGACTTCACTTCTCCGGCATACACATACCACACCACAATCTGCTGTTAGATGTTGGCATTATTGAAACCACTTTCGTCACTTCTCCCAGTAGTAATTTTTCTATTTACTTGTACTGACTTTTCTCTTCTTCTTGGAACAGACAAACCGACTATGATTTATTCACCCAACAACATGGCATCCGATAGCAACTACGGTTCCAAGCACGGTGTCAACGCTGCTGCTGGTGCTCATGCCCCTGTGCCTACCACTATGGCTGGCGGCAACACCATGACGGGTGCTGCTACCTACCTCTCAGGTCAGGCTTCCGCAGTTCCCACCAATGAGAACGGTGTCCAGCCCATCGCCTCTGGATCGGACGCCAATATGCGAGCCGTCATGAACTCCTTCAATGGTCTGAGCGTCAATGGTGGCCCGGTTCCTATTTTCGATGCCAATGCAGCTGCCGCAGCTATGCCGATGTACTTCTCTGGCGGCTTTCCTGCAGCTGCTGGTCTTCCGGTTGGCCCTGGTCAGATGTCTATGACCGAGCCGCCTTACTATCTCCATGGCGGATATGCCTGGCCTGCTGCCAACCAGTGGGCTATGCCCGGCATGAAGGAACACGACTTGCGTCTGTTCAACCAGACTCCCATTGACTATTCCGGTCGCTTCGGCACTTACAAGGCTGCCCAACCCTCTGCTGCCGAGCATCAGGTTGCTCATCAGCAGGATGTCCCCCCTCTGGACAATCGTCGATCCTCGTACTCGACTACTGAGTCTACCCCGGCCACTCCCTTCTTTGGCAGCACTGCTTCACGCGATGCCGCAGCTCGTGTCACCGTGTTTGACCGATCAACGTATACCACCCCCTCACCCCAGCAAGTCACCTCGGCTGGCATAGTGCAGCAGCCCAAGGCCTTTCCGGCTGTGTCTGCCGCTGCTGATCGCGACATGGATGCCCTGCTCACGCGTGACCCGGCCATTCCCCAGGCAGTCCCTGCTGTCTTCACTCCCCAGGAGAACATGAAGACCTTGGAGCAGAGCCTTACTAACCCTATTCCTGGTAACCGCAACGTCTACATCCGCGGCCTGCACCCTACTACTGATGACGATACTCTTTACAAGTATGCTGCACGCTTCGGACGTGTCGAGACATCCAAGGCGATCATTGACACTACCACTGGTGCCTGCAAGGGGTGAGTACTTGCACATCCTTTATCCACGAAGTCAGAAACTAATTTTCTATCTCAGATTTGGCTTTGCAAAGTTCGTTGAGCAGCGCGATTCGGAGGCCTGCATTCGCGGTTTCTACCGCTTGGGCTATGAAGTCGGCTTTGCTAGGGTAACTGTCACCGAACCCCAGCTCATGCCCAGTCCCTTGTCTGTCGGTGGAGAAAGTGACTTCTCCGGCGTCCCGTTCCAGAGCCAATACCACCAATTGGCTTCTGCAAGTGCCGAGGCGAGTGCCAGTACCGCACTACAGATTCATGGCTCCCCAAGTGCTGGGCCCAGCGGTAGTCCCGCATACAAGTCGTCCCGTCATTCAAGCGATTCATTCCTTAATGACCCTAGCATGGGTGGCGAGGTTGATGGACTTCCCGTCAAGATCATCAAGTTTTGCGGTTGTCGGTGCTTCGTTCATGACCCAAAGTTTACTGACTTCGATCCACGCGACCAGGAGTCGTTCAATTCTCGTCTCAAAGCTGAGGGTGACGAGGGCTCCACCAACTTGTATATCTCGAACCTCCCTAAGTCGATCACTGAGAACGAGCTGGCTGCAATCTTCATGGAATACACTATTCTTTCCAGCAAGATTCTGCGCGACAGCCTGGGCAACAGCCGCGGCGTTGGTTTCGCTCGGTAAGTTTTCATATCATTCTTGTCATTTGATACCAATAAACTCTTTTGCTGACATACATACAGATTCGAGTCTCGTGAGATCTGTGACGAGATCATTCACAATTTCCACAATCAGCCTCTCGGCGATGATCGCCTCAACATGCAGATCCGCTATGCTGATACTCCGGCCCAGAAGGAGCTGAAGCGTGTCACGGCTGAACGACGCCAGTTCCGAACTAACGAGTATAATGTGGGCGCCTACGGAACTCCTCTTGTCGGTATCACGCCTACCATCTACAACCAGCCCAACTGGAAGCGCCAGACCAGCGTCGGCAACTCCACACCGTGAGTAATTCCTTTCATTCACACCTAGACATCGCGATAGGTCACTAACATGCTTTCTCTAGTAACGGCGTCCCCTTTGTCCCTCATGAGGCAAAGTGCCAGGTTAACAAGGGCAACCCGTACGCACCCTGCTTCTGTCCTCGTGTAGGCCACTAACCAACTCCTCTCGATAGACCGAGCAGCATTGCTTCTAGCAAGGCACCGGCTTCGGAGGATGGTTCTGGCGACGAGGGAGCTACAATTCATGTTGAGTCACCAATGGTTGCGAATGGAAGCACTCGGTCTTCTCCTGTGAAGCATCTCAAGCAGGAGAAGGAATAGACGAGGCACCGAGCCTACCATCTTATGCCTTTACTGTATTCCTACCCCTTGACTTTGACCACAACATGATCTACCATCCCATGGCACACAACAAAATCTGGTTGTTGCTCGTGGGCCAGCATTGTCGTTCACTTTGTTTCTTCATCCCAAAGAGATACCACATCGGTCTGCCATTAGGGTTTTCGGCAGCACTGTTTCCTTTTTTTGTACCATACATTACTTGACGCTTCTTTGACCGATATTTGTGGATGCTATAGGCATCTTCCCTTATTCACTCAGGAAGTTTTCACTTCGTTTCATCATACATACACAACTCACGGAAAGGGTTCACTGTATCTGAATGATGATACTATCATCTCTATGTTCTTCCCTGCTGTAGTCTAGTCTACCCAAGGCAGTAGTAACTAGATGATCTTGTTCATAGACCCAAACATCAGAATGGAGTTTTTGTTTGTACTCTTAAGATATGAATTTGTCCCATTGCTCTCTACGCTTTTGCCTGTTAGGTTGCCATGATGCATTGGGTGTGTATTTTGTGAAAAGGACTGATCTACAGTGACAGGCATCCGCATCGTCATAGACATTATGTTTCTTATTCAGACCGAGCCTGTCGATAAGGTACAGATCCTTGATCAGATATGTGGTTTGGGGGTATCAAATAATTTTCAATTTCCTTTTAGGTGAAAGCAAGCTATGTCTTGTTCCCTAGTGATAATTTGGAGATATCTATCCTTTCAGAGTCTTCCGTTGTTTTGTTGTGCCCGGATTCCTGTCCTGCCGTGCCCTGGTCCTCAGACTCATCCTCTTCGTCCGAAATGTCACTGTCATCTTCGTTGTCCTCATCCTCATCATCCTCATCTGGGTCAACCTCCTCGCCTTCCTCCCCCTTCCAGCTAACTGTTCGGCGATGGCGGCTTCAAGATCCTTCAACATTTTCTTAGTGAAGCCTGATGCCTCAACTGATGCATCCAATCGCTTTGCACCGTCCTTGCCAACTGTTTTCTTCACGTCTTTGAAATGGGGGCCTGGCTGAGTACTGACGAAATGGAAACGCCGCTCGAAAAATCGCTTGATGCAGTTGACATCGCGGTCAAAGTACATCTCAGCGTTGGCATGCTCCATTGAGACCATCTGAGGAAAATCAATCAGAATAGGGGTCACCTTAATGGTTTCCTCCTCTGTGCCCGTGGTCTCATTCTGTGAAGTGGACCGTTCTTCGCGGATCAGGATGTTGAACTCGTTGAAGTCGCCATGGATTAGGCCGTGCTTCGCCAAACGTAGAATGAGGCCGATTAAGTCGGCATATAAGGCTGCAGGGTCACCCACTTCGCTCACTTGTCGCAGCGGGAAAGAATCGACAAAGGCCATGACAATGGTATGCCGGCTCTGGGCGATGGGCTCTGGTACGTCGAATCCCTCCTCGCGAAGGGCCTTCATGAAGGCGTACTCCTTCATAGCGGCGAGCTTGGACAGGTACATCCAGGAGCCTCCCTGGCCCTGGCCGCGGCTCTTGCGCAGGTAGTCGCGGTTCGCCTTGACGGTGCGGAAGCTGATGCGGCCGAGGCGGTGGATCTTGAGCACCTTTTGGGTCCCGGAGTGGTCCGCGACCATGATGATGTCGCTCTCTTTGCCGACGCCGATGCGCGTGCCCACGCTGTAGACGACATTCTGCTGCGCGTAGGCGTGCAGGGCCAGGTAGTCAATGCCGCCGTACGTTAGTCGGTACCCGTCGTATTTGGCCTCTTTCACTTTTCCGATCAGGCTCGTCTTGGCCAGGGCGCTGATGGATTTGGAGACGGACGAGGGGCCGCCGCGGAGCCGCGAGAGCTTCTCGATGACGGCGGTCGGTACGAGGTCGTGGTTCTTAGTGCCTTGCTCTACCTACAAAAAGGGGAAATTTCAGTCAGCATTGGATTGGCGACACAGTATATACACATATATGGGCATAGCAAAGAGGTAACAATACATACAGCTGCAAGGACGCGCCAGTCCTCCGCCGCGAGATGGCGCATAGCCTTGGTATCCAACTTCATGTTGGGCTGCTGGGTGGTGTTTGACCCTAATTCGAGGACGAAGTTTTCTGGTAGACCTTCTAGAATGAAGTCCTGTATTGACTGAGTGCAGGGGTTCTGAGCAGCCCTTGAATACGCTGAGTGACGACTTTTCGAGCCTGGGATCGTATCCCCTCCATTTCCTGCCCAAAAAGCAACCCCGCGGTACCACCAAAAATTACGATAATCGATAACGCTATAAGGATGATGCTTAGATAAGATGCCGTAGTGGTACATCCTGAAGATACGTACCTTGGGTAATTTACCAGGTAGGTAGCGAGGCTCGAGCAGATGTCCACATGCACCAGCCTCAAGCACAGGCCAGGCCATATTGGTTCGCCCCAAATTGAGGCTGGGATCTGGCTTTCCAGTCCGCCCACCCAAATCTGTTACGTCGGGTCAGGCAGGCAGTAGCCTCGCGCGTAATTGCTGGTGAGCTAAGTAACCACAGAGAGCTAGCCGGAGCTTTGGGAAGCTGGTGTGCAATCAACACTTCATCCATCCACCATCTTCCATCGCGCACTTCGCACCTCATTACGACATACATCGCACAACCTACAGACACAGACCAGTGCCTGTACATTTTGTTTGTTTTACTTATACACTTACTTTCTCCATTTCGCCTGTTCCTGGTGATTCGATACGAAGACAAACCACCAACCCTCCTACTCAGCCTTTCCACCGCATACTCCTCCCACCATGGCCAAGGATGATGTGCCCAAGTCGGCTGACAAGGGCAAGGGAAAGGACGTCGCCGACAACAAGGCCGATGATACCAAGAAGGGCAAGGATGCTCAGGTGAACGGCAAGAAGGATGATGAGAAGATCGTAGATTGTATGACGACAACTTAGCGGGTCCCCACTGCGTACGAACAATGCTAACAAGCTGGCAGCTTCGGAAGAGCTCAGTGAGGAGGATCAGCAACTCAAGAACGAACTCGACATGCTGGTCGAGCGCTTGACGGTACGATTGACTCCCCGGGGCATATCTTGACACACTACTAATTCCCAGATCGCAGGAGTCCGATGCAACCCTCTACAAGCCCGCCATGGAGGCCATGAAGACCTCCATCAAGACGTCCACATCATCTATGACCGCTGTACCGAAGCCCCTCAAGTTTTTGCGGCCACACTACGAGAGTTTGACGAAGCTGTACGAAGATTGGCCAGAGGGCACCGACAAGGCGTCGCTGGCCGATGTGTTATCCGTTATCGGCATGACTTTCTCTGACGAGGACCGACAAGACACCCTTAAGTACCGCCTGTTATCGCCGACAGAGGATATTGGCTCATGGGGCCACGAATATACGAGACATCTGGCCCTGGAGATCGGAGAGGTCTATGGAAAGCGCATCACAGCCGAAGAGCCGACAAAAGACCTGGTAGACCTTGCGCTGGTGCTGGTTCCCCTCTTCCTGAAGAGCAATGCCGAGGCCGATGCTGTTGATCTAATGAGCGAGCTGGAAATAATCGAGGACCTTCCCAAATTCGTCGACGGAGAGACCTACTCTAGAGTGTGCCTCTACCTCGTCAGCATGGTCAACCTCCTTACCTATCCCGACAACGAGCAATTCCTCCGGACAGCACACGACATCTACAAGAGGTACAAGGAGTACACGCAAGCTATGGTAATCGCAATCCGCCTCAACGACCTGGATCTCATCAAGGCCGACTTTGAGAGCGCCCCGGACCCCGCGCTGCAGAAGCAGCTGGCTTTCCTCATTGGCCGTCAGAAGATCTGGCTCGATGTGGCCAAGAAGGGTGATGAAAGCCAACAGCAAGATATCGAAGAAGCTCTTTGCAACATCAAGCTGGCAGAGTACTTCAAGACACTGGGCAAGGAGTTAAACATCCTTGAGCCTAAAACAACCGAAGACATTTACAAGAGCCACCTGGAGAGCAGCCGCGTTGCTGGCATGACCAACCTGGATTCCGCACGACACAACCTGGCTGCTGCGTTCGTTAACGCTTTTGTCAATGCAGGCTTTGGTAACGATAAGATGATGCTTGTTGAACAGGACAAGGAGAGCTGGGTGTGGAAGACGAAAGACGAAGGCATGATGTCCACCGTTGCGTCTCTCGGCACTCTTCTCATGTGGGATGTTGAGAACGGATTGGACAAGGTCGACAAATTCACCTATGCCGACGAGCCCCAAATCCAAGCCGGTGCTATGCTCGCTATCGGCATCATGAACTCCGGTGTTAGAATAGATTCCGAGCCGGCTCTCGCTTTGTTGGGTGACCAGGAGAAGCTCGAGAACAAGAGCCCGCTCGTGCGAACCGCATCCATCATGGGTCTGGGTATGTCCTATGCTGGCTCACAAAAGGAAGACCTCTGCGAGCTCCTGCTGCCCATCATCACGGATTCCAGCCAAGAGATGCAGATTTCATCCATGGCCGCCCTGTCGCTGGGCATGGTCTACGTTGGCACCTCCAACCCCGATATCAGCGAGGCTATCGTTACTCTTCTGCTCGATGAGGACCGGAAGACACAGCTGACGGATAAGTGGACTCGATTCCTCGCGCTTGGACTGGGTCTTTTGTTCTTTGGTCGTCAGGAGGAGGTTGAGGTCATCCTCGAAACGCTCAAGGCGGTGGACCACCCCATGGCCAGGCCAACCGCACTTTTGGCCGAAATCTGCGCCTGGGCCGGAACAGGTGCTGTGCTCAAGATCCAAGAGCTTCTCCACATCTGCAACGAGCACATGGAAGATTCGGATGAAAAGAAGGGAGACGAACTGCTGCAGTCGTATGCCGTCATTGGTATTGCGCTGATTGCGATGGGTGAAGATGTTGGCCAAGAGATGGTTCTCCGCCAATTTGGACATCTGATGCACTACGGTGAGCCCAATATCCGACGAGCAGTGCCGCTCGCCATGGGTCTCATTAGCCCTAGCAACCCCCAGATGAAGGTATACGACACTTTGTCTCGGTACAGTCACGACAATGACAACGATGTGGCTATTAACGCCATTTTCGCCATGGGTCTGTTGGGCGCTGGTACCAACAACGCCCGTCTTGCTCAACTCCTTCGCCAATTAGCATCATACTACCACCGGGACCAGGAATCCCTGTTTATGGTTCGTATTGCGCAAGGTCTGTTGCACATGGGCAAGGGCACTATGAGCCTTAACCCCTTCCACACGGATCGTCAAGTACTGTCGCGGGTCAGCGCGGCTGGTCTGATGTCCGTTCTCGTCGCCATGATCGACGCCAAGCAGTTCATCACATCTCAGTCCCACTACCTGCTGTACCTCCTCGTCACGGCCATGCACCCGCGATTCCTCGTTACTCTGGATGAGAACCTCAAGCCCCTGACGGTTAACGTACGAGTCGGTCAAGCCGTGGACGTTGTTGGACAAGCTGGTCGTCCCAAGACGATCACTGGTTGGCAGACACAGAGCACGCCTGTGCTCTTAGCATTCGGCGAGCGTGCAGAGCTTGAGGATGAGGAGTATATCAGCTTGAGCAGTACGCTTGAGGGCTTGGTAATTCTACGCAAGGTATGTACTATGACGTCCAGAATAAAATGAGACTTCAAACTAACGCAACACAGAATCCGGATTGGGAAGACGGCAAATAGACGGAGGGATTCAGTTGATAGTACAGAAGCGCGTGATGCTACGGACATCACGAATAGAAGAGTAACCGACATGAAGCTATCATCGATATAGCATGAGGAAATCACGTAGCTTTTTTACGTATTTCCAGGCTCGAAACAGCCAACGAAAAACTCAATGTACAATTACATAATGAAAGAACGAAGGGGCTGAAGAACTCACATGACCTTGCTGCATTAAATGGTGAAACTGCTTGCGATGTAACAACCCAACCTTAGACAATCATATATATGTTTCCACCACCAACGTGCCAGTGTCGCACAATGCGGCTTCGACGTAGTCTCACTATGTTGTGCTACGTTACGATGGATGGCAGGACATTGCGACACAGAACACTTGGTTTGAATTTCATAGGCACTGCCGGCTATAATCTATATGGCCGAACTTGACCGTTGTCGTCGCGAAGCAGCTCTGGCTAAGCCGGCGTGCGGTCGGCCGAGCACATCCTGTCGCCGAGCGGTATTTGTCCCCAAGTGCCGTCGTCCTACCTGGAGATGCGACACTGGCGGCCCCAGAAGGTGCTGTTGGAGGACCGGATGGGCTTGGAGGCTGTGATGGGGCCACCGCTTTTGGGCGTGACTGTCCCGCTGCTATTCTTGTTGCCTTTTGCCTTGTGTGGCAATTGCGCAGTCTCTAGGAAGCGCACGAGAGCCGCATCAGGCTTTATGAACAAGTTATAAGCAAGCTGCAGCGGAGTTAGAAACTCATCAGAGCTGCTTATGTGCCTTCGCGCCTGGTGTCGATCGCCTGGGGCCGGTGATTATACCAAACCAACTCGGGAATCAAAGTGCCGTGGAATCAACATTACCTGAATTGTCCTGCCTTGGCTGCATACGTCGGGACCCCTTCTGATCTCAGCACCTCGTCCTCTCTGCCAATCGCAAGGAGGCAAGGCATCCAGCGCGACGAATGATGAGCACAGACAGCAATTGACACCTCAGGTCCTTCAATCACTTGTTTGGCTTGCAAGCAATCCTCAATCGTGACACAAGTGATATTAGTCTGGAGATCGCGGATGGTGGTTGCGGATTGCTGACCAAATTGGATTTCTGGACACAACCTCTCCTGACTTTGCTGGGTGGACAGCAAAAACGAGGTTGCCTTGTTTCCGTGAATAGCGTCAGTCAGTCAGTCGGCCGATCGATGTCTGGGCAAAATGACAAGCACGTTTAAATGATCACGGCAGCAAGCTCGATGACGAAATCAAGGTGCCTCCTTGAAGGATTTCTTTTTGGGGAAAATACCCATCCACCTAGGCGAACAAGAACCCAATGGTGTTTTGCCAGCTTCGTCTATTGAGAATGGTATAAACACTAGCAACTAGAAGCAGTCTGCCCGCAATGTGGGCTGTACAACAACAAGCACCACGATAAGAAATAACACTGTCGTAGACATGGAATCCTTTATTGCCATACAAGCTGGAGCACTAAGAAGATATCTCCCAAATCAGTACGATGACCGAGTTCAAGTCCGAAACGCCATCCTGGCGGTGTACCGTGTCGCTAGGATCCAACATATCATCGTCGTACTCGGGCGTCTCGCCTGCGGGTTTTACGTATGCCTGCCATACCTTCTTCACGGTGCCAGCTTCGTCCCTCACAATCCTCGAGTCCAAATGCCGCCAAACTCGTTTCACGCCAGTCCATAAGACGACTCTCTGGTCTTTCCTTTCCTGCTTCTGGGCCGTGTCACTATCAATTGTGATACGGCTTGCGAGTCTAACATCAGCAAGGCCTTTTCCATCGATGTTATCCCTCATCTTCTCCTTGTTGTTGTATATAATCTCATGAGGCTGCTGTGTGACCAGCAGCGCCGACGGCGGCTTCTTCTGACCGCTAACGCGCGAGACTGGCACGACGTCGACCCCGTCCGGATACTCGGCGATGGAGTGGCCGTTTACGAGGACCCAGCCGTCGCCGCGGAAGAAGAACCGTTGCAGGAATGACCCCTCGCCAGTGAGCGAGGCGATCAGGTGCGCCCGCGACGGCGCAAAACGTTGGTGTCTCTGCCGGTAGTGGTGCAACGTCAGAGGCCGCAGTCCGCTCTCGTAGCCGCCATCCCCGGTGTCTTCGTCGGGCGCGTAGAGGCTCGGCATGATGCGCAGGCGGCTGCTGTGGTGAGCCGCGATGCACCGGTACAGTCGCTCGTCCCATTGTCCCGTCGTCGCTGCGGCTTCCTCGGCGGCGGTCTGTGGCTCCGGCGGTGCCCCGTTAATCCCGGCCTTTTGTTCCGGTGCTTTCGGTTGTCGCGCGCATGGCAACTTCGATACGATATCGGCCATAGGACGGGTCAGGAACACGGCGCCACCGCCGTACGTCATGGTCACGTCGCCTCCCTCCGTTGTCGTCCAGTCGGCTTGTTCGCTGGGCAAGCCCACATAGGCGCTCTCTGCCGGATCAATCTCTCCCAGTCTTGCGAGCAGCCTGTGCATAGACGGGAAAAAGATGTCATCGTCGACTAGACCCAGGTACTTTCTTTTCTTCCTTTTCGTGCCTTCTGTTTCTTTGAATATTTCACGCGCCTTAAGTGCCAGCCGGCCCACGAGCTCAAGATAGCTCCATGTGCCGTCATTGTCAGGGCTGCTGCCACCGACTGCTGCAGCCCCGGCCCCGGCGGCTACCGAGGAGGAGCGGACCGTGGCGTCGATGCCCAGCTCGCGCAGCTTCGAGCTGACGTGGCCCACTTCGGAGGTGCTGGCACGGTGCAGCACGAGGAAGAGCCCGGCGCCGTTAGACCGCCCCCGGCCGTCTGTCAGCCATCGCGACCAGTCGTGCAGGAGTGAGGCGTTGGAGGCCACGAGTCGCGAGTACGTTGTCACGATGCCGAAGAGAAGCGCTGAGGCGTCTACCTGGTCCGGCAGCTCGGGCGGCCCGGGGAGGGGCAGCTGGAGGACCGGTAGTTCTGTGTATGCGGCAGCGGGTGATAGTGGCTGCTTTTGCTGCTTTTGCTGGTGCTTTTGCTGGTGCTGCTGTTGTTGTGAGCCTCTTTTGAGTTCGTGACGTTTTTCATCCTCGCTACCAGAAGATACTGTGGCGCGTAGAGAGGCAAAGCCGTGCCGTGGCCCGAACTTCTTGCGGACGACCGTCATGCTCTCCCGCTTCTGCTGCGCCTTGAAGTCAGGCCGGATCCGCCGTGCGTAGAAGGTGATTTCTTGGGTCAAGCCGTGCAGGTTGACGAGTTCCCGAAGATACTCGGACATCTCTCCCTCGGGCGACGATGGCGCTGCGGCGGTGATCGCCTCTCCCGCCATCCCTTCTGCCGGCGCCGGCGTTGCCGGCGTCGTCGTTTTGCCCTCGGTGTAGTCGTATATGCTCCGCTGCGGCGACCTCGCCGACCGCGCCCGCCTGGCCATGCGCAAGACGGAAAGCATCACGAAGAACACCAGGGCCG
The DNA here is from genome assembly GCA_038363915.1 of Apiospora saccharicola. Classification (NCBI taxonomy): domain Eukaryota; kingdom Fungi; phylum Ascomycota; class Sordariomycetes; order Amphisphaeriales; family Apiosporaceae; genus Apiospora; species Apiospora saccharicola. Next base: position 4,455,261 of record JAQQWM010000006.1, read on the forward strand.
CGCCCGCGATTTGATGGAACCTGACCCGGCTCCGGCCCCGGCTCCGGGGCCCAATGGATAAGAACATTATGAGAAAAGCTTCTTCTAGGGAGGGATTTATATATCTGCATATGTAGGTATATATCTAGCTCGTCCCAAATGTATATGTAATTGAGATGAGCGATAGTTCCATTGATGGGGATCGAAAAGGGGGAGGGGTTATCAAAAGAGTCACACCAAACGAGCGGGTTTCCTATAGTATAAAGTGCGCAACAAACGGGCAGAACTCAAATTCCCACTCGATCGACCCGATGGAAGTGTCGATCAACTTAATCTGGTTATATGCATGCGCGCGAATGATACGGGTACATGAAACCGGACGTCAGGATGACTCCATGCAGAACCTTGCGTGGTGACGACGACGACGACCATTTATACGATCAAACGCAGAGCCGTGGTATATGTGAAGCTGGTGCATGATAGTAGAGGCAAGAGCAGAGGTTGGTAGCGAAAAAGAGAGCGACATGCTCGAAAACAATCTATCTATAACACGGCTGGCCTAACTTCGAGCAGGTAGTTTCGGCACCAAAAGAACGGCTTCCATGGATGGATGGATGGCTGGGTATGCTGTTGGGCCCAGGTATTCAACCGCCGCGCGATGGCACGCACCATCTTTCCCTTCAAGGTACTTGCAGCGGTGCCGGGAGACTCTCATTGGCTGTCGGCCATGCAATTCCGGTCTGGCTGCATCGGGAGAGTTTAGCAAACAGATTGGTGAGGCACCCCTGTTCGAATCTCCCCTGGATATCTCAAGCTCCAACAATCCCGGACCCCGCACTTCGAGATGGATTTACCAGGCTGTGTATGTATGCATGCCCCTTTCGCATTCATGATCTATGTACGTAAGCAAGTCTATGTCACATGAGCCCATTATTAAGTATATCGTCAGTTTGTAGTCAACGTGTTGCTACTCATAACATCATCTCCCTCCTCAATCATCCGAATCTATATCTCATTCATTCTTCAGGTTAATTCATACCACCCAGGCTCTTAACACATAATGCCTAGTCTCGTCGGAAGCCGAGTTCCATGTCGTAAGAGCATCATACAACTGCCGTAGACACCCACTGCCGCCCCTCTTATGCTTCGACGGAAGCTATTTCCTCCAGCTAAACTTGGACTTCTGCTTTGCGCCGGGAATGACCGGGGGGCTCCGGATGGCCGTGGGCGTATACGAAGCGGGGATATTGTTTTGGACCTAGAAACCACTCAAGTAAGCTTCATCTTCTGGCGGCGGGCCGGATTGAAAAGGGATCTTACCGTCTGCCTAGCGGTCCGGAATTGGTCAAAGCAGCCGGCCATGACCTCCATGATATTTTGGTCAGCAGCCGCGAGTCTCGTGTCCATGACCTCCTTAATGTACACTTCGACTGAGTAAAACTCGTTTCGGTCCGAGCGGTAGCGGTCCGGAAGGCCGCTGTTATGCATGAGGGCCAGGACGCCGGCGATGCACGTGCAGATGGCGGCAATGACGGTGATGGCGTTGCCATCCTGTTTCGACACGGAGCCGAGGGCGGTCAAAACGGCGCTCAAACCGAGCTGGAGGACCATGAGGATCCACCTGCGGAACACCACCTCTGTTAGCCTTTTTTGAAAACAGGTAACTTAGGCAAGTAACATCGCTCTGGATATATATATACTCACCGGATGGTGCTGAGGATATGGAACCAGTAGGTGAACTTGGCCTTCTCCCACATAACTTCGCGATACAGTCCGTCTGGCAAACCCTTGGCCGGCCAATACCAGCAGGTAGGGCGGACTACCGTCTCGCTCTCTTCATCTTTGAAGCATCCTACTCCCCGGCAAAACAAGACCCATTCGTCATGGCTCAGAAGTCGCAACTCATCATGGGCTGTGAAGGTCGGCGAGGGTGTGCGACTCTGATTGGGGTCCTGTGAAGGCGGTGCGTCGGGCTTGCTCTGGTCTTCCATTTTGAGGCCTGGTAGTATGGGTGGTTGTGTAGAATGCGGCGTTGGGTAGATGGTCGAGGACATATTTACGAGCGAGGGCGTGAAGATGGACAAGGCGGTCTGCCCTTATGTAGTATCTATGTCGAACTTTGGTTTGGTTCCGGTGGATGATGTTCACTAACCCCACTGTGCTATTGGTTTTTGTACGTGGGCTCGACTGCGTACTTAGTCGTGAGATATACGAGGACAAAAATAGGTTGCTTGACCGATGTTTGCTTGTTGTACAAGAGGCACGAGGTTGGTTGCTCTCAATAACAGCGAGAACCGCAAGCGGTGCTTGGCCGGGATGACCTCAAGAGCCTAGCGACCCGGTTATTCGGCCGTTGCCTACTGACAGCAAGTTGACGTGTTTCTGGAACATGTCTCCGAAGGCGCCTTCTAAACGCTGGCTGCTCAATTGTCTCGTCTTGGCTTGGCAGGAGTACTACGGCCGACCCTTGCGTGCCCAACTGCCTCATATAGCTGAGAGCAACTGCAAGTTCAGTCGGTATACTGACGTACCTGCAGGTAGGTATAAAATGGGTCATAGAATCCCACATGAGCTGTTCCCTGTAACAGCAGCCGACCATGGTTGCATTGGACGCCCGTCTCTGATGTATTTGGGCACCAGATGGCGGTAGCTTGGCGACGCAAAGGAAACAACACATGGCAACAGCCCAAACTATAATGTTGTAGATCCTCGCCTCACTTTTCCCATTATTGCTGTAACGGGCGATGTGTGGTCCATGGCCAATCGTATAACACCAAAAGTCCCTCCAACTGACATGGGGCTGGGGGCCTGTTCCACAGTGGGGACCCTTGGCTGAATTAGGTGGGGAGGTGGGATGACGGGGAGCTTCCCCAGTAAAGCCATTAAGCTCCAGCAGCTCGTGACCGCCCGGCAAAATTTATTCTGGCCTGGAAATTTCCCAGCCTCTGTACAACAATTGCACGGAAGTTTGAGGGCGCAAATTGGGATGCTGTTGGCCACTTCGTATGCTGTCCGACTAATCACTCGAAGGCGTGTGAGCCCCTTAATTAGTCATCAAAAGTACTTCCTTCTTTCCTCTGTGCGCAACATGGCCTCCAAAAAAGCCGGAGCTGCGCCGGCAGCCATCGACAAGACTCGAGTCGTCCACGATGGGCAGGAATACACCGAGGTAAAGGAAGGGCTGGGTCGCATCTTGATTCCCGCCTCCGCCGATGCCGCCACGACTGAGAAAGATGCCCAGGCCGAGGAGGACCGGCAAAAGGTCTTCTACAACCCCATTCAGCAATTCAACCGCGATTTGACCGTGCTCGCCATCAAAGCCTACGGCGAGGAGATTGCCGCCAAGAGGCGCAAAGTGGCCGAGGCGAAGCTCAACAAGAGGAAGCGGAAGCGCACCGACAATGAAGAGGCCCGCCCCCAGAAGCAAGATAAGCCGGCGCAGGACACCCCCATGGATGGGTCTGCTGCTACTGGCGCTGCCGAGGCTACTGCGACTGTCGCCCAAGGGGACCCCATGGACACATCCGAGCCCCAGAACGACACTGCGGCAGCTACCGATGAGATTGGAGAAGAGAACAATGGGACAGCGAAAGAAGCAGAAGTTGATATTCCGGAGGAAACTGCAGGCGCTGCCAATGGAGGACCAAAGGCTGGCGGAGAGGCCCGACAGAGGAAACCAGACGCTCCCAGATTTACCATCCTGGATGCTTTGTCGGCCACAGGCCTCCGAGCATTGCGATACGTCCAGGAGCTGCCGTTTGTGACCTCGGTTACCGCGAATGATCTTACTGCTTCTGCGGTAGAAGCTATTCGTCGTAACGCGGAGCACAACGGCATAGCAGACAAGGTCAATGCGACGCAAAGCGATGCGCGAGCGCACATGTACTCGTTGATTGCCCAGGAAGTCACTCAGGAGCATGCCCGGAACCCGCACCTTGCCCGCCGTGGCGCTCCCGCGCCGAGCAAAAAGTACGACGTGATCGATTTGGACCCATACGGTACGGCGGCCACCTTCTTCGATGCAGCCGTACATGCTGTACGCGATGACGGAGGCTTGTTGTGTGTGACCTGCACAGACTCTGGAGTCTGGGCCTCGCATGGTTATTCCGAAAAGGCCTTTGCACTTTATGGCGGTATCCCTGTAAAGGGGTTCCACTCGCACGAGGCTGGTCTGCGGCTCATCCTTAATGGACTTGCCCAGACGGCGGCGAAGCAAGGACTGGCAATCGAGCCGCTTCTCAGTCTGTCTATCGACTACTACCTTCGTATCTTCGTTCGGATCAAGAAATCGCCCGCTAGTGTCAAATTTCTGGCTGGGAAGACTATGATCGTCTATAGCTGCGACCAAGGGTGTGGGTCTTGGGAAACACAAATGCTTTTGCGCAACAAGAAGGTGTCCAACAACAAGGGCAACAGCTTCTTTTACAAGCATGGCCTGTCTATGGGGCCAACAGCGGATTCGCACTGCGCTCATTGTGGCTCAAAGACGCACCTGTCTGGACCCATGTACGGCGGCCCTCTACACAATCGCGAATTTATTCAACGGATCTTAGACGACCTGCCAAACGTTGATAAGTCGGTCTATGGTACGACTGCAAGAATCGAGGGAATGCTGCAGACAGCACTCGAGGAATACCTGGCGCCTCCCGCCGATCCTCATGCCCCCATCAAGGATGACGAACTTGCGGCAATTGAACCATACCCCTTTTACTTCCACCCAACCACCTTGGCTGGCACGGTCCATAGTGTATGCCCAGATGAGGAGAGCTTTCGTGGCGCCCTGCGTGGCTTGGGCTATGAAGTGACGCGAAGTCACTGCAAGCCCGGCAGTATTAAGACCAATGCGCCCTGGGCGGTGATTTGGCATATCATGAGAGAATGGGTTCGCCAAAAGGCGCCGGTGAAGGTTGAGAATATCAAGGAAGGCAGTGCCGCCTATAAGATCCTCCGTCTCGGCAAGGATGATTCCGAGACAAAGGACGAGGCGTCAGCTGCGATTGACAAGCTCGAGGTCGTCTTTGACAAGGCTGCAGGGCACGACAAGGCCAAGAAAAACCTGGTACGATACCAAGTCAACCCCAAGGAGAACTGGGGACCACTGAGCCGGGCGAGAGGTTAGACGGTCCCATCAATAGTCAAACCCCCCAAAATGAACAAAATTTGATACCCACTGGCCATAGCGACAGCGGCACAGCGAGTATGACACCCATGATTCGCAGGAGCCATTTTTACATGACCTTCATAGCCACTTGTTGACCGGATTTGTAATCGCCACGCGTAGTTGACCATTGCGTGGCAGGCATAAAAGCACCCGGGTCATTGCTCTAGGGGCCAAACATCCAACGTAAATGGCCGAGTCCCGGTAATATGGGTCTTCTCGGTGACGATGTAAGGATAATGCCAAAGAAAGCTATGGAGTGCAGAAGCTGGCTAGCTGGCTGACTGGCTTGGGGCGTTACGGACGCTGCATGCTTACTGGCATCTTGGCGAATGAGGTTTGATGCCCGATTCCTTTTTAGCACGTTTTCTCCTACCGCGCCGTTTGCTGTGACTAGTGGGTCACTTACCAATCCCTCTTATCCCTTTTGATTCAAGGCTTACTCCTTCGATACCCCTTCCCCGGGGTATGTGACTCCAATTCCATGCTTATCCGTGCTCACCGGTCACCCTGGCTTCCTGGATCAAACACACATACACATACATGTATCACTGAATGCCCAACTTAGCTTTATTATCTGGCTTTATTACTTGCTGAACGATTATCGCCACCAGTTAAAACTCCTGGGTATATCACAACGAGAATGGGGAGAACGAGTCATATAACTCCTCCCGAGCTTGGATCCAATAAAACAGCAGAAGATACCGTCTCTATCGACGTGGACGAGTCATCCATCATTTGCGTGAGACTACGAGAAGACGTATACGATATTTTAAGTCTTAAAGAGGATACTTCAGAGGATGGCTCGCTATCCTTTCACTTATCCCGCCAGTCAGCAACGGATGTGCCCGAGTCGCTACTCGATCGATTCCTGGTGAAGGAAGCGCCGGAGCACCTCCGCGCGGCCGACACCCGACAGGTGCACCTGGTCGTCTCCACACGCTCGGGCACGGGGCTCGCGCTCGACTTTTATCACTCGGTATTGCAGCCATTGCTGGGAGAGTTTGGACTATCAGCTGCTGCATCTGGAGGGGATGACGGCAAGTCCTCCTCCCTTCTCCACCTGGTGACCACGCAAGACGCGCAGAGTATCCAGGACTTTGCGGCAAACCTGACGCCGGGTGTGGAGCACACTTTGGTCTTGTTGAGCGGCGACGGTGGCATCGTGGAGTCGTTGAACGGCAAGGCGACGGTCGACGACGACGATGATGACAACACAGGTGGACCTGGGGAGCCGTCGCGGCCTCGTCGGTCGTTGCCGCTCATCGCCATGCTGCCCCTGGGCACGGGCAACGCCCTCTTCAACTCGCTGCATAAAGATGTTTACGCGGTCTACAGTGGCAACAGCAGCGCCGGGTCGGCAGCGGCAGCCCCTAGTCCGCTCGTGCTCGGCCTGCGCACGCTGCTGCGGGGCCGGAGAGCCCCGCTGCCTTCGTTCCGGGTTGACTTTTCTCCCGGGTCCCAGCAGATCAGCTACCGAGGCGCAACTGATGCGGCGATAGCGGCGGTGGAGGAGCAACTCCGCCCCGTGACGCACTTGTACGGCGCCATCGTCGCTTCGTACGGCTTCCACGCCCAGCTGGTCTGGGAGAGCGATACGCCGGAGTACCGCAAGCACGGCGCTAAGCGGTTCGGCATGGTGGCGGCGGAGCTGCTCAAGGAGAGTCACGCGTACGACGCCCGCGTAGACCGGAACATCATCCCCTTGTCATCGGTACAGCAGCAGCCGATAGAGCGCCAGCGGCATGCGTACGTGCTGGCCACGCTCGTGTCCAACCTCGAGCGGACCTTCACCATCTCGCCCGCGAGCCGGCCCCTCGACGGGCGCCTCCGCCTCGTGCACTTTGGGCCCGTCGGGGGCGAGCGGACCATGGAGATCATGACGCGGGCGTACGACGACGGGAAGCACGTGGGCATGACTTGGACCACCGTCGCCGCCGACGGCGGCGAGGGCGGGAAGCAAGAGGGCGTTGGCTACGAGCAAGTCGGCGAGGTCCGGGTCGAGACCCGCGAGGAGGACGCCCGCTGGCGGAAGGTGTGCATCGACGGGGCCATCGTCGAGCTGCCGCCCGGGGGGTCCATGACGGTGCGCACGGAGTCGGTGCCGCACTTGGATATACTGGTCGACCTGTCTGTCGTGGCTGCCGCAGCAGCCAGTATTTAAATCAGGTCAAAGGGGCCTGCCACAAAAGCTATCTATCCACCTATCTACCTTCTTGGCTTGGCTTGGATCCCTTCTGAGTATAATTACTTACGTAGTGGTGGACCTAACGGGCTGGGCGTTGGAAAGCCACCCTTGAACTCCCTGTGGTAATCTGTTTTTTCCCTCTTCCAACATCTAGAGCTAGAACTTCAAAACAACACAGGAAAATCATTGGAAATGCAATCAATTATATTACAATAGAAAACGCTTACTGTTTGCTTTTTGTAAAATATGCTTAACCTTAATTGTGGTACCCCGGAAAGGGTCATGGGACTTTGATTCCGAAATAACGAACCTCTGCTGCCTCCATTGATTCGGCAATCGATCGGTGTTCCACGTTTCACTGCAGCGATCAAACCTCAATCATATGTTCTTATTACGAGACCATTTATGCCGAGAAAAGCTGGCAGCAACGACATTTCCTTATTCTTTAAGGTTGGTTCTGTTTTTGCTTGTACCTGTCGTTGCGTCTCCCACAAGCCTTGAAAGGAAGCCTCAAAGCATATGCGATCAAAACGACCAGGATCGTAGCACAACTGTTGACAATCACTAGAAACAACGCAAGTAGTGGTATTCTCCTCATTACTATGATAAGAACGATAGAATACTGGATTAGACATAAGAAACCGCCGCGGAGTTTTCATCCACAGCAAGAAAAGAACCAGGTACTCAAATCAAACTCAGAAGGTAAGCAGCCTTTTAACCAACTCTTTCCCTCTATTACCCCAATTAGAACCCCTTTTCCCAATGACCAAAAGATGCTCTTTCCAAGGCCTCTCGCGTAGTTCTATCATATCATCTTGCTAGATTGAGACGACCTCCTTTCTAATATGCCATGGGTGTTTACTGGCTGATAACGACAACGTCTGGAAATGGGTAGGTTAGCTTCCTGGTGTTTGTGCTGGAACGGGGGTCGGGGGGTGAGGGTTTAAACGTACTGGCACCGGAGACAACGGCCTGGACCTGTCCTCGGACGCCCTGGTTGATGAACTGCTGCAGGTTGACGCCGCCTACGTTGCCGATGAGGCCGAGGTTGAGCGCGTTGAGCTGGAGGGCGGCCAGGTCAACACCACCAAGGAGGCCGAGCTGCTGGAGTTGCTGGAGCTGGACCAGCTGCTGGAGCTGAAGAATGGCGTTGAGGTCAAAGGCCTGGGCGTTGAAGACGTTCTGGAACGCGGCCAAGTTCAGGTTCTGCTGTTGGAGCGCAGCCAGCGCGTTGATGTCGACCTTGTTGAGGACGTTCAGGTAGGCGATGTCAAGGTTGTTGAAGGCGCCGTTGTTGAGCTGGGCGAGGGCGGCATTCTTTTCGGCATCCTTGTTGGCATCCTGGGCCTTGTTCTGGACCTGGTTCTGGACCTGGTTCTGGTCCTGCTTGTTGTCATTGCGGCCCGCGATCTGGGAAGGAGCGGCATAGGCAACGGCAGCAAGGGCCGAGACGAAGATGGTGGAGAACTGCATTATGGCGGTTGGTTGTTGGGTGGGTTCTGAAATTAAAGAATAGAGAACTCGTGGAGCACAGCTATTAGGTTGAGTGAGTTAGGTCAGGAGATCTTCTAAGCTTCCCAGCTCCGTGGTGTGGAAGACGAACCTCAAAGACTTGATGTCAAGGAATGAATGGTGAATTAAAAGTAGTGAAGAAGCGAAAGATAACGAGCACAGCTGTAGGAGAAGAGTTAGTAAGACTGATGGCGGAGAGGAGGATGATGATGATGGATGCCGCTTGCCTCAGAGAGAATGAATGAATGAATGAGTTGATTGAGTACCTGGTATTAGACGGATGATGAGGATAAGAAAAAAGAGACTATGACGGGAGGCCATCATGATCTTATATATCCATCTGGACAGCCAGATGGACTGTAGCCTCAGGATAAGACGCTGGCCGAGGATGCCATGCCAAGCCTTGTGTGGAGGCAAACATGTTCGGATGCACTTCAAAGAGACGATCCGGCGAGTGCCTGTCTGCAGGCATCCCTAGGACGAGGGACCTTGAGATCTTAGCAGACTGTGGGCGGTTTTGGGGAGAGGGGGAAAGGGCAGGGATGTAAACCTGCAGGAGGCAGGCTGGGCCGGGAGCTGGAAACTCTTTTTAGAGGATACCAAGCTGCTGGACAGGTATAGACCCATGCGTAGATGATGCAAGCTGGTCTACGCAGTATACTCATGAAGCGACAAACGGCTCTTGGCACCCGCGCCAGTCCCGGCCGGGACAAGAAACGGCTTATACGGAACTGCTCGTGGCCGAACCAAACGTACGAGGTCGGCTTCCAGCATTCATGCCTGGCCCCTTGGGCAATAGACCAGGGACAAATGCGACCTAGTTCCATCACTCGAGGACGAAGATGTTCAGCTTGGCAGCAGTGGTTTGTTTGATACGCGCTTGCGGCCTCCAGGAACGAGAACAACAGCCCCGAACACCCGTTGGCCTCTCTGGTGGAAGAGTATCACAATTGGATCAGTCCAGGCATAGGCCTTCTTGTAACCCTGTCAGTTGCTCTCACGCAGATACTTACTCGTGGCCAATGCGACAGAGCAGTTAGGTATGTAGATAGTCAGTTGTCGATGAGGGAAGCATTCTTGGCAAGAGACAAGCTCAAGAAGTTAGCCTCTGTCATTCGCCCATCCAAGCGATGCGTTGCATCCTTCAACTGTCATCCCAAGTGCAGACAAGTGTCGAGTGCGACCGTGCGTCCGATTCAACTCAGACGAACTCGGTACAAACTGACCTGTGCTGTTGGCATTGACTAGGTAATAGCCCAAGCATCTGATAGGACATGACATAGGACGAGACGAGATCTGGGCATGAATCATGAGAGGAAAATAAGCATAAGTTACGGCTTGTTAGTCGAACAGGGGGCCGCACGGGGAACTACTTGCCTTCGAGACAAAACATGGCGTGAACCCCTGCCCGACCGTGGGTCGCTAAACCAACTTGGGTTTAGCGCGCGGCACTCCTATACTCCGGGGTGCCTGTCAGGGAAGCCGCACTTCACGATCTCCCAACGTGAAACTGTCGCGAATCCAGTCATATCAAGGTCCGAAGCAAAAAGTCACCGCTGAAAAATCGCACAAGAGTCGGTTCTACGGCTCAAAGAAACACACTGAACTCATGCGCCGATGTCTGTGTGGCACCAAGGCGACGGTGGACCTGACCGCTGGACCTCAGCTCAGCAAACTCCTCATCGGTAGCCTCCGGCATTTAGAGAACCCGAGTCAGAGCGAAACAACCATATAACAATGACGCTGTCAGGATTCGATCCACCCAGAATACTCATGATTGCTAGCTGCAGGCCTCCAGTAGTATGTGGTATCTCATATACGGTATCGGTCTACTCCTCGCTCAGGCAGAATGGGGGTAGCATTAATGCTATGAGACCAACGTGACCTGCCACCCTCTTATCATTTCTTCGTGGTATACACCGGTCTGACGTTACCCGGTTACTGACGGAAACTTACAGTTAAGAGGGTGCTTGGCACTGATGTGGCGAACATTTGAACATCCACAGGAGTTGAGATTGACTATAGGACATGAGGGAGGCACACAAACAGGTTGTTCGCGTCACATATTAGAATGGGCAAGTCCGTAGCGACAACAGCCTTATACCACTGCTGATAATACCAAACAAGCTATAATAGGCAGATGCAGTTTGATATGAGATAAGGGGAGGGTAGGGTCTCTATAGCATCGTTATTTTACTCTGGCGGTTTGGATGTAACCTATAGACACATAGATGAGTATGAGCCGTGCGACTGCAAATGTATCTAAAACGGTCATAAGGAAGCAAAACCAATGAGTGGGTGAGTCTGAAAACAATTAAGAAATATATTATGGTAACTACAGCAACTTGGGGGCTCAACAAACGAGTGCCCCCCCCGATACCAAATTTGCAACCACAAGATCCTTTTGAGGGAACTCGTGAGCGGACCATCTAGGTCGCTCGCTTTTGACCATCTAGAGAGATCACCCGACCACCCGTCACCACGGGGCGAGTCAGGGCTCTAAACCGTGCCGTGACTCTTCTACTTGCACAGACGAGACCTTAGTGGGCAGCAGCAGCCATGGCGGCAGCATGAGCAGAGGCAGCGTTCTGTTGAGCCTGGCCGGCAGCGGCGTGGTCAGCAGCGGCCTGGTCCTTAGCGTTGGCATCGTCCTTAGCGGCGGCGTCGTCCTTGGCGGCGGCGTCGTCCTTGTTGGCGTCGTCCTCAGCGGCAGCGTCATCGGCCTTCGCATCGTCCTTGTTGGCGTCGTCCTCAGCGGCAGCGTCATCGGGCTTGGCATCATCCTTCTCGGCGTCGTCTGCGTTCTCATCCTCAGCGGCGGCGTCGGCATCGCCAGCAAGCAGAGCCTCGCACTCAGCCTGAGCCTTCTGGAGGTCGAGCTGCTGGGCCTGGAGGGCCAGGTTGCCACGCCTGCTGCGCAGATGTTTCTATATCGCAAAACCGTTCAGTCAGTCAAATTGTAGCTCCTAAGGGTATGGACCAGGAAAAGAAGGGAGAAACTGGTGGAGAAGAAGCTTACCTTCTGGATGGCCTTGATTCCACGCTTGATGGCCTCCGCCTCAGGGGCGGCGAATCCGAGGATGATCTGCTGGTTAAGAAGGTCGGCGACGTCCTGGACCCCGACCAAGCCGAGGACCTGGAGCTGCTGGAGCGCCTGGAGTTGCAACAGCAGGTTGATGGACTGAGCGACGTTTAGGTTGAAGTCTGCGATCTGCTGGGCGTTGACGTCGCAGACGCCCAGGAGGAACATCTCCTGGAGAATGTTCTCGTTTAGGCTGTTCTCCAGGTCGGCGTCGTTGAGGGCGGCGCCCGAGCCCTCGAGGATCTCGGTGCCGTTAACGTCCGCGGCAACCTCTCCGTCCTGGATCTGCTGAGCCAGCTTGTCGAGGGCTTCCTGGGCAGCGGCCTCGGCGTCAGCCTGAGCTTGGGGATCGGCCGCGGCCTGGTCTGCAGCAGCGCCTGGGGCGGCGGCTTGGTCCGCATTGGCGGCTTGATCAGCCGCTGCGCTGAGGGCCTTGTGATCGACGGGTCCCGCGAAAGCAGGGTTGACAGAGAAAGCCAGGGTGGCGAGGATGGAGGCGTTGATGAACTTCATTTTGATGGTAGTGGTGAGTGAAAGTGGGGGATAGTTAAAAAGTTGATTGGACAAGAAGCCGGCTGGGCAATGTTAGTATATATCTCAGAAGATTTGTTGATGTTCTCTGAATCCTGTATAGGATATGACGTACCTTGTAAAAAGAGTGACTGGTAAGGAGTGACTGGAAGTGAAAAATAAACGGAAAGAGCACAGCTCGAAAGATTGACAAAGACTCACAGAGACTAGATAGTTGGATGATGGTGATGGGGAGAGAGGAAAGAATATTATTAGAACCGAGAAGCTGATGTCTTATATACACAATTCGCAGACCGGATGGCAGTTGACGATACAACATCCCATCCCAGCATATCGTCCCCAAGACCTTGACTACAGAGCATCCGATCCGCCATGGTTCATCAGAAACGCATTCTGGAGTGGCAGTGAATCGTCTGGCAATGACGCGTTACGCTAGGCCCGCGGTTGCTATTGGCTTGTGTCGTGTCGTCGTTAGAGGCGCGGTCGTGTTCCAACAGCAACGGATGCCGTGATGATCAGATCGACTCAGAGCCTCGCCATACTTCCTGATGCTAGCCAGCCAATATTACAAATCTCTAATCAACTCCTGGGCAGATGACTCGTTACCCGCCCGCTGTTCGGAGAGATAGGGAGCAGGGAGGGGTAGCTAGCTAACTAGCTGTGCGTATAGTGGCCTTCGGATGACAGATAGGTTCGTTCGATGGGATCAGTGATGCAAGAGGACGAGCTTATCTCTGGTGCCAAGATGGAAAACTGAGTAGCCGCAGACAAGAGCACGGCAGACTGACTATATTTGATACAACAACAATGGCGGACAAATGTTTTGACCGCCTGCGCCAATCAGACTAGCAGAGTCGATTGACTAGCCAAAGATGTGATACGGGAGTGGTGAGATCGCCCGAAACAGGTATCGGCGCCCACGTGCCAAGTCCGGAACCGACTTACACATGGAACAAGCAAGCATCCCCTTTTCTTCTCGCCAGCGCATCGGCCTCTAGTTCCACTCATCCGATGATGGGCCGATATAGTAGTTCTTGCTCTCCAGAATCCAGATACTACTAGATAGATAACGATTGCACATGGGATGACTCGCCCACGCCTCACAGAAGTCCGTGTGGCCGTGCAGTGTCAAGAACACAACGGAATGACCCCGACTTGCTGCAATGACCACAAGTCAGTAGTAGTGTCCAACTCGTAGGTATGATTCGCCAGAAATGGCGCCCCAAGGAGAACCAGACCAAGAAATGAGTAAAGCAACATTTCAGAGTGGTCTGGCCACCAACTCCCTTGGCAGAGAAAAGAATACAAGCGAGATTCACTGGCCTTAGAACGGTCCTTTCCCCGGACTGATCTGGTGTTATTGGTCCAGGCTCTCAGGCGGATCGTCTTCCCGGAAATCGCATCCCCCACAAGCAGTCGCAGTCTGCAGATCACTGAGGTGAGGCCTTAACGGTCCGAACTCCGAACTCAGATATTGCCAAGGTTTCGCCATAGCTACGCTTTTGCCATGCAGAGATTGGCCCTACAGGTTGAGGCGCCTAGGAGAACTGCCGATACCTGCGTACCGGCATGATTGTGCTCTTTGATCTTCGCTTTATTTGGATATGTACGTGAGTTGTATACAGTCTATGTCGGACTGTTTATTGGCTCCATATTCTCTCTCTCTCGATCGATTTCACTGGTCCTCTCGTGGGTGCTGGTTATTGTCCTTGTCCCCCTTTGCCTTGAAGCCCATGAGCCCGCCAATGACGCCGCCTGGTTTTGGTACGGGGCATTCCCGCTTCGCCTTCGAACTGGATAGTCTGTCGAAGTCTTCTTTGCTGCTTTGAAACTGGGCCATCTCTTCCTTCACCTCGACTGGCTCGGGCTTCCTCTTCCTCCTCCGCCTCGCGCCGTCGGGCGAGACTTCGCAGTCGGCGTATTTCACTCTCGGTGCCGGACAGGGCAGCATATGGGGTAGGGCTACCACGAAGAAACTGGCAGCCACGGCGGTCGCAAAGAGCGAGGAGGTCATGCGTGACCGTGGGTGCAGGTGAGGCGGCATCGTCGCGGCTCGAGGGAAATTTGGCTCATCTGGCCCCGAAGCGTGCGTGTATTAGTTTAAAGCGGTCGGAGATGAGGAGACAATGCAATTGGGTGGCATACCAGGTTCCCAATTATGACAAAATCATGGCGGCAGGTATTATGGCTTGTCTTCGCAGCTCGAGGTAGCCGGTAATGGAGGTTGATTTGACGAAGCTCCCGTCTTTTGCTACATGTACATTTCGATTGAATTGAGGCTTCCACCTTCGGATCAAGCCAGTGGAGGTGGGCCAGCAATACCGAGTTCTTGATTGGCCAATGGCCTAAGGTAGCAGCCGAGATCGAAGCTAACCCTCCAGTTTTTGGGGAAATGTCCAGCCACAGTGAGGCTGTAGCGAGCAAGACGTCAGCGGGTGGGCAGGTGGTCGAGGTGGGTGGTGCACCCTCGTTGACGGATTGCTGTAGGTACCTGGTCGTATGTACCAAAATCCCCCAACTTGCGCCTGCAGATCCCCAGCTGCTGGCGTCATTGGTTAGGGGCCCAGCTATTCCTTAGGTGTACGCTCGTCGCGCCACACTTATCAACCTTAAATCTGCAACCGCGATAACGCGCGACAAGTAAATGGACACTGACTAGAAACAAGATCACGACTAAGCAATACCCAGTAACCACGTCGCCGCCCCCCATAGTTCATTTTTTTTCTCGCAACATACTATGCAGAACTTGGCTCTTTTGGGCATGTTATGAGCATTGTCATATTCAAATTCAGTGACATCCCCGACGGTGCTGCCGTCATCGTCGTCGGGCACGAAACTTTAGGCGAGCGCCGTTGATATCCACCTGTCGCAATCATGAGTGACCTCGACAAGTACGTTCTCATACTCTACCCTTTATTAACCTGCATGTGGCTGACCTGTCTCAAAGGGCCATCGCTCAATTGCGAGCATGCCGTCCGATCCCCGAGGCTCAAGTCCGAGAACTCTGCCACAAAGCACGCGAACTTCTGATAGAAGAGGGCAACGTCGTCACTGTCGCAGCCCCGGTCACGGTATGGACGAGCCACAACACCCTCACTGGGATAACAGGCTATGACTGACACAACCACAGATATGCGGCGATATCCATGGCCAGTTCCACGATCTCATGGAGCTCTTTCGAGTTGGCGGCGACCCCCTGACACCAACTATCTATTCATGGGTATGCGGCCTCCAGAACGTGCGATTCTCTTTCTGCCATATACTGACACTCACAACAAGGCGACTTCGTTGATCGTGGGTTCTACTCGCTTGAATCATTCCTCCTGCTCCTCTGTCTCAAAGTCCGATACCCCGACCGGATGACCCTCATTCGCGGCAATCACGAATCCCGACAAATAACTACAGTATATGGTTTCTACGATGAGTGCGTTAGAAAGTACGGTAGTGCCAATGTCTGGCGGTATTGCTGCGATGTGTTCGACTACCTTGCCCTGGGTGCCATCGTCCTTGGCGCATCCAACACACTGTCCCCGCCCAACGAACACATTCCCAGCGAGGATTACGCAGAGGCCGATATCGAAATAGAAGTCTGTAACGCCGACGGAGATATTATGAGTCGCTTCCAGCGCCGCGATAACGAACAAAGAAGCCCCAACGGCGCCAGCGCCAGCACCAGTGCGGGTGGAAAGACGGGGCCACCGGGCTCGGGTGCTTCCGGGTCGAGTGGTGGCAGCACTGGCAACCCGACAGGCGCAGTTCTCTGCGTGCACGGAGGGTTGTCTCCCTTGATAGACACGGTGGACAAGATCCGCTTGCTCGACCGCAAACAAGAGGTCCCTCACGAGGGTGCCATGTGCGACCTGCTCTGGTCGGACCCCGACGAGATCGATGGATGGGGCCTGTCGCCCCGCGGAGCGGGTTTCCTGTTTGGTGCGGATATTGTCAAGGTGTTCAATCACCGGAACGACCTGTCGCTCATTGCTCGGGCCCACCAGCTTGTCATGGAGGGTTTTAAGGAGATGTTCGATGCAAGCATTGTGACCGTCTGGTCCGCCCCCAACTACTGCTACAGATGCGGCAACGTGGCCGCTGTTTTGGAGCTGTCTGAGGGTGGCGGCGGCGAGAGCATAATGGCCCGTAGCAATGGCGACGTCGGTCGGAGCGACGGCGGGATGCGAGGTGTCATGATGGAGAGCGAGGGTGCCCCTAAGAATGGTCCTGCTCGGAGGTATCGTGTGTTCCAAGCTGCGCCACAAGACTCGCGGGGCATGCCGGCGAAGAAGCCGGTCGCGGATTACTTCTTGTAGAGGACAGCTGGTTTCGACCATGGGGGTGGTTATTACTAAAGAGCCGGGCCTGAAAGCATAGGAACGTTTCTGTAGGTCTAGCGGCGGAAACAAAGCGATTGTATTGTTACGAGGGTCATCTCTATGGCTTCAAGTCCAAAGTGTCCAATGTGGACTCTGGATATACCACATCATCGGGCGTTTGGGTTATTCTTATTAGTAGTGAAATTCGCGGAAGCTGGGCACATCACTAGCATTGATCAATTGACCACATGTTGAACATGATTTGTAGAACAAATGACTGGTTTTCTTCACTACCCGGAACACTGTCAGGCTTCTCTTAGCCTCCTGCATGACAAGCCACAGGGACGACATACGTAGTATGCAAATACTTATTTTCCACTCTGCTGCCCTCCATGCTCTTCTCTCTCGAACGATAGATAGACAGTGAGAAGCAAGCTCTAAGAAACAAATATGGTACATTTTCAATGGTACTTGCCCGTGGCCACTCCTCTTGTAAAGCTGTCCAATAGACAATGCCTACACCGTTGTTTCCAAAAAGGGGTATAGTACAACATCCCTAGGTAGCATGTTTGCATTGAAGCTTCGAGCTCTCTACGGGAGCCCTGTTCTTGATGTATGCTGTTTGAGTTGTCTCAAACCGAGTAACAGAGCCATGGGCGCAAGCCTCGAAGATTCCTCGCAGTATCATGGTGGTAAGCCGTATGTCTGATTGCATTGTTCTGCAGCGTATGAACTTTCCGCCATCCATTGTGGTGTAGTTGGGAGTTGCATGCTTTGTTGGAAGCTATTCCACACCTGATGGAATGTTGGATTACCGGATTCAGACTTTGTATGACACGCTAATTGGTCAAAATAGTTACTATATCAACTGCCATATAAAGAACAACAACCCCAAATTAGACATTCTCTTTGCCTGCTTAATGCTTTGTTGGGGTTAGTAGGTAAGGAGGCGACGAGACCTAGAGGTGCTGGGTAAAGACTTTCTATAGACTCTCATGGGTTCCGATTCTGTACCTATAACCATACATATTTTACAGAGACTTTACAGATTGTCTCAGGAGCCTTAGGGCTATACATAGCGAACCGGCTACCAGAGTCAAACTTCGGAAACATAGTAATTTTAAGACATTGAAGCTTCTCGCGGGACATAATGGCAGTCAAATGTGTAGGTTGAGCGCTAATTACACCCATATAATCTCTGCAAAAGTACTAATGGTCGCTGTAGCATCCTAAGCGGCGGTTACCCCAATTTGGCAATAATGTGCTTTGCAAGGCAAAGCGCCAACGAAAGGACGCGAACACGGCTGCCGGAGAACTGCTCGGTTTCCGCGGAGGCAACAGCACCCCATCCTCGCCCTTATTCACGGAAGAGGACGAAGGCGACGATCAATATGTCGGTTTTGTCCAGAACCAGAACTTAATCGTCGCACTTTACCTCGCAGCCGGTATGGAAATACCAGAAGGAATGTCCCCTCCGCAGGACAGGTCGATGATCCGACATGGCAATAGGGCATGGGAGCTGCTGCAGACGTTCCTTTCCGAAAATGATCTGAATGGTGTCGTGAAGCCCGTGCTCCTGATCCCAGACAACTATATCGTCGTCCCCTGTATGAATACGATACTCCGGAGAGTTGCTGTTATGTGCATGAGAAACGGAAAGCCCATCTTTCCGTGGGAAGAGGATATCGATGAGGACTACGCTACCTGGACCCTACGAGTGGAGTGTAGCGAGCTGATGAACTACTTGACGAACATCCTGGTCTGGGTGGTTTCTAATACCCCTAACGAACTCCTCTACTATCGACTTGGCTTCGAGAGGGTGTACTGGAGGGTCAAGTTGTACATGTTCATTTGGCGCTCCTACACGATCAAGCGCCTGATGACCAGAAGCAGCCGGCCGCGGCGGGAGCGGGAGAGCTTGTACGGCGAGGGCGCGCAGAAACATTTCAAGTACGAGATAGAAGAAGCCCGTAGAAACATCCGAAACATCACCACGCTGCGGGAGCAGCTCAGAGATGATGGGGAAGCAAACCTTCCTCGTCGGACGTCTCACTCCCTTGACCCTACAACCCCTTTATTGCCCGGTGAGCGCTGTGCACCAAGAGAAGCAAACACCTTCCAAGACACAGACGCAGGCGACACGGGGTCGGACAAGAAACGCAAGCGCGACGAGACTCCGAGTAAGGAGAAAAGACCCGGAGGTGAGACGTCCCCCCACAACACCCGGTCAGGCCACGCTCCTCCTGACTGGGTAGCACAACGACCCCCTCCCCTACCCCTCCTTTTTCATGTGCTCTCATACCCCGTTTAGGGTTGTTTTTGGACTAACGCCCACAATCCCTCCGCTATCTAGGTGACAGAAAGTTTGGAAGCGGAACCAAATGCACAAGGTCGCCGTACGTAATGGCCTACGATCCGTTCGGAAACATCGACGTGTGGCAAGCCTACGCGGATAACATACAAGAGACCGAGTGGAAGCAGTTCTTGAGGGACTTGCGAGCCGCTCGCAGAGGTCAAGAGGAAGAAAGGGTCAGTAAGGAGAGAGAAGCAGGGAGCGCGACGGCCACTCACGACAAGGAGAAGTGGGAGACTTACGACCCAAGCCAAGTGGACAACCTTAAACAAAGGTGCGGAGAGGTGCAGAGGTTCGGAAGGCCGGCGAGGGAGTTCTGGCCTGCTCCCGTGCAGTATACAAGTCTCTCTGGTGCAATTAGGTATGAGTTATAGGAGTAGGTAGTCTATAGTTACACAGCGCGGGACTTATCTTCACCACCCCTAATGAAATAGGATTTTAGAGTAGTTATACGAAATGGAACGTTGCAGTAATCAGGCATATCACAGCATTCACAAATCGACCAGAATCAACAGTCAGATTCTGAACCAACTTTGGGGGCTTAGCCACTGGGTATATGTCTCTTTCCGCAAAAGCAAATAGGTATCATCATAGAAAAGTGCTCTTTTCCCTGTAGCCCGAAGCCGTGGTATGCGAGGCTGCCTTCTTCTCTTTTTCTCGTTGTATGTGCAAGAGCTGCAGCAATTCCAACCTGTGCCTGACTTCTCAAGCCCTAAGACGCCAAAACCCCATTCCAGCCACTTCCACTTTC